>CASBWL010000025.1:147500-1443919 GCA_949130495.1 Sambucus nigra
GACACAGTATATCATATCCTTACTTTCTTTGTTGCTTATACATTGAAAAGAAAAACATAATCTCAATCAAAAGATTTTTCATTTATTCAATAAAGATGATCAAATTTTATTCCTGGAAACCAACATGCCAAATAATATTTCAATTGTGTCTTGCAAATTAAAATGTGAACCATGCTGACTTTAAGAAACTGGCATGCCAAATAAATGAAAAAAGTATAATACAATGAAAAGGTACATAAATTGCAAGCAATAAAACCAAGCAACTGGTATACACCGCGGTAGCTTAAATTAGGTTGGTTTATCTCACTTTAATAGTTGTAAAAGTCATATTTCCTTTTTTTGTTTAATTTTAGTTCTTACGTTTTTGGGGATTTTGTGTTTTTTTAGTGTATAGTTTCCTCTGCTTTTAGACTAGGGTTTACATCTTAGATCCTAGATTTTAGACTAGGATTTACATTATAGTTGGTTGAGTTTTGCAAGTGTATAGTAGATATGATTTTGGGGGTTTTTATCTCCATAATCTCCTATGTTCTGATCATACCAATTGTATTAGTGTAGTGTGGCTAATTATATATGTCGATACGTACTCTTCCATAGATTTTTCTTAATTTATTATGTGAAGAACAAGCATTAAACACGGTTAATGCATTTTTGAATAGTTTTTGTTAGTTTTGCGAGTGTTTTTTGCTTCTTTTCATCAGAATTGTTGTACTTTTTTCATGTTTTTAGCATTAACATCTCATAGTTAGTCTTATGTTTACCGTTTACACGTATACCGTAGGCACTAGTATTAAGAACAATCCACTTATTTTTTAAATCAGTTTGTACAGGGGCATAATTTAAATGAATGCGGGTATTTTTTTCATTTGAATCAGGTATTACACGTACTTCGTGCCATTAAATTATGTGTTGAGAACATCTCATCACACATCCTTGGAATTTATTTGAAAAGCAAGTAGTGTGTAATGCACAAGCCGATGTCTTTATTTCACTATACATGTACTATATTGTTAGAGGCCTAATCTTCCATTGTTGAGTAACTAACTGATGTCTTTATTTCTCTTAGTCCATTTGGAGTGAGAATGTATGGATTTGAGATATTTTTTGTTGGGTATGTATTTTTTTTTAAAGATTTTACCCTTATGGACTTTAAGGTTTCGAGTTTTATATGGGCTTTAGATATGGGTATATATATTTTGCTGGAGCACGCTTGATGGGAGGTGTGTTCTATTCTTTGTCTCATCCTATCGTGTAAAGGGGAGAGGTGTAATATTTACTCAGCATCTGTGTACAGGGGAGAGGTCTAATATTTCGATGGTTTTGATGTGTTTAATGTTGTTTTTTCTATTGTTTTGTTGTAGATTTATCCTTTTGTGTTACAGGTTTTAGTGTGTTCTGTATGGTTCCGGTGATGAGTGTTTTTTTTTCAGATCTGATCTCAAGGTAGAAAACCATTTTGACGTTTTTTGGGGTGTTTTATTTCAACCCCTATTTTCTTTCAATAGACCAGATGGTTAAGTTTTTTAATTTAAAGGATGTTGTGTCTAAAAAGACCAAATTATCCCATTTTTAACCCAAAGCTAGTAGGTATGGCATCTCATTCTCAATATTGTATATTTTTTGGAGCGATTTGAAAATATATGGTTTCGATTTTGAAGTTTTCTAATGTTGATTTGTTTTTTAGGGTTTTTTGTACATGCTCTGCTAGGTAGCTAAAGACTCTGTTTATGGGTAGGATTCAAAGGGGCTTTTGATTTGTTTCAAAATTAGGGCTTTTTTATGGGTAAGATATGTATTAAAGCTTTGTCTGCATTTATGAATATATATGTGTGGTTTCGATTTAGGATTCAAAGGGTCTTTTGATTTGTTTCAAAATTACGGCTTTTTTTCGATTTTGGGTTCTTTGTTTCTTTTATGTATATATTATCAATGCAGTTTCGACATTAATTTGTGAATATGCATACAAAGGTGGGAATTTAACATGTGGATTTTTTGCATTTTATCTTATGCAGAATGGAGACCGCTAGACTTCATGGATTTTAATTCTACGGTATGAACACTTTTTTTTTACTTCTGAGGTTTGATCTATGATTTCTAACTTCATTAGTTTTTGATTCATTTTTATAACTCCAATATATTTTATTTAATTGACACTAGCCGCGGTATCATTGTTTGCTTTTAGGGTGCAAATTAGTTTAAGAAAAACTAGTTTTGGGAAAATAAATGTGAACTTTCTATCAGTGTTTGGGTTTGGGACTAACAACTGATATACTTCACAAGGATAGTATATGACACGTGAATGATTATTATTTTTGGATTTCTTTATTTTTCTTCTACTGTCATTTTTTTCCTTTTCGTGGGAATTAATATATGTATTGGAGGGCAGTGCATGATTCGATCACAAGATGTTGCACGCAATATTAAGACCATTCTCATGAAAAAAGTCTGGGGGTCAGAGGGGTCTTTGTACACTATTTGGAAGGATGATGCGTCAATGCTTACTTTAGTTTGTTTGATTTTATGATTATTTAATTTTTTATTAGATATAATCGGAGACTCAATCCCGAGTTTAAAGTTGTGAGTTACATGTTTGTGAAATTATTTGTTGTTCCATTTATTCACTTATTCTATTAATCAGTTTAAAGTTGTGAGTTATATGTTTGTGAAATTCTTTGTTGTTCCATTTATTCACTTATTCTATTAATCAATTAGATATTGGGGTTGTTTTACTGTATATATTGTTGAGTTGCCTTTCCATTATCTTTATAGTTTTTCTGTTTCAAGGCATCAATGTATCAACGCATTAAGATATAGACAGGGCTTTGTGTTTCTCATATTGGTTTCCAATAAATTTGTTTGACATGACTTCATCACTTGGTTGAAACATGAGCGCTGATTGTGATGATTCTTTGATTATATATTGACACGTGTCTTTATTTTCAGATGGAACCCTATTACACCAATGGTATCCATAAGCATGCTATGCAATGCCGATCTGACAAATGGGTAAAATCTTTTGTTGAAGAGTGAAGCACATTCGAAAAGAAATGACATCTCTTAAGGCGAACATTCGGTATGCAAGGTATGTTTTGGGAGATGCCACATTCCTGTTGTGGCTTATTTGTTTGTTTTTTTCTCTATTAACTCATTCCATTTATGGTATTATAATTTGTTTTATAAAACCCAATAGGTTTCTCTATTTACAGTATCACAGTTTCTTATCGCCTTTTCCAAGCATCTATATTGTTGGGAAATTTCTAAACGTTGTGTGTGATAATTATGAGTGATAATTTTGTTTACCGTGACATGGGGGAGTGTCTTCGCCTTGAGGTGAAATGATATTTTTCTCCGACTGGTGTAACTTTCTTAATGGTTGCAAACATTTACTTGGCCGCTTGGTGTAACTTTCTTTAACTTATTCTTTGTTTTACATATTACATATTACTGTCAGGGAATAATGCACATTAAGTGGTTAACAAGGCTGGAGCTCAATGAATATTTCATATACCACGTGAATGAGAAAAGGATTAACATGGTAAGCATAAGTCTCTATTGAAATTTTCAATGATAGACATTATAATAATCATTTGGGTAATTAGTGTCCATTCTTGATTTCCATACCACTACCTTCATATGTCTATTGGATCTAAGATTATTTAAGTTTCTCTTTTTTATGTGTTTTTCATGAATTGAGTGTTTATGGATTATGGCGTAGGTTTCTTTCTTATACCACGTGGATTCGTTTTTATGTTTTTAGAGTTGTTTTCGAACTTCTCTTTCTGAGTAGGCTTTCCATTCGTGTCAATTTCTGACATGTGAGTCAAATTCTAAAATTTTGACCTGTAGCAGCAATAGTGCGTGTTTTGGCCATGTCAATTTCTAACATGTGAGTCAAATTCTAAAATTGTGACCTGTAGCAGCAATAGTGCGTGTTTTAGCTTAGAGAGGTTACAACTGAACTTTAACCCAGGTTGTAAGTAAATAGCTACTTCTAACTTATACTGCTAAACAAGGTGGAATCATCAAATGTATGTATGATGAATATATGCAGCAACTAACTAGTTATTTCTATTTGTTGCATACTGCTAAATAGTTACTTATATGATGCATATATAGTGCATACTGCTAAATAGATATGCTAAATTTATGGTGCATACTGTATACTGCTAAATAGATTTGGGAACATATGGTTCACGATGATAGTTTTTTTTCTTTATATTTCTTACTCTTAATCTTCTTATGAAGAAATTCTCTTTGTTATTTATATCGAGGTACCTGACCCCTAGCTTAGCTCCCTCCATGTGACACATCCAGCGCCACATCAGTCGGTTAACAATTTCACAAACGTGCAAGAAATGGACTATTTTTATGTATATCTGTTGCCCTATATATTTTGCTTTTCAAGAAGTGTTATATATATATTTTTTTTATTTTGTTATGATTATAGAACAGATACCAGTTCCAATATGTGATAAGCTATCTTTTCTATATTATTTTTTTCTTATATGTATGATCTAATCTTATAACGGACCACTAATTTTTGGGTTTTGATTCTTACATCTACATTTGAAAATATTTTAGATCGGGATTTGAAATCTATATTGGGTCACAACTCTATGGGATCTTTGGGGCAGCGGTGATGATGGACATTTGCTCAAAATGCTACAGAGACGTGGGAGTCAAAGAAGAGAAATCAGGTGTAAGCATGTTCTCTCTCAATATATGTATATTTTTTGTTTCGAATTTGCTTTTTTAAATTTTCTCAACCTCTTGCTAAAAAAGGATACCAAAACTCATAGGCGTGAAGTGTGAAGAAAGATGCTAACGTGTGAAAATTCTAAATTAAAAGGCCTAAAGTCGGTATAAGATACCAATTAGTTTATCTCACACACACTCCGATTTACACCACTAGGTACACCACAATCAAATAAGATTAAAAAAAAGTGGGATCCATAATTCATGCAAACCAAACCACAATCACCAAAACTACTCTTCAACATCTATATAAAAGGATAAATACGAAACTGCTACTTCTCTTCTTATGACAATTTCACAATAAATTGAAGGACTTAACGTAATCTGATTAATGACCCCACTGTATGCTGAAGTGTAAAATATGGATGGTACACCCCTATGAACTAATCCAGCATGTCTTTTGATTACCAGTTGTTCAATGAGAGAACTTTGAGATCAATTCATCAACATGAATGATGATATCATCTATGCGAGGTCGCACTGTGACTTGGGGCTGGAGCATTCATGTCACAAACTGGTGAAGAGCCTCTAGATATGGAGGTTTAGGAGCGCAGCTGGCCATTTTATCTGTGAATTTAAATTGGCCAACTGCAAGCTTCCTTCAGATTCCCCCAGTGCATACTCAAATGGAGATACACCATATATTATTGCATATAGAGTGCAACCTAAGGACCAGATGTCAGTTCTTTCGTCAATATGACTATATGTGAGTTAATTTTTTATTAAGTTATTGTTTTGAAACATAACCCTTCCCATTTACTATTTTTTGAACTGAAGTATGTAATTTCTCTAACTTGTGTCTTTGAGATTATTAATGGTTGAAGAACATGTGTACTCCAAGTTGGATGTAAAATGTCAAATTTAAGCAACTACTTTGTTTTGTTCTATTCTCATTTGTGGCAGAATATTATATGTTTGAACATATTCCATAAACAAGATAGTATAGTCTAATAGTTTTAGGTTTGATATATGTTTTAATATATTCCATAAACAAGATATAGGTACTTCTATTATTAAGGTTATCAATTATTCTGCCCCATATTAAAGGTTATCTTTATTCTTCTATAAATCCCTTTTTCCTTTCTCTTTATATCAAAGTGGAATGCAATGTAACCCCTTAAAGTGGCAGTTTTCGTGTGGAGGTGTGTTCATAATATTCTTCCTCTAGATGATAACATCCAATGATTGGGAATGGACGAGATTCACGATGCAAATGTTATTTTAAATTAGTTTAATCCATGCTCCATTTGCTCATCCAAGGTCCCATAGACAACGTTTTTTGGCAGCATTTTGCTGACTTGATTGGAGTGAAGATCAACAATGTATGCCATCTCATCTCTTCCTCTTGTACATGTATTACTTTGAAATCCTCAATCCCTCAACATGATATTATCCAGAAGAGATTCTTGCTAAAAATTGAACCAAGGTAATTCAAGTCTATTCAGTTTGTAAAAGAGCTTGAAAATAAACAATAGTTTGTACATAATTTCCTGATTGTTCAAATTTGGTTGCAATAATATCAACAACAATTAGATTGATGTGTCAATTTTATTTATTAGGTGCATACTAATAATAGGACATCTTCAGGGTTGTCTTATAGAGTTCCTTATTGGTGTCCTGTAGTTATTTGTTTTTAGCGTTGAATATAAAAAGGCTTTTTAGGTTGAAGGATTTAAAAATGGTCATGTTATGGGCATTGATTTATCAATTATGGAACTTTTGGTATCCCACACTAACTTGAGTATAATATGTGTGTATATTTATTGTTAAGTTTCATCTTTTTTAGGAATATTCTTAAACTTTATTTTGGTATTGCACATGTTTTTGTTAACTCTCTTCCTTTTGTATGTGTCACAGAAAATGGATATGAAAATTTGCATCAATCCGTGTTTGAAGTAGAAAAGATGATTTTCGGATGGTTGGTTTGGAATCTAGAAAATATAGCAAATAGAGAGATGTGTTTGTTGCATTTGATAGAAAATATTTTCTTTTCAGAAGGGGGATATGGTAGTTGGTTTATTTCTCTACATTTTTAAAGAAAATAGTTATTTATTATGTTTTGGCTGACTAGAAATTCTGCAGGATTTTTATGAGGCTATAGCAGAGATTAATGACTCAGACCCTTGCACGTGACTTAACCTGCGTCTACTATCACTTCAGAGTAAAGAGTGTGTACGTGTTGATGAAGTTTATGTATTCGCCGACCCTATTGAATCAGTTGACTCGGAGAATCAGGAAGTGGTAAACTCATCTATAAGTTCTCCTATGGCTATAAAACTCAGTTGGAAGTCTCTTATGGCTATAGAAATAAGGTTATAGCTGGGTAATGTGACACCCCGCCTAATTAAATACCGGGAGATCACTCCTTTATTAAATTAAAATCAAGGTGAACAGTTGGTTCATTCTTAGCATCACTGTCGTAGAAATAACTTTTTCAATTTAACACCCTAATTATTTTTAAACATTACTTTCCAAATTTTATTTTTGAAAACAAAGATTTAATGATTTACAACAATTTAACATATAATGAATCACACCACAATAATCCATGAACATATAATCCAAATAATTTAAACATTAGACAATTGAATCCCAACATTAAAATTTAGAGTAAAACATCCAAACCATAATAAATCCCAATGTATCAAGACTACAATAACTGAATCACAATGTCCAAATAGAACAACTAAATAATGAAAAGGGAGACACATGCCCCAATAACTGAGCATGCTAGAAGTGGAATCAAGTAAATGAAGTCGTCTAAGAAAGGGGCCTGCAACTCCCACCTAAGCTGCCGCACGTTCCTTCCAAGGGATCCTAAGCAAGACGCCCCTGTGGCTGGGCACCTGTAATATATACATATATACACAAGAGAGGAAGAAAATAGAAACGGGTCAGAGCCCGATGGTGTATCATTTAAAAATTTGTTTAGCAAGTATTTAAATTGATTACAGGCCAATGCAACAACATGTTAGTGCGACACTCTCTTGAGAAATTCTCACCTCTCTTCTAATGTGCACACCTATCGCACTAACCTTCCTAATGGTTTAACTTATCTTAGGTTACTCATAAGATTTTTAAAACTGAACAACATAATGGTTTTAAAGGAAAATTTCATTTAGTAATAAGTCTCTCCTTTTAACTTTATTCATTAGTAAAGTTTTCCAGCGTTATATTATACTTTTCAAACAAGTATTTTCGATTTATAGTCAAGATTCATTTCTCACTTGCCATAGCACAGCAAACAGTTCCAAATTTCAGAATTTCATATATATATATATATATATATATTAAATACTCGTATAATATATATATATTCTAACAGCACCCCACATATATGGTGCGTGCATACTCTGCTATCCAATCCCCGTATCTCTCGCACTAAGGGAAATACAAGTTCTGAATCACTCTCGAACTGTATTAACACATACACAAATAATATTGAGGCGAAGCATAGATTCCAAGCCTCTAAGAGGATAGCACATGCCCCCCACGTCTCTTAGGACCGTCTGAACTATCGATTCGATAGCCTGTACCAAGGATATCTATCTTCTAGGGTACAAGTCAATATCCCCCATAAAGGTCCCATCGAGATAAGACAGTCCCAGCGCGGTAACCTCAGGGATAGCAAGTAGCGCGGGCACGATTTTCACACATTGATAGTATATGTATACACAATCATATAACTATACTAATATTACCATATCAATTTTGGGTACCTCTCAAACCCCACAGTTACGACATTTATCCTCATGTTTCATTATTAGTTAACACATATAACGGTTCGTCTCTAACCTTAATTCGAGGTATTATTCCAACTTACCACATAACACTCATGGGCTCTATCCTCCAAATTATAAAAATTCAGTAGGTATTCATCTATCCTCTATCAAAATTATTTTATGTAATCTCTCACTTTAATACGTAGTTTCATCATTTCTCATTTGCAATACCCAAAAATATAACTCTCTCGTCTTACATTAAACGTCCCAAAATTATTCATATACCCTACTGGTCTTCTTTATATCCCAAAACATATTTATAAGGGTGTCCATGAATTATTTCTCATTAAAGTAAATTTCAACTAATTCAAGAAGGGAAATATGAGTCTTCCAGGAGGGGTCGATCGATCGAGGTCTAGGGATCGATCGATCGAACCTTCGATCGATCGAAGCTCTTGGCTCGATCGATCGATCGATCGATCAAGCAGGTATGCGAATTCTGCAGTTTTTCAGTTACGGGTTTCATCTTCTAACCTCAACCAATTCCATAATTTTTCATTCCCAATCATCTTAGAATTATACTACTAACATTATATCATCATATTATGTATTTCCTACATAAAGCATGTAAATTTCTGTCACTAAACATGGATTAACAGCCCAAAATTCATATAAATATCAAGAACCCTAGAATTCTCTTAAGCATGGTTCTAATAAATCTTTTCCAGAATTTTCTTCTTATAAAACATCATAATTTCGTGGTTTAATCCTCTACATGACAAAGGGTTTCCAGAATATCATATAAATCATCACTACATGAAAATTTCCTATCACAAATTGGGTTTTTCTTCCATAAATCTCATCCTAATCATTCCTAAACTAATATGAATGATGCATCAACGAAATAAGCAAGATAAACACTTGCCTGGGATTTTTAGAAGTCTGATTTGTGAATGAGTTTGGTGTTGTTGTATTCCCCGTCGCGCGATCTACGCGTTGGTGGTGGTGGCGGTGCAATCGGGTGACTTTTTGGCCTTGGATTGCCTTGAGAGCTTTGTCCTCTCTTCTCCAATGGCCGTTCTAGAGTTTTGAGTTAGCTAACCCTAGATGACTAACCTAAATGGCTGATATAGATTACTAATTTTCGTGGGTTTAATTACCCAAAAATACAAAATGACTAAAATGCCCACCCGGGGTACTAAGTTAGCCTAAAAACGTCCCGAGGCCCAAACTAAACCCCCGGGTACACTTTTCTGACTATCTCGACCCTTTCGGACGCGTTGGAGCACTCAAAATGACCATATGAACAACTTATAAAATATTTACTTTTATTTATCAATATTTAGTCCCGACGCGACACGAGCGCGTCCCGACTAAAATTTTCAAAATTATCATTTATTCACTCGTGACATTTAATATAACCACTATTATATATTAATTTGCTCATTAGTAATATTTAACAAATTTTACCATAATTACTAACTCTCATCATGTTAATAATTATTACATAATTAATTTATGGATTTATATTAAATAATTAACTCACATTAAATTTTAATAAATCCCCAAATTAATATAGCATAAAAATACGGGGTATTACATACTTCCCCCCTAATAAAGGAATTTCGTCCCGAAATTCAAAAAATAAGGCATACCTGGTAAGAATAAATCTGGATATCTCTCGCGCATATCCGCCTCGTGCTCCCAAGTGGATTCCTCCACATTATGATGCTCCCACTGGACCCGTACGAGTGGAACTATCTTCAACCTCGGTCTCCTCTCACTATTGTCTAGGATATCCACCGGTCTCTCCTCGTAAGAGTTGTCAGGCTGTAAGTCTATCTCATCTATCGCGATGTGAGTATGGGCCATATCATCCCGAAGATATCATCTCAACGACGATATGTGGAATACATTGTGAATGCAATGTAAATGTTCTGGCAGTCCCAATCTGTATGCTACCGACCCAATCCTCTCGATGATGGGAAATGGTCCCACGTACCTCGGGGCCAATTTCCCCTTCTTCCCGAACCTCATCACTCCTTTCATAGGAGATACACGCAGTAACACTTGGTCCCCCACATTAAACTCCCGAAAGAACCGTTTCGCATCGGCGTAGCTCTTCTGCCTGTCCTGGGCTACTCGAATGCGACTCCTGATCATCTCAATCCTCGCGGAGGTTTCCTGAATCACCTCTGGTCCAAGCAACTTGTTATCCCCTACCTCGAGCCAACAAGTTGGGGAACGACAAGGCCTTCCATACAAAGCCTCAAATGGAGCCATGCCAATCGTGAACTGATAAGAGTTATTATAAGCACACTCTACCAGTGGAAGATGTGGCTCCCAACCTCCTCCAAAATCAAGAACACACATGCGTAGCATATCCTCCAACACCTAATTAGTATGCTATGTCTGTGGGTGATAAGCTGAACTCAACCTCAACTCCGTACCCATAGCCTCCTGAAAGCTTTACCAGAAACGTGACACAAAAATCTTGTCTCTATCTGACACAATATTCAGGGGCACCCCATGTAATCTGACAATCTCAGTAATGAACAGCTGAGCATACTGACCCGTGGTATAATCTGTCCGCACCGGCAAAAAATGAGCCACCTTGGTCAAACGGTCTACAATCACCCAGATAGAGTCATGGCCCCGCTGTGATGTAGGAAACCCCGTAATAAAATCTGTGGAAATACTCTCCCACTTCCATGCGGGTACTTCCAATGGCTGAAGCAAACTTGACGGTTTCTGATGGTCCACCTTTACCAGGTGGCAGGTAGAATATTTGGACACAAATTCAGCGATGTCCTTCTTCATCCCACTCCACCGGTATTGTTGCCTCATATCCTGGTACATCTTATCTCCTCCAGAATGTATCAAAAATCGGGACCCATGAGAATGAGTCATCACTGCATGACGTAATTCTGCTTCTTCTGGAACCACCAATCTCCCATTAAACCTCAAACCCCCATCAGAACTAACAAAATATGACTCAGCACCCTCGACTAAAAGTCGTACAATCTGATCCTGGAAAAACGGGTCTGTGGTCTGTGCCTGTATCACCCTCATAACAATCTCGAGTGTCACTGTCATAACAGATATGAAGGAACGGGCTACTGCGTCCTGGTGACCCAACTCCTTCCACTTTGCTTTCCAAATGTCCGCTACCTCGTCTACCGGTCTATGACTCAACGCATCAGCAACTACGTTGGCCTTCCCCGGATGATACTGTATATCGAACTGATAGTCCTTCACAAACTCTAACCATCTGGGCTGACGCATATTCAGCTCTCGCTGAGTGAACAGGTACTGCAGTGACTTGTCTTCTGTGAACAAACGGAATTTCTCCCCCAATAAGTAGTGCCTCTATATTCTCAATGCAAAAATGACTGCTGCTAACTCCAGGTCGTGGGTGGGGTAATTCTTTTCATGCGGCTTAAGCTTGTGTGAGGCAAAGGCTATGGCCTTCTCTTCCTGTTGAAGTACTCCCCCAAGTCCCTGTAAAGAGGCATCGGTGTAAACTAGGTACTCCACACCTGGCTTCGGTAAAGCAAGGACTGGTGCTGAAGTAATCTTGTCTTTCAGCTCATCAAAAGCCAATTGACAAGCATCATCCCAAACATATGGTACCCCTTTGCGAGTCAGATTTGTCAATGGACCCGCTATTTTGGAGAATCCCCGAATGAATCTCCTTTAGTATCCAGCTAACCCCAAGAAACTATGAACTTCCATCGGTGTCGTGGGTTGTCCCCACTCCCTTACCGCTGACACTTTACTTGGGTCAACTGCTATCCCTGTTCAGAAACAACATGCCCCAAGAACTGTACTTCTCGCATTCAGAATTCGCACTTCTCGTACTTAGCATACAAATGATTCCCTCGTAGAGTCTGAAGAACCTGCCTCAGATGCTCGGCATGCTCCTCCTCGAAGTGTGAATATATCAAAATGTCATCTATGAAGACGATGACGAACTGATCCAAGAACTCTCTGAACACTCGGTTCATTAAGTCTATGAACACGACTGGAGCATTTGTGAGGCCGAATGGCATCACTCTGAACGCATAAGACCCATATCTCATCAAGAAAGCAGTCTTTGATACATCCTGCTCCCTAATACGTAGCTGATGGTACCCCGACCTCAGATTTATCTTTGAAAAGAAAGTTGCTCCCCTCAGCTGGTCGAACAGATCATCGATTCGAGGCAACGGATATTTATTCCGTATCGTGACCTTGTTCAACTCCCGATAGTCCACACATAACCTCAGTGAACCATCTATGTTCTTTACAATCAAGACTGGAGCGCCCCAAGGTGAGGTATTCCTGCGAATGAAGCCCTAACCTAACAGTTGCTCTATCTGATCTCGTAACTCTCGCATCTCTGCCGGATCCATACGGTAGGGTGCGCATGCTATTGGTCTGGTATCCGGTAATAAATCTATGACAAAGTCTATCTCTCGACTGGGGGGTAGGCCTGGTATCTCCTGGAATACATCGGAATACTCACAAATAACTGGGATCGAGTCTAAAGGAATCACAACCTCCTTACAGGTATCCTCCTCTATGTAACACAAATGAGAGGTCGAGCCTCCCTCTGGGCGAGGCATCGCCACTACAAACATCTCTTGCCCCGGAATGGCAAAGACAATACTCCCACCAAAACAATCAATCATGGCTCTGTAAGCTGCGAGCCAATCCATACCAATAATAACATCATGCTTATGCATATCTAAGACTAACATGTCTGCAGGTAATACCAAGCTACCAATCTCTACCCCCACTCCCCGGCATATAAAGAAAATAAGAGACTCACTCCCCAGTGGTGAGTCTACACACGTCAGTAATGAGAATGCTTTTGAGTTGTTCAAATAAGTTGTTGATGAACGTACCTTATTTTTTGCGCCTAATTCGTATCGAATATTGCATATTTCCGACTGCTATCTTTATGCATCCTAGCACTTTTATGGTCCTAAATACCTATAATTATGCTCATTAACCATACAACCTTGGATTTGGATATATACATACTTTGCAGGGGTTATTTGTGCTTTTGTAGGTATTGGAACACTAAAAGTGAGGTTCGGTTGCATTTCGAAGAAGTTTCGTCGTCGAATGCTACTTTAAGGGAAATTTGGTCTTTTCAAACTCACTATTTTTTATGGAATTAAGTTACCAACATGTAGATCATCAAATTATCTTTCCGTGGCCACTAACCGTGCGTCATTCTGACTCCGTATGTTGAAGTTATGCCCATTTCCGAAAGGTTTCGGTATTTTCTTCTACTTCAAGGGCATTTTTGTAATTTTATACTGCATAATTTGGAGGGTTTCAAAACAGAATCGTGTTGATAATTGAATTATCTTCACATCGGTTTCGACCACGCATCATTTCGATTCCGTATGAGGGAGTTATGGTCATTTCCGTGCAACGCGTCAAAATTGGTTCAGAGGGAAAAGTGGGTTGTGTAAGTTACTATTTGGGTTGTGTAAGTTACTATTCATCTTCCCTCCATTTATATTATTTTCTATTCTTTGTTTAAGCTTTTTTCTCTTGATTTATCGCTTTGATTTATTAGTTGTTGGTAGTTTAATTCTTGTTTTCTTTGGCAATTAGTTATTTTACTTAGTTTAATCATGTGTAGTGAGTAGTTTTACGGGTTGGGATTGCGTTTTCGCCATTAATGGGCGTCGAGCTCTGAAAGTTAGGTTTTGGGAAAAATTGCGTTTAATTGAAACCTCGGGTATTAATGTCGGATTATTATGCGTTTAACTTTCTTTGTCACGCAACGTTAGTGTTTATAGCGATAATCCGAATTTAATCCGCGTGTGACAATTTTTTATTAAATGTTTAATCTCTCAACTTTGGGTTAAATTCCTTATTGTGTGATGTTTATACTTAATTGAAAATGCTCGATTAAACGTTTTCGAACCAAAATTCTAATTATTAGTTGTTTAGCCCATGGTGGGGACACAATCCCGACTCTCGTTTTATTAATTCTAGTTTAGACTTAACTTCTTAATTTTTCCCTTTTCTTTATTTCCAACCTATCACCTTTTACACTTTTATTTTAGGAGTATTAATCCTATAAATTCTAGCAACTCGTCTCTGTGGATTTTCGATACCCGACTTACCACTATACTTGTATCGCAAGTGCAGTCGTAATGTAGGTTTTTTGTATTAATGCGGTGAAACGAATTCAACGATTAGCGTTTTGACGCGACGCTACATTTCACCCTTAATCAAAATGGCGTCGTTTGTTTTAGACTTTATTTGATTTAGTATTTCATAGTATTTTCTTTCTATTTATATTATTTGCTAATATTTTGCAGGACTTCCACATTTGAGCACTTAGAAACGCTCGAATTTTTCCCACACGCACTTACTTTGTGGATTTAGCCCCTTCGAGCCATTCTTGGGGTAAGCATGTCTTACTCCAATTCTTTCGGTAATTCTTGTTATAATCCTCAAAATTCCCGCAAACCTATGACTTTCGGTGAATACTTAGAATCCCGAAAATTTGCAAATTCATATATTACTTTGGGCGAGTATAACGAAAGTAAAATTTGGGTTATTGGAATTTTGATGATGATGATAATAATTTTGGGCCTTTACCTCCTTATAATAGGAATTTTGAAAAAAAATCGAATAGTTTTCAAAATTCCTATAATAATGAGTTTTCGTTTAAGTCCAATAGTAACTTTCAAAGTTCCCATTTTCATGCATCTGCACCTCGACCTATGACATTCGGTGAGGGTTTGCGTATGTATGAGAATGAAAAAATTGAAAATCGTTATCGGGAAGAAAATCGTTCATGGGAACATGAGTTGGATTTATTATTTGAGTCCGACGACGATTTTTCTTCCGAGACTTTAAAAATCGAGGAATGTTTTGAACCAAATGAGGTACTTGTGCCTAATTTGGAACAAACCATTCTAGACTTTGCCCGTCGCGTAATAGATATTGAAAGTGAGGATGAAAATGACATAAAATCTATTTACAATGAAATGATTTCTTCTTTGGCCCCCAAAGAAGAATATTTCATTGAAAATGATATTATTTCCTTCGAAACTTAATCTTCATGCGATGATTATTCATCTCATGAGTTTGAATTTCTTTCATCCCCATTTTCATTCTCTACTACCACACCGTCACAAGTACCCGATGATTCGGTCTCGAACTTTAATGTTTTAAACCTTTTCACCGATGAGGAGTACTTGCTCGAGTCGCCTTCCACGATCTCATTCGTGACTTCGTGTGCGCCACCTCCCATTCCAATTTCAAAATCATTGGAAGGATATTCAGCTTTTCTCGTTCCCCACTTGTTTTTGTCACCCGTGCAGTCCAAACCCCCCATCGTCCCTTCAAAAAATTTAATTGGCGATGGTTCCTTTCTTACGTCTTACACATGCCTTTCGTTGTTCAAACGGAATTCATATTTTTCGGAGGGCATGCTTGTATGTGAGGGTACACCGGTTATTCTCCAAAGTCAAATTGTTCTTATGGTGGACCCTCAGCTATTTAGACTTCTAGTGTATAGTTAGTGTGAAGCCTAAATAGTAGGTTGTATATAGTTAGCTTTTTATTCTTTCTTTCTTTTTATTTTAGTCTAGTGTAATTAGTTAAATTTTCATTATTTCTTTTTTCTTTGCTCGGTACTAACTTGTTTTGTAGATTCTTTGGACTTTTTGTTATAGGGATCGCTCCACTTTTGGGTAATATCGCTATTTTCCTCTCTTAACGTGGTTCTTAATTCACATTGAAGACAATGTCAAGTTTTAAGTTAGGGGGTGTGGGATATTCTATCCATTCCATTATTTAGTCCATGTTTTTTCTCACATGTTAGTTACTTAGTATGCTTTTCTTAGAAAAATTCAAAAATTTCAAAAAGATTTTCTTTCTTTTTTCTCCTTTTTGGGGCTTTTTGCCTTTGTTTCCGATGATAAATGTCAATAATTGCCCGATCCAATAGACAACTCAACGATACATGTTCTCGATTTTAGAAGTTATTAGACTTTAGTCTCACTCATTGATATTATGAATAACTTCATGAACTAAACCTTAATCCCATGAGCACATGCACTTTTATCATTCTATTGATTTGGTTTAAGATTTTTATAACTCGGTAATCTTTTGTTGCATTGTATATACTTACACCGAGTAAGCTTTGTAACTTTCGTCGTTTGTGAGTGTTATACACTATTCTTTTCTCATTGAAAATATTGAATTTATTGGTAATCTCACTATTCTTTTATTTAACCGTTCATTAATTGAGTTCATACTTGAAATGTGTTACTTAATCATGATTTTCATATATTGTTTTGATTTGAGAATTGCGTAAACTTAGTAAAATGATCATAGGCCATCTTTGATATATCACCCACATTAGCCTTGACCTCACCCTTATATGTTTACCCTCGTTAACCCCTTTGAGCCTAAATATTAGCCTTTCGTTTCATAACCCCATTCCCATAACCAACTCTAAATTGGAGTTATAAACCATACATACACTTTCCATACCTTTGTTTGGAATGTTACTTGGGATTGAATGATGTTGTTATGATGTCGGTTGCAATTTAGGCATATGAGATTTTGAAAAGTAAAGAAAAATAAAGTAGAGAAAAAGAAAAAGAGAAAGCAAAAGGCAAAAGAAAACAAAAGAAAACATGGGAAAAAGAAGAAAAGAAAAAGAAAGAGAAAGTTGTAAATGTTGTATATAGTTCAATAATCTTTGATTACACTCCCCGATGATATATCTAATGCCGATTTGGAACTCGTTTTCCAATTTTGATATTGCCCGCATTTTCCCATTATCCCGAGTTTTCATCCCGAACACTTTGAATCCGTACATACATTCTTTTCATTTCATACCCTAGCCATACCAACATTATAACCCTATTAAAGTCCTATGTGATCTTAAGTAGATGTAATTCAAAGGTTTAAATAGTTATGATAATTTGTGAAAATACATTTTGCCCCCTTTAATGAGCGGTATCCTTTCATTGAGATTACATTTTTCATTTTATATATAGCGTTCTTCATTTGTGACATGTGTACGACCTAGTTTTCATTTACATTTACTCCTTATGCCCGCATGTCCCGTGTGTTACCTCCCTGTTTCGAGTGAATTCGCTTGATGAGTGAAATGCCCGTGAGGATTGAATATATGCTTGCTTTAACGTTTATCCGGTTTATTTAAGTTTTTCGCCAAATCACACTTTGCATGTGCTCTCTCCCCCTCCCACGTTTTAAGGTTTCAATTCTATGAGGTGCATTCTATAATGTTAATGATTCGGACTTTTGTGTGAATTCATTCACTTTTCTAATAATGCGTATGAAATCCTTTTCGCCATTTTTGGGCTTGTCGCATGTTGGGTTTGGCATATTTTGAGTAAACCATATGATGTTTGTGGGTATCATCCCTGAAAACTCTCACGACATGACACTCGTCCACTAGGGTAACCTAGGGGTTTAAAGGTTTATTGCATATGCTAAATGCAACCGTGTTCCCCACGAAAGTGGCAATTATATTTTGATGCATATATGCGTTTTGTATCTCCTTCTGTGGACTAGTTTTGTTTGTTTCATCACTGGGGACTAGCAATGTTTAAGTTAGGGGGTGTGATTCTTATCGAATATTGCATATTTCTGGCCATTATCTTTATGCATTCTAGCACTTTTATGATCCTAAATACCTATAATTATGCTCATTAACCATACAACCTTGGATTTGGATATATATATGCTTTGCAGGGGTTATTTGTTCTTTTGTAGGTATTGGAACACTAAATGTGAGGTTCGGTTGCATTTCGGAGAAGTTCCGTCATCGAATGCTACTTCAAGGGAAATTTTGTCTTTTTAAAATCACTATTTTTATGGAATGAAGTTACCAACATGTAGCTCATCAAATTATCTTTCCGTGGCCACTAACCGTGCGTCATTCTGACTCCGTATATGGAAGTTATGCCCATTTTTGAAGGGTTTCGGTATTTTCTTCTACTTCAAGGGCATTTTTGTAATTTCATATTGCATAATTTGGAGGGTTTCAAAACAAAATCATGTAGATAATTGAATTATCTTCGCGTCGGTTCCGACCACGCATCATTTCAATTTCGTATGAGGGAGTTATGGTCACTTCCGTGCAACGCATCAAAATTGGTTCGGAGGGAAAAGTGAGTTGTCTCCAGCCCAAGGCAAATCTCAAAAGCGCGGTCGACCGGTCCCAAAATAGAGGTCGACCGATCCCATCAGATATGGACGAAAAATGACTTATTTTGGGTTTTTTGGCTTGGTTTTATTTGGGGTTTATTTTGGGGTATTAATAGAATGTTTGAGGATTTTCTTTGGAGATATATTTCATTTTAGGTTAGAGAGGAGGGGATTTATGGGTTTGGCTTATCTCTCCTAGGGTTGACACCATTTGGGTTGTGTAAGTTACTATTCATCTCCCCCTCCATTTATATTATTTGTTATTCTTTGTTTAATCTTTGTTCTCTTGATTTATTGCTTTGATTTATTAGTTATTGGTAGTTTAATTCTTGTTTTCTTTGGTAATTAGTTATTGTACTTAGTTTAATCATGTGTAGTGAGTAGTTTTACGGGTTGGGATTGCGTTTTCGCCATTAATGGGCGTCGAGTTTCGAAATTTATATTTTGGAGAAAATTGTGTTTAATTGAAACCTCGGGTATTAAAGTCGGATTATTATGCGATTAACTTTCTTTGTCACGCAACGTTAGTGTTTATAGCGATAATCCGAATTTAATCCGCGTGTGACCATTTTTTATTAAATGTTTAATCTCGCAACTTTGGGTTAAATTCATGATTGTGTAATGTTTATACTTAATTGAAAATGCTCGATTAAATGTTTTCAAATCGAAATTCTAATTATTAGTTGTTTAGCCCACGGTGGGGACACGATCCCGACTCTCGTTTTATTAATTCTAGTTTAGACTTAACTTCTTAATTTTTCCCTTTTCTTTATTTCCAACCTATCACCTTTTACACTTTTATTTTAGGAGTATTAATCCTATAAATTCTAGCAACTCGTCTCTGTGGATTTTCGATACCCGACTTACCACTATACTTGTATCGCAAGTGTAGTCGTAATGTAGGTTTTTTGTATTAATGCGGTGAAACGAATTCAACGATTAGCGTTTTGACGTGACGCTACTTTTCACCCTTAATTAGCGCCCGTATATCATCGTTTGTATGGGGTGAAAAACCCTAATGGCTATGTAATTATGGCAACCTTTGGTCATCCAATTCATTTTTTTTATTTTCTCCTTGTGGTAATGAAGATTTTTTCTTCTATTTTCTTGCAAATTGACATAGCTCCTTCGAGCATTCGGTCCTGGGGGATGACCGAGTGTAAGGATATTTGGGACCTTCTCCTTGTCGCTCTGCACAAATGATATTGTATGCCAAGTTTGTCCCATTGGCAATGGAGTTGGATGAGAGATCGCATTCCACTACGAGGTTATATTCTCTTGGGGAGAGATAGCAGGATACTACCCACACATTCCATCTTCGGTTCAGGGAGATGACCGTTACTCCCATTGATGTCCAGCAGGTGACAGGGCTAGATTGTGAGGGGTTCCTGATTGTGGTGGATGACACTTTGAGAGTTATGCTAGAGGAGGTGCAGGCGGTTCTGGGAGACGTGGGTAGATTCATGACGGGTGTATCTATTTTGAAAGAGGTGTAATTAAAGAACAGGGAAACGTGACGGACAGGTGACAGGTGAGATAGACGACCTCTCTATTTATTTTGCTCCTACTTGGGGGTTTCTTGGGGGCGAGGAGTGGCAACGTCGTCCATATTTTGTTTCTTCCATATTTAAGGACAATTTTTGACATCCCGATATATGATTGGTGGAGACTTACTTTGGCTTCCATTTATTTTTCCTTGCATGCATTCAGTCGGTGCTGCTGGTAAACTTTTACGAGATCCACGTACCATCTGGAGGTAATTTTAGATTTATTTTCCTTTATATGTATTTTATGTAGTCCATTTGTATTCTCTTTGTTGATTTCTGTCTTTTGCAAACGTAGTTCTTTGATATGATAGGGCACAATGCGAGGTTGATGGCTCTGAAGGATGAGGATTAGGGGGACTTTTTTAGGATGTTTCGGTGGCAAAAGTCCAACCGGCAATCAAACTAATCCTTATCTCTGAACGATGTACGACGGGTGTTGAATGACCTATCAAGTGATCTAGTTAAGTTTCGTCCTTTTTAAATTCTTTTTGGTATCTTTATTTCCTTTTTGAGTAGATACTGATTACGTAGGACACGGGGTTTATAGCTTTGCAAGCGTAGATGCAACGGTTAATTGCACATGAGTTTGGGTACCTATGGTACCTAAGAGAGAGGGTAGGGGGTATATAGTGGAGGAAGAGGTAGAGGCCCCACCATCAGTGCCCCTATGTGTATGACGTGGGTGAGGGAGATGTCTGATAAGGATAGGGCGGCAGTGATGATAAGGGAGCCCTACACATTCTACACAGATATTGTGACGAGTTACAATTATTTGGATTTCATGATAAGTTGGTTGATTCCTCTTATATCTATGACGTGGAGAATATTCCTCTACCCACCATATCCTCGGGTAAGAGTACCAGTGTACCAGTGGGATCGACCCACAACACGGGTGGTAGTACATAGGCAGTGGCAACGACGGCGGCAGAGGAGGCTCCGCTTATTTAGGTTACTTCCCCTTATTATAATTTGTGATTGAGAGAAAGGAGTCTTTGAGTGTGCTGCACCATCCTCACACGTTGGTGTCTGGGTTAACGGGGGGCTTATAGATGAAGCCCTACGACCTGAGGTATAGTTTTTCTCTTTTTGTTTCCATTTATTATTTCCTTGCTCTTTTACTGATTCGCTCATCTTTTTTATGCTCTTTGCTTGCAGTATGCAGGGATCCTGACCAACTAGCTGCAGGACATCAAGGACTGGATAGCTTATATGTCTAATTATATAAAGAGGTTATCTCCCTCTTTCTTGGTGCCATTTTCCACTTCAGACAATGGTTTTGCCTCTAGGAGTGGGGGGTCCATCTCTCGTCACCGAGGAAAACGTGTGTGTTGTGGGGGTTGAGGGTTTTGAGGAGAAGTTTGAAGGTTCGGGTGAAGTCCCGTTTGTATTTTTTATTTTTTCCTTTTCTTTTAAAAAATGTAATCGTGCAAAAATGTATACGAAGGACATGCTTTTTTCGGTATTTTTTCTTGATTTAGTGACTTATCCTATATGCACTTTTAATTTTTTGCTGAGATTGTTTAATTTTATGTAAAAATAGAGATAAATAAAAAAATGATTATGAAAGGTAAAATGTCTAATTTTTTCTACAAAAAAGGAGAGTAAAAATAATGAATTCGGTGGTTAATATTTTTTCTCAGAGCAAGAATTTTTTAGTTTTGAGAAAAATAGGAAAAATATTTTTTTCTAAAATAGGGGACGGGGGGTGTTGCCGATCGACATACCCCTTGACCTATCTATCGGCATGGGGGTCAATTGAAATCACTCGTAAGCTTTTATTTCACCTTCCTATATACTTGTGCAATTATGTAAGGCTGAGGGTGAAACGAGATTTCAGAGAGTTTGTCTTTTGCAAGGATTTTTGTGTATAAAAGGATAGTTTAGGGGATGTGTTTTTCACCATCATCCATATTTCCTCTCTTGTGATTTATTTCTCTCTTCTAAAAATAGATCTCCCAATGTTCAAAGAATTCTCTTCTTATCATGAAGGCTTAAAGGCCATGTGTCTCTACAATGTTGACTGTGATACATTCAACTTGCACATAGTTTCTCTATGGTGCAATCAGGCCATAGAATAGAATATGCTGGTAGCGGTAGTACAATTCGGTACCTTGAGGACCATATCTTCTAGTTTAGCCTGGACGAGGTGAAAAGGGAGGGTTGCATGGTTATATAGAATTTGGTTGAGCCTATGAAACACACTTGCCTTTTTGCTAGAATCAAAATTTTAAAAACAAACTTATTACAAGACAAAATATTATCTTCAACCAAACTAAATTACCCAAAACTAATAAAACATCATTTTTGTGGTCAAACCAAACCTAAGCATGCATCTAGGTGAGAATGAAATAAAAATAAATAACCATGACATGTTGATGTATGAGGGGAATCTAAATGGGAAAACCTTGAACGGACAGGACTAATAAGTCCACTAGAAATACGGTATTACAAGAATGACTCAAAAGACTTACAAAACTTGACTCCTTCAAGTGATGCTGATGATGTCTTCTGCAGCTCCATCCGTAGCATATGTAGATCTAACACGCTTGCACGACACCTCTTGTGTCTTGGTATCCACTGAATGCCTATATCGTCTCCAACCTTGCGGAAGTCCACCACACATGATGATGATGGAAGTAGGAACAAATGTTTAGGGTTATGCTATTGGGAAAATTATCACCAAGGATCATAAAATTGTTGGGGAGATTTTGCAAAAGTGTTTAAGGATTCCTTTAAAGAAAAATGGAGGTTGTTTCTACAGTTTTCAAGACCTCGCCATGTTATACAAAAATGGAAGCAGTGGGGAGGAGAAGTTACAAAAGATAGACTATAAAAAATAACTATTTTTTCAATAACTACTCCGATCGTTCGAACGACATTGCTAAATCTCGTTTGAACGATATCGAACAAGGTATCTAATGAGATATCAGTCAGGGCCAAGAGATGTTGTTGGAAATTTCGCTTGAATGAGTTTTTAACATCTCATTTGAACGACTTAAAAGAATTTGAAATTTAAACCAATTAAAAATGGTTACAAATTAAATCAAGGTTGAAAATAATGTTTAAAAATTCATTCCCCAACAATACATTTTAAAAATGGGTCATATAGCTTAGGGAATTGTGAGAAGGCGGACTATGACATGAGTTCTTCAATGCATCTTTGAAATCCCGATAGCTCAATTTCTTCAATTGCAAATTATGATATGACATGCTAAAAAGTAAGATTGTTTTGTCCAACGAAAGTTACCTAATACTACAAATTGACTAAATGTGGAAATTTTTCCTTACAAATATCCCCCTTTGGCTATTCGAGGACAAAGCATAAAATAAAAAGACTCAAAAATGCTAATCCAGGACGTCAAGTTGATCCCAATGCCCATTCACAAACCCAAAATAAAAAAATGGACACTCGACTCTAAAACAACATAGTTTCTTGAAATTCTTCATTGGCTTGAATTTGTAAAAAGGAAAAGCCTACACACATGAAATAACAATAACCGTGACACATGAGGAAATATAGATTAAATATCAAAACAAGTGTAAATACGCTCAAGTCAAGCTCAAGTTCCAATTAAATAGGTACGGGGTTGTTTCTCTTAAACCAACATGTTCTCCCCCTTTTTGCCCAAAAAAGACAAAGGGACCGAACAAAACCTGCAATGTTAGTGAATAAAGTCATAAAGCATAATATATATCAAAGAAAACACTAACATGAGTAATATTATCATAGAAGAAAAGAAATAATCCACTCCATCATTACATGAAAGAAATCAACATATGTGGATTAAAATGCAAATAGTAAAACAATCCAAATGTGCGAAAATAAAAAATACTCAACAAACTGCGGGAATGCAAAATATCCAATATCGGGTACAAATGAGATTAATAAATAAATCTAAACAAATCTCTCTCTCATACGTACATAAAAAAATTGGAACATATAAAAAGCTGTCACTGAGGAGGATATTCTGGTGTATCATCAGTAGTATCATCAAATTAATATCCAGCACTAGAAGGACCTGTTCCACATCTCATCTCAACATATCTACATTCCTAATAATATTGCATAAGCTCAGAATCTCGACGATCTTATTCCTTCGATTTTTGAGCACGTGTCTCCTTTGCACGCTCTTTCTCTCTCTCTCTCTGTCTCTCTCTCTCCCTGCATGGATGAGAGAAACTTATGCATCATTACTTTACCCTGATGATGTTCCTACGCCATCTATTTAATCTGTAATTGCATCAACCCAATCTCCTCTAACTCGGTAGGTGGATGTGGACGAGAGGTAGACAATTTAGACTTGACAGGAGTGGATGGAGTAAAATAATGAGATGACTCGAAATGTGACAGTGTGGGATGAGTCATAGTATGAGGTAAATGACTACAAGACCTTCCAATAGGCATAATGTCTATAGATTGATAATGAGTCACAGGAATATTAGTACGTAGGAAAGGGCAACCAGCATCAAGATAATGTCTAGTGATTAAAACAACAAATGGTAAAGCCTGTCTGATGAGTACATAAGGAGAGTACCTAACATCTCAAAGGAATCCAAAAATGTGGGATACAAAGTCAATGGTAGCACCAATGCTGATAGCATACATTAGGCATACGTTATCGGGCCTAATTTGTGTTTGGTTTGCGAGGGGAATGAGACACGCACAAACGATCCAATTAGTGATCCTAATATCAACTTTAGATGGTTATGAAAAATAATGGTGGTGCCTAGCTCAAAAGTATTAAAAATAGGCTCAAGAATAAGGTTAAAATTAAGACTAATCTTATCGGGCCAAGGATAGGTAGGGTTAGAGACTCGAGGAAAATCGATTAAACGGGATATGGAGTCGGGGGGCGACAACAACTTCCTTACCCCTAACTTGGGACACAAGTCATTTCTGACACACTAGCATTGTAAGGAATTTTTTTTAATAAGGTCGGGGTATATTGGATCGCGAAGGTTTAAAATAGGATTTCAATCTCGATGATCAATCCAAGTGAACACAATTGTGGTTGAAAGGGAGGCAATACCAATAACCTTTTCCCTAATTATAGAGCGAGTAGGGAAACCCAAAGAGTGAAAGGCGGTATTGTTTGCATGGGTCCTTCAACGTAGTAGAAGGTTAGGGATAGTTTTGTCGTCTCCCGAGGATCATTCCTCGTCCGACTCAACAACACGCCTATTTATCCTTCCTTGAGCCATAGCAATAACAAAGAAAAATGGGATTGAGAGGATATAAAAATTCTATCTAACCACTACAACCTTCCCACTATAACCAACCAAACCACCACAAACATCGAAACCAACAAACAATAGCAATGCCCAATATCAATTAGAATTAATATGTAAAATATAGGGCTCCATATAAAATAGAAGAATTAAATGATATTTCATGAAGTTTTTGACATACAAAAGAATTTGTTTTTTTTAAAAGAATGCCAAAAATAATCATGAACCGTCATTTTACTGGGGGAAAATAACAACAATTTTTTTTATATTTTTCTTAAAAGAAATATATGTGTATATATATACACACACACAAACATACACACACACACTAAACAAAATTAGGTAAATGGTCAGGGACAAAGTCCATGACAAAGCCTGCGGGTTGCGACCAATGGCCGTGACTATTTCACGGACCAAATCCTGACCAAACGGGGGGTCACGGTGGAGAGTCGCGGACTCGAGCCATGACCCATACACACTGCTGGTCACGACTTCGGGCCATAACCCCTACCACGAGGAAAAAATGTTCACGGCCATTGTACGTGACCCATACTATGATGAAAAACTACCACAGCCAAAGTTCATGACCGCTACAGCGATAAAAAATGGTCATGACCAAAGTTCGTGATCCATACCATGACGAAAAAAATGGTCGCAGACAATGTTTGTGAACCCCTACCGCGATGAAAAAATGGTCATGACCAAAGTCCGTGACCCATACCATGACGAAATAAATGGTCGCGACCAAAGTCTGTGACCCCTACCACGACAAGAAAATGGTCGCGGACAAAGTCCGTGACCCCTATTTATGTGCGGCGAAAAAAATAAAGATGGTCATGGGCAACTCACGGGCAAAGTCCATGAACATATTTAACTTAATAAAAGGGGGGTTATTTGGGTCCTATACTCAAATGGGGGGTCTTATGATAGCGCGACCGATTGCTACGTGTGATATTGAACGCACACGAGGTGTTCCGAATATTTACTATTGGTAAAATAATAAAAAAATTACAAATTGTGAATCGCGAATCGGGGGCACATTGTTGATAAACTAATGTACATACAAACTTCAAAGTATTATAAGTCTTAATAGTTCACATGCCAAAAAAAATGGACAGAACTTCCTCTGTTTTCTGGACATTCTAAAACCTGTTAATATGATACCTACGTAATATAAAGCCCGCATGGGCTTAAAATTTAATAATAAAATTACAAAAGCCCGCACAACCGTAAAACATAAAAAAATGGAATCCCCAATGTCAACAACAAAATACAAACAATCCTCATATTATAAACTATTTCCTTCTTTGTGTGTTCCACATCGATAAAAGAAAACGAAACAATGTTATCCTGCAAGATACAAATAAGAGATGATATAAAATTCATATTCAAGCTGAAAAATTGAATATACGAGTTACAACTATTATCATATTCTCAAATTGGGAGTCCCATGACCACGCGATCAGTTCCTACGAATTACATTGGTCCCGTGCGAGGTGCTGGTGCATTTCATGGGGCCATTTGGGGGTCGTTTTGAATTTTCACCCTCCGCCAAGTTTTTAAGCCAAAGTCTAGATATTTTCAAATTATCATTGTATTCTCAAAACGAGAATCTCGTGATGACATGATCAATTCCTACGAGTTACATTATTCCCATGCGAGGTGTTGGTACCTCTCACGAGGTCGTTTCGGGGTTGTTTTGTGTTTTCTCCCTCAAATGCCAAGTTTTTAACCCTAAGTCTAGATATTTTCAAATTATCATCGTATTATCAAAATGGGAGTCCCGTGACCACGCGATCAGTTACTACGAGTAATATTGGTCCTGAGTGCAAGGTGTTGGTGCCTCTCACAGGGCTATTTGGGGGCTTTTTGGGTTTTCTCCCTCTAACGCCATGCTTTTAAGCCTAAGTCTAGATATTTTAAAAGTATCGTCATATTCTTAAACCGATAGTACCATGACCATGTGGTTAGTTCCTAGGAGTTACATTGGTCCCATGCGAGGTGTTGATGCCCCTCATGGTGCCGCTTAGGGGCTTTTTTGGGTTTTCACCCTCTAACGTAAAGTTTTTAAGCCTATGTCTAGATATTTTCAAATTATGATCATATTCTCAAACTAGGAGTCCCATGAAAACATCGTTAGTTCCTATGAGTTACATTGGTCCCGTGCGAGGTGTTGGTGCATGTCACGGGGCCGTTCGGGGGCTATTTTTATTTTCGCCTTGTAACGCCATGTTTTTAAGCCCAAGTCTAGATATTTTCAAATTATTGTTGTATTCTCAAACCGAGACTCCCATGACCACGCGATTAGTTCCTTCGAGCTACATTTGTCCCGTGCTAGGCGTTAGTGCCTCTCACAGGGTCGTTTAGCTGTTATTTGGGTTTTTCACACTCTAACGCCAAGTATTGGAGCCTAAGTATGGATATCTTCAAATTATCATCGTATTCTCAAACTGGGAGTCCCGAGTTGATGTGGTTAGTCCCTACGAGTTACATTGGTTCCATGCAAAGTGTTGGTGCCTCTCACGGGGCTGTTTGGGGGTTATTTTAGGTTCTCGCCCTCTAATGCCATGCTTTTATGCCAAGTATAGATATCTTAAAATTATCATCGTATTCTCAAATCGGGAGTCCCATGACCATGCAGTCTATTCCCATGAGTTACATTGGTCCCGTGCGAGGTGTTGTTTCATCTCACGGGGACGTTTGGGGTCTGGTTTGGGTTTTCACCCTCTATTTCCATATTTTTAACTAGACATGTCAATGGGTCATGTCGAGTCGTGTTCGTGTCATTTTTTATCGTGTTCGGGTCTTATTGGGTTCGTGACTAAACATGTGACATTTTTATCGTGTGAAAAAATTATATTCAAACCCGACCCATTATGCCATCATGTCGTGTCGTGTTCACTCGTTAATACCATTAAGATAATGAATTATTTATAATAATATACAAGTTGACATATTATCTCACTGTTGAACCTAAATAGACCAATTAATTCATTGACATTACTAAATCTCTCATTTAGTAAAATTCATTATGGTTGTTACATAAATTATTTACAAGTTCCAAAAGTATATCTTATATACTTAAACGGGTTTTATCGGGTATTAACGAGTAAAGGGGGTCAACCCTAACCTGACCCGTTAACTATCGTGTCTTATCGGGTTGGCACTGATATGACCCGAACCCATCACTACACCAAAACGCTCATTTAGTAACACACTTTTTTTTGTATTACTAACACTATTTTACCAATACTATCTCTCACAGTACATTAATGTTACTAATTTTAGTCAAGTGTTAGTGGTATTAGTTAATAATTTAAAAGTAATTTTTTTTCTTGAAAAAGGTTAATTTTTCCCCACCAAACCAAAACATTGTCCCGACTCTCTTCGAACCAAAGCGGGAAAGCTCTTCTCAAAACATTGTTAGCCAAAGCGGGAAAGCTCCAAATCCGTCGTGCAAATCCCAAATCGAAATGCTCCAAATCGGTTCATACCCATCGAGATCCCTAATCGAAAAGCTGCTCCAAATCGATTGCTCCAAATCGATTCTTCTCCGAATCGGTAGCTGCTCCAAATCGATTCTTCTTCAAATTTTTCTCCACGTAACCCTAACCGGATCTAGGTAACCCTAAGTGACATATATATATATATATATATATATATATATATATATATATATATATATATATATATATATATATAAACATGTTTTGGATTTGATAAGTTAGGTTTTTTTTGTAACCGTTTGATTTTATTTATGTTTTTTCTTATATCTGATGTTATGAGTGTGTATGTATATCTTATGAGTATATGTTATGAGTGTGTACGTATATCTGATGTTATGAGTGTGTATGTATATGTTGATTTATTTTATGAGCAGTGATATTTAATAAGAAACAAACT
Source organism: Sambucus nigra (assembly GCA_949130495.1). NCBI lineage: Eukaryota > Viridiplantae > Streptophyta > Magnoliopsida > Dipsacales > Adoxaceae > Sambucus > Sambucus nigra. Next base: position 176,863 of record CASBWL010000025.1, read on the forward strand.
AAGTAAAAAAAAATGGTTTTCCAAATAAACACACATTTGTTTTATTTAACATTACAATTATTTTATGAATTATAAAAAAAAATTACAATTATTTTATGAGTAGTCTAGGAGTGGAGAAAATATAGATAGACCCACTTAAATGTTAAATAACATGTTTTATTCAACATGTTAGTGTAATTTCATTACATTATTCATTGAATGTTGTAGTAGGTGAGTGAATAAAAAATGGAATGGCCATAGTTAGTGTTGATTGTGTGCGATGTGGGATGGTGGGGCGTCAGGCATACTAGTAGAAAATAATGTGTAAGCATGTCTTATAAAGACTGGTTGAAGCTGAAACATATATAGTTCTTTTATTTTCCCCTCGTGTTTTTCGGTTGCAAAGTATATGTTTGCACTCTTGGGTCCCGTACTAAATCTGCATTCTTCGTTTTTTTACTATATATATAAGCTGAGAGATCATTATTCCGTTTGATGTACCTGCATTTATTATATCTACTACAAATATTTTGGTGTTCTTGATTTCTTAAGTAATGGTTAATATATGCCATTATTCTGTAAATTGGTCCCCTCTGGTTTTTGGGAGGACACAAAAAATTACTTAGATAATCTCCTATCCCTCCATTTTGAATGATAAACCTATTTTAAGAACACGAATCTTGGCTTGTCTTGATTTCGAAAGTTTTTTGTGAAACGGTTTATGATTGTTTATTGCAAATTATTTGTTTTCCCATTCAATGTCCATTGCATTTTTCTAAAACACAATTGTCCATGCACTAATGCTTTTGAGTTATTTTGTGTTCATGTAGAGGTAAGACTTGCGTAGAGACTTATTTTAGGATTACTAACATTACTATACCGTTACTATACCTTTACTTATTTTGAGTTATCAACGCTACTATATCATTTCGGTAAAGTGTATCATGTAAGTCCAAAGGTGCACACTATTCTTTTATATAAAATAATGATATTTTTTTGGTAGTGCAGAATGTTCCAAACATTAAACAAAGGATGGATGACTGAGAGGAACAGAATAAGTGAGGTATACATAAATGGAGTTACATCTTTCCTTGATTTTGCAATTACAAACAATAGACATCATCTCTCGACATTTCCATGTCCGTGTGTTAAGTGTCGAAATAAGAAGCGGTTCAGTGCGTCAGATATCATGAGTCATTTGATTCTGCATGGTATAGATTCGACATATACTACATGGATTTTACATGGTGAAATAAGATCCTCGAACTCCCTGAATCCCGTTATAGAACCTATTGATTGTGAAGAACATGTTGAAAATGATGAGAGCATTGAGAATGAAAGGCTTCGAGACCTAGTTGACACGTGCTACTGAGTGCACGAACAACATTGTGGAGAACCTGACCAGGCAGAAAAATCACATGTTAATAATGAGAAGTGTCAAAAATACAATAGATTAGCGACTGAGAAATTGTACCCTTCATGTGATGGTCTTGAGACTACTCTCTCTGCAATTGTAGAATTGTATAATTTGAAGAAGCAGTTTGGTTGGTCGAGAAATAGCGTTACGGCTCTTTTGTCGATTATAAAAAAGTGGCTTCCGAAAGAAAATAATTTACCAGAAAAGTATCCACAAATGAAGAGAATGATGACAGACTTAGGGATGAAAGTAAACTACATTCATGCATGTGAGAATAACTGTATTTTGTACTGGAAAGAGAATGAAAACCTAGAAAAATGTCCTTAGTGTGGGACACCAAGATATTTAGTGACCACAAGGAAAGGAAAAAGGGTATGCAAAGAACCGATGAAAATATTGAGACATTTCCCTTTGATTCCAAGGCTAAGGAGATTATACATTATACCTTGGATAGCGCATGAAATGACGTGGAACCATCGAGCAACAACTTCATAGGATAATCAACGACGTCCTTGTGATTTAACTCAGTGGAGAGTACTAAAAACTAGATGGCCTGATTTTTTTAAAGAAGGGTGCAATGTTTGGCTTGCCATATCTACAGATGGGTTCAATCCCCATGGTATACAATCTAGTAGTTATAGTTGTTGGCCAGTTATGGCTGCGCCTTATAATGTGGGCTCATCTTTGTGCTTGAAGCATGAGTTTCAAATATTGTCTTTGTTGATTCCTGGGACCAAGGCAACGGGTCAAGACATTGATGTTTTTCTTCAGCCATTGGTAGATGAGTTGAAGCAATTATGGGAGGGAGTTCCAGCTTTTGACATGCACAAAATGGAACAATTTACATTGAGATCTATGTTGATGTGGGGGATTCATGATCTCTCCGCATATGGAAACTTATCTGGATGTATAACACATGGCTACAAAGCATGTCTTATTTGTGGTGATGAAACACCATCACTTCGGTTGGTTAACAGCAAGAAAATAGTTTACACAAACTATCGTATGTTTCTTGATAGAGATCACCCATTTAGGAGTGGTAAAGGTTTGGGACTTAAATCACAAGAACTTAGATCTCCCCCGGTTCGAATTAATGGAGATGCACTTGTGGAAAAGTTTAGCAAAATCAAGTATGTACCTGGCAAAGCCTCAAAAGTTCCTTATAAGAAGCGTAAGTCTGATAATGCGAATGGAAGTGACACTGATGTGGATAAAAGCGACAATGTTGAAGTTAAAGAATCATGGTATAAAAAATCCATTTTTTTTACTTGGAATACTGGCGACATCATCAAGTTCGACATGTCCTTGATGTGATGCACACCGAGAAGAACGTTGCAGAGCATTTAATAAACATAATTCTTGGTGCTAATAAAACAAAGGATACCGAAAATGGCCGATTGGATATTAAGGACCTGGGTATGCACAGCGGGCAATGGCTTAAAGTTGATGAGCGCACGGGGAAAAAGATAAAACCAATGGAACCATTCATCTTGGATAAAGAGGAAAAGAGACAATTCTGCCAAATTTTGAAAGACTTAAAGCTTCCTACCAGTTTTTCGTCTAACTTGAGCAATATTGTAAGTCTTAGTCCCCCATCTCTGCACTCATTGAAGTCCCACGACTATCATGTCATAATGGAACATTTGTTACCCGTGTTGCTCCAACATGCCTTCCCAAAACATCGAGATTTGAGAAGAGCAATCCAACAACTAAGTTTGTTTTTTAACATGTTGTGCTCCAAGATTCTCATTCGACAAGATATCCAAAGAGCCAAACGCATGGTTGTTGAAGCATTCTGCGTGTTGGAGAAATATTTTCCACCAGCGTTTTTTTATATTAGCATTTACCTCACTGTGCATCTAGCAGATGAAGCCTTGGTTTGTGGACCAACAAACAGTCATTGGATGTATCCGTTTGAAAGGTTATTTTTTGTCTTTTAATAAAATAAAATATGCATAATTCAGGTTAACATTGGTTGTTATTAATTTTTATGGATTTATACAAACAGGACGATGAAAGATTTCAAAGGTATACCCAGTAATAAGCGGTATGTTGAGGGTTCCATTACAGAGTCCTATGTCGTAGCCGAATCTGTTAGATATTGCATGGAATACATGCCAAATTCATTAGATGGAAATCATAAACGCTCACGTGAAACCTTTTTAGAGGAGGGTGGAGAGTTCTCTGATGAAGGGCCTTTGCTTGGTGATAAGACTATAACATTAGGATCAATACAATTCCAGCAAATACGTCGATGGATGTTATTTGGACTTAATGTCGATGGACTTCGGGATTACTATAGGTTAGAGTTCTTTATTATATTATCAATTAAAATTTAATGAATATCTTGATTAATAATTACTTATATCAAATGACATATTATAGTGAGTATGAAGCATCATTAAAATTTGTGTCTCGTGCAAAAGGGAAGGGGATTGAAATGACAGAAGTGGAGAAACAAACTTCTTTTATTCCTTGGTTATCAGATAAGGTGATTCTATATATACTAATATTTTAATGCCTTTTTTTTTGCATAACCTCTTGAGATAAAAATATATATTGATGTAATTATGATTTGTTTTCATGGGACACAGTTGGTGAAATCAGGAGAGACAAAGACAAAAGAAATATTGTGGCGATTAGTTCAAGGACCGCAATTCAAGGCTAAAACATACAAAAAGTATCGTGTAAATGGTTTTGTATTCTCTCCAAAGTATCATGACGATATGGTTATTACACAGGATAGTGGTGTTTGTTTGAAGGCATGGACGCAATTTCGAGCTAGAAAAAGTGACAAGAACCTCACAAATACTTGGACTATGTGGTATGGAGTCATCAAACAAATAATTGAGCTAGACTATACCGCATTTAGGGAGGTGGTCTTTTATTGTGATTGGGTGAGGCTGGAGGACAAGACTAATGGTTGTAAGCTTTGTTCGGACTCCAATTTAGTGATGATAAATTTTGACAAGTTTAAGAGCATTGACAATGAGTTTGATGAGCCTGCTATTCTCGTATCCGAGGCTAATCAAGTATTTTATTCTAAAGATCTTAAAAATCCAAATTGGTGGGTGGTTATACATTCACCGTAGAGATTAACGAGTCAAGTGGACGATTTAGAGATCCCAACATGCTTCCAGTCTATTCTTAAAGACCAACCACATATAGAAAGTTTGCTGAAGCGCTACGACTCTGTTTAGTTTATTTAGAATTTCCTTTCAAAAATTGTTTGTTTTGTCCCGTTGATAATATAATATTTTGTCGGTTGTATGAAGCCACAAGTAGTTTTTTCATATTCATTTCGAAAATTGTTTGTTTTGAATTTTACTTTACATGCATGGTTGTATGAATCTTGGTTATGAATTTGGTTTCAAGAGTCGATTTTGACAGTTGGTTGTATGGATATTGATATGAATTTAGTTTTAATAGTTGGTTGTATGAATCTTAGTATCAATCTAGTTCTAACAATTGGTTTAATGTATGTTGGTTATGAAATTACTTTTAACAGTTCTTAAACCAAATGCTCATATCAATTTGATTTTAGCTTGTTAAACCATTTTATAAAACGTACACTGAACATTTATGATTTGTAACGATTTTGAACAGTTGATTTCGAACAGTTGGATTTTGCCATTTCAGGGATCCCAAGATTCATGTTTTGTACATTATGGCTTCTAGTGTTGAAGGAGGTTCGAAGCAACCGTTATTAGAAAATGAGATGCAACAAACATTTGTTCTGCTACAAGAAGAATTAGCCTATGGAGATTCGAACCAACCATCTTCAAGTGCAAGTAAAAAGAAGAAAGCAGAAAATGAAAAAAGAGCTAAATAATTAGAATGTATGACCCCGAATGGTAAAATGATGGTCACCGTTCTAGTTGATGGGAGTGTAGTTGGTCCGTGGAGTACTGGCGTCGGTGATTTTGTTAGATCTTATATCCCAATTAATTATGAAGATTGGAGAGCTGTGCCAAAAACCTATAAAGATGACGTTTGGAATGCTTTAATGGTAATATCTTCATTTTAAAGATAAAAACGACTTATTCGTTGGTCTTTAGAAGCTCCTTTTCTGACTTGGCACACTTCTTCAAGGCCTTCTTATGGTCATCCTTTAATGCAGTGAGGCAAATCCTACATCGATATTAGAGTTTAACCATCTCATCTTCATGAGATGCCTTTTGATCATCCATTTTTTTCATATCAACCATCTTCTGCTTTTCTTGTTCAGACATCTTTATCTTTAACTCACTCTCCACAACCCATTAGTGAAGGTGCTAGAGAGCAATAACAGAATAAATAAGCCAGGCATGAGAGATAAAAGTTAGTACGTGATGAGACAGCACTTCGTAAAATCTAATAAATAGAATTGTTACCTGAGTATCCTTGTGTAAAGAAACGCTAGAAACTCTGGTGCTACTTTGACCATAAAAGAAACGATTATCGCAGGGAGGAATTAATTTTATTATGTAAGCCATTCTGCTATCATATGTGTTAATATTTGAATTTTTATTTAGGACCTTTATATCACCAGTTTCAGTTAGCTTACCCAATGATTATTTGTTGTATTAGGCATTCATTTTGGCATGGATCTAATCGATATAAAAGCATAACTGAAGGCTTCAAATGTGATCAGTGTGCAGTTCTATCCTGCTCTCCGAATTTCCGTCGGCGATCTTTATCCGACCAACTTATCTCTATCTATCACCCATCCCTCTCCTCTATCTATAAAAAACATATAAACAAAAGAAAAGAAACAAAAAAACTTCAATTACTCGGGTTTTCTTTTCTTTTCTTTTTTGCAGCGCCTTTTTATCATCTTTTACTACTGAGTTTACTTTTTTTGGAATAACAAAAGGATAAGGAAGTTGGAAAAATATAAAAGAAGAAAAAGAGTTGTTTTTTATTGAGATGGCACAGGTTCAAGTTCAGGCTCAGGCTGTGAATGATGTTGGGAATCAATTTGTGTCGACGTCACTTTACGTGGGAAACCTGGAATGGAACGTGACTGATTCTCAGCTTTACGATCTGTATAACCAACTGTGCCGACGCCATTTATATTGTTATGTTACAACTAGCCAGGAGTGAGGTTAATATTACATATTTAATGACTTTTCATTATTATCGAATATTAAGACATTTTAACCTCTAATGCCTGGAGATCTATGTTTTATTTGCATGATAATTAATGCCTAAATCTGGTTGTTTAACTTTAGGTACTAAGTTAGCACCTATGCTTGGGTGATGGATAGTGGCCACTAGATCAACTATAATTGTTAGCCTTTTGCATTGTCTGGCTGAAAGTCCACTCACGTCCGGTAATCCATCAAGTGTTTCCCTCAATAAGGTCAGCTCCACAAGCTCCATTACCTCCTCAATGAACATCCAATAACATGCCATAAACTTTTTAGTAGTCGCGGCAATTTTATTTTACACTACAAGTTAATGCGACTCAACCCAACTCAAAGTTAGTGGGTTTGTGTTGACCGTTTCTTAACACTAACCTGAATATAATGCAACAGTTAACACGGTGATGGGGAATGAGTAAGAAATCGGTTTTTGGATGAGTATTTTTCTGTATTTGATGTTTTATTTTGATATAGATGCCATTTATTATGTCTTGGATATCAGGGCACTTGATTTGACAAACTAAGAGGGTTGGTTAAATGTTGTTGGTACTCGACAGGACTTTATTGCCATCCCTAATTTTTAATCAAAAACTCCATGTCCCCAAATTCCCAAATAATGAGGTCTTTATTCCTTTTTGGGTTGTTCCGTTGACAAAGTTGAGAGGCTAATTTTAAAAAAATCCACAAAATATGTTGTTTTGAATGAGTACTCTCAACTTGGTACAGAGAGAACATTAAATTGTAATATGAGCAAACGTCAAATATGTACATGTATCTAAAATTGTTCAATTTATGGTCACACTGCATTCTTTGCTGAGTTAAATACAGTCATCATGGGCATTGATCTTGCTTGGTCTAAAAATTGAAATTCTACCATGGTTTTAATGCGATTCACGCTGCATTCTTTGCTGAGTTAAATGCAGCCCTGCCACCTGCCCCTCCCTGCTTCATCCTCGCTTGCTTGTTATTTTTACATACTAACATTTCTTTTGCAGGTACTTTAACCTGCTATGCTACTGACCTGCTTATGCAGGCCTCTTTTTGGCACTTTGGCAGGCTTTGTGTTCTACTCTACTACCACCATACCACTGCTAGCCTCACTCTCACTTGGCTCGTTGACTTGACATATTTATATGTACGAATTGTTTTATCTCACCCCAGATCTCATCGGGATGATCGATTTATTCATCTGAGAGATTCGTCTTCACAGATATGGATGAGAATTGTGCAAACCCATGGGTGAAGACTGCCATCAATCTCTATTTATCATTCTTGGTTATACAAATGTTCTATTTTCGTCTTTAATTTCATTCTTGAATCTTGATTGGTGGTTAGGGACATTATTTTCCATGTAGTCATGAATGTGCTCCACGCGTGCACACACACACATTTGGTTCTAATAGGGAAATTTCTCAGTAGAAACTTGACCTCTCATTATATTTTTATTTTCAAATAGACCCTATTAAGAGTGTTTTAGGAACTTGGAAATTTTTGTTAATAGTTATGACCTGTTTAACGTCCGATTGCTCATGCAGTTCGGCTTTTCTTAGCATGAAGTGTGATGACCCAAATGAAATTAACAGATTACAATTTGTTCAATACTTTTTTCTCCTAATACAGCTGATGTTCCACTTTTAACATTTTTGGTTTTCTTTTCTCCCAATTTCTTAGCATCTCATGAGAAGTGTTATAAGCAGATAGAAGCTACTATAGTCAAATTCTGAGAAATCAAGGAGAACATTAATGAAGGATTGAAGTTCCATGTTACTCTTCAGGTATGCAAATTTTCATTGTCCGATTACATGGCTGAATCATGCGAATTAAATAAATTGCTCATTTGCACCGATTTTTCTAATCAACTTCATCGTTATATTTTTAAATGAAAATTAATAAACAGGATGCAATCACAAACGTAAAGAAGCAGTGCAGTGAATTTGTGATGATGAGAAATATACAGTGCCGTGAAATGATCGATGAGGTACATAGACAAATGGTTGGTCTCAGTTTTTCAGAAAATAAGAACACGGGTGCGTACAATTACTCTTCAGTGGGACCCACTCATCAACCTCAAAGATCCCCACCTCAACAGCTATGTGTTTGGTTGTAATAAGTGTAGTTACAACAACAATGGCCATCACAGCAGGGGCAACTGGTGTAGTATGCAAATTGCCAAATGGAGATGAACAATTCTTAGATTTCCCAAATTGCCTCGTGTATTGAGATGAATTTTCTATTAATGGAATTTGGGCAATTAATTTTTAATGAGGTTATTGCCTCGATGTGTATTAGTATTGTTGCGGACTATTTGTATTGTTGTACTATTTTTGATACCTTAAACAGGTGGATAGTACTATACATAATAGAGATTTTGTCATTTTTTTTTTAAATTTAACTTATTTGTATTGAAATTAAATCGCATCGACAGTTATTTTGTTGTTATTATGTTAGCAATTTTGAATATTGTATACCCTAGTATGTGTGTGTATATATATATATATATATATATATATATATATATATATATTTTTTTTTAATATTAGTAACGGAATTATACTGTTACTAAATGTGTTACAAAAATTGTGTTAGAAACGTGTTATGAAATTAGTAACACTTTTGTAATGGTAAAAAAGTGTTAATAATATAGAATTTAGTAACACTTTAGTAACGGTAAAGTGGTGTTAGTAACACATAATTTAGTAACAGTAAAAAAGTGTTAGTAATTTGATTCCCCACGCCTTTTTTCTAACGCTTTTTTAGTGTTAGTAATTATTTTAGTAACACTATAGTAGTGTTACTAATTGACTGTTTTGGTGTAGTGCATTAAGGGTCCACCCATTAACTTATAACTTTGTGTCGGTTCGTGTCGTGTTATCGCGTCGTGCCTCATTTTGCCAAGTCTATTTTTAAGCATAAGTCTAGATATTATCAAATTATTATCATTTTATCGAACAGGGAGTCCCCTGACCACGCGGCCAGTTCCCATGAATTACATTGGTCCCCTACGAGGTGTTGGTGCCTCCCACAGGGTTGTTTTGTGTTTTCGCACTCTAAATGCCAATTTTTAAGCCTAAGCCTAGATATTCTCAAGTTATCATCGTATTCTAAAATCAGGAGTCCCGTGACCACACGATCAGTTCTTGCGAGTAACATTAGTCCCGTGCGAGGTGTTGGTGCCTCTCATGGGGCCGTTTGAGGGTTCTTTTAGGTTTTCTCTCTTTAGTGCCAAGTTATAAAGCCTAAGTCTAGATATTATAAAATTATCTCCATATTCTCAAATTAGGAGTCCTGTGATGATGTGGTCAGTTCCTACGTGTTACCTTGGTTCCGTGTGAGGTGTTGGTGCCTCTCGCGAGGCCGTTGGAGGCCTATTCTGGGTTTTCTCCCTCTAATGCCATGTTTTTAAGCCTAAGTCTAGATATTATAAAATTATCATCGTATTCTCAAACTGGGAGGCCCGTGATAGGGAAGTCAGTTCCTTATGGTTACATTAATCCCGTGCGAGGTGTTGGTGCCTCTCACGGGGTCATTTTGGGATTGTTTTGGGTCTTCTATCTCTAACGTCGTGTTTTAAGCCTAAGTCTAGATATTTTCAAATTATCATCATATTCTCAAATTGATAATCCCATGACCACGCGATCAACTTTTATGAGTTACACTAGTCCCATGCAAGGTGTTGGTTCCTCTCATGGGGCCGTTTGGGGGGCTATTTTAGGTTTTTGAACTCTAACGCCAATTTTTTAAACCTAATCTAGATATTTTCAAATTATCATCGTATTTTCATATCAGGACTCCCGTGACCACACGACCGGTTCTTACGAGTTACAATCGTCTCATGCGAAGAGTTGGTGCCTCTCGTGGGGTCATTTGGGAGATGTTTTAGGGTCTTCATCCTCTAACGCCATGTTTTTAAGCCTAGGTCTAGACATTTTCAAATTATCATTGTATTCTTAAACCAAGAGTCCCATGACCACGCGGTTAGTTCTTATAGGTTACATTATTCCCGGGCGAGGTGTTGGTGCCCCTCACGGGGAAGTTTGGGGGCTATTTTGGGTTTTTGCACTCTAATGCCAAGTTTTTATGCCAAAGTCTCAATATTTTCAAATCATCGTATTCTCAAATCGGGAGTCCCGTGAGCATGCAATCTGTTCCCAAGAGTTACATTGATCCCGTGCGAGGTGTTGGTGCCTCTCACAGGGCCATTTAGGGGTTTTTAGGATTTCGATCTCGAACGCCATGTTTTTAAACGTAAGTGTAGACATTTTCAAATTTTCCTTGTGTTCCCAAAATTGTAGTCCCATGACCATGCGGTCAGTTCCTATGAGTTACATTGGTCACGTGCGAGGTGTCGGTGCCTCTCACAAGGCCATTTGGGGCATGTTTTGGGTTTTTGCACTCCAACATTAAGTTTTTAAGCCTAAGTCTTGATATTTTCAAATTATCCTAGTATTCTTTAACTAGAAGTCTCGTAAGCACACAGTCGATTTCGACAAGTTACATTGGTCTCGTGCGAGTTGTTGGTGCTTCTCACGGGCCCATTTGGGGGTTGCTTTGGATTTTTGCGCTCTAACCCAATGTTTTTAAACATAAGTCTAGATATTTTCAAATTATTGTCTTACTCTCAAACAAGGAGTCCCATGACGACGCTGTCTATTCCTATGATTTACATTGATCCCGTGTGAGGTGTTGGTGCCTCTCATGGGGTCATTTGGGGATTATTTTGGGTTTTCTCCCTCTAACGCCATGTTTTTAAGCCTAAGTCTATATATTTTAAAATTATCGCCATATTCTCAAACCAGGAGTCCCCTGACCACACGAGCAATTCCTACGAGTTACAGTGGTCCCTTGCGAGGTGTTGGTGCCCCTCATAGGGCCCTTTGGGTTTTTTTTGGGTTTTCTCACTATAATGTGAAGTTTTTAATCCCAAGTCTAGATATTTTTAAATTATCATTGTATTCTCAAACCGAGAGTCCTGACTACACGATTTGTTCCTATGAGTTACCTTGGGGTTTTTTTTCGGTTTTCGCACTCTAACGCCAAATTCTAAGCCTAAGTTAAAATATTTTCAATTTATCATCGTATTTTAAAATAGAGAGTCCCGTAATAACGCTGACAGTCCTATGAGTTACATTGGGCTGCTGCGAGGTGTTGGTGCCTATCACGGGACCGTTTGGGGGATGTTTTAGGTTTACGCACTCTAACACCATGTTTTTAAGCCTAAGTCTAGATATTTTCAAAATAGCATCGTATTCTCAAATTTGGAGTCTCGTGACCACGCGGTCAGTTCCTAAGAGTAACATTGGTCCATTATGAGGCGTTGGTGCCTCTCACGGGGCCATTTGTGGGTTGTTTTGGATTTTTTCCCTCTGACGCCAAGTTTTTAAGCCTAAGTCTAGGTATTGTAAAATTATTATCGTATTCTCAAATCGGGGAGTCCCGTGAGGATGCAATCACTTCCTATGAGTTAAATTGGTCGGGGTTTTGCCCTCTAATGCCAAGTTTTTAAGCTTAAGTCTAGTTATTGTAAAATTGTTGTCGCATTCTCAAATCGGGAGTCCCGTGATGATGCGATCACTTCCTATGAGTTTAATTGGTCCCATGTGAGGTGTTGGTGCCTCTCCCAAGGCCACTTTGGGGATATTTTTGGTTTTCACACTCTAATGCAAAGTTTTTTAAGCCTAAATCCAGATATTTTCAAATTATCATCATATTCTCAAATTGGGAATCCCATGACCACACGATCAGTTCCTTTGAGTTACATTGGTCATGTGCGAGGTGTTGGTGTCTCTTACAGGGCCGTTTGGGGCCTATTTTGGGTTTTCATACTCTAACGCAAAGTTTTTTTAGCTCAAGTCTAGATATTTTCAGTTTATCATCGTATTATCAAATTAGGAGTCCCGTGACCATGCGTTTAGTTCCTACGAGTTACGTTAGCATCGTGTGAGGTGTTGGCACCTCTCATAGGGCCGTTTGGAGACTGTTTAGGGTTTTCTCACTCTAATAATAAGTCTAGATATTTTCAAATTATCATTGTGTTCACAATCGGGGACCCCTGATCATGTGATCAATTGTTACGAGTTACATTTGTCTTGTACGAGGTGTTGGCACCTTTTATGGGGCCAGTTTTGGGTTTTCGCTCTCTAACGTCATGTTTTTACGCCTAAATCTAGATATTTTCACATTATCATTGTATTCTCAAATCGAGAGTCCCGTGATGATGCGTATAGTTCCTATGACTTACATTCGTCCCGTATAAGGAGTTAGTGCCTCTCACGGAGCCCTTTGGTTGCTATTTTGGATTTTCGCCCTCTAACGCAATGTTTTTAAACCTAAGTCCATATATTTTCAAATTATCTTCATAATCTAAAATCGTTAGTCCCGTGACCATGCGGTCAATTTCTACGAGTTACATCAGTCCAGAGGGTGAGGTGTTGGTGCCTCTCATTGAGCTATTTGGGGGCTGTTTTGGGTTTTCACACTAACGCAAGGTTTTTAAGCCTAGGTCAAGATATTTTCAAATTATCGTTGTTATCTAAAACCAGGAGTCGTCTAACCACGCTATCAGTTCCTACGAGTTACATTGGTCCCGTGAGAGGTGTTGGTGCCTTTCACCTGGACATTTCGGGGTTGCTTTGGGTTTCTTACACTCTAACGCCAAGTTTTTAAGACTAGGTCAAGATATTTTTAAATTATCTTCTTATTCTTAAATAGTGAGTCCCGTGATCATGCAAAGTAACTCTTATACCGCTACATCCATCGAAGAATTATTCAAGATCATTCAAGTATCAAGATGGATCTGAATCTCAAAGTTCTTCATCAAAGGAATCTTCAGGAGATTAATTTTTTGGTAAGGTTGTGTTTAAGTACCTTAGCATTTCACTTAGGATTTTGGGATATTTTTCTAAGTGTGGAGCGGAGTTTTTAATGTTTTTCATCAAAAATATAATTTTCGGAGTTTTTGAGGAGGTGCATTTATCAAGAAAAAGAAAAAGAAAAATGTTTAATATTACTGTCGTTCAAACGACAGCCTATGTCGTTCAAACGACATGGCATGTCACGCGATGTATCAAACAATATTGTATCTCGTTCAAACAACATCTAATCTCGTTTGAATTAGTCACCGCCTTAAGTCTTTTATAAATTGGACTCTCCAACTCCGTTTTTCAAGAGAAGACCTCTGCAAAAACTGTTTACGTTTTCTACTAATAGTAGTATGAATTTGTCTTCTTGCTTTAGAGGTTTAATCCTTTGTTTTTACAATCACAAAACATCACAATCCTTTAGTGAATTGTTTTGGAACCCAAAATACGATGTTGCTGATATTGCTCTTATAGAGAGGGTAAATCTACATCATATGACTGCGTGTTATTGAGGATCGTGCTGCGTGAAGATTCTTTACTGATTTGGATTGAGATTCATAGGGAGTGATACGGTGTTCCTGGGCTGAAGAAAGGATTGTGGTTCTTATGGTATAGCAGTGTGTGAACCACTGCTAATGACACCAATCGACGCCTGCGGGTATTCATGTGTCAAAATCTATTTCATTGTAATCCGTGTAAGTTACTTACAAATTATAGTGAAATACAAGATTTTTCCCTTCGGGGATTTTTCCTGATATTGGTTTCTATTGCATGTTTATTAATATTATGATTTCAAATCACATTAATGCCTGTCTAAGGCTGAATTAAATTGATTAATGAAATTTGGGAAGTTTGTCACATAACTCAAATTGAATTTATTTGAGAAGTCGCATTAATCCACGGCAGCACTCTCAAATTGGTATCAAATCCTGTTGTACTAAGTTATTGTGTTTTGATCCTGATTTTTCCAAATCTATTTTTGAAATCCCTATTTTCCTAAATATGCCTTTGAATGGATTTGACGATTTTAGATGTCACTTGTCTGACGAAACTATTTGTAAATCTCGGTTGAAATCTGCTTTTAAAACTCTTATTAAAAAGAAAGAATCTGAGAGATGTCTTTGTTGTGAGGAGATTGGCCATAGCATAGATGAGTGCCCCACTAAAGTTAGGGAGAGTTTTAATAAATCGATTTCTTATGTTGCCACCCTTAGTGAGAGTGACCAGGGTGAAGAAAATTTTTGTGCAAGTAAGCGTGTCCTTACCAATTGTGTGGCTACTCATGAGAATGATGATCATATTTCTTCCGCAGCCACTGGAAGTGTAACCCATGAAAGTGATGGTGATGGGAGTGAGGATGGAAGTGTAGATGAGCGTAACTTGCAAACGACTTTCAATGAACTTTATGCTAAAGCTTTGAAAATAAAGAAAGAAAATTTGAAATTAAAAGCTCAATTGAAAGAGTGTGCCTTAAAAAATAATGATGTTTTAGTTGAAGATCTCAAGGCACGTGAGAAAATTTTGAGAGAGAAGCTTGAGTACATCGAGGGAGAGAGAGAGAGTCTTCGAGGGGTGATGGAGGCTATGAAAAGGGAGATTATTGATTTTGAGGATTCTAGGCGCGTACTTGAATCTAGGATAGGTGTACTTGAGAAAATTTTTATAGATTCGAGTAAAGTAAAATTTGATTTGGAGTATAGGTCTGAAAAGCTTGATAAGATTTTCGGCACTGTCGAAATAAAAAAGGATAGGAGTGGGATGGGTTTTGAAAAACAGGTTGCACCCATTACCAAAGCCATCCCCACACGTGTGAGAGATCCTCCTAGGGATGTTAGAAGAGAACCACCTAGGAATTTGAGGAGAGAGACACCTTTAGGTAACGTTCACCGCAACATATACACGTCTACTCATTGCGATCAAAAAGGTCACCTTATACGCTTTTGTTATAAACTTCAAAACACCCTGGAAAGTTTAAAGAGAGAGTCACGTCGGTTCCTAAAACCCCCACACCTCGCTACACATCGATTTAGGTTAGGAAATCGGATTTAGAGGCGTATGGTCTAATTAATCACGAATCTCGTCTGCTTACGCGTGATTCACCCCATGTGAGATCTTTTGGTTGATGATGTTTGTTATTTGTCATACACTAGTTGTGCTCCATGATATATACCTACTAGTGTTATGGCTCACTTTGTTGTAGTTTACATTGTTTTATGAGTTTAGCTACTGTTTTCGCACTGTTTTGGATCTGTCAGCACCTTCCAGGTACTTTTTGCGGAATTTTTTTTCTTTGGGCAACACTGTTTAACATTCTGGATTAGGGCAGGGATTTCAGTTTTCTCGTTCGAGCGAGATCTCATGTCGCGCGAAGCTGTCGTTTTCATGATAATTATTTTCGTTCGAGTGACATTGCGTTTCGTTTGAACGACCTGTTCAATTTTTTGTATTTATCTATTTTACTACTCTGGGTTCATATGCTTATGTTTTTGGTACTGTTGGGTTGCCTCTGTCAGTTTATATGCAGTTACTTTCAGTATTTATGTTTTATTGATAATATTATAGTGTTCGTTTAATCACACCTACTTAGATTGATTATTATGTGTGATTTACTATTTGCTAGCATGGGTTGATTTACATGATGATATTTTTGCCTATTTCTTGTATGTATCATTTTCTATTTATATTTATCATTTTGATATATTTTTTCAAAAATCCAAAATGATTTTCGTCTTTGAATTTTTTTTGGAAAAATACAAAAAGATCTTCATTTTGTTTTAGAAAATTTTTAGAAAATCCAAAAAGAGTTTTGTATTTTGTTTACACCTTATATGAATGGACATTTAGGATTACCAAGTCACAACATCATTCCATATCCATATGACTATTTTATAATGTTTTGAGACAATATGTTGTGTCATTCATGTGCTTTACAAAGTTTGGAGTCTTTGAGATTATATATAGTGTTGCTACCTACATGTTTGACTCATTTTGTCCTTTATTGCACACATGCACATATTTTTTTTACTTTTGTGCTTGTCTATAACTTGTGGGTTGTGTGTTTCCATCTCAATTATGTCTATATAACGAACCAAATGCAATAAAACTTGACAAAAAAGTAGTGCATGTTATAAACCGTTTGTGTGATTTATTTTGAAAAAAGGAAAAGGGTTGGGAAAGGTATTTCATTTTTTCATTTACGATAAAGCCACCGTTTAAATCGGACCTAAAAGGTGAGGAATTAAAAATTATCCGAGGTCCAATGAGGTTTAAAAGATCTCAAAAAAATTGAAAGGTAATAAAAAGAACATTATGCCAAAAATGGGCCAATAGGTTTTAGTTTCATCACCTCATAAGAAAAATAAAAATCATAATCTTTTAATGAATGATTTTGGATGGAATTTAAATTGGTTTGCACGTCCTTGAAAGTTATAAAAAAATCATTACATAGTTTTGTACGTTATTGGTGTGGAAATCATTTATACTTTGATTTGTTGATATGATTAGGACGATGTCATCAAAATTCAACAATTTTAAACCTAAGGACTATTTTGATGTTCATTCGTTAGAAGTATACTTATGCATCTTGCACACATGTCATGATTGAGTGAATTTTTCTATCGAATTTGTTCACACCCATTCATTTCATTTCCACGATTTGGTTATCTTAGTGTAAATTCATGGTGTGTGATATTTGAAAAACATTTTTGCATATTGTGTAAAAATTAAAAAATTAAAAATAGTTTGTGTATCTTTTGAGTATTCCTCTGCATGCGCGCAGTTTGATCCCAATTTGTTTTGCTTATCATGACAACTGCATGCGTATTTTGTTTATTCGTTTCCATTTCTATTTCGGTAAAATAAAAAAGGGGAGAACGAATTATGGGGGAGATTTCATTATGTTGATTGATCTATTCTTATATCATTTCAAACTCGATGTATCACGAACTTATTTGTTTCTTGTCTCATGTGTGTAGGAAACAATTGAGGATCGTATTTGTGGGTACCCAGAATTTAGAACCATGGGCCTGGACGAGTAGCCCAGTCCTGGTGGCCCAAAATCCAGGCCCTTTATCTTTCATATTGATCCGGTCTCCCCCCACGATCCCATAAAGGGAAGTTATAGAGGAGATGGGAAACGTGGAGGAATCCATCACCTCCACTCACCTACATGTAGATGTATATATTAGACCCTAGGTCCGGGGCAAAAGGACAAGTTGTATTCTCTGTACTCATTCTCCAGAATATAGAGAAATAATACTGACTGCACCATCGTGGACGAAGGCACATCTTTGTTGAACCACGTATATCTTTTGTTGTGTGATTGGAATTTAGTTTTCCTTGTTCTTTCTCGGTAATTGCTTCTCTCATATTTATTTGTGTTGCATAATAATTGTCACCACAATTGGCGCCGTTTGTGGGAAGCGTTTATCTTTCCCTGAGAAGAGCCCACACCAAGAAAGGAGTCTAAGATGTCTGGTCACAACAGCAATGCCCCTCAAGCAGGGGACATTCAAGAACCACCTGCTCCTCGCAGGATTAGGTCTGAAGTCCGGCGATCAGATTAGAGAGCTCGCCCGGAAAGGCCAGCCTCAGAAGAAAGCCAGGGACCAGCAAGGTCAACACAGATATCCAGATTAATTAATGCATACGAGTCAAGGCTCCATGAGCAGAGGGAGTCTTCTCGCAGGTACGAGGCTAAGAATGCTCGCTTAAAAAGAAGACTGGAAAGACTGGAGAAGGAACTACGTCCTGACACCAGGAGACGCCCATATCGCACTCCTAGCCCTCAGGCGAGAAAATCTTGCAGTCGAGGAAGGAGCCCTAGGCGAGAATCTCAAAAAGTCAAAGGTGACGAGTCAGACGACGACCTTTGCGAACAACTCCGAAGAGCTTGCCGCTACCAGAGCCCTGCTCGCAGCGACGAGAACATACGAAACCTAGTCCGCAGAGAAATGAACCAACATCCTACTCTCCACGGAGCAAGATCAACTAGAGAACTCGCGAGGAGAGCTCTCAAAACCCAGATGAAGTCACCCTTCACAAGGGAAATTGAATAGTAAGAGGCTCCCAAGAAATTTTTCGTTCCAAGGTTCAAGATTTACGATGAGAAAACTGATCCCATCGATCACATTTGGCAATATCGACAGGCCATGACCCTCTGGAATCATCGAGATGCCCTGATGTACCGTATTTTTCCTTCGAGCTTGCACGATGTAGCACAGAAGTGGTTCGAAAGGCTTCCCCACCGTTCCATCAAGAACTTCAAGTCTCTGGCCGAACTCTTTACGGCCCGATTCATTACCAGTAGTTTCAACCCCAAAAGGATGGATGCTCTGCTAACGATGAAGAAAACGCCTCAGGAAACCCTACGAGACTACGCAAAAAGGTACTGGGAGTTATTCAACGAGATTGAGGACTGCACGGAAGAGGTGGCAGTGGCTTCCTTCAAAATTGGACTACCTAGCTCTTCCCTCCTTTACCAGTCCCTGACGAAGAAGGAAGCTATGACCATTGACGACCTTATGGCCCGGATCGAGAAATACGCAAAGGTGGAAGATGTCACCCGCCTTAACGCAGAAGAAAACGGTCGAGCTAAGCTCACTACCAAGGGAAGTGAGAAATTTGAGAACCAAAAGAAAGGAGGAAAGAGTGGGGGCAATAATGGCTCCAAGAACGGAGGGAACCCTGATGTGACAAAATCATTCCAGGCAATCAACACCGTCTTCAAAGAACCAATTTACAAAATTCTCGCGAAGATCAAGGATGAGCCATTCATCAAATGGCCCCGGAAAATAGGAGGAGACCCCTCGAAGAGGAACAATGCATTAAGATGCGCTTTCCACAAAGAGGGAGGACATAAAACCGAACACTGCAAAGCTCTTAAGTCTCACCTCAAGGAGTTGGCCCAGTCTGGGCACTTGAATGACTACGTGGAAAAAAGGGTAGAGAAAGTGGCTGCCAACAGGGAAGCGAGACCTGACAACGTGTTCGAGGAAGACGCCGGACACGAGTTCGCAGTAATCCACGGAGCATCTGACATCAAGAAAATACAAGGGAACTCAGCTCGGATGGAAGTGAAAAAACTTACGGCGGTAATGCAGGCCTTTCAAATCGATCCAGCAAAATCCCAGTCAGGAAAGCGTAGACGAGCATAGGACGTCAACTATAACAAGCATATTGTTTTCACAGATGAAGATCTAGTGGGAGTAAGAACCCCACATCATGATGCTCTGGTCATTACACTCAGGATAGCCAACTTTGACATCGACAAGTTGCTCATCGATCAAGGAAGATCATCGGAAGTAATGTACCTCGACTTATTCAGAAAGTTGAAGTTGAGCATCGCCGACCTAAAGGAAGCTACTGTTCCTCTGGTCGGCTTCGCTGGAAAAATGACCATGCCCCTGGGCAAGATAGTACTGCCAGTACGTGCTGGAAACATCTCCAAGATGATTGAGTTTTTGGTAGTCGACATCGACTCGCCATACCAGGCCATCCTCGGTAGAGGATGGCTTCATGCGATGAAGGCAGTCCCCTCGACCTACCATCAGAAGCTCAAATATGTTACCGAGCAAGGAGTAATGGAGATCCACAGTGACCAAGCAATGGCGAGAAGGTGCTTCATAGCATCCATCCGGCCAAAGCCAAAAAAGAAGGCCAGTCAACCCAGCGAGAAAGTTGAAGAAGGTGTGTTACCTTCCAAATAGCAATTAAAGTACGGAAGACCTGGAGTAGAGGAGACCAGGCTCCTCCCCACCGAGCGCGTTGTCGAGGACCTAATAGAAATCATGGCCGAAGATGGTGATAATAGTAGAGTTTTCTTGATAGGAGCATCTCTCACCAACGAAGAGCAGAAGGAGTTGACGACCTTGCTAAGACGCAACATAGATGTTTTTGCATGGGAACCGTATGAGCTGCCAGGAATTGATCCTAGTGTAGTCTGCCATCAGTTGCACGTCGACCCCACATTCAAGCCGATCACACAGAAGGCACGACGAACTGCACCTGAGAAGGCTAAAGCGATAGAAAAGGAAGTCGAGAAACTGCTAGATGCAGGATCCATACGAGAAGTGCAATTCCCCAAGTGGTTATCCAACCCAGTAGTAGTTCCGAAGAGTAATGGGAAGTGGAGAATTTGCATCGAGTTCACCGACCTCAATAAAGCATGCCCCAAGGATAGCTTCCTCCTCCCATAGATAGACCAACTAGTGGATGCCACCGCAGCTCACGAGCGAATGAGTTTCCTGGACGCATATTCAGGATATCATCAGATCCTCTTATATGCACCGGACCAGGACAAGACGGCATTCATCACGACAGTTGGTTTATATTGTTACAAGGTCATGCCTTTTGGACTCAAAAATGTCGGGGCAACCTATCAGCGACTGGTTACTAAAATGTTCAAGAGCCAAATGGGGAACACGATGGAGGTATACATCGATGACATGCTCGTTAAGAGCAAGAAGAAAGAAGATCACCTCTCAGATCTGTCAAGTACCTTCGAAACCCTCAGGAAGTACCGGATGAAGCTTAATGAGAGCAAGTGCTCCTTCGGTGTCCAGTCAGGAAAATTTCTTGGGTACTTGGTCAGTAAGCGAGGCATTGAAGCTAATCCAGACCAGATCGATGCAATCAAAAGAGTGCGGCCTCCTTGAACAATCCGTGACGTGCAGAAGTTCACTGGAATGCTCGCTGCCTTAAATCGCTTCATTTCCAGATCCTCCGAGAAATGCAAGCCTTTTTTCCATCTCCTGAAGGGGAACAAATAGATAGAATGGAACCCAGATTGCTCGCGAGCATTGGACGAGCTTAAATCCTACCTAAGCACTCCACCACTACTGGTCATACCACAACGAAAGGACTCTTTATACCTATACCTATCTGTATCCAATCATGCCATCAGCTCTGCACTGATATGCGAGATGGCAGGGATCCAATACCCCATTTATTATACGAGTAAAATGTTATTGGATGCCAAGCAGAGGTACCTACCATTGGAGAAGCTCGCCTTTGCCCTCGTAGTAGCCTCGTGGAAACTAAAGCATTATTTCAAAGCTCACACTATCATCGTTCTTACATCACACCCCCTCAAAGCTATCCTGAGGAAGGCGGATTTGTCGGGCAGTCTGTCTAAATGGTCAGTCGAGCTTGACCGGTTTGACATCCAATCTCAACCAAGGACAGCAAATCCTTGCTGATTTCATAGCTGAATTTGCAGGCGAAGAACCCTCCGACCAGTCTCAGCCAATAGAGCACAACAACCAAACTACAGTGGAAAGCTGGAAATTATTCGTTGATGGAGCCTCTAACTCAAAGGGGGCAGGGGTAGGCATTGTTCTCATCACTCCACAAAACACAGTCCTTGAACAAGGAATCAGGCTGGGATTCGCAGCCTCCAACAACGAAGTAGAGTATGAAGCCCTAATAGCAGGTCTCCAAAAATCACAAACTCTGGGAGCGAAGCATTTGCAGGTGTTTGGTGATTCGCAACTAGTCTCCAACCAGATAAGTGGAGATTATAATGCGAAGGATGAAAGAATGGCAGCCTACCTCGCCTTGGTAAAAAAACTCATGGCAAGCTTCGAAGAGATCAATATCCAGCAGTTTCCTAGGGGGCACAACAGTCATGCTGATGCCTTAGCAGCCCTGAGTTCAGCAGTTGACTCCAGCCTTAAAAGGATCATCCCCATCGATTTTCTCATTTGTTCGAGCATCAACCACAGCAGCAAGCTGTCAAACGTGGAACAAATACTCCAGGTGGGATCAGCCCCCAGCTGGATGGACCCCTTAAAAAACAATTTAAAGGAGGGAACGCTCCCAGAAGACAAGAAAATAGCCCACTAGATAAGAGTCAAGGCTGCTCGCTTTCACTTATCTACAAGGGGTGACTTGTATAAGAAATCCTTCTCCGGTCCCTATCTCAGATGCGTCCATCCAGGTGATGTCGAGCAAGTATTGCGCGAGCTTTATGACGAAATTTGTGGAAATCACGTCGGGGGAAGGTCCCTAGCCTTTCGACCAATAAAGGAAGGTTATTGGTGGCCATATATGCAAAAGGACTCCGCGATATACGTCCGAAAGTGTCTAAAATGCCAACTCCACGCTCCTATGGTCAACCAACCCGCCAGCGACCTAAAATCCTTGACTAGCCCATGGCCATTCACCCAATGGGGAATAGACATAGTGGGACCACTGCCCACCGCTCCCGACAATTGCAAATACCTGTTGGTCGCAACTGACTACTTCACCAAATGGATCGAGGCAGAACCATTGGCGAACATCCGAGATGTTGATATGATAAGATTCATATGAAGGAATATAATCACTCGATTCGGGATCCCTAAAACCATCATCACTGATAATGGGACACAGTTTGAGAGTGGTCCCTTTCAAGGCTTCTGCAACGAACACGGGATCAGGCACAATTTCAGTTCGGTGGCCTACCCTTAGAGCAATGGATAAGCAGAGGCTTCCAACAAAACTGTGATCGATGGATTGAAGAAGCGGTTAGAGCGAGCCAAAGGCGCATGGGCAATCGAACTACCCCTCGGCGAGCAACAGGGGAAACGCCATTCTCACTAACATACGGTATGGAGGCGATCATCCCACTAGAAGCAGGATTGCCAACAATGAGATCCGACCTTGTCGAGCAAGGACAGAATGATGAGACATTACTCGTCGAACTCGACCTGGCAGATGAGCGTAGAGAATTTGCACTGATAAAACTCACGAGCTATCAACAACAGCTCGTGAAGCAATACCACAAAAGGGTAAACCCAAGAAGGTTCCAAGTTGGGGACTATGTTCTAAGAAAAGTCTTGGGCAATGCGGTAAAATCATCAGATGGCAAGATAGGCCCAAACTGGGAAGGCCCCTTTAAAATAACTAGAGACGACCTGCAAAGTGCCTATCATTTGGAAACGATGGACGGCAGGGAGATACCACGAGCATGGAACGCAGCTAATCTCAAGAAATTCTATTTTTAGGAATTCTGTTATTAAGTCTTTTTATTGTATTCGTTATGAGAAAGGACAGTTCATTTCCCCTATGACTAATGAAAACCTCTTAGTTGATTACTCTCTAATTAGTAACAGTTACATTTTATTACACATCCCTTCCAAATCACAGGCACAATGGTCGACATAGCAGGGGAACACCCCTCCCCAGGTCATCATCATGAAGCACGAAAGACCTCTTAGCATTGCCCCTGGCAATATATGAAGCCCTACAGAGTATTTTTAGGCATCAAACCTACTTTGGTTAAATAAAATCCTGATCGGATGAAGACATCCAATACCAAGTGTGTCCTCGCCAATTGTCCCACTTAGGCCTAAGGGAGTGTGACGACACAACCTAAAAGGTAAAGTGAGGGCACAATGGTATTTTTGTATCATACTGGACTGGGGGGACACTCGCATTACAAAACAAGAAGGATTATGAAGCAGCTAAAATATAAAATATTGGATAAACACGTTTAGTCGGCAAAATTGCCCAAAACACGAACTTTTCATTAATCTCTTATATTTACAATCAATGATAATACATGTTTAATCGGCAAAGATCACCCAAAGCATTTACATTATCAAAAAGGAAAAGAGTAACAAAATCTCAAGGAGGTGGAAGCCTCCGAGCAAGATAATCAGCAACTTTAGCTCTCCTTCCATCATCAGGAGCGGGGGCTAGCTCTTCCACGACCTTATTTACATCCAACTCCAATAGTTGTCGGGGAATAGCATCAATGGGGATCCATCGATCATCCCTCCTGAATGGATTGGGCATCAGAGTGGAGGAGGACATCTCGTGTCGATACCATAACACCCAGTTCCTCGGGACCTGCAGCTCTTTCAGGTCACTCAACCACCCTCTGATGAAGGAAAGTTCCTCGAACTCTGATAGTCTCGTTGGAGCATCCAACCAGCCTTGATCGTATCCATTACACCACACTTGTCGAGGACCCTTCTTGAACAGATGCCGCAGTTGGGTGACGTCCCTCTGGAGCCCAGCAGCAATTACATAGGCTCGCTGAACATCATCGCGCAGCTCCTCCATCTCCCTGTCACGCTGTTCCTCGGCTTCCCTGTTCCTGCCCCTAGCACCCCTACCAGCACGCGGAAGGGGAGGACGAGATCCAGCTCACGATGAGGAGGAGCCTTGCAGGACTACCGAAATGGTGCTCGGTGAATGCTCCTTAAGCTTTAAGACCTCCTCCTCAGGTCTTCATTCTCCTGCTGCAGGAACTCCCCAACCTGGTTAATCTCGGTGGCCTCTAGTAACCTTGCTCTCAGTTCACTGACTTTTTTTTGTACTGAGGCACCGATTTCTTCCATTTCTTAGATCCTGTCCTTTAGCTTAGCCACTAGCTCGGACTGCTCCTTATATTTCTGATTCCTAGACCTTAGTGACTTGCAAAGTCTAACAAAGGCCTGGCGAACTTCAGGGCTTGCATTAGGACCAAGGGTCCTGCCCAGTTGGGAAGTGGCAGGAATATAGTCATCAACATCAACCAACTACAAGTAAAATAAAGATAGAGGAAAGGAAGAGATCAGCATAAACAAAAGAAGAATCTTCTCATTTCATTAATCAAAGTCAAGTACATCGAGTAGAAACTTGAAAAATTACAAGTAAAAAGTACAGAATTAAATCCTAAGGGCAGATTAACTGGCAACCTCAGGCGGCCCAGCAGTGTCTGGCTGCTTCCCCTTGTCAGCAGCAGCAGCAGAGGCATCCCCCTCTGCAGGAATGCCCTCAGTCGCCTGAGCAGGGAAAACACCAGCAAGCACTATATCATAGGGAAGATCAGTACCCTCGATGACTGGGGCAGGAGCTTCCTCGTCCACAGATGTCTTGGGACCCGGGTCATGCTCGCCGAACAGGGGAGACTCATCATCAACCCCAGCAGCTAGAAGAGCTTTGTTCCAGTCCTTCTTAAAGTTCAGACGGCTGATATAGCCTATCTGAACCTCGGCATCATCATAAGTAGCAACCCACCCAGAGTTGTATGAGTCCTCCTTAATGGTGGCTGCCTGGGCCTTTTTCGCACCCAGCTGCTCGGCCAGAACCTTGTTCTCCTCTGCGAGGTCCAACTTGCTCGAGCATACTAGATCATAAGCCTTCCTCAGCTCGCCCAGCTCCTTAACCGCATCATCCCTCTCGCGAGTAGAGTTAACGAGAGGCCAGATCAGACGAAACTCGAGCTGCATCAGCAGCCTTTAGATCAGCCTCCAGCTGAGAACCCCTGACTTCCAGAGCAGACTTCTGCTGCTCTAGCTCGCCGTTCCTTCTCACCAGCTCGTCACGAGAGCGATAGAGCATAGCAAAGTCGGTCACAAACTGCAAGGAATAAAGAAGAAATCAAGAAAAGGAAACCCAAGACTTGTTAAAAAATTGAAAATTGGAAGAGAATCTTACCAAGGTAAGCCTCTGGCTAGCTTGCAGGGCCAATTGATCGGACCCCATCGCCCTCTGGAGATCTGCAGGAAGAACTGCTCTCTCAAGCAGTGCAGGAGCTAGCTGAGGAGAAATGGCCACCGAAGCCCCCTCGGGCAAGGCAGATACTGGGCCTAAGGCTTGCCTTGGTCCTTGATTCCATTTTCCTCCTCTCCTCCTCCTTCTCTTTCTCCCTTCTCTTACTCTCCTCCACTCTCTTCTTCTCCTCCACCTTCTTTATCTCCTCCTCCTTTTTCCTCTCCCCCTCTTTCGCTTGCTCCTCCTCTATCCTCTTCCTATCTTGCTCCTGAGAAGAAGGCCGAGAACCAGTAGCTATGGCCCCAGATGTAGACTTCTATTTCTTTGACCTTTGTCCAAGGAGCGCGTCGTCATCATCTCTGATCAATTTCTTCCTGGGAGGCATCTCTTCACCAAAACTGCTGGAAGTGCTCGACGATCCTTGAGCTTCAGAATTCTCCTCAGAGTTAGAAGAACTGCTACTGTCAGAGCTCCCTTCACCGAGATTTCCTACATGCTCACTCTCAGAGCTGCTCTCCTCTTCGTCCAACTGGATCGGCTCAGCAATAGTCTCTTCCCAAGAATCAAACTCTGGTACACTGTCCACAGGTCGTGCTATAAAGCTGGAGCCCACGTTCTTATACTCTAATAGGAAGGCAGCAGACCTGGGATGCTCGTCATCGCCCAAAGGCTCTCTGATGTTCCAAGCCCTCACCAACTTCGAGATTCGAACCTCGCTGAGGGAAGGCTCAAAGTTATTTGACCTCGTTGTAGAAGAAAAAGCAGAGAGGAGTTAGAAAAGTCATAAATCATCAGAGATTAAAACAACAGTACAAATGTCTACCTATATATTCCTCCCCATAAAAGGGGACAGTAAACCTCTCAGACCTCGACCCTTCGAATAGGGGAGAAAATTGCCAATTTCTAACAAGAAAGCCCTCTTGCCAATAGTCCTTGTGGGAATCAGGTAGATTAACTACCAATACCCTGTCAGGACTCCTAGCTTTGAGGTAGAGGACACCTGAGCTAGTTCGAGAAAAGGAATAACAGAAATAGATCTCGGCAAGTCCTAACCTAGTACCGTACAACTGATTTATTCTATGAACACCATTTACTATTTTCCATACATTTGGCGAGCACTGTGCGGGGACGATATTGAAATAGCCAAAGAAATGCAAAAATAGATCATTAAGGGGAAAAGTAAGTCCCCCTTGAGAAAGCAACAAAACATGGATCCAATGGGCATCCTCTATATCCCTAACATTCTTAGGAGGTGAGGCACAACACTCAATCTCTACCCACTCAGGGATGTTATAGAACTTTCTAAACTCAGAGATCGATCTATTTCCAATCTTCGCCATTGAAAAGCACAAAGAAAAGCTACAAACCAAAGAGAAAATGCAAAGAAAAGGCACGAAAAACTTACAAAACAGAAGATCGATTCAAGTGCCGAAGAAGCACGAGCTCAAGATGACTAAAAAAGCAATGAAAATGGGAATCGAGAGCAAAGGGAATGATGCGCTAGAATTCTCAAAAGATGAAAGAGTGCTGAAAAGTCTGAAACGACGGAGAAGATGTGGTTATCCCAATGAGCCTTCAAACTCTAATCAGAGTGCACAGTAAGCGAAGCGACTGCCGCCAAAATCAACTCCACAGCTCCCGAGGAATTGGAACACGGCCATTATGGCTAATCATTTAAATACGTTGGGCCCGTATACATGGCACAACAAATTTAGGGGCAATTGTGGGTACCCAGAATTTAGAACCATGGGCCTGGACGAGTAGCCCAGTCCTGGCGGCCCAAAATCTAGGCCCTTTATCTTTCATATTGATCCGGTATCCCCCCACGATCCCATAAAGGGAAGTTATAGGGGATATGGGAAATGTGGAGGAATCCATCACCTACATGTAAATGTATATATTAAACCCTAGGTCCGGGGCAAAAGGACAAGTTGTATTCTGTGTACTCATTCTCCAGAATATATAGAAATAATACTGACTACACCATCGTGGACGTAGGCACATCTTTGCTAAACCACATATATCTTTTGTTGTGTGATTGGCATTTAGTTTTCCTTGTTCTTTCTTGATAATTGCTTCTCTCATATTTATTTGTGTTGCATAATAATTGTCACCACATTATTGCACACCCTGATGATGACAAGGAAGATTGATTAAGATTGAAGACTTGCATTTCGAGTACCTTTTCACTTTTGGGTTCATGGTAGGGTATTAGATTGGTATAGGCATTGTAATTTGATAATTCGAATTATTTTTATTTCGTACCGGCATAGACATAGGGGAAGATGATTATGGACATATTTTATAAGTCGTTTACATTAGAGTATGTCGTGTACAGCTACATCCATCAAAGAATTATTCAAGACCTTTCAAGCATCAAGACGAATCCGAATATCAAATTTCTTCATCAAAGGAGTCTCCTCGAGATTAATTTTGGTAAGGTTGTGTTTAAGTACCTTAGCATTTTACTTAAGATTTGGGGATATTTTTCACAAAATATTTTTCTAAGTGTGGAGCAGAGTTTTTAATGTTTTTCATCAAAAATATAATTTTCGGAGTTTTTGAGGAGGTGCATTTATCAAGAAAAAGAAAAAGAAAAATGTTTAATATTAATGTCATTCAAACAACAGCCTATGTCGTTCAAACGACATGGCATGTCACGCGATGTATCAAACAAGATTGGATCTCGTTCAAATAACATCCAATCTCGTTTGAACGAGCCACCACCTTAATTTTTTTATAAATATGACTCTCCAACTCCATTTTTCAAGAGAAGACCCGTGCAAAAACTGTCTACGTTTTCTGCAAACAATGGTACAAATTTGTCTTCTCACTTTAGAGTTTTAGTCCTTTGTTTTTACAATTCACAAAACATCCCAATCCTTTAGTGAATTGTTTTGAAAACCAAAATAAGATCTTGCTGATATTGCTCTTGTTGAGAGGGTAAATCTACATCATATGACTGCATGTCATTGAGGATCGTGTTGCGTGAAGATTCTTTGCTGATTTGGATATAAGTTCATAGGGAGTGTTGCGGTGCTCCTAGGCTGAAGAAAGGACTACGATTCTTATGGTATAGCTGGGTGTGAACCACTGCTGGCGACATCAACCGACGCCTGCAGGTATTCGTGTGTCAAAATCTATTTCATTGTAATTCGTGTAAGTTACTTAAAATTATAGTGAAATAAAGGTTTTTCCCTTCGGGGATTTTTCCTGATGTTGATTTTGTGAATGCATGTGGATCCCCGGGATATTTTAAATTTTAAACTCAATTAAAATTAACTTATAATTTCCTTTTTATAAATGCGGAAGCGTAACAAGGTGATGGTTCAACTAAAACATACAAATTCCAAATTTTAATTTTATTACACAAATTAAAATTAAAACAAAGTGAGAATTAACAAAACACACAAAAGAATTAATTTTCACTTAAATCGATTAATTCAATCCAAGCCCTAGAAATTTGCCTAAGTCATAATTAACAATATTTCAATGTTAGGCCAAACCAATTTTAGTACAAGACTTGAATTAAATAAATTTACCCAATATTTAATTTAGCACCAAATTAAATTGAGTGTGATAATTTAAACCAAATTTTATCTTGAATTATCCTAAGCATGTGTTCTAAATTATTTATGCAAGATAAAATAAATCAATCACACTACGCCGCGATGTACGAGGAAAAATCCAAGACGGGAAACAACCTCGGACGGCCCTAGCCACAAATCCACTAGATACGGAATTACAAGTAGAAGACAGATAGACTTACAACACACGACTCGATCCCTGTCAAGCCTCGACGCTTCTTCTTGTAGACACCTCTTCCTAGCGGATAACCTTGGAACACCACCGCGGTCTCGGAATCAACCGATAGGACTTTATATGGTCACCGTCACCCGAACATGGAGCTTTTATCCTTGTGAGTAAATCGTCATAAAAACACTTCTTCTTTCTTTGTGGGTGGTAGATGCAAAACCCGAAACTTCTCTTTTTCAATTCGGTAGAGAAAAACCGGTGCCAAAACTCCAAGTAATTGATATGTATATAGGTGAACTTGGATAAACAATATGGGTGTAAAACTAGAGTGGTAAGTAAATTTCTCTTTGAAAATTAACACTCAAAACTTGATCTTTTTCTATTTTTGTTTTTGCTCTCAAAACACTCTCTAAGAGTTTGTATGATATGAAAAAGATAGATTATCAAAAGTGATTCCCGCACATATTAAAGTCTGAAGAAGTTGGTTAAAAACTAAGTGGGGAAGTGGGTGAAAAAACTGTCAAAAATTGTCAAAAACTGTTCCCGCCTGGCATCTCGTTCGAACGACATTTCGTTCGAACGAAATTCTCGTTCGAACGAGATTTCTAACGACGCTCCAGTATGGACTCGTTAGAAACTCATTGGAAATCTCGTTAGAACGACAATCTCGTTCGAACGACATTTCTAATGAAGGACCAGTATGCCTTAGTGGGAAGTCGTTGGTAAACTCGTTCAAACGACATCTGGTTCGAACGAAAAAACTTGTTCGAACGACATATCGAACGAACTTCCAGAAAGTTTGGAAAATTCAATTTTTAGCCCAGAAAACTTTACAAACTTATTCTATAGTTTTAATTAATTCTTTCTGAAAATAAAACACAGTTTTAATAAAACCTAACACCCAATAAAACTTGTTCCGAGCTCCTATATATATATAATTGCATTCATACCTTTGGAGCATAGAACTATGGCTGATGACGTAGAAACGAGGCATGCAAACTGGCACATTTGATGAAGCTTTATACTCTTTGTCGCTACGTCTTCAACAAACACTTCATAGGCTTGAGAGTATTACAATTACATACTATCCTATGAGTAAATTTTTTTGTCCGGAATTGAGCCAACACTATACATGAACTCAATTGGAAATTTGTGTCCTCACAAGTCTCCCCCTTTGGCTATTCGAGGACAAAAACCAAACAAAAATCCTAAAGGGCCATCAAGCGCACTAGACTCAAAACGTAACCCACCCAAGGATTAAACGCTTTGCCATTTAAAGATGCCTCTTTAGAAGAATACCTGCACACTTAAGCAAACTATCAAACGCATAGGGAATATCAAAATATTAAATGCAATTAATTAAATTACTCCCCCTAAATTAAGTCTCCCCTTTATCAACAAATGACATACTTAGAAAGACGTCTCCCCCTAAGATAAATCTCCCCCAAACTAAGATATGATAATAATAGGATTAGATACCATTTCCCCCCTATCATTTCTCCCCCTTTTTGTTCAGGAATAGGCAAAGGATAAAGAACTAATAAACAAGTTGAAGCTTA
The DNA here is from genome assembly GCA_949130495.1 of Sambucus nigra. Taxonomy (NCBI): domain Eukaryota; kingdom Viridiplantae; phylum Streptophyta; class Magnoliopsida; order Dipsacales; family Adoxaceae; genus Sambucus; species Sambucus nigra. Next base: position 208,022 of record CASBWL010000025.1, read on the forward strand.
AAGTGTTAAGACATTAAAGCACATGAGCAACAAAAGCATTACTAATCCAAGATAGATACCAATAATGAAGTATAAGCATGGATGGACTAGAAATCAAGGCAAAGACAAACAAATATCATATATATATATATATACTAGAAATATACCAATAGAGTACTTGCATATATATATATATATATATATATATATATATATATATATATATATATAAACATACACATGACACAAAACTACAATAAATTTGCACACTCGTATGGCAAAAATGTGTCATATGGAAACGGAAGTGTAGGGGTGTGCACTAGTAACAATTAAATTTAGACCCAATCACTTAAAACATGTTCACGAAGTTCTCAATTGATTGCAAACTTCATCACATTTAAATATAAACTCATGTGACAATATATATTGAACTCAATGAACAAACATACACAATGCATACAAGCCTAGCATATTGATGATTCTACAAACCAATAGAGTCATGATATGAAATACGCAACTAGGATAAACGGACATTGTGCGAACCGTTGATATACCATCAAATCTCCCTCAATATGAATTTATTTTAAATTTGAATGAATATATCAATCAAACATAGGCCTTGGCAATTATTTTTTTTTTAATGCCATATTTTCTGTTTTTAGGCCTTTGGACCACGTATTTCTTTTAGGTCCATTCAAAATGGTGGCTTACAATCGCAAAGGATCACTTAGTCCTTTCGGAGCCCTTCCCCGTGCAAAATGATATTTATCATGTTTTCATTTTTCACACAAATCTCACATGCAACGAATTTTGACATGCACTAGTCCTCCTAAGTCACAAATATGTAGATGACAAGATTGGTAGGAGAACACCTCACATAGCTCAAATATACATATGAAGTTAAAAATTCAAAAGAGCTCGTGCATGTGTGAATAGAGGCATATAAAAATAGAATCCATTTAAACAACACAAAATCCCACTACTCCAAAAAATATGGTAAAGAACATAATAAGGATTGATAATCTAAACCAAAAGTTCTAGCCACATGGGAGCGTTAAAGGAAGGATTCAAACACAAGTATATGCCACTTAAAGTGTGTCAAACAAAATACACACAAAATAAAATCTTTTTGAGTTTTTGAAATTTTTAACCAAAAATAATAAAAAATATATACTCAAAAGACAAACAAAAATCATTTGAATTTTTCATTAAGCTTTAATTACCAAGAAATAAAATCCAAATGATAAACAAAAATCTTTTTGTATTTTTCATTTAATGCACACAAAATGAAGGAAATATAACACAAAAGATAAATAAAAATCATAATTCTAGCATGTGATAAACATGGAGCATAGACTAGAACATGATTAAACAAGCATACATTTAGCATGAGAATATAGCATGAAGTACAAAAAGCTAAAGTATACAAAAGACTAACACATTCATCCTTTAGATTTAGCAAGGGAGGAAGCATGTGAAAGTAAATGAGAATCAAAAACCCTATTTTGCAAGGCAACCAAGTCGGATTTCCTAACCCACATTAATGAAGAATGACTATCTTGGGGTGTTGGAACGTTAACTACCGAGGTTACTTTACTATGGGATTTTCTAGGAATTCGTTTAAGATCAAAACAAAATTTCCTAAGATGACCTTTTCGACCACAATGAGTACAAGTAAAAACATGTCGAAAATATTTACCTAAGGAGTGATCTTTAAATGCATTCCTAGTAGATTCTCCTAAACCGTTGGTCTTGGCTTTATGAGTAGTTTCATTACAAGTATTGAAGCCTAAACCACACGTGTCATTTTTAATTTGGACCGTTCCTAAGATTTTATCTAGTTTTTCCGAACGACACTCCAAATCAAATTTAACATTACTAGAGTCTTTTAATTTATTCTGCAATTCTAAAATGTTAGACTCTAATAAAACATTTTCTTCTTCAAAAGCAAGAAGCTCCTTTTTCAAGGATTCCATTAAACCCCTAAGGCTATCTCTCTCGCCTTCTACATATTCAAGCTTCTCTTGAAGAGTCCTCTAATGTGTCCTAAGGTCTTCTATTAAGGCACTTTCATCAACAACCTTGACACTTTCTCTTAAACTAGCTTCTAACTTCAAATTAGCTCTTTTCAATTTAATAGATTCTTTATAAAGCTCTTGAAAAGCATTTTGAAGTTCACTCACATTAACCTCTTCTTCATTTTCACTCTCTCTTTCTTCTCCACTCTCACTATCATAAAAAATAAGAGAATCATAAACTATGACCTTGGAAGTGTCATGTGTTAAAGTTTCATCAATCGATGAGTTCTCACTATCACTCACATGACTAGCCATAAAAGCCACAAAAATTTTCTTAGTGGGGGAATCGGGTCCCTCTTCCTTATCACTATCACTAAGGGTCGCATTATATGAAATGGGTCGCTTACCCTCTTTCCTTAGTTTAGTGGGGCACTCAAACTCCCTATGGCCATAACCTTCACAACCAAAACACTTATTAGACTCGTCCCTATCTAAATTTTCATTACTAGGTTTAGGGATCTTTTCGGCTTTAGGAATATTCTCGGCTTTAGAAATCTTCTCGCCTTTGTCATGCTTAGAAGATTCAAATTTCTTAAAATTATTTTTAAATTTATCTTTGTTAATTTTAAGAAATTTTCTAAATTTACGAGCAAACAAAGCCATGTCTTCCGAGTCACTATCACTCTCGCTCTCTACTACTTGTTTGACCTCTTTTCGGGCTTTTAAAGCGACGCCCTTTTCGATTTTCTTTTCAGTTTTAGAGGGAAACATATCTAGTTCATAGGTTTGTAAATCACCTACAAGCTCTTCTAATTTCGTAGAGGCTAAAGTTGGTAAAGAATTTAAAACGGTCAGTTTTGGAATAAATCTATCGGGTAGGGACCTTAAAATTTTCTTTACTACACGGTCGTCAGGTATTTTCTCTCCCAAGTTAAAAGATGAATTAACAATATCAGAAAGTCTAGCATAAAATTCATCAAAAGTTTCTTTTTCATTCATTTTGATAGTTTCAAATTGAGTGGTGAGGTTTTGGAGTTTTGAAGCTTTAACGACACTAGTTCCTTCATGAGTTAATTGTAAAATATCCCAAGCTTCTTTAGCGGTTTCACACGTCATAATACGTCGAAATTCATCCAATGTGACAGCGCTAAACAAGGCATTTAAACCACGGGAATTGAAATTAGCAAGTTTAAACTCATTTTCAGTCCATCTATCGGCGGGTTTGGGAACACGTTCATTTTCAACTAAATAAGTTGGTGGGGACCACCCGTTAACAACAGACATCCAAACTCTCTCGTCGATAGATTTTAGTGCCGATCTCCTACGCGCTTTCCAATACGCGTAGTTTGAACCATCAAAAATAGGAAATTTTGAAAATGGGGAAAAATCCATTTTAGCCAAAAATTTAAGAATCGTTAACGAAATAATTTATCGCTTTGGCTCTGATACCAATTTGTGAACGCATGTGGATCCTCGGGATATTTTAAATTTTAAACTCAATTAAAATTAACTTATAATTTCCTTTTTATAAAAAACACGAGATGCGAAAGCGTAACAAAGTGATGGTTCAACTAAAACATACAAATTCCAAATTTTAATTTTATTACACAAATTAAAATTAAAACAAAGTGAGAATTAACAAAACACACAAAAGAATTAATTTTCACTTAAATCGAGTAATTCAATCCAAGCCCTAGAAATTTGCCTAAGTCATAATTAACAATATTTCAATGTTAGGCCAAACCAATTTTAGTACAAGACTTGAATTAAATAAATTTACCCAATATTTAATTTAGCACCAAATTAAATCGAGTGTGATAATTTAAACCAAATTTTATCTTGAATTATCCTAAGCATGTGTTCTAAATTATTTATGCAAGATAAAATAAATCAATCACACTACGCCGCGATGTACGAGAAAAAATCCAAGACGGGAAACAACCTCGGACGGCCCTAGCCACAAATCCACTAGATACGGAATTACAAGTACAAGACAGATAGACTTACAACGCACGACTCGATCCCTCTCAAGCCTCGACGCTTCTTCTTGTAGACACCTCTTCCTAGAGGATAACCTTGGAACACCACCGCGGTCTCGGAATCCACCGATAGGACTTTATATGGTCACCGTCACCCGAACATGGAGCCTTTCTCCGTGTGGGTAAATCGTCATAAAAACACTTCTTCTTTCTTTGTGGGTGGTAGATGCAAAACCCGAAACTTCTCTTTTTCAATTCGGTAGAGAAAAACCGGTGCCAAAACTCCAAGTAATTGATATGTATATAGGTGAACTTGGATAAACAATATGGGTGTAAAACTAGAGTGGTAAGTAAATTTCTCTTTGAAAATTAACACTCAAAACTTGATCTTTTTCTATTTTTGTTTTTGCTCTCAAAACACTCTCTAAGAGTTTGTATGATATGAAAAAGATAGATTATCAAAAGTGATTCCCGCACATATTAAAGTCTGAAGAATTTGGTTAAAAACTAAGTGGGGAAGTGGGTGAAAAAACTGCCAAAAATTGCCAAAAACTGTTCCCGCCTGGCATCTCGTTCGAACGACATTTCGTTCGAACGAAATTCTCGTTCGAACGAGATTTCTAACGACGCTCCAGTATGGACTCGTTGGAAATCTCGTTAGAACGACAATCTCGTTCGAACGACATTTCTAATGAAGGACCGGTATGCCTTAGTGGGAAGTCATTGGTAAACTCGTTCAAACGACATCTGGTTCGAACGAAAAAAACTCATTCGAACGACATATTGAACGAACTTCCAGAAAGTTTGGAAAATTCGATTTTTAGCCCAGAAAACTTTACAAACTTATTCTATAGTTTTAATTAATTCTTTCTGAAAATAAAACACAGTTTTAATAAAACCTAACACCCAATAAAACTTGTTCCAAGCTCCTATATATATATAATTACATTCATACCTTTGGAGCATGGAACTATGGTTGATGACGTAGAAACGAGGTATGCAAACCGGCACATTTCGTGAAGCTTTATACTCTTTGCCGCTACGTCTTCAATAAACACTTCATAGGCTTGAGAGTATTACAATTACATACTATCCTATGAGTAAATGTTTTTGTCCGGAATTGAGCCAACACTATACATGAACTCAATTGGAAATTTGTGTCCTTATAGGTTTCCGTTGCATGCTTATTGCTATTATGATTTAAAATCACATAGATGCATGTTCAGGGATGAATTAAATTGATTAATGAAATTTGAGAAGGTTGTCACATAACTAAAATTGAATTTATTTGAGAAGTCGCATTAATCCGCTGTAGCACTCTCATCGCGCTCTAACGCCAAGATTATAAGCCCAAGTATAGATATTTTCAAATTATCATTGTATTCTCAAACCGATAGTCCCATGACTATGCGGTCAGTTGTTATGAGTTACATTGGTCCCGTGTGAGGTGTTAGTGCCTCTCATGGGTCCGTGTGAGGGTTGTTTTGGGTTTTTTCCCTCTAACGCCATATTTTTTAGCCTAAGTCTAGATATTTTAAAATTATCCTGATATTCTTAAATTGTGAGTCCCATGACCATTGGGTCGATTCCTACGAATTACATTGTTCCCGTACGAGGTTTGGTGCCTCTTACGGGGCCGTTTGGGGGCTATTATGGGTTTTCGCACCCTAACACAGAGTTTTAAACCTAAGTCTAGATATTTTAAAATTTTCATCATATTCACAACTAGAGAGTACCGTCCGTGACCACGCAATCAGTTCTTATGAGTTACTTTGGGCCCGTGGGAGGTGTTGGTGCCTCGTTTGGGGGCTATTTTTAGTTTTTCCACTCCAACGCCATGGTTTTAAGCCTAAGTCTAGATATTTTCAAATTATCATCCTATTCTAAAATCAAGAGTCATGAAACCACACGATCATTTCTTACATATTACATTGGTTCTATGCTAGGTGTTGGTGACTCTCACGGGGCCATTTGGGGGTTGTTTTGGGTTTTTGCCCCTTAATGCCAAGTTATAAGCCTAATTCTACCTATTTTCAATATATTGTCGTATTCTCAAACTGGGAGTCCCATGACGAAGTGGTCAGTTCCTACGAATTACATTGGTCCCGTGTGAGGTGTTAGTGCCTCTTACGGGCCGTTTAGGGGTGGTTTGGGCTTTTCTCCCTTTAATGCCACATTTTTAAGTCTAAGTCTAGATATTTTTAAATTACCAGCATATTCCCAAATTCAGAGTTTTGTAACCTTGCGAGCAGTTCCTATGAGTTACATTTGTCCTTTTGAGAGGTGTTGGCGCCCCTCATAGGGCTATTTTGGGGGATGTTTGGGGTTTTCGCACTAAAATGCAAAGTTTTTAACCCCAAGTCTAGATATTTTCAAATTATCATTGTATTCTCAAATCGAGAGTCCGGAACACATGATGAGTTCCTATGAGTTATATTTGTTCCGTGCCAGGTGTTGGTGCCTCTCACGGGGTCGTTTGGGGGTTGTTTTGGGTTTTCGCACTCTAACGCTAAATCTTTAAGCTTAAGTCTTGATATTTTCAAATTATAATTGTATTCTCAAACTGAGAGTCCCATGATGACACGATCAATTCCTACGAGTTACATTGGGCCCGTGCGAGGTGTTGGTGCCTCTCACAGGACCAATTGGGGGTTGCTTTGGATTTTCGCACTCTAACACCATGTTTTAAGCCTAAGTCTAGATATTTTCAAATTATCATTGTATTCTCAAATTGGGAATCCCATTACTATGCAGTTAGTTCTTACGAGTTACATTGGTCCTGTGCGAGGTGTTGGTGCCTCTCACGTGACCGTTTAGGGGATGTTTTTGGTTTTCGCCCTCTAACGTAAAGTTTTAAGCCTTAGTCTATACATTGTAATATTATTGTCATATTATCAAACCCGTAGTCTCGTGTTGATTCAATCACTTCCTATGAGTTACATTGGTCCCATGTGAGCTGTTAGTGCCTCTCACAAGGTTATTTGGGGGGTATTTTGGGTTTTCACCCTCTAACGCCAAGTTTTTAAGCCTAAGTCTTGATATTTTCAAATTATCCTCATATTCTCAAATTGGAAGTCCCATGACCACGTGATAAGTTCCTTCGAGTTACATTGGTTCCGTGCGAGGTGTTGGTGCCTCTTATGTGGCCGTTTGGGGCCTGCTTTGGATTTTCACACTCTAACCCTAGGTTGTTTAGCCTAAGTCTAGCTATTTTTTATTTATCATCATATTCTCAAATCAAGAGCCCCTTGACCACGTGTTCTAATCCTACAAGTTACATTATTTCTGTGCGAGGTGTTAGTGCTACTCATAGGGCCGTTTGGAGACTGTTTTAGGTTTTCGCACTCTAACACCAAATTTTTAAACCTAAGTCTAGATATTTTTTAAATTATCATCATATGAACAACTGGGAGACCCGTGACCATGCGATCAGTTCCTACGAGTTACATTAGTCTCGTACGAGGTGTCGGTGCCTCTTACGAGACCGTTTGGAGGCTGTTTTGGGTTTTGCACTCTAATGTCATGTTTTTAAGCCTAAGTCTAGGTATTTTCACATTATCGTCGTATTCTCAAACCGAGAGTTTCGTGATGATGCGTCCAGTTCCTATGAGTTACATTGGTCCCGTGCGAGGTGTTGATGCCTCTTGTGGGGCTGTTTGGAGGCTATTAGTGGATTGAGATGAAGATACCTCCTTGTGATTAATCTTATCACCATCAAAGAAAGTGATTTCGATTAAAGCCCATTAAATGATTTATATTATGAGACGAATAATAGATTATTACTAAGAAAACCATAAAATCTCCCATACATAGAAATCAATATCTCAAGTTGAAAATAAAAGATTACGAACTTTCAAATAAAGTAAGCACTAAGTGCTTGTTTAGCAAAGAACGTGGGCTATTATCCGGATTATGTTTTTCTACTGTGAATGGACACAAATCCACATGAACAACTTAATAACATAAACTCAATTCTTTAATTTCATTTAGAAATTATCAATGAACTGAATAATATTTTGAAATGATAACTCAGAGTATAAGTGATACAAACTTATAGAAAAAACAAATCAACTAAAAAAATACTACAAACAAAAATCTATGCAAAAAAAGACATTAACAAAGTGAAAATTCTAAGTTCGAGATTACGTCAAACACTTGTTAAGCAAGTACTAATAAACCCAAATTCTATTTTGAAGCCAAAAGAAATAGCGTAAAAACAAATCTAAACCACATAAGTAGAAAAATGAAACTCAAATAAAAATGATTTCAAAATTTCAACGTAAAAGCACTAATCAAAATATAACTAAAAATGCAAATATTCATGATTTTGCATAACCAAACACACAGCGGGTGAGAGAAGAAAATCAAACCTGGGAGAAAAGCACAGTACCCCTAAAATTTAAACACGAAATAAGTTCATGAAAAATTAAATAAATTTACCACATAAAAGGAAAAAAGAAAATTTTCAAATATACATGTACAGATGAGTTTATGGGGTAACCCAATTTCAACTTCTAATTTGAGTTGAAACCTAATCTGAAACAAATCAAAATCTCCACTTGAAACTTAAACCAAAACCACACACATATATAAACATAAGTGATAAATGCAACAAATAATCAAAAATTTGAAACCTAATTGGAAACATAAATGTAAATTCAATCACCTCAAAATGCTTATTTCTGGATATAATCTCGGTCACTTTATCATTTAAAAACCACAAAAACATAACTCTATTGCATCTGCAGTAAAGAAGAACACATAATGATACAATTAATTCAGCAAAATGTGAGATATAAAGGAAAAGAAGTCTGAAACCCTAAAAGGGAAGTCGACGAAAGGCCAAGTTGATGAATGGAGGAATGTACTTATGAGGCTGATTGGTTTGGGTAATGAGTTTTGGTGGGTTTTGTGCTGTGGGTATGGGTTTTGGACATTTCGTCCTTGGGTTGCTAGGCAGAGGGGGTTAAGGTTTAATGGAAGGGGGCTCGCCATCGTCGGGTAAATGGGTTTGTAAGGCTTGAGGTCTGCTATGGCAGACGACGGGGTTAGAAGTGTTGGTTTGGTTTTTACAGATGTCGCCGACCGGAATAGGAGTGGGTCACCGGCTATGGTTTGCTCGATTTTAAGGTGTGGGCTCCGTCGGCTTAGGGCAAAGCAGGTCCAGTGGTTATGGTTTTCGACAGGGCAGATCGGGTCAATTGGTGTTGTGGGCATTTCAGTCGATGAATCGGAGAGAGAGGAGGGAAAGCTGATCTGATAATGCGAGAGGGGAGAGAGAGCAAGCGGGAGATCAAAATATTTGGGGGCAAATTATTTTTTAAGGTATTTATATTTTAGTTAAGTGTGTTTAATTTGGCACACTTTTAAGCGGTACCAAAATTTGGCCCGGTTTTAAACTATGCCAAATTGTCATTAAACCGTGCCATAATTTGGCACTATTTTAAAGTGTGCCAGATTTTTAATATCAATGTGTGCCAAATTGCTATTTTTGGTGCAGTGCCCTATTTTCTAGAGGACCTATTCGATCAAAAGCAGAAGCCTTACTTAGCCTCTTAAAGGAGCTCGATTGCTCTTGGGAGAGGGACATTCAATCATAATAGTCAGTAGATCTGAGGGGGAGGTCATACCAGGATGGTAGGACCGGTCTTAAGAGGATCTGAAATACCTGGATCTACTTCTTTCATTTCTAGGAGGCGGAGGTGGCAAGTCTCTTATGGGAGATGGGGAAGCAATGGCCTTAACTTTAAGTGTTTGAGTAAGTTGCCTCACTGTCTCTTGCATCAATTCTTATCCTCTGGCAATGTTCAATAGGATTCTTTGAAGATCTCATAATCTAGGAGGGGTAAAAGGATTAAAGGTGTTGCCCCCAGCAATAATGCTTTCTGGGATATTTGACATACCTCAGGATTGTGGAAATAGGCTTTGAAAGAAAAAAGGGTAGGAACAACAATGACCTGTCGATTCCCACAGATGACGCCAAACTCTTGATGTCTAAATTTGGACGATATATTTTGAGGATAATCTTAGCTTCGGTTATTTGAATTCATAATCACAGATAAAGAAAATAGAAAGAGACACGTAATTTTTACGTGGTTCAGCTCAAGAATGGAGCCTACATCCATAGGGTAATGCCACTAAAGGTTTAAGGTTTAGTACAAGTCTCTTAGCTACAATATTTAGGGTTTTTGGATGATGTCCCCTTCTCAACTGAGGGTAGTAGTGCATTTATAGTAAGTGGAAGCTTAAGAGATGGAATGCCTTTATATCTTAAGCATTTACATCCTTGCACAATAATATGCGGATGGACATCGTTCACGTGCATGTGCATGGTGACTGTTGAGTATCATATGTGTGTATTTTCAACTTACTGATGGTTCACCTTCTTAGTTATGGTCGGCTGGGTGACTGACCAAAGGCTACTTGGGCCGACCGGGCCTTTTAAAAGTCCAATGGTAATAAATGTTGCTATCTTATTAGTCCACGTGTCCTGATAATTTTAGGCTACCACAATGGATATTTTAGTTTCTATGCTTCATCGATGCTAATATCTTTCTAAAACTGTTTTCGATGGAAAGTATTGAAGATGAATGTCACCACAATAACTGTTTTGAGGGTTCATGCTTAATAACTCATTTTAATGTTCAGCACATTGGTGAATTCCTGGTAGGACTAGACTTTGATGCTAATATTTGGTAGTCGAGAAACATGCCTGCATTAATCAATGGATATTGTATTTTTTATGCTAATGTCTCTATAAATCTTGGTGATGAAAAATCTGTGTATTAATCAGTGGAGCCCCTAGATCAGGATGTTCCAGATTGAATATGATGTCGTAGCTATTGTCGGATGTTCTAGATTGAACATAATGTCACAACTATTGTCCTTCTTCTTCTTCTTCTTCTTCTTCTTCTTCTTATTATTATTATTATTATTATTATTATTATTATTATTATTATTATTATTATTATTATTATTATTATTATTATTATTATTATTATTATTATTATTATTATTATCATTAATGAGTGGCTTTTGAATTGTGTTTGATATTGTTCACACAAACTCGAGCTTATACTTTATTTCAATTTTTTGGGTATAATATTTTTTCTAAATTAACCACCTATTTCACAAATAAAATTTTAATAATAGAGAGATTCAAACCACTTTAAGTCTCTTTAATTCTCAATATTTTGCTCTAAATTATTATTAGCCTAAATATCGAGATACGAACATTTTTTATTTCCCTCTCTGAACAAAAGACATGGAAAAACCAAACTCTAACATAACCTCTTTAAATTAATACTCGATAAATTAATAATCTCTTTTAAATAATAAAATTGTCTAGTTCTGACTCGAGACAAACGTGCTATATTAATAATCTCTATAAAATTATAAGATAATACATTTAAGATATTTCCTTATTACATTCTATATGTCCCAAATATTCCATAAATTAATAATTAGTTAGAAAGTACATAATAGATTGACTATGAGGTTCTGTTAAAATATTAATAGAGAGTGGCTTGTCTTTTGTTGAAATTCAAATCTAGTTGAATCATATCTAATTGTTTGTAATGCGCTCAAAAGTCCTTGGTTGTATTATTGTATTGTAACAACAATTTTTGTAGTGTCATTGATGATTTGAGTGATTATTGCGTGAGACTAGTACAAAAGCTTGTGTATCATCATTAACTTCTTCATATTCAGGATGACCTGTCATCTTGTCAATGATTTGATCTACGCTGAAAAGCTTTGTAATTTGTCATTTTCAACGGGAAAATTCAGGAGGTAGTTGACATCCATTTTATCACCGTACGCCAATTCATTGATTACGATCACCAAATCCTGAAAGTTCTCTAGGGTCATGTTTTCCATGGATTATATTTTACAATGGCAAAAGCAATTTGCATTTGTCTCTGCTTGAACATCTACCCTCCAAACTGAGGTTGCAAAGTTGAAATTCATTTGAATAGGACAAGGTTGAAACTCGTGGGCTTAGACAACGAATTCAAAAGTGGGTCTAGTGCAAAGTTGGAGTAACTGCAACAATTGCTAGAATATGGCACGTGGCAGAATTCGTGCGTGCCTTGTCAGATTTTGATATGAAATCATGTGGGAAAGTTTGCAATAACAGTATCATGACCATTGGTGATTGTTTTTTCAATTTCTTGGACCTAGGCTAGGAAATTGGGGTGTAATTACCATCTTAATTTGTATTTTTAGTTGTTGTAGGCTTGCATTCCAGGTAGAGTGATCGAGAGTGTGTTTGCTTTGGACGGATTTTGTGATGTATTTTCCCTAATTTTTTGAGTAAATCATATTATGGTTAAGGGTGTTTCCCTTTAAATTAATGTCTGAACTTTAAATTATTTGCATTATATTATCCACAACATCTTCGTGGTTTATCCGGTTGGTTAGCTGGTTGTAGAGTCAACGAATCACTTGATAAAATTAAAAGTGGAAAATCTACTCCCATACTCATCATCTCACAATGTAACTATTTCACTAACAATTTCTAAAGATCATCACATCTTTGATATTAGGGGTGTCTCTAATTGTAATATTTAATTTATTATCCGGTTCCCCAGTGTCTAATAATTGGTACAAAAAATCATATTTTGCTTTTTATTTTTTCACCATAGTTAGCCACTTAGGCTCCTTGTTCGGCAACAATTAATTTATTAAAAAAAGTCTAGTAATGACCACCAAGCATGATATCCTGGTGGCCAAGTCTCACTCCCAATGGGTTGAGTGAAATGAGAGGTCATGGATTCGAACTCTCTTGGGAGTAATCCGATCCATGCCCATGCATCCCTTAACACTAACTTTGATTAAAATGTCTGTAAAAGTATAGTATATGCATCATTTATATTGTATTTATTCCATTTGACATACACACACCTTGAGTTCTAGTCCCCAAATTGATTCGAGAAGCTTTGACATTGGAGATCATAAAGATGGATTTCCATCAAACCTCATCCCGAGCCTCAACATGAGATATGCCACTTAAGATGAAGGTAAAATGGACTTAGATAACTCAGTACTTGTGGTTAATAACATGCATGATTGAACAAATATTTAAAAAAAATAAACCTTTAAATATATTATTGAGGAAAGTACTCTTAGATCCCTCACGAACAAATTTTAAACACTAAAGGAATTTTGACAAATTTTAAACACTTAGGTCCACTAATTTTCTTATCGTAGAAGTCCACGCTAGTGGCATAACAAGTGGACCTAATAGTAAATTATCCTTAAATGTTTAAAAATTGTTACCTAGGGACCTAATTGTAAATTTTCATATATTATTCATATATATATTTATATTTTAAGAGTATGCATATTATGTATTTTGAAGGCTTGAAACTTAGATATGTCAAGTTTCTTTTGTGAAGCAAAATACCCAAATATATTTTATTTAAATATATTGGATTTTGGGTGATGGCAATTCAATTTCAAATTCAAATAAAAATTTCCAAAGTAAAATCACTCGTGCATAGATGATCAATTTATCTCTTACCCACCATTTTCACAAATGTAAAATTGACACCTCACTAATGTTGTGTCAAGTTTAAAAACTTAGTGTCACTATGTAAGGCCAAACTCTTGTATAAGTAAAGCCTCAAGGAGGAGGATCAAGTAAAGCCCAAGTCAAGGGAATATCAACAGCAAGTAAAGACCAAAGGAGTCTAACAAGCTTCAAGGGCGAGATCATGATCATCAACAACAAGTAAATCCTCAAGGAGGAAGATGGGAATGACTCAATAATGAAAACATTCATCAGATGTTCGCCAAGGATCAATGATGGAAGCTTAAGTTAGTGGTTAAAATCATGTTCGTCAAAAACTCAACAATTCAACAACAAGCCCTCAAACAACTCTTGATGAGCATCAGCACTAGGTACAACAATAGGAGTTCACACCATTAAGGCCAATAGACCAATGAAGCTTCAAGAAATAACTTCATCAACAAGTAAAGGAGATTAAGTCAAACAAACTTGCCTTCATCAACAACTACACCCAAACATGCTTTTAGTAATAAACCAACTTTTTAATTACTAATATCATTACTAATTTAATATGACCGTTACTAATTTTAATTTGCAAATAAAAAAAAGAGAAAATTATATTTAAGTCCCATTTGTCAGGTTAACATATATTTAAGTCCTATTGAGTTTTCAACAAACATAAAGGTCCTATTCCAACTTTTTAGGGAATTTTTTAACAATTGTACCCTTTTTATAACCAATCATTCGTAACTTCCTTTAAGAAGTTACATAAGTTGTTGGACTTTTTTTTAATCTTAAAATGATCATAACTTTTGATTCACAAATCCGTTTTTCGCAAAATTACTATTTTTAAAATCTGCTCGACGAGATCTATCAACCAAGATCCATGAATCCTATAAAATTTCAAAGAAAAAAAATTACACAAACAGTAAACTTTACTGTATGCACTAGAATATGAAATAGTTTTATATATGTGATGTTTTTACAAACAGACAGTAACATTTACTGTGGTAATATTACGCAGTATATATATATATAATATATATATATATACGGTGGATCAAAACCCTTTTTTTCAGACATTACCTTATCTTTAAAGGGAATCCTTACCCCATTGTTGGAACTTCAACGACCTTCATCAGAGCTCCGATTTGGGGTGGGTAAGGGTGGCATGTGGTGCCGCTGGCGCGGACCTTTGAAAATAAGAGAATTTTCAATAAATGAATTTTGGATCCATCGAAGTGGCATGGGGTGCCGTTGACTGGCCCGCGACCTTTGAAAATAAGAGACTATTGGATAAATGGGATTTGGATCCTTCGGAGAGCAAGTTTGGGGTGAGTATGGGTGACATTAGGTTCGGAGCGCCGATTTGAGGTAAGTAGGGGAGGCATTAGGTGTCGGTAGCGCAAACCTTTGTATATATATATATATATATATAGTTTTATATATATATATATAGTTTTATATATATATATAGTTTTATATATATATATATATATATATATATATATATACATAAATGTTACATATATAAAACTATATATATATATATATATATATATATATATATATATATATATATATATGCATATATACATATATAATCACAGTAAATGTTATTGTCTGTGAAAATGTTACATATATGTATATATATATGTATATATATATATATAATAAAGTAGAAAATTTATATATGTCATAAGCTTAGTTGATGATGTCATCTAGATTAATTTTTTTCGCACTCTCTATTTTTCCCTTGAAATTTTTGAATTCTCCCTCATTTGACACACTCTAATTTATTCCCCCTTTTTTTCAAAATTCAAAAAAAGGGGCATAATAGAAATTTTCATCATCTCCCAAATACACACCTCCTATTTTACTTTTGTCCTACCTCAGTTACCTCATTCCCCATATCTTTCTTCTCTCACAAATGCATCAATGAAAAAACCCTCATCCACCAAGCCACCCCTCCACCGGAGCAAATCACGTTTCAAAAACGCATTCACTCGGTCTTTGTATCTCCGGCACCTCACCCCCCATCCCCACCTCGCCGGACCCCCAGGCGGCCTTCGTTCCTCCATCTATGTTCGCCGGAACCCCACCTCACCGGAACCGCGGTATTTCACGGGAAATCTCCACGGGGCTGTGAGTTCACCGGAAACCTCCGCGGGATTTCACGGGAAACCCCAGATCTAACACCACCACCAACTATTATAGGAAACCTCCACGGGAAATCAAACGCATCGATGATGGGGCTGTGAGTTCAAAATAACATATATACAGATCTGAGTTTTGACGGTATGTTTATCATTTTTTGTTTACTTTTAAAATAATAAATAAGCAAGTGTGTTGTTTTTTGACAGCTCTCTCTATATAGATATAATTAATGGAAATCAAAGAAGAGCAGCCTCCACCGCCTAACCCACCAGATCAACACTTGCGAGGAAAACTCAGAACACATCGAACACGGCCAGCCATCAAATATAGCAGGCGAAACATCGCAGGACCGACAATGATCCAATTAAGTTGTTTGAAATGGTGAAATGGGTCCGCCTCCGCCACTAGCACAACCGATGGAGGGCTTAATGAAACTGGTTCTTCGTCGTTCGTGACAAAGATCTTTGAAATGGTGAATGATCAAATCACGGGCTGTGTTGTTTCTTAGAGCAGAGGCGGTCACAACTTTGCTGTTTGGGATCAAATCAAACCACGGTCGGTGTTACTTCTCAGATATTTAAGTCTTTTGTGTCAGTTGTAGTGTAAACCTGCTAAAGCAGGTATATAGGTTTAGGTTTTCTCTATAGCAGTCATAAGTTTTAATTAGTATCACCACCTGTAGGTTATCTCTTAGTAAATTTAATTTTAATTGTTTTCAACAGCATAGTTTCAATAATGATTGCAAGTGGGTTCCAGTTGTAAAAAAAAATGTTGTTTTTTGACTGTACTTCCATTACAGTTGACGTCGATGTTCCATTACATTTGACGTCTCTATTCCTTCTTCAGAGAGTGAAAATATTTGGTGCATCTTTTTATCTGAGTTTTGACAGTATGTGTCTCATTTTTCGTTTACTTATTCAAATAATAAATAAGTAAGGTTGTTGTTTTCTAATATATATGCAGCGTATAAATGACGACATGTTGTGTAATAAATTGTTTCATATAAAACTCCGGGTTCCATCTTTATGTCTTTTTTGTACAGATTTTTATGTTTTTTAGATTAATTTTGAGGAGCTAATCTTTAATTTGAGTGGGATGTTAATTTCTCTTCAATGTATATTTTTGGCAAGTTTTATATGACGTCCCTGCATTTTTTTTCAAATGAATGTTAAGGTAATATTTTTTACAGTTAATATCTTTTGTATTGTGCTTTCTATCACTAATCAACTTCAAAATATGCTGAGTAACACTATTATTCAAGTTAATGGAAAATCTGATTGTTTATCAGGAGTGGATACGTGTGGCACACCTCAGAACCTTCATTTCCTGCAAAATACTAAGCAAATAATAGAGTTGAACATTAACTATAGCTTTAGTCATATAAATATATACTGAGCAAATGTTATAGGCAGTATATAACTAAAGCTACATTTATATAACTAAAGCTACAGTTAACTATATGAAACAATTTTTTGCTTTATGCATTATATTAACTAAAGCTAATTTTTTTACAATTAATACATTGAACATTCTGTAATAAACTATTTCATATAGCTCTCTTTTTAAAAATATACTGAGCAACTCTATTATTCAAGTTAATGGAAGATCTTATTTGAACATTTTGTTCCTAAAGTTTTTAAAGTGGATGTGAATAAAAAAAAAGTGTTTCATTATTTATTTTAAAAAAAGTTGATGTTAGTTATATTAAAAAAAAACCTTGACATCATGTTTTTAACAAACACGGGACGAAACTTTTAGTATAAATGATTTTTTTTTAAACTTTGTTTTTGTTTAAATTTTTGTAAAACATAACTTTTATTATAAAAATGTATTTTTTTATACTTTATTTTATAAATTTAGACTTTAATACATTACTATTTTTTTTAGACTTTAATAGACGACACGAATAACGTGACTTATAAATTCCATCGTATTAATGTTAGGTGAAAAACACGACCCCTAATGACATGATTAATTCGTTGAGTTTTTATTAAAAAATGGCGTCCAATTTATTAATTTAATATAAGTAACTTCAATTTTTTTTGGATAAAAATAACGTTCATTTTTAAAATTAAATAACGAAAGTTGTTTTTTTATTAATGGCCATTTAAAAAAAATGATATAACATCATTTTTTAAGCTTTATGGAGATTGACCCAGTTTGTAAGTTTGTATTTATGTTTGGGTAATTGAGTTGTCTTTAGTGGATTGCCTCATGTTCTTCATTATTTTTAAAATATATAATTTTTGTACCTCCTTTGCATTTAAAATAAACACAAAATTTTGATCTATTTAAAATACAAACTCTTTTACATCTAACACAAGTCAATATTTTGAAGGGAACATAACACGTTCATGAAAGAAAATCCCGACATATATACGTCTTAAAATATGTCAATTTCGAATCAAGGCGTTGATTTTCCTTTCGTGTGTAAAATTTTCAACTACTCTATAATGATTAAAACTAATAAATTTTAGGAATAATAAATTACTAGAATATTTTCACCGTGCCATTACGACGTATTATATGCGGACCAAGATAGACTATTATTATTGTTGCGAACTAAATACGACGTATGGTCCAATAAACGGTGTACACTTTTGAAAGTTTGCATCGTGCCTTCAGGCACGAGCATACCCTAGACTTAAATTATTCATTTATATAAAAACTGTAGACTTAAATTATACATGACTTAATATTTTGAAAAAATTTCTTCGTGCCTTCAGCCAAAGGGCAATATGCATAACTGCAAGATCTTGAATAGGCAGAGGTCGGCTTGCTTACCCCCATATATGAAGAGGTTGCTTCCGTGTCTTGAACCTCAGACCAATAGCTTTGGCGAGGGCATTTTTCATCGCACCAAGGCATGACTTTATGCTTTTTAAAATTATCAACGTGCCTTCAGGCACGGGCATACCCTAGTATATATATATATATATCACAGTATATATATATATATATATATATATATATATATATATATATATATATATATATATATATATATATATATATATATATATATATATATATATTTCACAGTAAATGTTATTGTTTGTGAAAATGTTACAGATATAAAACTTCAGTAAATGTTATTGTTTGTGAAAATGTTACAGATATAAAACTTTATATTTATATATATATATATATATATATACTCTGTTCACAAACAATAACATTTACTTTATATATATATATACTGTGTAACGTGATAACACAGTAAATGTTATTGTATTGTCTGTGTTACAGTAAATGTTATTGTATTGTCTGTGTAATGTGATAACACAGTAAATGTTATTGTCTGTCTAATGTGATAACACAGTAAAGGTTATATATACACTGTGTTTGCACAATAAATATTACTGTTTGTGAAAATGTTACAGATACAAACCCATTTCTCTTTCTGGTGCATACAGTAAATTTGACTGTATGTGTAATTTTTTTATTTGAAATTATATAGGCTTAATGGATCTTGTTTGATAGAGCTCGTCGAACAGATTTTAAAAATAGTAATTTTGCGAAAAACGGATATGTCAATTAAAAATTATGATCATTTGAAGATTAAAAAAAAAGTTCAACCACTTATGTAACTTCCTCAAGGAAGTTACGGATGGTTGGTTTTAAAAGGATAATATTGTGAAAAAAAGTTTCAAAAAATTAGGAGTATGACTTATATATAAGGGGAAAATATGGGAGGACTACAATGTCTAAAAAAAGGTCTAATCGGATCTAAATGTGAATGCTCCTAAAAAAAGGAGCATATACCAAATAGTCACTCAAACTTTTTTTAATACACATTTAGTCTAACCTTTTTATTTTGCACACAAAAGTCCTTCACCATGCCAAAATGAATCATTCCGTTGGTGCGGACCTTTAAAATAAGAGAATAAGAAACAAGAAATTTTTTGATACAAAATAAAATATTTGGACTAAGGATATATTAAAAAATATTTAAGAGACTTTTTGATATTTGATTCTAAAAAAAAATTAGAAAAGGTGCCGGTGGGATTTTTCCCTCCTAATACTTCTCTACCAAATGAAAAGCTACCCTAATTTTCAATTTCCCCCCCAAAACAAAAAACCCAACTCACATCTCTCTTGCACCTCCTAGATTACATCTCCCAAACGAAATGTTGAAATGTGAGAATTGAAGATAGCATCTTGGAATCTTCAAGGAAACACACATCATACCTACGATGTTATAAGGGTTTCTCTCCTTTTAGACAATACCTAATTGTCTCTTGCTTTGTTTAACGTTTTTTTGATTGAATGAATGTTTCTCTCACTAAAATTCACAATTTGTAAGAACGGGAAGAGTTGCAGAAATGATGATGAAATTTCATATTGGGTCGGCAACATCGTTGAGGTATGTTTTTGACAATTTAACTTGAGTACAAAATTAGGGTTTTCTGTGTCATTCTGTTTTTTTGAATCCAAGATCTATGGACCTAGACCCCCTCAGGGAAAGAAACTTGTGGCCTCAAAGTCCCTCTTTTTTTCTCACTTGAGTTCCCTTAAGTTCGGTCTCGGAGTCGTCTGACCCGATCGATGTGTTTAGTGAGGATTTCTTGTTGCCCAATGAATGCACAAAAATGAAATAGTTTAGTTCTTGTTTTTACTCCAATTGTAGGCTGGTTTGTATCCATGGTTTTAAATATCGGTCGTATCCCCAATTCATAACGGATTTTCAACTCACCAAACATGTTACATATCCTGTTAGTGGGCTATCGATAAATCAAGGTTGACACATGTCCAACACTTCCGATAATATTACGCTGTTACAGTTTCTGTTACATATCCTCAAACAGATATTTAAGACCATGTTTTTATCTGTGGTAGATGACGGTTTTTGCGTTCTCAAAGTAATATATAATCTCGAACAAGAGCCATAGTGCATTTCGGACAGAGGAGAGGAGGTTGATTGATGTTAGTGGTATGTTTGGGGGATGAGATTAAGGGATGGGTGTGGGATCAACTGGATCTGATGTTGATTTTAGGGTCTCGGGTTAGGCTAGAGTTTTGGGTTTGAGGTAGCAGAGATAGCCTACTTGGTGTTTGTTGGTGGGTTGTGTACGGGATCGGCGCTTCATGTTCATCTTGAATGTTGTTTAAGAGTAGTGGGCAGAGAGAAAGTGGGGACGGAGAAAGGTTTTTAGATGTATTGAGAACTTGGAAAGAAAGTTCCAATTTATCTTGAATGTGATCAATAATGAACTAATCTTGAAATAGCTCTCGCTCTTTATTTCAATTCGGTCATCAAAGATTTTTATGCTTGATTATTGTTTTGTAATGTCTTATTCGAGTTTTTTGTCTGTAGCCTTTGAGTTTGGTTGAATACTATAACTAACTACCCGAATAACTTTATTTGTTGGGTTCCCAAATGGGCCAAACTGTTTGCTATTTGTTCTTCTTTGTTGTTGAATACTATAATCACGTCTTTATATTTGTTATTTCTTCTGTTTATTTATGATTTGGGGTATGAATTGTTCCTTTTTTTATGTTATAGTAGGTTTGAAATATTAAGTATAGCAAATGTTGCGTTAGAGCTGGAGCGAAGTAGCACCAGAAAGAGGAAATATTGAATCGAAATGACATTTTATCCTTATAATAAGAGAACGAATTCTTCTCAACAGTTTCACCTGGTTCGTCTTCTTAGACCCTTATGATCTATCCACTTAGTTAATCTCATTTTATTAATTTTATGTATTGTCAGTTTGATAATTTGATACTGATGTCTTCGAAAATGTCACATTCTTGGATTCAATTCCATTTTATGTTCTTGCGTATTCCTAGTGCTGGCTTTTGCTATGTTGTGTAAATTTTGGTACATCCCAGATTTAAAGAATCTGAATAGAGAAAAGTAACTATATGCATATTGTGTTGATATGAGAGAAGATTGTTAACATGCCTACTCCATGTACATGCATAAGTGTAGTGAGACCCACCTTTGTTAATTTGACTAGTGCACATCCATTTACGTTTGATTACATATTTATAATCCAATACATGTTGGCACGAGTACATTCTCCGTAAATGAGTTTAGCATACACCCAGTCGTTGGAACTTTTGATATCCGACAGAACCATTGTCTTGCTTTGTTATGTATACTTATGACTTGCATTTGTTTTGATAGTTAAATGTCTTAGCTATCACATAAACCATTATTGTTATATGTATATATATAGTGAGGCCCATAAAACATTTTAATTTGGATTCCAGTATGTTTGGGATCGAAAATATTTGATGAGTGAAACGATGTTGGTTAGCATATGAATCTACCACCCTTTTTGAGAAACCGTTTACTTACTGTTAAATAAATGACGGGTTTGAATGGTTATGGATTTTTCCCTTTTTTAAATCAGTTTTGTTTGTTAAAAAAAACAAAACTGTATAAATATATTGAACAGCAGAAATTTTGTTGTAGCACGGCCGTATAGCTGCTATGGCTACTCTCCCCACTCAAAAAACAATAAATTGGTAACTTTAAGAACAAAAAGAAAACCTCTGGTTTTACATCAATTCTGCCTTCCTGTATTTCCAAATAAATTGGTAAATAAATGCTAAAGAAATAATTAAAACAGTGTGAATATTTATTTAAATCTTGATTTCCCTTGATGAATTTTAACAAATTGATTAGTTCTAGCATATTTAACTGAGTTAATAAAACCTTACCTTTGAAAGTCAATTGGGCCATTATATATCTGGATAGTGTCTTGCCACGTGCCCATAGTCGGTAATATGTTTCAATCAATCTTTTCCCTAAAAGCGTCTTGCCATGTGCCCACGTGCGCATCTTTCCATGTCGTGTTTTGTAAAAAAATAACCCAATCACAAGATTAGGCACCCGTAGAAGTGGTAACCCCTAAAAGAAATACTGGTAAAAGATTCAACCAACCTTTTCCCTAAGGATCAAGCTTAGTTGTAAAGAGAAGAAACAAAATTACGTTAGTGGGAGATATATTTATAAGCATAACAGACATATTAGATCTTAAGGCAAGATCTGTTCCTTTCACCACTGCTGTTTCAACGAAATGAGAATTGATATATACAAAGTTTGTCAAACTAATATACTAACTCAACACTATTGTAAAACTTAATTTATTTATCAACTATGCGTCTTAGCGAGGTTACTCAAACACAAACACACTTGAAGTGTGTAAAAAGAATATGAAACCCTGAATTCTGAAATCCAAACCAATGTTTAAAAAGGCGAAAGGCGAGGCGTTTTAGTCGTGACGAGGCGAGGCGTAAGCCTCACCGAAAAGAAAAAAAAGAGCAAAATAATATTAAAAAAATACTAATAAAACCATAAAAATAAAATAACAAAGAAATATAAAATAAAACTACAAAAAAAAAGCCTTGAGGACTTTTGACAATTTTTTGCCCCCCCCCCCCCCCCCCCGAGATAACTTAAAAAAAAAGTAATTTGAGAAAATCCATTTTAACATATTGGTTATTTTACAATATGACAATAAATTAATCAATGCAAAATCATATTGGCAAAATCATTTTTTTAGCTTCATTCACATATTGGTTATTTTATAATATGACAGTAAATTAGTCAATGCAGCTTAACAAGAAAATTTATTAAAAAACATTGATTTTCAACCCAAGATTAAAAAAACAACAATTTTTATTAAGAAAATTATAAAACAGATCAACCGAAGTATATTAAAAAAAACAGTAACCTTTAAAATATATTAGTTTCTTAATATATATTCAGTTTAGTTAAAGATAATATACTAACCTAAGTTGAAAACCAAAAAACAGAAAACTTTAAAAAAAAAGTCACATTGAAGTTAATTTAGTACATTATTTCGAACAAAATCAAATTGACAAAATCAGTTTTTTAAGTTTCATTAATATGTTGGTTATTTTTTACAAATTCTCTCAAGTTACAATAGTAAATAGTATAAGTTAAGTGCAGTTTTAAAACAAAAAAAAGAACAAGAGTTTTTTTTTCGTGCCTCAGCAAAAAGGCGTGAGGCGAGGCGTGGCGTGAGCCGCACCGAGGCGTAAGCCTTGAGGCGCATTGAGGCGTAAGCCTCAAATTCAACCCTGAGGCTCAAGCCTCGAGCCATTTTTTGCCCTCACCTCGAGGTGAGCCTTGAGGCGTAAGCCTCAAACGCCTTTTCAAACATTGATCCAAACAACATAAAACAGCTGATTGCACTAGCTTCAACTTGTTCAGTCTCCATACATATTATCGTCTTTTTAATCTGTTATTTTAGAAAGGCATGTGACCTCAAGGTTACATAGGGAGATAAATGAAAGTTATTTTACTTTCTTTAGTCACATTATCATCATAATCCAATTAAATTACTTTCTCCAGTCACATTATTTTGCTTCTCTGTGTGTGTTATTTGTACGCAGTGTGAGAGTGAGTGGAGTGCCTATGTGTGGAGTGCGTATGTGTGGAGTGCGTGTGTCAGAGAGAGTGCGTATGTGTGTGTTTGAGAGAGCGTGTGCTTGTGTGTGAGAGAGAGAGTATATGTGTACGATTTATGTGAGGGTATTTTTGTCTAATTACAAAAGTAAGCTAAAAATCTCGAGAATATAGTGTTCCATACATTTTTGAGGGGAAAGGAGAATTTCAATTTTGTAGGAATTCTAAATTTCAGGAATTTTAAGTTCTCCCAAATTTCTAACCAAACATTATAATTCTAGATGAGTAGGATTATAAATTTCAAGAATCCTAAATTCTCTACCCAAACCTCGAACCAAATGAACCCTAGATGTTCATATTAATATTAAACCTCTTTTAAAAGGGTTAACAAATTTGGAACCTTAGGAGCGATTTTCAATTCGCGCCCCCATTTATTTTCAATTAGAACCCATATCTAAAATTTCCACCCCACCTATTCCTTCCCCAAATCAGATCATTTGGAAGCTTTACAAGATATCAATCTAAGTCATCTCTACTCTTCATCTTGGTAAGTTGTCTTGCTTGTATTGTTGACTTTACTTGGTTTCTATGGTTAGATTTTGGGTATTTCTGCTACGTTCGTCTTGATTTTCTTTTGCTTGATATATGTCAATGATGGAAGAGTTTCTTCTTATCTTAAGACTATACTCATGCTTTATAGTAGTTTTTGACAAGATAGCATTTTTTTTATTATCCCATTTATTTGGTATATCTACCCTTAGTTTGAATACGTGATTGAGTCAATGATTGTTTGTGGAATTCAAGAAAAGATTCAACTATTATTTTTACTGTTAAAATACTTTTTTGAATCCTCGTAGCTCTTACAATCAGGCCGTGTTTAATTTCGCTGACGAGTAACAATGTACAAACACTTCTTTGAAAGCAATCTGGCTGCGTTGGAGAGAGAAATTTGCAAAATTCAAAATTTGCGATAACATCATAACTGTCTTCGAACATTGACTAACTGAAGAGTTCAAGCTACTCCAGATCTTGTAAAATCCAAGAATGTTTATCTCTTTATGTACGTATTGATATATCCATGTGCAGGTAAGTTATGCAAGCAGTGAACAAGAAGAAAAATACAGATGCCAATATCCATGGCTCTGCAAGATGAAAATTGGATGGAAGTGATAGTAAACCTTGAAAGGAGAGTTTTGCTCAGGAACTGCATTTTTCTTTTCTATAACCACCGTAGTCCTTCCAACAATATCGAGGTATAAATGGCTCGTCTCTAGATGTTCTTCATCTAAAAAAAGAATCACATCAGAAGGGTTTTTCGATCCCTCCGGCAGCATTGGTCAACTTGTCTACCACTGTCTCATTAAGAGGGCTTCCAAAACTGAAGTTCAGGTAGCGCCTACCATCAGGTGACTTGAGAAGGAAGTCTTCCAATGGTAGCACATATCCAATAATGAAAGTGGTTTCCAGCCCATAAATAGAAGATACCTGTACGTAAATGAGATGATGAAATATTCCCTATTTGGTCCCGGTAATAGAAAGAGTTCACCTTTGGGGGGTAGTTTTGCAAGAAGATGCTTGAATGAAAGATACACCACTAAGAGATGGTCGAGACTGATATTCAACCCTTGAGAAAACGCCTTTGCGTCGAGCACCAGCTTGAACCACCGTCTATTGCTCTGTAATCTGAAGGCTACCCCAGTGAGAAATTTCAACTTCACGCACAAGTTCCTCAACAGTCGCAAGTGGATTGTTATTCTCAAAATGAACAATTATGGGAGAAAACAAATAAGGAGGGCGATCCTCATAAGACTCATACTTCAGTTCTGTACCAGCATGGCGAGTAGGTTCCACTCTTGTGAAGGATTTCACCTTGCTACTTGGTGTCTTCAAACCTGTTATCTGATGTTTGATATGATACGGGGACAATATTAAAGCACTTTCATGGTAATGAACCAATTGAGACTGACTGGCTTTATAGAGAGCGTGTCAGTGTATAAAATACTTCTTAGTGTGATAGATTCACCTGTGTGCTCAATGGTTTGAGCAAAGATACAGAAAAATATTTGGTTCCATTTGATGACTCAGGCAGATCAATTGGGTTCGCATCAAGTGTCGGATAAGATTTCTTCTACTTTCCAACAGTAGCTTCCGCTTTAAGCAGTGCGAGATGATCAACTTGTGTAGCTGGAAAAGCAAGAAGGATTGATGAAGCATGAGATGTCCCAGTATTTTCAACCTTCAATGTCAGGTAAACCCTAACAATGTGCGAAGTTAAGTCAATTCGGCATTCAGCAGTGAGGATCTGGAGCTCCAGTGAAGCTGATTTAACAAATAGTGAGAAATGGGACAAAACACAGAAAACTAGGGCTAGTTGAAGCTTAAGTTGAAGTCTCCCCAGAGCTTCCATGGTAGAGTTTCAGATTGCCGAACGAAAATAGGTGCTTGTGGTGTGAAATACCAGATAAAAAGTAAAAAAATCAATATCTTGTCATATTTTTACTTGTAGGAATGAGGGTAAATAAGTTTCCAAAATTTGGCAAATGACGGAAATTTGAGACCGAATTCATTGTACTAAAACTTTGAGTTTTTGAGGTCGCTCTTATAATGTATTTTTTTCTTTTAATCTAAAACCGGTAAATTGTTTAATTAGTCAACTGTTTAGTATGGCCAAGATATTCTTAGGAGTCATAACAAAAAAAAAATGAGTTCAGATCCTATTCGTAGCTTAATGAGCAAAGATTAATAAAAGCCCTTTATATAAGCTAGCAA
Source organism: Sambucus nigra (assembly GCA_949130495.1). NCBI lineage: Eukaryota > Viridiplantae > Streptophyta > Magnoliopsida > Dipsacales > Adoxaceae > Sambucus > Sambucus nigra. The sequence goes on from CASBWL010000025.1 coordinate 234,821, forward strand.
TTTCTCTTCTTTTTTTGAATTTTTCTTCACACTATGCTATTGAATTGTTGAGTTAAAAGTCATAATCATTTTTGTTGCAGGGCTATGAGAGTCTAGAGCCTATCATACACATTTATATGCAATGTGTTGTGTGGGAGTAAAAATGTGCTTCCTTTCCTGACCTTTTGATGTTCACAATCTTATGTTGCATGAATGCCTAAGTTTTAGATGTATTGTAAATTGTTGTGTGTTGTAGTTGGAGTCCTCTCAAAAGGAAGCTTGGTTTGGTTATTGATTATATTAGGAATTAAGATTTCAATTGTAATTTTGGTCCTCTTTATGAATTGTATGAAACTTGATTGAATTTGGGATGATTTAGGTCCAGTAGGATAGTTATGTGACTACTTGATTGAAGACCATAATTGCCTAACCTTTGTATGCTCTCATTTTTCATACTTGAACCTAATTTGTGGGTAAATTTGGTAAATGACTGTACATACTTCGAACTTTATGGGTTAATATTTGACTATCCTTTCTGCAAATTTTATTCATAGTTCTTGAATTAGGTTGGTTAACCACGGATACAACAAACTAATCAGTTGTTTTAAATAAGATGTTTTTAAAGGAGACACCAACTTTAAACTTCATACAGATGTAAACTTTTGTACTGTTGATTAGAATGGTGTTACAAAACCTTAATTGTGCTTTATTTCTGCAAGGTAAAACTTTATTCCATTGCAATCGGTGGACAGGTGTGATGAGGATATAGATTTCTCAATTAGAAATATATGTGCATATTGATACTACAACCAAGTAAAGATTCCCATGTCTTTGTAGTCATAGATGAGGATTACTTCATGAACTATTTAATAATGCCTTCAAGTTTCACTCTTTTTCCAAATACCATAAAAATGCAATATGTATCCATTTTTCTTTATGGTTTTGACATTCGATAGTTTCATTTGACAATTTTTTCTGTAATTTTTTTTATGGAAGTACTGCTATTCTTACAATATTTGTAAAAAAGAAAAAGAGAAAAAAGAACCAAAAGCTAAGGTATTATTGACGTTAGTGGATTGCTCAAGATTGCTTATTTGGCATTTTGTTTTCAGTTTGATTGTTCACATGAATAATTCATTAAATAGGAATTGTATGATACCTGAATATTTTGTAGGTATGAAAAGTATTGAGATTACCAAAATTTACAGTTACCAAAATCTTGCTGAAGTGAATTTTTGTTGTTTTTTATGAACTGGTTGGGTGAGTGAGGATTGAGCAAGTCTCTAAGGTCAGTAAACGTCCTGAGGGTACAAACCTATGGATTTTAATTACATTGGTTTGGTTATAAATCGAGACACTCTCATTTTGGTACAAATCTAATATTTATTTGTTTAAAACATTTCAATATGAAGGTGGGCATACCATAAATTGATATCTATAATAGAGGGATGACCAACTATTTCAAGATAACTACACCAAGAGATTTTCCCCCAAGAAATACTCCAATTATAACTAGATTTCAACCATCCCATCCACCAAATGGTTGTGGCATTTTGAATGTGTACTAAGATCATAATTTTGTTTTGTTCTTTGATTTACTATCAATGTGTCCTTTTTGTCCCCTGTTTCACGAAAATCATAATTAAGAGATATATACACAAACTAGAAAAATAAAAAACAGTAAGGGAACTGAAAAAATAACACAAGCATGTATTGAAAAGTGCTTGCGGAAGAACATGCATATGCTTCTAACTTGTATTTACGTTTGTTAGTGATTATTCATCAGTTAGATGTGGCATACATTCATAGCCCATGTCTTTGGTATTTTCTTTGTAGGTTCATAGTGAAAATATATAGTGTTAAATGAGTACATTTGGTGTAACTTTTGTTGATTTTACGTTGGACTGGGAATTTTACTTCACCGTGGAACATTGTTATGTTTCCTGGTAATTTGTAGTTTATATGTGATATAAAAATAATAGCAGTATTGTTATTAATTAATATATTTCTGAAATTGATTATGAATCAAAATGCTATTAGTAAAGTAGCCAAATATTCCACAAATTAGCTGGTTACAAAGTCCATCTATATCATTCTAGCCCCTAAGGCGCATTTTCATGTTATCAGTATGACTGTGTCTATTCAGTCCTTTGATTTAGAGGAAAAACAAAGTATTAGCTAACTAAATTGCATACTACACTTCTTGTGCCACATTGACCCAATTAGGGATGATCTATTACTTCATCAATTTAACATGTGGTCATGCTATTTGATATGGGACAACATAAAAGGCTTTACTTAGTTCTGGATGTCCATGGCATACATTTTTTAGGTCTATGAATGCATGGCTTCTAATCATTCATTTAAAAAGCCAGTTAAATGATAGTAGTAGCAATGTTATGTTTCCATTTGAGAAATTAATGGTGCTGGAAGAGTGGATGGAGTTGGGAAATGACCCGGGCAGATTGACTTGGGCAATGTTAAATTAAACACTTGACTTCCTTCAATTATTTAAATAGATTACACTATTAACAGAATTGATAAAATTATTTAATAATCCCTACCAAGTAAATATAAAATACTGACTTAATCACACCACAGACATTGTTAGAGTAAATGGCTGCTGCAATTCTCAGTGTACACCAATTTTTTTATGTTCCCCTTCAATAGAAAATATTTTTTAGGATTCAATTATAATTCTAAGTGTGTTTACCTGATGGATTTCTAGTTGAATCCTTAAAAAAATTAAAACATGGTAACTATTACATCATCTGGTATCAGTTTCAACAAGTAGAATTCCAATACATGAATAAATCTCGATTTTTTGAAAAGGTACCTTTCATTTGATTTGGATGTACCCAGTAGAAACTGATTCAAAACCAGAGCTTTTACTCTAGATAAATTCCAGACATTATTTTTTGCAAAATACAATGTCAAACAATATTTCCTTACATCATGTCAGGCTTGTTAATTAATTTTATACCAGTTGTGTAGTTATATGGATTTTCCTCTTTAAACTCACATGTATGAAGCTATCACTCAAATGGATTCTACAGTTCCTAACAACAGCTAAGCTAATATATTGAAAGCCAGCAAGAAATCAATTTCAAACAGCAGCCAAGTTAAGACTTGCATATATTTAGATTTTATATTAGATTATACCTTAAAATTCACTGAAAACAGTAAATCACTTTCGCTTTATTTGGTTGGAGTCTTGTATATTACTAATATTCAATTAAAGAGCTTAGTCGTTTTTGTTTCTTTGGCTGCATTATGTTTGTGATCGAGAAAACTTGAGAAAATAATAGAACACAAATTACTGATCTTATATTTTAATGTTCATTTGTATGTTATCCGTTATGTTGTCTTCCTAAAATTGAGAAACTCACAACTGAGTGAAACGATTGTGATAGGCTAAGTTGAGGAAAAGTTTTGTATTATGGGTCCTAATTATGAATGAAATATCTATTACTAGGAAGTTAAATTTTTTCAAATATTCCTATCTACCAGCACAGGAATAAAAAAGGAAAAGGTGTCCTAATTATTGGTATAGTTTTTATTTTCTAAATGCAGAGTGAGAAACTTATAAAGCACTTGACTAGAGTGCCTGCTGATTGGTCGAATGGAGATGTGAATTTTATGGAAAAGAGTCATTTATGCAATGGGTTATCCTTTCAATACGTTGATAGTGAAACACATCTTAGGGAAACTCAGAGCATGCTTTTTGAGAGAATTGCCAGTGAAATGAATAGGCTAAAGTTCTACATTGCTCATGCACATGTCTTTCTTGGTCTCATTTTCCACGTGAAATCCCTCATGTTTATTCTTTATCCTTTAATTTTTTTTTTGTGAATTTTGCATAATCAATTATGCACCTGGATAACCTCCCGCGCTGATGACATGATTTTGTGACCATTGGTTATTTAGACTCATGTTTAAGATCTTTAGGATTAAATTATCATCGAACTTTGACTTCAAAGGCTGATCATCACTTTTGTAGCTGTTAGCAGAACTAAGAGTTTCCTTCTTATAGTCAGTCGTGTCCTGTTTAGAAACAAAAATGCATTTCCCTATGAATAGCCTTAACATATTTTTAAAAATGTATGTGTCCCCACGTCTAGATTGTGTTTTATTTGTATCTCGTGACTAACGATATATAATGAACATGATGATTTGTTATCCTTGAGCCCCATACCAGAATCATTAATAGATAGGTATGCGTACTTGTTCGATGGAACTACTTCATTAGATAATTTGTGATTGAAAAGGCAAAATCACTCTCATTAGCTTGATTTACCAGCCAATTCTAGATATTTTCTATGAATTTTTTTTCATGTTAAAGCATATAATAATTGACATTTGACATTCACAACCATTGTAAATCTGACTGCGTTTGTCAATCTATCTCCACCGAAACACATTTTCTTTTTACTGATTATTAACCGAAATTGACAACTTTTCCTTAATTATATGTAATTATTTTAAGTTTTCTTGTTCATTACTTGCAAATAGCGCCATAAATGAGTCAACCTTGTCAATGGTTTGTCTATTGAGCTTTGAAATGTTGTCAAGACTTATTGTTTGGTTCCCCTCTTACTTTCTTTCTTTCTTTCTTTCTTGTGTGGTTTTGTTGCTTCAATTTCAAACTATTAGTTCTTCATTTATAATTTATAATTTATATTTTTTTTCCAGTTTTAAAAATAATTTGTGAATTATAATTTTGGTTCTTGATCATTGACTTATTTTATTGCTTATTAGGAGGTTCCAGTAGGCAAGTGGCCCATCGTGCTGCTATAGAATCTCTAACGGAAGCAGATTTAATAAAGGCACTTAGTGAGTGAATTTTTAATTGGGTGTATATGCGAATCACAAAATGCGTCGTAGTGCCATCGACACAAGAATATACCCGACTCATAATGTGTTTGATTGATAGCATGGGTAAGCAACTAGTCATATTATATAAATAAAATTAGTTTTTCTACATGCCTGTTCATCGTAAGAATCATGTACGAACTAGTGTTTCAACATTTAGGTTATGTCTTATTTAATTTAATTTTTTTGGTTGCTTGGAATTTTTTGGCTGCAGGTGCGACTGCAAAATGGTTATGAGCCAGGGTTAACACCCTGAATCAACTACAAAATTGAGGAATTTGTAATGGAGTATGCTTTAATGTTGTGTTTCAAGTGGTTAGAATGTGGGGCTATAATAGTTCTCAATTTAATAAATAACCATTTGGTCTTGTAAATTTCTATATTCACTTGGATTTTCATGAACTGCTTGGGTTTGTTTGTTAAAATTAAACCTTGTTAACGCTTCTCATCATCTTAGTTAGTTGACGGTGTGACTTATAAACTTGTTTCTTGGATCATGATATTTATTGGTGGAGGCCATTTTAGTTTTATTGTTATCATACCTTTAGAATTGATGCGTAAGCATTTGAGGATTTGGAAAGAAATAGATGACTGATTTGTATTGTTTTATTTGGTTGGGTTTATTGAGTAGGTTGGGTTTTGCTGTCAATGCTACAAGAAAAAAATGGGAATATGCGAAATGCAATTCTTATTTATTTATTTATTTCTATTGGTAGGGGTGAACCCGGGCGCAACGGTAAGGTTGCCCCCGCTGTGACCTGGAGGTCACGGGTTAGAGTCATGAAAACAGCCTCTCTGTGTATGCAGGGGTAAGGCAGCGTACATCCAACCCCCCAGTACCCCGCAGTGGCGGGAGTCTCGTGCACTGGGTTTGCCCTTTTATTTATTTCTATTGGTGATACAAATATAGTATATTTTTTTTTTAAATGTCACATTTATTTGTCAGGGCTTAATCTGTGACAAAAATAGTCAACCTTTTGTTGAAAAGAAGGGTTTGTCACGTCTTACATCCATGACAATGGTTCTTATTGTCACGGTCCTTAATTCGTGACAAATTTTGGTTTGTCATGGTCCAAATTCGTGACTAATTTATCGATCAGTCACTCCTACTTGTGATAAAAAGGTTCATGACAAAGGATGTTTGCCATGGATTTGGAACGTGACAAAAAAAATTGTCACACCCTGAAACATCACGGTCCAGATCGGTGACAAAACTCATTTGTCACGTTCCAGATCCGTGACAAATAAACAATTCTGGTGTAGTGTTTGTCGCTGACAGCGAAAGGACCTCGCACTTGCGAAATGTCTTGTGAGATCGAAGTCAAACTGATTGACCTTTATCTCAAGCCCGCCTTGATGTTCGCGACCTGCTCCCGAGAAACTCGCTACTTGCAAAGTAATTTCTCGCACCTGCAAAGTTGCGAGATTTTGTTGCCTTTTTGCATGGAAACTTGTTCCAGCCACACAGTGTGAAGGCATTGGCAAACCTGCTTGAGCTCCATTACCCTATGGATGAGACATCACACCTCTCTCCTCCATAAAAGAGTTTGGACCTCCATTGATGCAACTTGAAGAAGGAGAAGAGAAATATTTTGAGCTTTAAACTTCAGATTTCGTGAGTGTTTTCCTCCCTCCCTTTTGTGTGCTTACCTTGTATTTTCAAGGAGAAGATATCCTTACCATATTGGTGATGTTTTCTTCCTTGTAAGCTAAAACCACTTTGTGAGTTTCTCATTTTGAGTGAACCTCCACTTCATTCTACCTTTATTGTAACATAAGGATATTCTCACACATCCTAGGTAGACTGTGGATTCTCTTGTGACACCCCGCCTAATTAAATACCGGGCGATCACTCCTTTATTAAATTAATTCAAGGTGAACAGTTGATTCATTCTCAGCATCACTGTCGAAAAATATCTTTTCCAATTTAAACACCCTAATTAATTAAACTAAGTGTCAAAATTTTTTTTTTTTAAACATTACTTTCCAAATTTTATTTCAAAACAAAGGTTTAATCATTAACAACCATTCAATATTAAAGAATCACACCACAATAATCCTGGAACACATAATCCAAATAATTAAAACATTCGACAATCGAATCCCAACATTAAAATTTAAAGTGAAACATCCCAACAGTAAAAGTCTCAAAGTATCAATACTACAATAACTGAATCACAATGTCCAAATAGAGTAAATAAATAATGGAAAGGGCGACAGATGCCCCACTAAATGAAGATACTAGGAGAGGAATCAAGTAAGTGAAATAGTCTAAGCAAGAGGCCTGCAACTCCCACCTAAGCTGCAGCACGTTCCTTCCAAGGAATCCTAAGCAAGACGCCCCTGTGGCTGGGCACCTGTAATATATACATATATATACAAGAGAGAAAGAGAAATGGAAACGGGTCAGAGCCCGATAGTGTATATGATTTAAAAATTCGTTTAGCAAGTATTTAAATTGATTACAGGCCAATACAACAACATATTAGTGCGACACTCTCTTGAGAAATTCTCACCTCTCTTCTAATGTGCACACCTATCGTACTAACCTTCCCAATGGTTTATCTCGTCACATATCGCACTAATCTTCCCAATGATTTAACTTATTTTAGGTTACTCGTAAGATTTTAGAACTGAACAACATAATGGTTTTTAAAGGATAAATTTCATTTAGTGACAAGTCTCTTCTTTTTAACTTTATTAATTAATAAAGTTTTCCAGTGTCATATTATACTTTCTCAAAACAAGTATTTACAATTTGAGTCATCAACCATGTCCTACTTACCATATCGCAGTAGGCAATTCCAAATTTCAGAATTTCATATACATATTAAATAATCGTATAATATATATATTATAACAGCACCCCAAGTAAAAACTATGGTGTGGGCATACTCTACTATCCAATCCCCGTATCACTCGTACTAAGGGAAATACAATTTCGGAATCACTCTCGAACTGTATTAACACATACACAAACAATATTGATGCAAAGCATAGATTCCAAGTCTCTAAGAGGAAAGCACATACCCGCGTCTCTTAGGACCATCTGAACTATCAATTCGATAGCCTGTACCAAGGATATCTATCTTCTAGGGTACAAGTCAATATCCCCCATAAAGGTCCCATCGAGATAAGACTGTTCCAGCGCGGTAACCTCAGGGATAACAAGTAGCGTGGTTATGTTTTTCACACATAGATAGTATATGTATACACAGTCATATAACTATACTATTATTACCATAACAATTTAGGAACATATCAAAGTCCATAATTACGACATTTGTCCTTATTTTTCTCATTATCTATTATCACGTATATTTGTTCGTCCCTATCTTTAATTCGAAGGATTTTCCAACTTACTATGTGACCCTCATGGATTCTATCCTTCCAAATGTACAATTCAGTAGGTATTCATTTAAGTTCCAACGTAACTCCCTTACGTGTCTCTCCCCTTTAATATATACTTACATTGTCCCTTATGTAAAATATCCCAAAAATATAGGTTTCGCCTTAAATTAAAGGTCCCTCATTCATTAATGAATCCTACTGGTCATCATTATCTCCCAAATTATTTTAACAAGAATGTCTAAGGAGTTTTCTTCATTTCGAATCAATTCTGCAATTTTAAGAAGGGAAAATATGAGTCTGCCAGGAGGGGTCGATCGATCGAGGTCTGGGGCTCGATCGATCAAAGCTCTTGGCTCGATCGATCGATCAAACAGGTATTGCGATTTCTGCAGTTTTTCAGTTACGGGTTCTAACACATATCTTCATCCAAATTCAAGTTTTGCATTCCCAAACGTCCAAAAATTTGTACTACTAACATCCTAACATAATATTATGCATTTCCTACGTAAAACATGTCAATTTTCGTTACTAAACGTGGATTAACAGCCCACAATTCATGTAAATATCAAGAACCCTAGAAATCTCTTAAACATGGTTCTAATAAATCTTTTCCAGAATTTCCTTCTTATAAAACATCATAATTTCGTGGTTTAATCCTCTACATGACAAAAGGGTTTCCAGAATATCATATATATCATCACTACATTAACTCATCTTAATCATTCCTAAACTAATATGAAAGATGCATCAACGAAATAAGCAAGATAAACACTTGCCTGGGATTTTTGACGTTCTGGTTTGCGGATGTTTTTGGTGTGGTTGCGTTCCCCGTCGCGTGATCTACGCGTTGGTGGTGGCGGCGATGCAATCGGGTGACTTTTTGGCCTTGGATTGCCTTGGATTGCCTTGAGAGCTCTCTCCTCTCTTCTCCAATGGCCGTTCTAGAGTTTTTGAGTTTGCTAACCCTAGATGACTAAACTAAATGGCTGATATAGATTACTAATTTTCGTGGGTTTAATTACCCAAAAATACAAAATGACTAAAATGCCCTCCCCGGGTACTAATTAAGCCTAAAAACGCCCCGAGACCCAAACTAAACCCCGGGTACACTTTTCTGACTATCTCGACCCTTCCGGACACGTTGGCACACTTAAAATGACCATACGAGCAACTTATAAAATATTCACTTTTATTCATCCATATTTAGTCCCGATGCGACACGGGCGCATCCCGACTCAAATTTCCAAAATTGTCATTTTATTCACTCGTGACATTCAATATAACCAATATTATATATTACTTTGCTCATTAGTAATATTCAACAAATTTCCCATAATTACTAACTCTCGTCACGTTAATAATTATAACATAATTAATTCCCGGATTTTTATTAAATACTTAATTCACATTAAATTTAATAAATCCCCAAATTAGTATAGCATAAAAATACGGGGTATTACATACTTCCCCCCTAATAACGGAATTTCGTCCCGAAATTCAAAAAATAAGGCATACCTGGTAAGAATAAATCTGGATATCTCTCGCGCATATCTGCCTCGCGCTCCCAAGTGGATTCCTCCACATTATGATGCTCCCACTGGACCCGCACAAGTGGAACTATCTTCGACCTCGGTCTCCTCTCACTATAGTCTAGGATAACCACCGGTCTCTCCTCGTAAGAGCTGTCAGGCTGTAAGTCTATCTCATATATCGCGATGTGAGTATGGGCCATATCATCTCGAAGGTATCATCTCAACGACGAGATGTGGAATACATCGTGGATGCGATGTAAATGCTCTGGCAGTCCCAATCTGTATGCTACCGGCCCAATCCTCTCGATAATGGGAAATGGTCCCACGTACCTCGGGGCCAATTTCCCTTTCTTCCCGAACCTCATCACTCCTTTCATAGGAGACACACGTAGTAACACCTGGTCCCCCACATTAAACTCCCGAAAGAACCGTTTCTCATCGGCGTAGCTCTTCTGCTTGTCCTGGGCTACTCGAATGCGACTCCTGATCATCTCAATCCTCGCGGAGGTTTCCTGAATCACCTCTGGTCCTAGCAACTTGTTATCCCCCACCTCGAGCCAAGAAGTTGGGGAACGACAAGGCCGGCCATACAAAGCCTCAAATGGAGCCATGCCAATCGTGAACTGATAAGAGTTATTATAAGCAAACTCTACCAGTGGAAGATGTGGCTCCCAGCCTCCTCCAAAATCAAGAACACACATGCGTAACATATCCTCCAACATCTTAGTACGCTCTGTCTGTCCATCTGTCTGTGGGTGATAAGCTGAACTCAACCTCAACTCAGTACCCATAGCCTCCTGAAAGATTTCCCAAAAACGTGACACGAAAATCTTGTCTCTATCTGACACAATATTCAGGGGCACCTCGTGTAATCTGACAATCTCAGCAATGAACAACTGAGCATACTGACCCGTGGTATAATCCGTCCGCATCGGCAGAAAATGATCCACCTTGGTCAAACAGTCTACAATCACCCAGATGGAGTCGTGGCCCCGCTGTGATATAGGCAACCCCGTAATAAAATCCATGGAAATACTCTCCCACTTCCACACGGGTACTTCCAACGGTTGAAGCAACCCTGATGGTTTCTAATGGTCCACCTTTACCAGCTAGCAGGTAGAACACTTGGACATGAACTCAACGATGTCCTTCTTCATCCCACTCCACCAGTATTATCGTCTCATATCCTGGTACATCTTATCTCCTCCAGGATGTACCGCAAATCGGGACCCATGAGAATGAGTCATCACTGCATGATGTAATTCTGCTCCTTCTGGAACCACCAATCTCCCATTAAACCTCAAACCCCCATCAGAACTAACAGAATAGGACTCAGCACCCTCGGCTAAGAGTCGTACAATCTGCTCCTGGCAAAACGGGTCTGTGGTCTGTGCCTGTATCACCCTCGTAACAATCTTGGGTGTGACTGTCATAACAGATATGAAGGAATGGGCTACTGCGTCCTGGTGACCCAACTCCTTCCACTTTGCTTTCCAGACTTCCGCTACCTCATCTACCGGTCTACGGCTCAACGCATCAGCAACTACGTTGGCCTTCCCCGGATGATACTGTATATCGAACTGATAGTCCTTCACAAACTCTAACCATCTGCGCTGACGCATATTCAGCTCTCGCTGAGTGAACAAGTACTGCAGTGACTTGTGGTCTGTGAATAAGCAGAATTTCTCCCCCAATAAGTAGTGTCTCCATATCCTCAATGCAAAAATGACCGCTACTAAATCCAGGTCGTGGGTGGGGTAATTCTTCTCATGCGGCTTAAGCTTACGGGAGGCAAAAGCTATAGCCTTCTCCTCCTACTAAAGTACTCCCCCAAGTCCCCGTAAAGAGGCATCGGTGTAAACCAGGTACTCCACACCCGGCTTCGGTAAAGCAAGGACTGGTGCTGAAGTAAGCTTGTCTTTCAACTCGTCGAAAGCCAATTGACAAGCATCATCCCAAACATATGGTACCCCTTTGCGAGTCAGATTCGTCAATGGTCCCGCTATTTTGGAGTATTCCCGAATGAATCTCTTGTAGTATCCGGCTAACCCCAAGAAACTACGCACTTTCGTCGGTGTCGTGGGATGTCCCCACTCCCTCACCGCTGACACTTTACTTGGGTCGACTGCTATCCCCTGCTCAGAAACAACATGGCCCAAGAACTGTACTTCTCGCAACCAGAATCCGCAATTCTCATACTTATCATACAGCTGATGCTCTCGTAGAGTCTGAAGAACCTGCCTCAAATGTTCGGCATGCTCCTCCTCGGAGTGTGAATATATCAAAATGTCATCTATGAAGACAATGACAAACTGATCCAAGAACTCTCTGAACACTCGGTTCATTAAGTCCATGAACACGGCTGGAGCATTTGTGAGGCCGAATGGCATCACTCTGAACTTATAAGACCCATATCTCGTTAAGAAAGCAGTCTTTGATACATCCTGCTCCCTAATACGTAGCTGATGGTACCCCGACCTCAGATCTATCTTCGAAAAGAAAGTTGCTCCCCTCAGCTGGTAGAAATATATCATCGATTCGAGGCAACGAATATTTATTCCGTATCGTGACCTTGTTTAACTCCCGATAGTCCACACATAACCTCAGTGAACCATCTCTCTTTTTCACAAACAAGACTGGAGCTCCCCAAGGTGAGGTACTCCGACGAATGAAGCCCTGACCTAACAGCTGCTCTATCTGATCTCGTAACTCTCGCATCTCTGCCGGAGCCATACGGTAGGGTGCGCGTGCTATCGGTTTAGTATTCGGTAATAGATCTATAACAAAGTCTATCTCTCGACTGGGAGGTAGGCCTGGTATCTCCTGAAAGATATCGGAATACTCACGAACAACTGGGATCGAGTCTAAGGGAATCACAACCTCCTTGGAGGTATCCTCCTCTATGTAATACAAGTGAGCGGTCGAGCCTCCCTCTGGGCGAGGCATCGCCACTACAAACATCTCTTGCCCCGGAATGGCAAAGACAATGCTCCCACCGAAGCAATCAATCATGGCTCTATAAGCTGCAAGCCAATCCATACTGATAATAACATCGTGCTCATGCATATCTAAGACTAACATGTCTGCAGGTAATACCAAACTACCAATCTCTACCCCCACTCCCCGGCATATAAAGAAAATAAGCGACCCACTCCCCAGGGGTGAGTCTACACACATGACAGTACTCTCTGCTGTGGCTAACAACCCTAAGGTCTTCACAAAATGCGTAGCTATAAAACAATGCGTCTCCCCAGTATCAAACAAAACCCGACCCGTAGTACCATGGATAGGAAACATACCCTCAATCGCGGGTGGTTCCTGTGGAGCTGCTGCCTGGTGGACGTTATAGAGACGTCCATACTATAACTGCCCCTGCTGCACTGGAGCTGCTAGAACTGCTGGTAGGGCTGGTGCCTGAGCTGGGGCTGGGAGGGCGACTGGAAAAAGTGGCCTCTGTGGCTCATTGCGAGCACCCTGCTGCTGTGGGGCCCTCTCTACCTCAGGACAATCCTGGCGCCTATGGCCATGCTTACCGCACCCAAAACATCGTCCCTTGAAGTTACCTCCCCTCTGACCCTGCTGAACGCGGCCCTGCTGGCCGTTACCTCCCCGCCACTGGCCCTGTTGGCCCTGATGCGCACGTTGTTGGCCTTGTTAGCCCTGCTGCTGACCCTGCTGTCGGTGTAGGCCTTGCTGGCCCTGCTGATTAGGCTGGCCCTGCCTATAAACCCCAAATCCCTGTCTAGAATCACCTGAATGGAATCGCTTAGCAGGGTCCCCCTGATGGGAACTCTGCTCGTGATGACGAGTCTGTCCTTGAGATGGTGCTCCACTAGCACTACTACCCCCGGTCCTGCCCTACTGGCTGAACTCTCCTGCTCTCTTGCTTCCCTGCAGATGGAAGCGGTGATCCTGGCAATGTAGTAACGCAACATTGAGTACATCAGTGAAAGTACTCAGAAACAAATTTACTATAAGGTGCTGACGGATCCTCCAAGCTAACCCGTCCAACAATGATCCCGAGTTACATAGAGCCCAGTTTGTTGCGGAACAAGTTGCCAAAGATCATGCTGTCGCAGAAAAAGTCCCCGGCAAAGCCGCACGATTCCTGTCACGAGATGAACTCTCTACGGAGATTGAGAGCCTCGAAGGCAGTGATGATTCAATCGTGAATCGCATATTGCGGAACGGTATCCCACTTGAACTAATATCCTCTCCCCTGGGGAATCCAAAATCAATCAAAGGCAAGCCTCATTGATCCATGTCACGTGGAGCACATATCCAGTAACAAGCCAAAAGATGCGAACTTCAAGCCACAAACAGGTCCAGAGGTGATTGGGTTTTCTAAAAGTCGTGAATCCAACCACTATGCCCCAAACTTTGTCTCGACACAAGAACGAAGGTGACAGATTTGTGGGCAGTAGGGCCATATGAAGGATGAATGCGATCGGGCAGCCGTGAGGAAGTCCAAACGGCAGAGCCCTAGTCGACAAAACAACACTGTGAGCCTTCTTCCGATTCCTCCCTCCCGTCAAGTGAAGTTTCTCAAGAGGACGAGTGATGGCTCTCCGAATGATGGCGAGGAAGACGACGATTAATTTTTTGGAGTCCAAAACGAAGAGGATAATATTACCAAGCTCATCCGGATTTTCGCTAAGGCGTCCTGCAACGATATCTGCGTGGATGTGGCACAATTTGAGGGAAAACTAGACGGAGGCGCATGAATGGATTGGACTGACTAGGTAGGTAAAGTTTTTGAATGCAAAAATTACCGTGGTATCAAGTGCGTACTATTATTTGCTACAAAATTAATCAGGAATTCTCGGGTGTGGTGGAATGGCTTAGTTCAATGTCGAAGGGAGGCCAGGAAAGATCCTATCATCACATGGAAGAAGATGGGATGGTATTTAATGAGAGCTTTCGGCTACGAGAAGGATTGTTTACAAGGGTACAAAATCATCATCAACAATCCATGTCCTTTACCAAATACACCGATGAGTTCAATCTTCTTTACACCCGTGCAAACCTTAAGGATATCAAAGAGCATAAGGTGATCCGCTATATTAACGGGCTGAAATTCTAGACAGAGTTATATTGGAAGGATATTCCCAATCTAGATAAGGCTATTGATTATGTGAAGAGGGTCGAAGAGTACCTATGTAATCCAATCAGTAACACTGTCACTACAGCTGCCCCAACGGAGAAAAAAGGTAGTTCAACAGTTCCGATATCTACTTTCAAGTGCTTTTCGTGTAGAGGAGTGGGTCATAGGATGTTGGAGTGTCCCAAGAAGAAGAAAGTTGTCTTAATTGTTGAAGGAGAACAAGCTGAAGTTGAACCTAAGGTTGAAGAGAAACATAATTTAATTACTCGCATTTTGGTTCCACTCGAGACTGAAGGCATACCATTACCCCTTGGATGCTCGGGGATGAGGTTTTTTGAAAGAGGGGGAGAATATTGATGTGGCCGAGAAAGAGGGAAGAGAGGGCTGGCCAAAATTTTGAAAATAAGGATAAAAGGAGATATTTGATATTTTAACTATCTAGTATTAGTAGGTATTATTTAAATAAAGGTTGTAGATTTAGATTAGGATATTTATATAGTTTTCCTTTATCTTTTTAGGTTCCTTCTTTGAATAGGTTTCTTTCTCTTCAGGATTGTAAGCCTATAAATAAAGGCATTGGGCTAGGGTTTTAATTAATTAATAGAATAAGAATTTTGATTGCACTTATTGAGATATTGTGTGCGTGCTAAATTATCGTTGCGCTTGACATCACTTATTCTCCCCCTTGGCAGCTGAGATCTCAATGGATTATGTGTTTGAAGAAGGATAATTCTACGCAGATCAAGACATCTCACACCTTTAGAGAGGGTTATGCAGCAACGGATAAGATCGATGATCATGTCCTGCTGATATAGGAGCTTGTTTGGTGGCTTTCCTTTATGCCCTTTGCTGCTTCAGAAGTTAATAGAGACATGGAGGATCTTCCTATTTGTAGATTATACTAGTTTTTCTTTCCTGTTTTGTTTTCCTTTTCAGGAGCTCAGATCACCCCCTACTTTTCATTTTGTACTCCCTTTTCTCTCTTTTATTAAAATTCAGGCTTCGGTCTAGGTTAGGGCTCTCAGGGGGTATGGTAACTTATTAATTCATTCCATTGTTCAATACTGTAACAATCGGAAGTTAGTTGGTTAAAAGTGAGTTTAGTTGATTTGGCACAAACTCAGTTTGTTACTTTGTTAGATTATTTGTAATAGTCTTTCTCAACCATTTCATTCTACTAAACACATATGCCTTAGATCCGTACAAATGATACTTATGGGAAAATGTTTCTAAGATTCTCACAAGCACGTCTTGCACAAGTCATACAAGATGCCCTCTAGAATTGCATATATATACTTGAATTTTACTTTAGTTATTTAACGGGCAATTTATTTATTTTAAATAGACATTTTCCAAAATAATTCCTAATGTCTTCCATAACAATTAAGAAACTTTTGTGACAAACTAACAATTATAAATATCCAAAATTTGTTGGTGTCGCTTCAAGGCTTTGGAACCCGGGCCGGGGTTTGCTGATGCTTGGTTGGAATTAAACGGTTAGAATCGAGCAATTTTTGGATTTAAATCAGAGTATACTATCTTCACATTTTTAAATTGAGGACTGTGGATCCTCGTATATCTCAGGTTTTATCCATTTCCAATTTTTTTTTCTGTGTTTTCTGAAAAAATGATGCATTTTCTTGAAAAACACATCCATTTTCTATTGTACAAAATTATTGGGATCAGAAAGTTAGTTGAAATGTATTTTCTCCTCACTACTAATTTAAAGTGCACTCAAGAATCTTGGTTGCTTGCTTGATAATGACACTGAGATGGAAAAATAACGCTGATGCAATGAATTTTCTTCTTGCCAATACATCAGAGTATTTTAGCATCATATCACAGTAATGTTAGCATTAGATCAATGTCATTTTAACATTTTATGTCATTATACATTTTCTCAGTGTTGTTTTACCATTGTATGAAGGTCATTTTAACATTGTACGTTGTTATTTCAAAGCACCAATATTATTATAAAAATATCTTTATAACGGTATTTTTGTATCTTAAATTATAGTTATTTTTGTTGATGAACCAATTAATTCGTCCCACCTATTAATTAGCCCCTTGACCGAATCAACCCATTTTTAGGCATCTGCCTAATGATGATGATCCCACCCTGGGACTATGTGTGGCATTGGAGCTTCTGGTTTATGATGTATTTTCATGAAATGTTTATCATCGTGCAACACATTAGGAACAATGGGAGATATTTTACTGGTTGGGCCGATCCTTAGTGGCAAATATCTAATGTTCTGTTTAGGGGAATACACACAAAGTATGTAGTTATATGCAGTGGAAAATAAACATCCCATGGTTGGAAATTGGAATTGCATCCAATACATTTTCTGGGCAAAGCTTATACTGAAAAAATCCAACACCGCCCCCACATCTTTATATAATTTTTCACAGCACAACATTTGTACCCGCAATGCCTGTCTGGGGGAACATTAATAAAAGAGTGATTCTACACCGACACAGATTTGTGACACATATGGTACGACACAGTGACGTGTCGCACCGGTATCGGCTAGTACCACTGGCACGGACCCACATCCATAAAGCAATAGCCAATACCAATACAACATGTCACTGTGTCGCACCACTCTATGTCGGCCTAGCATTTTTGTTAATAAAATCATCAATGACACAGGCAACAATCTTTGTATTGAACTCAGCTAATAGGGAATTAAAATATTCAGGTTCAGTCATGTTAAATAAATGGGTGAAGCTAGTCATACTATGTTCCTGAGTATAAACAATAGGAAAAAATAGCATATAACAAAAAAACTTATGCGTGCGTTTCCCTTTCCTTTTTGCTACAACATAGTTGTTGCTGTTGTTAGCTTGTTTTTTTATTTCCATTGTTCGAGGGTCTGTGTGCTTCAAACCAAAGTCTGCTTTTTTTCGATTTCACTGCACGTCAGTTACAATTTTATTTTCAAGTGATGTGAAAAATAAAAAGTTGTGTTTGTTTATTTCAAGTGTTGATCATATTATTATCAAGTGTTGATGAAATATATACAGAATAGTTTCATTTAATAGATAATATCTTCTACTTATTTTTGCATGTATACCATTTACAAACTAAAAGGCATCTCTATCTACATAAGTGATTTAAAACTAATTACTAATGAATTCATACCCACCACAAAAATGTTCAGACCTCCTTGTACTCAACTCACCTCAATTCTATTAATCCCGATATACTTTTCTTTAGCAAAAAGGGGCAACATGTCTGATTATGCCACACCCATAAGGCAGCCGAGAAAATAAGACGAGCGACTGAGTGTACAATAAGGAGTCCGCTTTGTGTTGAAGTAAAATGTTGAAACATGAATTCATATTTATCAATTTATGAGAACATTCTCTCAACTACACGTAGCGCAAATTTACACACACTCACACACATAAGACAAGGAATTAGGGTTCTCTCTCAATCTTTAACAGTTATAATATCAGAATAATGAAACAAAATCCTAAACTACAATGGTTCAATTATATTTGGCAAAAATTTATACCTCCTAAGGTATCCACCTTTATGTGGAGACTTCTACATGATAAGATGCCAATGGTTGAGGCTCTGCAGTCCAAAGTCATATTTATTACATCTACATGTGTTTTGTGTAAGCAGGACACTTAATCTACTCATCATTTGTTTAATGGCTGCATCTTTGTAAAAAGACTACTTAGCTGGGTTCATAATGTGTTTAACCTTCCCTCAAATCAAATTCCTTCTACTTGCTGTTACGATGGGAGTATATCACTGCATCCCTTGTATCAAGGGTTGGCATATAAATGTTTGCAAAATGGTTACTGGGAGTATGAAAAACACTATTGAAGATCTTATATTGCAAGCTTTGAAATTGCCTAGAAAGTCTCCTGACATTACCCCCATGCACTTGAGGCTATGTTCACTATCATAAGTAACTGGGAGAGACTGATGCAATGGCCCTACATTGCAAAAAAGCATTCTCAAATAATTTGGATAGGATTTGTTCTCAAGAACTTGAAGAAGTAGCTCATCATCTTATTTCAAAATGTAATGGACTACCTCTAGCAATTGTGACTTTAGGTGGTTTCATGTTCTCAAAAGATCAGCATCTGCGTGAAGGAGAATTTATGATAGCTTGAGTTGGAGTTGAGCAATTAGCTAATGCTAGAACAAGTTAAATCCATTCTATTTATATCCTCCATTCATGGTTTACCCCATGGCACGAGAAATAATGTGCGTTAGAGAATCTAACACCACCAGCTTCTCTTAATATTATCTATTCATTGTTTACATCATGGTGTACGACAACACCCCAAGGTAATAAAGTCCATAAGTATTCCTCCCCGACTTACATAAACTCCTCAAATTACTCATAATTACATTGAGGTGTTAATCACACCTCCATATTAGATTTTATGTGTGATTTGAAACAATATTAGCTAACAGTACATATGTTGCAGCAGAAAAGGTATAAGAAGATACTCGAAGCGCATGATCAATTCGCCCTTCTTCAGCCCCTGTCAATCTCTCCATCACAATTGGAACATATGATCTCTCTTCTTTTGGGGGGAATTTTCAGATGCTCATACTAGATCTACAAAAAATTAGGACATCAGAACATCAAATAGTTCCAATATGAAAGAGAGGGAAGGTGTGAGGTGCTGCTAATTGTCTATTTTGTATGTTAAAATAGTAATTTAAAGAGACCATAAAGGGAGAAAGAAAACCGAAAGGAAAGTCAATATGGTTTTCTGACTAGTGTCCAGTCTATCGTTATTTATCGATTGACAGTGGGAGTACTTTAATCTGTTCAAAGAGTGTACAAAGCAGAACTCATTGTTTTTGTATAATTGACATTAAATTTATTCAAAACAACAATGGGATAATGAATCCAGGCCAGCGTGTAGTTGTTTCACTGATCAAATAATTATATTAAGCAGGCAACCTTGTAGCCATGAGTAAGGTCACAACTCACAAGAGAAAATTTCCTTCCAGTTTTGGCAAGATATCCCCCTGAACTATTCATTATATTCCAACGACTCCCCATACGTTGCTATAAACGTCACTAAACAATTTATAAAAGGGGATATATGCTAAGTAATACATAGTTCAAGCAAGTCTTTTGCATTAAAAATATTTTAAGGGATCTTATAAAAACTGAACAGTTCAGGGATTTATTGCAGTTTTCCCTTGAAAATATGTCATAGATGTCGAAATAATACAATCTACTATAAGCATCCTACCTCATGGTTCAATTCCACGATGTGACTCAAATTGCAGCCTCATAGATTGGAATGAGTGTAGAATTTCACATGGTTGTCCAAATCAAACATTCCAAGGGAATCAAGATTCAATTACAATTTAATTTCAATTATAACTCTTTGATCAAACATTTTAAGGTGCATCTGGATTCAAAACTTCATGTCTCAACCATCAGAATGGATAGTCACTCAAATTGAATAGTAATGATTCAATATTAAACTCTAAAATGAATTATAATTGCTTCCATTGCAAATTTCTAATCCACCTTGGAGTGGATTCCTTGGTTCAATCCCTTATCCTTTTGTCGGTCCCTCCCATACCTCAATTTGTTTTATTTGGTTTCACAAATCACTGGACAGTGAAAGGCTTTGTTTTACCTAGTGACTTCATGCCATAAGTATGGCGTTATATCCACAACTCAACTCAAGGTCTTATTTAACTGTTTCAATACTAAAAATGAATGATTTTCATTTATTTGATTAAATCTGATTTTATTTAAACTGTTATTTAAAATCGTTTAATTGTATTTGGATGACATCAATGGTTCATTTCCTCTACTCAGAAAACGATAGCAGTGGTCTCGATGAGAGGGAGTAAAAGGATAGGATATCAGGGGTCTTGGAGAGAGGGTTTGAATAGTGATGTACAACATCGTTTTAGATAGAGAGGAAACCAAACGATTTTATATCCTATCCTCGAACTGTTGATCCATGGATTTGTTATTTGTTGGGGGCTTGATTGACATAAAAAAGTTAGTGAAATTTTCTTTACTTTGTTGTTATTATTTATTTATTTTGTTCCTGAATTGAAATGAACTTTTATTAGTAGCATTTTTTTATCTGCGTATTGTTTCCCGAACTTTTACTTTTCAAAGCTTCCAAGAAAACCAAATGATACCCAGATGTACACTATAGTAGATAATGAATCCTTTAATATTTTTGAAGATAACTAATAAAACAACTCTAATAGTCACTGATTTAAATTCTTTATTTTTCAACCAAAAATTAACCTTTCTTTTACTGCAAAGCAGCAAAAGTTGAAATACAACAGGTGCGTGTGCGCTGGCAGCTAGTTATGATGATTGATAGATAACGTTTTTATGTTGTGAATTGCAATCTTGTTCTTACGAAATTGAGCTTACGGTTGGATATGAACCCACTTTTTTTATCAGTAAGGCAATTATCTACATGTTTAAATATTACTTACTATTGTTTTGTACCCAATCTTAATTCAATTCACAATATGATTCACAATTCGCATTGGTTTTGCAATTCATACAAGTTAAAACGATCCTTACACAACTTGCCAGTGATTATAACGCACATTTGTATCAATTACGCCAAACCCCTTAACTATTCGGGATTACGAATCACACCCTTGAAGAAAAACCCAAAAAACCCCACTTTATTTTGTTTACACTTTACAAAGTTGCATTAGATTTTTATCCAAAAATTAACTGGATTAGGTCAGTGCAATACATATGCTACTTAACTCAAATATTATGAGTAAAACCTATTTTGGTAATGAGAAATCGTGTTCCGGAAAGGACTTAAGTAAACTGTTACTTGAATTCCTATCAACAAATTCCTTCCTAAAGTATACTAGAAACTTGTATGAAGTTTAAAAGAAGATCACAATTCATTATCTTTCCTGGTAATACACTCAGTGGCGGATCCAGGATTTTGTGTGAACTGGGGCGAAAGTTTCGATAGTTGCCGGGGGTTCGAGGGCGGGAGCCCCCGAGGCGATTTTTTTTGGGGGGGTCGAGTTTTTTCGAGCATTTTTTGGACTGTTTTTACTTTTTTGGGCATTATGTTCATTTTCAACACTGATTGAAGTGGGAGATGACTTAACCTCAGCTTCAGATACGGTTGATGCATTGTTTTCTCTTTTTCGTTTAAAAAATTTCTCTATTGATTCCCAATATTTACAAATTTAATTTAATTTCACATATAAATTTAATTTCATATAAATTTATATAAATTTACACAAAAATAAATAAACAGACACATATAAACAATACACAAAATAAATTTATAAATTCACATTATAAATTTAATTTCATTTTAGTATAAATAATTTTAGTATAATTTCAGTAGTAAAAATATATAGGATTTTTCTTTTACTTTGGTACGAAAGAAGAGAGAGCACCATTTTAAGTTATGTTTTTTTTTTTGTTTATTACAGATTTTCCCCTGAACTTTTAATATAATTACAAGTCACCTCCAGGTTTAATTTTTTACCAAAAAAAAAAAAAATTTTTTTTTTTTTTTTTAAATTGAACTGGGGCGGCCGCCCCGCTTGGGCCCGGGCTGGATCCGCCCCTGAATACACTATATTGAATTCATAATCCACAAGATCAATAAACATCTTACTTTTCTTCGTTATCACTCATGTAGAATGAGGTAATTTGATTGCTAGAGACAGAATTTAAAAGACTAAAGATGATGAAAATTAATCTACCTAAAATTCATGTGGTCTCGAAAACTATTCATTTAGTACTGTGAAAAAATTGGATACAATTCATATGCTTATTAAATTATGGATTCTATTTCACATAATTCAACACTTCCGACTTTAATTCGAGGTTAATTTACTTTTTCCCAACAATAATAACATATTTAGACATAACTTTAAAAGAAGTGTATACATTAAAGTTGCCCCACATAAGCAAAAATGAATTTCATTTTAAGAAATCATACATAAAAAAATCAAAATCCCAACAAACATACATTGGAAGGAAAAACCTAGGTTTGTGTAGACAGTTGTGGATCATCCATTGTTGTCCTTTTACAGTGGGAAACATCTGGACCCGCACAAATACACATGTGATTCAATTATTGAGTGTGAGGTACCACATAAGCAAGACATGTAGTGCCATCCACAGGTGAATCATTAAAATAGCTGTCATTTTTACTTGTATTTTGCCTTGCCTGGCTCCAATTTTTACTCTTTCAAAAAATGAAGTCTCTGCTTTTTAATTATTACCTTCATTCCTTTCACACCTTAGTCAATCAGGATTTGATGCCATCACACGTTGGTCGTATGCACAATATCATTATAATGGCTTGCTTCAATTAATTGAGTGGATTATTGCTTTATTGCTATCGCACCATAGCTTTATTGCTTCTTTTACCAATTAACTTCATTGCTTTCACACTGTAATATCATGCATCGTTTCTGGGCCCAAGTTAAATAATATACATATTACAACTGCCCTATGGTAAAGTCAACCTTCAACTCCCTCATTTCTTCCCTTGCACACCTCTTTTGTAGTATACAAAGAAGATTCCTTATAGAGCTGTCCCTGGAATGTTGATCAATCAACAAATTGTGTTTGGACAGCTAATCTGAAACTGGTAAGTCCGATTAAATTGCAGGAGTATTAAGTCAGAGTTCCTTATATGAAGTTGTTATAGCATATAGTTCAATTTAAAAATTTTGTTTTGCCAAAAGTATATTAGTAAAATAATTTGGAGCACAATCCACCATTATAGGCAAGAAAAGAAATCTGGGCAGATTTCAGTTCTGAGTTTCTAAATGACTGTGGGATTTTACACGTAATAGCCCTCATCAACTATATACCAATTTGTTTTAGGATAAAAGAATATATTTGTAAGAACTTTTATGCTTTCTAAGCATATTTAAACTCTAAGAACATTGATGCTTTCTTTTTAGCTCAGCTTCTTTCTGATTTTAAGTTTCCATGTGCAGCAATCCGGTTTAATAATTATCTGCTAACAAATTGTGTTTGGATATAAAAAATTTGGATCTGGTAAACACTGTTATTGTATGTATATATTTTATGTAGTGTTAATATTCGTTCAAGTGTTAAATCCAAACAACTTAATTTCTTTTCTTTTCTCAGGTTCTCTCCCTGGTGTGAGTTGCCTTTTACAACTAAAGAGCTATGGCAAACATGGGACCTTTTCAATTTGACTTGGGGTTCTTGATTGGCAAAATTGTCACGCTCATTGAGAATGAAGCATCAACTTTACGAGGAGTTAGTGATGAACTTGATAAAATCAAACTAGAGTTGGTGAGTATGAAATCCTTTCTCATTGACTGTGAAAGGAGCAGAGCCCTTGAGGAAGGAGAGAAAACCTGGGTGGAAAACGTGAGGGACTTGGCTCACCAGATTGAGGATATCATTGAAGAGCACGCGTATCATAAAAATAGGTCAAAATTCGAAGGGGGTAAATACACCACGAATTTCTATCGAACCATCTGTTTGCCAAAGAACCTGCGGGTGAAGCGTCGGCTAGCCACCAAGTTACAAGAGATCCACAAAAAGGCCAAATCCATTTCAGAAATAAGGCATCGCTACCGTGTTGAAGGCATAAATTCCTTAGATAATCACGAACAGGTACGTAATCGTAGAGAGTCATCTCTCTTTGTCAAAAATGACGATTTAGTGGGTATCCAAGATGATACGCATTTACTGATTGAGTGGCTAACATCCGTGGAACCAAAATGCACCGCAATCTCGGTGGTGGGGATGGGTGGTTCAGGAAAGACCACTCTAGTCGCCAAGGTCTACGATACTATAAAACATCAATTTGAGTGTCATGCATTGATCACCGTCTCCCAGACGTATGATCTAAAAGACTTAATCAAAAGCATCATCAAGGAATTCTTCTTCAGTGTTAAGGAATCAGTCCCGGCGGGCTTGAGCACCATGAGCTTTACCGAGTTGAGTCGGACGATAATGAGATTTTTTATGCCAAAGAGGTAAGTTCTTGTCTTAGATGATGTATGGGTTGCTAACACATAGAGTGAGTTACATGCATTACTTCCAGATAAAGGTTGTGGAAGTCGGGTGGTGCTCACGACTCGTATTGAAAACGTAGCTAAATCTTATTTTGGAGTGAAACGCTATGTTCACTACCTTAAGCAACTAGGAGAGATTGATGCATGGTCCCTCTTTTGCAAAAAAGCGTTCTCAATCCATCCCAATAATAGTTGTCCACAAGAGCTTGAAGAAGTAGCCCGTCATCTTATTTCAAAATGTAACGGACTACCTCTAGCAATTGTGACTTTAGGTGGTGTCATGTTCTCCAAAGAATCGGTATCTGAATGGAGGAGAATTCATTATAGCTTGAGTTGAGAGTTAAGAAATGAGCCAATGCTAGAACAAGTGAAAATTATTCTATTGCTTAGCTTTAGTGAACTCCCTTTCCCGCTAAAGCGTTGCTTCTTGTATTGTTGTCTTTTCCTGGAAGATTATCTTTTCAGAAGACCGCACATTATTAGATTGTGGATGGCTGAGGGCTTTGTGGAAATGGTTGCAGGCAAAACTCCAGAAGAGGAGGGAAAGAGATACTTGATGGAAATCGTCGGCCGGAGGATGCTACAATGTGAGAGGACTGGATTAAAGTGATTCATCAAATTTCGTTGTAAGATGCATGATCTTATGCGTGAGGTTGCCCTCTCGACAGCAGCAATTGAGAGATTTCTTTCAATGTATGATTCGCAGAAAGACGGCCACCTAGAGAGTGGAACGCGCTTTCTATCCATTCAAGAACATGATAGAGAATTTGAACCATGGAGGGGGATATCGCAACTTCGCTCCCTCCTTATATTGCCCACCGGTGAGATCTCTCATTCTATGAAAATATTACCATTAGGCTTACGACTTTTAAGAGTCTTGGATCTAAGCGGTGTTCCGATTGTGAAATTGCCCAATGAATTAGTTGAGTTTTTCAATTTAACATACTTGAACTTGAGCAGCTTCCAAAATCCATAGGAAGACTCCAGAACTTGCAAACAATAAATATATATGGCACGAAAATTAGAGTGCTTCCAACCGGAATCACAAAGTAACAAAATTTGCGGCATTTGGAAACCTGGAAACGTAATACAGGTAAAGATGAGTTTTTTGCTTTTGAAGGAATACGAGCACCGTAAACTATGTGGAATCTAAAGAACTTGCAATTTTTAAATGGTGTTGAAGCAGAACCGAAGTTGTTGAAGAATCTCATAAACATGACCCAACTTAAGCAGTTGACAATTTCTGAAGTGAGAGAAAGAAATGAGAATGACGACTTATGTACCTCAATACAGAATATGATTCTCCTTCGTAAGCTAATTGTGCAGGCAACTGATGGTGAGGAGTACCTACCAATTGATGCAATCTCCTCACCGCCCCCAACCTGAAGGATATTCGTTTAGTCGGGAAATTGAAAACGGTACCGCTATGGTTTCAATTACTTCAACGTCTCACTGTTTTGGACTTACGTTGGTGCCGATTGATGGAGGACCCACTTCCTCACCTCCAATCACTCCCTAATTTGAAACATCTTTGGCTTATTAATGCATACGTAAGTGATCAGTTACACTTTTGTGGTGGCTTCCAAAAGCTTCTAAAAGTGTATATAGATTATTTCCCGCAATTGTGATCAATTGTGTACAATTGACGAGAGTGCCTAATGGTATAGAATATCTCATTGTTCTCAAACTATTGGAATTTTCTTCTGTTTCAAGTGAGTTGGTTGATCGAATTCGTGGAGATGGGAGTGAAGATCGCCCAAGAGTTCAACACATCCCCAAAATCAATCATTTCTACCTTACACCATCTCGGCGAAAATATGAAAGGCTATCTTGATTCCTTTCACTCAAGGTGAGATTATTTTATATACAATTTCTACCAAATTTAAAATTGAATTTCCTCATCCTTTTGATGTTATTATTTTTTTTTTTTATATATATCATCATAATTCATGTAATATGAACTGATTTCCAATTGTTTAAACTTTAAACTATCCATCAAATTCATTTGAAATGTATATATATATATATACATATATATATATATACATATACACACACACATACACACTGAAGAAATCTCCAACGGGTGCTCATGACGGACCATTTTTTTTTAAATATAAAAAAATTTCTTTTTTTTAAAATATGTGTGTTATTTAAACATTTCAGGGACTTGTAAAATATTTTTGGCTAAAACTATATATTTTTCCTATTTAAAAAAAAATGGTCCATTCTTAAAAATTCACATATATTTGACCCATTTTTTAAAATAGTAAAAAAAATACATTTTGAGTCAATTTTTTTACAAGTCCACTAACATCTTTAAAAACACACAAAACATATAATATTTTTTTGATATTTAAAAAAAAATGCTTCATCGCGGACACCTGTAAGAGATCCTTTCTCTCTCTCCCTTTCTCTAGAGAGAGAGGATCTCCAACATACCTCAAAGAGAGGACACAAAAAAGGACCATATTATAAAAATAGTAAAAAAGAATATTTTGAGTTGATTTTTTTTGTATGGTATTTAAACATTTCAATGAACCTACAAAAAAAATCAACTCGAATGACTTTTTTTTGCTCTTTTAAAAAATCGGTCAAATATATGTCAGCTTTTAAGCTAATAAAAACTTACATATATGGACCAATTTTTTTAAAATAGCAAAAAAATCATTTTGACCTGATTGAGACTATTTTCTCATTCTCGTTTCACGAACGTATGGGTACCCATCACTCTCTCTCTCACACACACAAACACATACAGACAATGTCCCAACAAAGGCACACGCATAAGTTTTATAGCATCTTTTCTCTATTTCATATTTCATACGATGATTTTACCTTATAAAAATACAAAAAATCACAACGAGGTTTGTTGTTATTCTAAAATATTTTACGTATTATTGCTGGAGTATTTATAATTATTATTTGTAGTCAAGAGTTTGAATTTATGTATTTGCATAGGGATAGGGAAAATAACAGGCGTGACACTATGAAATTGTATGATGGCTCGGGCTGGACTACAACAGATCACGATTTTACATGCCTTTCTTTTGTCATTTATTATTTTTTGATTGCTTGGAGGTCTTCATTTAATTTGAATCTGTATTTTTTATTATGTTTGATTATTAGACAACATTGTTATGATGTTAAGAGCATTAATGCAGGTGACTTTAATATTATTTTGTGTGAACTTAGTTGAAGTGATTTATATATAATGGAGGGTAATATTGCTGAAATTTGTGCTTCTTAGGCTCATTTATCAATTGTTATTTGATTATGGGTTGTGTCGTCAGTTGATTTCAATTCAAATTGTTACATGTATCTGATTCAAAGGTTGTGTAGTTTCATTTACTTATTTCATATATAGAACTCTATATTTTGGATATGTTTTTTTTTCCACAAAATTCCGTTTGGTTGGGAAATACAAGGTTTTAAAACCAACGATTTCCAGTCATTTTTCAATTTTTGAAACTTATAATCCTTTTCTTTAGCATCCTACATTTTCATCCACCATATACCGTAATTAGTAGAAAAAATAAAGAGTAAGGGAATTGTGAGAAATAATTAAAAATTGTTGTAAAAAAATTAAGCAACATATACGGAAGCTCTGGATAAACTTGTCCAAATTATTAGGTCCCTAATATGGTCCACAAATAGGCTGAATCACTTTAATGTGGTATACTCAATGTAGCTTCCTTTGTCACCCTACGTACAAATTTGTGTGTGTGTGTGTGTGGTGGTGGTGGTGGGGGAGGGTATTTACAAAAGACAGGTTTTCGAAAATTGTATGTTTTGTCTCAATATATTAACTTTAAAAATTATATTAAAAAATGAAGATGAAACAGTGCCCCCATTTGTATGTGGGGTGACAAAGGAAGCTACATTGAATATACAAAATACTAAAGCGTGCCCATTTCACTAACATATTTTGTGGGGTAAAATGTAAACAAAGGAAGCTAGATTGAATATAAAAAAACTAAACTACATAAAGTTTATCTAACGTTCTCTAAATTGTTCATTTGGTACAGAGAAACAACAGCAAAAAGGTCACATACACTTCATTTGTTGCTCCCTAAATTTCATGTGACTCAGTTATTACAGTCCCACATACAAATTTGGTATGCACAAAACTACCTAAATTACCCTTTTGTGAAGTTCTTATAGACTACACTCTTATTTGCCTTCTTTCTATATACAGAGTGCCAAAAAAAGGTCAAAAGCTACTAATGTCAATTTTAACTGTTGAGTAACTTTTTTGCTCCTGAATGAGCATATATCAGGCCCAGGTGGTGTACCACTATTAATTTTGCAGGTTACCTTTGGACTTGACCTTTCTGATGAAATTGATAATATAAAACTAATCGCAATGAAATAGTACTTACTACAAACACCACCACTTAAACTTTGCATAACATAGGAAAGGAAAGACAGTGTCGTTCTGTGTTTTTTTATGAACTTATTAGCTTTTCATGAGAAATTTATTAGAAGAGACTATCAGAAAATGTTAAAGGGAGTTCTTCACCGACCACCTCTCTTTTACCATACCAGCCTTCCAAGACACTCTCAAGTTTTGAGTTGCTTACCTATTTGGTTTCTTCAAGTGAGCTGGGTTTGTCTGGTGTATCCCATTACAAGTGCTTCAGGATAAAAAGTGCGGTACCATAATCTCTCCAATAGTTTCTGTAATTAAAAAAAAGATAAAAGTAGAATGGATTATAATCTATTGATGATGTACGATAAAAAGAAGTTAAAAAGTTTTTTAGCAACATTATGTGGCTGAAGTTACCAGAATATTAATATATGATTTGCTGATGATGTACTATAATCTTTGGGTACCATTATGAGATTTATGAGCACTATCTATGAATAAGAAGTTTGTATAAGAAATTGTTTGAATATATTGAAACGATTGTTGGTCATATTTCTATTTTTTGAGAAATCAAAGAAATCCATACAGGGTATGGATTTCGTTGGGCTTGTTCATATGGTCCCTTATCATATAATGAACAGCAGAAATCAGAAGTAACTAGCTCAAGGTCGTGTGAGCATGATGGCAGGTCAAAAGGTACATTGACTTGAAATCATGAAAATCAATCCAACATTCACATGGCCTAGATGCTCTTATGACCTTGAACTAGCTTCTAATGTCACAAGCCTGCAGAAAATAGTATGGCGGATATTATCATCCATCTGGTAAGCCATGTAACACCAATAATTTGAAAATAAAGACAAAAGAAGTAAAGGTTGTCTCGTTGGACACCAATGTACAAAAACTTTGGATGGCTGAGGGGTTAGAAAAGGTTAAAGGCCTAATCTATATAATGCTAATCATAGGCCGCAGTATGTTTCAAGATGAGAGGACTAAAATAAATGGATAGAGCTAATTTCGTTGTAAGATGCATGATATTATACGAAGGGTTGCCCTCTTGACAACAGCAATAGAGATAGTGTTCCATGCATTATGAACTGGATCAGAGCCATCTTGGAAATGGAACACATTTTTTTTCATTTCAGACACGTGGCAGAGAATGTGAACCATTGAAGGGGATCTTGCTACTTCGTTCGCTATATATATCTCCTGTTGGAAATGTATTTCCTTCTATAAACATATTGCCCTCAGGATTTAGGCTTTTAAGAGTCTTGGATCTGGATCATGTTCCAATTGCAAAATTTCCCGATGAATTTGCCAAGTTTTTCAATTTAATGTACTTGAATACGAGTTCTTTCACCTTTGAGATCAGTTTTCAATTTAAGCAATATGACCACCATTTACTATATGTAATTTGAAGAACTTGCAAAATTTATATTGTGGTGCACGAGAAATAGATTTGTTGAAATTTTTTACAAATATGATCCAACTTAAGGAGTTGGGAATTTATAATGTGAGTGGAAGAAATGAGTATGACTTGTGCATCTCATTTCAAAGTATGAATCTTCTTTACAAGTTATATGTACAAACAATTGATTATGAGTACCCCAATTGATACAATCTCATCACCTCCGTCCAATGTGAAGGATCACTTTTAGTTGGAAAAGTTGAAAGGGTGCCATGGTGGTTTCAATTACTTTAATATCTCACTCGTTTGCAACTGCATGCTTGTAGATTGACAGGGGATTCCCTTTCATACATCCAATTATTCCTACTTTGAAACATTTATGGCTTCATAATGCATATTTTGGCATTCAGTTACACTTTTATGAGGGCTTTAAGAGGCATAAAATACTGACTATCAAAAGTTTTCCCCAATTTAATATGCTTATAATAGAAAGCAAAGTAATGCCATGAGTCAAGTTATTGCCTTCCCGGATGCGTGGAATTGAAGAGGGTGCCTATTGGTATATACTATCTCACTGATCCGAAGGAATTGGAATTGGTTTTCGTTTCAAAAGAGCTGGTAGATAGAATACGTGGAAATGGGAGTGCAAATATCCTAAGAGTTCAACACATCCCTAATATCACCATCTATGATATGTTATGAAAGGTTGTCAAGATTCCTTATTTTCCTATTGTTTATGGTTTGAGAAAATTTGTATTCCCTTTTCAAAATCACCCATATGCACAAGATGGACTCATATCAAATTTCTTAAATCACGACTCTCAATTCACAGTAGGTACTCGTCGCTCTCTCTCATACATGTTATCCCCACAAAACACACAAACATAAAACCCCCCTCACCTTTAGGACACTCTGTAGCATCCTTTTCTTTATTTCATGTCACATACTTTCTTTTTTTGGATTTGAGAAGATTGTTTTAATTTGAAATATAGAAAAAATTTAGAACATTGCTTGTTGTCGTTTTAAAATATCCGAGTCTCTGTTGCTAGAGGCTTCATAATAAGTATATTGTAATCAATAAATTCACTTTATGTTTTACACATTTGTCGGGGGTAGGAAAAATGAAAGGCGTGATCTTTGAAGCTTTGTAAAAGTATGATGATTCAGGTTGGATGCCTTTTTTTATCATTTATGTTTTGATGGCTTGGAGGACTTCATTTTGAATTTGTATATGTACTATCTTTGATAATTAGAGAACTCTGTTTAGATGCTAAAAATATTATTGCTCGTGAATTATGTTTCCTAGGCCCATTTATCAATTGTTAGATGATTGTGAGTTGATTGTTATTTATTTCAAAGGGTGTTATTTCTTGTAACTAATTCATCATTGGCCAAGAATTTGTTATTTTATTTACTTATTCCACATAAGAATGCATATTGAGAATGCAGTGCTTTAGTGGGAATGCCACGTGGGTAGTCTTTTAACCTCGACAATTATTATTGCTTTCTGAAAAGCACCGAAGACCCGATCGAGTGGACAGGAACTCGACGTCAAGATATAAAGAGCTAAAATATAGAGAGATAGATATTTTTTTGCTTTAAGTAAAATTTTATGTTTGTTTGCAAATACATGATAGGAAAATGAAAAGAAATACGAAGTTATGTGTATAGACTTGATTATGAGTGCAAGTCTTGATAGGTGTCATCCTTCACAATTTTTATTAGCCCTTAATGTCTGTGCACCTTATTGGGAACAACTTTGTAACTGAATCATATTAGCATATTCTAATTCTTATTAGTATATGTACTGTTATCAAATAAATAACAATAACTATGCTTTCAGGTCTTTATTGGTATTTACTGAAACTCTGGGATGTTAGTCTAGCCTATGCAGTCGGTTTATCCATTGAAATACTTTGACCACTCAATTATCGATGATTTAGTCCATTTCTCTTTCATTATACCCTGTGGGGAAATGACCTTTTCCTTTTAA
Source organism: Sambucus nigra (assembly GCA_949130495.1). Lineage (NCBI taxonomy): Eukaryota > Viridiplantae > Streptophyta > Magnoliopsida > Dipsacales > Adoxaceae > Sambucus > Sambucus nigra. The sequence continues at coordinate 267,456 of CASBWL010000025.1, forward strand.
TTATGAAAATGAAAAGGGGGAAAAAGAACAAAATTTATAAGGGCAAGAATAGTAAAAAAATAATTAGTCATAATTCATAATTTGGAATATTCAATCTATATAGGCTACAAATTCATCTTCTGTCCTAATATACTCTATAATAGTGCTCCGCCTATCGTCTTTGAAATGTGTTTATTGCTACATATTTATCTTCCATTGAGTTCATACGATTGCGTAGAGTGGAATGAATACCATGGACTTAAAGTAAAAAAGTTTATTGAATGAACATAATGAGTTCCATTACTCACATGAGGCTGTTAAGACATTCAGTTCTGATTTCTCATTTGAACATAATGGGTTTTGAATTCATGCTTGGGTCCTGTGTTTGTTAGATGGGAAGTATAATGTGAACCTATGAAGCACAGACACTTCGTTAGAGGTGACGTACCCGCATCGAACACTCTTGCGAGCACAACACCTGTACGACACTCCCCCGACACGTGTCCAACACGCCATGTGGAGTGTCGAATGGATTTGAAATTGTTAAAAGTTGGGCACTTCACGTGTGTGTTGGTTGGAAAATTTATTCTTGAGAACCAAAAGAAATGAAAGAGAATGTAAAATAAAGTAATGAATATAATTATGAAAAAGTGGAGAAATTGATGTGAATAAGGGCCTTTTAGTCATTTTTATCACTTTTTAGTATTTCTTCTATTTTTTGTATTCATTGTATTTTTTCCTTTTGTTTAGTATTTAGAAGAAGGAAGGTAAAAACTTGACGCGACTGAAAATGCGTCTCAGGAATGCGTTCACTCCAGGATCAAGTGCAAGCCTGTCGCTCAAGTAATAATCCCTGTAAGTCGGGTATCGATCCTCAGGGAAAAAGGACAACGGAGTTGTGACTACGGGAAAAGACGGAGTAACCCTAACTCTGACTCTAAAAAGAAAGGAAAAAATGATTTGGTTTTGAAAATTGATTACAACTAAATGCAAGTATGAGATTATAAAAAGATGCAATTATATTAAATTACCTAGAATGCTAATGAAAACTGGTTTAACATTTTAAACTATGAATGAGAAAAACAGGACGGGAATACAATCCCCCAACCCTAGTGTATTGCAGTTATAATACTTATCGTAAATTTAACTGATTGATTTGACCCGAAATTTAGTACTCCCAAGCATTATGTATACGAGGTTCAAGCCCGCATCATACTTAATCTGAGGACGAGTAAATCGGTATCGCGATAATAACACTCGAATTGCGTTCTAAATCATCACGGTTACCCAGAGGCAAACGAGATATAAAGACCTACAATTGTTATGTTGCTACGCAATACGGTCGTAATCAATCACTAAATTCAGAGGACTAATTTTATACACACCCAACTAACACATCAGGCTGGATTCATGTATCCCGGCCTTAGAAAATCTAGCCTAGCATGTTGAAAGTGATAGAAACAGTATTGGATTTGCAGAAAAACATGATTAAACTATGGAAAATTAACGGAATGATGTAAAACAGAATTAAAAAGAGGAAATAACTCACTAATTTTTACCAAAGCAATAACAACAGCAATGAAGAACACAGAATTCTGAATTATCCTTCAATCTTTGGAATTAAACTGGAAATTGTATCTAAACTAGGGTTTGCTGGAAAAGAAAGGAAAAATCTATTATTCTCCCTAAAATCTTCGTGCTAAGAATGATAATAAAATGGGTTTATATACCCTACAAGACTCCAAGAGTTTTAACAGCACTAGGACTCTCCATTAGAGGAGAATTAGAAAATTAAAACTGCCACAGCCGGACCGGTCCCCCTCCTCCCCCGGACCGGTCCAAGGGTGGATCGGTTTTTTTATTTTTGGCGGACCAGTCCCAGGGCGGACCGGTTCTTTTATTTTTGCCTTCTTAGGTTTGATTGTGATCCGGGGTATTCTGGAGTTTGGCAAAGCGGACCGATCCGGGGTAGGGGCGGACCGATTCTTTTATTTTTGGCGGACCGGTCCCAGGGTTTGACAACTTTTTTCTTGGATTTTTTCTCAACTTCAAATTGGCATAACTTCTTCACCGTAGCTCGGATTGAGGTGTCGTTTTTTCCAGTGTTCTTGTAATTGAAAGCTCTTCAACTTTCCAGTTGGCCCCACCTCCGGACTAAGGCTGAAAAATTATGAAAATGCCCTTCAACTCCCCGATTCTTGGTTTCTTTCACTATTTTGAGTTCTTTTTTCCATCTTTCTTGCATGAAATATCTGTAAAACACATAAGAGATACACAAAATACGAAATACTTGCCAAAAAGGGTTAGTATCATAAATATGAGACAAATCCAAGTTATTTATACCGAACGGGATCATAAAAATACTGAAATTAAGGGGATAAATGTGAAGAATTTATGCCTAATCAGGCACTTAAGGGGATAATTGTAATTAGACACTTAGCTTAGAGGCCAAGCAACCTCCTTCCTATAAATACCCATATGTAGCCTCATTTGAGGCATTCTACCATTTTTGAGATATTGATATTAGAGAGAGTTTAGACGAGAGTGATTTTCTTCTAACTTCCATTTGATGTTTTTTACATCAATTGGTATCACAGCCTCATTGGTTCTACCCATTGTTGTTGTTGTGTAGAAAAAAAAATCGTAAACAACGCCAAATGGGACTGAGAAGAAGATACGCACCCATGGAGACTCATACCGATCGTTTTGAGGAGGTTCTCAACCGGTTAATGGCTCAGATTGATGCCATTGGTTCTCCTCTACCACCACCAGAAACCACCATCGACTGCCCTCGCACCACCCCCACACCATCTCAAAACCCTAACCCTAGTTCTCCAATTTCTACCCACTCCACCCCCCTTCTTATAAAAAAATTAATCCTAACAAACCCTAATGCCATATTTATCCCACCAAGGCAGCTGATGGTGCCAACAGAGGTGGCCGACCTCCGACCAACCATCTTGAGTAAAATACGGCACCTAAAGATGGGTTTATAGGTAACACCGCTTCATCCCAAGGTTGGACCATCTTGGTGGCGTCCACAGAAGGACCATATGCCCCAATTGTAATCCCTCGGCAGTCAAATAACCCCTCCAGCAGTCGCCAAGTGCAGATCATTACCGTCGAGTAGTTTTTGGCGATAAACGAACCCAACCAACTTCCAGCTCTTCAGATCAGCTCCACCAGAGGTCGTACAACATCAGTTGGAACTCCAAACCCTTCGTAGGAGCAAAACGCTCCAATCTAGAGCCCCAGTCTTCAGATTTGCTCCGTCGGAGCTCGTCCAGTACTGGCTACCAACCCCGCCCTTCTCCGAGTCAGTCCGTCCCTACAATGGCCGAAATACACTCCCCAACGATCGCGAAAATCATCCGTAACCTCTGACGTCCAATGAGGTCAGATCCAACCCAATTACAACCAACCGAAGGTGTTAAATGGCGTACCGACCTTAATACGGTGTTATATGTCTCCATAAAGGCCATTGACAAAAATTTTGCACAAGAAACCCCAGGGTTTCAACTCCCCCACATCCAAGAAAGCATAAACACAAACGCTAGTCTCCACCAACGTACCACTTCACTCCAAAATCATCAAGAATCACTCAAAAACCAACCACCCCCACCCAACATATCAACACACCACCATGTATCCTCACCGCATCTTCCTCTACCCTGAATCCTTATTTCCTCTCACCCAACACTACAAAACCCCCATGACTACCCCTTACCTCCTATCTATATTTACCTTCGGCATCACCCCCCTCCCCTTAAAACACCTACAATCTCCCCATCTTCCCCCCATACCCCCTGCTCCATCCGTTATCACACAACCTCACCTACCCCATTTTACCTTCCCTTCCGCCCCCACCTATTCTCCACACTTCACCACCACCCGATCACCCGACACCTATACCCCACCATCATTCTACATGTGATACTCATTCTGATCATTCCGCACCTGTTCCCATAAGCGGGTACGGGAGTGGGTTAGTCTTCCTCCACCTGACGAACCACTCTCACCCTGATCTTACTCTCTCCCATACGTTGAGCCCCCTCCACCCACTGAGTGGCACACTGATACGTCCCCTTTTGTCTCATTGAATCTGAAGGTCACTCCATAGGTGCATATCACTCAGAGGCGTTTCTTTTTGTGCTACCAGAGAGGGCACTTGATGGACCATTGCCCTTACCGACAGCCTACGGTTCTTGCTCCACCTCATTCCCCACGTAGGGAGGTCGTACCACCTTATATTCCTCCGACTCCATCTGTCCCTCTAGAGACACCACCACCACCACTAGCTCCTAATCCTCCTCATCCACCACTTCGGAGACCGCGACAGAGATCCTAGATTGTTGAGCCTCCGCCAAGCGATGATGAGATTGATGAGGATGCCCTAGCCCTATAGGGAGGAGATGTCATCACACAGTTATCCCTCTAGTTACTATCGAGGAGTATCCAGGGTGATATTCGGGTGGATGTCCCGATATTCGATGGCCACCTTTATCCCAACACTGTTATTGATTGGATTTTTTTGATGGAATAAATTTTTGAGTATAAATGGTTGACGGGTCGTCGATGTGTTCTGCTAGAAGCGACCAAGTTTTTGGCCTATGACAGTGTTTGGTGGAATGATTTGGAACAACGGCGTGTTCTTGAGGGCCTTACACTTGTCCAGTCCTGGGCTGATCTCCGAGCACAATTGATGGTTGCTTTTGTTCTCGCCACCTGAGAGCGCGACCTCTTCCTTCGACTATAGTCTCTTCGACAATACACTTCAGTTTTAGACTACACGACGTGCTTTCAACTTTTGTGTACTCGTTCCCGTCTCGGTGAGAGAGAGGAGCAGTAGATTAGTCGTTATATCCACGGGCTGGAGAGTTATATTTATTGAGATCTCGCTTTATGTGACGTCACCTCCTTTGTGAAGGCGATCGAGTACGCCACTAAAGTAGAGTCCTTCCATTAGATTGCCCCTCCACCTCGTGGCCGCATAATTCCATCCACTCTCGTCCCTTCAGGGTTTCTAGTGCTCCTATGTCCCTACCAACTTAATTTTCTCCGGCATCGATTGTTCCATCTCCTGTACCCTCTCACCCGGTAACATTCAAATGTTACGATTGTGGAGTGATTGGCCATAGAGCTTCGGATTGTTACCTTCCCCACCGTCGTGCTCTCCTAGCTTCGAGCGATCCTGAGTATCTTGAGGAGATGACAAAGATTCCACCCAATCCAGCTCTCATTATGATCTCGATGGTAACCTGGAAGGACGTCCCCTCTGAGTTCGAGGATGAACTCTTTTGGGGGGAGAGTGATGTGAATAAGAGCCTTTTCGTCATTTTTCTCATTTTTAGTATTTCTTCAATTTTTAGTATTCATTGTATTTTTCCTTTTGTTTAGTATTTAGAGGAATGAAGGTTAATTGGCACTTAAGAGTATAATTGTAATTAGATACTTAGCTTGGAGGCCAAGAAAACCTCCTTCCTATAAATACCAATATGCAGCCTCTTTTTTTAGATAGTGATATTAGAGAGAGTTTAGACGAGAGTTATTTTCTTCTTGCTTCCATTTGACCATTTTTTATGTCAAAAATGTTGTAGAAAGTGTGGTAATCTTGAAGTAAAAAAGGTTTGATCAGGTTAGCATTTTAGTATATTTCTGCAAAGCTTGACGGTTGCATCCTCTACTATTTCTATGAACTCTTATTGCTTATACGAAACTTGTTAGGAACAAATTTGCAACTGGTTCATATTATATATATATATATATATATATATATATATTTATATATATATATATATATATATATATATATATATATATATATATATATATATATATTAAGATTATTACTAGTAAAAAATACTAATAAATAGGAAAAAAAACTTTGTTTCAGGTGTTTCTAGGTATTTTTTCAAGCTTTAGGAGTGGAGTCTAATCTGATCCAGCTTGGCTTATGTATTTAAATAATTTTTCATTATACCCTTTGGGATGATGACCTATTTCCATGAACAAGAAGATGAAAAAGGGATACAAAAGTTTAGAAGGATAAGAATAGTAGATTAGTATATTTTGAAATAGTGTTCTCTGTAACAGTGCTATGCCTAAATCGTCTTTGAAATGTGTTTAGATCGTCAATGTGTTTCTTGCTAAACTCCACGATAATGGGAAAATATAATGAATTATCCAAATGTAAAAGAGTTCCATTGAGTAAATAGAATATCCATGACATAACAATACAAAAAAATTGAAGTCCTATTTCTTACATTAAACTTTGAAGACGTACAATTCTGATTTTCTTCTACATATAACTTTGTATTTTCTTTACATATTCCATTTTTCATATGTGCTATTTATGGTGGTGCCCCGGTCTAAGAATATTACTTAGGTGAAAACCCCACTATTATCATTGAATTCATTTTTATTGAAATGTTTGTGAAACAATAGGTTTCCTGTACAAAATCCAGAATGTTAAGCACTTAATTCGTTAAGGAGTACTATAGTAATACTCATTGTTTTGTACAAAAAATAAAGCAATACTCATTATTGTAATCTATTGGCCGAAGTACATATTTATTGATTTAGCTATAAGACCCTAAATTTTTGACACATTTAATTGTGTTTTGTATTAATTAAAATCTATTTAGATTAAAAAAACATTTTTTGGAGACTTTACTAATTACATTATTAATAGCTATTAGCCCTCTAATGACCTTTTCTAAGTATATTAGTTGGTTTAAAAAAATCGAGATTCATATTATGGTGAGCTGTATTTAAAAAAATTAAAAATATATGAAGACAATCACTTTTGACTTTAGGAAATATTACATTTTCAATCATAAGTTAAAATTGGCATTCATCATTTTTCCACCAAATTATATGTAATGGAGCTATTCCATAATAACACCCGATATATGGTCTTCATATAATTAATGAATAGAATTTTAAATTGATCATTTTCTCTTACCGATTGTATGCGTTAGAGGCATGTTTCTGGATTTCTTGGTCAAACCTTCTATTTTTAGTATCTTAAAATTGGTAAGAGGGAGAGGAATAATCCTATACAATTTAATGATCTGTTTGATTTTTTTGTCGCCTACTTTAGAATTCTAGTTATAGCACCTATATTTATATACCCATGGAGAAACAAAATCTTCAAGCAACAATTCTAACACCAAGAGATAGCAGGAGGAGGAGATAAAATCCTAAGTGAGAGCTGTAAGTATAGACGAGGAAAAAGATATTAATATGAGACAATGCATGCACATAAGCTATATTACTGTAAATAACGACGTCAGGAATCTTTGAGTGGAATCCTTTTGTTTTGCGGTACTATGCGATTTGAGGTAGGAGAGTTATCCTGTTGAATTTATGTGTTCTCGTATTCATCTTTGCTTATAATATATGTATTTTGTGATAATGTTCTTATGTGCCATTTGCATTATTTAAATATTTATATTCAAATGTGATCTCTTGATATACACACCCTTGTCATTGTGTTACGTGCATGCCCTTAGAAGTGGGACATTTCTAGAAATTCTGATTATTAGATTATAATTGGGATTGTAAGCTTGGGTAGAGATGCGTGAAAATCGTGGTAGAATTTGATTAATATTATGGAATTTAATATTACGAGACTTGATTTGTCGGATGTGAGGTGGATGCTAGGCATCCCTTAGCTGATCTCCCATTGGACAGAGTTGGCTTACCATGCTACGCATTGGTTTTGAGCCTTTGCGTATATGTATTTTGAATTATGTTTGCCGTCCGTGGAGATGGGAGGTACTCTCACAAGGGTGTCAACAACGAGACGCGAGGAGGTGATGCTGGTACCAGGGGTGAACACCGTGAACTAGTGGTTGGCTCTCACATTAAAGGATTAGGTTGGAGTTCTCACACTGTCCAACTAGGGTGAAGTGGGGATTTGGTTTTCGGGTCTTGGTAAGTGCAGAAAAGCATGGTAAACTTATTTTAAGAATTGGATTGTATGATATTTGTGAGATTTTAGTACAAGTGTCATATTGCATACAATTTATGTATTATGCACACACGGATACATAAATTATTTTCTAGAAATTTTAATTCCTTATAATTGTTTAGTTGCAATTTTATAAATTTTTTTGATTGAGACAATTTAGTTGCTATCGCCAATATTTTGGAAAAATGATTGCAACTTTATCCTGGTGTAATATTAATAGTTTTTATTTAGCTGCTAAAATTTTTTGGGTCATTACATTAGCTGTAATACTGATATATTTATTTGTATTTCAATAAATTTAATATGGCTAGAACATTTTCACACATGTATTAAGAGTGGCAATGAACTGACATCACTTAATTTGGTTGTCATCACCAGAGTGTAAAGAAAAATGACAAGTTAAAACTGTTGGTTCAATTCAGAGTGTATTACTCTATTTTTTTACACTAAAAAACAACAAAACTGAACAGCAATAGAGACAAACGACCCGAAGTCACAAATTACACGGTTTATATTTATCTTGTTAAAAAATAATTACAACAACCTTTCACTAAATATGTACTAGGGGACCATCAGAACCTCAGGCCAACCTTTTTTTGTTATGAAAAACGAGCTTCATGTATTGTATTAACAAAAAAACTCAAATTAAGGGTGATAAAAGTATGCATACGGAGCGGATACCATATTAATTTTTCATATCCCTTTAAAAATTCATAATTCATACCCTTATTCATATCTACCCAGATGATAACTATCATTGTGTATAACCTTCTGAATTCCTGAATTTTAAAAATATCCTTATGTGTTTACACATTGTAATATACTGTGATGACCCTGTCTATGGATGGGGGTAGCATTACAAAGTCCCACATCGCATGGGAAAGGGAAAGAGGAGTGATATATATATGTAAGTACTGAAGTCTTACTAGCAACAAGGCCTTTTAGTGCGTTACAATCCATTAATAATAGAGACGTGAGGGCATGGGCTGCGGTCCATTTGGCCCAAAGAGGATAATATTGTTATTTTTGAGACTCGGGTCGTTACATCTACATCTATTGTGTTCATTTAGTACTCATTTAATATTTAGTTAAATTGAAAAACAAAAGGGTCCACAAAATATTCTAAGTAAGATAAATTATATATTTTACTATAACTGACCACAAAAAATAGATAACCAAACTTCAGGAGAATATGCGAAAATTTGTAATCTCAAAGATAATATTTGGAATGAAAGCATATCCCCCCATCACGATCCACAATCGCAGCATAATATCCTCAATAATATTCCTGTATATATCTCATGTTTTGTATTGCTTTTCTAGTCTTTAGGATCTAAAAAAATTATTTCCTTTTCCGTGTATGTACAGTTTGTATAAATAGGTATATTAAATATCAATTCTGAGTGGTCCTCACACTTTTCGGATCTCACGGATGGTTCATACGTTAGTTGGATGTCAACAATGCCTTCCTTCATGGTCGCTTGATCGAGGAAGTATTTGTTGGAAAAATTTAACATAAAGCTATCCAGATTTTCTGGATAGTATTTTGAGCATTTTTGAGCTCAAATTTAGGTGGGACCCACACCACGATAATTATGGGACCATATACGAACGTGTTCTCTTTCACAAGGAGATTAACATAGTATATTCACATGTCTAATTCCTTTAAGTTATGAATGATAAATATACCCCCAAAGTGACTCATAAAGCAATTAAGTTAATGAATTGGGTATGTTTTTACTCTTGTCCCACATCGGAAGAGAAGTGGAAAATTAATGAGTTAAAAAAATCCAAATAATGGACTAAGTCTTGGATACCTTAGGGTATTCCAACTCTTTGAAGGGGAAATGGCATTCACTAGGTATTGGTCCAAAAGCCCCGCGCCATCCGTCCGTCCGTTACCACATAACCTCACCCACCCATAACCCCTGCTCCATCCGTTACCACACAACCTCACCTACCCCATTTTACCTTCCCCACGCTTCTACCCCCACCTATTCTCCACACTTCACCACCACCCGGTCACCCGACACATATACCCCACCATCATTCTACATGGGATACCCGTTCCGTTCATTACACACCTGTTGACTCCCATGAGCGGGTACGGGAGTGGGTTAGTCTTCCTCCACCTGACGGAGCACTCTCACCCCGACCCCACTCTCTCCCAGACATTAAGCCCCTCCCCACCCACTGAGTGGCGCACCGATATGTCCCCTTTTGTCTCATTGAATCCGAAGGTCACTCCATAGGTGACTATCACTCTGAGGCATTTCTTTTTGTGCTACCAGAGAGGGCACCTGATGGACCACTTCCCTTACCGACAACCTATGGTTCCTGCTCCACCTCATTCCCCACGTAGGGAGTCCGTACCACATTATATTCCTCCGCCTCCATCTGTCCCTCTAGAGACACCAGCACCAGCTCCTGATCCTCCTCATCCACCACTTCGGAGACTGCAATAGAGTGCCCAGATTGTTGAGCCTCCGCCATGCAATGATGAGCTTGATGAGGATGCCCTATTGATTAGGCACATATTCTTCGTATTTATCCCCTTAATTTCGGTATTTTTATGATCCCGTGCAGTGTAATTAGCTTGGATTTGTCTCTTATTTATGATACTAACCCTTTTTGGCAAGTATTTCTTGTTTTGTGTATTTCTCATGTGTTTTATAGGTATTTCATGCAAGTTAGTGCGAAGGAGAACGCAAAACAGTGAAAGAAACCTAGAAATGGAGAGTTGAAGGGCATTTTCGTAATTTTGCAGCCTTATTCCGGAGGTGGGGCCAACTAGAAAGTTGAAGAGCTCTAAATTACAAGAACATTGGAAAAAACAGCACCTCAATCCGAGCTACGGTGAAGAAGTTATGATGTTTTGAAGTTGCGCGATAATGAAGAGTCTGGATGTGCGGATTTCTGTCATTAATTATGCATTTAATGCAGTGCAACTCTTGGAAAACTTGTTCCACAAGCACTATTGGCTGTCAATTTCGAGATTTTGTGCTATAAAAGCCCATGACCTACATCATTTGAAGGGGAGTTGCTAGAGAGAGGCTAGGTTAGGAGTAGGTTAGAAGTGCTAGATTGAATTTTAGGGTTAGATTTTGAGAGCAAATTTTCTATTCCTTCAAGAGTTTTCATGAATCCTAGTTTGTAAGAATTTCTGAATCCCAATTCCGTTCTTGTTGCTGAATTCAAGTAATATCATTTCCATTCTCTTGTTTTATTATTTGCAATTTATTTATAATGTCTTGTAGATCCATAATTTTGTGTATGAATTTGTTTTTTTTTTACCAAATCATGAGTAGCTAAATTCCCAAGGGTTGGGGTACATGAATTCAATCCAAGGCAAATTATTTATGTAGAAAATAGAGGTTAAATTAAAATATTGATTGAATCGTGAAAGCTCCTCTTTATATTTCCCTTTGATTTCGTATGGTGCGGGCTTGAACTTCATATACGTAATGCTTAGAATATATAAAGACTGGATTCATTCACCGCTTTATATCTATCTTTGATTTCATATGATGCGGGCTTGAACCTCATATATGTAATGCTTAGAATGTATAAAGACCGGATCTAGTCAATAATTTTAATTTACAATTCTAGTATTCTGTACGGTAATTTATTAAGGATTGAGGGATTGTACCCTACCCTATTTTCTCCCATTTGTCAGATCTAATTTCTTTTGCACTTTTCAGTTTGTTTTTCTTAAGTAATTTTTTAATAGAAATTTTCCCAATCATCATCTTTTTCATTTTTATTTTAGAAGTAATAAATCAATTAAATTCTATAAAACATTCCCTGTGGATTCGATACCCAGACTTACTACTATACTCCATAAAAGTGTAGTTAAAAGTTTTGTTTTTTTTTTGTATTGAGGTTGGAAGCCGATAACAACGACTAGCGTATTACACGGACGCTCGATTTTTCCACTCGATCAAAATGGCGCCGTTGCCGGGGAATGTTTTGTTATAGATTATAATTGATTTACTATTTCGAAAGATTTTTTTTTCTTTGGATTTTTTTAAACTTTTTTTTTAGCCTTGCACAATTGAGCGACAAGAAACGTAGAATCCTCAACCGCACACCTTTGTACTCGAATTTCCATTTACATACTATTCGGTAATCATGTCTTTTCATGGTGAGTTCGGTAATTATAATGGTTCATATGGTAATCGTTTTCAAACTTTTTATTCTCAAGACTCCGCGGCTCGACCTATTACCATTGGTGAGGCCGTTCTAACTCTGGAGTGTGAAAGGCTTCAAAATGAATATAGGAGAGAAATTTATAATAAATATTCTCAAGAATCTGTGCCTAGACCTATTACCATGGGTGAGGCCTTTCTAAATCTTGCGTATGAAAAGCTTGAAAACGAATATCGAAAAAAAAATTATTTTGGGGAATCCAATGAAGATTTTTCTTCCGATATTTGTGAAACTATAAAAGGTTTTCAACTAAAAGAGGAATCCGAGGTTCTAGAGCCAAGGGATCCTACTTTGGAAGAATACACGCTTTTTCTAACCAAAAGAGTACTGGATTTTCTTTCCACCCAAAGCACAAAGAATATCGATTATGGTCTTGTGAAGGAAATGGTCACACTTTGCGATGATGTGCGTTCTATTTTGGAAAACAAAGAGGAGGTTGAGACTTGTGTGTCACCTCAAATTGTTGAAGAACATATCATTGAAAGTGAGTCTTGATCCCTTGAAATTCAATCTCCAAGTGATGATGAATCACTTGAGATTGAGTTTATTTCATCACCATTTTCATTCACGGTTATTGAACCATTAGAAGTACCGCTAGATTCCTATGAGTCGGTTGAAAATTCTGAAACGTTTACACCTTTTACCGACAAAGACACTTTGCTGGAATTGTTTTCTAATATGGAATGTTCCTTTTTGTGTGCCCCTCTCCCCATACTACTTGAAAAATCTTTGGGAGGTGATTATATTTTTCTTGGATCTCAATTGTACTTGTCCTACCTAGCACCCAAACCCCCCATCATCCCGTTAAATTTTCTAATTGGTGATGGTTCATTTTTTCCATCCCACACATGCCTTCCGTTATTCAAACGAAATTCTTACTTTTCGGGAGGCATGCATCCTAATGAGGGTACACCATTAATCCTTCAAAGTAAAATTGTATTTTGGATGGACCCTCAAATTTTTCGACTTCTAGTGTATGATTTATTAGCCGTTCAAATTGTAGGTTGTACATAATTAGTTTTTTTCTTTTTCTTTTTCTTTCCTTTTGTAATAGTGTAGTGTCATTAGTTAAAGATTTTGTTATTATTTTTGTTATGCTTGGTTCTAACTTGTTTTGTAGATTCAATGGAATCACACTCATCGAGGATCACTACATTTGGGTAATATCTTTCTTTTCCTCTCTTTATGTTGTGTTCTTGATTCACATTGAGGACAATGCAACATTTAAGTTAGGGGGTGTGGGATATTCTTCCCATTTACTGTTTAGATTCATTAATTCAATCACATGTTCTTTCCAAGTGTATTTTTTTTTTAAATTTAAAAAAAAAAAAAAAATAAATAAAAAAAAAAATATTTTTGTTCAAAATAAATAAAAATTGGAATTTAAAATTTTCAAAAATATCACCGTTATTCTGTTTGAAGTCTCAAATTGTAAAATTCATAATGCACTAAGCCAAAATTGACCAAAGATGGAAATTGAAAGAAAATTGACGACTTTACGAATAAGTGTGGAGATTAGTCCAACCCGGTGAGATTTCGAGCCTATCGATCTTTGTGATTTTTTAAATTCATCCGAGTTTATGATTAACTCAAAGTTCTTTTCAGCGTTTTAATAAGTCGTTGATGATCTCAATCCTTTGTTTTGATCGATTATGGGAAATGTGTGAGATGTTGTCTCGAAATTCGTGCTAAATATATCTCTAAACTTAATTAATCTCGAGATGCATATGGTAATGTGATTAACAATTTGGACAATGAAGTAGGCCCTCGTTTGTTACCCAAAAATATTAGCCATAAAAAGTTGTGAAAAACAAAATTATCCCTTTGCAACCCAATTTGAGCCTAATAAAATATTCCCTTTCGTTTGATAACCCAAAAAAAGCAAATAGCCCGGAATAACGAAAATGGAATATTCATTAAGTCCGAAAAGTGCAACAAAAAGGGGTAAGAGAAAAATAGAAAATGCTCAACAAAAATAGCAAGAAAAAAAAAAGAAAAAGAAAAAAATGAAAAAAAAAAGAAGAGAAAATTGAACAAATGCCCGAAAAAGCACTAATGGACATCATAAAGACATTTTCCAATTCCGAACATTCCATCCATTCCCATTTTTACCCTTTACACCTTTTAACCCCAAAAAAAGTCCTAATCGAGTCCGAATGGCGAAATTGGTTACCGCATGGAGAGCTAAGACATGAAAAGATAATATGAGAGATTAAATGGTGTGAATTAGAGGTGATGTTCCCGTTTCCAAATAACTGTATTCCGATGATGAGATCATTTCACCATATAATTCCTTCTTTTCAATTTTGTATGCATGAATTTGTGTCCATTATATTTATTCATTATATCATGCATACCGAGAGAAAATAGCCACAATCCGAGTGATTCGTTTGTGAGTGCATCCGTAAGAATTTGAATCAAAACGAATTTTCGGAAAGTAATGTAATGCTCAATCGGTGGAAATTTGAGGTTTAATTTTTGGCTTTGCACAAACACACTATGGTTTGAGACATTTAAATATGAATTTTGGGTGAGTATTTTTTGAAAATTTTAAATTGTACAATTTTTAAGTATTTTGATATTTATTTGAGTCAATAAAGAATTTTGTGGGTGTATTCACTGCAAACCCTCACGAGACAAAACTCGTCCTACTAGGGTAACCTAGGGGTTTAAAGGCTTATTGCATACGCTAAATGCAATCGCTTGCCCGCGAAAAAGGTATTCTATCCCAATAAAAGAATTTTTAAGAGTTGAACTATAAACTAATTTCATTTACATTTCTCGGGACGCGCAAAGTTCTAAGTTAGGGGGTGTGATTAGGTACATATTCTTCGTATTTATCCCCTTAATTTCGGTATTTTTATGATCCCGTGCAGTGTAATTAGCTTGGATTTGTCTCTTATTTATGCTACTAACCCTTTTTGGCAAGTATTTCTTGTTTTGTGTATTTCTCATGTGTTTTATAGGTATTTCATGCAAGTTAGTGCGAAGGAGAACGCAAAACAGTGAAAGAAACCTAGAAATGGAGAGTTGAAGGGCATTTTCGTAATTTTTCAGCCTTAGTCCGGAGGTGGGGCCAACTAGAAAGTTGAAGAGCTCTAAATTACAAGAACACTGGAAAAAACAGCACCTCAATCCGAGCTACGGTGAAGAAGTTACGATGTTTTGAAGTTGCGCGATAATGAAGAGTCTGGATGTGCGGATTTCTGTCATTAATTATGCATTTAATGCAGTGCAACTCTTGGAAAACTTGTTCCACAAGCACTATTGGCTGTCAATTTCGAGATTTTGTGCTATAAAAGCCCATGACCTACATCATTTGAAGGGGAGTTGCTAGAGAGAGGCTAGGTTAGGAGTAGGTTAGAAGTGCTAGATTGAATTTTAGGGTTAGATTTTGAGAGCAAATTTTCTATTCCTTCAAGAGTTTTCATGAATCCTAGTTTGTAAGAATTTTTGAATCCCAATTCCGTTCTTGTTGCTGAATTCAAGTAATATCATTTCCATTCTCTTGTTTTATTATTTGCAATTTATTTATAATGTCTTGTAGATCCATAATTTTGTGTATGAATTTGTTTTTTTTACCAAATCATGAGTAGCTAAATTCCCAAGGGTTGGGGTACATGAACTCAATCCAAGGCAAATTATTTATGTAGAAAATAGAGGTTAAATTAAAATATTGATTGAATCGTGAAAGCTCCTCTTTATATTTCCCTTTGATTTCGTATGGTGCGGGCTTGAACCTCATATACGTAATGCTTAGAATATATAAAGACTGGATTCATTCACCGCTTTATATCTATCTTTGATTTCATATGATGCGGGCTTGAACCTCATATATGTAATGCTTAGAATGTATAAAGACCGGATCTAGTCAATAATTTTAATTTACAATTCTAGTATTCTGTACGGTAATTTGTTAAGGATTGAGGGATTGTACCCTACCCTATTTTCTCCCATTTGTCAGATCTAATTTCTTTTGCACTTTTCAGTTTGTTTTTCTTAAGTAATTTTTTAATAGAAATTTTCCCAATCATCATCTTTTTCATTTTTATTTTAGAAGTAATAAATCAATTAAATTCTATAAAACATTCCCTGTGGATTCGATACCCAGACTTACTACTATACTCCATAAAAGTGTAGTTAAAAGTTTTTTTTTTTTTTTGTATTGAGGTTGGAAGCCGATAACAACGACTAGCGTATTACACGGACGCTCGGTTTTTCCACTGGATCACCTATCCCTATAAAGAGGAGATGCCATCACCCAGTTAGCCCTCCAGTTATTATCAAGGAGTATGTAAGGTGATATTTGGTTGGATGTCCCGATGTGCAATGTCCACCTTCAGCCCGACCCTGTTATTGTTTGACTTTTCGCGATGGAGCGGATTTTTTAGTATAAATGGCTGACGGGTCGTCGATGTGTTCTGCTAGAAGCGACCAAGTTTCAGGGCTATGCCAATTTTTGGTGGTATGATTTGGTGCAACAACGTGTTCTTGAGGTCCTACCACCTCTCCAATCCCAGGCGAGATCCGAGCACAATTGATGGCAATTTTTGTTCCCGCTACCTACAAGCTCGACCTCTTCCTCTGAGTACAGTCTCTTCGATAGGACACTTCAGTTTTAGACCACACAAAGCGCTTTCAGCTTTTGTGTACTCGTTCCCATCTCAGCGAGAGAGAGGAGTATTGGATTAATCGTTATATCCATGGACTACAGAGTTATATTCAGTGGGATCTCTCTTTATGTGACGTCACCTCCTTTGCGAAGGTAGTCGAGTACACCACTAAAGTAGAGTCCTTCCATCAGACTACACCTCAACCTCGTGGCCGCACCACTCTAGTCACTCTAGCCCCTTCATTCCCTGTGGTTTTTAGTGCTCCTATGGCCCTACTTACTTCACTTGCTCCGGCATCCACTGTTCCATCTACTGCACCCTTTCACCCGGTAACATTCAAATGTTACAATTGTGGAGTGATTAGCCATAAAGCTTCAAATTGTTCCCTTCCCCGCCGTCGTGCTCTACTAGCTTCGGGAGATCCTGACTATGAGGAGACGATAGAGATTCCACCCAATACAACTCTCATTATGATCTCGATGGTGACACTGAAGTCCTTCCCCTACGAGTTCGAGGAAAAACTCTTTTAGGGGGAGAGTGATGTGAATAAGAGCCTTTTCGTCATTTTTGTCATTTTTAGTATTTCTTATATTTTTAGTATTCATTGTATTTTTCCTTTTGTTTTATTAATTGGCACTTAAGGGCGTAATTATAATTAGATACTTAGCTTAGAGGCAAAGCAAACCTCCTTTCTATGAATATCAATGTGCAACCTCATTTGAGGCATTCTACCATTTTTGAGATACTGATATTACAGAGAGTTTAGACGAGAGTTATTTTATTCTTGCTTTCATTTGACGTCTTTTTACACTGAAAACGTTGTAGAAAGTGTGGTAATCTTGAAGTAAAAAATGTTTGATCAGGTTAGCAGTTTAGTATATTTCTACAAGGCTTGATGGTTGCCATCCTCTACTATTTCTATGAACTCTTATTGCTTAAACGAAACTTATTGGGAACAACTTTGCAATTGGTTCATTTTATATATATTCATATTCTTATTAGTAAAAAATACTAATAAATAGGAAAAAAAAACTTTATTTCAGGTGTTTCTAGGTATTTTTTCATTCTTTAGGAGTGCAGTATAATCTTATCCAGTTTGGCTTATGTATTTAAATAAATTTTCATTATACCCTTTGGGATGATGACCTATTTCCAAGAATGAGATGATGAAAAAGCGATACAAAAGGTTAGAAGGATAAGAATAGTAGATAAGTATCTTTTCAAATATTGTCCTCTGTAACAGTTCTATGCCTAAATCATCTTTTAAATGTGTTTAGATCGTTAATGTGTTTCATGCTAAACTCCATGGGATTGAGAAAAATATAATGAATTATTCAAATGTAAAAGAGTTCCAGTAAATTGAATATCCATGACAAAACAGTACAAAAAAATTGAAGTCCTATTTTTTATATTAAACTTTGACGACGTACAGTTCTGATTTTCCTCTGCATATAACTTTGTATTTTCTTTACATATGCCATTTTTCATGTGTGCTATTGATGGTGGTGCCCAGGTCTAAGAATATTACTTAGGCAAAAACCCCACTATTATCATTGAATTCATTTTTATTGAAATGTTTGTGAAACAATAGGTTTCCTGTACAAAAATCAGAACGTTAGGCCCTTAATTCGATAAGGAGTACTATAACAATACGCGCTGTTTTGTACAAAAAAAATCGATAATCATTGTTGTATTCTATTGGCGGAAGTACATATTTATTGATTTAGCTGTAAGACCCTAAAATTTTGAAATATTTAGTTGTGTTTTGTATCAATTAAAATATTTTTAGATTAAAAAACAGTTTTGGGAACTTTACTAATTACCGTATTAATGGCTATTAACCCTCCAATGACCTTTTTTTCTGTATTAGACGGTTTTAAAAAAATTCGAGATTCATATTATGGTGAACTGTATTTAAAAAAAATAAAAATATATGAGGACGATCACTTTTGACTTTAGGAGATATTACATTTTCAATCATAAGTCAAAATTGGCATTCATCACTTATCCACCAAATTATATGTAATGCAGATATTCCATAGTAACACTCGGTATATGGTCTTCATCTAATTAATGAATAGAATTTTAAATTGATCATTTTCTCTAATTGATTGCATGTGTTAGAGGCATGTTTTTTGATTTCTTGGACAAGCCTTTTATTTTTAATATCCTAAAATTAGTGATAGGGAGAGGGATAATCCTATACAATTTAATTATCTTTTTTCTATTGCTTACTTTAGAATCCTAGTTATAGCACTTATATTTATATACTCGTGGAGAAACAAAATCTTCAGGCAACCAATCTAACTCCAGGAGATTGCACGAGGAGGAGATAAAATCCTAAGTGAGAGCTGTAAGCATAGATGAGGAAAAAGATAATAATATGAGCCAATGTGTGTACATAAGGTCTATTACTATAAATAAATTCGTCAAGCATCTTTGAGTGGAATCGTTTTGTTTTGTGGTACTACACAATTTCAAGTAAGAGAGTTCTCCAGTTGAACTTATGTGTTCTCATATTCATCTTTGCTTATAATATATGTATTTTGTGATAATGTGTTTATGTGCCATTTGTGTTATTTAAATATTTATATTCAAATGTGATCTCTTGATATATACACCCATATCATTGTGCTTCGTGGATGCCATTAGAAGTTGGACATTTCTAGAAATTTTGATTTTTTGTTTACAATTGGGATTGTAAGCTCGATAGAGATGCGTAAAAATCGTGGTGGAATTTGATTAATACTATGGAATTTAATATTACGAGACTTGATTTGTCAGATGCGATAATTGGTGGATGCTAGGCATCCCTTATCTGATCTCCCGTTGGACAGAGTTGGTTTACCATGCTATGCCTTGGTTTTGAGCCTTCGCGTATATGTATTTTGAATTATATGTGCTGTCTGTGGAGACGGGAGGTACTCGTATAAGGGTTTAAACATCGAGACGCGGGGAGGTGACGCTGGTACCAGGTATGAACATCGTGAACTAGTGGTTGGCTCACATTAAATGACTAGACGGGTGTTCTCACAGCGCCCAATGGGGGTGAAGCGGGGATTCTATTTTCGGGTATTGGTAAGCGTAGGAAATCATGGTGAACTTATTTTAAGAGTTGGATTATATGATATTTATGGTATTTTAGTATGAGTGTCATATTGCATACAATTTATATATTGTGCACACACGTATATGTGTACACTTAGAGTAATTATACTTTCCTATTGGGCTTCCTTCTCTCCCCCTCCCAGACTTTTGCAGGCACTAGTAGATGGAGAAGGACTATGGCCTTGGTGATGATTTTGGTCGCAAACTTGTTTTCTAGAAATTTAAATTATTTATAATGATTTAGTTTCAATTTTATAAATTATTTAGATTGGGACGATTTAGTTGTTGTAATACCCCATAATTTTATATATTTTATTTAATGGGATTAATTAAATTTAATGGGATAAATATTTGGAAATTAATCCGGATTTAAATACTAGCGAAAAGAGAGTTGGTATTTGATTATGATAATAATGTTGAATATTACTGAGTGAATATGGTAATATATGATTATTGAATTTATTAATATTGTCACGGGTTATTAATACGACAATTCGAAAATTAAGTTGGGACGCGCGTGTGAGTCGCATCAGGAATCATTTTAAATGAATTTTAAAAGTAAATTATATTTGTATCATCCGTAAGGTCATTTTGAGTTTGCCAACGTGTCCGGAAGGGTCAAGATAGTAAAAAAACAGTAGTCGGGGGTTTAGTTTGGGTTTCGGGGCATTGGCAATCCGGCAGGGTATTTTAGTCATTTTAAATTTGGATGAATAGTAACCTACGAAAATTAGGTTCCATTTATCAGCCAATCTTAGGGCCATTATCTTCCAAAACCAAGTAGTGGGCAACGTGAGAAGAGAGGAGAAGTTTCAAGAGATTTTCCAAGTCCATAACCACCACACACCACCACTATCGCCGGATTTGTGACCGGAAAGAGAGAGAGAACCAACCTTTATCGTCATCAAAGGATCTAAACATAAAATTTCTAGGAAAGTGATTTAATCCATTAAGATTCAGCAAATAACCATGAATATATTGAAACTCGTGAAATTTGGAGATGAAACCTTAATTTTGGATAGGATTTCTATGTAGTTTTGATTCTGGAAGTATCTCATTCACGAAATCATAACGGTATAAAAAATAATTACAATAACATTTCACTAATTACGATAACCTTTCACTGAGCATCCACCGGGGGACTATCAGAACCTCAGGCCCGACCCTTTTTTATGAAGAACGAGCTTCCTGTAGTGTATTATGTATAAAAAACTCAAATTAAGGGTGATAAAAGTATGCATACGAAGAGGATACCATATTATTTTTTATTCACATCCCTTCAAAAATTCATAATTTATACCTTTATCCATATCCGCCCAGATGATAACCATCATTGTGCGTAACCTCTCGAATTACTGAATTTAAAAGATAACCTTGTCTGTCTACATAATTTAATACTCTGTGATGACCCTGTGTTCGGATGGGGGTAGCATTACAAAGTCCCACATTGCCTGGGAAAGGGAAAGAGGAGTTCTATATATGTAAGTACTGAAGTCTTACTAGTAACAAAGCCTTTTAGTGCATTACGATCCATTAATAACATAACCGTGAGGGCATGGGTTGCGGTCCATTTGGCCCAAAGAGGATAATATTGTTAGTTCTGTGACTCAGGTCGTTACATATACATATATTGTGTTCATATAATACTCATTTAAGATTTAGTTAAATTAAAAAACATAAGGGTCCACATAATATTCCAAGTAAGATAAATTATATATTTTACTATAACTGACCACAAAAAATAGAGAACCAAACTTGGCGTGAACTACACGTCAATGACCTAAAAATCAAGACACTTTGATTTCTAGAGAGAGAAATAAAGAATTCCTTATATTCAATAATGGATAAGTGATTACAAAATGAGAGTACAATCCTATTTATAGTAGAGGCCTTACTTGCTAATCAAGTATTAGCTAAAATGACTAAAGGGCCAATTAAGAAATAAAAGAATGCATAAATAGTCCCAAACATGCTTAGGGCTAATTAAAGGCTAAAAATAATATAAAAGAACTAAAAGAAAATAGAAAATACAATGAAAGAACATAAAAGAAAAATAAAATGTGGATTCCTATCACTCCCCCCCCCCCCCCCCTCAAAAGAGTTCGTCCATGAACTCAAAGGGGAAGGCCAACAGATACCCCATCTAAGATGGTAATCAATGCAGGATCAGGGGGATGCTCGATCTCGTAGAGATACTCGAGGGGTTGATCCATCGCTAGCAGGTCCCGTTGACGTGACTGAGGGCACTCAGAAGCTCGGTGTCCCACGGTGCTGCAATTAAAATAGCGAAATGTGGGAGGAATTGTATGGGTCGCAGCGAAAGTGGTAGTAACTGGAGCAATTGCCGAAGATGAAGTTATGGGAGGAGCAGAACTCAATGGAGATGGAGGTCGGGATACTGGAGAAGCTTATAAGGCTGCATGATAGGACTCGACCTTAGTAGCATACTCTACCGCCTTCAAAAAGGTCGGTATCTCTCTCAATCCAAGGTCGCAGAGAATATGTGGCTGAAGTCCCAGAATGTAACGACTGGTCCTCTGATCCTCTGTCTCTAGTAGGCTTGCTCGGGTGCAGAGGAGCTGGAACTTCTCCGTGTACTCTACAACCAAAGATGTGTCATGCTGGAGAGACTGAATACGCATAAAGAGGTCTTTCTCATCAATCGGAGGTATAAATGAGGCCTGAAGAGCTGCCTTAAAATCGAACCAGTCCTGGATAGGTGGGAGTCCTGTAGTCGTCCTGCAAAAAAAAAAGGTCATTCCACTGAACACGAGCAAACCCCTGAAATTTGGTTGCAGCTAGGAGTACATATGAGCGGCCCTGAATCTTCTTGTAATAAAAAACTGTATCCATAGCGGCGTGCCAATCGGTCATATCATCCGGGGAGAGTCTTCCATTAAACATAAGAATGTCCCCCATGGATACTCCTAAAAAGTAACTGGAGTGTTAAAGAGAGTGGATCTCCTTCCTGATGAGATTTAGAGCCCACCACATCACCTGGTACAGGTGCAACAAAATCAATCGGGTCTGGAGGCATCTGTACAGGTGGTGGGCGAGAAGGATGATCAAGTAGAACCATGGGAGGTGCTTGGGGGTCACACTGATAGTGAGAACACGAGGGAATGAGGTAACCACATACTTCACAACAGAATCACTGACGATCCTGTAATGGAACGGGTCAATGGCCATCGGGAGGTGGAATCCAATCATAGATACTACGACGAGTATCACTAATGCCAGTGGAAGAAGAGGGATCAACATACAGTAAGGAGAGGTCATGATGAGAGGGTGTGTGATGTGATGGAAGTGGTATGTGTGGTGGTGCTTATGGGTGTAAACACGGATCAATATTTTGATTTTTGAAAATACCAAAATCAAATGGATCGAGCGATCGAATAGGGTTGAATTTGGGTGGATAGTTGAAGGGAATTATTTTTGGGATTTTGGATAACTCGGGTAGGGCTAAATTTTGAGTGGGTGCATGTTCTTAGGAAAAAATAGGGTTTCTTGGATTATTAGGGTCTAAATTTTGGTCAAGGAAAGTGGAATGGATTCCAGGTACTGAACGGGTTTTGTAATGGGGGTTGGGTAAGCAATTATAGGGCTGTAATCGTACTCCGGGTGTCCAGTAGGTACCAGGGGTCTATGCATGTAGGGAAGAGTTGTTTGAGGGTTAGAAGAATAAGGGAAAAGGTCGGGGTGGGGTCGGGAATGGGCAAGGGCTTCCTGAGGGTTTTCTGCTGTCGGAAAAAGGTCGGGATGGGGGCTATATGGTCGCCCACTGTGCCATAAGGTCCGGTCGGCTAGCAAAGGGTGTCGGCAAGCAGTATGGTTTGTGTCGGGGCTTTGGTGAACCACTGGTGGTCGACGGCTATTACATGACCAGTTGGAGGGATGTCGGCCCCCATTTGGGTGGTCCGACGCCATGGATGTTCCATTCGACCCTGGTCGGCAGCTACAGGCTTAAAAGGTACCCCTACAGAGGGTGGAAACTGCCGCTGAGGATGATCAACGGTGTCTGGCCTCTATTCAGAATTTTGGGTTAT
The DNA here is from genome assembly GCA_949130495.1 of Sambucus nigra. Lineage (NCBI taxonomy): Eukaryota > Viridiplantae > Streptophyta > Magnoliopsida > Dipsacales > Adoxaceae > Sambucus > Sambucus nigra. Next base: position 291,386 of record CASBWL010000025.1, read on the forward strand.
AATTTCTGGTGATTCTTGAAATGAATTAGGGTTTTTCAATTTAGAAAATTTCAAAATTAGGGTTTTAATTGTTCTTGTTGTTTTCGTGCCAATTCTTTAAATTTTTTTATTTCCTTTCTCTTCCATTCTTGCCATTTGTTGTCTCAATTCTTCGTTAATCTCTTCTTGAATTCGGGTTGTCTTTTTCGCGGCCATTGCGAATGTAGGGCACGATTTTGATAATTAACTCACACCGATACACACAATCACCAATATTGGAGCTTCACCAGCTCTGATACCAATTTGACGTGAACTACACGTCAATGACCTAAAAATCAAGACACTATGATTTCTAGCGAGAGAAATAAAGAATTCCTTATATTCAATAATGGAGAAGTGATTACAAAATACGAGTCCAATACTATTTATAGTAGAGGCCTTACTTGCTAATCAAGTAATAGCTAAAATGACTAATGGGCCAATTAAGAAATAAAATAATACCTAATTAGTCCCAAACATGGTTGGGTCTATTAAAGGCTAAAACGAATATAAAAGAACTAAAAGAAAATATAAAATACAATGAAATAACATAAAAGTAAAATAAAATGTGGATTCTTATAAAAACTTTAGGAGAATATGCGAAAATTAGTAATCTCAAAGCTAATATTTGGAAGGAAAGCATATCCCCCCATCACGATCCACAATTGCAGCATAACATCCTCAATAATCTACTTGTATATATCTCATGTTCTATATTTCTTTCCTAGTCTTTAGTATATAAACCGTTTGTTTCCTTTTCTATTTTTGTATAGTTTGTATCAATGGGTATACTCAATATCAGTTATTGATCATTACAAATCTCATTTTATGGCTAAGAGGTTCCATCAATGTCCCGGGATTGACTGCCGTGAGACCTTTAGTCCAGTGATCAAACTAATAACAATTCGAGTGGTCCTCACACCTGTCGTATTTCACGAGTGGTTCATACATCAGTTGGATGTTAAAAACGCCTTCCTCCATCCATGGTCATTTGACTGAGGAAGTATTCATGTCCTAACCTCCTGGTTTTATTGGCAAGTCATAGCCTCAACATGTGTGCGGCCTTCATCTCGCGCTTTATGGTCTCAAGCAAGCGCCTGTCGCCTATTTCCACGAATTGAAGAACTTCATTCTCTCTCTCGGATTTATCAACTCCAAATTAGACACTTCACTGTGTATTTCCTAGTATATGTGGATGATTGATTGAATACAGGGAGCTCTCGAACATTCATTCGATTAATTATTCATGCCATATCCAAGCGGTTTTCCATCAATGACCTTGGTCCCATCCACTACTTTCTAGGAGTTGAAGTTATTCCACAGAGTCGTGGGTTATTTTTTTTCTCAACATAAATACATTTGTGACTTCCTTGAGCTCTTTAAGATGGATGGTATCAAAGTCATTGAGAGTCTCTCAGTTCTTCAACTCACTTGCTTCTCAATGATGGCACTCCATATACCGGTCTATCCTAATACCATAGTTTGATTGGGGGCATGCAGTACCTCTATCTCTTGGTCAGATATATCTTATACAGTTAACAAACTTTCTCAATTTAAGCACGCTACCACCCAAAATCACTAGACTACAGAAAAATGGCTTCTTCATTATTTGAAGCACACCATACCCCACTATTTGTTTCTTATCCACTCTTACCCTCTTCATCTTACTGCAGGCTCTGATGCGGATTGGGCTAGGAACCATGATGATTGCACCTCCACTTCAGCTTACATCATTTTCCTTGGATCGAATCCTATCTTGAGGTGCTCCAAAAAGCAACGCACAGTTGCTCGTTCTTCCACCAAAGAGTAATATCAATCAGTCGCCTCTGCTACTACAGAGCTATCGTGGCTCACAAACCTTCTCAGAGAGCTTGGTGCATATCCTAAGAGACCTCCACAACTTCTTTGTGACAACATTGGTGCAACCTATTTGTGGGCTATGTTGGAATATTAATATTATTTGTGTCCCACGTGATGTTACCTAGTAGATAAATACTACTTATTATTGGGTTTAATAATTATTATTGGATAAATCGTTTTGGTCAAATAAGAGATGTAGTTTCATATTATATTGCTACTTTGGTTGATGGTAAATAGAAATCAAGTCTAATTAGGAGACCGGTCCTTTCTTCACCTATTCTCCATTAATTATGTACATACAAGAGCAATGCATTAAAGTGGGCATCAAGGCTAATAGAGAGAAATCCGGATTCTCAATGTGGTCAATTTATGAAAAAATTAAAATCGTGATTTGATCATAAATGAATATCTAACAGTTGGAATGCGGTGAAATTTTGGCATAATTTTGGTAAAGTCGTGATGAAGTTGTACAAAATTCAGTCCAATCGGGATCGTAAAGGTCGTCTGCTTCGCGTATCTTTCAAGATGTATCAAGATGGAGGCGAATAACGAGTTTAAGATTATGGGTCAATTGCTTCAAGATCATTAGCTATGGACCAAGGTATGTCGTTTTATCTTCGGCCTAATGATTATATGTGAAAATCACGAAGTTCAAGATTCTAGGGTTCATGGTTATGTGTTTAATGTGCTATAAAAAATTAATTAGGTTTTACACGGTTCCATCTCTGTCTTTAAAATGCGGTCAATAACATTTTTATATATAATTTTTTTAGTATTTTTATAAATAAGTATGCCTTATACGTTTGTTTAATCACTAGATTAGCCTAGTGGAAAGGGCTCTCACCCTTATGTAGGAGATTGTGGTTCGATCCCCCTACAATATTCCTCATTAAAATACCTAAAGAACATACCAAATTTTAAAAATACTAAAAATTAATGTTTAAACCAAACTTGATATTGATGGTTTACGTAGCCAGGAGATTGTCTACAAAAAATTTGAACAAAAATTAATTCAAGAAGTGGGTGAAATGAAAACTAGGTGTCTATGTGCATTAACAACAAGAGATCATTTCTATGTACCATGTGTGTATATGTGTGTGTGTGTGGTGTCTTCAAGTTCAATAACTTGAATGTGACAAGAGATTGCAGAGTATTATTAATTGTCCTTACTCTATTTGATCATTTCTCTATAAGTATGTTGTGTATACATATATGCATGTTGGTGTGGCGTCTTCATGACCAATAATTTGAATATAAAGGTAGATTTCTTTACATTATATATTTGATAATTTTGTATCTGTGTAAAGTGTATGTATATATATATGCGTCTACGTGCGCTCGCATGTTTTTTTAACACAACGGTAGATTTTTGCGTAATTTTTATTGTTCTGACCAATGTAGCCCCTCTATATGATCATTTATTTGTATACAATATTGTATGTCTTTTCGTATGTATGGTGTCTTCAAGTACGATAATTTGAATAAAACTTCCCAAAATTTAATTGGACGGTATATTTCTTTTTATAATCAGTTGTTCTTCGTCAATATATCCACCTTATGTCATCAATTTATACGTCTATATATATTGTGTTTGTGGATATATGTGTGTGCGGTGTTTAAAAGTCCAATAATTTGAATACGATGGCATCTTTCAGTGTATTATCCTTTTTCTCCCCTATATTTGAAATTTTGTGTGTGTAAATTGCACATATATATACATGTGTGTGTGTGTGTGTGTGTGTGTGTGTGTGTGTGTGTGTGGTGTCTCCAACTCCCATAATTTGAATACAAAGTTGGATTTCTTTGCATTCTCTACTTTTCTCAAAGTTGGATTTCTTTGCATTCTCTACTTTTCTCCTCATGTTTTCGACTACGTTTTTATCATTTATACTATATATATATATATATATATATATATATATATATATATATATATATATCTGTGTGTGTGTGTGTGTGTGTTAAGTCTTAAAGTCCGATAAGTTGGTGGCATTACAATTATAAAACTTTCATATGTTTTTTCTGTTGTGATTTTAAATGACAATAATAAAACTTTCCATACTCTCTTTTAAATTTTTTGTTTTAGTCAAATAGGTCCAAAATATTATAGATACCGTGCTTCGAAATGGAGTCGTTGGAATCATGTCCGAGTATACAAATAAGTGGGAAAGAAGGGTTCCTCTAACCCCATCGCATTGTGCTCAACTTTTGCATGTTGGCAAGGTTAAAACGGGCATGAACTGCATTATTATGCACCCATCAACAAAGAGGATTTATCACGAGGCAGTCTATGAAGATGTGGGTCGTGAAATTTCAGAGGATTTGTCGGAATGTGGTCTCATCTTGGGTGTCAAACAACCAAAGGTACCTAAATATTACTGTATCCTGTTTTTCTAATAGTGCCTAGTTTTTGGTATCACGTATTGTATGATAGAACGCGATACAAATAGCATTGTATCGTAGCAGTAGCGACCAATATCAGTTGTATTATACCGGCCCGTATCTTTTTTCATATAAAAATGAAATGTATATTTATTTTTTATTGAACCCTTAGTATCCTTTTCTTGTATTCTAATATCCTTATAACAACGAGATTACAATGGGACTTTTGAGTGCACTTTTTATCATAATGTCAAAATCGTACTGTTAGACAATATAATCATGTTCTATGATTGGTTTTGACTATAATCCTACCTAAATTGGTTTTGATTTTTGAAAATACCAATGTCAAATGGATCGAGCGATCAAATAGGGTTGAAATTGGGTGGATAGTTGAAGGAAATTGTTTTCGGGATTTTGGATAACTCGAGTAGGGCTAAATTTTGAGTGGGTGCATGTTCTTAGGAAAAATTAGGGTTTATTGGATTATTTAGGTCTAAATTTTGGTCAGGGAAAGTGGTATGGATTCCGGGTACTGAACGGGTTTTGTAATGGGGGTTAGGTAAGCAATTATAGGACTGTAATCGTACTCCGGGTTGTCCAGTAGGTACCAAGGGTCTAAGCAGGTAGGGAGGAGTTGTTTGAGGGTCAGAATAATAGGGGAAAAGGATGGGGTGGGGTCGGGAATGGGCAAGGGCTTCCTGGGGGTTTTCTGCTCTCGAAAAGAGGTCGGGATGGGGGCTATATGGTCGCCCACTGTGGCATAAGGTCTGGGCGGCTAGCAAAAGGGTGTCGGCAAGCAGTATGGTTTGTGTCGGGGCTTTGGTGAGCCACTGGTGGTCGACGGCTGTTACATGACCAGTTGGAGGGACGTTGGCCCCCATTTGGGTGGTCCGACACCATGGATGTTCCATTCGACCCTGGTCGGCAGCTACAAGCTTAAAAGGTACCCCTACCGAGGGTGGAAATTTCTCCTGAGGATGATCAACGGTATCGGGTCTCTATTCAGAATTTTGGGTTATAATTTCTGGTGATTCTTGAAATGAATTAGGGTTTTGCATTTTAGAAAATCGCAAAATTAGGGCTTTAAATTGTTCTTTTTGTTTTCGTGCCAATTCTTCAAATTTTTTATTTCTTTTCTCTTCCATTCTTGCCATTTGTTGTCTCAATTCTTCGTTAATCTCTTCTCGAATTCGGGTTGTCTTTTTCGGGGCCATTGCGAAAGTAGGGCACGATTTTGATAATTAACTCACACCGATACACGCAATTACCAATATTGGAGCTTCACCAGCTCTGATACCAATTTGACGTGAACTACACGTCAATGACCTAAAAATCAAGACACTTTGATTTCTAGAGATAGAAATAAAGAATTCCTTATATTCAATAATGGATAAGTGATTACAAAATACGATTACAATCCTATTTATAGTAGAGACCTTACTTGCTAATCAAGTAATAGCTATAATGACTAATGGGCCAATTAAGAAATAAAATAATACCTAATTAGTCCCAAACATGTTTGGGGCTATTAAAGGCTAAAAAGAATATAAAAGAACTAAAAGAAAATATAAAATACAATGAAATAACATAAAAGGAAAATAAAATGTGGATTCCCATAAAAACTTTAGGAGAATATGCGAAAATTAGTAATCTCAAAGCTAATATTTGGAAGGAAAGCATATCCCCCCATCACGATCCACAATTGTAGCATAACATCCTCAATAATCTGCCTGTATATATCTCATGTTCTATATTTCTTTCCTAGTCTTTAGTATCTAAACAATTTGTTTCCTTTTCTATTTTTGTGTAGTTTGTATAAATGGGTATACTCACTATCAGTTATTGAGCATTAAAAATCTCGTCTTATGGCTAAGAGGTTCCATCAATGTCCCGGGATTGACTACAGTGAGACCTTTAGTCCAGTGATCAAACTAACAACAATTCGAGTGGTCCTCAAACCTGTCATATTTCACCAGTGGTTCATACATCAGTTGGATGTCAAAAATGCCTTCCTCCGTCCATGGTCGCTTGACTGAGGAAGTATTCATGTCCTAACCTCCTGGTTTCATTGAAAAGTCACAACCTCAACATGTGTGTGGCCTTCATCTCGCGCTTTATGGTCTCAAGCAAGCGCCTCTCACATATTTCCACGAATTGAAGAACTTCATTCTCTCTCTCGGATTTATCAACACCAAGTTAGGCACTTCACTGTGTATATCCTTGTATATGTGGATGATTTATTGATTACAGGGAGCTCTCCAACATTCATTCGAACAATTATTCATGCCATATCCAAGCGGTTTTCCATCAATGAACTTGGTCCCATCCACTACTTTCTAGGAGTTGATGTTATTCCACAGAGTCGTGGGTTATTTTTTTTCTCAACACAAATACATTTGTGACCTCCTTGAGCGCTTTAAGATGGATGGTATCAAAGTCGTTATGAGGCTCTCAGTTCTTCAACTCACTTGCTTCTCATTGATGGCACTCCAGATACCAGTCTATCCCAATACCATAGTTTGATTGGGGACATGCAGTACCTCTCTCTCTTAGCCGGATATAGCTTATAAAGTTAACAAACTTTCTTAATTTAAGCACGCTACCACCCAAACTCACTAGACTACGGAAAAATGGCTCCTTCATTATCTGAAGCACACCATACCCCACTGTTTGTTTCTTATCCACTCTCACCCTCTTCATCTTACTACATGCTCTGATACGGATTGGGCTAGGAACCATGATGATTGCACCTCCACTCAGCTTACATCATTTTCCTTGGATCGAATCCTATCTTGAGGTGCTCCAAAAAGCAACGCACAGTTGCTCGTTCTTCCACCAAAGAGTAATATTGAGGTGCGCTCGCATGTTTTTTAACACAACGGTAGATTTCTGCGTAATTTGTATTGTTCTCACAAATATAGCCCCTCTATATGATCATTTATTTGTATACAATGTTGTATGTCTTTTCGTATGTATGGTGTCTTCAAGTACGATAATTTGAATAAAACTTCCCAAAATTTAACTGGACATTATATTTCTTTTTATAATCAGTTGTTCTTCGTCAATATATCCACCTTATGTCATCAATTTGTACGTCTATATATATTGTGTTTGTGGATAAGTGTGTGTGCGGTGTTTAAAAGTCCAATAATTTGAATACGATGGCATCTTTCAGTGTATTATCCTTTTTCTCCCCTATATTTGATAATTTTTGTGTGTAAATTGCACATATATATACATGTGTGTGTGTGTGTGTGTTGTCTCCAACTCCCATAATTTGAATACAAAGTTGGATTTCTTTGCATTCTTTACTTTTCTCCTCAAGTTTTTGACTTTGTTTTTATCATTTATACCATATATATATATATATATATATATATATGTGTGTGTGTGTGTGTGTTAAGTCTTAAAGTCCGATAAGTTGGTGGCATTATAATTATAAGACTTTCATATGTTTTTTCAGTTGTGATTTTAAATGACAATAATAAAACTTTCCATACTCTCTTTTAAATTTTTTGTTTTAGTCAAATTGGTCCAAAATATTAAAGATACCATGCTTGGAAATGGAGTCGTTGGAATCATGTCCGAGTATACAAATAAGTGGGAAAGAAGGGTTCCTCTAACCCCATCGCATTGTGCTCAACTTTTGCATGGTGACAAGGTTAAAACTGGCGTGAACCCCATTATTATGCTCCCATCAAGAAAGTGGATTTATCACGAGGCAGTCTATGAAGATGTGGGTCGTGAAATTTCAGAGGATTTGTCGGAATGTGGTCTCATCTTGGATGTCAAACAACCAAAGGTACCTAAATATTACTGTTATCCTATTTTTCTAATAGTGCCTAGTTTTTGGTATCACGTATTGTATTATAGAACGCGATACAAATAACATTGTATCGTAGCTGTAGCGGCCAGTATCGGTTGTATCATACCGGCCCGTATCTTCTTTTTTCATATAAAAATGAAATGAATATTTATTTATTTTATTGAACCCTTAGCATCCTTTTCTTGTATTCTAATATCCTTATAACGGGATTACAATGGGACTTTTGAATGCACTTTTTATCATAATGTCAAAATCGTACTGTTAGACAATATAATCATGTTCTATGATTGGTTTTGACTATAATATATTTTATCATTTAGTATAATGCATTCTCTTTACATTTAGTTATTTGTTATTGTGTTTTTTACATTGTTCACTATATCATATGATACAATACACAATATGTGATACATAGGTTTTCAGTACGTGATACGATCCATGATTTGGTAAATATGCTAGAATGTTACTACATCAATATAATAAAAAATGGAGTCAAGACAAGCCCTTCACGAGGATTACATTAAAAGGGATGGGTATTTGAATCTTACTATCCTTAGAATGAAAGCAAAAACAATAATCTCTATCAGAGCTATATAAATTTCTAACCAGATCACAATAAAAAGAGGGGGGAGGCAAGGAGCATTGGGATGACCTTTATAAAAACAAATTTGAAAATATTAGTGTCAAGATCTAAACCCAATTTGGTTGTACTTTACATGACTATGAACTTTAAACTCCAGGATAATTATTTGGTATGAGTGCAGTTGGAGATGATTCTTCCCAATAGGGCTTATGCCTTTTTGTCTCATACCCACAAGAGACAGAATGAAAACATGCCTTTGTTAGTTAAGGTATGTAAAATGTACCGGATCAATTCATTTTAGACATTAATCAATGATTGAGTATGATTTTTTATTTGCCTCGTCCTTTTTTTTGGTTTTTAGATCTTAGTTGAAAGGGTTTATTTGTTCGATTATGAACTTATAGATGGAGACCATGGGAAAACGTTACTAGCTTTTGAAAAATTTGGTGGTAGATCTGGAATGATTGACTTATTAGGTGGATTAGGACAATGTATGTTCCACTGAACGTATTCTCATAGACTCCATACCAAATTAATAGTCGTTGTTTGAAAGTCAAACTTTTAAAAAAAATTACTTTCAAAATTTATTTTCCGAATAATGATTAATACATTTAAACACATGACTTGAACTCAGATGAGTAACTTTGTAAATTCACCGTATTTTATGTATTATTTTTAGAAACATAAAAATTAATTTGGGACGAACTAAAAAGGAAAGCATGACTATAATTATGAACCGGGGCAGTCATATTTTGAAAATTCTAGGTTGTTTTGAACTTTAGGGCTTTCTCCATTTTTACTTTATCTTTGGTCAGTGGATGAGGTTGACTTGGGCGTAGGAACCTCTATCCACTATCAAAATCTTCCATCTGGTCTCAGTTCCATTTCCTATGTTCACATTAGTAGGGTTCTATATTTTAACAAATAATATGAACATTATATGTTGCAGAGATAAAAAGTTCCTTTGGATTAATAGACTCTACTTTTTGTTATTGATGTTTCAGCAAGATTGGATCCAAAAATGATCTGTCGGAAAGATTTCCAAATTTTCAGGGGAGGCAGGGGTTTTCTACCAATTCTGATTTTCAGAATTCAGATTTACTTTATACTTTCCCAAAATCGAAGATACCGAATAAACATCCTAACATGAAAATCAGAAAAAACTGATTTAGGGTATTTTGTGTTAAATCAGATTGGCCTGATTTAGGAAAATTGGAAAAAAATCAGGATTAATTCTGATTCCTATCTATTTTTGTTTGATAAATTCAGAATTCAAAAAACTTGATTGAGCATTTAAAAATATCATTCCAAAATCCGATGGATTTTTCAGAAAATTTGATGTTTGGAAAAAGCCACGCACCTAATTTAGAACAATGAGTAAAGGACATTAAATTGTTAGTGAATAGATTTTAGGCATTTTTATATCATTTAATCATTGCCTGAAGAAAGGACAACTATTTTATCTCCTTTTATGGTCTTAAAACTATAGCTTCAATGTTCAAGGTTGTATGTGTGGTGTATTTTGGCTCTCCGATGGCTTCCCGTTGGTTCACGTCTGTTTTGGGAGATAAACATATTTTTCTCAATATTTACAAAATTGCCACTTTAAGGAAAATCTATAAATAGAAGCCTATTTTCTGTTTTTTGGGCAGTGCTATTTTTTCCAACAAGAGTGAACATTTTGTGAGTTTTTCAAACAGAAAAGTGAGTGAGAGCTTCATGTTTAAAGATTAGTTCTTGTGCTTGGTTTGTGAGTGACTTTCTTGGAGAGATAAAGAGTGTGAGTGTGTAACCTTGTGGTTCCTCCATTTATCAAAGAAAGAAGAAATCCTACCATTGTGGATGTAACATTTGTTTGGGTGAACCACGTTATATTGTTGTCATTTCTTTGCTTTGATTGCTTGTGTGTTATTGTTATCCTACTTGTTGATTGTTGATTGGATTCGTTTTGAGTTTGCACAATTTGTTTTCATTAGGAACAAGGTCTTGGGTGTTTTTCGCACACCAAGTGTTTGGTAAAATTTTGAAGTAAGTTTTATTATCTTGGTTGCTTAACATAGGACTATTTTAGCGCAACAAGTGGTATCAGAGCTTTGGTTGCTTGGTTTGATCGGTATTTTGGTTCGACTTGAATCAATTTGAGTGATATTGGCATAAATTCTAGAATTTGTTCTAAATGGTGGAAGAGGTGTCGCAAACGATCGAATCAACTTTTACAAGCGGAGGCTCTAAGAAGTGGGATCCTAGTTATGGATTCGGAGGCTCAATGAAGTTTGAGATAAAACCTTTTGATGAGAAAATTAATTTTGGCTTGTGGCAAAGAAGGATGCGGGGTGTTCTTGTTCAACAATGGTTGGTTATAGCATTGTTGGGTATAGAGAAACGTCCGGTGGATATGACCGAAGCCGAATGGAGAGATCTTGATCAAAGAGCGATTTCTTCAATTGAAATGTATATCACGGATGATGTGCTCAATCACGTGATATCGAAAACTATGGCTAAGGGCATGTGGGAACAGTTAGAGGATATTTATTTGGGTAAGTCTTTGTCAAATAAATTGTTTATAAAGAAGATGCTCTTCAAGTTAGAAATGAAGGAGGGCGGTGATATGATGAAGCATATAAATATCTTCAATGCTTTGATCAACGATTTGAACCAGATTGATGTTCAATTTAGCAAGAAGGATCAAACGTTATTGTTGCTTGCTTCATTGACTGATTCATATGAGCACTTTGTCACCACACTTATGTTTGGGAAGACTACTCTCAAGTTCAATGATGTAATGCAGGACATTATTTCTCACGTGGCCATGAAGAAGAAAAATGGTAGCGGTGGAGGTAGTTCATCTTCTCAAGATGAAGGCTTGGTAGAAAAGGTTGTTGGTGGTGGACGAAGAGGAAGGTCGAAGTCTCGGGGTGCAAATAATCGGGGATTCTAAAGGTCTCAATCTCGAGACATTAGCACGGTTGAGTGTTTCAAGTTCCATAAAAAGGGTCACTTTAAACGGAATTGTTCGGAGTGGAAGAAAGATGATAATAAAGAATTCACTACTAAGGATGTGTCCGGTGTTGCTACTTTAGAGGAAGGCAAAGAGGATCTTACTTGTTTTTTCACCGATCATGTTGATGGTTGGATTATAGATTCTGGATGTTCATACCACATGTGTCCGAACCGGGAATGGTTTGAGGATTACAAGTCCAATATTGGGGGTGAGATTCTCATGGGAAACAATGCTACGTGCAAAGTAGTGGGAATCGGGCCGGGGCACATAAAGATGTGGGATGGGGTAGTTCGAATCTTAAATGAAGTGAGGCACGCTCCTGAACTTAAAAAGAACTTGATTTCCTTAGGCGCACTCGATTCAAAGGGGTGTGTGATTCAAGCCGAGGGTGGGGCTTTAAAGGTGAAAAGGGGATCGATGGTGATTTTGCGCAGCAAAAAGTTATCGAAAAATCTTTATTGATTGAAGGTAAATACGGTAGTGGGTGGAGCGATAGTCTCCACGGAGCCTGAAATCGATGAGCAACAATTTTGGCACATAAGACTTGGTCACATGAGCCAACGGAGAATGGAAGAACTTCATCGACGAAAGTTCTTGAAAAGGGTGCATGGATGCAAGCTCATTTTTTGAAGTATTGTGTGATGGGGAAGCAAACTCGAGTGAAATTCACTATATCTACGAACAAGAGTAAAGGGACTCTTGACTATATTCAGTCCGACGTTTGTGGGCCTTCAGATGTTGTTTCCATAGGCGGCTTTAGATACTTTGTGACTTTCATAGATGATTATTCACGAAAAGTGTGGGTTTACTACTTGAAGGAAAAATCGTAGGTTTTCGAGAAGTTCAAAGAGTGGAAAGCCATGGTGGAGAATCAAACAGGGAAGAAGATCAAGTATTTGAGGAGCGACAACGGGGGTGAGTATAAAGATGGTGGGTTTCTCAAGTATTGTAAAGATGCGGGCATCACAAGGCACTTTACCGTTAAGAAGACTCCACAACAAAATGGGGTGTCAGAGAGGATGGACCACACCATTATGGAAAGGGAAATGTGCATGAGGTTTCATGTCGGGTTGCCGAAATCATTTTGGGCAGCAGCTCTTGATCACGCCGTGTATTTGGTGAATCGGTCACCAAATTCGACTCTTGGTTTGAAGTGTCCGGAGGAAGTATGGTCGGGGCACGAGATCAACTACTCTACTTTGAGGGTGTTCGGATGTCCGGGTTATGCTCACATTCCTAGTGACGAGAGGACCAAAAATGACCCGAAAACTCGTCGGTGTATTTTCCTAGGCTATGGAAAAGGGGTAAAGGGGTTCAAGCTTTGGGATCCATATACGAGGAAGCTAGTTGTTAGTCGGGATGTGAGGTTTGATGAGACGTCCATGTTGAAGGCCAAGGAGTTCTTGGAAGTTGCTGATGAGGGTGGTGTTATAATCGTCGAGATTCCTTTGGTATTTCTGAGATCATCAACCACCGGTAGTGATAGTGCATCTACTAGTGGTTCAAGTGATTCTCAATCGGGTGATGACACGGTTGAGGTGGAGGACACTCAACGGGTGGAGCAAGTGAGATCCATAGCACGTGACCGAGAGCGTAGGGAGATCAAGACACCATCTAGACTTAGTTGGGAAGAGGTCAATTACGTTCTCATTTCTAGTGAGGGTAATCCAACGACATACAAAGATGCCATTAATTGTAATGTCATGGAGAGTTGGATGGGTTTTATGTTGAAATAGATGGAAGATCTACGAAATAACTCTGTGTGGGAGTTGGTTCCTAAACCCAAGGGGCGACACATCGTTGGCTCTATGTGGGTGTATAGGAAGAAAGAGGCAATTAACAAAATAGAAGAACTGAAGTCCATGGCAAGGCTAGTAGCGAAGGGGTTTTCACAAAAGGAGGGGATTCACTACTAGAAATAGTCATTTTTATGATGGGGAAAAAGGGTCATAAAAGGTTATTTATGACGTTTTTCGAAGCTTTAAAAACCGTCATAATGTTGTGTGTCATAATAAATTGGTGTTTACAAAACCGTCATAACAAACCATCCTATTACGACAGTTTTTTGTGCAAACCGCCATTAAAAAATAATGTTGTGTGTCTTAATAAAATTGGTGTTGACAAAACCGTCATGATAAACCATCCTATTACGACAGTTTTCCATACAAACCCTTATTAAGAATAATATCATGATTATTGAACCGTCATTATAAACCTATGAAAAATGACGGATATTAATAAAACGTTCATAAAAAGTACGATTACTTTAATAATTATAACGACAGCTTACATAAAACTGTCATAAAACATACGGTCATAAAAGTTATTTCTTTTCTTTCATTTTTTTGTGATGAATTATATTATACTATTACAATATCCCAAACATGTTATGCATAAAACTACGAACTATCAATTCAAAGCAAGAATTTTCATACTCAAAGTAGCAAATTCCAAGTACCAATATAACTAAACCATAAGCATAAAAAAATGTCATTAATATTTGAAATTAAAGAAAATAAAAAGCAACAGCAGTCTCCTAATAGACTTCTGGGCAACTCAAAAATGAAAAGATATCTAAAATGACCTATACTACTAGCAAATTAAACTGCAACATTAATTCTATTCGTGTAGCGTGGAAACCCAATTTAGCAACAGCTACACCGAATACGCAATAGGCAACATCCGAATCGATACCTGAATAAAAGGGGGAAACAAATAGTCGTTAACAACTAAAACAAATTCACCATATAAAGAATATAACTTGAACAATAATGATATTCTAATATAATATTGAGCATCAAAAAATAAACATTTGCATAATATTAAAGTAAATTTTACTTTCATTCTTTATTAAGGCATGGAAGAGATAAATGGGGAAGGTTTTATGGAAATTTCGGCAAAATTTTCTTTGTTTTTTTAATAATCCAAAATTAAGCCTGACATGTGTAACAACCAAAACACTATAAATCCCACCTCGGGCATTCAGTATCATCATCAACAACAAGAACAACATTATAAAAATGTACTCGTGAGAAAAATGAGGAAGGTTTTATAAAAATTTCGGCAGAGTTTCCTTTATTTTTTTAATAATCCAAAATTAAACGTGACATATTTAACCAACAACAACAACAGAAAGCCCAACCTAGACATTCACTATCAACAATATAAAGTCCACTATGGGCATTCACCATCAACAATATAAAGCCCACCCCGGGCATTCAACATCATTAACAAAGTTATTAATTAGATTGAAGAAGGAAAAAAAAGGTACCCGAAAAGATAGGCCAAAATTGTCCACAACTACAGCTCACTAAAAATAGTCCTGAATGAAATCGATGAACTCATGTTGAACTTCTTCTATCTCATGATTTTTATAGATTGCTTTTTCAGCCAACTCTTTCATCTAACAAATCAAATAACATAAGTTGTATTCAATTTTTCCTTATAAAAGTAATTAGCAATAAAACAAAATGTTATAAAATAAATATTTATTACCTTTAGTTTAGTAGATTGAGACGGATTCTCCATTAAATCTCTCATGAACTTCAATATGTAAATCCCGCATTCAACATTTCCCGGTTGTAGAGGGCCCTATAGAATGATATGTTGAAGATAATAGTTATATTAAGATTTAAGATATAAGTCAGTAATGTATATTCATTAACATTATCGTACCTTAACATTCTCCCAGTTTGAACCTGAAATTATTCCTCCTTTCGATACCACCAACGCTTTAAATTCACTTCAAGACAAAGATTAAAATGAAAAATATGTGTACAAAGACAATGTGATTAAAGATATATATATATATATATATATATATATATATATATAAGTCATTACTCACGTGCTTGTAAAGAGTTTCAAGTCTCGATCTGGCACCCTATGTAAAGAATTTAAATAGAATATACTCCTCGAAGAGAAATCGATAACTGCTAAAGACAAATCAAACCTACAATGTAATGAGTTGTTAACATCAATGATACAACCATGTTTTGATATAATTATAACAACTTAAGACAATAAATAAACTTACCCTATGTTAATTGACATAAAATATGTTTGGTTATCTTTAGCATCTTTCATTGCATTCCTAATAAAAATATGCATTTTTTTCCTTCAAATAAGCTTGTTGAGCATCCCCGGGATTAACAAATACAGTAAAATCCCGATTATTTTGAAACTTCTCGTACAAGAATATAAAAAACAAAATAGAAATATATTAGAAAGGAGTAGACAAATAAAATTAAGATGAAAACAACTTATTCTCACACCTCATGTATCCGATTAGACAACTGGCATCAAGCTCCTCCATTTTACAAAAACACACCAACTCATGTTTAGGAATGTAGGTTGATTAAAGTTCGTCTCCAAAAATCCCAACTTGAATTTTTACGGTATCACTTTTCATGATTGAATCTAGCATGCTTGCAAATATCACAAGTGCCCCTCTCTCAACACCATTTTCTCTATCTTCTTCCTAGTTTGCATTGGTTATAAAATAGTTAAAAATATTAACAATGATATCTTTAATATAAAAGAAAACTCCTCACAACTCTACCTCTGCGTCTACTATAACAAATTCTTTAGGCCACGCAACATGTGAATTATGTGCATTCATAACTGTTACTAACTCATCACCACAAGGTACGGGAAGGGGGGCATCTAGAGTGTAAACAGTATCCACAGACACTCGCACGTAATTTTCTCCTAAATGTTTATGGTGCACTTTGTCGTCTGGCCCAACCCTCTCAAAAACACAACCCTTAGCGACAATATTGGTACGTGAATTTAATGCCAATTTACATGGTTTGCCCATGCCATTATGAAGTGTGGGACTCAGAGATGTCATGTGAGCGGATCTCTTTCCATTATCTTTCAACTATTTGTACGTAAAAAATAAAAATAAAATCAATAACATTTATATAATATAAAAAATAAAAAGTCAACACCAATAATATATAATATTTATTTCTCACATTGCTATTTTTCTTCTTATTTGTCTTCTTGGCATGCGAATCACATGATGCACTGACATGTAATGAAATTATTTTGTGCAATCCATTGCCACTTTTTGGGGTGTTCAGTCCGACTTTCATCATTGCCCTCTCGTACTCCGACACCTTTGCCAACAATTCTTGCATCTGCACATCTTTTTCTTTGCCTATTTCTCTTTTCGCATGCAGCTTAGACTCTAACTCACTAATATTCTTCTTTGATCCTCGCTTAGTGAGGTTAAAAAAGGTTGTGGGGGTGACTCCATGCCCTTTACCCCTAACACGACCCGGATGCTCGGGTGTCCCTAATGCCAAAGTTAGGACGTCTGAGGTTCCTTCGATGACCAAGCTCCCAACTTTAATTTGACAGTTTAGCACATTCTGCAAAAAAAATCAATCAAGTTAAGATATATAACATTAACAATAATTCAATTAGATGTATTTGATGTTGAATATTTATGTAAACAAACTCATAAATAGAAACTCACAATTTTATCCGCTATTTCCCTAGTAGCCTCATCACGAAATTGCCTATTTTTATCTTAGCGACCTTTTTTCCGTAGATAAGCCCTATCGTCGTCATCAAACTTATCACCTGCCTCTTTCTGTTAACATATAAAAAATTGGGTGAACTTAGATAGTGTAGTTTATTTCATAAATATCAATGTTTGTCAACTAAGAAAAACAAGTACATACAAGGTCTTCGATAAGTCCAGAATAGCCTTTCTTACTCATCCGATGGTTATATATATTCTTCCCCCGTCTTTCAACTTGTGCCGTGCTTAGCACCTTATAAATACATAAGTATGAGCAACTTATACAAATAACTTTGAAAAAATATGATTTTAACCATTTGCTATATACCTCAAACCCCTTTGAGATTCTCACTTTTACGAATTCCTCCCAATACTCCTGTTCAATATATTTTTTATAGATCTCAGGCCGATGCTTGAGTTGATCAGGTTCATCTCTGAATGGTCAGACGTAAAGCCTAGTCAATTCTCCTTTAAAATTTTTCCACTGAGCCGACATATTAGATAGCACTTATTTCTTTATCTTCAGATCCATATCAAATTTAGACTGTGAATTAAAAATGAAAATAAATTAAGGAATACAAGATAAATGTGGGTTTCACAAAATACTTATGCTTATTTTGAAACAGGCCTGGTACAATTACAACTAAAATTGAGAAATTTAGAAGTTCTCTTTCGAAGATTGAGCAAGTCTTAGAGATTTAGCCTTTATAAATCTTTCATTATTTATATTTGAGTACTAAGTATTGTTCTTTTTCATAAACTACAAGAGTATATAGTCGTTTGAAGACCAAGTGGAAATCGTCCATGACAAGTTTCTACTATATTTGAGTCACCAACACTATATTAGATCATCAAAGGTAATATCTATTTATATCATTAATTAAAATGATTGACATGTTAGAGGACTCGACGTGATTAAGAACAACAATGATAACTTCTGCATTAGCACACACGTGGAATGTAAGAGGCATCTCCAAAAAGGTGTTATAAGGAGAATAAAACGGTTTAATAAAATGTACAAACCAAATTTTTTTGTGGTACTGGAGCCCAAGCAAGATAGTTCAAAGATTAATTCATTTTGTTTCAAACTTGGTTTCGGATCTTGTGTATCCAACATCAATAGTAAGATATGGTGTTTTTTCAAGAAGGATATTAAATGGGAGGTAATGTTTTACAATTAATAGGCATAAGATCTTTAAATTCCTAAACTTCTGGACTAAGAAACAAGAATGGGAGGTAATGTTTGACAATCAATAGGCAGTTCAGTACTTCTCTGCAGGCAATAGTCTTCCTAAGATCAGTACTAGCACCAGAATAGCTCTTATCCCAAAGATAGATCATCCTCAAACTTTAAATGATTTTAGACTCATAAGTATGTAGAATTTTGTCAATAAGATATTCTCTAGAATTCTAAATGATAGAATTTTTACCATTCTTCCATCTATTATCTCTCCAATGCAGTCAGGATTCATTAGAGGAAGATCTATTACTGAGAATGTGATGCTTGCTCAATAATGTATGTCTAGAATTAACTCAAAACGTATGGGAGGCAATGTAATTATGAAGCTGGACATGTCAAAGGATTATGATAGAGTTTCATGGTGGTTTCTGATAGTTGTTTAGTTTTGAAAATGACTTTTTGATTTTATGATGTTTCTTTGAATTTTGGTTTATGCATAAATTGGAAAAACATATTATAATTTCTGTCAAACTTGAGAAGCAAAGGAATATATGTGATTGGTAGTATATTTGAAGTAAATTGAAGCAAATAGAGTAATTAGATTATAATTTCTATATTATTCTGTTTTGATGCTTTCTTATAACTGAGTAATCAATTAAAGTCAGTTAACAGATAACAGAGTAATTTTCTTGGTGATTGTTTTTATATAACTGTATATGGTTGCATAATGAAGGCAGGTCTTTATTTTTTTACAACCAAATCTTGGCTTAATAAGGTGAACATGTATTTGGCTAAAAAAGAAGCAGGTCTTAAGAGAATTAGTAGCAGGCCTAATTATAGAAAGTAGGTCTTTGGCTATATTACTCTTTACTATTTATTTGGATCAAACATTTTGGCTATATTGAATGTGGGGGACTATTAGCAATAACATCTTCTGTATCAGATATGTACAAAGGCAGGGTATCTTTATTTATCTCACAGTCTGGTAATTCAGTGGCTCTAGGAGATAAGGAACAAATATCAACAACTGCTACATCATCTGCACTGATATTTAATGAATGGATTTTCTTGACATGATCTTTAATGTTCTTTGCAATGGCTTTCTAGGAATGATTCTTTGTCCCAGGAACTGATATAGCATTATGCTCTATATAATCCCCTTCTTCTAACTCCACATTTCTAACAATAGTTTCTACTTCATCTTCACTGATATTTAGAATTATAATGTTAGTTATGTTATACGAACATAAATAATATTAAAATCAGATTAAAATTGTTCATCAAATGCTTTACCAAAAAAATTCATCAGCTTATGCAAACTTGAAACAGACTCAAGACAGTTCATATTACTAGTGACAATAGCTAGAAAAAACTGATATGAGCTAAATGTGTGGAATAGGTTTTTTGGGCATCTCATCTCCTCAAATCGCATGAGAATGTCTTGCCAACAGTTATAATTTGTGTACAAATTATAATTTCTGACATTTATATCAATTATTTTTTATACTGCTGTACAAATTATAATGATGTGATTTTGTGAAACACAGTGACCAAAATTCAATCCCTCAAGGCCATCAGTTACAATGTTTTCTTGTTACATAGTACTTGTGTTGATTTTATTTGGAATAGGTCACTTAGTTTAATGGATAACAGTTATAATTGCTTTTATTTATTTCACATCAATTTGTTATTCATGGACAAGTCTCTTAGTTTAATGGATAACTTTTTTCGACTGTGGGCTAATTTAAAATATTTGAGCATGTAGATATAAGAACCATGGGCTATTTTAGTTTCTTGAGCATGACTTATCATGAGGACTGTGGGTGATTCTGAAAAACTTTCACGAGGACTAGGTTTTTCTAAAAAACTTAACTGAGCATATACATTTGTGTAAATTGTGGACTATTTTCAGAGTTATTAAGTGTATGTGCAGATGGGTCATGGTCAACAATTTTCAGATCTATCGATGTGAAACAAAAGTTGAGAAAAGGATGTATAACAGCAAATATAACACCAGTTGAGAATTCACCCTAGTGGCATAATCAAGAAACATAAAAAAGCCTTGAACCCCATTATAATGAAGAACCAAGGGGAAATCTTCAAAATCACTACAATCAATTGTTGGGGGCCATTTCATAGGATGTTAAACATATATTGGAAATATAATCACTAGTTGCCACCCAAATATCTGGAATTTTAAAGTTCGAACATATTTTTCTCACTATTCTTCCGCACAGGCAGAGGTCTCTAACGATTACTATTTCACTAGGAATTATAAATTGTTGTGTCTTAGTATAACGAATATCCTAAGGAAGTGAACACAGAATTCGAAGATATAATCACCAAATGAATAACTTCTGGACCAGTTGTCGACCAGTAGTAGGAATACTTGGCACTAGTGACGGATCGAGAATTTCAATCTGGCGGGGGGGGGGGGGGGGGAGTATAAGGATGAATAGCTGTTGGGATTGTATCATATCTAATAAGCCGATAATTGCTGTTGGTAACAAACCAAGAATAGCTGTTGGTTTTACTTGATTAATAAACTAGTAACAGTACACTGTTTATATACATAGCTAATAGCACATGCCTAATAGTTTGAATTCAACTGAGTTTGAATACATGTTGATTGTGTTAAGAAAATGATTTTTTAAAAGATGAAATGTTTAAACTTGAGTAATTATTAACGTGGACACAATCGATTTAAAACTAACAAATTTAATTCAATACACACGTGTAAAAGTAAGAAATTAAGTCCCTGAATTGACGTTGACACAATCCATGTCAGATACGAATAACAAAGGTTCAAGACACATGGAAGAAATCAAATATTTACTTGTAAAGATGTCCATAAATTTTCTTTCAAATGAATTGGCACTTTCTTCCAAGATCCATAACGTATTGGAATCATCGTCTTAACTATGACTCCTCTATAACTCGTAAAATCAAGTCTTGTTTAACCAAAGGGCTTCCCAGATATGTTGTAATCGAGTTGAATTCTTTTTCCATCTTTAATTTTGGTTATCCGTTGACAAACAACAATACCTCTACCTTTTCTTGTGTTATTAGAATTGTCTTCTGAAGGCTCCAAGTTATCTATGTCGTGATCCTCCATTTCGTCCATGTTCCTCTAATGACAGAGAGCCTAAAACCAGAATTTCCGTAGTGTAGAATACATTTAGAACATTGCAACAAAATATCTCAGCATAATTATTGAACGGAGAGATAACAGTTAGTAATTATTGAAGACCTATGCTTTCAACTTGGTCATTATAATAAGATTTAGCCCATAAAAACCTTCCTAACCCATCTCTTATTATAGCTCCGGCACCAAACCGGCCAATAAACAATTGCACCATGTAATGAATATATATTTGTGTTTGTTTAAATGTTAACAAATAGTTTTTTAGTTCACTGAACAAAACATGTTTCTATCATGTATAGACTATGAAACTATGAGAATAATTAATCGAGAAACACAACTTATAAAGCCTAGAAATTTCCATATTTCAGGTCCTAAACGATCTTTTTAGCCAAAAGTCAAAACATAAAGTGCATTCCTTGAAAATAAAGTCAATCAACTAATCAAACACATACCCAAACAACTACATTTTGATCTAATTATCTACCCAAGTCCCCTCGCAATCTGTTTTCGCATACGCGGATGGCGAGTTGTCAATTTCCTCAACATTTGGCAATGATCTACTCGATTCATGATCTCCAATGCAACCAGCAATGCAGTCTTCATCGCTATCATCACTATTATATACTCTTTGAGGAGTTGCTAAAGAAATTGACCATTTAGGATCGAGTTGGTTGGGTACATAAAAAACTTGTTTGGCATGAGAAGCTAATATAAATTGCTCATTCTGAGGGCCAACCCTCCCAAGTTCAAGCAACGTGAAACCAAGTTTATCAATATTGACGTCGTTGTTGCTGTCACACCAATCGCACTTGAAAATCGAAATCTTAAATGTTATATAATCAAGCATCCAAATTTCAGTAATGACGTCGTAATAGCATAGATCTGAAAGCACTGGATTCTTATCTTTAGCACTAGAAACCTGTATCGTTGTGGCAACAATGCTCACTCCACTATTTTGGTTGACTCGATCAACATCACTTTCCCTTGTATTATAACGACATCCATTAATAACATAACCGGGAAATTTTATTACGTCTCGACGTGGTACTCGAGCTACCCATTTTAAGGTATCTGAAACGTTGTTGCCCATTTGTTGAATTTCGTCAACCTAAATTTTGAGAGCATTAGTTAAAATAATTAGAGTTATTTAGAGTCTTACTTTTGATAAATTGATCATACCCTTTAACGTAACCAAAGAATAAAAGTCTTGTTGTGCTCATCTTGTAACCATTTTAGATTTCTGCGCTTTTGAGAATATTTTTGCCTCAAGCTCTCCATGTGCTCCCTAGTTATTAAAAATAAAATATATAGTCAGCCGTCAAGATCTTATGCTTAGACAAGAAAGTAATAGTTATTACAATGAAATATATAATATTTACTCGATATAAGGTTGGACATCATTTGTATTTTCCAACATATGTCGATGTGCCTCTTCCCATACTGGCTCATCCACTTCAATGACATTACCACCACCTATTGGTTTGCCATCTTGTATTGCATCACTAGTCCTCATATTTCTACCAATTGGAACTCCAACTACATTGAGTCCGTGTAAGAACTCGAAACAAAATTCAACCGCCTCTTCTGCAATATAACGTTCCGCAATACAACCTTTTGGACGATTTTTATTGTGCACTTGACCCTTTATCCCTTTCATGTTCCTACATCAATGTTAAAAAATTTAAATAGTATTAACTAATTGAGTTGTTATTGATTAATTTCATAATTATAAGCACGAACTTACCTTTCAAAAGGGTACATCCATCGTGAAAAAACTGGACCACAAATTTCAACCTCTCTAACAAGATGTACCATTAAATGCACCATGATGCCAGCAAACACAAAGTTATCACAATATCGTTCTGAATTTCTTTTAATTTTGGCACGTCCACTACTTTTTCACAAATAGCATTAAAGAAGAAGCAAATTATAATAATCACATATCTTACATGCTTTGGTAATACAGATCGTATTGCAATGGGAAGTATTTGTTGCATTAGTATGTGACAATCATGGGACTTAAGATCAAACAATTGCAATTCTTCCATGGAAATAAGATTCGCAAAATTCGAAGAGTACCCATCAGGGACCTTAAGTCGTCGCAAAGTTTCACAAATCCTTACTTTCTCTTCCCTCGATAATGTATAATAAGCTGGTGGCAAATAAGTGCGTTTACCATTATATTGTGGTGCCAATTCATCTCGGATTCCCATGTCTACAAGATCAAGACAACTCTTAACTCCATCTTTTGTTTTTCCAGGAATATTAAGTAGGCTCGCTATGATGCTGTCGCAAACATTCTTCTCGATGTGCATGATGTCCAAGTTGTGTCGAATAAATAAATGCTGCCAATACTCAAGCTCAAAGAATATGGATTTTTCCTTCCAACATACGAAACCAGCATTATCATCTTTGGAGGAAGCACTACATTCAACGTGGTCTTCACTGCGGTTTCTCTTTGATTTTATAGTCTTTTTCAAACCGAACTTCTTTTTCAAACCCACCTTATTTTTCAAACCCACCTTCTTTCCCCAATATGCCCTAATCCCTACCAATTTCTTTAATACTTGTTCACCACTCAACGGTTCAGGTTGTACTTGAAACTCCTGCTGACCATTAAAAGCCATTTTTTGCTTTCGAAATGGATGGTCATGTGGAAAAAATCTTCTATGCGACATATATATATATATATATATATATATATATATATATATATATATACTTATTAGAATTTGTTAATCTAATAGAATCAGTTTCTTCCCCACAAATTGGACATGCATAATATCCCTTTACAGCACAACCGCACAAATTCCCATATGCAGGAAAATCATTAATAGTCCACAAAAGTATAGCCTCTAACATAAAGGATTCTTGTCGATAAGCATCATAAGCCTGAACACCTTCACGCCATAAAGCTTGTAAATATTAAATTAATGGTGCCAAGTAAACATCAATATCATGGCCTGGTTGTCGTGGACCAGATATCAACATTGTCAGCATAAAAAAATTTCTCTTTGCGCTCAACGAAGGACGAAAATTGTAGATCCTTAACATAACTGACCAAGAACTATACCTACTGCTAAGAAAACTATGTGGGTTGATCCCATCAGCTGAAAGTGCTAACCGAAGGTTTCTTGCTTCCTTCCCAAACTCTGGCCATTTCCCGTCCACTAACTTCCATGCTGGAGAATATGTCGGGTGATGCAATTTAGCATCAATTTATCTTTCATCTGCATGCCATGTCAAATCTTTTGATGTTTGAAGAGATTGGTACCACCGTTTAAACCGTGTAATAGGCGAAAAATACCACAACACTTTTGCAGGAACACCCACCTTTGACTCAGTTGTGTTCTTCCTTAACTTATACCTCGAAGTTTCGCACGTAGGGCATATAGTAGCATCTGCGTACTCTTTCCTGTAAAGTATGCAATCATTGGGACACACATGTATTTTTTTCATATCCCATTCCAAAAATAAATAATGTTTTAACATCTTTTTTCGTTGTTATAGGCAATTCATTATCTTCTGGAAGCATTTTTCCTAACAATTCCAATAACTTCGAAAAGCTTGTATCGGTCCACCCACTCCTTGCGTTCAAGTTGAAAAGATTTACCAATGCTGATAATTTAGTAAACTTTTTGCAACCCCTATATAAAGGCTTCTGAGAATCGTCAAGCAACTTTGCAAAGCTTTCAGCATGTCCCATAAAATCCTCCTCTGTAGCTTGAACCATCTCCACTCTGTTTTCAAGATCCTCTCGAGTCTCCATCACATAATCTTGAAGGTTTGGATCACACGTGTCGTCATTAGGTGGGGCAACACTTTTAGCGACTTCTCCATGCCATATCTATATATGATAAGTTTTATAAAAAGCATTCCCATATAAATGATTTTTAACCACTTTTAGACTCAACTTACATCCATTCCCACTTTTAGAGCATGGGCATGCACTACACCAAAACTAGCGATTGGTCACGGCCAAAATCCCTGACCAAAGTTGTGGGTCGCGGACTTGGGCCGTGACCATTTCCGGCGTGACCATTTTCGTCAATTTTCGTGGGTCGCGGCCCAAGTCCGGGACCAAAAAATGGTCACGGCCGAGACGGGTCACAGCAGATGGTCACGGACTTGGGCCGTGACCCATACCGTGATGGATCGCGGCCCTCATCTGTAACCCACAACCGTGACAAATTGGTCGCGGCCAAAGTCCGCGACCCACGTTCGTGACAAAAAAATATAAAAAAAATTGGTCGCGGCCTTAATTCGTGACCCACAACCGTGAAAATTGGTCGCGGCCAAAGTCCGCGACCCACGACCGTGACAAAAAAATTAGTTGCGGTCCTCATTCGTGACCCACAACCGTGACAAATTGGTCGCGGCCAAAGTCCGCGACCCACAACCGTGACAAAAAAAATAAAAATAAAATGGTCACGGACTTTGGACGCGACCATTTTTATGCGCGACGAAAAAAATAAAAATGGTCATGGACAAAGTCCATGACCATATTTAGCTATAATTTAAAAAAATATATATATATTTTTGGCCCGATCCTAAAATTGGGGGTCCTGTGAGTGCACCATCGGTTGCTACGTGTAACGTTGGACGCGTACGAGGTATTACAAATATTTATTATTGGCAAAACAATAAAAACAATCACAAATTGCGAATCGAGAACGTTGTTAATAAACAAATATATATACAAACTTATAAATATTACACGTCTTAATAATTCACAGACCAAAAAAAAATTGGGCAGAGTTTCCTCTTTTTTCTTGACATTCCAAAACCTGTAAATGTAAAACCTGCGTATTATAAAGCCCGCACGGCCATAAAATTTAACAATCAAATTATAAAAGCCAGCATGACCATAAAACTAAACAATAAAAGCCCGCACGGCTGTAAAACAAAAAACAAAATCCTGAATGTCCACAACATATAAACAATCTTCAAGCTGTAGACCATTGCCTCCTTCGTTTGTTCTGCGTGCAAAAATCCTACAAATGATAGGATACATAAAAAAAAATATCAGTAACCAAGTAGTTTTACAAAAAAATTAATCAAGCTGAAAAATTGCATATATGAGTTAAAATTATCAGTAACCAAGTAAAAATATGCAAATTATCGTCGTATTCTCAAATCGGGAGTCCCGTGGCTGCGGGGTCAGTTCCTATGAGTTACATTGGTCCCGTGGGAGGTGTTGATGCCACCCACGGGGCCGTTTGAGGGCTTTTTCGAGTTTTCACCCTTTAACGCCATGTTTTTAAGCCTAAGTCAAGAAATATGCAAATTATTGTCGTATTCTCAAACCGGGAGTCCCGCGGCTGTGGGGTCAATTCCTACCAGTTACATTGGTCCCGTGGGAGGTGTTGGTGCCAGCCACGGGGCCGTTCGGAGGATGTTTCGAGTTTTCACCCTCTAACGCCATGTTTTGCTTAAGTCTAGAAATATACAAATAACCTTCGTACTCTCAAACCGGGAGACCCGCAGCTACGGGGTCAGTTCCTACGAGTTACATTAGCCTCGTGGGAGGTGTTGATGCCACCCACGGGGACGTTCGGGGGCTGTTTCGATTTTCACCCTCTAACGCCATGTTTTTAACCCTAGGTCTAGAAATATGCAAATTACCGTCGTATTCTCAATTCGGGAGTCCCGCGGCTGCGGGGTCAGTTCCTACAAGTTACATTGGTCCCGTGGGAGGTGTTGGTGCCACCCACGGGGCCGTTCGGGGGCTGTTTCGAGTTTTCACCCTCTAACGTCATGTTTTTAAGCTTAAGTCTAGAAATATGCAAATTACCGTCGTATTCTCAAACCGGGAGACCCGCGGTTGTGGGGTCAGTTCCTACGATTTACATTGGTCCCGTGGGAGGTGTTGGTGCCACCCACGGTGCCGTTAGAGGGATGTTTTGAGTTCTCACCCTCTAACACCATGTTTTTAAGCCTAAGACTAAAAATATGAAATTATCGTCATATTCTTAAACCCGGAGTCCCGCGGCTGCGGGGTTAGTTCCTACGAGTTACATTGGTCTCGTGGGAGGTGTTGGTGCCACCCATGGGGACGTTTGGGGGCTGTTTCGAGTTTTCACCCTCTAACGTCATGTTTTTAAGCCTAAGTCTAGAAATATGCATCTTACCGTCGTATTCTCAAACCGGGAGACCCGCGGATGTGGGGTCAGTTCCTACAAGTTACATTGGTCCCGTGGGAGGTGTTGGTGCCACCCACAGGGCCGTTCGGGGGCTGTTTCGAGTTTTCACCCTCTAACGTCATGTTTTTAAGCTTAAGTCTAGAAATATGCAAATTACCGTCGTATTCTCAAACCAGGAGACCCGCGGTTGTGAGGTCAGAGCCTACGAGTGACATTGGTCCCGTGGGAGGTGTTGGTGCCACCCACGGTGCCGTTAGAGGGCTGTTTCGAGTTCTCACCCTCTAACACCATGTTTTTAAGCCTAAGACTAAAAATATGAAATTATCATCATATTCTTAAACCCGGAGTCCCGCGGCTGCGGGGTCAGTTCCTACGAGTTACATTGGTCCCGTGGGAGGTGTTGGTGCCACCCATGGGGACGTTTGGGGGTTGTTTCGAGTTTTCACCCTCTAACGTCATGTTTTTAAGCTTAAGTCTAAAAATATACAAATTACCGTCGTATTCTCAAATCGGGAGACCCGCGGATGTGGGGTCAGTTCCTGCGAGTTACATTGGTCCCATGGGAGGTGTTGGTGCCACCCACGGGGCTGTTTTGAGTTTTCACCCTCTAACGTCATGTTTTTAAGCCTAAGTCTAGAAATATGCAAATTACCGTCGTATGCTCAAATCGGGAGACCCGCGGTTGTGGGGTCAGTTCCTACGAGTTACATTGGTCCCGTGGGAGGTGTTGGTGCCACCCACAGTGCCGTTAGAGGGCTGTTTCGAGTTCTTACCCTCTAACACCATGTTTTAAAGCCTAAGTCTAAAAATATGAAATTATCGTCGTATTCTCAAACCGGGAGTCCCGCGGCTGCGGGGTCAGTTCCTATGAGTTACATTGGTCCCGTGGGAGGTGTTGGTGCCACCCATGGGGACGTTTGGGGGATGTTTCGAGTTTTCACCCTCTAACGCCATGTTTTTAAGCCTAAGTCAAGAAATATGCAAATTATCGTTGTATTCCCAAACCGAGTGTCCCGCGGCTGCGGGGTCAGTTCCTACGAGTTACATTGGTCCCATGGGATGTGTTGGTGCCACCCACGGGGCCGTTCGGGGGCTGTTTTGAGTTTTAACCCTTTAACCATACCAAAAACCTACCTCCAGCAACCCCTGACCAACTAAAACCTTGTCCAGCTTCAATCGGCACAAACCCAATGCAGATCTGGTGCCGACCGCCCACCTTGATGTCTGGATCTAACCCCGACATACAAAAATTGATGTAGGTGTGCGTGCGTGTGTTCCGTTGTGCGTTTGTGCATGTGGGAGAGGAAGATATAGGAACCTTCTATGGTGGACGGTGGAGTGGAGATTCAACCGGCGGTGGAGCAGAGATCATCCGGCGGTGGTGTATTTGTTCCATGCCAAGTTGTAGCCTCCTAATATCTTGACATAAACGTAAAAAATGCACATTAATCACAAGATACGTGATAAACTTTTTCATAGGCAAATCAAGAGCACACCCAACAAATTTAATAACATGTACATTTATCGACATTAGTATCAATTCAATAAATTCAACATAGTATCCAATAACCAAGCCAACAATATCTCACTATAGTAATGTGCACACGTGTTTGCGGTTCGTATGCCAAAATAATCATTTAATCATATTTTGTCAAAAAAAAAGACAAGCATATTTGTCAAAAAAAATACATACACATACAATCTAGGATTTATTGACATAATCTATACATACACACATACAATCTAGGGTTTACTTAAACCCTAATATTTTTTTGACATAAATCTATGCATATATATAACCCAGAAAAAGGCGGATGTAATTTTTTTTACTTATTATAAATCCATTTAAATATATTTTGTCAAAAAAAATATAATGTCTAGAGTTTTGAATAATATTTTGCCAAAAAAATACATACATACAATCTAGGGTTTATTGACATAACCTATACATACACACATACAATCGAGGCTTTACTTAAACCCTAATATTTTTTTGACATAAATCTATACATACATACACATACAATTACACACATAAAAGAACAAAACATAAATTAAAGTATCTGTATCTGTATCTCATCAAACAAAAATCAAAACAGATATATATGATTGTATCTCATGAAACCGAAATCAAAAAACCAATAACCCACATTCAAATATATGTATCTCATCAAACAAATCAAAATAGAAATTAAAGTAAGCTAACCTTACCGGTGGCAGCAGGGGTCGGCACCAGAGAGAGAGAAAACCCACCGGTGTTTGACGAGAGAGAGAAGCCACAACTTTGTCTTTGACGAGAGAGAGAGAGAAGCGGGTAAATGAAAATGAAAGGGGTAAAATGTTAAAGTGCATTTTTTTTAGGAATTACATGTTCACGGCCATCAGCCGCGACCCACCTCGCAACCCATAACCTTGCTGCTGCTATTTGAATGGCCAATGGTCATGGCCTACAACCATGACCCCCATGCGCGACCAATGTCAGACCTTGAATTGAAGTATGGTCACGGCCCATAGCCGTGACCCCCATGCGCGACTAGTTTCAGACCTTGAATTGAAGGATGGTCATGGCCCATAGCCGTGACACACACCAATAAATGGTCACGACCCATAGCCGTGACCCTCAATCAGTGATACGCAACCCTTTTTCATCAACCCTATTGCTTGAATGATGTAGGGTCACGGCCCATAGCCATGACCCATACCAAGAAATTGTCCCGGCCCTAAGCCATGACCCCCAATGTGTGTACTATCTTCTTCGTCATGCCATCGGTCACGGACTTGGGCCGTGACCCCTCCGCGACCAAGCTTGGAGGGAATTTTGGCACGAGTTTGGCGTCAATATGGTCACGACCTGGTCACCGCCCAAGTCCGCGACCACCGTGGTCACGGACTTGGTCCGTGACCACTTCTAGAGCATCGATAATTTCGTGTGATAATAAATATGGTCACGCCAAATATTGAGTGGGTCACGGCCCAAGTCCGCGACCAGTTGGTCGCGTACTTGGGCCGTGACCCACTGGGCGTGACCATTCGCAGGATTTGATGTAGTGATGGGATGGAGTTACTCACTTTTTCATGTGCTTCAGAAACTCTAAAAAAATCCTTAATCCCTTCTTCATATTCATTTGATACTCTACTCATGGAAATCCAAGATCTATACATCGCAAATAGACTGTGATCTCAAAGCGCACCTACTCACATCCAAGAGAGATAACATATAGTTATATTGTGATACATTAATTAAGTATTAAAAGGCAACCCATTAAAAACAATAGAAACTATGCCAGCTTGGCAGATCAATAAAATGCAAGTTTTCATGAATAAAGGGAAATATTAACTAAAAATTCCAGGTGTACGTTTAGTCAGAAAATAAAGTCATGATGATAGAGTGAATAATTTCTCTTGTAAGGAAATATTGATATTTAACTAAAATATATAAATAACATAGTCCATCATAATTAAACTTGTCATCAACTAGTATCGATCTAGGATTTTCTCTCAAACTATTAACATCATAATTAATCATGAGGATTTCTAAAACTCTTTAGGAGTTCTGGGATGTCATATCCGAGCATGTCATCAATAGCTTATATCATTTTAGGCTTCAACTTCTCAAACTTATCTATGGTTTATCCGCTCAAGATCTCTCTAAAGTGCTCGATAATGTCACACCCAGCCTATTTCTGGTGTCGCCCCCCATAAAAACTAAGCCGGGCGTGAGTAAATAAAATACCATCCTTAGCATGTGACATATATGAGACATCAAATTTTTAATCCACAATATAATTTATTTTAGTCAATCCCAAATATGAAATGACATTCAACCGATAAAGCTCCAACATATGATTAAATCCATCACATAATTTCCCAACATCTCAATAATGAAATAAATCAATCCAACTGAAAACTTAAAACAACTTTGGAACCAAAACGGCCCAATAACTCCAAAATAGTCTCATAAATAAAACGACTGAATGGAAAGAGAAAATCCAACTACTAAAGTAGTAACATAAATCCAGCTGCACCTCCAAAAGGTCTCTAATGAATCCTATGCAGCAACTCCCAAAAATCCTGAAAAAGATTAGTCAACGCATGTGTCAAAGCCAAAGCCCCTGAGCATGTAAACCGGCTACTCTCCTCAAATAGGGCCCTTGAACCCAGACAATAGTGCTATATATATCGACTATAACAATAGAATCTTTTAATTTCGAAATTATTAATCACCATAAATAAATTCACAATTACCAGCACGGTTTTCATAAAAGCCACACCAATATAATTTTAATTAACCCACCTTCCCAACAATGTTAACTTTTATTTAATTTAACCGTGAAAAATATTACCAATACCCATCCCCTTGTCAAGTCTGCCGTCTGATCCGTTTATCCTGCGATCCTCGCGACATGACAAGGTTCCACACACACACACACACACACACACACACACATCCCCTTGTCAAGTCTGCCGTCTGATCCATTTTTATCCCGCGACCCTAGCGATATGACAAGGTTCCACACACGACACGATATAACTCGTCCTCTGACCCGTTCAAACTGTCGGCCCTAGACACATTATGTCGCCAATAAATTTTTAATATCCGTTTTAGTCCTGCGATATTAAATTCCACATTTCTTGTTTTAATTAATCACATTAATTTCCCCCACCCTTAAAAGCGATGTGAAAATCCTCAAAATAACCTTTAGTCCCAACTGAGGGTTCCCAAAACACAATATCATCCTATCCTAAGCAAAGAATGATTACAAAATTTCACTCCACCTAGTTATCAATCCTAGGCTATCACAACAAAGGTATAATATAGAAAATCAGCCCCCACCCCAAATTATATAACCCGCATAGACTTACACTAACTAGTCCCATACCTAATTAGCAAAAATCATAATTAAGTCCCACTTACTAGTCCCATACCTAACAAGTGTACTATAACAAGGGTGAAAACCAATTATCTACCATACCCAATCTTCCCAAATTTTTTTTTCATATTTCCATAGAGTAACACAATTCCAAATTATAACAATATTCATAATAATACTAAATTCCCATTTAAATAATTCAATTTAAAAAGTGGAAATCAAAGACACCTAAATATTATGATTTTTAGAATAATCGCTACATGCAAGTCCTATCATGATCCTTATTTTCCAACACAAGAAATTAAATTAAACTAGGGTTTTCACATGAAATATCAAAATTTACTTTTAAAAGGGCTCCTCTACATGCACATGCCCATAGAAAAATCGACTACACCGACACAACCCAAAGAATACATAGTTATAAGTATTCGGTATCATTAATTTTTTTCATGTAAAATAACCCCGAAATTTATCTCTTCAATCCTTATATTCATATCTTATTTTAGAAAACATGAGTTTAATGGAGGCTACAATCAAGACACATAACACTAAAGGAAAAGAATAGGGTCAACATGTTTGGGATTAGTTCGACATAAAAATCTGATTATGTGGATGTGTTCCTCTCGAAAAATGTTTCAAAATCCCCTCTTGAACCGACTCGGGACAGATTCGCCTTGGCCTTCAAAACTGAGCTTGAAAAGTTATTTTAATGGTGGCTAGGGTTTTGAGGTAGAAGAAGATGGAGAAAATACAGTTTTCTGCTCTTAGGGTTTTCACAAATGAGTGTTTAAAACTCTAGCCCCGTCCCTTTAATTATATATAAGTGGAAGAGTTTTAAAACCAACCAAATTCGTCAAAAAACACAAGACTGCTGCGCACGAAACCTGAGAGGGTCAATCGATCGACCCCCAGGTGTCGATCGATCGATCGCCTAGGAAAACTGGCAATTCGCCTAAAAAATGCCTATAAGGAAAAATATATAAAAAATTCATATAAAATCCGTTTTAACTCCGATTTCAATTCCGCTTGAAGTTCTATTCTTCTAAAATCATAACCAACATATTTGAGCATCGCAAACTATTTAATTCAAAATTTTATTTTTCCCGAATTTTCCAATTAATTAATTAAATTAAATAATAAAAACACAGGGTGTTACAGATAACTTATCTATGGTTTATCTCAACTATGCATATTGGTCGTGCGCGTGTTCAGTTCCACATCCCCTTTCTTCATCATATGCTGGCCAGACTGCAAAGACGTGGCCATCACACGACCTGTATATATGAGTGCTTTTGTAATGACCTTGAGTATGGACTTAAGAGTAACGACCATTTTTTTTGCCATTCGATGCATTTAATGATGAGTGAGGATGAATTTACTGGTAAACAACATGGTCCTTAAGATAAGCCCTACTTTAGGTCCTCACATGAGCATTTGTGTGTTTGTGTGCAAGTTTGTTTGTGCCAACTTGGGATACCTCATACAGTGCAACCTTGAACTAATATAAATTATTTTTAGCATATAAAAAATGATTAATTTCAACATCGGGATTAAGGGAGGCAATGGGTCGTGTCGTGTCATTAATTCCATCAATGGGATTAGGTGTGGCAATGGGTCGTGTCGTGTCGATTTCATGTCGGGTCTAACCGGGTTTGTATCAAAATCACCTCTACCTAAACCCGACTCGTTAAGTCTTTCGTGTATACCGTGTCGTGTCTTATTGGGTTCGTGTCGTGTTTGGATCGTGTTCAAGTCGTGCCTTAGCGAGTCATGTCGTGTATTTACGCTAAATGGCGAAATGCAAACCCGATTCGTTAAGCTATCGTGTTTAGTGGGTCCACCTGTTAAGCACCCGTATTCATTAAGGTTTCACCCAAACCTGCTAAAAAGTCGTGTAGGTCGTGCCGCGTTATCGGGTTGTGTGATACATTTCCACCTCTCGGGATGCGTTTTTTTATTTCAAGCAATAAAAAATGATTTCCAGCAATATAAATTATTTATGGCATATAAAAAATGATTTCCAACAAATAAAAAACTATTTCCCACAAATAGAAATAATTTCCAGCAATAAAAAAAGATTTTCAGCAATATAAAATATTTTCAGCATATAAAAATGATTTCCAGCAATAATAAAGTATTTTCAACAAATAATAATTATTTTCAGCAATAAAAAAATTATTTCCTACAAATATAAATTATTTCCAACCAAATTTCCAATAAAAAATAAAAAACAGAAAAAATACATAAAAATAGGCAGCGTACCAGGGTGATTATAATATTAATATTTATATTTATCCATTAACAAAAAATGGGCATTTAGACATTGTGCATTTATTAATTAAAATTTAAAAGTGAGCATTTAAACTAATTTAATATTTAACCATTAACTTAAAATTAACAGTTAAGACCCATTGAACTTGAACTTAAAAATTAAACAATCAATCTATGAACTAAAAATAAACTGTTGAAGAGTAGGAAATAGAAGTGTATATTATTACCTAAAAGTAAATATGAGTAACAGATGAGAATTTAAAATTACCTTAATAAACTTGATAAACAAGAAATCCGACCACTGTGTGTCCTCAATCAAGTTGCGATAACGAGCACTCCCGTGAGCATAAACTACTAACAATTCAACCACATAGTATGATAAATTCTGTTAGGGATTATAATGTAACCAAATTATTAAATTTTAAGAAAAACATAATTGTAACAACACTAACAACAACAAGAACTACAACTACAACTACCTACCTGTGTATTTAATTGACTCTCGAGATAAGGAAAGGGAAACATGAATTCTTCAAGCTGACGTGAGTTAAGCCATCTGTACAGAGTGGGACACGAATGAAGAGGAGGGTGTGTGGGTTGAAGAAAAGCATGGGATGCGGGTTTTGTGGGTAACGGGCTGAAGAAGAGGGTGGGATGGGGATTTTGTGGGATGCGGGTTGAAGAAGATAGTGGGGATAAGGGAAACTCCATGAAAATAGTATGAAGATTGATTTTGGGAGAAGTGGGTATCTCTAAAATTTGAGATTGTTACGATTCCTCCCTCCAAATTTTTCTCCCTCTTGACATTTTTTCTTAAAATGGCTAGTAAATAACTAAATAAGTTTATTAAAAAAACTATTAATTTTATAAATTATATTTAATATTACCATGTATATAAAACTGTCATAACACATAAATATATTAAATGACACTTAAAATATTACCGTCATAAAATATAATATTAATATGACCCAATAAATATATATGGGTCATAATTATTTGTTTAAATGAAAAAAGGTCATAATTGTGAAATAATAATACTTATTATGACGGTTTAATTAAAACGGTCATTAAATTGAATTTTAAAACTGTCATAAAAGGGTATTTTTCTAGTAGTGATTGACTATGATGAGATCTTTTCCCTGGTGGTGAGTCATACTTTTGATACGGGTGTTGTTGGCAATGGTTGCTCAATTCGATATGGAATTGGAACAAATGGATGTGAAAATGGCTTTTCTTCATGGTGATTTGAAGGAGCTTATTTACATGGTGCAATAGGAGGGGTTCAAGGAAGTAGGAAAGGAATATCATGTGTACCGGCTTAAGAAGTCATTGTATGGGCTTAAACAGTCGCCACGACTATGGTACCTACGGTTAGACACCTTCATGTTGTGGGTTGGTTATATGAGGTGTGATCATGACCATTGTGCAAATTTTCAGGTTCTTGAGGATAGTTCGTTTGTTTTCTTAATGCTCTATGTGGATGACATGCTCACTGCGTGTCGGGACATGTCACGGATAACGGAACTAAAGATGGAATTGAACCGGGAGTTTGACATGAAGGATCTTGGTGCGGCACAAAAGATTCTTGGTATGGAGATTAGACGAGATAGAAAAGTTGGAAAGTTGTGTTTATCTTAGAAAAATTATATTTCGCATGTCATCAGGAAATTTGGCATGTTGGATGCCAAGGCCACTTCTATCCTATTAGCTTGACATTTTTCTTTGTCTGCAAAGCAATG
Source organism: Sambucus nigra (assembly GCA_949130495.1). Lineage (NCBI taxonomy): Eukaryota > Viridiplantae > Streptophyta > Magnoliopsida > Dipsacales > Adoxaceae > Sambucus > Sambucus nigra. Next base: position 327,941 of record CASBWL010000025.1, read on the forward strand.
TACCTCTACGGATGATGATTTAGAGGAGATGGCTTCAACGTAGTATGCTTGTGCCGTGGGGTACCTTATGCATGATATGGTTTGCACGAGGTCAGATATTGCCCAAGACGTGGGTGTGGTTAGTAAGTACATGTCAAATCCGAGAAAAGAGCATTGGAAAGTAGTGAAATTGATTCTTCGGTATCTGAAGGGAACCAAGTCTATAAGCATTGTGTTTGAGTGGAAGAAAGGGGCCGAGTTTGTTGTAGGGTACATGGATTCGGATTATGCGACGAATCTTGATAAGAGGAGATCTACATCGGGGTATGTATTCACTATTGCTAGTGGGTCGGTATCTTGGAGATCCATGTTACAAGCAATAAGTTATTTGTCTACTACGGAGGCAGAGTATATGGCACTTAAGGAAGCATCAAAGGAGGAGGTTTGGTTAAAGAGTTTGGGGAGTGAATTGGGGATGAATCAAGAGAGTGTTTGTCTTCATTGCGATAGTTAAAGTGATATGCATTTGGCTAAGAATCAAGTGTATCATTCCCGCACAAAGCATATTGATGTGCGATATCATAGAGTTCGGGATTGGGTTAATTTCGGCGAGGTTTTGATTGAGAAGGTTCACACGGATGAGAATGCAACAGATTTCCTCACCAAACCTGTGACTATGGAGAAGTTTAGGCATTGACTAAAGCTTCTAAATCTCACTTCTTGTTGAAGTTTGAGGAGAGGCTCCTCGGTTAGGTGGAGCCGCAATGAGCTTGGTAGGTTTCAGGGTGATCTTCAAGCGGGTTCAATAGTTTTCATTCCGGGGTTCTGGTTGGATCATTCAAACTGCCAAGGTGGAGTTTTTGGTGTATTTTGGCTCTCCGGTGGCTTCCCGTTGGTTCATGTTTGTTTTGGGAGATAAACAGATTTTTCTCGATATTTACAAAATTACCACTTTGAGGAAAATCTACAAATAGAAGCCTATTTTCCGTTTTTTGGGCAGTGTTGTTTTTTCCAGCAAGAGTGAACAATTTGTGAGTTTTTCAAAGAGAAAAGTGAGTGAGAGATTCTTGTTTAAAGATTAGTTCTTGTGCTTGGTTTGTGAGTGACTTTCTTGGAGAGATAAAGAGTGTGAGTGTGTAACCTTGTGGCTCCTCCATTTATTAAAGAAAGAAGAAATACTACCATTGTGGATGTAACCCTTGTTTGGGTGAACCACGTTATATTGTTGTCGTTTCTTTGCTTTGATTGCCTGTGTGTTCTTGTTATCCTACTTATTGATTGTTGATTGGATTCGTTTTGAGTTTGCACACTTATTTTTCATTAGGAACAAGGTCTTGGGTGTTTTCCGCACACCAAGTGTTTGGTAAAATTCCGAAGTGAGTTTTATTGTCTTGGTTGCTTAACATAGGACTGTTTTAGTGCAACGGTATGGGATTTTGTGGGTCATGGGGTAACAATCCATTAAGGAATTTACTTTCGATGTTTGATTTCAAGATATCTTAGTCTTGGATATTCAACACCTTTCCTCTCATTGGGTGCATCTCACATTTATTCTTCATTAACTGCTGCCAAGGCTACAGAGATAGCCGTGGGTGAAGAGATAACAACTATGGGGCTTCCATCTGGAATTTTCCCTCTAGTTTGTTTTCACTGGTTTAGGAAAGGGTATGTACCATTATACTTCGATGATTTTCCTTCTACACCCCCACCTCCCACCCTCAACCCACGCCATGGAAACGGGTCGGGTTTGGGGCAGGCTTTGTAAAATTCGAACCCATTCTGTTATGAAAAACACAAACCCGCCTTGCCCCAAACCCGTTATGGGTTTTATCTAAAACCCAAACTCACCCTGGAATGTTTTTTATAAGCCCAACCCACTTACTAAATTTATGTAGTTTGATTAACTTATGTCTTTAAATATTTTAGATATTGCATAAGTACAACACCAAGATTGTATACTTATATGATTATGAATGGACAAATAGAACTTAAATATATTTATCTAAAGCTATTGCTTGTAATATATATATATATATATATATATATATATAGAGAGAGAGAGAGAGAGAGAGAGAGAGAGAGAGGCTCATGTGCACACTAAGTTTGCACATCATTTTTTTTAAATAGTAAAAAAAAATTGCATTGATTTATTTTGTGTGATATTTAGACATTATAACGGACCCATGTGAAAAAAATCATCTCAAAAAAACGTTTTTTACTATTTTTAAAAAATTGGTCAAACTTTTTATACTTTTAAGTACTTTAAAAGGTGTGAAAGTTTGACCGATTTTTTAAAAATAGTAAAAAAAGTTTTTTTGAGCTGATTTTTTTTATATGGGTCCGTTGAAATGTTTAAATATCACATAAAAAAACTAAACTCAAAAATATTTTTTTAATGCTTTAAAAAAATTGGTGTGCGCCAGCACTATGCAAACTTAGTGTGCACAAGAGCCTACCTCTCTCTCCCTCTCTCTCTATATATATATATGTGTGTGTGTGTGTGTGGCACACACACACACACACACAAAAACACATACACATCTTCCATCCCAAATTAATAGTCATCGTCGTAAATTTTTGCCTTTTCAAATTTATCCACGATAAATCATGAATACATTTGGATGCAAGAGATGCACCTAGATCATTGTTCTCTTATGGGTATTGTTCCGATGTGCACCTAGTTTTATGTACTCTCTCCGTCCCAAATTAATAGTCTCCATTTGAAAGTCAAACATTCAAAGAGAAGTTTTACTTTCAAAATTTACCTTCCAAAAAATGGTGAATGCCTTCGTACGACAGACATGCACTTGGACCGTTGTTCTTCTTATGGGTATTGTTCTGGTGGGTAACCTTGTAATCTCGCCTAATTTTATTTAGTATTATTTGAAACACGACTATTAATTAGGGATGGACTAAAAAGGGAAGAAAAAAAATATAGGAATAGAGGGAGTACTATATTAGAAACATGACTATTAATTTGAGATGAACTAATATACGTATAATCGAGGCAGGTTACTTTTGATACACCTATACCTAAACCAAACCCGACCTGAACCCAAAAAATGATTTCCAAACCCTGCCCATAGACTCGGGACTAAAAGCATGTGGGTGAAATTACCATCACTAACCCCACCCCGCCTAAACCAAAAACATTAAATATATTTTCAAATGTGTTGACTAGAATTATGTTAAAGTAATTTAAAGTATTTACATTTATACAATTTATATTTCATCCTTGTTAATTTGTTCTATGCATGACCAAATAAGCTACCAATATAAACATGATGTGGATTAGGGTGCGGAAGCGTAAAATTAAAGAAGTTAACTACACAACAACAACAACAACAACATGGAAATGTAGGCAGATCTTTTATTTCTCTCTCTATTCTCTCAATATCAAATGGGAAAAAGTGTTACAAATGAGAGCCTTTAGGCTATTTATACTAAAGATACAAAAGGGTAAAAAAATAACTAGACAAAAGAAATATAAAATGTCCATATCCTATGCTCCTGCATCACTCTACCCCCTCAACAAAACATCATATAAGCCGTATATTGGGAATAAAAATCGAGGTCGATGTGCTGTAGTGTGGCTTTGGTGATCCAAGAATATTTCGCCTCCAGACGGCCAGCCCAACGAACTAAATATCGAGTATAATCACTCGAAGGATAGGGCACAAACTCAGAGGCAAGAATCCCCTCAATAAGATCGACATAAGAATGAATCGGGTGGCTTGTGATCGAAGGAAGGGTAATGGGTGGAGCATGACTGCCTTGGAACGGGGAAATGTCTACCACATTAAACGTGTGGTGCATGCAGAATTCCTCATGGAGATCGACCTCATAGGCATTCGTCCCATACGATCTAATAATCGAAAAAGGACCAAAATGATGCGTAACAAGTTTGGTACCCTTGTCCTGTCAACGTGCCTTCTGTAGATGGACCATGATAAGATCAACCGGAAGGAAGGAGACAAACCGGCGGTGCTCATCGGTAGCCTCTTTATAAGAGGTATACATAGACTGTAATCGAGTATGTAGATTAGCTTGTATGGAAGCTATACGATCAGCAAACTCCTTAGCGGAAGGGTATATAGGCACTGTTGATGGAAGCTCGACAAGATCAATGGGCATATAAGGAGATTTCCCTAAGACAATCTGAAATGGAGAAAGACCAGTGGATGGTTGACGACATTGTTGAAGGCAAACAAAGCCTATGTGATCACTGCATCCCACCTATGGGGATGCTCAGAAGAAAGACACCGTAAGAGATCTACCATATTACGATTAACCACGTCAGTGTGGCCATCCGTGTAGGGATAAAAATCTGTCTAAAACTATAACTCGATCCATAAAAGATGCCAAAGTGTACGCCAAAAATGCCCCATAAATCACATGTCTCTATCTAAAGTGATGCTATGAGGTACCCCATGAAAACTAACAATCTCTTGGAAATACAAGGATGCAACACGAGACGCATATGTGGTGCGAGAACAAGTGTTGGAAAGGGACATTTTGGAAAACCTATCCACCACCACAAGAATGGAATCATGACCCTGAGAAGTACGGGTCAACCCTACTATAAAATCCATTGATACGTCCTGCCTTGGTCGTTCTGGAATCGACTATGGGGTGTATAGTCCCGCATTAGTGTGTTGGCCCTTGGCCATTTGGAAAGTGTAGTAGCGCTTGATGAAAGAATTCATATCCCTTCGCATTGTCGGCCAGTAAAATCGATCCCTCATCATCGCGTGAGTACACACCTGTCCCAGATGACCAGCAAAACCGCCCGCATGAACCTCAAAAATGATCTTTTTCCATAGGGATGAAAATGGAATGCATAGGGCCATATCTCGGTGGAGGAATCCATCCTGTAGTAGATACTCACCTGATGCGCTATTGCCCTGTTGGAACGCGAAAAAGATGGTTCCAAACTCTACATCCATCGGGTAAAGATCATAGACCTCATCGAGTCCAAATACTTGACTCCGCAGAGTCATCAAAGCATGTGCCCTCCTGCTAAGAGTGTCTGCTACCTGATTCTCCTTCCTCAATTTATACTACAAGTGAAAAGTGTAGCGCTGGAGGTAAATGGTCCACTTGGCATGTCAATAACTAACACGTCACTGACTATGTAAGAAACAGAGGGCCTCATAATTCGACTATATGACAAACTCCTTATAAAGGAGATAGGGTGACCAAAATTTAACGGCTTTGACAACGACATAGAACTCAAGGTCGTAAGTTGAATAATGGAGGGAGGCACCCGCCAATTTCTGACTAAAAAAGGAAACCGACTTTCCATTATGGCTCAAAACAACACCCATTTCTATCTTGTAAGCATCACAAGACAACTCAAATAACTGATCAAAATCGAGAAAGGCTGGGATAGGGCTGATGTAATCAACTCCTTGATTCATTTAAAGGAAGCATCCACCTATGGTATCCATCTGAACTCGGTACTCGAAGAGGTACTCATCAAATTTGTAATAGGAGACATAACTGTACTGAACCCAGTAATGAAGCGCCTATAAAAACTCGCCAAGCCATGAAAGCTGGGCACCTGGGAGACCGATGTGGGTGGGGGTCAATCCACTACCGCCTGAACTTTGGCATTGTACACCCTGATGTCGTCACCTAAGACCACATATCCCAGAAAAGTCATTGTTGGTACTATAAAAGCGCATTTCTTCAACTTAAGGAAGAAATACTCTGCTCGAAGGACCTTTAATCCTTGAGCCACACGGTCTAAGTGCTCCTCCTCCAACCGACTGTAGATCAAAATGTTATCAAAGTAAACAATCAAGAATTTGCCCAGAAAAGAGCACAAAATCTGTTTCATCACTCGCATAAAGGTCGACGGGGCATTGGAGAGTCCAAAAGGCATCACCGTCCACTCATATAACTAGGGGTATGCAAAAAAACTAACCAAACCGATAAACTGACAAAACCTAGCCGAACCAAAAATTTTCGTGCCGAGTTTCTTTAAGGGCCGGATCAATTCGATTTGATCAGGTATAAAACCGAAGGGGTCGGTTCGATTTTTGGTTTTTGCATAAAAAATCGATTTTGAATCGAACTGAACCGAATTAATATTTATACTTTTTAATTTTATATTTTATATTCGATTTTTAATCGAACCGAACTAAACCAAATATTATATTATATTTTTTAATTATATATTTATATTAGGTATTAAAAAAAATATTTTTTATTATAATAAATGAAAAAACCGAACTGGCCCTGCATAAAACCGGCCCTGTCAAAAATCGATGGGCAAACCGAACCGGCCCTGTCAAAAACCGACCCTGTTCGGTTCTTCAACAGTTTCGGTTCTGTTTGTATCTTCTCCTCTAAAAACCTCTATGGTCGGTTCGACTCAAAAAACCCGACCAAAACCGAACCGACTGACCCATGCACACCCCTACATATAACTCATCCTTCGTCTTGAAGACAGTCTTCCATTCATCCCCCAATTTCATGCGGATTTGGTGGTACCCACTCTTCAAATCCCACTTGGAGAATATCGTCACTCCATGAAGTTGGTCCAACATATCCTCGAGCCTCGAAATGGGAAACCGATACTTCACTGTGATTTTATTAATGGCATGGATATCTACGCACATTTGCAAACTCCCATCCTTCTTAGGTGCTAAAAGTGTTGGAACTGCACAAGGAGAGATGCTCTCCCGAATATACCCCTTGTCACATAGCTCGGCGACCTGACGTTGTATCTCTTTATGCTCTATGGGGGACTTGCGATAACGAGGAAGGTTGGTGAGCTGCGCCCCTGGAATGAGGTCAATCGCATGCTGGATGTCCCAGAGGAGAGGAAGATCGTCTAGGGGAGTGTACACATCACTGTAACTATACAGAAAAATGCTGTAACACACGATGGAACGGATGCCTCCGGAGTGGTGATGGGGCTAATAAGAGCATAACACATCCTCGCCTCTGTGGCGTCGGTGGCTAACTCCTCATGGGAAACAAGTAAGTCTGAAGGTCGAGTCATTGGAAATGGTCACATGGGCCGAAGGAGAAAGTTTCGTTCCTCATGTGTAAAAGAGTAAGTGTTGGCTCACCCATCATGCATGCTACTATGGTCAAACTACCATGGCCTTCCCAAAAGCAAGTGGCATACTCGCATGTCAACTATGGTGCATGAAACCTCATCATGGTAATACCCAATGGAGAAAGCAACCCCACACTTCCGGCTAGGGGCAAGTGTGGCTCCACCCCCTAGCCACCCTATACTGCATGGTGTAGTCAATAACTCCATGGGAAGCTTGAGTTTATCAACCATCTCTCGTGCCACCAAATTGTCACTGGCACCCCCGTCTATGATCACTGTGCATAACCTTCCCCTCGCACTGCAATGAGTAAAAAAAATACTCGTTCGAATCCATTTATGATCACAGGAAGGAGGTAATAGAACATCCATCGAGGTTGTAATCATAACGGTATGAGTATAAGTGGTAGAGACATTTGCTAATTTTGCATGGGAATGACAAAAAGAGTCGCCTTGATGATAAATGGATTTGTGCGGTGGCTAAAGATGTATTGAGTGGAATAGGTAGAATGCCCAAGGAAGCATGTCCTTTGTATAAAGAATTAGGGATTTTAGGAGGCATAAAGGTTAGGGTTTCATGGGAAGGGAGTAAAGATGATTTGGATTTGAATTTGTGGGGAAATTTGATTAGGGTTGGAATTGGGTTTAATTTCTGAATAGGAGTCTCCCATTGGGTTTTCTGTTGTTTTAGATCCAAATGGAGGAGGAATCAATGTAGACGACATCTCCGGCCAGGGGTTTCTTATCATTTATTGGTCGAGATCTATTGTAATAGCTCATAGGGCTTCACCGCATGGTATAAGAGCGACTGACGACTTGATTTTAGTCATCCGACAGAGTTCATGGCCCCCAAGGATCAGCCGAAGTAGGTGGAGGGTTCTGTTAATTGGGTCACCGGCTGTTTTTCGGCGACTGGGAAGGCTGGTATCAGGGGTGATGGTCTCGGTTGGTTGCCTGGCCACAGAGGGAGGTTTTCGATTGTTCCTGTGGGGTGTTAGTGGCCATGGAAGAATTTAGGGTTTTCATTTGGGGATTAGGGTTTGAAAAATCATTCGAGTGCATCCAATTTGTGTCCCAATCTTCAATAATCATGATTGATCCAAGAACAAACCGGCTTTGATACCAATTTAATGTGGGTTAGGGTGCGAAAGCGTAAAATTGAAGAAGTTAACTACACAACAACAACAACAGCATGGAAATGTAGGGAGTTCTTTTATTTCTCCCTCTAGTCTCTCAATATCAAATGGGCAAAAGTGTTACAAATGAATGAGAGCATTTAGGCTATTTATATACTAAAGATACAAAAGGGTAAAAAAAGAAGTAGACAAAAGAAATATAAAAAGGACGTCCTTATCCTATGCTCCTACATCCCAACATATATTCATTTTGAAACATGGGAATTTGTTTATTCTGTTTCCAAAGCTATATCTTATTAACCAAAACATATCATGTACTTGTTCTAATTCTTTTGCTTAATTCTTATTTTTTTCTTGTAGTTTCTGTAGGTGCACAAGAGATATTCAAGCTTCTTCCTCGCACTTTTGTGGATCCGAGCAAGCTTCCTCAAGTATTTGGGGCGGTAACATCAAATTCATAAAGTAGAACAATTGCTTCTTTTAAACATATATTTAAATGTAGGCTAAAGTCGTACCCCTAGGGGCAGATTCACATGGGGACCAAGGGGGCCTTGGCTCCAGTTCAATTTTTGAAAAAATAAAATAAAATAAAATAATATATATATATATATATACACACACACACACACACACACACACACATGACGTCTCTCTGACGGGCTTATATAACGGGCTTAAGTGACGGGCTTAATATCGTCCACACGATTTAAGGACCGCTATCATCTTATTGGACCACCTATTGGGGATGGCTTTGTCTTTTTATGCCTTTCTCTTTTTCTAATGTTATAAGAATAGAATTTTCTACCCCAATAATTTCTATAGTCTTTTAAGCTTATTTTAAAGCCTAATTAATCTGGAAGTCTAAGTGTAGAAGTTTCAGAGCTACTGCTACTTCTTAAGCTTCTTCCATCACTATCGTACTGGACTTCTGAATAGCGAGGATTATCTATATAGATAGTTTCTTCAGGGAGTCTAGAAATTGAAAGAGGTTTTGACGGAAAATATTCTAGTCTTAAATACCTTATACGGTATTGTGGGTTTATCTGTCTAGTTTCTTTATATATTTGATTAATAATATCAATTATATCGTTATCTATAAATTCGTCTAAATTATTATCACCATAAGATGACAAAAATCTACGGTATGTTCTAGGGGCAGTTATCTCTACATTTTTAATAAGAGGGCGGATTCCTCCGACTCTAATTAAAGTGGCCTTTGTTTCAGCTAACCTTTTTCGTCTAATAAATTTTAATACGTCTATACTGTATTCAAGTATCCTAGTGTATTCTTGATATTTTTCAGGTCTTGATAATTCTTCTGTAAAATCTTCAGTTCTTAATTTTTGTCTAAAGAGATCACGGATCCCTGTTCTAATTATTTCTATTCTAGGTACCTCTCTTCCTAACCATTCAATGATCTGCTCTATATATTTGAAAGTACCACCTGCGTATATTAAAGCATATTCTATAAGCTCTTTATCTTTAGTGTCTGTAAGAGTCCAATCTTTGATTTCTCTTGTTAAGTATGAATTTGTTTGGTTAACAAATGCTAAAAAGTCTTCAGTGATTTGTAGGTTCATACAGGATTCTTTTAAAACAATAATATATAAAATAGTTAAGGGTTTGGTTTGAGTTATACCTTCCTCCTGGTCTGCAATACCTTTATCCTCCTTCCTTCTTCTCTTCAGCCTTGCTACTATTCTTCTCCGGTCTCGACCTCCTAGAACTCTCTCTTTATGTGTCGCACCTTAATCCACTACTTTGGCGTTGAACCCATTTCTTGCCTATACGCCTTCATGCCTAACGCCCACTTGGCTAACGACTCACGGCAAATCGGCACCTGACGATGGTTAACTAGTATAACACCTTGTGTGCTACACCAGAGGTTCCACACAATAGTCCTCTATGAACAGAAAGTTGGAGACAATTTGGAAAATAATTAAAACTTAGCATTTAGATTTCTAGAAAAGAAAATACTTTTATTGCATTGCATAAGTAAATACAACTCTCTCCTCTCTCCTAACTACGAGAAGTTTACTCACTCATATACATATTACTTACTATAAGCATACTCTCTCTCTCTCTCTCTCTCTCTCTCTCTCTCTCTCTCTCTCTCTCTAACAACTCCTCACTCTCTAACCAATGATGTCTAAAACTCAAATGGACGCTCCCGTTTATAGCACAAGGGCAGTACAAATGACTGGTAACCGGCTATCAAAAGCGATCCGGCTGAAAGCATAATTATTAAATATATTAAAAGTCCACAGCCTTGGAATCTTTCGAGTCTTCACTTTTCTGCTTTTTCAAAAGCAATCTTGGCATTTTCCAATTATCTTGCAACTAACGTCTTTTACCGTCTTCCTTTATCTTTATGAAAGGAGGATGTCTGGGCCCGTATGGGGCAGGTCTGAGCTGCATTATTCTGTAAGGGCATGATCAGTCTAAATAATGGAGTCTTCTTGTCTTCTTGCAATAATGCATAGGTCTAGTGCAGGGCATCTTCTGCCTTTAATAATTCCTCTGCTAACGAGGGGTCCGTATTTGTCTCATCCGCATCTTCTTCTTCCTTATCTTGGTTTGGTAGGGCATTGTTGAAAAATTCATCAATGAGGCCCACAGTTATAATGCTAGCTTGCAAAAGCTATCTCTACCATTTCTTTGGATTCTTTCTTGAGCCTTCCATTGAATGGCTCATTATCTTGGATTATCAGGTATTCTTTATGGTAGGCAGTGTACCACCCGTCTTCTCCTATCAATAACTTCATGATTTTAATTGTTTCCATAGCTTGATCAATTTTGAGCTTGGACTTATCAATAACTAATTCTTTAGTCTCGTCTTCTGATAAAATCTCAACGTCTTCGAATATATAATTGGAAAATCTAATTAGTCTAAATCCTTCAACTCTCATTCCTCTACAAGAACTCAGAGGAATCTGATAGATTCTAGCAAATAGAGGAAGGAAGTCTTCTACCTTCTTAACATACTCATGGACTATTTTTCCAAGAGCAATAGAGTCTTTAATATCTTTTATCTGGACGAGTCCAATGAAACCGTGGTATGCAAGAGTTATATGAGCCATGTCTGATTTTCCAAAAAGATATATTTTTGGAACGTCTTTGAAGAAACCTTTTATCATTATGGCATCTCCATTTATTTATGATAATAGCGTATTAAAATGATTAATAATTTTATTAGTTTCTTTTTTAAAGGCTTCTGCTAATAGGAGATTAATATGACCAAATGGTATAATAATCTTAGTCTTGAAAGTCTTTTTCTGATAACAGAAATCAGTAGGTCTAGTTTTGGAACTTTCTCCAAGAGTCTGAGTCTGAAGTCTAGGCACAGCAGTACCACTGAGCTGGGTAACTGCAAGTCTTTGAGTCCTCATGAATCTGGCAATAGCTACAAAAATTTTTTTGAACTCGATCCATAGTATGTTTTTCACATTCCACCATATGGCGTCTATAAGAGTATTTTGGTCTTTTGAAAATTCTCGTCTAAATTTGATCAAGTCTGGGTATCTTTGATTGGGTCTATATTGGGGAAAGTACATCTTCCCAATGAGTCTATTTTGAGAAATAATCTATTGTCTAGATTTTCCTGGGGGAACCAAGATATCATCAAAGTTCTCTAGGATTGGTGTTTCTTGAGAGTCTTGAATATGAGCCTGTCTTTGCATTACACCAGCATTTGGTCTTACGGATCTAAGATAGTCTGCAACATCTTCCTTATTCAGTCTATTCATTCCAGAGGAACTCATGTCTTCTAAGTCTTCTGTTTACAACATAAAACATGAAATTATATTAGTGTTAGCAAACATTGGCTCTCTTGATATAATGTCTGGAATGGTAATTTTACTTCCCTTAATATATAGAATAGAGAAGTCATAACCATTAAGTAATTGTTTCCATATAATTATTCTATTCATCCTTTGTTTGGAGAAGTCTAAATCTCTAAATTTTACTTCATACGAAGAGTCAGTATAAACAGTAAAATGTTTAGGTCTAAGAAATAACATATATTTTTCTATTGCCCTTACTATGGCTAAAACTTCTTTTTCATGGGCAGTGTATCTTGTTTCTGGGTCTGTAAAAGTTTCAGAACTATGTCTACACTGTTTCTTCTTTTTTGTTTGATGATTAATGGCAAAGCATACTGCTCCCCATTATTTATCAGAGGCATCTGTTTCTACTATAAACTGATCTTCGGCATTAGGCAGTTCAAGTAAAGGAATATTCTTGACTGCATCTTTAATTTGTCTTATGACTTCAAAATCATCTTTAGTCCAATAAAAGGGATTGGTTTTGTCTGTTACTTTTAATTTTGCAGTTAAGCTTTATCTTTTTGAACCAAGGTCTTTAATACAGTCTGCAGCACAATTAAGCAATCCTAATAAATGATTGTAATTGTTTTCTATCTTTAAGTTGGTCTCGAAACTCAAGAATCTTTTTGGTTATGTGTTCTGCCAAGGATAATTTTCCTTTATTGATATGCATTTCCACAAAGTCTATCTCAGTCTCAAATAATTGCATTTTCCTTTTGGAAATAACAATACCATGTATGCCAAATTATAAAATAATCTTTTTAAGATGATCTACATGCTCTATCTCAGTCTTACTGGCTACAAGAATATCATCTATGTAAACAAGAAAAAATTCTGAATAAGGACTAAATATATTATCCATTCTTCTTTGGATAACTTGAGGAGCATTCAAGTATCCAAATGGCATTACTAGCCATTCGTATTTTCCTTGGGGCACACTAAAGGCTGTTCAAGTAATACTGTCTGGATGCATCCTAATTTTCCAGAAGCATGATTTGCAATCAAACTTACTGAATATAATTCTATCTTCAATCAAATTGATTAAATTATTCTTGTCCGGTATCTTATAAGAATCAAATTCACAATTCTTATTTAATTTTCTATAATCTATAACCATGCGTCTTTTCCTCTTTTACGTTCAAATTCATTTTGAACATAAAAGGCAAGGCTATTATGTCTAATTTTACTTTCTCTAATAATGCCTAACTTAAGCATTTCATATATGTCTCTTTTGAATTCCTCCCTATCTTCTTGTGAATATCCTTTCTTATAGGTTCCCCCATTAATAGTGGCGTCTGGGTTAATAGGGATGATTTTACAATAGCTTTGGTCTTTATCCCACTTAGCGATGGGATTTTCTCCTAAAGTGGTCTCTTCTAGTTGCCTAATCTTTTCCTTTTCTACTTCTATATCCATTTTCTTCTGTTTGGATATAGCTTAAACCTGTAATAAGGTATTCAAGGCTTGGTCTAAAATGTCTTGTTGTATAAGCGCTATTTGCTTATAACCCTTTTGGTCTGGACACTTACATTATTTTTGTAAGGGTTTAGTAATGTCTAGGGCTTCTTGTTGGGTTGTAGGTCTAGGTCCACCATGCTCAGCAGAAGAACTCTGATGTTTTATAGTTCTATAATTGGGTTTGACCTGCATAAGGTCAAAAGCAGTCTTGTGATCTATTAGAGGAGCTTTGATATTAAATTCCTCATTATCATTAATTAATATCTTATCATTATATTGAGTATAAGGCTGATATTTACTAATAAAGTCTTGTCCTAAAAAAATGTTTCCTGTGAAACTAGGACGAGGATCCATTATCCAAAATCGATGATTAACAATTTGGTTGGTATGATTTCCTAATTTAATGTAAATAGGATAGTCCGGAAATATAAGGTAAATGGATCTCCATTAGACACTTTACCGTAGATTTTTTGAGTACTTTCTAAAAAATAGTCTCCAGGGAAGGCATTAGCCTTGCAAATACTCTGAGAGCATCCTGTATCTATAAAAGCTGAAAGTCTTTTAGGATAGTCTTTATGTTGAACAATACGAAATGTGCATGTGGTTTAGTAGAAATTCCTAAATTATTCTTTTCTAAAATAGATATTCCTTTCTGAGGTTTATCTATAAAATCTAAGGGTATTTGGTCTTCTGAACTACTATCAGAATGGTATTCTTCTAAATCATAGGAAATTCCTTTTCCTTTGAAGTCTTCATTTTCTTGCAGTTTTTTTAGCTATATTTCTATTAATGTCTTGATAATACGTTTTAATATCTAAGTCTATTTGAGCGTCATACTGGCTAGTATAAATTGCTCTAAATCTAGTTCTCTAACAGTCTTCATGGTAGTGTAATTGACAAATAACACAAACCATAAATAATTCTGTTTGTATAATCTCAAAGCATTCTACGCATCTAAAGACTTTATTGATATATTTCATTTCAAATTTATAATAATGTTTTTCATCAAAGTAGCATCTAGGTATATAGGTTAGTAACTCAGGATTACTAACTGTCCATCTTTTCTTTAAAAATGGGCTTAATATGCACTTATATCAAGCTTCTTTAAAGTCTATATATTCATTATCTAAATCGTTTTGATTAGTCTGCATCATATATAAGTCTAAAGTATCCTGAGAGTCTTCGTACTCATCATTATCACTATTATAGTCTTTGGAGTCACTATAGTATATGCACTAGAGATGCTAGTATTGTCATCATCTTCTATGGCTGATATTTCTATAGCATATAGAATATATAACTCTTCTTGATCTGCATAGTCTAATATTGTATTAATAATATTAATATTTTCTTTATCTTTTTTATTAGGGTAGTCTTTAGCAAGGTGTCCGTCTTTGCCGCAAGTCCAACATTCTTTGGTGGTAGTCTTAGATTGAGCTACATCTTTTTCTTTCCTATAATTAGGAACCTTCTTATACTTACTAGTGTTTTTCTTAAAATATCTTCTTTGATTAAATCTATTTTTCTTAGTCTTAGGGTCCTTTTTTCTAAAGGTAGTAGATTGTCTAAATTTATACTTTTTTGGAAATCCTAAAGGTATAGTCTTAAACTTCCTATGTTTCCATTCTAATTTCTTTTTGAATTTTTTAGGTTCACTACCACATCCTCATTGGATTGGAGCAATGTCTCTTTCGTCTTTAATTGGAGAGATATGTTTGAAAGTTTCCTTTATCAACTTTCCTTGAGTTATATCCTGTCTTTTAGATATGATATAGTCTTTGGCGAAATTGATTCTTTCACCATGGGAGTAATTCTTAATTCCATCTACTCCTGGCCAATTCCTATATTCATTAATTAAGATTTCTCCTATGGCTGGTATCTTTCTAAAGTATTCATCTTTTAAGGTCTCTCCAAATTATTTAATTTGGTAATATAGCTGTTCATAATTATTATTATATTCATTTATCTTATCTAGTTTGCAAATACTAAGGAGGGCTAACTTAGTTTTAGCTAGGTCTTGTTCATTAATTTGAGCTAGATGTCCAGCTCTAATAAATTATGATGTGAACAATTGAATATATTCTTCAATTGTTCTTTCCTCTAAGTTTTCTTTCATCTTCTTAACCTTAGTTAAGGAGTCTTCATCAGTAGCCTTTCTTAAACTATCTAAGTAATCTTTTGCAATACCTCTAATGGATTGCTCAGCGTACTGCTTACATGAACTTGCATCCCATTGTTCATTGAATGCAAAACACATGTCCATCTGGTTACGCCATTCGTCTAAGACCTTTTTCATATCTTGGACATTGCCTAGGTTAAGATATATACCAACTGGATTTATGGATTGGCTTGCCATAGTCTTAACAGGAGTGAAACTCTTGTCACTAGTTGGAAAGTATTTTATATAATCAGGTTTAGTCATAACTACCGTGCTTGGGTATATAGGAATATTTATTCCTATTAGTTTACTAAAAAGTCTACGAGTATCTTTTAGCCTACTACTACTTCATATCTCTTGTTTACTAGGCTCTACTTGTGTAGCTGGCATTAATCTTTGTTCTCCTTCTTCTATTGGTCTTCGGTTTCTAAGAAGTTCTTTTGTATTCTTAGATTCTTTTAATTTTAATATACGCTCTTGAGCTATCATATTAAATCTTTCTCTTTATTGAAATCTAACCTAATGACTTTTCTTAAGGTGATCTTTAAATGTCTTCATATCCAATTCTGAGGGTTCTTGCCCAAAGTTTGGGTCCTAGCTTTTTCTTTAATTAAGTATTTTTGTTCAAATGATCTTCTAGGTCTAATTATCAGGGTTTATCTTAGTAAACTAATACTAGTCTTACTACTACATTCTCCTTCTGAAGGATCATTGATTATGGCTTCTCCCATATTCTTAAATCTAATTTCTTCAGTCTGGATGTTCTTATTTACAATCTTAGGAGGTTCAAACTGGATGGTAACATTTCCAGTGACGTCGTCTTGATTAATAAACAAATGTTTATTTTGTATAGTCTTAGTTTATTAAAATTCTGGGAATTACCAGAGGGTCTTAGCTTTTTCTTTCATAGGTCCAGTATTCCTAATACTGTAAGTATGATTATAGTCTGAAACATGGGTTCTAACTACGATTTCTTCATTAAGTCTATCGCTAGGAATTCCCGATTGTATTCCTTCATAAGGAAATTGGGAGAACTTCACATAGCTTTGGAATTCTATATTTATATTAGCGTCTGGGATAATATAGTCTTCATAGCCACTAGCATATAAGATTAACTTAAAATGTTTGGTTGTGTCTACGGTTACTGTAAATGCCAGAATGACATTAAAGTATCATATGTTATCTGAAATTTCTATTTGGGCTATCCCAATAAGGCTGTTCTCAAAATCTTTCCATCATTTATCTACTAAACAACATAATATGTTGATACTATTCTGAGGTCTATGTAATCCTTGGATTCTTGCTTAAAAGAGTCCAAAGGTTAGGAATTGGAACTTCATATCAGTTCCTCTAGATCTAAGCCATTCTGAGTCAAACACTTGGAGCTCAGTATAGGATTTGTCTAACACATGATTCCTAGAATGGTAAGTCATGTTATAATTAGGAGTCTTAGGAGTGGAACCTTCTTTAAACAAGTCTATGTATCTAACGGCTGGAAGTTTTCCATTATGAATGGAATCTTCAACAATCTTCCAGTTAACTTCACCCCATTCTTTCCATCGGAGAGGATTGGTGAAATTTCTCTCTTTCCACCATGTTCTAATATTGGAGGATGAGTCCTTAAGTCTTTGGAGCATATGATTACTCTGTCCAATATTTGGGATAGAGCTAATTATCTTACTAGTCTTATCTAATCCTTCATTTATGACTTATCTACCTATGGTATTCCTTTCTCTAGTTTCTATAGGAGGGGTTTCTCTAAATTTACAGGTGGTTACCTATTTTTGTTCAAGTCTTTTTTCAATTCTTTCTAAGAAGTTTGAATAATCTTTTTATCTTTTTATTTGATTAAGGATTTCTTCTTTAAAATTCTTATTCTCTTTTCTTGTCTTCTCAAAAATTTCTTCACCATGTCTTGCTAGATAATTAACTAGGGATTATGCAACATGTGTGATATAGTCTTTTACTTCATTATCTTTTTCTTGTTGTTGCACAGATCTAGCTTCTATAGATTCTACAGTCCTTTCTATTTTATCTAATCTGGTTAGAAAAAAAGGAGAGTCTATTTCTGCTTAAGAAGGTTTATTATATACGCCCTTAATTCCGTTTATAATTTCTCTGTATTTTTCTTCTACTTGGGCCATGTTTAGTATAAGTTCATTAATAAAACTATCCATCTTAGACAAGTTATGGCTTTCCATATTATTAAGATAATTTGCTAAATTTTGTTGGAATTTAACAAAGTCTGTGTAGAAGGTGGTTAATCCTTCTGTCTTAGCCTTTAAATCTGAATGCAAGTCTTTAACAAAGCTACTGTTATAGTCTTGGGTAGCTTCTATGGGTGTAGAAATTAAATTTAATCTTTTTAATATAAGTCTAGTTGCTTTAGCCGCATTGAGAATCTCATTTTCATTTATCTTATATTAAAATCTATCATTATTTATCTTTTCTAAAATTCTGACAGAGTCTGAATGGAGAGGTCTCTTGGTACCTCATTCTAGTCTGATCTAACTATCTCCATTAGGAAGATAACTATCTAATCTTGGGATAAGCTTAGCTTGTTCTTTAGTAAGTTTAATCAACTCACTGTCTTGAATTTTAGTTAAGGTTTGTTAAGGACTTCTATATGATAAGTCTTAATATTTATTTCTTGTAAAACCTGTACTAAGTCTATTGGGATTTGATTATCTATTTCTAGTAGTTTTTTAGAGATATTTTGTTATCTCCGTTTCTAAGGTTTGAGTGTATTTTATTAATTGTCTTAATATAAGGAGTATACACTTATTTTGGTCTATTATGCTATTAATAGCACTAGCAGTAACTTGTCTACTATCTACGTGTTTGGCTGGGATATGTTCAACGTGTGAACAACCGTCTATGTGTGTGGTTAAACAACCTTCTGAGTCTAAAACAGTTATGGGTATAGGTTGGTAGTCTGGGTTGGTTCCAAAAATATCTTGGTAAATGCGAGGGATAAATCCCAAGGGCATTAAAGTCTTTATACTATAAGTCTAAAAGGAACATCTTATGGCTCTGATACCAGAATTAGGGTTTTGGATAGGCTCTGACCAAAACCCTAATTCTGGTATAAAGACTTAAGGTTTTGGTCAGAGCCTATCCATGGAACATCTTATGGCTATGCGGATAGGTTATGGCTTTCCATAAGATGTTCCATGGATAGGCTCTGACCATAAGATGACCACATTACTCTGATCATATTAATTGGAGAGGGTTATGGCTCTGACCAAAATGGATAGGCTTTCCATTTTTGATAGGTTATGGCTTTCCATAAGAATTAGGGTCAGAATTAGGGTTATGGCTCTGACCAAATTACCTTAATAATATGGAAAGCCATAACCTATCCAAAATGGATAGTATTATTAATTAACTTAGACTAGACATGGCCCAAGTAGAAGAAAAATACAAAGAAATTATAAATGGAATTAAGGCTATATATAATAAGCCTTCCCAAGCAAAAATAGACTCGCCTTTTATTCTAACTCGGTTAGATAAAATAGAAAAGACTGTAGAATCTATAGAAGTCATAACTATCCAACAATAATAAAAAGATAATGAAATAAAAGACTATATTACAAATGTTGCAAAATCCCTAGTCAATTCTCTAGCTAGTCATGGTGAAGAAATTTATGAGAAGACTAGAAAAGAGAATAAGAATTTTAAAGAAGAAATCCTTAATCAGATTAAAAGACAAAAAGATTATTCAAGCTTCTTAGAAAGAATTGAAAAAAGACTTGAACAAAAATAGGTAACCGCGTGTAAATTTAGAGAACCCCCTCCTATAGAAACCAGAGAAAGGAATACCATAAGTAGATGAGTCATAAATGACGGATAAGATAAGACTAGTAAGATAGCCAGCTCTATCCCAAATATTAGACAGAGTAATCATATTCTCCAAAGACTTAAGGATTCATCCTCCAATGTTAGAACATGGTGGAAAGAGAGAAATTTCACCAACCCTCTCCAATGGAAAGAATGGGGTGAAGTTAACTAGAAGATTGTTGAAGATTCCATTCATAATGGACAACTTCCAATCGTTAGATACATAGACTTGTTTAAAGAAGGTACCACTCCTAAGACTTCTAATTATAACATGACTTATCATTGTAGGAATCATGTGTTAGACAAATCCTATACCGAGCTCCAAGTATTTGACTCACATTGGCTTAGATCTATAGGAACTGATAGGAAGTTACGATTCCTAACCTTTGGACTCTTTCAAGCAAGAATCCAAGGATTACATAGACCTTAAAATAATATCAACATATTTTGTTGTTTAGTAGACAAAATATGGAAAGATTTTGAGAAAAGCCTTATTGAGAAAATCCAATTAGAAATGTCAGATAATATAGGATACTTTAATTTCATTTCGACATTTACAGTAATCGTAGAAACAACCAAATATTTTAAGTTAATCTTATATGCTAGTGGCTATGAAGACTATATTATCCCAAACGCTAATATAAATATAGAATTTCAAATCTATGTGAAGTTCTCCCAATTTCCTTATGAAGGAATGCAATCGGGAATTCCTAGGGGTAGACTTAATGAATAAATCTTATTTAGAACCAATGTTTCAGACTATAATCATACTTACAGTATTAGGAATACTGGACCTATGAAAGAAAATGCTAAGACCCTATGAAAATTGCCATAATTTCAAGAAACTAAGACAATACAAAATAAACCTTTGTTTATTAATCAAGACGATGTCACGGGAAATGTTACCATCCAGTTTAGTCCTCCTAAGATTGTCAATAAGAATATCCAAACCGAAGAAATTAGATTCAGGAATATGGGAGAAGCCATAATTAATGATCCTTCAGAAGGAGAATATAGTAGTAAGACTAGGGCTAGTTTACTAAGACAAGCCCCAATAATTACACCTAGAAGATCATTTGAACAAAAACACTTAAATAAAGAAAAATATAGGATCCAAAACTTTGGACATGAACCCTCAGAATTGGATATGAAGACATTTAAAGATAACCTTAAGAAATGTCATTCTGTTAGATTTCAAGAAAGAGAAAGATTTAATATGATAGCCCAAGACCGCATATTAAAATTAAAAGAATTTAAGAATACAAAGGAACTTCTTAGAAACTTAACACTAATAGAAGAAGGAGAACAAAGATTAACATCAGCTACACAAGTAGAACCTAGTAAATAAGATATGGGAAGTAGTAGTAGGCTAGAAGATGCTCCTAGAATTTTTAGTAAACTAATAGGAATAAATATTCCTATATACTCAAGCACCGTAGTAAAGACTAAACCTGATTATATAAAAGACTTTCCAACTAGTGACAAGAGTTTCACTCCTGTTAAGACTATGGGAAGCCAAGACATAAATCCAGTAGGTATATACCTTAACTTAGACAATGTCCAAGATAGGAAAAAGGCTTTAGACGAATGGCGTAATCAGATGAACATGTGTTTTACATCTAATGAATAATGGGATGCAAGTTCATGTAAGAAATACGCTGAGCAATCCATTAGAGGTATTGCAAAAGATTACTTCGATAGTTTAAGAAAAGCTACAGATGAAGACTCCATAGCAAAGATTGAGAAGATGAAAGAAAAATTAGAATAAAGATCAATTGAAGAATATATTCAATTGTTCACATCAGAATTCATTGGAGCTGGACATCTAGCTCAAATCAATGAACAAGACCTAGCAAAAACTAAGTTATCCCTCCTTAGCATTTGCAAATTAGATAAGATAAATGAATATAGCCATAATTATGAGCAACTATATTACCAAATAAAAGAATTTGGAGATACCTTAAAAGATGAATACTTTAAAAAGATACCCTCCATAGGACAAATCCTAATTAATGAATATAGGAATTGGTCAGGAGTAGCTGGAGTTAAGAACAACTCCCTTAGTGAAAGAATCAATTTCGCTTAAGACTATATCATATCTAAGAGACGTGATATAACCCAAGGAAAGTTAAATGAAGAAACTTTCAAACAGATCCCTCCAATTAAAGACGAAAGAGACATTGCTCCAATCCAATGCAGATGTGGAAGTTACTCTAAGAAATTCAAAAAGAAATTAGAATGAAAGTATAGGAAGTTTAAGACTAGAATTTTAGGATTTCCAAAAAGGTATAAATTTAAACAATTTACTACCTTTAGAGAAAAGAATCCTAAGACTAAGAAAAATAGATTTAACCAAAGAAGATATTTCAAGAAAAATACTAGTAAGTATAAGAAGGTTCCTAATTATAGAAAGGAGAAGAACGTATCTCAATCTAAGACTGCCACCAAAGAATGTTGGACTTGCGGCAAAGAAGGAAACTTTACTAAAGACTTCCCTAATAAGAAAGATAAAGAAAGTATTAAGATTATTAATACAATATTAGACTATGAAGATCAAGAGGAGTTAGATATCCTATATGCTATAGAAATATCAGACATAGAAGATGATGACAATACTAGTATCTATAGTGCATATACAGATAGTGATTCGAAAGACTATAGTGATACTGATGAGTATGAAGACTCTCAGGATGCTCTAGACTTATATATGATGAAAGTTAATCAATACGATTTAGATGATGAATATATAGACTTTGAAGAATCTTGGTATAAGTGTATATTAAGCCCATTTTTAAAGAAAAGATGGACAGTTAGTAATCATGAGTTACTGACCTATATACCTAGATGTTACTTTGATGAAAGACATTATTGCACATTTGAGATGAAATGTAGCAAGAAAGACTTTAGATGTGTAGAATTCTTTGAGATTATACAAACAAAATTATTTATAGTTTTTATTATTTGTCAATTACACTACCATGAAGACTATTGGAGAATTAGATTTAGAGAAATTTATACTAGTCAGTATGACGCTCAAATAGACTTAGATATTAAAACGTATTATCAGGCTATTGATAGAAATACAGCCAAAAGATTGCAAGAAAATGAAGACTTCAAAGGAAAGGGAATTTCCTATGATTTAGAAGAATACCATTCTGATAGTAGTTCAGAAGACCAAATACCCTTAGATATTATAGATAAACCTTAGAAAGGAATATTTATTTTAGAAAAGAACAATTTTGGAATTTCTACTAAACCACATGCTTATTTTGTAGAATTATTTGTTCAACATAAAGACTATCCTAAAAGACTTTCAACTTTTATAGATATAGGATGCTCTCAGAGTATTTGCAAGGCTAATGCCTTCCCTGAGGACTATTTTTTAGAAAGTACTCAAGAAATCTATGGTAAAGTGGCTAATGGAGATCCATTTACCTTATATTTCCAGACTATTCCTATTTATTTTAAATTAGGAAATCAGACTAACAAAACCATTAATCATCGGTTTTGGATAATGGATCCTCGTCCTAGTTTCACAGGAAACATTATTTTAGGATAAGACTTTATTAGTAAATATCATCCTTATACTCAGTATAACGATAATATATTAATTAGTGGTAAAGAGGAATTTAATATTAAAGCCCTTCTACTAGATCACAAAACTGCCTTTGACCTTATGCAGGTCAAACCAAATTATAGACCCATAAAACATCAGAGTTCTTCAGCTGAGCCTGGTGGACCTAGACCTATAGCCCAACAAGAAGCCCTAGACATTACTAAACCCTTACAAAAATAGTGTAAGTGTCCAGACCAAAAGTGTTATAAGAAAATAGTGCTTATACAACAAGACCTTTTAGAACAAGCCCAGCATACCTTATTACATGTTCAAGCTATATCAAAACAGAATAAAATGGATATAGAAGTACAAAAAAGAAAGGATTAGGCAATTAGTAGAGCCTACTCTAGGAGAAAATCTCATCGCTAAGTGGGATAAAGACCAAAGTTATTGTGAAATAATCCCTATTAACCCAGGCGCCACTATTAATGGTGGAACCTATATGAAAGGATATTCATTAGAAGACTGGGAAGAATTCAAGAAAGACATAGATGAAATGCTTAAGTTAGGTATTATTAGAGAAAGTAAAATTAGACATAATAGCCTTGCGTTCTATGTTCAAAATGAGTTTGAACGTAAAAGGAGAAAAAGACGCATGGTTATAGATTATAGACAATTAAATAAGAATTGGACAACCTTATAAGATACCAGACAAGAAAAATTTGATTAATTTAATTGAAGATAGAATTATATTCAGTAAGTTTGATTGCAAATCAGGCTTCTGGCAAATTAAGATGCATCCAAACAGTATTACTGGGACAACCTTTAGTGTGTCCCAAGGAAAATACGAATGGCTAGTAATGCCATTTGGATACTTCAATGCTCCTCATGTTTTCCAAAGAAGAATGGATAATATATTTATACCTTATTCAGAATTTTGTCTTGTTTACATATATGATATTCTTGTAGCCAGTAAGAATGAGACAGAGCATGTAGACCATCTTAAAAAGATTATTTTAGAATTAGACTAACATGGTACTGTTATTTCCGAAAGGAAAATGAAATTATTTCAGACTAAAATAGATTTTATGGGAATTAATATTAATAAAGGAAAATTATCCTTGGCAGAACACATAACCAAAAGGATTCTTGAGTTTCGAGACCAACTTAAAGATAGAAAACAATTACAATCCTTTTTAGGATTGCTTAATTGTGCTACACACATTATTAAAGACCTTGCTTCAAAAAGACAAAGCTTAACAGCCAAATTAAAAGGAACAGACAAAACCAATCCCTTTTATTGGACTACAGATGATTTTGAAGTAATAAAACAAATTAAAGATGCAGTCAAGAATATTCCTTTACTTGAACTGCCTAATGCAGAAGACCAGTTTATAGTAGAAACAGATGCCTCTGATAAATAATGGGGAGCGGTATACTTTGCTATTGATCATCAGGCAAAAAAGAAGAAACTTTGTAGACATAGTTCTGGAACCTTTATAGACCGATAAACAAGATACACTGCCCACGAAAAAGAAGTTTTATCCATAGTAAGGGCAATTGAAAAATATATGTTGTTTATTAGACCTAAACATTTTATTGTTTATACTGACTCTTCGTATGCAGTAAAATTTAGAGATTTAGACTTGTCCAAATCAAGAACTAATAGATTAATTAGATGGAAAAAATTGCTTAATGGTTATGACTTCTCTGTTATACATATTAAGGGAAATAAAATTACCATTCCAGACATTATATCAAGAGAGACAATGTTTGCTAACACTAATATAATTTCATGTTTTATGGTACAAACAGAAGACTTAGAAGACATGAGTTCCTCTGGAATGAACAAGGAAGATGTTGCAGACTATCTTAGATGTGTAAGACCAAATGCTGGTGTAACGTAAAGACAAACTCATATTCAAGACTCTCAAGAAACACCAATCATAGAGAACTTTGATGATATCTTGGTTCCTTCAAGAAAATCTATACAAGAGATTATTGCTCAAAATAGACTCATTGGGAATATGTACTTTCCCCAATATATACCCGATCAAAGATACCCAGACCTGATCAAATTTAGACGAGAATTTTTAGAAGACAAAAATACTCTTATAGACGCCATATGATGGAATGTGAAGAATAGACTATGGATCGAGTTGAGATAAAATTTGGTAGCCATTGATAGATTCATGAGGACTCAAAGACTTGCAGTTACCCAGCTCAGTGGTACTGTTGTGCCAAGATCTCAGACCTAGACTTATGCTCAGACTCTTGGAGAAACCTCCAAAAGTAGACCTACTGATTTCTGTTATCAAAAAAAGACTTTTAAGACTAAGATTGTTATACCATTTGTTCATAATAATCTCCCATTAACAGAAGACTTTAAAAAAGAAACTAATAACATTATTGACCATTTTAATATGTTATTATCAGAAATAAATGGAGATGCCTTAATAATTAGGGGTTTCTTCAAAGACGTTCAAAAAATATATCTTTTTGGAAAAACATACATGGCTCATATAACTCTTGCAGACCACGGGTTCATTGGACTCGTCCATATAAAATATATTGAAGACTCTGTTGCTCTTGAAAAAATAGTCCATGAG
Organism: Sambucus nigra; assembly: GCA_949130495.1. Classification (NCBI taxonomy): domain Eukaryota; kingdom Viridiplantae; phylum Streptophyta; class Magnoliopsida; order Dipsacales; family Adoxaceae; genus Sambucus; species Sambucus nigra. The sequence goes on from CASBWL010000025.1 coordinate 353,570, forward strand.
TATGTTAAGAAGGTAAAAGACTTCCTTCCTCTATTTGCTAGAATTTATCAGATTGCTCCAAGTTCATGTAGAGGAATGAGACTTGAGGGATTTAGACTTATTAGATTTTCCAATTACATATTCGAAGATGTTGAGATTTTATCAGAAGACGAGACTAAAGAATTAATTGTTGATAAGTCCAAGCTCCAGATTGCTCAAGCCATGGAGACAACTGAAATCATGGAGTTGTTAACAGGAGAAGACATGTGATACACTGCCAACCACAAAGAAGACTTGATAATCCAAGCTGATGAGTCATTCAATGGAAGGCTCAAGAAAGAATCCAAAGATATGGTAGAGTTAGCTTTGCCAGCTAGCCTTAGAACTGCAGGCCTCATTGATGAATTTTTCAACAATGTACTACCAAACGAAGACAAGGAAGAAGAAGACATGGATGGACCAAAGACGGAACCCTCATTAGCTGATGAATTATTGAAGACAGAAGATTCCATGTGCTAGACCTATGCAAGACGACAAGACTACAATCAAATTCCCCTGCAGTCTGCAGCTCAGACATGTCCCACACGGGCCTGCAGATTGCTTTTTTTCATAAAGAAGAAAAAAACCCTTTCAAAGACGTTAGGTTAGAATTATTGCTAGACGAAAGATTTACTTTATGTAAAGCAAGTAGTATAAGACTTTAATAATTTGTATCTCTTTAAACTGGATCTTTTTTGGTAGTCGGTTACCAGTCGATTGTAGTGCCCTTGTGCTATAAAAGGGAGCATCCAACTGAGTTCTAAAGATCAGGAGTTAGAGGGTGATAAGTTGACAGGCTTCCAGTATTAGAAAGAGAGTATGCTTGTAGTACGTAATATGTATATGAGTGAGTAAACCTCTCATAGTTAGGGGAGAGGGGATAGTTGTAACTACTTATACTATGCAATAAAAGTATTTTCTTTTCCAGAAATCTCTTATGTTGAGTTGTTATTATTTTCCAAATTGTCTCCAACTTTTTGTTCATAGAGGACTATTGTGTGGAACCTCTGGTGTAGCACACAAGGTGTTATACTGGTGAACCGCCTTTAGGTGATGTTTTTTCGTGAGCCGTTAGCAAGGTGGGCGTTAGGCGAGAAGGCGTATAGGTAAGAAACGGGTTCAACGCCAAAATAGTGGATTGAGGTGCGAAACATAAAAAGGGAGTTGCAGGAGACCGAGATCGAAGAAGAATAGTAATAAGGCTAAAGAGACTAAGGGAAGAAGATCAATATATTGTAGACCAGAAGGAAGGTATAACTCGAACCAAACCCTTAACTATTTTTACATATTATTTCTTTAAAAAGAATCTTATATGAGCTTACCAATCACTAAAGACTTTTTAGAATTTGTTAATCAAACAAGTTTAGACTTAACTAGAGAAATTCAAGATTGGACTCTTACAAACCTTAAAGGTAAAAAACTTACAGAATCTGCTTTAACATATGCAGGTGATACTTTCAAATATATAGACCAGATTATTGAGTGGTTAGGAAGATAAGTACCGAGAATAGAAATAATTAGAACAGGGATCCGAGATCCCTTTAAACAAAAATTAAGATCTGAAGATTTTGTAGAAGAATTATCAAGACCAGCAAAATATCAAGAATATACTAGGATACTTGAAGATAGCATAGACGTATTAAAATTTATTACACGAAAAAGATTAGCTGAAATAAAGACTATTTTAATTAGAGCCGGAGGAATCCGTCCTCTCATTAAAAACGTAGATACAGTTGCCCCTAGAACATACCGTAGATTTTGTCATCTTATGGTGATAATGAATTAAACGAATTTATAGATAACGATATAATTGATATTACTAATAAAATATATAAAGAAACTAGACTGCCAAACCCTCGATACCATATAAGGTATTTAAGACTAGAATATTTTCCATCAAAACCTCTTCCAAATTCTAGACTCCCTGAAGAAACTATTTATATATATAATCCTCACTATTAAGAACTCCAGTACGATAGTGACGGAAGAAGCTTAAGAAGTAGCAGTAGCCCTGAAACTTCTACACTTAGCCTTTCAGATTAATTAAGCTTAAAAGACTTTAGAAATCATTAGGGTAGAAAATTTTATTCCCTAAAACTTTAGAAAAAGACGAAAACATATAAAAACAAAAGTGGTCCCTAGGTAAGTTTTGGACTATAGCTAGTCCGCAAACTAGGTCCGCACTGGATCCACTCTCTCTCTCTCTCTCTCTCTCTATATATATATATATATATATATATATATATATATATATTCAATTTTGGTTTTTCTCTCTGGCAGTCAATTGCATGTATTGGGAGAAAAGATTTTGTTAATTACTAAGCAACAGCAATATCTAATGACTAAAGGATGTCCACTTGTGGAGTTGGAGATATAACTTGTGATATAGGAGGCTCAAAAAGAGTTTGTTAACCAAACTACACTCATTGACTCCCCTTTCTTAAGTTGCTATATTGCTGGTTCTAATTATGACATCTCAATCTGTGGTGGGATCATACATTTTTTGGGGAAAATGTTATATGTACCAACGGTTTTACCCCAAGAATGTGCATAAAGTGCATTTAAGTGTTGTACTCATAGTACAACATATTAATTCAATTAGTGCATAACCTTGGTGTAAAACCTTGGTATCTATAGCATTATCCTTTATTTTTTGGTTTGATGTTAGGTTCGGTGTTAGTCTTCTCTACCTTGTCATACTATGTATCAACTCAAAATTGGAGATACATATAGTCGTGTATAAGGTATAGCTCAAATGTTGTATCTATTTTTCTAAAGAGGGACATTATTTACTGTTGGTTTCACAATGTTGAGGCTTGTTTTATTTCTTGGAAAATTCGAAGTGTACACATAAATTGAACACATATTAGATACACTCACTAAAAGACAAAAGAAAAATGTCACAACTTGTTAAAAAATTGCTAAATATTTTTTAAAACATTTTAAAAAATTGTTGAAACCTTTTTTTCAAGAGAAACAGTTTTTTATCTCTTAAGAGTAATTTCTTTGAAAAATAGTTTTTTATTAAAAAAAAGTGAAAAATAAGTTTATTAAAAAATCAGTTGCACATATTTTTTAAAACAGTTTTTTTTAAGTAGCACAAATTTTTTGATAACAAAAATTAGCCTAATAATGTAAAATTTTTTGTAATAAAAAGTAATTTTTTTTATATAAAAGAAATTTGCTGGTGTGGACCCACATTCATTAAATGATATGGGTTCACGCCAACGGAATAATGTTTTTTTAAGTAGCACGGATTTCTTGATATAAAAAATAGTCTAATTACGTAGAGTTTTTTTGTAATAAAAAATATTTTTTTATATAAAAGCAATTTGCTGTCGTGGACTCACGTTCATTATATGATATGGGTCCGCGCCAGTGGCATAAATATTATTTTTCATGATTTTTTTTTATAAAAATACCTTTAAAAAATGTTTTAATATAAAATTTATTTTTTGTATAAAAGTTATTTTTTATTATAAACTGCTGCAAATTATTAAATTTTTTTTATTAGAACAATATTTTGCCCTTTTTATTATTTTCCTTTTTTATTAAGCAAAATATAGGGCTAATAGCAATTTTAGGACAAATTAGGAACAAATTAGGCCAAATATGTGGCTATTAGTGATGCCACGTCACTGTATCTAATTTCTGTGTTTAAATTGTGTGTACGTGTAGAAGCTCTCTTATTTCTTATCCCCAATTCTTGAGCTTTCCGAATTTCGATTCAATTTTTCTGATTTTGAAACAACATTTCCAACTTCTGATTTCTAATTTATCAAAAAAATTCATTGTTTTCCAAAACTATGCTATTCAGAATTTTCTTAATATATGCCAATTTGGGATTTTTCGAGTTCTTCCCCAAAATTTTGCAAATTTTCAAAACAATTTCGATTTTCGATTTTACCAAAAATTTTGATTTTCCTACTTATCCCATTTTGGCAAAAAAATCAATTTCTTAACAAATTAGAATTGGGAAGAATTTATATTTTTCACCGAAAAATTGATTTTTTTCTTTCGAAAGTGCAATTTCTGATTTGATACGTCTGAAACACATCCATAATACAAACCTAATATATTTTCGTTGCACATTGTGGGTTCCCTAAAAAGTTATCTTTTAGGCAGCGAATATTTTTAGGTTATTCTTACATTAATTTCTATCCCATCCTTTCACATAATGCTCAACCCACTTAATCCCATGATCTTAATGTTTAACTACCAATTAATTACGAATAATTAATATGAAAAACCTTGGCTTTTTACATTCGATTCAACATTTCCCTTTTCTTTTCTTTATTGGTACACAACCTTCCTATGATCCCTTTTCCTTTATCAATTATTAATTATGTTTCCCCGTTATTTTCTACTTTCACTAGTTTCTGCACCTAAATATATTGGTTTATGGCATTAAGACTAATAATTTGTTAAATAATATATACTAGGTATAATCCTTACAGTGATTCATACCATCATGACATGGATGGTACTGGTGTTATATGATCAGCTGTTGATATTCTCCCATTTGAGCTTGCAAAAGAGGTAGTACTTTTCTCATTTTATGAATATCCCTCCATATTTTTGTGTCCTTGATGTACATATAAGTTATAGTAGTACTTGGCTTTCATGTTTTCATCTAGGGTTTTGTGTTTTTCGTTGGAACTTCCAATTTTATCCGATTTTGGAATAATATTTTGAACTTTCGATTTCTAATTTTTAAAGGAAAAGGGATCGGAATCCAAACTAATTCGTAATTTTAGGTTTTTTCTGAACATTATTTTTCCTAAACTGCACTGAATGACTTTTTCGAAAAACATCCAATTTCTTATCAAATTATAATATTCCGAATTTTATTAATGTATGCCGATTATGAAATTTTATGATTTTTTCTGATATATTGGAATTTTTTGAATTTTTTTATTATTTCGATTTTTGGCAAAAAAATTGAATCGAAATCAGTTAGTTCTTCTTTATTAAAATTTACAAAAATGATCATGTTCTACCACATTTGTTTCCCAAAAATTAGCCTCCAAAAGGATTTTCCAAATTGATACACAAAATCAAAACTCCTAAATCGATCATAATTTCGCAAAAAATGACCTTCTATGAGGTACATAAGAGGAACTTAAGAGAAAATATGAAGGATTTTCCAAATAAATTCTACATTGAATTGTTTCTTATTCTTAGTACAAGTGGCTACGAGGTTTGCTATTACTTTTTACTATCGTATGATAGTTAACCACGTTTTGGCTTTTGCTCAATACATAATGTCTGAAGGTAATTTTGTTTAGTTAATCTGATTTGTTCATTGATGGTCGGAATGTATGGAACTCATTTCTTGAAATGCATACTATTAGTCGGTCTTATAGGCTTGCCAACTTATATCTATGCACAACCTTCTTTTGGTCAAGTCTATTTTTTCGGCAATAACATGCATTTCACCCAAAAATTTAGTTTTGTGTGTGTACACTTGAACTTTATTTTCCAAGTGTAACCGGTCGAACTCATTAGATGTTTCAAGTTGTGACAAGGTTATGTCATAATCTTATTATAAATATAGAACCAAGAACATGTTTCTAGCGTTCTTGACCAAAACCCTAGGGTTTTGCATTTTCAATCTTTGAGAATTTGCAATCCAATCATTTATTATGCTTTTGGTCGCGGTTGGTAGTGTAACTTATGCTATTTGGTTGTGGCCTTTTTCCCAATCCTTTGTTAAAATCATAACTCCTTTGGACAGTCTCTCTTAAACTGATTGACTGCGACCTCCAAATTACTTTATGCTACAGTTTGTTAATCCCGTTTGATGGTTGCAGCCTATATATTATTGTGACGATTAATTTGAAAGGAAATTCTACCTGGTGGTAGCTAGTCTTGGGATTGACTAGCTGTAACCTTTGACTCGTTATTTTTGTTCATTGCTTGTATCTGTCGCGATATCTAAGAGGCTTCTCCGATCATAGTGGTTGCGACACCTAACTGCGGAGCCCTTTTTTTCAGGTATTGTCGCAGCTCTATGAGTTGGAACCCTTCAGAGTTCCTGGAGGACTTCTGAAAAAATCACTTTGGCATTCTTCCTCCTAAAATTCCCTTTATAAAGCCTTTGAAGGCTAGTGGCCCTTGCTTACTCAAGGACTGCCCCAATTGCGTCATAATTGATCTTGACTCCGTGGACTCCTTTGACTGTAGGGATAATAGGGAGGTTGCAGATATAATGGAGGAAAATACTTATTCCAACAATAATTCTCCTGCTGAAGTGGCTGTTGCGGTAGCTATTGGGACTTTTGCCGTCCCACCAGAGACTAGGAAAACTCTAGCCGGATCCTCTAGCCAATCTACGAAGAAGGCTCCCATGGCTTTAGAACACAAGTGCATCATGGATGAGAACTGGATTGCTGAGTTTGTCGCACCCTTCGAATTTCCAGAAGGGACCATTTGCACACTCTCCATCGCGGAACAAAGGGCATGTTATGCGGTCCCTAATAGGGGGTTTGCTTTCCTCTCCAAGCATTTTCTTTAGGGTTGCGACTGCCAATTCCTATCCTAGTGAGGAGGATTCTAAGTGCTATGAAATTGGCCCCATTCCAACTGGACCCCAATGGATGGAGGGCAATCCTTTCTACTTTAGTTCTCTGGCAGAAGAACTTTGACAAAGACATCAGACCCATGGATTTCTTCATATTTATAGACCAAAGGAGAACTCTAAAGAGTTTTCATGGTATTACTATTTCACGCTTCAGAGAGGTGATAGGTACTATATACCGGCAGGCCTACCAGTCTTAAAAACTAGAAGGGTAAATTTTTCTTCGTGTCTGGGTACAACTTGGAAATTATCCCCAAGGAAAGTGAGAGGGAAAAATACTCTAAGATGTCGCGGATGTGGGGACGTCCTTCCAAAGCAGGTATTCATCTGTCGTGGTCTCTATTCTTGCTTTCTTTTTCTTTATTCTATTTTATGTGGCACATACTAACTCTGGTATAACCCTTAATAGCCTAAATCTAGTAGGTAGGTGAAGAGGGTTAAGGACGTGACCATCTTAAAATAGGAGAATTTTTTTGAGATTGTCACCTCTACATCCATCCTTGAATAAGGATATTTTTCATCCAAACACATACCCAAGAAAATGGCTACGGAAGGTAACTCCAATACTTGCATCTAATATTTTATCCGCGGATTCTACTCTGGACTTGTTAACTAATTTTCTTCCCCTTAAGAGGGTGTTGAGGAGATAGATCATGAACTTCTTGCAGATCGACTTGATGAAATGGATGAGGCCGCTCTTTGCCTCAACCAGGCTCCCAGGAAAAAGGACAAAAGAGGAAGAGAGCTCCCAAGGAGGGAATCTCTACTACTGGTGGGTCTGCGGCTGTTGAAACCGAGGTTGTCCACCCATTTGTTGAACATGATGCAACTCCAACTGCTGATGCCACGGTAACGGGTCATCAAAATGAACCTCAATTGGATGATGACATTAGGAAGCAGTTGGTCGCGATAAGCCTGATGTCCACGGGCGTAGATTTTCATGACAACCCCATTCACGTTTCCATTACTGATAGTCAGTCATAGAAGGTAATGGCTGTCAATGCGGACTTGCCCACTCCATAAAGTATGGTTGTGGGGGTCATTAGGGGTCACAACTGAGGCAGCCTGACCTTGACTGACCTTGGGACACAACTTCCACGGTTGTCTCAAGGATTAAAGGTATCGCGAAGGCGCTTGAGATTACCTGTCTTGCCTAGGGAGATGCGGAGGATCTTGAGGACTTTACCCTCCATAGTTTGTTGAGGGAAATTATCCACACATTTTTCTATTTGTGATCTTTATATTCATATATTTGACTCTTGTACTTTTTTTTAGGCTGCATAGTCTACTCTGGCCTTGAGAGTCAGATATGAGAAGTTTTACAACCAACATCAAACTGCGGAGACAAGCCATAAGGCTATAATGGAAAGCACTAGGGTCAAACTTCAAGTAGGTAAGAGCACCTACGCCGCAGCCCTTGAGGCAGTGAAAATGAATCTTGAAGTTGCTACTAAGGTAAAAGAGGAAGCCGGGAAAAATTATATTAAGGCAGTAAAATCTATCACAACTGTTGAGGCCAAGGCTATGCAGGCTTCCATAAAAGCTTTATCCACTGAATAAAAGCTCAACCTGGCACAAAAAAAGAATGATGAACTGATTCAAAGCCATTCCGCAACACTCCAGAAAATTATTGATGAGCACGCCACATTCCCTTAATCATAAGGAAGATGATTACGTTGCTGCAGATGATGATGTGGCTCCTTATAAAATTTCAAGGGGGCTTTTTCTGACTAATAACAAGTCCTACCTCTATGGCTTCTAGGAGATTAGGCAAAGAGTGACTAAAAATTTTCCTGAATTAAAGAAAAATATCCTTACCTGGAAGCTCAGCGATGCTGAGCATATGGAATGTGTAGAGAAGCTAAGAGCCGCTGCAGAGGAGAGAGTTAGGCAAAAAATGGAAGATGCTGCTAATAATGAAACTGAAACTGTGGCAGATAATGAGGATGATGAAAATGAAGATGAGGATGTTGTCTCGTAGTTGATAATCTGCCTTGTAATGTTTTTGGGCTGGGGCCAAATTTTATAATGCTACTGCCACAATTAACATTGTAATTCACTACTGAAACTTCTAATTACATAGAGCTGCGACTTTTATTTCCAAACTGATTTTTGTACTGTTTTAAATGCCTGAATGCTTGCACAATTTTTCCAGACTAAATAGCCTTGCAAACTTTAGTGATAGGCCACAGGACATATCAAAAAACAAAATCTAAAATGGCGACAAGGAATACTTCAACCCCCAAAAAACTGAAAATACCAGTCCTAACCTAGACATTCTAAATTCCAAACCCAATTTATAGACATGTGCCAAAAACTCCCAATTCCAGTTAACATTACTTGGTATGAGTCATATGTATCAAAATCCAGTCAATATATGTATCAAAAGCTTAAAAACTCCTACTCTCGATCCAAATAAAAGAAGATATATAGAACATGGATTTACAGAAGCATGAATTTACAGAAAATTAGAAGTCAAAAAAGTTGGTTACCTGGAAAAAGATGAAATCTCTAAAGAACAATCTTGCCCAGCCTCTAACCACCGCTTAAATCGCCTTAGAGTGCTTCGAAAGTCGCTACCAACCTTGCTCAGCCTCTAACCACCGTTTCCTTGCATTGGCCGCGGAGCTCTTTCAAGGCAATGAATAATAGCACCGCGACAGGGTCATAGAATACATTCGCAACACTAACTTTCCATCTCTTGGCACAATGTCTTGGGGGCTTATTGATATGCCCAATATAGTTACCATAACCTCAAATGATTAATAACATGCCACTTCCTGGAAACAGACAGGTCGCGGCCATATATGATTATATCAAGCCTTGTATCACATGCCATGGTCAGATACTTACTGCCGCCTGGGTTCAAACAGGGTGCGGACCCATGGAAATATTCTCCACTGCCTTGGCTCAGACAGGCCGCGTCACCTACTCTCACATCAGTCGCTTGACAACTCTCTAGCTACTAGAAGGATTCATTGTTCACTAAAGTTATCCACATGTCATGTACTTCTGGCTCGTGACACCACCTTTATGACTTATATAAATATAAGTGCTTACCTGACTATTGGGGGACAACAAATCACTCGGCGAAGCCCTGCCCATGTCTCTACACTACCTCTCTCTACCAGCTACAACCCTCATGGGGGATCATTATGGCCGAAGCCATTTTGGAACATACCTAGTCATTCGCATCCCGAGTTATCCATATCTAATATGATTATGTATTCTCCTATCTTATCTCTCTTGTAAGCTTCAAATGGCACGACAACCTTGTACTATATAGCGTTTATAATGAGAGTAGGGCAACAAAGTGGACGTAGGCTCCTTTTAATAGTTGAACCACTCTATATCTTGTGTTTATCTCTCTTTACTTTCTTTTTTTACACATCATACTTGATATGATGGTTGAGAACGACTTGTGTCCAGTTTCTCGCATCATCATTGGTCTTTCAGTTTGTATAGTTTTTGGAGGGGATTATATTTTAGAAGTGTTTGCTGGTGGTCTTTTTGTTTATTCCCTATTATTGTGTTTTATACATTTTGTAAATGGGTTTCGTCTACAAAGGATTAGAAAAAAAGAAAAAGTACAAAAAATTTATCTAAGTCACACATAACACAGTTTACTTCAAAAAATGTATTATGATATATTCGTGGGTCGGATCACAAGCAAAATGCTACACTCTTAAAAGAAAATAGTTTAACCAGAACATATTCTAGAAGTACTACCTTCGGGTTGTATAGTTTTTGGAGGGTCTTAGATTATAGGAGTGTTGACTGGTGTTTCTTGAGATCACTGAATTTTGTGTATGGAAGAAAGTTTCTTGTGGAGTCTGAATAGTGTGTGAATATGGGATAAATTGAAAAAGAACTCGAAAAAGGATGAACAGATAATGTGGTGAAATGGACACAATATAGAGCACAGAAAAAAAGGAAAATGTGTGTCACATGATGTTGATATTGAGTTTTGTTGTAATTAAATGTGAGTTTACAGTGTGAAAATCCTAAGGGTGGTACTTTACCACTTTCCCTTACCCCGTGACTGTGTTTTCCTCTTATTAGTTATTTTATCATGACATTTATTTTACCCTGGATTTTTTTTAGTAAATATTACTGTTGACGTAAATTATCGCTATTTAGTATTTTTAACATCATTTTTATAGTTTTAGCGACAAACTTTGTTGTACTTTTCGTGATAATTTTTCGAGTAAAAAGTAGTATTTGAAGAGTTTTTTAATCGTAGGTAAAACAAGCTGCAATTGAGTTACTTTTTAACTCTAGGTAAAGTTGTTGACTATTTTTCTGTTGGTTAGAGGCATAGTTGAAGAGCAGGTTTGTACTTTTATTTTGACGATCTAAGTCTTGCTGTACGATACAGTGTAATAACATTTACCAAAATATGCAAATTTTATATAATGCATGTAAGCATGTTTAAGAAAAATAAATGAAACATGTGTCTCACATTCAGTTTATTTATGATGCCTTTTAACCTGGAATGGAAATATAAATGAGAGTGAAGATGGCCATTTATCTTCACTTTCTTCATTTTTCCTCTCTAATAACACATTCTTTGTGTTCCTCTCTGAAGAACATTTATAATTTAATGTTATACTTGAATAATATAAACCAAATTGAAGGAATATGCTACAATGGCCTATATTAGTTAGAAGTAGATCTCAGAAGTAAATCTTTATAAAGTCACTATAATATCACAATAACATTTTTTAGAATTGTTGAAGGGCAAAAGAATGAATTTACATGCCCAAAGTCAACCTAGTCATCCATAAAATATTTTTTTTACTAAGTTGAATAATTAATATCAATAATATCCTCCAAGCACACCAATGTCCTCCCTTTTCACATTAAGAACCTAAAACAAAACAGGGAAAAAATCAGTTATACAATACAAATTGTATTAGTCCTAGAGTCAATAGTCAATATAATACATTATGTTGTACTCAACTTCTAGTCATTTCGTAAAGACCCAATAAACAATAACCAGATCTCAACTATTTTGAATTTAAGATTTATATGTTATGGTTTAAATACAATTGATTGAAGGGTAACAAAAGACTTTTATATACACAGATGTTTCTCTACAAATGTGAGGCCTATATGTAGTCATTGTGCACCTGCTTAAAGGAATATGTGCCTTACCAGGGGGTTTGACAGTAATAAACAGTAACAAATAATTATTTGGGTAATAAAAAGAAATAGATAATGCAGATAAGAGATAAGAGATAAAGAGATAAGACATGGTTTTTGTGGTTCGACCCAGAAATGGTACCTACATCCACAGGTGCAGTGATCAGGAAATTATTAGTTTTTGAGAATGAATAAAGATTTAGTCTTTACACGTGAGTGATGACCTCAGTCCCCTATCTCTGTGGGATTACGTGCTATTTATAGTTAGTTACCTAAGAATATTGAGGGACATGTGGAGTGACTTTATAGGTCAATAAGTTACACCATTTACACATGATATGACAAATAATGATAAGTTAGTTACCGACCAACGGAGTGGGAAGGAGTACACATTTACCACATTCTTAGGTGTCACCAACGTGACTAGTGGGTCTTTTTTCACAATGACTAGGTCAACTAGGCAGGCCATTTAATTTCATAATAGCTATTGGGTTAGCAGGTGGAACATAAGGCCGAGCACAGAGGCACCTGAGTCGAGCACAATTTATAATCAGTTTGACCCCTTTTTTGCCTTAAGAGAGGGTTTATATCTTACCACAAAGGATCCATGTTACGTATTTTGTTTAGGATGTAACAACCCCCCCCCCCCCCCCCCCAAGACTTCATGCATGAGTCAAATTTGTAGCAGTTTCTCTAGACTGGAGTTGGTCTTGAGTGGTTGTCACATGGAACGAATAGATGGAGTGTTAATTTTGGTTGATGAAACAAGATTTTGATCGTCTAATTTTATGGTTGGCTTAGGTCGAAAAGATGGAGTTTGAGTATTTTGGTTTGTAAGGACACATGTTAGGCGAGGGGAAATAATGCATACGTAATGATTACTTGCGCGCGGGACGTACTCTGAATCTTCGGTTGGCTTTTCAGTTCTTACGTTATTCAATGAAGTGACCCTTTGTTGCCAAACCCAACTTATTTAAAGGGGCATGTGCCTTCATTTACAATCTCCCTATTCAAATTCTGTAAGTGCTTTATTTATAGTGAGAAAGAGAAACTAACTACTTTAAGAAAGTTTATTCCTCCATTGATCGAGAGTTCCATCGTCATCTTTATCTTGTTCCTCCCTGGCCCAGTCCCTAAATTTCATTTTTGACTTCCTTTTTCAGTGTAGCAGGTATGCATGCCTTTTCTTTATTAGGGCTTTCTACCTTCATTCTTGGAATTTGCATGCGTCGTTTCCATTAAAATTGTTGTTGGGTTCAATTTTCTGAGCATCGTGTTGGAGATTTAAGCTTTTAGATAACCATTGAGTTGGTTGTCTTAAGAGTTAAACGTTTCTAGGTTTTATTGTTGCTTTCATCATTTTTCTTTCCCATGTTCATCCCTTAATTTAATTTTTCTGTGCTAAAAGGTTTGGTTATTACATTAATGAGCTTCCCGCCTCGCGTTTAATGTCTATTTTAGATATTAGTTGAGCTAGAACCCACTTGTCCGAGTATTATTGCCAGGAGGTTTCCAAATCCTCTAGAACTGATCCGGCCTAAGGAGGAACTAGGGCACCCTAAATATACCCCTAAAATAGCCTCATGCAGTGATTTAACTCCTTTTCTAACTGAAAAACTCTCAGTGTTTCCCTTAATTTAGATGACCAAGGCATGGGTAGCTTAGTGTCGCCATAAGATTGTATAGATTTAGAGAATAGGAAATCTACATTTTACACAAACTTAGAGTCTTCCTCTAAAGAGGTGAGGTCTGACAAAGTTAATGATGTCATCCCGGGGAGTGTGGGATCCTTCCCCTCCACCTCTCCTATAGACGATCCCATTGATGAGGAATCGAATAATGTGGATCAGTACAATGTTGATTCCTCAGATTCTTATGATCCTTCCACCACTAATGCGAGGTGATATTCTAGAGGATGAGCTAAACTTCGTTAGGGAAAAATATAGCATCCTTATTAGTATCCATTCCATAATTCCCACCCCAAGGAGAGAGTATACGATAACTCGAACTCTGATGAAACTTGCCACTCCTTTTGGGCTCTGTAGGTGGGAGTTAGATTACCTCTCCACCCTATCATTAGGTCCATCCTCAGTGGATATGGTGTCACCTTAACCCAACTTTATCCGAACGCACATAGGACTATCCTAGGGACAATGATGTTCGGGAAAACTAGGATTGGAATTGACCTTACGGGTGCCATTTTTAGATATATCCACGGTCTAAGGCACAATGCCAAAGTCGTCAGTTGTTATTACTTTTCTCCTAGGAAGTCTCATTTGAGGATGGTGAAGTTAGTTCATACTAGTAACCACAGTTGGAAAGGTTAGTACGTGTTTTACAATGGTGATTGGGAATTTAGGAGTCACGAGCAAGATAGGTCTTATAGAATTCCTCGAGAATGGAGCGGACAAAACATAATAGGTAACATTTTAAGAAGTTACTTCATCTTGTCATTTGTATTTGTTATTCTCTAATGTTGACCCCTTTATTCTCTCCTTTCGATGAAAAAGGCCCCTCAATTGCCTTCTTTTGTGATTGACCTAATGGAGTCATATTGCGTGAAAAATCCCCTGAAGTTCGAGGATTTGTTTATTGTGGAGAAGTTTATCTTCATTGGGTATCAAACTTTACTAGTGGAGTTCCTCACGTGGAAGTTGAGGTTCCTTTGAAGGAGTATGTTTTGTATGAGACTAATTTAGGAGCAACCGATAAGTTTGACGTTAAGTCTAATCTTAATACATTTACTAATGTCATTTATTCTAGGCATGTCCTTATCTGCTTTTTCTTAATTTTCTAACATTTTTGCTCGTCTAGTTCCATTTCTAGCTACCTCCGAGCTCCTATCTGAGTCAACATTTGAAATGGCTCCCTGAAATATTGACCACGGGGCTATGGAGCTTACTCACAAGACGAAGATGGGAACGGAGAAAATTAAGTTGGATGCTAAGTAGAGGAAAGCTGAGATCGAGAAGATAAAGGTTGAGGAAGAGCGGATTCGGGCCGAGAAGAATGCTCAAAAAGGGACTTAGGAGGTAGCCGTCCATCTAGCTAAGTTAAAGGGGAAAGCTCCCATTCGAGCACCAACTATGGGTGATAAACATCCTTTGGATCCTCCAATTAGTCATAATGCTCTAAAGGTATCCAGGATTGCGAAAGCCAAGCCCTTTCATAGGTTGGTGAGAGGCCAAGGTTATGCCCCCCATTATGGGGAAGTATAGGAGTTTAAGTTTGATCCTTCACACAAGATTTCTTTTTATGAGTTGGGGGCAAACCCTGAGTCCATATTCCACCATGCCAATAATTTTTTAGATCTCCTGGCATACCGTGGATATATCAAAGACTTCGAGTTCTTGAGGGGATATGACCTTAACTCATTCTGGAGGTTGATTCAACATATACTCTATGTGGTAAGCCTTTTTACTGCCTTTTCATTTTATGTTGTTGAATTGTTCCTTACCTGGCATATTCATTTCTACTAGTATACTATTGTTGCTTCCACCGTAATATGAGAGAAGAATGTGGCTAATAACTATGCTTATGAGGAGTTTTTTTAGGAGAATAGGAAGTTGAAAGTTGTCTGGGAGCAGACTGTTGACGAGATTAAGAAGGCTGGTGAGGAGTTACAGGAACATGATGATCAGCCGGTGTCCCAGACAATGGAACTTAGATTGATTCAGGAGGAAAATGCCAATCTTTGAAACAAGGCAACCACTGATAATGCCAAGTTTAAAAGCCTGGGGGATGCTCTATCAATTACCAACAAGGCTTTAGAGGAGGCTGTAATACCCTGTATTTTTATGGCTTTTAATTATGAGATTAATTAAATGAAATTTCTTTTAATTATGGGATCAATTAAATTAATTTGGGATAATTAATTGGAAATTAATCCGGATGTAAATGTTAGCGAGACGAGAGTTAGTATTTGATTATGATAATGTTGTTGAATATTACTTAGTGATTATGGTAATATATGATTATTGAATTTATTAAAATTGTCGTGAGTTAAAAATACGGTAGTTTCAGTAATTAAGTTGGGACGCGCGTGTCAGTCATGTTAGGACTCGATTTAATGGATTTAAAAGTAATTTATTTTTATGTCATCCGTATGATCATTTTGAGTGCGTCAACGTGTCCTAAAGGGTCGAGATACTCAGAAAACACTAGTCGGGGTTTAGTTTGGGTCCCGAGGCATTTTAGGCCTAATCGGCAACTCGGGAGGATATTTTAGTCATTTTGACTTTTTGAGGAATAGTAACGCATGAATTTTAGACTGATAATATCAGTCAACACTTGAGTCCCTTAGGGTTTCACAACCAAAAATCATAAACGGAAGTTAGAGAGGAAAAGAAGAAAGTTCCAAAAGAAGAAACCACCCTAGAGGCTTTTGCACCACTGTCACGACTACCGGATAGATCGAAAAGAGAGACACACTCCCATACCGTCTACTTCAAAGGATCAGAGTCTTTATTTTCCAGGCAAGTGATTTATCTTGAAAAGCTTTATGACATATTTTCTACATGAGAAATTAGATTTGAAGAAAAATTATGAATAATTGCGATAATGTGAAATTGGAAACTAAATCATGAACTTAGGTAGGTTTGCATTTAGTGGACTTTCTGGAATCAATAAGTGAATGAATTATAAAATAAGAGTTAGGAAATCACAAAATTAAATTGAGGTTTATAATGATTCTTGAATAGATGATGAAAAACTAGGGTTATAGTATTATTAATGACTTTTAATCCAAGAAATCGATAATATGTAATGTTTTCATCAATCTTGAAAGTTAAGACTAGTGTAGTAATGTTGGTTTCATGATTAGTATACTCATTTGGGAGTTTGGGACGTTGTAATGTGATTTGGATGTGTAAAAATGGTAGATTCCCATAACTATTAAAAGAATTCTGGGAAGATAACTGCTTGATCGATCGATCGATTCAAGCATGTCGATTGATCTTCCCATTTCTTCGATCGATCGACCCCTCTAGGAAAAGTGAAGTATTTTCCTTTAAATAATTGAATGACTTCCAACCGTTAGAACTTTTTAGTGATGATTAATGGAGCACAGTGGTACTTAGGGAAGATCAGTAGGATGGTATTTGAAGCCAAAAAAATTATTAGATTTAATTGAGGTTACGTGGTAGACTTATGAATATCCGAGTAGTGAGGTACGATTATAAGTTGTGAGAGCCTGAATATCTTTTGCTCCAATTATAATTTGAGGTTAAAGACTAAAACGGGGAAGCTTTAAATACTGAGATAACCTTAGATACTAGTGGGGGACTTAGTAACCTTTTTGGGATAGAGTATGTACTCGGAGCTGTACGTCGAGAATTATCGCGTTAAAATCTATTGTGTAGAATAAATGGGATGATATCATTTAATATATGAGACATAAAATATGGGTATGGAATATACCTATACTAAAATGATTATTACCTAAGTTGTGTGAATACTTATTATATGGATGATTATGCGTATGGCATACCTACCATACTTGCTATCACGAGAGGTTGATTTTTGAGAAAGGACCGTCTTATCTTTGTGTTCCTTTGGGCAGATTTAGACTCGTACCTTAAGGACATAGGACTATGAATGACTTACTTGTGATTTGATAAGTCAGCTGGCCATGGGAGCGTAGGTATGTGCGTGACCCATGGGTATGTGAACTATGTTCACCTCCACTATGTGTGAGTTGTATTGAAACGGTTCCTGAGTGATTCGGAACACGTGATCCATATGTACGAGATGTATCGGGATTCGATAGTAGAGTATACGTCCATCGCAACTTAGCCTAGGGGTGCCATATATGTATATATACAATGGGTGACTTATATATGAACTTGTGAATGATTCACTACTACTTAATAGATGCGAATAATTAAGGAATTTAATGGATTAAGAACAATGTAGACTTAACCAATACTTGAGATAATTACTCTAATTATTGAATGTGTGAGTTGTGAATATATTCTATTTAAATAAAATGGGTGACTTCTAAATTAAGAACCGTCTAGATGGGGGTAGAATAGACTAGTCAGGTAGTGATGTAACTGGGTGGAATTTAAAGGATGCGTTAGTCCTGCACAATAGTTGAGGGGTGAGGATATCAAGTGAGGGCATGTGACCAACATGTTTAATATATGTGTTGTTTAATGTTGTAATTTAAACACTTGCAGTTTTTAAAATATTTTCACCTCGGGCTTTGACCCATGTGCTTCCAAACCTATTTTGTTTTGTAAAACCTTTTAGGTGCTCAACCACAGGGACTCTAAGCATAGGAGTTCCATTATGAGGATGTGTTGTAGTTTATGTGGAAGCTACAGGATCTCGATTGTAGACGCCTCCATATTTATCCTTGGTTCCTTTAGAGTCATTTGTATTAGTTAAGGCATGTCACCCATTCTTATTTAGAGGTTGTTGATTCAGACTTTCATTATTTCAGTTATTGATTTATTTATTCAAACTCTCGTATTGGGATTTTAATTTTACTCTACTATTATTATTATTGGAGTGTTTACTTCAGACTCAGTTTATTTCATTTCGTTGGTTATTCATACGAGATTGTTTATGCGATTAATGGTTAATGATTTAATTACTTGGTTATTTGTTAACTTAATTAATAAAAAATTTGGCATCTCCCTTTTTTAAATATTAGGTGGCTAGTAAGTAAATAAATATTTTTGACAATGATGCTAAGATTGGACCAACTTGATATTATGTATTAATTTAATATAAGAGTAGATACCCGATATTTAATTAGACGGGGGTGTCAGAGGTGGTATCAGAGCATCAGGTTCTAGTGTCTTTTAGGATCTTTGCGGCTTATTATGTTTCCAGCGTAGCTTTCTTTGATATAGAGCCCTATGTTTAGGATTGTTGATTTCTTTGGTGAGATTTAGATCTCCTGCTATAATGTATGTGATAGTGAGTCTTATTTGCATTCGGGTGTGTTCGTGTGCTGAACGATGCAGTATGTCTGGCGAGGACAGTTGGGCGGACAGCAGGAAGCAAATCTCAATTGAGGTTATTGGGTATATTTAAGAGTGATGACCGTAGTTGAGGTTAGCCCTATTATAGCACGGAAGGCCGGGACGGTAAAGATGGCTAAGGTACAACATATGACTTCCAGGTACCACTATAGTAGAAAGTGGGGGTCAAATTAGACTCACCCAACAAGGTTGGATTGGGAGAAAGTCAGACAAAACATTAAAGAAAAACAACAGTGGAAATTCTAGTAATGCGGAGATCGTACGTTTTATCCATATAAGTTAATATCCAAAGGCTTGGACATATGTCGGAGTGTGGCTAACTGGGAGTGAAAATTTAGGGTAGAATTTTTCTTGGCTCGTAAGAGCAGAGTTGCAACGGTGAGAGGCAATCACCACATTTATTAGTGGAATGTAGTGTCAACTAAAGGACCTTAGGTACAGTTTAACCTCAAGTTCCTTCATCAGATGTTCAGGATAAGAAGCGAACGTTGTTGTGAACTCACACAAGAGGGTTGGAAAGAGGTCACTTTGTGAAAAGAAATTTAACTAATTAGTGAACCTTGCACCGAATGAAATAGGCGCAAGGGAGAAGAGGATTTTAAAGTCGGAAATTATCTCATAACAAGAATTGCAAACACTTATGGGAAATTCTGCTTGGACTGTCAATGTAGATGGTAAAAATGTCACGTTTTGTAAATATGGATGTTGACACTTCCTCGTATGGGAAGCTACAAGAGTCGAGGAATTTAGTCAGAGAGTAAGACTGGGGAAATGGTGTTAGTGAAGCATAATAAGAGGGAGACCCATCATGGGACCCATTTAAACGATTTGGATAGCTGAAATTTTTCCAAGCAATGGTGAACTCAGTAAGGGCTGTTGAAGCCAGTAGCATGTTCCTGAGGGCCATCAAAGCTACGGGAACAACGGAGGTAGCCATCAGAGTCGAGACTACCAAAGTCCAATGAAGGATAACCCTAACGTGGTCGGTACAACCAAAGATAAGAGGATTATGTGTAGAGGCATTTGGGGAAGAGTAAAACTCCATGTGTTAAATTTTCTAGAAGGGAGTAAAGGGATAAGGGTATGGTGCCTAGCGAGGGCAATAGTTAATATAATTTTTGGGTTGGTTGGGACAGGTGTGTTATGTCCAAGACCCATGTAAGCAGCCAGGGCGATTGACAAGTTAGAAGTATGAGTTTTACCCTCAAAAGATAAGACGTATTTTATGTGACACGAATGAGTTACTACATTTTAATAATGCTGTATTCGCATGTGAGGCGAGTTTAGTGTATATATCGACTACGTTATTATTATGTGAATATTTTCCTTGGTATAGCGGGGTTACCTTTATAGTTACCCACGGAGGATGCGTAGGTGTACTAATAGTGGTATATACTTTATTGATATTACTCATTTTATGCTATATGTTATACGAGTATGATTAAATCCTAATTGTGGTTTTATAGTAATGATTAGACCGATAGTGTGCGGATATTGCAAGTCTATCGGGGTTACTACCTTAGTGTAGGATGTTCTGTTATGGCAAAACCTCACCTGCAAGAGGGTCAGGCTCGTATATATATTATAGAGACTTCTAAAGGTATAGTGATCTCGGATATTCGATCCCGGTATGTGTAGGGACTTTATTAATATGATTTATAGTGTATTTAGTTTACTGTTCAACGAAAAGATTTAGCTTGTTATTATGTTTAACGCTCATCACTAGGTAATATGTAGATCGCATTGTTATATCACCTTTTAGAGACGTGGGATTTAATACTCATAGTTGTATGTCTGGGGATAGGATTTTATGAGCCCCGATTATATGTGCACTATGTTTATCGAATGTGATTACCACCAATGTTCAGTGACAGTGTCTTTCGGAGGAAGTTCCTTGTTTAAGAGTAATTGCAAACGAAGATGTAATTTTAGTGTCAAGAGATGGGAATATAGGGGTACATGTTATGGACTGAGGGCCAAATGAATTTCGATGACCGACAATGCTAGGTAGTAGTGTATTGGGGGGGGGGGGGGTTCCTTGTTTGGATTTCACTTTGCGAGACATCCCACGCATGAAACTTAGCGTAAGGTCGGTAGTAGGGAGATGTTTGGCCATTCGTTCATGAGTTCGGTACCTCCATCATTATAGAAATATGTAGTTATAACTATAAGTTGAAAGCGGAATTACGATATAAGGCTAGTACATCCAGTTGTGTGATGAGGAAGTATTGAAAAATTTGTTTTATTACGGCGGGTTGAAGGATGGATTAATGTTAAGGAGGATTCTGGATTTCAAATACTGGGGTGATTGAGAATGCCCAAGTGGTGTAGCCACGTGGCGAACACAGGGGTAATAAAGAATTAGGTGTATGTCTAAAGTTTATATGATGTTTAACTTAGGATGCACGATTTATAGGATGTGTGGACACCTTAATTTGCTGATGTCAGAATCACCGAGGAAAAAGAGACGTGGGAATATATGTGTGAATTATATGCTTGTGGGACCAATATAACAAAATGGTAGTGGTAGAGTGGATTAAGCATCATGAGAGAAGGAGGAGAATCCATATATTCATGTGCAATCAAAGTAACACGTCCGAACTTGGTGGAAAGGTAGTGGGAAGCCATTTAATAAGGGGGTATACCTTGGGAAGACAAATATTTAACTATTATGGACAATTTGGAGAGGAGTTCTACCCAATCGAATGTTGGGAATGACTTGCGCGTAAATAGAATGATGATGTCAATAAGGTATATAGAATTCGGAAGTACACGTAAAGTGTAGGGGTCAAAACTTTTGGTATATGCCGATGGAAGAAGAGGATTATTAAGTTACACTTAATGGGACGCATTATAAGTGAAAGTCGGTGTTGAAAAGGACATAGTAAGTAGTAAATCGGTTGGAGTAAGATGATCGACCAAAAAATTTTGTATCAAGCCGACGATTCCAGTAATGAAAGAGTCAATTTGGTAAATCTCTTTAATGGTTGCCATCCTTTAGATGAGTCACTAGTTCCTTCGAATGTGTGGAACAAGATGACCAGAAGGAAAGTAATTGTTATACCTTTGAGTGATTTACACTATTAAATAGTGTGACCCAGTATTATTCTGAACTAGGATGAGATCCTTTAAACCCACCTTCAATATGGGGTATAAGGAAGTAGTGAGGATAACATTTCGTTTTGAGATGGTTGTATCACCTATAGCCCGAGGAGTAGGCGCAAGGTGATTGAAGACTGGTGGAGATGTGTGAAAGTAATTTTGTACTCATTGCGATCGTTTCAATTCCACGATGGGTATAGCTAGTAAGTGAAGTATAATACGGTAATAGGAGATGATAGTACCTAATGTGAAAACACACATAACTATTTATCGTGAACAAGGTACTATTTGAGGTTTTGTGTGGATAAAACTTACTATCCTTCCTCTGGATGTTTAGAGGTGGCGGATAATCAGAGTTTTGGATTAGTCAAATGTTAAAGCTTGATTACTATAATGGGATAACCACAAACCGTCTTAAGGGGAATAGAGATTCGAAGACAGACAAGAGTGACATAGGTTCATAAAGTTTCTCCCATGATGGGATTTTTATGTTGAGATAAACATGAGAGTAATACTAAGTGAGGTGCATCCTCCCAATAATGTGGAGATAATATGAACAATGATGTATAGGCTATTCTTATTACAATTTTATTTAGTAAGAGCACAAAATCAGGTGCCTTTATTGATGTGTGATCCTAAAACTGATAAAGTATCGAGAGTGTTAAACAAGCTTGCTGTGAGGCGGGGGCTATAGTGATCGAGCCTTACTTTGAATTTTGTTTTGAGTACTGGAGGATACCATTTTTACGAGGTATGCCTTTATGAATTTCGAGACAAAATTTTGTTATTAGGGGGAAGTATGTAATACCCCATATTTTTATGGCATTTAATTATGGGATTAATTAAATGAAATTTCTTTTAATTATGGGATCAATTAAATTAATTTGGGATAATCAATTGGAAATTAATCCGGATTTAAATGCTAGCGAGACGAGAGTTAGCATTTGATTATGATAATGTTGTTTAATATTACTGAGTGATTATGGCAATATCTGATTATTGAATTTATTAAAATTGTCGGGAGTTGAAAATACGACAGTTTTAGTAATTAAGTTGGGACGCGCGTGTCAGTCGTGTTAGGAACCAATTTTATGGATTTAAAAGTAATTTATTTTTATTTCATCCGTATGATCATTTTGAGTGTGTCAACGTGTCCACAAGGTTTGATTAAATCATAAAATACTAGCGGGGGGTTTAGTTTGGCTCCCGGGGAATATTAGGCCTAACCGGCAACCTGGGAGGGTATTTTAGTCATTTTGACTTTTTGAGGAATAGTAACCCATGAATTTTAGACTCATCATATCAGCCAACACTTGAGTCCCATAGGTTTTCACAACCAAAAATCATAAACAACAGTTAGAGAGGAAAAGAAGAAAGTTCCCAAAGAAGAAACCACCCTTGAGGCTTTTGCACCACCGTCACCACCACCGGATAGATCGGAAAGAGAGGATCACTCCTATACCGTCTTCTTCAAAGGATCAGAATCTTTATTTTACAGGAAAGTGATTTATCTTGCAAAGATTTATGACATATGTTCTACATGATAAATTAGATTTGAAGACAAATTATGAATAATTGTGATAGTGTGAAATTCGAGACTAAATCATGAACTTGGGTAGGTTTGCATGTAGTGGACCATCTGGAATCATTAAGTGAATTAATTATAAACTAAGAGTTAGGAAATCACGGAATTAAATTGAAGTTTATAATGATTCTTGAAGAGATGATGAAAAACTAGGGTTATAGTATTATTAATGACTTTTAATTCAAGAAATCGATAATCTGTAATGTTTTGTTGAATCTTGAAGTTAAGACTGGTGTAGTAATATTGGTTTCATGATTAGTATACTCATTTGTGATTTTGGGACGTTGTAATGTGATTTGGATGTGTAAAAATGGTAGATTCCCTTAACTATTAAAGGAATTCTGGATAGATAACTGCTTGATCGATCGATCGATCCAAGCATGTCCATCGATCGACCCTTTTCTTCGATCGATCGACTCCTCTAGGAAAAGTGAAGTATTTTCCTTTAAATAATTTAATGACTTCCAAACTTTAGAACTTTTTAGTGATGATTGATGGAGCATAATGGTACTTAGGGAAGACTAGTAGGATGGTATTTGAAGCCCAAAAAATTATTAGATTTAATTGAGGTTAAGTGGTAGAATTACGACTATCCGACTAGTGAGGTACGATTGTAAGTTATGAGAACCTGAATATCTTTTTCTCAAATTATAATTTGAGGTTAAAGACTAAAAGGGGGAAACTTTAAATACTGAGATAACCTTAGATACTAGCGGGGGACTTAGTAACCTTTTTGGGATAGAGTATGTACTCGGAGTTGTACGTCAAGAATTATCGTGTTAAAATCTATTGTGTAGAATAAATGGGACGATATCATTATATATGTGAGACATATAATATGGGGTTGGAATATTCCTATACTAAAATGATGATTACCTAAGTTCTGTGAATACTTACTATATGGATGATTATGTGTATGACATACCTACCATACTTGCGATCACGGTAGGTTGATTTTCGGGAAAGGATTGTCTTATCTTTGTGTGCCTTTGGGGGGATTTAGACTGGTACCTTAAGGACATAGGACTGCGAATGAATTACTTATGACTTGATAAGTCAGTAGACCATGGGATCTTAGGTATTTGCGTTACCCATGGGTATGTGAACTATGTTCGCCTCCACTATGTGTGATTTGTATTGAAATGGTTCCTGAGTTATTCAAAACACGTGATCCTTATGTACGAGATGTACCGGGATTCAATAGCAGAGTATGCGTGCACCGTAGCTCTGCCTAGGGTTGACATATATGTATATATATAATGGTTTACTTATATATGTACTTGTGACTGATTCACCGCTACTTAATAGATGCGAATAATTAAGGAATTTAATGGAGTTAAGCACAATGTAGATTTAACTAATACTTGAGCTAAGTACTCTAATTATTGAATGTTTGAGTTGTGAATATATTCTACTTAAATAAAATGGGTGACATCCAAAGTACGAACCGTCTAGATGGGGGTAGAATAGACTAGTCAGGTAATGATGTAACTAGGTGGAATTTAAAGGATGCGTTAGGCGTGCACAATAGTTAAGGGGTGATGATCTCAAGTGCGGGAACGTGACTAACATGTTTAATATATGTGTTATTTAACATTGTAATTTAAACACTTGTAGTTTTTAAAATATTTTCACCTTGGGCTCTGACCCGTTTGCTTCCAAATCTATTTTGTTCTGTAAAACCTTTTCAGTGCCCAGCCATAGGGATGCCAAGCATAGGACTTTCATTCCGAGGACGTGTTGTAGCTGCTGTGGAAGCTACAAGATTTCGATCGTAGACGCCTCCATATTTATCCTTTGTTCCTTTAGAGTCATTTGTATTAGTTAGGGTACGTCGCCCATTCTTATTTAGAGGTTGTAGATTCAGACTTTCATTATTTCAGTTATTGATTTATTTATTCACTCTCGTATTGGGATTTTATTTTACTCTGGTATTATTATTATTGGAGTGTTTACTCCAGACTCAGTTTATTTCATTTCGTTGTTTATTCATACGAGATTGTTTATGTGATTGATGGTTGGTGATTTAATTACTTGGTTATTTGTTAATTTAATTAATGAAAAATTTGGCATCTCTCTATTTTAAATATTTGGTGGCTAGTAAGTAACTAAATGTTTTCAACAGTGATGCTAAGACTGGACCAACTTGATATTCTGTACTAATTTAATAAAGGAGTATCTACCTGATATTTAATTAGATGAGGTGTTAGAGAGGCTACCCAAACCAAAGTTCGATTATCACAGGATCTTGAGACGGACCCAGAGACTTTGGCTACTAGTGAGGAAGCTGGGGTGGACAAGTACAAATCCTCTGTTGATTATAATATGGATTGTGTTAGTTTTTTTATGGACGAGTAGGAAGAATTAAAGAAAATGGTGATGACCCATTACCCCGACATTGCTGAGGTGGTGAACACCTGACAGGGTGATGATAAGGAGGCCACTGCCTTAGCTGGTGAATAGGTGATATCCATTAATGAACCTATTGGTAAAGATATGCCCACTACATCTGATGTGCTTGCTCCTTCTAGCAATAATAATGAAACTTTTGTTACTTTATCTTTTTGTGAAACTTTTCGATGCTTAGTTGCTTTTGGGTCTTGAATGTAATTTTTGAATGTGACACATAACCTTTCATTTGGAACAAATTTTATTGTTGTAATGTCGTATTTCATGTATAACGCAATTATGTTTTTAAACCATGGTTTAACTTTGTTGTCTGCTTTGATATTAATGATCCTTTGCACACTGGATAGTTGAACTGCTAATTCTATTATTTCTGATCGTAGGGAGATTTGGAGTTTGTTCGGACTTAATTTCTACCAGTGTTTCATAATTTGCTAGGCAAATCAAGCGTTAATCACCAATTACCTTAGTCAGTTCCAAAGTTCTAAAGGTGGTCATCCTTACGTTAGATTTTGGTCGGATCTTAGTCGACCATAAGGAAGGGAATCCTTTTACTTTGGTAGGGATACTTACTGTTTGAGATCATCCGTATGACAAAATCTGACATGAAGTGTGCTTTTCTGTTTGTGACATGTTTGATTAACAAAGTCATACCATATTTTTGTTCGTGAATTGTTTGTTCAACAAAGTCATACATGAGGTTAAAACTATAACTCTTGTTCGTAATATCTTGTATTAAGATTGTATAGGAAATGATTTTTAGTATTAAGTGTTGATATGTGTATGTACATATCCCATTCCCACAAAAATAAAAAATGATAGGAACAAAGGAAGATCGAATTTTTATTCATGGAAAACAGGAAATACATGATAATGAGAGGGGGATAATTCGTGTCATTTAAATCATTGATAATATTTTCTTAGATGTTCAGCATTCCAAGGATTTTTGAACCGTTCACCTTCAAGAGTCTCAATTCGATAAGTTCTTGGACTCATAACACTAGAAATGCAGTAAGGACCATACCAGTTGGGCTCCAGTTTGTTCCCCTTCTTGACGACCTTTTTCGAAGTATAATCACCCTTTTCCAAGCTGCTTAACTTTATTGGGCGATTATAGAAATAATAAGTTATATACTTGAGGGATTTTTAGTACCTTTCCCCATGGAAATTTGTCAGCCACCATTTTGCCTTGTCCAGATACTTTATCATTGACTCTTATCAGGCTTCACAAAGCCCAAGTAATTGGTTAACCAATCGATGTGAGTCCTTGTGTTCTATAATTTACTCGACACTAAGTGATGAGGCCAATCTGAAACTCACTATCAGTGCTTCATACTTAGCCTCATTATTGGAGGCTTTGAATTGAAAATGAAGTGCATACTCTACATTTATTTTGTCCAGATTGGAGATAATGAGACCTGCTCCACTGTTCGTTGTACAAGATGATCCATCCACGAATAATTTCCAGATACTAATTTCTTGATTAAACTCTCCTTCCATCAATTTTCCAAATTTGAAAACTTTTTTAACTGCTCATGAGCGTGTGTTAGGTCTTCATGACTTACAGTAAGTTCTGGAACATTTACATGAGGTTTGTGGTTGGAGCAGTTTGCTCGTTCCTTTCATTATGCAAGCTCTCTCAAAAAGGTGTCTGCTCGGTTTCAGTTATGACGTAGCTCTCTTTCAGAGAAGTTTACTTTACCTTATGTGTTCAGCTATCTCCCAAAGGAGTCTACTTGGCAGGTTTATCTTCGTATGTGGACTCAACTATAAATTATGCCATGGCTTGGCCTTTGATAGTCATTCTGGGCTCGTACTGGATATCACATTCTCCCAATTCCACTGCCTAATCCATCAGTTGTCTTGATTTTTCCGATTTATATAAAATCTATCGTAAGGGAATATCTGTATAAACAAGAATGGTATGGTGTTGGAAGTACAGTTTTTCCTTCTCGAAGCTTAAATTACCTCAAGGGCTAGTTTTTCCATCGTGGGATATCGAAATTTTTCCCCTTTATATGCTTTGTTAGTATAGTATACTGGCCTTTGTATCCCATCACCATGTCTTACCAGAGTTAAGTTGATGAAAGATTCTGATACCGCCAAGTACAAGTAGAGTTTTTCCCCAAGTATTGGTCTCGATAGGAAAGGGGCTGACCCAAAATATCATTTTAACTCTAGTAATTCATTATCACATTTCTCGTTTCATTTAAAAGTCTTTCTTAAAACTTTAAAGAAAGGGAGACATTTATTACTGGCTCTAGAGATGAACCTCTTAAGCGTGACAATACATCATGTTAGCCTATGCACCTCTTTCTTTGTTGTTGGGGACTGGATGTTGATCAAGGGTTGGATCTTTTTCGGATTAGCTTAAATTCCTCACTAGTTTATAATGAAGCCCAAGAGCATTCTCTCCTTTACCCTGAACACATATTTTGTCAGGTTGAGCTTCATTGTATGTTTTTACAACTGGTTGAAGGTCTGTTAAAAATTGATAATGTGTTCGACCGCTATTTTTCTTTTAATGAGCATGTCGTCCACATACACACCTTATTCACCAGCCTTTGGTTAGTCGCTCCGTCATTATTTAGGTCAAAGGGCATAATACTGTAGCAGTTACCTCTACTGGTGATGAGGGATGTTTTTTCTCTATCCGTTGGTTTATTCCTGATCTGGTTGTATCTAGAATAAGCAGCCATGAAGTTGAGCAACTCATAACCAGAAGTGGAATTAACCAACTAGTCAATTCTAGGCAACAAATCGTTATCCCTGGGTCATGCTTTGTTCAAGTTAGTAAAATCTACACACATCATCTATTTGTTATTCTTCTTATGAACCATGACGACCACATTAGAGAGCCACTTAGGGTAATTAATATCTTATATGAATTTGGCTTTCTGTAGCTTTTGAACTTCCTCCTGGACTGCCATGTTATTTTTTGCATCGAAGACTCGTCTTTTTTATTTGATCGGTTTAGCACCCTCCACTATACTTAGCTCATGGTATGTGAATTCTGGGTTGATTCCGAGCATATCCTCATGTATCTAAGCAAATACATTTTTTCGTTATCGAAGGAAGTCGAGTAGATTCCTCTTCCCGTCTGGCTCCAGGGATGACCTAATCTGGACAATTGTCTTGGGATATTCCTCGTTGAGGATGACAGTTTCAATTTCCTCGACCACCTGTCCCTTGACTAATTTTTCTTCATCTCTCAAATCGATCATCTCAATCTAGTAAGTAGTGATCAGCTTCTTCTACTCTTCCTGGTCGACCGAAGTTTAGTAACACACGCGAGCCTCCACATGCTTCCCCTTGATCACGCCTACTCTATAATGGGTGAGGAACTTTAAGAATTAATGAACTGTTGATGTCACTACCTCATATTTCTTCAAACCTACTCTCCCCAAGATGACATTATAAGTCGATAGGACATTTTAGTCAAGGATAAGTAAATGGACCATTTCTATTCGGCATGTTATTCAGGCACCTAATATGACCTATAGTTCTACTGTTCCGAAGGGATACACCTTCACTCCTGATAAACTGATTAAGGGATGATGATACGATGTTAATTTGTTATCCCAAATAGGGCTATAAATCGGGCAGGGTGAGCCGCACTTGGAGTTGTTTAGGCTTAGCTCGAATTTACTTACCCAAGATCAAGCTCGTGCTCGACCCGAATTAATTTTTCCACCTAAGCCCGAACTTAACTCATACAGCTTCGGGCACGATTTCAGGGTTTTTTTGTTAAAAAGCTTAAATTAGTGTTTTTTATTCTCCTATTTTCATCATGGAGAGAATGTAGATACTAAAATCTAATTGATATTTCATAAAATAGAATATATAATTATTAAATTTACTTAATTAAAAAAAGGGAAATAAGAGTGAAAACCTGCAAAATTAATAGATATGTTATATTAAACAATGTTAACATAAATATATTATATTATATAAAATCATTTATTTATTTATTCAAAGTTCAGGCTTCGGGCCCAATTCGGGCTTTGGTAAGGTTTAACTCAAGCTCGGCCTGAAATTTATTCGGGCTTGAAATTTTGACTCAGGCTCGGCTCGGCTCGGATCAAACTCAAATAAAGCTCAACCCAAAAATAGTGGGCCGAACGGGCGGGCTTCGGGCGTGCTCAGCTCAATTTATAGGCCTAATCCCGAAGCTTTAGCTTTTAGAAACAATTACAGAATATGACATTTATAGAGATTCCCTTATCTACTAGAATTTGGGCGACCGTGTTTTAGTGGATCATCATGGTGACAACCAGAGGATCATTTTGGGGGTATAAGACTCCAGATAAATCATCCTTAGAAAATTTTACAAAGATGAGGTCTTTATTTACCTTTCGGGGGTGAGTGTCCACACTACCAGTTAGGTTGAGTGGCCTGATATGAGCGAAGGCTTTGGCCTCGTTCAGATAGGCCTTTGTTTCTGCCAAATCTTCTTCTCCTTTGGCATATCCATCAGTAATGTAGTGACATCCAAAGGAGATCATCTTGATCTTGTGAACCATCTCTCTTGGCTTTTGGGGGAGGTCTGGATCATCTTATGAGTCTTCATCTCGCCCCTTTTCTTCTCACTAGCCCTCCTACAAGAGGATTCTGATTGTTTATTGGGCTTGCGCTTGCCTGCATCTTCTCATCCATCTCTATCTACGTATCTAGATATCTTTCCCATCTTGATGAGGCTTTTTATCTCAGTCTTGAGGGTGATACAACTATCCATGTTGTGGTCGTGATCTTTATAAAATTCACACAACTTGCTTTTGCCATGTTGGTTGGTGGGTGCCTTGATCTTGCTAGACCACTTGAGTTCTTTGCTTCCTCTAATATCCTCCATGATGTGGTTTATGCCCACTGTCAAGGGAGTGTACTCTTCATACTTCTTTGTCTTTTTAACCTTCTTATCTTTCTGATCTTTCTTCTCGCTACCTTTGGTTGATGTACCGTTTTGATGATCTAATTCCTTAACTTCCATGGAATCTTTGACATTCATGATCTTGCTCACTTTGGCCAAAAGTTTTGTCATTGTCTTGGGCGGTTCGTTTGCCAATGCCCAAAATAATTTTCCCCACTGTAACCCATTAATTAATGTGGCTATGGCAGTTTGTTCGTTGTAATCAACCACTTCAAGTTTCTCACTGTTGAAACATGTGATAAATCGCGTGTGGTCTTATTGGCTCTTTATTGCATGCTATGCAGATGGGACACCCTCTGACAACGATTTCCCCCAAAACAAAATTTATTGAGAAATAGGTCGACTAACTGTTGAAAACTGAAGATCTGTCCTTGGGGTAAGTTATTGTACCAGATTTGAGTTGAGCCAATAATGATATTGGAAATAGCTCGGCAGTGCATTTCATTCGGTATAGAGTAGATGTCGATAATTTCTCCTTACTTTTCAATATGCAAAATGGGTTAAGTTTTTTCATCATACTTCGGTGTGATCACACGGGAGTTGAACTTGGTAGGGGTCGGATAACCTATGATAGAGAGGACGAAGGGATATCATTTCACAAAGTCCCTATAGAAAGGATTTTTGGATCTAGCCATTTCCCCTAATTGGTCTTCCAAATGCTGGATGGACCCCATCTAGGGTTGATCCCCTGGTTTATCCTTCATGGTGGTAGACTTGACCGTTTGACATCGACTTTCAAATGAGTTCTCTTCCTGAGAAGTCTGCTTAGCCTGAGCCGATGCTTTAGCTCTAGTCCTAGATTTAGCCGACCAGTGTGATCCTTTAGCGACGAATCCAACTAACTCTTCTCGTTGTGCATTATGCTCCCTGGGAGCTACCACAACCAATCTTCTTGTATAACGTGGGCCCAGCCGATTAAAGGTTGATCCTCTACTTAGCCTTTCAAACACGCTGAGTCTTTCCTCAGAAAAGGATTATTTATCGTTATAGACCATCGATCGGAAAGAAAAGGTGATCCCAGGACAATATGATCGGTCATGGTGATAATCACCCAAAAGTGTCTAATTTACACCCCGAATAGACGCATTTTAGTCGCTCATTTTAATTAAAATTGACCTTATGTCATAATTTATTATTTTGCTGGTCAATACGCAGTCGCAGTGTTAAATAATGCTAAATCCACTCAATTGCGATGCAGAAGCGGTCAAAAGCATGAAGCGAAGAAATGAAAGAGACCGCGATGTCTGTAGTCCTATTTGAGCATGGCGAGATGTGTTCTAAATACCCCGAACCAGTCCCGTAACCCAAACCTAAGCCTACACCGAGCCCAGACCATTCCTCGAGCCCCGTGTGTGTTGAGTTTGTACCTTTATTATTTTTCTACATTTTTATTTTTAGTCATTTTATTTTTAAGATTTATTTAGAATTTTTTAGAATTTATTTTCTATTTTTTTTAATTCTTTATTTTGATTTTGATTTTTATTAGTTTTTAATTTTTAATCTTTATTTTATTTTTCTTAGGATTAGTTTTTACGAATTTATTTTATTTAGTTTTTAGTTTTAATTTATTTAGTTAGGATTTTTAATTTATTTAATTTTTTTAGAGTTTTATTTATTATTATTATTATTTTTAATTTTTTTAGTATCTTAGTAATAAATTAGAGTTTTATTTCTAATTTTATTTATTTATTTTTGTTCTGATTTTATTTTAGTGTCATTTTTTACGGGTACAAATTAAACATACACTAACTATTCCACACACACACAAATCCTCTACAAACTAACCTGCATTGACCTATTTTCTCCTTTATCCAGCAAGACTGACGCTTCCGTCTTGTTTGGGGGTGATTCTCATCACCCCATTTTTCTGCCACCCCGTGCTTTTCATAGATCTTATCTTTAGTGTGAGATTGGTTCGGTCTAGCTGAAGACGTTAAACTTAGCGCTACCGGGAGGCAGCCCGTTATTCATTGTTTCTGACTATGAGTCTTATCCTGTTTTGGGGGGGGGGGGGGGGGGGGGGTTCACACCACCCAATGATTTTCACATACTTTATAGACTTGTACGTCTTTTTGTATCACATCTGTTCTTCAGGTTTCATCTATGCTACAGAGTGCGGTACATTTTCACTAGTGGTTCATTATGGTACTATCTTTCCTCCCTTGTGTTTTTCATTTTTATATGCAGTTTTAAACATCGAGGATGATGTTCTCTTTTGTTTGGGGGTGGGAAATTTATGAAAATCGTACCTCTTTTGAAAATTTTCAGAAACAAATGATTTTAAAATTTTTGTACTGTTAAATTTTAATTTTTATGATATGATTTGTCTATCATCCCTCTTTTAGAAATCTCGGAATACCAGTGTTCAACTCTAAAATTACACTTTTTACAGATAAATTAATTAATACCTATTTAAGAGTTTTTTCACCATGAATTCCTAAACTCGGCAAATTGCACTATCACATCTATAATCAAAACTTGAAGAGTAATTATATTCTCAAGAAAGCCTTAAAGATCACTAGTGACGATTTAAACCCGTGAGATTTGAAATTTTCACCTTTTTGAGGGTTTTTACGTATCTCCGAGTCACAAGTTGACTCAACTTTCTTTGGGTACTACATTTAGTCATTGAATGATCTCTTTATTTTTCAAATTTGGCTTAATCACAGAGAATGACATTACTTTCGAGTAGTAAGAAACATGTGTCTTGTAGTTTGTCTTGACCACTAAACCGATTTTTCCATACACTTACCATTTTTACTATTCACTCCACCTATTATCATTTTCCATATTACCCTTATCCATATGTCCCAAATACCATCCATCATTGCCATAATTTCTTAGAAAAAAGAGTGTTTGAGATTATCAATGTAAATTGTCTTCATTTTTGTTATGAAAAGAAAAAAATGCATCGAAATAAAAAAATAGAAAAAAAAGAAGCAAAGAAAAAGGAAAAAAAAAGAAAAAAAAAGAAAGCATGCGATCATAAAGTCAAACGATGAAGACATTAGTCAGTCAAAGTGTGTCACACTCTTCCCAAAATCCTACCATTATATCATCATCTTCCCCACTTTTAACCATACCTTACATAACCCCCATTTTCACCCTTGGTAAAATGTTCGGGCAAACGATAAGTGTGTATGGTGAATAACTCGACACTCTCAACATAGTGGTTAGCATTCCTTCATGAGATCAGATTTTTTTCATGTATCCGTCATTTTCAATCAAGTGTGTGAGACGTTTGAACTTGTTTACATTTACTCACCTCCTCACACACTAGAGAGATACACTTACCCAAATTCTCAGAGAATTCGATTCAGAGAGTTATATCTAGTGAGAATTGAAGTCAAAATGTCGATTCCATAAAGGCGATCTTAGAATTACTCTAATGATACTTAAGATTGTTTCACACTCACACACGCTGAGTTTTAGGAAGGATTACGCTTTTGGCTATTAAGTAATTTCATATCTTATTTTGATAGTCGAATACGGTATTCCTTAATGTCCTTTTAAAGTTGGGTTGTATAGCTTTTCATCGTCAAATCAAAAACTGCATTCAAATAAGTTTTGAATTTTGTGGGTATATTCACTGCAAAACCCTCACGAGACACCACTCGTCCTGTAGGGAAACCTATAGGTTTAACGGCTTGTTGTACATGCTAAGTGCAATCGCCAGTGCTTGCGGAAGTGGCACACTTTTGGTTACTTATCTCTATTTCTCTCTATTTTTTGCTCGAGGACTAGCAATGTTCTGTTTGGGGGTGGTGTGATAAGCACCCAAAAGTGTCTAATTTATACCCCGAATAGACGCATTTTAGTCGCTCATTTTAATTAAAATTGACCTTATGTCATAATTTATTATTTTGCAGGTCAATACGCAGTCGCAGTGTTAAATAATGCTAAATCCACTCAATTGCGATGCAGAAGCGGTCAAAAGCATGAAGCGAAGAAATGAAAGAGACCGCGATGTCTGTAGTCCTATTTGAGCATGTCGAGATGTGTTCTGAATACCCCGAACCAGTCCTGTAACCAAAATCTAAGCCTACACCGAGCTCAGACCATTCCCCGAGCCCCGTGTGTGTTGAGTTTGTACCTTTATTATTTTTCTAAATTTTTATTTTTAGTCATTTTATTTTTAGGATTTATTTAGATTTATTTAGAATTTTTTAGGATTTATTTTCTCTTTTTTTAATTCTTTATTTTGATTTTGATTTTGATTTTGATTGGTTTTAAATTTTTAATCTTTATTTTATTTTTCTTAGGATTAGTTTTTAGGAATTTATTTTATTTATTTTTTAGTTTTAATTTATTTAGTGAGGATTTTTAATTTATTTAATTTTGTTTTAGAGTTTTATTTATTTATTATTATTTCTTTTTAACTTTTTTAGTCTCTTAGTAATTAGTTCTAGTTTTATTTTAGTGTCATTTTTTTAGGGGTACATTTTAACATACACTAACTATTACACACACACACAAATCCTCTACACACTAACCTACACCCAAACTCTTCCTCACACACACCTACATTTCCTACACCCCCCCACACACAATCTGACCCATCATCTTCTTCCCCATTCCTTTCTCTTCCACTACATAACCACACTTCTAAAACCACCATTAAAACAAAACCCACCATTCCAACCATAACCAAACACACACACCCATCTCTCTCTCTCTCTTACCCTCAACCTAGTCCGACCACCATAGCCCGTCGGCTATCAACTCGGACCCACCTGCGCTGGAACCCATGCCGGTCAACCTCTGCCAGCGACCCTACTGTCACAACGCCGACCTCTCCCTCCAAACCGGCAGCGCCTAGACCCCTTTCGACCCTGACCTTTCAACCCGAAACCCGGACCCGCCTGGGCTACTCCATGTCAACCCCCTAGCGTCGGCGATGCTCGCCCCAACCTGCGGCAGATCCCCATACCCGAGCCCACTCCACCTCAAATCGGGATAGACCCATTCAGCCCAACTCCAATTCAATAAAAAGACAATGT
Source organism: Sambucus nigra (assembly GCA_949130495.1). Lineage (NCBI taxonomy): Eukaryota > Viridiplantae > Streptophyta > Magnoliopsida > Dipsacales > Adoxaceae > Sambucus > Sambucus nigra. The sequence goes on from CASBWL010000025.1 coordinate 389,325, forward strand.
CGGACATACCCAATCCATTGCACCATAACCCGAACCCATAAAATCCCAAGAAAATAGCAACCCAAACCACCTATCAAAACCACATGCCTCTATTGATTTGGACAAAATAAATCCCTACAATATCTCTTCATCCAATAGAAGTCGTGGGCTATAAAGAAAGAGGAATAAAGTTCATAAAGAAGACTCTCAACAGAAGAAAGAAAAGAGAGTCGCATAGAGAGAGACAAATTGTGTATGTTATGTACAGTTTAGGGTCATAAACAAATCCCAGAAAAATACAAAAAAATTAGTTTAGCCTTAGAATAATTTCTAGGTTTAGTTTCTACTCTTCTTTTTGTAATCAAGTGCTAAAAATTGTGAAGAAGTTGGACGCATGTCAAGGCGCATTTCAAGACAAATTTGGGAAAAAAATTGCGTATTGTATTTCTACATTATCTTTTCAATTTATTTCCTTCTTGACATATTATCTATTGTTGTTTATGCCCACATGAGAATGTTTGGATAAACACCCCGTTCAAGGGGTGGGATGCACTACGAATGATGTTAATTTAATTAATTGGTTTTATTAATTTTATATTTCTAGGTAAATTAATTTTTAACTGTCACCGATTAATTATGTAACGAGAGTTAGTAAATAAATTGAACGAATTAATGTTTGAATTTAGGAATCGAACTAGAGATAGGTTTTTTCAAAATTTGAATATTAATTCGGTGTTGAAATTTGAATTGATCCTAGCGGTAATTTTCTGAAAATGGTATGAGTCCTAATTTTTCATCGTGTGACATTTTTAAATTAATTTTTGAAAAATATTTTATTCAATTTATAATTTTAACGAGAGTTAGATTATCGATTTAGTATTATCTTGAAGTATTTAAAATTAATAAATTGATAAATTAAAATAATTGCAAATGCAATGTAATCCCATCTCTTGACTTTCTCACATATTTCACACTCGCTTGCACATTTTTTTCATTATTTAGTCAATTTTATAATTTTTAGCATTTGTTAGTTAATTTTTCCCTTGAAATTATTTTTAAAAAATAAAAAATATAAATAAATAAATAAAAAGATTTTCATAAAAAAATTGGAATTGCACGTTTTCACATTAATTGTTTCACCTTGAAAATTGGACTGATACCCGTACTTACCGCAATACGAGTTTTTTTTAGACAAGTTTTGAAGGTACTCAAGGGAATTTTGAGAGTGGCTTTTGCACAACAACGATGCATACGAAAAAATCTTCTTATCACATGGCATGACCCAAATTACTGAGATGTGATCTTATTGTCATGTGATCCCAGGTTTAATCTCCTGGGATTCTTAATATCTTGCGTCTTGTGATCATGCCTTCTGTCTCCGTAGGGAGATGGGGGTAGCATTCCTCCTCTTCCTTTCGATACCCCTTTCTCCACTATGGGGACAGGATCCGCAGTGGGTTTGCCTTGTCTAGTCTGTAGTGTCTATGTCAGCTGCTTAATGCTTTCTTGCATAGACTCCTAGCCTTTCGCCAAGCTCATTAGTATTCCTTGTATATCTCCCATATCAATAGGAGTGGAGGGGGCTTCCGCCATATGGCTATTTTTTGGGTTATTGGACATTCTCATAAATCAGAGGGTTATGGAAAAATAGAAAGAGAATTTATGGATGGTAAGAAAAAAAAAAAGCTCATTGAGTTCCCAAAGACGGCACCGATTTATTATCGTTTAAAATTGGTTTATGGAATTTATGCCTTAGCCAGGGGTTTGGGAGTAATAAACAATAACAAATAATTATTTAGTTAATAAAAGGAAATGAAGAATGGAGATGGAAGGCGAAGATAGAAAACATGATTTATGTAGTTCGGTCCAGAAATTGTACCTACGTCCATAGGTGTTGTGATCAGGAAATTATTAGTTTCTGAGAGTGGATACAAATTTGGGGTTTACACGAGAGTGATGACCTCTGTTCCCTATCTCTAAGGGATTACGTGTTATTTATAATTAGGTACCTGAGAATATTGTGGGGCGGGTGAAGTGCCTTTATAAGTCAAGTTGTTCCACCATTTACACATGATATGACCGATAGTGATGAGTTAGTTACAGTCCAAATGAAGTGGGTAGGAGTACACATTTACCACGTGCTCATGTGTCAGCAACATGACTAGTGGGTATTTCTTGCATGTATAATAAGGTACGAGAATGACAGTGACTAGGTTAACTAAGCGGGCCATTTAATTCCATAAAACAACTTTCAGGTTAGCAGGTGGAACATGAGGCTGAGCACAAAGACACCTGAGGCGAGAAAAATTTATAATTAGGCCGACCCCTTTTTCTGCCTTAAGAGAGGGTCTATGTCCTTCCACAAAGGGTCCATGTGGCTAATTTTATTTAGGATGTAATAGGAGGGTAACCAAAGCTATTTTGTATACATAGTTATTTCTCTACAAATGTGTAGCCTATATGCAGTCATTGTACATTACTTATAATGTCTCACAAAATGAAGCAAATTACACGATAAATAATGTCATCAAACGTTTATGGCCTAACTAGGAAATCTCCAAGTGTTTATCATTGTGAGATATTTATATAGACAAATGTATGGATTTTTTCAAATTGAGTGAGAAATATGACTTCAAGTGATGTTATATGAGGGAGAATGTATACTCAGTCGAATAATATCAATAATATACAAGCCCAAGAATGTTCTATATTTTTCACATCAAGAACATACAACAAAATATGGGAAAGAATTAGTTATACAATGTGAATAGTATAGTTCATAGAGCCAACAGTCAACATAATTCTCAACTTCTAGTCTTAATGTCCAACTATAGTAGAAAATAAATAGTAAGATCTGAACTTCTTTCAATCATATATATATATATATATATATATATATATATATATATATATATATATATATATATATATATATATATATATATATATATATATATATATATAGAGAGAGAGAGAGAGACTCTCCTGTAAGGACTCCTTATGGTGCAAAGTCCAGAACATACTATTTTTTTTAAAATAGTAAAAAAATGATTTTTTTTATGAAACTTCACGGGTATGATCTCCACGGTGAGAAAATCATATCCATTTTTTTTCATAAAAAAAATCAATAAAAAAATCCGTTGAGATGAGTTGATATGTAAAAAATGGTATAAATATGCATTTTCGACCGTTGAAATGTTGGCGATCATCGCATCCACTTTTTGATTGAATTTTTTTATGAAACTTCATAAATATGATCTCGATAGTGAGAAGATCATATCCATGAAGTTTCAAAATTCAATCAATAAAGCGACTCGTGCCGACCCAACATTTCAACGGTTGAAAATGCATATTTATACCAATTTTTACATATCACCTCATCTCAATGGTTCTTTTATTGAATTTTTTGACGAAAAAAATTTGGAGATGATATTCTCACCGTGGAGATCATATCCATGAAGTTTCATCAAAAAATTCATTTTTTTACTATTTAAAAAAATGGTATGTACCGGGGTCTGCACCATAAAAAGTCCTTACAAGAGACTTTCTGTATATATATATATATATATATATATATATATATATATATATATATATATATATATATATAGAGAGAGAGAGAGAGAGAGAGAATGTATTCTATACATACCACTTATGAGGATCATTTTTTTAAACAGTAAAAAAATATTTTGAGCCTTATTTTGTGTGGTATTATAAAAATTAAAGAACCCCTAAATATATATCGATATACCGATTTATATATACACACACACACCCCTTCCGCGATACGCACCTGATAGTATCCCACCCTATTTGAATGAGATCCAGCTTCGAGAAGTATCTCAAGCTTATTGATTAGGGCAAAGAAGTCTGCAATCAAAGTGGATACTTATTATTGATGGTTAGGTTACCTTGTTGAGTGCCCGATAATCAATGCACAAGGCTCCCACTTTTTCTGGAATAAAACAGGGGCTCCCCAACCTTTTCCCCAGCAAGATAGGGAAAAACTGCATATGTGTGTATGTGTGTGTGTGTGTGTGTGTGTATCTATGTATGATCTTTAAAAGTAAGACTTGATATACATCATAAATTTTGAAGTTATATTAAAACAACTAAAAATTTGTCATGCTTCATTGGTTTTGATCTTTTCCAAAGTGGACTTATCGAGTCCCAAAAATAAAAGATAATACATAATCCTTCTCCTATCAGTTATTTAAAAAATAATTAGCCCTTATTTAACTAGTAATTATTCAAGGACCCGATATAAATGTTTTTTGTACTTACATTACATTTGTAATTTTTTGGTCATAGGTTTTGTTGAATTATTTTAAAAATTCCAAATTAAGCCTTAGATTGTCTTTGTAAATTTAGTCCCTATTTTCAAGTTAATTTTAAACAAGAGAGATCATTAGACCTCTGCCGGTTGAAACTCCAGTCACCCGAGTTCAAATTTAAATTTTCTATAATGACACTGTAAACTGACCACTACAAATTTTAGTTTGCAGTAAGGACTCAAACTCAACTTTGCATTTTATCTTTGCAAAATTGAATTATCATAAGGGATTTACAAATTAAATTTTTCATCGTAGCATCGCAAATTTGAAATTTGTAGTGCCAAATGTTCGCAAACACATCACAAAACTACAAATTTGTGTTCTTTAGGCCTAAAAATTTTAGGGCACAACAAAATCCCCCAATACTTCATACTTGAGGTGATAACAAAAGAATGGAGTATTAGCTCCAGAAGATATTCGGCGCCTTGGAAAAGCGTTGGTCAACAGCCGACCTCAAGGACTTGTAATTTTTCAATCCGGCACACTGAGGCAATGGAAATTTTATAGCTAGTTTGGAATACAACGAACTACCTAATGGTATTCGAGTCTTTTAGGAGCCTGGGGATATGGGACGCCATCAATATTTGAAACGTTTGGTACGTTTAATCATGGGATTACAAGTGTTTAGTTTTAATTTTTTGATAATATTTGTGTCTAATCCCATGTCATTATTTTTTTTTATTGTTGGACCAATATTTTTACACTTGTCATTCTCTATAAAAAGTGACATGAGTGGTTAAGGGAGGTTACATGGAAGTTGAGGGAATTTTCGAGTAGTTATGGGACTTAAAAAAAATTAAAAAACACGTGGGATGAGAGACTAACAAAACTTTAAAAATGGACTAAAACAAAAAAACTATTTAATCATTTCAAATCCCAGATTTCAAGAGTCTTCATTGTACCTATAAAATGTTTTCTTCCCACTCAATCTCATTTCACCTTGCATTTTGAACATTCTCCGCCATTGTTGAGATCTTACTCTGTTGTTTAAGGCTTCGACTGGTTGTTATCACTGTAAGAGCTTTTTCCTTCTCATATTTTCCGCTTTGAATCTTTAAGATGGTTTACATAGTGGATGAAGATTCTTTAGAAGATTTTAGAGTAAAGTGTAAAATCCCGGATTGGGTAACCACATAATTAGTTACTGGCCCTTGTGACCCAAGTGCTTTGAATGAGGGCTATTGGCTTTCCACGATATTTATAGCTGAGCGCGGCATCACTTTCCCACCAAATAATTTATTCCTTTAATTTTGCAAATACTTTGATATGGTACCGCCAAGTGTCCCCAAATAGTTAGAGGGTGGTAAATGGAGTTAACCGTCTTAATTTGTTATATGGAACTCATGTAGGAATAATTGAATCAATGTATTGCTATAGTTGGGGGAGCACTGCTGACAACATTTTTTTATATAAAGACACGATATTCTAACAGGGCTTTGAACTTACCTGGTTCTACTAAGGATTATTGGGAGTACGAAATAGTAGTTAAAACTGTCAATATGATCCTCTTCCTGAGGGTGCAAGATACAATGGGCCCAGATGCCCTTAGGAAGGACGTGGCATAGGCCGACACTGAAACATTTACATATTCTCTGTTTGTCTATTTTTTCTTTATTAGTATACGGATCTTTATGTTTATGTTTTTCAAATATAAGGAATAAGGACCCCTTGACTCAGAAGTGAATTTTGTCGACCTAAAGAACATTCAGTTTATCCAACAAAGGATAGGAGAAGCCCATTCACGCTCGGCTTATATTTTCTTGATTATCATAAATCCATTACTTCTTTTATGAACTAACCTACGGAAGATATCCCCATATCCCCCATAAACTTGTACGAGTCAACCTCGTCTTCATATGTTGATTCCTCATAATATCCCTCTAAAGAAGAAGGGATTACTGCTTTAGGAGGAATATCCTCCTCTTTTGAATCTTTGGATATAACCATTGCCATAGTCACTTTATCCTCTCCTAGAAAGATGGTTAATAGGAAGATCCCCAACTTGCTTATTGGGGCTATGCCTCCTCCTTATGTCGAGAAGAAAAAGGATGCAGTGGTGGTGGATCATCTGTATTAAAGGTTGAATAAAGGTCTCGTCGATTGACAGGAGTTAGTGAAGAAGACACAGGATGACCAGGCCTTTATATATTCTTATTCTATGGCCGTGAACCCTAGTCTGTCCCACAGACTATGGTCAATTAGTTCAAGAATTTTGCTCGTCTATAGATCTACTACTGCTCCCCTTTCAAGGGAAAGGTTATTGGAGAGGGTCAACCATAATCTGGCCTTGGTAAGTTTCCTAACCTATGATATTATATCTCTGGTTGACATCTTTAATACTATAATTGAACGATTGATTTTGTTCCTCTGGACTTTGTAGATTTTGTTATACCATGACCAGATTCTGATGATAGACGACCATTTGAGAGAGTCGTCGATTGATGTTAAAGATTCCTTTGAAGGATTACGATATTATTTAGATGCCACCATAAAGGCCCACATAAAGAACCAAGAGAAGTGGAATGGCTTATTGGACAATGTCGAGAAGTCCAAGATGGATGTCGAGAAGGCTGTTGAAGACATCACCGATGCTACTACTGATGTAGAGGTGAAGTACCAGGGCATGAAGGCCAAAATTAAAAAGGATAAGGACGATGATTATACTCGTGACTGCGATAAGGCCTTTTTGATCGTGGCCATGTAGATTGAATAATTGAAGAAGGAATTCTATAAAGGAGTCTTGTATGTTGCCCTTAAGCACGTAGGCACTGCTGCCGATTCAGAGCTTTTTCAGTAGTTTAACCCTGGTACTCCTCCCATCATTGATGAGTAAATGGAAGATGAAGAAGGGACTATTGAGTCCTCCATGGTTCCTGAGATGTTGGTGGTGGCTGCTCGGCCTGAGGATGAGGTGGATCAAGACAAGGAGAAGGTGCAGCCACCTTAGGACCGTTTCATGTTTTTAACCTTTTGTTTTGTAATGCTTAGTTTTATTTTAATTTGGATCAATTATCCTTTTGATGTTCTCTTCCCCAAATATTTGAATAAAATTATCCTTTATTTACTCTCCATAGTGTTGATGTTTGTTGAATCTGCTTTATGATTTTCATACTCATATTTTGCTTTTCAGTTCAGATCCGTGAGGTCTTTATAGTATCTACTGAAAGTGATCTCTTTAGAAGAAGTGTCCAACTTTTTGGGGCAGGACATGAAGATTTGGAGGAAGAAGATACGGAGGAACTGCTCGGCCTGGATGCGTCTAAGCAGATCAAAGAAACATGTATTCATTTGCATAGATTATTCAGCAAAGTCATGAAGACTAATGCTTCACAATATGAAATTATTCTTGAGATGCAAGAGGTTCACAAGGCATCACTTGCCAGTGTACGTGCTTGTTATAAAGAAAAATTCGATCGGCTAAGCAGTGAGAAAGTCGTTGATAAAAAGATAGAGGATATTTCGTCGACATATAGCAAGAAAGGATTTGTGATGAAATGTAAGAAAACTAGTGCTCGGGAGGTTGCAGGTTTGTTGGAGCGTAATAATAATTTATTGATGAATGAACTGAAGTTTTGAAGAAACCAGTAAGTGACGATCAGAATGAGGGTGTCTCATTTACGGAACAAGAGAATTCCAAATTAATAGAGGATATAGAAAGTGTCAAGAAATCCAAAGGCTGCCAATCGTCTAATTAGGTGGTGGTTGCTCGACCTACCATTGAGGAAAAAATTATGAAGAAGACTCTAATAAAGAACTAGCGTGACATCATTAAAAAGTTAAATGTGAAGGTCAACCATCTTACCTTTCATTTTCACAAGCAACCACGAACTATTTGGATGAATGGTTATAATGAGGGCTTAGTACACGTGGGCAATGAGTTAGAGAAGGCCAGAAGGGAAGGTTATAAGTGGGGTTGGTTAAACTCCTTGACTGTTTTGAAGATACCCAAGGCATATTTTTTATGGCATTGGAATGATCCAGGCTATTTGGAATATCCCGATCATCCTTTTAAGATGGATGTTACCTTGATTCCTACTAATGCCATACTAATAAGCCTTGTTAGAAAATACTTGGGTGACTGTGTCCTTCATGGGTAAGATACCTTTGTCTGACCTTTACACTTAGTAGACAGACCTAGTTCCAACAGGTAAGGAAGAATTATGGAATTGGGATCCCCCGTTCTTCCATCTTCTCTTTATGTTCCCCTCTAAAGGGATAGAAAGAGCTTTGGGGAAGTGGCCAACTCACTAAAGAGTGTTTACAATAATTCTACTTTGCTCTTGTAATAAATGAACAAGGACTTGTATTGGGATTATATTCCCTTGATTTTTAATAAAATATAAGTTATTTATGTTTGATATGTGTATTATTTTGGCCTACTAGTGATTTTGCATTATGATTATGTGGTCATCCCCTGAGTGACTAATCTGCTTGACTGGTTACTAATTTAGACCAACCTGAGTTATCAGGCCTTAGGTTCTATTAATACACTTGTAATTGTTGAAATAGATCTTGTCATTTTTTACTAAGTGTTATATTAGTCACCATTATCGACCAAATATTATAGGATTTTTCCTTGATTTGGTCCGATGAAACTTCTTGTTCTTGACTTTAAGTCATATATGATGTTTTTAGAATTAGGAATTTCTTATTCTTGGCTTGTCAAAGACGAAGTCATACATGAAATTTAATATAGATTGATTATTTTTTATTTACTTTCGAGATTGAGTGGTTGAGATTCGTTACATATCCCATTCCTTAATAAAAAAATATAAAACAAGAAGTTAATGGTTGATAAACTGATAATTTCTCATTAACACTGAAAAAGGGTTGCTACACATTTCTTGAAAGCTTCGATTCGTAATTACTAGTAATACTTTATGAGGTACTCGACATTCCAGGGTTTCTTGAATTTATCTCCTTCAAGAGACTCTAGACGAGGTACCTGGTCGGATGATTACCGAGATCCAGTAGGGACCATGCCAATTAGTCTCCGACTTGTTTCCTTTCTATATCACTTTTTTATAACATAATCTCCTTCCTTAAAGTTTCTCGGCTTCACCCTTCTGTTGTAGAACTTGGTAGTGCGTTGTTGATAGGCATCTACCCGAAGGGTCACATTTTCTTTTACTTAATCCACCAAGTCTATATCTAGTCTTCTCACGAGATCACTTTTGGGAGTCATATTTTAGGACTCTTTGACTGGGAAAACTGATATCCATTGGAACCAAACCTTCTGTTTTAAATGCCAACATATAAGGAGTTTCGTCGGTACCTATCCATAGCATAGTCTTATAGGACCAAAGCACATCGTGTAACTCATTGATCCAATTCCCCTTGGCGTCATCCATCCTCTTTTTTAAACCATCAAGAAATGTCTTATTGTTTATCTCTATGTGGCCATTACATTGAGGATACTCAGGGTGCAAAATGCTTCTTTTTGATTTTAGACTGAATACAGTAATCCTCAAAATCCTGATTATCAAACTGAGTTCCATGGTGTGTAATAAAAGGCATGTGGCATACCATAACGACATATGATGTTCTTTTATATAAACTGGAAAACTCTTTTGTAAGGCATTTCAACCAGTGGCTCGACCTCAATCCATTTAGTGAAGTAGTCTATATCAACGACCAAATATTTAAACCACCCCTTGTCTTTGGTAAAGTCCCGACTAAGTCACGCCCTAGATGGAAAAAGTTTAAGGAGATATGATTAACATCAGAGAAACCCCAGGTTTTCTATGTATAACAGTGAATCTTTAGCACTTGTCACATTTCCTGGGATACAAAGCACAGTCTGCCTTTATAGTAGACCAATATTATCCTTATAGGGCCACTCGTCGTACCAATGATAGTCCTACCGAATGAGATCCACTTCATCCTTAATGCACTTTTTTTTATCATCTCTTGCACTTCAGTTGGATGGACACATCTAAGCAAGGATATCATGGACCCCCTTTTGTATAGGATTCCTCCCAAAACATAGCTACTGGTTTACTTCTAAACTTTTCTGCTTACTTATGGTCTTCAGACATAGCTCCTTTTTTAATATAACTCTCGATAGGATCCATCCACGAGGGACCCAAGTCCACCTCTATCAATCTGACAATCTCTTTATCGATGCTTCTATTTTCTAGGATTTCCACAGGAGTGGTCCTATTTTATTTGGTTCTAGTTACAGAATCTAGTCGAGAAGCGCATCAACTCAGATATTTTTGATTCTTGGAATTTGGATCATTCTGACTGCTAAGAATTTGGAGATAGTGCTTTGAGTTTTGGCTGAATATCTCGCCATTAATTATCCCTTTATTCTATATATCCCGAGCATATGATTAACGATTAATTCGGAATCACTGTGAGTGATGATCTATTCAACACCAAATGATAGTTCTAATTCAAAACCTGCGATCAGTGCCTCATATTCTGCTTCGTTATTAGAGGATTGAAATTAAAAATAGAGTGCATACTCCACATCTATATCATCTGACGTGTTAACAATCAGTCCTGAACCACTACCGATTGTACACGAAGATCCATTTACATATATCTTCCATATAAGCAATTCTTCATCAAACTTTCCTTCACTTAGGGATCCATATATGAACAACTTCAGGCTCTGCTCCAAGTACTTATTGGAGACCTCTCGTGCAGTGAATGTTTCTGGTATGTCTATTTTAGAGATATGTTCCAGAAAAGTCTACTCGGACTAGTTTGTTATTGAGCTCTCTTCCTGGGAAGTCTGCTCAGCTACCTTTTCTTCATAAGTGAATTATGTTATGAAGTCTGCCATTACTTGACCTTTCAGCATTGTCCTAGGTTCATAAAGTATATTATATTCCCCAAGTTTCATAGCCCAATCTATGGATCTTCCTTACTTCTCTAGTTTATAGATGGCCTGACACAATGGTAGGTCGATGTACACAATAATAGTATGTGCCTATAAATATGACTCCATCCTTCGCGAAGCTTCGATTAGGGCCAGGGCCAATTTTTCCAGGAGAGAATATTTACCCCTCTAAAGTCTTTACTCGTGTAGTATACCCATTTTCACTATATTTTCCAGTCGAATGAGGGACGAGATAATCGCAGATTTTGATACATCCAAGTACAAGTATAACTTTTCTTCTCTAAGTGCTCAGGATAGCAATGGGGAGGTCTCAAGTACTTCTTTAACTTTTGGAAGACATTATCTCATTCTTCATTCCACTCAAAAGTTTTGCTTAGTACCTTGAATAACGGTAAGTATTTATCAGTAGCTTTAGAAATAAATCTGTTAAGGGTTGTTACCTTTCTTGTTAGCTTATGCACATCCTTTTTACATGAAGGAGACTTAATGTCTATCAACATCGAGATCTCGTCTTAATTGGATTCAATACCTCTCTAATTTACTATAAGCCCTAAGAACATTCCTTCTTATACATCGAACACGCATTTGGTCGGATTAAGTTTTGTTTGATGCTTTTCTAGTTGGTCAAACATTTGGCTCAGGTCCTTAATGCAATCGACTACCTTTTTTCTCTTAGTGATCATGTTTTCAATATACACTTCCATGTTCTTGCCTATTTTCTCTTCAAAAACCTTATTCACCAGTCTTTGTAACTTGCTCTAGCATTTTTTAGCCCAAAGGGCATGACTTTATAGAAGTAGGCACCTCGACTCGTATGAGTGATGTTTTCTTCTTGTCTTCTAGATTCATTTTGATTTGGTTGTCCCATAAATAGTGTAATACTACGTACTTTTTTATATATTTAAATTACATAAGTGGGTGTAATTTGGTAATTTGAGGAATTTTATTGAATAGTAAATTCAGGATTAATAAGCATTATATGTTTATCGACGTGTGCTACATTTACTTTGGGGACTGAGTAAATGAGTCAGAATGTTTCTATGTCATGTCGTAGACGGGTAAAGCGATGGGAATTATTTTACGTCATAGAAAATGCGTATCGAGATGTGTTGGGTTTAACTAGTAAATTTTAGTTAAGTGACTCGGATGGAGATTTTAAGTGCACGGTTGGTTTCAGAATGGCCGAGATAGTTAGAATAGAGTACGCGGGGGTAGTGTTTGGGTTCTGAGGACTTTTGGACTAGTAGGGACTCGCAATTGAGTAAACGAGTCACTTTTGGGTTTATAAGGGACAAGCCCTTATTTTCTCTCTTACATGGCACGAGAGATGGAGAGAAAGAAAGAGAAGAGAGAAAGAGAAAGGAAGAAGGGAAAAGAGGAAGAATAAAGGGATTTTCGGCCCAAACTCTGCGGGATTCGACTCGAGGTCTTCGAATTTTATCCACAAGGCAAGTGCTTAGTTTCTTTATTTAATTGAGTGTGTGTATATCATATTATAGTTGGTAAACTGTATAATTTTGGGTTAAAACCCTTAAAATAAATTTGAGAAATTTGAGTATGAGCTTACAAATTGATGTATTGTAAGCTCTTAATGATTTCTAGTGTTAAACCTATGCTAATGGTGTGTAGAAATGGGAGAAAATGATAAACAAGGGCATAACTTAATTGATTTGTTAGTTAAAAATCAATGTTAGGATGATTATAGTGATGTTGGGGGAGGTAAGAAACCATAAAATGGATAATGGGTTAATGTTTGGGTATTTTGGAGAAGATGAAATCCCCCAAATAGTGCTCTCCGAACAGGGCTAATCGATTCGGGTCTAGACCGAATTGATTCACATAAGGGGATCTGTAAGACTGTCTCAAGTCGAATCGATTCGGATTGAGACCGAATCGATTCACCTTTGAGGACCTGCTTGCAGAACACTTTCCAAATCGATTTGGATGGAAACCGAATCGATTTGCTAGCCTAAATCGATTCTCATTTGGGGAGAATTGATTCGCATTTGTTGAAATTGACAGTTTCCTTCTTTGAGTTTAGGGGGAGTTAAATTTCAATTGGAGATTAATATGGGGGATTCTAGTTATCATATTAGGACTCCTTGATGATGGTGTTAAGGGTTAGTAAACCTTGAGATAAAAGGGGGAACCTCGGGATCATTTAGTGTACAATCTGGGGGACGAACCTAGTGAATGTTTGGGTCGAGCAACATTCGAGTGAGAGGTCTTCGGCAAGTGTGTAGAGATATTTATGCGGTTAGAATGAATATGGGCTAAATGCATTTGACCAAATCCTAGGATGCGATTAGGATGGAATCTAGGATATGGGCTAATGAGGATTGAGCGAGTATCCTGACGTCTATTGAAGACTATTATTATAGGTGATGAGATACCTATGGAACCAAAATAAGTTGATAGTGTACTTATTCGATTATTACGAATTGGTATATTCGGGATTTTATATATATATCCTTAAAAGTGATTAAGGTGCGAGTTATATAGAAAGTAAGAGAATACTTATATACTATTACGAATGGAAACAATTAGGGTTATTGGCTATCACTATTAGAGTTTGGCAATTATAGCCATATATATTGAGAAGTGATATATATTATGTACGAGATTTGTTATTGTATATATATTATATGATACGGAAATAAATATATATGTATGTGATTGGTATATTTGTATCTTAGAGGCTGGTTCCACAGGCTTCCCCAGGCATAGGGATGGGAAGCCAGATTATATATTTTCTCTAGTGCTATCCAGGGAGGTTGTGCAATGTGGGTGAATCCCCTGGATTGAGGAGCATGGAGAGTATATCCCCAAGTTATATTGTCCCGCATACGAGTGTGATAGTTTTATCCCACTTTAAAGAGGGAATATGACCGCCTCCACCATTGTGTATTTTTTACCATGTCCATGAGTGAGTCTGGCCTGGTACCGTGGTTCATTGAGTAAACCCAGATGCAGATAGGCACTATGAGACTGCATCCTCGAGTTATATCTCGGTGGGATGGTTATTATTCTTATGTGTGAAATTGGTATAATTATACTTGTTGTGTATAGTATATTGCTTGTATATTAAGATGAGATATCATATAAAGTAAACTTGTGTAAAGTGAAAAGAATGAATAAGAATTATTCCCCTTCCGGTAGATTTATATCCGTATTTATATGAATATGAATCATAGATTCTAGTGAGAACTATATATATATATATATATATATATATATATATATATATATATATATATATATATATATATATATATATACGAGCTTTTATATATGTGTTATGTACTAGGGGCCTAATGGATCTTGATGATCAATATTGTCAGGAAGTAGTGTATCAGGGGGTTCCTTGTTTGGATTTCGCTTCATGAGACACCCCACGCACGAAACGTAGCGCAATATTGGGAATGGGGAGAAGTTTTGTCCTTAGTACTCAAGTTTATGAGGACTTCTAGAAAATGGGTGGAACAGATTAGTTAGGCAGGGTAGCTTAATTAGGTTGTTTAAAAGTTATGCGATAGGTGTGCACTATTAGAAGATAGGTGAGATGTATCTCATGAGAGTGTGGTGCCAATTTAAATATGAGAGATTTTATATTTTAAAATATGTCATTTATGCACTTGCTAAATAATTTCAAAACTCGGGCTCTGACCCATTTCTCTATTTTTCCCTCTCTTGTTATATATCTATATATATTAGGTGTCCAGACACATGGTGGTCTGGATGATGATTCATTCAAGTCAAACGTTTATTGCAGCAGCTGTGGATGCCTGCAGGTTTATTTTAGACGCTTCTATCCTCGAGATCTAGATATGAGGTATTGTAGAAACATTCAGGGCGATATCCCAATTGTATTCATTTATTCTTTTATCGCCTTTTTAGTGCGGCATTCGATTTGGTTGTATTATGTTAAATCGAGTGTTTCGTTATTTTATTTCATTTTAGTTTCGTGTATATAAACTGTGTGAATGTTTTACTTGGTTTGTTTGGTTAAAAAGATTAGGTAATATGAAATTTTGAAGCCAGCCTAATAAGTTATTAGTAATTAAATTGGTTTTTAACAGAGATGTTGAGAATGAACCATATGAGACTCCTGTTTTAATTTGGTATTAGATTGATCACCCGATATTTTATAAGGCGGGGTTTCATAGATGGTATCAGAGCATGAGGTTCTAGTGTCCTTAGGAATCTGTACGGACGTACTACGCTTTCAGCGTTGCTTTCTATTTGAATAGAGCCTTATGATTAGGACTGTTGGTTCCTATTGTGAGATTTCATTATCCTAACATTATGTAATATTATAGTAAATCTTTTACGCGCTCGTTCGATATTCGTGTGTTGATCGATGAAGGGCGACTAAGGAAGGCCGTTCTGAGGGAAGCAGGAGGTGGGGCTTAGTTGGAGCTATAAGTGAAAGTCGAGGACGAGGGCCGCAACCGAGGTCACTCCCTTTGTGGCATTAATGGCAGCAGGAGGTGGGACATAGTTGGAGCTATAAGTGGAAGTCGAGGACGACGGTCGCAGCCGAGGTCAATCCCTTTTGTGGCATTTTTATGAATTTGTGCAATGACTACTAGAGTTTAGTAGTTATATTTATCCACGTACCGTTATAGTGGAGAGTGGTGCTAAAACTTGACTTGCTCGGTGAAGTTAGATTGGGAATAAGTTCGAAGGGTCTTTGATAAGGACCATACGTTGAAGTTGAAGTTATGCGAAGGAAGTGTATCGGTATCCAACGAAAGTAGAAGGATTAGAAGCTTTGGCTTAGAGCAGGGTATGGAAATGCCCAGATTTGAAAATTTAAGGATAATTTTTCACTTGTGGGAGCAATGTCGAAATGGTGGGAATGGTAGTCACCATATTTGTGGGAGCATGATGTTTTGCTCATAGAGTGATCTTACGAATGGTTTTAACCGTTAGATCCTTTGGTTTGTCAGAAATGGAGAGAGTGCAGTTTCTAAATTAGTCACATAAGGATCAGTCAGGGGCCGACAGTGAACAAGAGTTATATGGATAAGTGAACTTTGTACCAAATTAAGGTAGGTACAATGAAGAAAGAGTCTTTCAGTGGAATGATAGGCTCACTAGTAAGTGTTGCTAACACTTACGAAGATTTTACTAGGATTTTTGGTGAATATAAGGGCCATGTTGTGCCTCTTATACTGGTAATCTTAACGCTTCCATGAGAGTGGAGCTGGATGAGTTGAAGAATTAAGTCCAAGGTTAAAGACTGGAATTGTTCATGTTCATGAGACCCCACAAGTGGAAATCCTCCCGGGGAATCATTGAAATAGTGCAGTTGAGGCCGATAGTGTAGTTTCCTTTTGACGAAGAAGTTAAGGGAACTATGAAGGTGATTATTAGGATCGAGGCTATAAAGTCTGAGATACTGATAACCTTAACATGGTCAGGGTGGCCAGAAA
This sequence comes from Sambucus nigra, assembly GCA_949130495.1. NCBI lineage: Eukaryota > Viridiplantae > Streptophyta > Magnoliopsida > Dipsacales > Adoxaceae > Sambucus > Sambucus nigra. The sequence continues at coordinate 405,926 of CASBWL010000025.1, forward strand.
TAAGGAATGTTGTAATATGGAGGGTACAACCACACTCTTTGATCTTGCCCGGTATGATTTAACGGATAAGAGTAGGGTGCCTAGATGGGGCATTGATTAAGAAATTTTTAGTTCGGTTAAGACAAGTGTGCTACGTCTGGGAACCATTTGGAGCAGCCAGGGTGAATGGCAAAGTAATTGTTATGAGTTTCACCTCGGATGAAGGAGGTATATTTTGTGTGGCAAGATTAAGTCACAATGTTTTGTTAGCCCTAGATTCGTGTGTGTGATTCGAGTTTACTGGTAGTATCGATAACATTATATAGTGTATATCTATATGTTTTTTTGTAGTAGTGGGGTTCTATTTTGCTTCGTTCACTGTAAAAGTGGGTGTTGATATTTTGAATTTATATCTGGTTTTATGCGCTCGTTTTGTGTGTGTTATATGAGTATGGTACTATTGTAAGTGTAATGTATTTGTGGATGATCAGAGCGATAGCAGACTAATGATTACAAGACTATCGTATCCGCAGTTTTAGGGTGGAACTGGTTGTTTTTGCGATATCTCACCTAGATACGGGTTGAGCTCGCCTTTATTATATGTTCGGATGGAACTTCGATGAGTAGATGTTTCACTAGCATGACTCTAGTGCATGGGGACCTTATATATATGATCTAAGGTATGCGGGATTTGTTATTTTACATATTTTATGTTGACATACCTCCACAATCGACAAGGTTAAGTAGTAGTGTATCAGAGGGGTTCCTTGTTTGGATTTCGCTTTGCGAGACACTCCACACATGAACCTTAATGACGTGAGAAGTGGAGAGATGTTATTGTATGCTAGGATGTTGATTTTGATGATTAATTGGCTGAGAGTCATGTGATGGGGCTAATAAAAGTAGATGTGCTGTGGAAAAGAAGTGGAAACATTTCTCTCACTGCAAGTATATGGGTGAGGCAAATTCATAGGAAATATGTTTTGGGTATGATGTTCATAACACTTTTGCTGAGATTAGGCGCCCCGATTAGTCAAACTTTCCATTTCTCCAAGATGAAAGGACATAGTAGTAGAAGTACGTTAGGAGGTTAGCGAGGTAGGATTTAGAACGTCCCGATGGTGTGCCTTAGGCCGTTATATATTGATGACCGACGATGTGAGGAAGTAGTGTAACGAGAGGGTTCCATGTTTGGATTTCTCTTGGAGAGACGTCCCACGCATGAAACGGAGCGAATGTTGGAATTTGAGAGAGATCTTGGGAACTAGGGACATAGTTAGAATAGTACTCATTTTATGTGTGTAAGAAACACATTAATCCTAGGACTACCATGAAGTAAGGCCAGTGGGACTAGGGGCGCTGATATATGGAGATCGTTGTGAGTTAACCACAAAAAGATTAGTGGGTTAACCTTGAGAAGGATTAGACTTCCAAGTATAGGGAGAATTTAATCTTGAAAAGATTATTAAGAATACCCAGGTGTTAGCACCAGGCCTAGAAAGTGAGGCCCATTTTTAGAGAGAGTGTTACGTGTGTGACGTTTATAATAGAGTGCTGATAGGCACAGATTATATGGTGTATATGAACCTTAGTAAGTTGATTTTATATACCGCCAGAAATAGAAGGGGCATAGTATATAATGCTAAATAATAAGCTTTGGAACAGTTATGGGCTGGATTGAACGTCATAGGAGGCACGCGATAACCCAATTGTATAGGTGCAATAAGACTAGTACACCTAAGATAAGCGAGAAGACTAATAGGAATAATCAAGCGCTAAAGTAGTTTGCTTTTTAGGGAAATTTGAAGTCGCGAGGTGAGCGAACGGACGCTTAGAGTGTCGTCTTCCTGAGGGGATCGAGATGTTAGAGTGCAATTATAGGCTCGTTATCTTTATATGTGGTTATAGAAGCACTAGGTGCGACGTGTCATTATTAGAGTTAACCTTAAGACCGAGGTAGTGTGTTAGCATGTAGAGATTTAGTTAAGCTTGTGGTTAAGCTAGTGCGCTAGAGTATAAGCTTTCAGATAGGTGGGTACCGTGTACGAGTATATGTTAGGTGTAATCCCCCGTATTTTTATGGCTTTTAAATTTGGGGATTTATTAAATTTAAATTGAGATATTAATTTAATATTAATTCAAAAATTTATTTTAAATATTTACTAGCGCGATGAGAGTTAGTAATTATTGGAAATTTGTTGAATATTACTTAATGGGTAAAGTAATATGTATAATCGAATTTATTAAAATTATCACGAGTGTATAATTTAACAATTGTGGAAATTAAGTCGGGACGCGCCTGTGTCGTGTCAGGACTAAATCATTATTATATAAAGCGAATAAATTATAAGACACCCGTATAGTCATTTCAAGTGGGCCAATGTGTCCAAAAGCGTCAAGATAGTCAGAAAAGTATACCCGGGGATTTAGTTTGGATCTCAGAGCGTTTTTAGGCCTAATAGGCATCCCAGAAGGGTATTATAGACATTTTTGTATTTTCGGGTAATTAAACCCACGAATTTCCTTAGGATATATCACCCATTAGGAGTTGTCTTTTAGGGTTAACAAACACAGAACCTAAGAACGGACATTAGAGAAAAAGGTGGAGAGCTTTCCAAGCAATCCAAGGCCAAGAACTCACTCGATTGCAGCGCCACCACCATCAAAATGTAGATCGCATGATGAGGAACGCAACCATATCTTTTTCATCAACAAATCAGACCCTTCAATTCCAGGAAAGTATCTATCTTTTTTTCTTTTAGTTATTGTTTCATCCATGTTAGACTAGGATTGTTATACACATGATTTATAAAAGAATTTAATGAATTAGAGGATTTAAATCAATTATTTTTTAGGAAAGAGATATACTCTGGAAATCCAAATCACATGTAGAGGATTACCCGCAAAATTGTATGGATTTAGAAGCAAGAAATCTGGAAAAGAATTATAAGAATGGAAGCTTTATAAAAAAAATTTAGGTTTCTTGATAACTATGTTAATTGACCCCATTAATTCAAAACCTTTGATGAATTTGGAAATGTTTCACGTAGGAAATCATGTATATAGGTATATATGTATGTTAGTAATCTTGTTTGGGAGTTTGGGGATCATTAATGGTGTTTTGGAGAAATTTTTTGGATGAAACTCGTAGGTCGAATTTGTAGATTTTTGGCAAGAACTACTTGATCCATCGATCGACCAAGACCATCGATCGATCGATAGACCCCTCCTGGAAAACTGCATATTATTCCCCCTTTTTTTAATCCGACTTAAATGAGTAATAACCCTTGATTATTATTTATAGAGTATAATGGGATATGAAGAGGACCAGTAGGGTCTAAATGGACTCCGTTGAATGAAATTTAAAATGGGATGAAATTGTGGGTTAATGGGGAGTTATTCATACATTGGAAATTATGCGTACGTTCACTAGAGAATTGAGAGACTCGTGAAAGACTTAGATTAGAAGGTTAGAGAGGTTGTACCTACTGAAATTATATTTATTAAGAGAGAGTGCTTCGAGAGATGATAAGTAAATGTGAAATGTGTATAATTGATAATATAAGAGATGAATCCCTTATGCGAGATAACTGGGTAAAATTATACAAAGTATGGTTATTTATAATTATGGGTCGTGGGCGAACCTAGGTGGAAAAATGTGTATCTATATATGGCTGTGTGACTGTGTACATATATTAAATACTTTATCTGTGTATAATCATACCCGAGCTACTTGCTATCACAGAGATTTTTGCACCGGGACAGTCTTATCTCGATTGGACCTTTATGGGGGATATTGACTCGTACCCTAGAAGATAATATCCTTGTTACAGGCTATCTGAGTGATAGTCAGATGGTCCTAAGAGACGTGAAGGTATGTGAGGACCTCTTAGTGAGTTGAAACTATGCTTCGCCTCCATTTTTATGTGTATTGTGTTAATACAGTTCAAGAGTGATTCTGAACTAGTATTTCCCTTAGTATGAGTGATACGGGGATTTGACAGCATTGTATGCCAACACCATAGACTTATGTGGGGTGTCGATACTATATATATTATAGGAGTGACAAGTATAGACACTAATATTTATGGAAACTTTCGACTATGCGTATAAGTATTTAAGTAATGAATAAAAGCTTCAACTTTGTAATAATTGTTCGGGAACTTTGTAATGATACGGGGTTGTTCTAAGTAACGTAATAAATCTTAAAGAGGTTGATTTTGTGTAAACTACATATCATGACCTTTCTACTTCTCAGGATAAAACTTTATGGAAAAATGATTTAGATAGACTTATGAGTTTAGTAGTACGGTAGGTGTGCACACTAGATGAAAGTTTAGAATTCTCAAGAGAGTGATGCATACTAACATGGTTATTACATTAGCCGGTAAGCATTTTAAATACTTGCTAAACTATTTTTACACTATTTTACACTCGGGCTCTGACCCATTTCCCGTCTTTTATCTTTCTTGTATATATATATATATATATATATATATATGTGTGTGTGTGTGTGTGTGTGTGTGTGTGTGTGTGTGTGTGTGTGTGTGTGTGTGTATTATAGATGCCCAGCCACAAGGGCGTCATGCATAGGTTCTTTGGATTGGACGTGATGCAACTTATGTGGGAGTTACATGCCTTTGCTTTAGAAGACCTCTTCATTGACTATGTTCCTACTTTAGTTCTGTTTAGTTAGGGCATGTGTCTCCCGATTTCGTATTTCGTTTGGATTTGTCAGAGATTTATGTTTATTTTTATTTCTAATATTTGGTAGTCTTTGGAGTTAACTTTTGTCAGGATGATTTCATTTATAGTTCATAACTTGGTTTGGTTTATCTAGATGGTTTAATTCTTGTGTGGTCATTGTCATCCTTATTATTCACGTGACTCTTAAACTGTTGTTAATAAAAAGGTTTTTGTATTGGAATTTTATAAAAATGTAAATAAGGCTTTAAATTGTTTTGACACTTAGCATAATTATTTAGGGTGTTTAAATTGAAAATTATATTTTGCGACGGTGATGCTAAGATTGAACCAACTGTTAACCTTGATTGTAATTTAATAAAGGACTGATCACCGGGTATTTAATTAGGCTGGGTGTCATAGGTGGTATCAGAGCATCAGGTTCTAGTGTCCTTTTGGATCTGTACAGCTTATTTCGCTTCCAGCTTGGCGTCTTTGATATAGAGCCCTATCTTTAGGAATGTTGTATTCTTGTGTTTACACTTGCGTCTTTATCTATTTGAGATTTTCTAATAACTGTAGACTAATAAACTTCCTTCTCATTTTAGATGCCTCCGAGATGAGCACCCCGAGCCAGGAATGCCCAGCCCGAGCAACCAGCAGCATCGGTCCAGGGAATTATGAACGCAACAAAGGTAGCCTCCATTGTTGCTTAGCTGGTGAATGCTGCATTAGCGGTGGTGCAGCAGGCTCCACCCCAGGTTTAGGCAGTAGCGCTAGTACCAGCACAGCTTCCCACTGCATGGGAGCGATTCAGGGTTGCCTTTCAGAAGGCGCATCCCCCGGAGTTCTCGAGTAGCTTGGACATCGTGATCGCCAGCCAATGGAAGAGGATATCCAGAGGCATTTTCATATATATGAGTGCACTGACGTACATAGACAGTTGTTGGCTTCCTTCAAGCTAGTGGGGGGCGCTTTGCAGTGGTGGGAGTCCACCACCACCTTGGAGTAGAGGGATAGAATCTCGATTCAGTCATTTTGTTTGCGATTTGACCGCTAGTACTTCCCATCCACCGTGCAGATTGAGATGACGCAGAGGTTACTGATTCTTAAGTAGGAGAGTATGATCATTGTTGAATACGAGGAGGAATTAACCCGACTTCTCACTATAGTTCCAGATGAGGCGCCCACCGAGGAGAAGAAGATACTGTTGTTTTCAGATGGATTGGCCTGGAGGATTCGTCAGCACCTCATAAGAAATATATCGTTGGGTACTTACACTGACGTACTCAATGCTTCTTTGATGTACTATCAGGATCACCGCTTCCATCAGCTGGGGAGAAAACTAGTAGGGGAGTCCATCCAGCAAGGCAGGACTGGGGACAATAGTACTGGTGGGGTACCAACAACCCAAGGGTAGACTCGTCACAGTGAGAAGAGTTCCCATCAGGGGGACCCTGCAAAGCATTTTTGTTAAGGTGATTCCAAGCAAGGATTTGGGGGATTTAGGTAGGGCCAGCCTAGTCAGCATGGCCATCAGGGCCAACACCGTTAGCAGCAAGGCCATCAGGGCCAATAACGTTTTAAATAGGGCCAGTGGCGGGGTGGAAACGACTATCAAAGTCATGGTCAGCAGGGGCAGAGGGGAGGAAACTTCAGGAGTAGGTGTTTTGGTTATGGCAAGAATGGCCATAGGCGTCAGGATTTACTAGAGGGGGATAGGGCCCCACAGTATAAGGGTGACCGTAATGAGCCACATAAGCCACTCTTTATCGCCGCCCTCTCAGTACCACCTCAGATGCCAGCTCTACCAGCCATCCCAGTAGCCCCAGTTCAATAAGGGTAACTACAGTATAGACGTGTCTATAACATCCACCAAGCAGCAGCACCTCAGGCACCAGTCGCGACTGAGGGTATGTTTCCTATATAAGGCACTATGGGTCGAGTTTTATTTGATACTGGGGTGTCGCACTGTTTTAGAGCTACTCATTTTGCATAGGACTTAGGGTTATTAGACACGACAGGGAGCACTAAGGCATGCATAGACTCACCACTGGGAATAGGTCTTTGATTTTCTTTATATGCCGAGGTGTAGGTATAGAGATTGGTAGTTTGATTTTACCTGCAGACATGCTAGTTTTAGATATGCATGAGCACGATGTCATTATTGGCATGGATTGGCTCACTGCGTACAGAGCCATGCTGGATTGTTTCGGTATGAGTATTATCTTTACCATTTCGGGCCAAGAGATGTTTTTGGTGGCGATGCCTCGCCCAGAGGGAGGGTCTTACACCCATTTGTATTACCTAGAGGACGATACCTCTAAGGATATTGTGATTCCCCTAGATTTGATTTCAGTGGTTCGTGAGTTTTTGGATGTATTTCAGGAGATACCGGGCCTACCCCCAAATCGAGAGATAGATTTCATCATAGACTTGATGCCGGGCACTCGACCGATATCACATGCACCGTATCGTATGGCTCCTGCAGAGATGAGTTAGTTACGAGATCAGATAGAGCAACTGTTGGGCTAGGGCTTCATTTGTAGGAGCACCTCACCTTGGGGCACTCCAGTGGTGTTTGTTAAGAAAAGAGATGGTTCACTGAGGTTATGCGTGGATTATCAAGAGTTGAACAAGGTTACGATATGGAATAAATATTTTTTGCCTCGAATAGATGACCTGTTCGACCAGCTGAAGGGAGCAACCTTTTTTTCGAAGATAGATTTGAGGTCGGGATACCATCAGCTATGGATTGGGGAGAATGATGTGTCGAAGATTCCTTTCTTAACGAGGTATGGATCCTATGAGTTCAGAGTCATGCCGTTTGGGTTGACAAATGCTCCATCCATATTCATGGACCTGATGAACCGAGTGTTCAGAGATTTCTTGGATCAGTTTGTTATCGTCTTCATAGATGACATCCTAATTTATTCACACACTGAGGAGGAGCATGTCGAGCACTTAAGGCTGGTTCTTCAGACTTTACGAGAGCATCAACTGTATGCTAAGTATGAGAAGTGTGGATTTTAGCTACATGAGGTACAATTTTTGGGGCATGTTGTATCGGAATTGGGGATATCGGTTGACCCGAGCAAAGTATCGGCAGTGAGGGAGTGGGGACAACCCACGACACCGATAGAAGTGCGTAGTTTCTTGGGGCTATCCGCGTACTACAGCAGGTTTATCCGATACTTTTCAAAGATAGAGGGTCCATTGACGAATCTGACTCGCAAGGGAGTACCGTATGTATGGGATGACGCTTGTCAGTTGTCATATGATGAGCTAAAAGATAAGTTAACTTCGACACCAGTTATTGCTTTGCCCAAGTCGGGAGTAAAATATCTGGTGTACACTGATGCCTCTTTAGGGGGACTCGGAGGAGTACTTCATCAGGAGGAGCAGGCTATAGCTTTTTCCTCCTGCAAGCTTAAGCCTCATGAAAGGAATTACCCCACCCACAACCTAGAGCTAGCAGCGATCGTATTTTCATTGCAGAATTGGAGACATTACTTGTTGGGGGATCAGTTTAGCTTGTTCACAGACCACAAGTCACTGCAATACTTGTTCACTCAGCGAGAGTTGAACATGCGTCAGCGTAGGTGGATGGAGTTTGTGAAGGACTATAAGGTCGAGATACAATACCATCCGAGGAAGGCTAACGTAGATGCTGATGTGTTAAGTCGTTGGCCGGTAGGTGACATATCGAAAGTGTGGAGAGCGAAGTGGAAAGAACTAGGTCACCAGGATGCGGTAGCCCTTTCCTTTATATCTGTCATGTCAGTCACACCCGAGATCGGTACGAGGGTGATACAAGCACAAGCAGCGGATATATTGTTTCAGGAGAAGATTGTATGGCTCTTAGCTGAGGGAACTGAGTCCTATTCAGTGAGTTCTAATGGGGGTTTGAGGTATAATGGGAGATTGGTAGTCCCGAAAGGAGAGGCCTTGCGTCATACAATTATGACACAGTCGCACGGATCTAGATTTGCAGTACATCCCGAAGGGGATAAGATGTACCAAGATATGAGGCGACAGTACTGGTGGAGTGGGATAAACAAGGAGATTATAGAGTTCGTGTCCAAATTCTCTACTTATCAGATGGTAAAGGTGGACCACCAGAGACCTCTAGGGTTACTTCAGCTGTTAGAGATACCTACATGGAAATGGGAGAGCATTTCCATGGATTTCACTACTGGACTGCCTACATCACAGCGGGGTCACGATTGCATATGGGTGATGGTGGATCGGTTGACCATGGTAGCTCGTTTTATACCGGTACGGACGGACTATACTGCGGGTCAATATGCACAGTTATTCTTTGCTGAGATCGTTAGGATACATTGGGTACCATTGGATATTTTGTTGGACATAGACAAGATTTTTATGTCGCGCTTTCGGGAGAGCTTTCAGGAGGCTATGGGTACATAGTTGAGAATGGTTTCAACTTATCACCCACAGATGGATGGACAAACAGAGCGTAGCAATCAGATTCTAGAGGATATGCTATGCATGTGTCTCCTTGATTTTGGAGGAGGTTGGTGTGACACATCGCCTAATAAAATATCGAGTGATCAATCCTATACCAAATTAAAACAAGAGTCTCATATGGTTCATTCTCAGCATCATAGTCGAAAACCAATTTAATTCCTAATAACCTATTAGGCTGGCATCAACATTTTATGTAACTAATCTTTTTAATCAAACCATTCAAATAAAACCTTCACACAGTTTATATATAAAAAACTGAAATGAAATAAAATAATCGAACGCTCGATTTAACATAATACAACCAAATCAAATACCGCACAAAAAGGCGGTAAAAGAATGAATAAATATAATCGGGCTATCGCCCTGGGTGTTTCTACCATACCTCATATCTAGATCTCAAGGATAGAAGCATCTACAATAACCCTTCATGAATCCACAACTTCTACAGCAAATGTCTGATTCAAAGGAATCATCATCCAGGCGTCCCTGTGTCTGGACACCTATATATATTTACATATATAGCAAAAGAGGGGAAATAGATAAATGGGTTAGAGCCCGAGTTGTGAAATTATTTTGCAAGTGCATAAATGTGATATTTTAAAATATGAAATATCTCATATTTAAATTGGTATCGCACTCTCGTGAGATACCCCTCACCCCTCTTCTAATAGTGCACCCTATCGCATACATTTAGACAACCTAGTTAAGCTACTCTGCCTAACTAAACTCGTTCCACCCAATCCCTAAAAATCCTAACTAACCCGAGTATTAAGGGATAAAATTCTCCCCAGTCCCAACACTACGCTACGTTCGTGCGTGGGCTGTCTCGCGAAGCAAAATCTAAACAAGGAACCCCCCGATACACTACTACCTGACAATGTTGATCGTCGGGATTCATTAGACCCTCAGCACATAACATGAATATATATGTAGCTCGCATAAATATGTATATATATACAGTTCTTACTAGAACCTATAATTTATGTACATATAAATCCGGATATAAATCGATCGGAAGGAGAAATACACTTTATATACGTATATTTACTATACATGATTATCTCATTTTCATATATAAGCAATGTACTATGCTCAACGAATATAATTATACTTATTACAATTGGAAGAATAATAACCATCCCACCGAGCTATAACTCGAGGATGCAGTCTCATAGTGCCTATCCAAATTCGGGTTTACTCACTATACCACAGTACCAAGCCAGACTCTCTTATGGTCATGGTAAAAATACACATCGATGGAGGCGGTCATATTCCCTCTGTAAGTGGAGTACACACATTGCACTCGAACGAGGGATGATATAACCTAGGGAAATACTCTCCCTACTCCTCAAGCCAGGGGATTCACCCACATCGCGCAACCTCCCCAGATCGCACTAGAGAAAATATATATAATCTGGTTGTTCCAACCCTATGCTAAAGGAAAGCCCGTGGAGTCAGCCTCTAAAATACAAATATACCAATCCCACACAGATATATATATGTATTTTCATATCATATCAATAATATTGTAACAACTTCATATATATAACCTATTTCACTTCTCAAATATATATATAGCTGTAATTGCCAACTCATATAGCAATAGTTGAACCCAAATGCTCCCATTTGTAATAGTATAAGTATTTCCACACTTAAAATAATAAATCCATAAGTATTCCCTCACTTCATGTATAACTCGTACCTTAATCAATTTTGAGGATTTATATGCCCTCCGAATTACCAATTCATACTAACTATATAACTATACTATCAATTTATCTTAATTCCATAGGTATCGCACCACCTATAATAACTGTCGTTAATAGACATATTCGGTAACCGCTAAATCATCTTTGGCCTATACCCACAAATTCTATCCTAGTCGCCTAGTAGGATTTTCTCAAACATAATCATCATATAATTACATTTTCTGCGCGCACGATTATCTATATATTTTTTTCCTCCGAAATAATCCTTCGAATGTTACTCGTCCTGAACACCTTTAAACTAGTAAGCCCTTAGATTTTACCTTTTTATAACCCAAGGTGTACACCTCACTCCAATAATAATTTAGAGGTCCTTACACTACATTTAAGAGGAGCATCGTCCTCTCAGCATGTTGAGTCTTCCAATCAATCAGACTCTTCTATACAAGTTATCTCAAACCCACACGAATCGAGGGTGGAGGTAACAATTCCTTGTCTTCCAATGGCAGTCCCATTCTCGACCATTATGGTTAACAAGTTTGCTCAAAGATTTATAGGTGTTGTCCCGATTGATGACTCAGACGATGAATCTTTTTCAACCAATGATACACTTGACACATATTATGCCAAATCTTTTCCCAGCATAGTTACAGAGGTGGATCTTTTGACTTGGGGACATCTCTATAGTATTGGTCCCTTCATCAACATGAGGATGCCTTTAGAGGATGAGAGAGAATTTCACAACAGAGATGGAGAGATCTCGGTCTACGATTAGATGTCTAGGGTCGGCTTCAGGCTGCCTATTCACTCAAATATATGAGCTATTTTGGCCGATTTAGGTCTCTACCCCTTTTACTTATCACTGAATGCCTAGAGGATCATCCTCGGCTTTGTGTCACTTTAAAAGTTGGTTCATCATACTGACCTTCCAGTTAGCATTTTTAAGGGTTGTTACTACATGTTGTCCCTAAAGACTCGGTCTGGATACTATCTTCTCTTACCAAGGAAACCAACAAATAAAGTCTTGCTTATGAACCATACTTCTAATCACAATTGGAATCCACCTTAATTATTCATATCTGGAGCTTGGGAGTTCGACCCAGATATTCCTTGCAGTGCCTCAGAGCCTAGGGTTCCTCAAATATGGGTAAAAGTACCTATGTCAGCTAGTTTAGACCTAGGTCTGAGTGTTGATGCCAGTAAGAAGGTGGAGAAGGTTAGAAAACAGGGTAAAAAGGGTGGTGATATAAAGTTTGAGCAATTGATGACCCACTACTTTTTGGAGCAGACGGGTTTGAGGGTAGACCCCCTAACTAAGCTATGTAATTATTTTTCTTGTAAATATTATGTCATACCTCTGTTGTCCTTAATACTAACCTCGCCTTTACTTTGCAGATTGTCATCGAACACACCAAAAGTTGTATGGAATATGGTTTCTCCCAACCTTGCTAGTCTGATAAAACAAGTGGGGAAAAGTGCTCACCCCCATCTCAAAGAAATAAATCCACTGCTAGCAACCTAGGGCAGGACAAGGGATCCAAAAAGAGGAAGGAGGTCTCTAAAGATGTCCATGCCGCCCATCAACAAAATAAATGTAAGGAAAACTTGTTTAGGATAACACCGACATAAGAAATTCAAATTTCTTCTAAAAATGCACTCTCGACCCATCTGGACAATCTGAAAATCATCTTAGACTCCCTCATAGGGAATAAGAAGAAGGCTTTTGAGGTGATGACCTCCATAACACCAGAGACTGATGATCGTTGCTTAGAATATATGAATGTATAGTTATTCAGGTAAACTCTAGTGCTTTTATTTGATTTCTACTAACATGTCTTATGTCATCTCATACTGATGTCTTGTATTTTTTGCAGTTTGTTGTATCTCTGAAGAAATTCCACGAGTGGGTATCAGAAAATCTTCTTGAGATTCTAATAGCTCGAGAGGCTATAAAAAATGAGAAGGATTTGAAGAAACAAATCATGATCTAAGAGAGTGACCACAAGAGGTAAGTAGATAACCTAAAGTCTCAACACTTAGAGGCCTTCGGTAAATTGAAATTAGATCAATAAATTGCAATTAGGGACTTGATCGAAAAGTAGGCAGGCGATGAATAAGAAAAGGTGAAGATCGCTATTGATAAGGACCTTAAAAAGGCTAAGGAAAAAAGAGTTGAAGATTTTAAGTCATCTGAGGAGTTCTTGGGGTACAGTCTGGAGTACCTTGAGAGAGGTGCTAGGACAGCCTGCCATTAGACTACCCTCAAATTCCCTAACGTCTCACACTTGTTCGCACAGATTGAGTCCTTTGATTTTCTGACCCACTTTATGACAGCCTGGACTGAGATTGAAGGGTCGGCACAACCAGAGCCAACCATCCAAACAGTCAATGACGAAGGGGATAATGAGACAGCTGAGGATGAGCCAAGGCAACTCATGTTGAGAATGACGACTGCACTAAGGCTGAGACTGAGAAACATGATGCCGCAGATGCGTCGGCTCATGTGGAGACTTAGGGAAACCCAACAACTTGAATCCTCATGTTTTGTTTGGGAGGCTGTTTATGGCCTAATGCCCTTTTCTGATATAATATTTGAACAACTAACTTTTTATTTTTGAATTCTGATGGTTTAACTCTGGAACATATATGTACCCTTGTCTTAACACTTTGATAACATTTGAACATATTTATATCTCTTGTTTCTGTCAATTCTTCTTATTATACCATGTCTAATTTCTTTAACTTTGCACTAATTTTTTGTGGATGTATTCTTATCCTTAGTCGAGAAGTAATTCAACCAACTTAATTCTTTTTTTAAATTCTGAATCACCACATTGTGATGTGTAAGTGAACCATGATAAAATGTTTTATAAATAAGAGACACCAAATTAATGGTGTTTAACTACAAGTCCCCCCTCGTAAATTTGAGAGTGTATTCACGAGTGTCGTCTTGCTAAGAGAGTTTGACTCTGATACCACCAAATTAATGATGTTTAAATGAACCATAATTAAATGATTTTTCAATTTTAACCACCAGATTAATGGTGTTTAACTATAAGTACCCTCTTGTCATTTTTGAAGCACCTTGTACTCTTGACTTACTTGAGTCTACATTGTATAAATGCTCATCTAGTTTGTAAATTATGACAAAATTTGAGTCCCATCCTCTAGATACCAAAGTAGCTCAGATTCTTCACGTGATGCCTCAATTAATTCATTTAAAGGGAAATTATCAACCATCACACACTAGGATTTCATACATATTATATATTTCATCATTTGCTTGTGTGTGAGTTAATTCCTTTATAAATAAGTTTTTACTAATTTTGAGATTTTTTAAACAATTTTTAATTGATTTTTACGAAATTAAAAGTTGGGTTTTAAAACATTTGGGGTCATTATGATAATACTGATTTTATAATTTCTTACCTGAATGTTGGGCTGGGTAAAATTCGAAAGCACTTAAGACTTGAGGATGTGTGTGTAATAAAGTTTTCATACGCTTTTTTTTAGTTGATCTGAGACTTGTACCTATCAACGTTATGGCGGCTTATTTTTGTGTTTGTTGTTAGACTCAAAACCTGTATGCAATCTCAGCCCTTGGATCTTTTTTATCAACGTTCTACATGCGTTTTATCCCAATCCATGTGAACCTTCTTTAGACCAATCAGAAAGCGTTTAATCCACCGCTGATGTTAAACCGTTAGATGAAAGTCAAATGCCAATGACCTAATCTCAGCCATTAGATTTGAGATGATATTCCCGAACCTTCCTTGCCTAGTATAAAAGGAGGTTGAGCCTCTATATTTGAAAAACTTTTGCCAGTTTGTCAAACTGAGAGAGAGAGAGATAGAGAGAGAAAGAATGGAGAGAAAGAGAGAGAGAAACCAGAGAGAGAAAATAAACCCTAATCTCGTTTCAAACCCTAAACTCATTTTAGATCCAAAACAAAACTTGAGTGTTTGAGAGTTATTTTGGAGATGGTTTGAACCTGTTTCGTGGTTTGAATCCTCTGAGTTTGAGATCTTGTAACAAACTTAGACATTTTAAGTTTGATCTCTATTTCTTTTTATAGAAACTATAGATCTTGCTATTTTATGTCATATTACACTTACATCTTCATTATTTCGTTTCTCATCTTGAGAAATCATATTTTTTGATTATTTTTTTCTGTAAATGTTCTCATAACTCAAGAATCAACAAATTTATTTTATGTTTCTTGTTCTTATGAAATAACACTTCTGATCTAGATGGAATCGCAATCGATGGTTTACAATTTCAAAAACATTTTCAAAACCCTCTGAAATTGTTTAAGACCTTGATCGTCTTCCGAGCAAGGTAACCTTGGATTCTGGGTTAATTTGAACGATCAAGAAAGTCTGTTGTTTCTAAATAAGAGATAAACTGAAAACCTTATCATTTAGATCTTTCTATAATTTGATTGGAGTTGTTTGTATAAATAAGTATGCGTGTGTGCATGCATGTGTTAGAACACTATCACAAACACTTGTCACACTATAACACAAGAAGTGTTGGCTATAAGATATTAAAACATCAAGAGTCGACATAAAGATGAAACAAAGTGTGGAGAAGTTATCAAGCTGAGAAAGCCACATCAACATACGAACTCCATAGAAGTTAGAATCAAACCACTGGGTACATATTCTAAACTTGTATAGGTCTGTTTTGTTTGCATGTGTGTTAAATAGTTTGTAACTTGTAAATTTTGTTTTAGTGGATTTTTAGTTTGTGACTTATAATTCACCGTGGATGTTTCCTCAGTTGGGTGATGTTTTACCATGTTAAAAACTGTGTGTACTTAATCATTCTACATCTCCTCATCTCATTATTGTTGGTGTGATGATTTAAATTGATTTAAACTATTTTAGTTTTGTTTTTCAAAAATAGTTACATAATCTTGAACATATCTCGTACATTTTTTTTATTAAACACATCTTGTGGTTAATCTGTTTGATTTAAAGAAAAGAGTTTCCCCAAAAAATTGTTCAGAGTTACTTAGATAGTTTAATCTTGAATTAAACAACTTAAGTGACAACTTTTTGATTGGTATCAGAGCTTTGGAAATTTTCTTTAAAGATCTTGTGTTTCTAAAATTGTTTTCTTAAAATCAAACAATGGACGAGAAATCTGAAAGATTTGGTAACTTGACCAGACCCCCTCTCTTTAATGGAAACAACTTTCCTTACTGAAAAGTAAGGATGGTTGCTTTCATACAAGGAACCTTGGGAGATGATGTATGGGACATTGTTGAAAATGGATATACTTATCCTACAAAACCAACCACTGAAGGAAGCAACGAGAGGATTAAGAAAATATTAAGTGAATTCACTCGAGAAGAGAAGAAAGCCTCTCTGAACAATAACAAAGGCAATAATACCATTTTTATGTCTATAAAAGAACATGAGTTCAAAAGGATCTCATCTTGCACCACTTCTAAGGAAGCTTGGGATACACTGGTTACTACACATGAATGTGACACTAGAGTTAAGGCTGCTAAAACTCAAATGCTTATCCAGCAGTATAACTCTCTAATCATGTCAAACTCTGAATCATTTGATGACTTATACATTAAATTGACTGACATTGTGACCAAATTACATTCTAATGGGATAACTTATGATATAAATGAAATTGTCTAAAAAATTCTAAGGTCATTGCCACAGAAATTTGATAATAAAAAATATGCTATTGAGGAAATGAGTGATCAAAATCTCACTCCTGAATTAGTCAATAGTAAATTAACAATTGTGGAAATGGAACTAGAATTCAAGAAACAATTAACCCAGTCCCATAGGAAGCAGACTAGTTCTAATTTTAGTTTCTCCTCTAAACTGATAAAACCTGAGCTTAATATTCCCAATAATGATTCTTATTCTGATGAGGAGTGTGATATATATAGTTTGGATAATGAGAATTCCTTGATGTTAAAGAAATTTAAGTAGATTGTGAAATTTAGAAATAAAATGGGAACCAAACAAGGCAAGCCAAATTTTCCAACTCAGTCTAATCACAAACCTCATGAGAAAGATCAAGACAAACATCATATGGACATTCATACGAGACCTAACAAAGATTTTAAGAATATGGAATGTTTTAGATGTGGAAAATTGGGTCATATAGCACAAGATTGTAGAGTTAACTTGAACACGACCAATAAACATACTAGGGCCAACATTTGCAAGACATGGGATGATTCAAGTGACTCTGATAATAAGGAACCTGAGTCATCTGATTTTTTTTATCCTTGCATGTCTTTCTTTACCTAGATAACCTATAATGATGATATGCATGTGCCTATGTATGAGAATGATGTTAGTAGCTCTACCTCTGATGTTATGAATCATGATGCTACTAGTTTAGATGCTTTTATTTCTGAGAACAATGCTAGTTCTATAGCGGGGTGTGTGATTCAAAGGGAAAGTGATAATGTCGATGTAAATGTGTGTGTGAGTTCAAGAATTGAATTCGTAGGGGTCACCTCACACACTACACTTAGTGATTCGGACATTGAAGACCTCCCTGATGTTCACACACTTTATGCCAAAACTCTCAAGAAAAGCTCTAGACTAGAGAAGATAGTGAAAGACCTCACTAATAAACTATAAGACCTAAGTCTAATGGTTAAACTTAACGATGAAGAGTATACTACCCAATGTTTAACTCATGAAAATGAAGTCAAAGGTTTTGATCAAAAATTGAAAATTTTGATTGAAATGAATGAAACTCTGGAGAAAAAATATAAAGGGTAATTATTAGAATTGGAACAATCTAAAGAAAAGACAACAACTTTTTAAAAAAAATTGCTAAGTTTGAAAATAACTCCAATTGTTTTGATGATTTTGTTGCTGATTCAAAAACCAATTCTGATGATCGAACTGGAATAGGATTTTGCCCAAATTCAAAGGCACAAATTAAAAACTTTGAACCAATCAAGTTTGTGTTGGGTGACAAAAGACCTATGGAAACTTGTCCAGATTTTCAATCCCTAAATGATGAGTTTGATAAAAAACAACAAAAGTTGGATATTGGGGAATCAAGTCACTCGAAGTGTGATAGTATACCTAAGGCTAAATACGTCCGCCCTCCAATTAGGAAGAATGATTTTGCATTTCAAACTGTACTCCCTAGGAATAAGGTTCAACGTCAAAATCCCACGAAACCTATGTTTAGAAACTTTCCTAAGGAGATACCCTCTTCAAGCACTCTGTACATATACAGATATTCCTTTGAAGGTTGCTACTCTAAATGTTTAGTTAATCCTATCTGTAATACTCCTTTATATCAAAACTTTCACTACTCTAGGAGAAGATATAACAATTATGTTATGCCTAGACAACTAGACAAAAACTCTAATTATAGAAAGAGAAAGACCAGACCTAAGAGATCATTTACAAGAGGAATTCCTAGGCACGTTTCTAAACCAAATGCTCATATCCTCCATAAAACTCAAATGCATACGCAAAATATTTTTCAACAAAAATCTAATGCTCGCAAGTTTTATCAAATCAGAGAAAATATGCGCAAAACAAAAATAAGAGCTATTTGGGTTAGAAAAGATGAGTTATTTTCCCAGATGAAGTGTAACATTGTGATTACTTCTTTAAAAGATGAGCACACTCCTTCTGGTTGGTATTTGGACTCTGGGTGTTCAAAACATATGACTAGGGATGATACAAAACGTTTAAATAAAACTAGCTTTGCTGGAGGAAAAGTTATTTTCGGTGATGGTGTATCATCTCAAGTCATTGGTAAAGGAACACTCCAAGAAGAAGGAATGCCTGTTCTTGAAAATGTTCTTATGGTAAAAGGTCTGAAGGTTAATCTACTTAATATCTCGCAATTTTGTAACTCAAATCATACTGTCACCTTTTCAAAGAATAATTATAAGATTTTAAATGAAAAAGGTGAGTGCATAATTACAGGTCTCGGGACTCTCGACAATTGTTATACTATCCAGAATAGTACTCAAGTCTATAACATTTCCATAATGGATGACAATGAAATATGTCATAATAGGATGGGTCACATAAATTATGATAGCTTTAGTAGATTGTCTTTATAAGAAATAGTTAGAGGAATTCCAAAGATCAAACCTATCTCTAACATTGTCTGTGGCTCATGTCAGGAAGGAAAAATTGTTAAAGCACCTCATAAGAAAGTTAAAGATATCCTTACCTCTAAACCCTTGGATCTCATCCATATGGACCTAATGGGTCCTTCTCGTACTGTTAGTCTATGTGGAAACATTTACATTCTAGTTATGGTAGATGACTTCACCAAGTTTACTTGGGTGTCCTTCTTAAAACAAACGTTAGATATTTTCAAAACTTTTTTGAAAATCTTACTTCATATTGAAAATAAAAAGGACACTCAAGTAAATAGAATTCATAGTGATAAAGGAGGAGAATTTATAGATACAGGTGTTATAGAGTATTATGACTATAATGGTTACAAATATGAATTTAGTGCTCCTAAGACTCCTCAACAAAATGGAATTACTGAGCAAAAGAATCGTACCCTTCAAGAGATGGCACGTGTTATTATTCATGCCAAGTGTTTACCTGAATATTTTTTGGTAGAATCAATTCGTATTGCGTGTCACATTATTAATAAGGTCTATCTTAGGAAGAATTTTAAACAAACTCCTTACGAACTATGGTATGGGAAGAAGCCCAATCTTAAATACCTTAGAACTTTTGGTAGTACATGTTACATCTGTAAAGAGAAAGAACTCTTATACAAATTTGAGACTCGTGGAGATAAAGCTATCTTCCTAGGATATTCTCTTGACGGTAGAGCATACCGTGTCTATAATCTTCGCACAAAGACTTTAATGGAATCCATAAACGTTATTGTTAGTGACACTACTGTTGAGAGTAAGACTCGAGAACCAAATATTATGGAAGAGTCTGAAAATGTTTTAGAAAATGATTCTCCAGAATTAGATGATTCTTTACCAATTGAGAAACAGGAAGTACCTAACTGGGTTTCTAAAGATCATCCCATAGATAACGTTGTTGGTAACTATTGTGAACCTGTGCGTACAAGATCTCAATTAAGAAACTATTCTCATTATGCATGTTTTGTTTCCCTTGTGGAACCAAAGAATGTAAATGAAGCATTGAATGACCCTCAATGGATTTCTGCCATGCAGGAAGAACTTCTTCAATTTGCCATTCATGATGTTTGGTATCTTGTACCTAGGCCTGATCATAAAAAGGTTATTGGCACATGTTGGCTATTTAAAAATAAAACTGATGAAAGTGTGATAATCATTAGAAACAAAGCCATATTAGTGGCCCAAGGTTATTCTCAAATCGAGGGAATATATTTTAACAAGACGTTTGCTCCTGTTACTCGCTTAGAATTTGTTCGTCTTCTCTTTGCCATAGCCTGTTACTTGGACTTCACGCTTTTCCAAATGGATGCAAAATCATCGTTTCATAATGGAATCTTGACTGAAGAGACCTATGTTGAACAACCCAAAGGGTTTATTGACCCTCAGTATCCAAATCATGTTTATCGTCTTAAAAAGGTGTTGTATGGTCTGAAACAAGCGCCAAGAGCTTGGTATAAGTGTCTTTCCAACTTTCTCTTAGATAAATGTTTGAAGAGAGGTGGAAATGATCAAACTCTATTTGTCAAACATTTTGATAAAGATATTATTATAGCTCAAGTATATGTCGACGATATCATTTTTGGATTAACTTCCCCTTTAAAAGTTAAATCCTTTTCTACAATTATGCACAAAGAATTTCAAATGTCTCTTACGGGGGAGTTGCAATTTTTCTTGGGTCTTCAAGTCAAACAGAATTCAGAAGGTTTATTTGTTTCGCAATCGAAAATTGCTTTAGAGATTGTTAAAAAATTCGGTCTTGAAAGTTCCAAATAAGCTAGAACTCCTATGAGTACTACGGTCAAATTATCTAAAGTTGAGAGTGGAAAATCCATAAATCCTACTCTATATCATAGTATGATAGGAAGCTTACTATACCTTACTGCCTTGCATACTGATATTATGTATGCAGTTTGCGTGTGTGCCCGTTAACAAAATAATCCTAAAGAGAACCACTTAGTATGTGTAAAAAGAATCATTAAATACATAAAAGGCACTCTAAATTTAGGACTCTGGTACACCAATGAAACTCCTAGTACTGTAATATGATACACTGATGCCGATTGTGCATGGTGTACTTATGATAGTAAAAGCACATCTGGAGCGTGTTACTATATCGATAACAATTTGGTAGGATGGAGTAGTAAGAAACAAAACTGCACTTCAGTATCTTCAGTTGAATATGAATACATAGCTGCTGGTAGCTGCTGTGCCCAATTACTTTGGCTTAAGAAAATGCTAAATGATTATGGCATTCAAGAAAACCAACTGCATCTCTATTGTGATAATCAAAGGGCGATCAATATTTCTAAAAATCATGTTCAACACTCGCAAACAAAACGTATAAAAATTTGACATCATTTTATACGCGAATTAGTTGAGACTAAGAAATTAGAAATTAATTATCTTCCTACTGATTTGTAGCTCGCTGATATGTTCACTAAGCCTTTCGATTACAATAGATTTCATTCTTTGCGAAAATCGATAGGAATGGTTTGTGCTGAATAAACTCGTGTGACTTAAGTATTTTTTCCCTTTGTTCATTTGAGACAAAATGGGGGAGAAATTTGAGTCTTATGAGTTTATTTTTCTTGTTCATATGATTAAAAAGCTTGATCTTAGTCTTACTTGCAGGAATCTGTACTGTTGTCTACAACAGATGTTATTAGGGTATTGGTTTGTAATTAGTTGAGTTGTGTAATTTTCTTTTTCAAGGATATGGGTAGATAAAATTTTTGTATAGGAATAGGTTTTTTTTTTTCGTATCCCTTCGAGTCCTAATTGACTCAAGGGAGATTTTGTCTCATATTTCCAAAAGGGGAGATTGAAGTAACTTATACTCTTGACTTGCTTGAGTCTACATTGTATAAGTGCTCATCTAGTTTGTAAATTGTGATAAAATTTGAGTCACATCCCCTAGATACCAAAGAACCTCAGATTCTTCACATGATGCCTCAATTTATTCATTTAAAGGTAAATTCTCAATCATCACACACACTAGTATTGCATACATATTATATATTGCATCATTTTCTTGTGTGTGAGTTAAATCCTTTTTAAATAAGTGCTTACTAATTTTGGGATTTTTTAAACAATTTTTAATTAATTTTTAAGAAATTAAAAGTTGGCTTTTAAAACATTTGGGGTCATTATGCTAATGATGATTTCATCATTTCTTACCTGAATGTTTGGATGGGTAGAATTCGAAAGAGCTTGAGACTTGAGGGTGTGTGTGTAATTAAGTTTGCATACACAGTTTTTTAGTTGATCTGAGCCTTACATCTGTCAACGTTATGATGACTTGATTTGTGTTTGTTGTTAGACTCAGAACCTGTACGCAATCTAAGCCCTTGGATCTTTTTTATCAACGTTTTGCATGCATTTTATCCCAATCAATGTGAACCCTCTTTAGAAAATTCAAGGAGCGTTTAATCCACCGCTGATGTTAAACCGTTGGATAAAAGTCAAATGTCAATGACCTAATCTCATCCATTAGATTTGATCTGATATTCTCAAACCTTCCTTGCCTAGTAAAAAAGTAGGTTGAGCCTCTGCATTTGAAAAACTTTTGCCAGTTCGTCAAACCGAGAGAGAGAGAAGAGAGAGAGAGAAGGGAGAGAAAGAGAGAGAAAAACCAGAGAGAAAACAAACCCTAATCTCGTTTCAAACCTTAAACTCATTTTAGATCCAAAACCAGACCTGAGTGTTTGAGAGTTATTTTGGAGATGGTTTGAAGCCTGTTCGTGGTTTGAATCCTCTAAGTTTGAGATCTTGTAACCAACTTAGACATTTTAAGTTTGATCTCTATTTCTTTTTATAAAAACTGTAGATCTTGCTATTTTATGTCATATTACACTTAGATCTGCATTATTTCGTTTCTCATCTTGAGAAATCATATTTGTTGATTATTTTTTCTGTAAATGTTTCGCACAACTTAAGAATCAACAAATTTCTTGTCTGTTTCTAGTTCTTATGAAAAAACGACTTCTGATCTAGTTGGAATCGCAATCGGTGGTTTACAATTTCAAAACCCTCTGAAATTGTTTAAGACCTTGACCGTCTTCTGAGCAAGGTAACCTTGGATTCTGGGTTAATTTGAAAGATCAAGAAAGTTTGTTGTTTCTAAAGAAGAGATAAAGTGGAAACCTTATCATTTAGATCTTTTTGTAATTTGATAGGACTTATTTGTATAAATAAGTGTGCGTGTGTGCATGCATGTGTTAGAATACTGTCACAAACACTTGTCACACTACAACATAAGACGTGTTGGCTATAAGATCTTGAAATGTCAATTGTCGACATAAAGCTGGAACAATGTGTGGAGAAGTTAGCAAGTTGATAAAGCCACATCAACATTAGAACTGTAGAGAAGTTAGAATCAAACCAGTGGGTATATATTCTAAACTTGTATAGGTCTGTTTTGTTTACATGCATGTTAAATAGTTTATAACTTGTAAATTTTGTTTTAGTGGATTTTTGGTTTGTGACTTAGAAGTCACCACGGATGTTTCCTCGGTTGGGTGAAGTTTTACCACGTTAAAAGCTATGTGTACTTAATCATTCAACATCTCCTCATCTCATTCTTGTTGGTGTGCTGATTTAAATTTATTTAAACTGTTTTCGTTTTGTTTTTCAAAAGTAGTTACATAATATTGAACATATCTTGTACATTTTTTTTAAACACATCTTTTGGTTAATCTGTTTGATTTAAACAAAAGAGTTTCCCCAAAAAATAGTTCGGAGTTACTTCGATAGTTTAATCTTGAATTAAACGACTTAAGTGACAACTTTTCAATTTTAAGGGTGTATAGACGAGTGGCATCTCGTCCTGCACTGTCGTCTCGTCAAGAAATTTTGACTGTGATACCACCAAGTTAACAATGTTTAAATTAACCATAATTATATGATTTTTCAATTTAAACCACCAAATTAATGGTATTTAACTTCAAGTCCCCTCTTGTTGTTTTTGAGAGTGTATGGACGAGTGTCATCTCGTCCTGCACTTTCCTCTCGTCGAGAGAGTTTGACTCTGATACCACCAAGTTAATGATGTTTAAATGAAACATAATCAAATGATTTATCAATTCGTCAATGTTTTCACCACTTTTGTAATGTTATCACACTATTTCCTCCCTCTCGATGTTATTGAGAATCCATGGATGAGACAAAGCTTGTCTGGTTTCTCGTGTCACCGAGAGAGAGTTGATGCCATTTCACCATATGAATGGTGTTATTTTAGCTAAAGACAACTTGAATCATGCACTTGAAAACATCATACAATAAATATATGAGAGAACATTTGAACGTCTTTTTCATTCATCACTACAAAATATTTCTCATACAATGGTTAATTTTTCCCAAATAATGATGAAATAAAACTAGTACAGAATTCTAATGATAGTATCTATTCAAATGGTTGGCATTCCATGGGTTTGAGAATGTCTCTCCTATAGCTCTGTACGGGCCATGCCAATTTGCATGGAGCTTGTTCGACTTCCTCTAGGTCTTCTTCAGAATTAAATCTCTAGTGGCTACTGGCCTAGACTTAACCCTCTTATTGTAAAACTTAGCAGTTCTCTGCTAATAAGCATCATGTCTGACCTTTGCATCTACCTATCTCTATTCGATTAGGTCCAGGTCCAGTTTATGTTCCTCTGTATTCTCCTCTGAGCTATATATTTAAACTCTATGACTTGGCATGCTAACCTTAGTGGGTATCACGGCCTTTGGGACATAGGTAAGAATGAAAGGGGTCTCCCTCGTTGGTGTTCTCTCTATCGTCTTGTAGGCCCACAAGACGACATGTACTTATTCATTCCAAGATAGTCCTATTGGTTACCTCACTTTGTCCATTTGCCTGAGTCGGCCTGGAACTGGATATAATTTTTTGATGTCAACCTTCTTATAACAGGCCTCTAGGGATGAGTTCTTAAATTTTTTACCGTCATTGGAGATCAGTGTTGGGAAAACCAAACCTACAGATGATATTCCTTCAAATAAATTTGAAGGTCTTCTTCTCGGTTATAGTTATCATGGCCTCAGCCTCTACCAACTATGAGAAATAGTTAATCGCCACTATTAGGTATCTATAATAACTTATAGCCCTAGGTAGCGGTGATCTCCCAGACAACGAACGTCCATGGGGAAGTAATAGATGTCAGGGACCGTTGAGGTTAATGAGGGTTACATGCATACCTATGACACTTGTCACACCTCTTCACATAGTCAGGTGCATCTTTGGCCAAGGTCGCCACTAGTAACCATGTGCAATTATTCTCTTCGCCAAATTCCTTCCTCCACTATGTCTTGAGCAAGTACCTTCATGCACATATTTCAATACGTACTCCACTTCAGTAGGATTAATGCGTCGTAGTAAAGGGACAAGGAGCCCTATTTTATACAAGACATATCCTATTATCGAAAATTTTGCTACCTTGTATCTTAACTTCTTCCTCTCAACCTTCGACTCTAGTAATTAACCATCTCTGATATACCGGATGAGGGGGGCATCCATGATGCCCCTGGGTTCAGATTCAAACAAAACTCAACTTCATTATCGTATTTTTCAATGGTCGGCCGATATAAGATCTCCACTAGCACTGACCATCATATCTTAGTTCTCATTACTGATGCTAACCTTTCTAGGGCATCGACTCGGATGTTGTCTAGCCTAGGTATCCTTTTGAGTTTTACTTCTTTGAAGTTCTTCAATATTTTTTTTAACCATGTCAGGTATTTGGTCATCTTTTAATCTTTGGCCCCATATAGTCCCAAGATCTGATTCACCACTAATTGGGAGTTATTGTGAATTAAAATTTGTCTGAAATTTAATTCTTTGTCAAGGGACAGTCCTACCAAGAATGCTTCATACTCTGACTCATTATTGGAGGCTTTGAAGCTGAACCTCAGGGCGTACTCTATATTGATTCCATCTGGGGACGATACTATCAGGTCAACTCCACTTCCTGTTTCACATGAGGAGTTATTTACGAACAAGATCCAAACTTTGCCTCCTCTTGAGATGGCCCCTTCACCCAAGACTCCATTTTTGAATAAAAATTATCAGTGTCAGCCATAACAAGCCCTGCTTCACTTATCTCGTACTCAGTCGGGTTTCCATATGTTTTTCTAGTTGAGTTATATGTACCAAAAACTCTTCACTATTAGCCTCATCCCAAGTTAACTCAACTATGAAGTCGGATAAAGTTACTATTTAATTGATGTTCTCGTTTGATACACAATATCAAATTATCCCAACTCAATAGACCAAGCCATCATCTTACCCCATTTATGGATGATCTATCTAATAGGGGAGTCGGTGAGGATAACCATCGTCTAAGACTAAAAATAGGGTTTCATCTTTTTCAAGGCATGTATCAATGAATACGATAACTTCTCCATCTTAGTATACCTCTGCTCAGCCCCTTGAAGGGTATTACTATTAAAGTATACTGGTTTTTTCCCTCCGTCATCATCCCGTACGATCGTTTCGCTAATGGGCAACTCATATACAACCAAGTATAGATATAGCTTCTCTCCTTAAATTGGCTAGGACAACAGCATTGAGGAGCCCAAGTAAGCTTTAAGATCCCGAAAGGCTTTTTCACACTCTTCATCCCATTTAAAGGCTTTCCTCAATATTTTAAAGAAGGGTTGACATTTGTTTGTGGCCCTTGATATAAACCTATTCAGTGCATCGACTCGTCCCGTCAGCCTCTGGACATCCTTAATGGTATTCGGGGTCTTCATCTCAATCAAGGCTTTGATCTTTTCATTATTTGCCTCTATTCGCCGCTGGTTGATAATGAATCCCAGGAATTTGCCCACTCCTACGTCGAACACACACTTAGCAGGGTTGAGCTTCATCCGTTATTCATCCATGGTGTTAAAAGTGCTCTCAAATTCTACGACGTGTGTCTCGGCCTAGAGGCTTTTCGTTAGCATATCGTCCTCATAGACTTCTATGGTTTTGTGAATTTTTTCCTCAAACATCTGTAATACCCCGTATTTCTGCGTATTTATAATTTAATTAATTAAGAAAATACTTTTAACTTTAAATTACGCGAGTGAAGCAATTTAATGTGATTAAATGATAATTGTGATTATTAAATATTAATAGAGAGATAGATACTGATTAATATTATGATATAATATTTACTAAGTGTGAATAGTAAATAATTTATGATTAGAGTTATACGATATAGTGAGTGATATGTGGGTATTTTATTTTATCTCAATCGGAAGTCGCCTGTAGACTGATTTAAGGTCGAGATAGAAAATATATTTTAAGTGATTTGGATGATAATTTAGAGTTCACGAATGATTCTAAATGGGTCGAAATAGTCATAATAGTGTACCCGGGGGTATAGGTCGGGTCCCGAGTCAATTTTGGACCACCGGCACCTATTGAGGGCATTTTGGTCATTTGGCAAATAGAGGTTAAGGGACCTACGGAATTTAGAGTCCTATATCTGATGATTAGAGATTGGGGTTAAGGTTAGAAACACATAAACTCAATGGAGGCCATTAGATAATAAGGAGGGATCATTCTCAAAGCATAAAGAGGTGTTCTTGAAGAATTAGACCTTAATGGAGTGAGGATTTGAAGAAAGAGCCATCAATCCATCATCAACACCACTAAATCAGACCTCTTTCGTTAAAGCAAGTTGTTTATTGCAATTAAATATGAAGTTATAATACCCATGCGTACGATTTTGATGATAGTTTTGAATAAATCCATGTTTTTAGAGAGAGCATAAATTTAATGCATGTTGGTTAAGGATTGTATTTAGTATGATTTAAATCGATAGAAGAGTTGAAATCATAGGAGACATGCTGATTAAAATGAATTAAATTTGGGATTTGGGATAATCATATGGGAAGAACACAAAACAAACTAGGGTTCTTGAAGAATTAGATGTTTTAATTCATTCTTGATTGAATTCTGTGGAGATTTGATATGTTTAGAATGTTAGAAATCATCCTATTATATGTAGAAATGGCTTAGGACTATTGGTTGTAATTTGTATGAAGTAATATGGGAGTTGCAAATTTGATAATGGTGGAAAAACACATGAACTGCACGAAGAAGACAAAGTACAGATAGGTGAACCAGTTCGGTTCAGAGAACGAACCGATTTGGTTCTCCAAAAAAATTAAAAATCTCCTATTTGGGCCTAGTTCTTCTAAACGGGTATCATGGGAACTTTTGGGAATTTGTTAGGATGTAATAAGATATTTATTACATTATCGTAGGCCTATAATGGGTTTGTGGATTAGTCTTACTGAGAGGATTAAGATGAGAACGAAATTGGGTTGAAGTTATTCGCAATTAATCTGAGAGATGGATAAAGTATTACGAAAATTAAATCGGTAAATGTATAGACCAGTAGGGTAAGTTAGACATAAATACTGAAATTATAAAGGGGTAACTATGACCCTTAGAGTTGGGTGAATACGCGAATTAATACGACAGTGAGATAAATCATAAAGCAAATAGTACAACGAGTATGCGAGAGAAATATACTACGTACCTACTTCTACGATCGGGTTGTGTGAACACCTATCGATGAATAGTAATACATAGGTTTTGTGAATACCTATAGTATACTAAATAAATATTGGTGATTGAAGTAGGATTCCAAGCCAATATAGAAGAGTACTTTTGGTGATCAAAGTATGATTTTGAACCAATCTAGATATGATTAATATTGGTAATCGAGGTGCCATTGCGATCCAATACAATCAATAACTACTGGTGATCGAAGTATGATTCCGAGCCAATCTAGATATAATAAATATTGGTAAACGAGGTGCCATTTAGAGCAAATATAATCAATAAATTCTGGTGATCTAAGTATGATTCCAAGCCAAGAAATATAAATCACTATTAGTGATCAAGGTAGGGTTCCTAGCCAATAATCCCAAATGTGTGATACAGGGATATGATAGTAAATTATACACTTATAGTATATATTGTGTGTGAAATATATATACCTTATGATTATTATACTTATGGGTTATAGTAGTACTAGCATATGTTATATATAGATATGCATCTGAAAAGCAAATTAAGTAGAGAGGCTTAATTAACAAATTAAAGATTTTAAGTAGTGAGACTTAATTATAAAGATGGTAAACTAACATATGTGAGATGTTACATTAGAAATAATTAACATAAGAGGGATGTTAATAAAATGATGTACTGTATGGGCGGTACGGGAACTTAGACATGTAGATACGTTCAGTTGAATACTTTAGTCTAGTTAGCTGGGGTAGTATAGCTAGGTGGGCCGAGTATAGAATGTTAGGCATGCACTATAGAAGAGAGTTGAGGAAAACTCAAGAGAGAGTGTACGTGAACATGTGCAATCAATAGCTAATTTTATATTGTGATAAATTCTTCTTAAAGATTTTCAAAATGTTTTGAGTATTAACTCTTGCTATGAAAATATTTTCAAAACCTTAGCCATAGGGACGTCGGGCTTGAAGACTCCATTCCAGGATTGTAGCACTGTGGATGCTGACAGGATTTGAGTAAACGATTATTCCTTTCAGGTCTAGTGTAGTATCTCATTTTATATTCCATGCATCGACATGTTGTCCGTTGATAGTTTTTCAGTCATTCAATTCTTTTTTTTATTATGGAATATTTGGTTTTGGATTTTAGCCGATGGTTTATTTGGAAAAACTTTATTCATTTATATATTGTGATGGTTGGACTCTGGTATATTGTGAATGTTTAATTTACTTATTCCACATTGTTCATTTATCTGTTTTAGAGAAAGATAAAATTTGGCACCGGTCTAATTTCACTTAGGTGGTTAGTAATTAAAATGTTTTTCGACAGTGATGCTAATAATGAACCATATGAGAAATCTATTTTAATTTAATAAAACCCTAATCAACCGATGTTTAATTAGGAGGGGTGTCATAACATCTTGTTCACCGGTATTTGTTATGTTGCCCCGACATTTTTTAGGCCAAATGTCATGACTTTGTAGCAATAAGTTCCTTTATCAGTGATGAATGAGGTCTTCTCAGCATCGATCGGGTCCATAAATATTTTATTGTAGCCTAAAAAGGCATTCATGAAACTCATCAATTCGTGCTTATCTGTGGCATCTACCATTTAATCAATTCTGAGGAAAGGAAAGTTATCTTTTGGACAAGCTTTAATTAGGACGGTAAAGTCTACATATCCTCCATTTTCCATTCGACTTTTATACGATGATTGCATTAGACAACCACTCTGGGTAGACTACTTCACAAATGAACTCAACCTTTTCTAACTTTTTAACTTCATCTCTTATCACCTCATACTTTTTTCTGGAGTAGATTCATAGTCTCTACTTGAATAACATCATTCTTTTATCCACATTCGACTTGTGACAGAGGTCATTCGGGTCTATTCTTGGCATGTCTTCATGAATCCAGTCGAAGATAATTTCTCTCTCCATTAAAAACATAATCAGTTCATCCTTTATTTCTTTCTTTAGGGCTTTGGCAACTTGGATGGTTTTTTCTGTATCATCTACATTGTGGACGATTGATTTTACCTCCTCAACGGCTTCGTCTTTTTTAACTTTGTCTCGTCTCGTGGATCGAAAGTATCGATGTTATATGTAGTGGTGGCTTTATTATGTGCTTCTCTTTCTTTGATAGAATTAAAGTAGCACTCTCACGCCTATACTTGATAGCCCTGAACTTACCCTACTCCATAAGGAGTTAGGAATTTGATCATTTAGTGTACAATGGAGGGCACTGCCTCAAATTTCATGAGGGTTACCCCTCATATGATAATATTATAAACCAAATAGACATTCTCTTTCAATACAAAGTAGTTTATCTTTTTGGTGAGGCACCTCACCCAGGTCTCCCCCATACAAACATCCATCTCATATATTCCCAGAGGGTGGTTCGTTTCACCACTAAAGCCTATCAAAGGCTGGGGTTATGGTACAAGTCTTTTCTTGCTAAGACCCAATCCTTTGAAGAACTCCCAAAACATCACATCAGCTAAGCTTCCTCCGTCGATGAGTAGTTTGGGAATGTCATATCCATGTACCATCGTAGTGATCACCAGTGGGTCATCAAGAGGGGCAGGATCCCTTTGAAGTCTAATATTCAGAAACATATCACTAGGGTGTTCATATCCACCTTCTCCCTCTTACTCAGCTTTCTGTCAACTTCGGTTGAATTTACCACTTCACTTTTTGGGACAAATTTGTCCTCTAAAATATGGGCCTTTTCGTCGGACACATCCTTGACACCACCTTCTAGGGCACAGCATGTCATCTTCACTCCTAAGGAGATTATATGCAGCTGACCTTTGGGTGCAGGAACCTTTGGTAGAAGGTCGGGGTCAGCCCAGTTATCATCGTTAGAGACATCATCATATCTTTTTCCCTGGACATTCTGTCTTGGCTTGTCGTCTTGTCTCTTCCTTGTGTCGTCTCTGTCACTTCTGGAACCTCTCTTATCAAAATAGTTTCTGAGTTTTCCTTGCTTTAACATTTTGTCTATCTCCTCCTTAAGTGCAAATCATTTATTAGTAGTGTGGTCATGATCCTCGTGGAACTTACACCATTTGCTCTTATCCATCTTGTGAGGAGGGGCTCTCAAATTTTTGGGCCATCTCATAAATCGATCATCTTTGATCTCATTTAGTATTATGTCTAGACTGACCATTAATGAAGTGTAGGCTGTGAACTTGTCGTACTCTAACCTTTTTTTACCTTCCTTTCCTTTGAATTTTTGGGATTTACTCCTACTCGCTCCTTTGTCATCCTCTCCCTTGGCAGCCATAGCCTCCTACGCATTCATAACCCTCCCAATCATGGCTAGAGTTCTACCATGGTCTTTAGAGGATCTTCGTCCTGCTTCCATAGGAGTTTTCCCTTCTGTAATACCCTATGAGGGAAGTCATAGGGATGCTTTCCTCGTACTCTTCTACTTCTAGCTTTTCTTTATTAAAACGATCTATATAGTCTCTGAGAGACTCATTTTTACCGTGCTTGACATATAAAAGATGTGTGGTCTTATTTCGAGGCTTCATTCCAAAATAGAAGTTGTGGATGAATCTCTTGGTCTAATGTTTAAAATTCTAAATCGAGTTTTTAGGGAGAGAGGTATGCCATACGTGTGCAGCACCAGTAAGGGTGCTTGAGAAAGATCAATATTTATCTCATTGGAGATTGGATAGATGTTTAATGTCGATTGGTGCATCTCCATGTGATGAACATGGTACGTGCTCCCATTGTACTTTAGCATGAAAACTAGCGTCTTGAACTTGGCCGGGGTTGGATAGCTCACTAT
Source organism: Sambucus nigra (assembly GCA_949130495.1). NCBI lineage: Eukaryota > Viridiplantae > Streptophyta > Magnoliopsida > Dipsacales > Adoxaceae > Sambucus > Sambucus nigra. Next base: position 438,239 of record CASBWL010000025.1, read on the forward strand.
TCTTGCAACAAATGGTGACCCTTCCATTTAGCCTCTCTGCATGGGGTATTGACTCTTTAATATGTCACAAATTTTATCTTTAAGCCTTTTTATAGAGCTATTTAATTATTTTTTGACCACTAATGCAATATCTCCCTCGGCTGCCATAATATTATCCCCTGTCCCTTCTCTATCGATTGGGAATTATGCAGGTTCTCTGTCAGATTCCCTTTGGCGTTTGTTAACTTCTCTTGGTTCCTCATCTCGGCCTTGTGGAGGTTGATGTTCACCATATCTTCCATTTCTTCTGGAGCCTTCAATGCCCTGTGACCTGGAGAGTCAGTCTCGTAGATCACCAACTAGGTTAAGTCTGTCAAAGGTCAACCCCCTACTCAATTTTTCAAGAACTGAAGCCCAGAGTTGGCCATCTCGACTTAGCCTACCACTGTTTCCTCTGCTAACTAGGACATGACATACCATATTTCCAAAAATTCTGTATGGTTCACAGTAGTCATCCTTATCACATCACTAGTGTCTTTGAATTCTTAGCCTTGTCTCCACAGGTGAAAATGTTTAGGGTTCGCCACGTCTCTACATCTCTATTGATGTGGCATTTTTTTATGTGGGGTAGTGGGTGGTCCTCTTGTCGCCCGATATACACCCTTTCGGGTGGCCAAATCATCTTCGCTATAGCGCCGATGGGTCTTTTCATCACATTTTGGCTAAAAGAAATAACTTATTCTTGTATTTTCTATTGTTTGGCCACCAGCGAACGCAGTTCCACCATAACCTCAGCCATTTCTGATTGAGGAGTTGCTTGGATGGAGCTGGGGCCAATTCTAGGAGGCCAATCAGAGGCCATTAACTACGATGAATGAGCAGAACAAAGGATGAACTGGATGAGCCAAATGAGCTAGGAAAATGCTTGAAAAACTAAAAAAAATCTCTTTCAATGGTGATACAGATCCAATCAAGTGTGTATCTAGATCACTGCTAGAGAATCATGTGAGAAACAAGCAGAAAATGAGGAGGAGGAAGATGAAGAACCTTCATTCCCACAGACGGTGCCAACGGATGATACCTAATTTAGTATCAACAAGTAAAATAGTATGAGGTCAGTCTAAAATAACTTTGAAGGTGAAACAATGGTGTATAACCAAGCATATAAGTGAATAAGGAGATGAGGAAAAGAGGAATAAACACTGGAATATAAGTGGTTCGTCCATTGGCCTACCCCACTGTGCAGGTGAGTGTGAGTTTCACTATAAGAATGGAAACTAATGGCCTAAGTTATAAAATTCTATCCACTTTCTTTATTTATTATAACAACACCAAAGCTTTGGCGAGGGTTTTTATATTTCAAACCTTTCTTCTAGGGAATAAAGGTTTAAATAGTTCTTAGGTGTACCATGCACCCCCAAGCATGCAAGTTGCATGTCCTTGGTAGAGTCACAAATAGGATCTTAACATGCGTCCTTTAAAATGTATAAGTAATGAGGATGCAAATATTCCTTAACGTGCATATGTGATTCAGTTATAACTGGCTATCCACATGGACTTGCCATATATATGTCTTTTACCGCACATGGTGGAGATATCATCTGGAGGGGTCTTGGCTAGGCCAAGTGTGAGACCCTCGAGGTTCTTCTGGGAAGGCAGACGAGATGAGATCTGCGGGTGGACATGGATATTGGAGGCTCTCGGCCTAAAAGGATGGACAAAATTGAGACTGATGATACTGGATTCCTTTTAAAAAGTGTGATGTGTGAGGTTGACCTGAGCCAAGCAAGTCTCAGGCAGGGATGAGGTTACATTTGGGTATATCAGAAGTCGACCACTTTATCTGGAGAGTGTACGTGTCTTTCTTAGGTTTTTTATTCAGCTATCTCTTGACAGATCATGATATCGATGAAAGATGTGGTTCCTGAGGTAGGAGGTGTTGTCATAAGGGACATTACTTTGGAATAATACAAGATATGGGTTTATTTCGGGCTCTTGGGAGCTTCATTCTGGGTATTTAAGGGCATTTGTGTCATGGAGATATCTATCCATCGTACAGGTACATATGAGAGTAAAATGTGGATGTAAATTTCTTCCACCATTCCCAGGACTTAGTCGTTTTTCTGGTTAGGAGCCATCCTAGGGTGAGGATTCTATGGACATTGAGGACTCAGGCCCCGTATAATCGTTAGAGGAAGTTTTTGGTGTTCTGGTTCCCCTGGATCCATTTCTTCCATGATTCTTGCGTCTTTGCAGAAGATTTCTCTGTAGTAGTATCGATACTCTGCATATTTCGATCCCCAGGGCAAGATTTCATAGACAAACTTAGTGAGGTTAGTGAAGATACCATGCATTGCAAACTTCCAATTTTTCCCCGAGCATGGTCTTGGGGAGGAGGGTGTACTAGTTCCATTATTTATGTATAATTACCTCCATGAGGGGGAACCTTCTGGAAGGGGACAACCCCAGTTGGTCATCTCATCTCGCAGTTCAATAATACCAACTATGTGGGTAGCGTAGAGGTACGCTTTCATGTAATTGTATCTCGTGTCAATGTAATGGTGGGACTAGGATGATATCTCTTGAACAAAAAGGTCAAAGGCAAACTATGAGATGAGTAGATCTAGTTCACTATAGAGATTGAATGGATCTTCCTCGAATGGAGGGATATCAAAAGGGCTATTATCTACTGTTAGTACTTGATATCTCATATTTTACGACTATATCATTCCATCTAGTGTCTTTGATGTTATAATAAACATTGATACTAGGATGATGTAGTTCTACCTCTCTATTAAAGAATTGAAGGTGTGACCCTCCATATGAGAGGTTAGGTTATAGGTTATTTGTATTGTAACCTCGCTTTTCATGTAATAGATTTGGGTTTCGTTCTTTTTATGTTAATCAAGATCTTTTGTAGTGGCTCTGCATTAAATCCTGAGTAGGGGCTTCGAAGGATGTGGAACCTTGTTCATATAACTAGAGACCTTTTCTTGGGGAGTAGTCATATAGTTTCATCATTTCCCAAACTTGATTGTTGAGGGTGAATTCGCCTTTAGAACCTGGGGATGGGTTCCCTTCGATGATAAGGAGATGATCGAAGTGGTAGGTAATCCCCTATTCAGGGAGGTTATTATAGTATATATAGTTGGTTCTGGATATTGGAAATCACGTAGTACATTCTGATTGGCCGATGGCAGTGTTCTTTATGGATCGAGAGATTACTGATTTTGGGTCTATCTGCCAAGAAGGGTCAATATCACTCCCCGTGTATGTCTGTATCATGTAGATGGTTCCTAAGGGGTAGACTTGTGTCTCGGGTCCTTGGGGAGGTCTTAGGGTGAGTACTCCATGTTGCATGTTCTACTTTAACAGAAATAGGACCTAGGCAAACACAACCCTTTACTTCTCACGGAGTTGATTAGACCTCTCTTTCTGGAGACCCAGGTGGGTTTTATACTCGATAGGTCCTGGATTTGTAAGTCACGTTTGGCCCCTCGGTTTTTAAATTTTCTTAAAATTAAAATATTATTTCCTTTATATATATATTCAAGATGCAGAAGGGTAAAGAAGTGTGATGTTTCACAAACAAACGAATTACCAAATTTCAATTTTCTTAAACAAATTAAAATTAAACCGAGTGAAATTAAATTAACGCATTAAAATCATTTTCACTTAAACCAAGTTAACTACACATTGCCCAAATTAAACAAGTAGAGATTAAATTAAACCAATTTTTATCTTTTTACCTAAGCATGTGATCTAGGTGATTTTGCAAAAGATAAAATAAACAATCAATCCACTACGTCGCGATGTACGAGGAAAAACTCACAACGGGAAACAACCTCGGACGGCCCTAGCCACAAATCCACTAAGAACGGAATTTACAAATACAAGACAGAAAGACTTACAACACACGACTCGATCCCTCTCAAGCCCCGATGCTTCTTCTTATAGATACCTCTTCCTAGCGGATAACCTTGGAACTCCACTGCGGTCTCGGAATCCACCGATCAGACTTTATATGGTCACCGTCACCCGAGCAAGGAGCCTTTCTCCAAGTGGGTAATGCCGTAACAAAACTCTTCTTCTTTATTTATGGGGTGTAGAAGAAAACCCAAAACTTCTCTTTGAACGGAAGAGATGAACCCGGTGCCAAACTCGAAGAAAGATATATAAATATGGAAACTTGGAAGAAACTAATATGGGTGTAAACTTGAGTGGTGTATATTTTTCTCTTTGATAAAAACTCTTTCTCTTTGATAAAAACTCATTCAAAACATGATATTTTACCCTCTTTGATTTTACTATCAAAACACTCTCTAGGAGTTAGTAAGATATGAAAAAGATTGATAGAAAAATGTTATTCCCGCATATAATAAAGTTTGAGAAAAGTTGGTTAGGAAACAAGTGGGGAAGTGGGAGAAAAACTGCTTAAAACTGCCAAAAACTGTTCCTGCCTGGCATCTCCTTCGAACGACATTATCGTTCGAACGAATCTTCTAACGAAGTTCCATTATGAACTCGTTAGAAACTCGTTGGAAATATCGTTAGAACGACAATCTCGTTCGAACGACATTTCGAAGGAAGTTCCAGTATGCCTTAATGGGAAGTCGTTGGAAATCTCGTTCGAACGACATCTGGTTCGAACGACAATCTCGTTCGAACAACATATCGAACAAGCTTCCAGAAACTTTGGAATATTCGATTTTAGCCCAGAAAACTTTATAAACATATTTTAAAGTTTTAATTAATTCTTTCTGAAAATAAAACACAGTTTTAATTAAACCTAACACCCAATAAACAAGTTCCAAGATCCTATATATATATATATATATATATATATATATATATATATATATATATATATATATATATATATATATAATTGCATTCATACCTTGGGAGAATGGAACTATGGTTGATGAAGTATAAACGAGGCACGAAACCGGCATGATGATGAAGCTTTATACTCTTTGCCGCTACGTCTTCAACAAACTTTTCATAGGCTTGAGAATATTATAATTAAATACAATCCTATGAATAAATGTTTTTGTCCGGAATTGAGCCAAAATAATATATGGACTCAATTGGAAATTTGTGTCCTTACAAATCTCCCCCTTTGGCTATTCCGGGACAAAAACCAAACAAAAATCCTAAAGGGCCGTCAAGCTCACTAGACTCAAAACATAACCCACCGAAACATGACTCAACCCAAGGATCAAACGCTTTGCCATTGAAAGATGCCGCTTTAGAATAATTCCTGCACACTTAAGCAAACTCATCAAATGCATAGGGAATATAAAAGTATTTAAAGCAACGAAAATAAATACTCCCTCAAAATTAATTCTCCCCCTTTACCAAAAAGATCAACCCAAGAAGTTAGCTACTCCCCCTAAGTTAAATCTCCTAAACTAGATAAGATTATAATAGGATAAGATACCATCCTAAGTTAAATCTCCTAAACTAGATAAGATTATAATAGGATAAGATACCATTTCTCCCCCTATTATTCTCCCCCTTTTTGTTCAAGAATAGGCAAAGGATAAAGAAAAAATGTAAAAGCATGTTGAAGCTTAAAGTGATACCAAATATAAAAGAATAGGCACACGCACATATATATAGATATAAACACACAAATGACACACACAAAATATAATAGGAGTCTTTCACACTTGTATGGAAAAAATGTGTCATATGGAAACGAAAATGTTGGGGTGTGTACTAGTAACGATTAAATTTAGACCTAATCACTTAACACATGTTCACAGAGTTCTCAATTGATTGCAAACTTCATCACATTTGAATATAACCTCATGTGACAATATAAATTGAACTCAATGAACAAACATACACAATGCATACAAGCCTAGCATATTGATGATTCTACAAACCAATAGAGTCATGACATGAGATACGCAACTAGGATAAATGGACATTGTGCAAACCGTTGATATATTATCCAATCTCCCTCAATAAGCATTTATGTTAATTTTGAATGAATATATCAATCAAACATAGGCCTTGGCAATTTTTTTTTAATTTTAATGCCATATTTTCTGTTTTTAGGCCTTTGGACCACGTATTTCTTTTAGGTCCATTCAAAACGGTGGCTTACAATCGCAAAGGATCACTTAGTCCTTTCGGAGCCCTTCCCCGTGCACATTTATATTTATCATGTTTTCATTTTTCACACAAATCTCACGTGCAACGGATTTTGACATGCACTAGTCCTCCTAAGTCACAAATATGTAAATGACAAGATTGGAAGGAGAACACCTCACATAGCTGAAATATACATTTGAAGTTAAAATTTCAAAAGAGCTCGTGCATGTGTGAATAGAGGCATATAAAAATAGAATCCGTTTAAAACAACACAAAATCCAACTACTCCATGTAAGCATGGTAAAGAACATAATAAGGATTGATAATCTACACCAAAAGTTCTAGCCACATGAGAGCGTTAAAGAAGGGATTCAAACACAAGTATATGCCACATAAAGTGTGTCAAACCAAAATACACACAAAATAAAATCTTTTTGAGTTTTTGACATTTATAACCAAAAACAAAAATATATACTCAAAAGACAAACAAAAATCATTTGAATTTTTCTTTAATCTTAAATTATCAAGAGATAAAAACTTCAAATGATAAACAAAAATCATTATTCTAGCATGTGATATGATATAAAGTAAGGACTAGAAATTGATTAAACAAGCATACATTTAGCATGTGAATATAGCATAAAGTACAAAATCTAAAGTATGCAAGCACTAACACATTCATCCTTTAGATTTAGGGATCTTCTCGGCTTTAGGAATCTTCTCGCCTTTGTCATGCTTAGAAGTTTCAAATTTCTTAAAATCATTTTTAAATTTATCTTTGTTAAATTTAAGAAATTTTCTAAATTTACGAGCAAACAAAGCCATGTCTTCCGAGTCACTTTCACTCTCGCTCTCTACTACTTGTTTGACCTCTTTTCGGACTTTTAAAGTAACGCCCTTTCAATTTTCTTTTCAGTTTTAGAGGGAAACATATCTAGTTCATAGGTTTGTAAATCACTTGCAAGCTCTTCTAATTACGTAGAGGCTAAAGATGGTAAAGAATTTAAAACGGTCACTTTTGGAATAAATCTATCGGGTAGGGACCTTAAAATTTTCTTTACAACTCGGTTGTCGGGTATTTTCTCTCCCAAATTAAAAGATGAATTGAAAATATCAGAAATTCTAGCATAAAATTCATCAAAAGTTTCATTATCGTTCATTTTGATAGTTTCAAATTAAGTGGTGAGGTTTTGGATTTTCGAAGCATTAACGACACTAGTTCCTTCATGAGTTAGTTGTAAAATATCCCAAACTTCTTTAGCGGTTTCACACGTCATAATACGTCGGAATTCATCCGGTGTGACAGCGCTAAACAAGGCATTCAAACCACGGGAATTAAAATTAGAAAGTTTAAACTCATTCTCAGAGCATCTATCGGTTGGTTTAGGAACACGTTCATTTTCATCTAAGTGAGTTGGTGGAGACCACCCGTTAAGTACAGACATCCAAACCCTTTCATCGATAGATTTAAGTGATGATTTCATTCGCGCTTTCCAATACGCATAGTTAGAACCATCGAAAATAGAAAATTTTGAAAATGGGGAAAATTCCATTTTAGCCAAAAATTATTTAGATGATCTTTAACGAAATAATTTATCGCTTTGGCTCTGATACCAATTTGTAAGTCGCGTTTGGCCCCCCGATTTTTAAATTTTCTTAAAATTAAAATATTATTTCCTTTATATATATATTCAAGATGCGGAAGCGTAAAGAAGTGTGATGGTTCACAAACAAACGAATTACAAAATTTCAATTTTCTTAAACAAATTAAAATTAAACCGAGTGAAATTAAATTAACGCATTAAAATCATTTTCACTTAAACCAAGTTAACTACACATTGCCTAAATTAAACAAGTAGAGATTAAATTAAACCAATTTTATCTTTTTACCTAATCATGTGATCTAGGTGGTTTTCTAAAAGATAAAATAAAAAATCAATCCACTACACCGCGATGTACGAGGAAAAACCCATAACGGGAAACAACCTCGGACGGCCCTAGCCACAAATCCACTAAGTACGGAATTTACAAATACAAGACAGAAAGACTTACAACACTCGACTCGATCCCTCTCATTCCCCGACGCTTCTTCTTGTAGATACCTCTTCCTAGCGGATAACCTTGGAACTCCACCGCGGTCTCGGAATCCACCGATCGGACTTTATATGGTCACCGTCACCCGAGCAGGGAGCCTTTCTCCAAGTGGGTAATGCCGTAACAAAACTCTTCTTCTTTCTTTATGGGATGTAGAAGAAAACTCGAAACTTCTCTTTGAACAGAAGAGATGAACCCGGCGCCAAACTCCAAGAAAGATATATAAATATGGAAACTTGGAAGAAACTAATTTGGGTGTAAACTTGAGTGGTGTATAATTTTCTCTTTGATAAAAACTCACTCAAAACATTATCTTTTTCCCTCTTTGATTTTACTATCAAAACACTCTCTAGGACTTAGTAAGATATGAAAAATATTGATAGAAAAATGTTATTCCTGCACATAATAAAGTCTGAGAAAAGTTGGTTAAGAAATAAGTGGGGAAGTGGGAGAAAAACTGCTTAAAACTACCAAAAATTGTTCCCGCCTGGCATCTCGTTCGAACGACATTTTGTTCGAACGACATTCTCGTCCGAACGAGTCTTCTAAGGAAGTTCCAGTATGAACTCGTTAGAAACTCTTTAGAAATCTCGTTAGAACGACAATCTCTTTCGAACGACATTTCGAACAAAGTTCCAGTATGCCTTAATGGGAAGTCGTTGGAAATATCGTTCGAACGACATCTGGTTCGAACGATAATCTCGTTCGAACGACATATCGAACGAGCTTCCAGAAACTTTGGAATATTCGATTTTAGCCCAGAAAACTTTATAAACATATTTTAAAGTTTTAATTAATTCTTTCTAAAAATAAAACACAGTTTTAATTAAACCTAACACCCAATAAACAAGTTCCAAGCCCCTATATATATATATATAATTGCATTCATACCTTGGGAGCATGGAACTATGGTTGATGACGTATAAACGAGGCACGAAACCGACATGATGATGAAGCTTTATACTCTTTGCCGCTACGTCTTCAACAAACTTTTCATAGGCTTGAGAATATTACAATTAAATACAATCCTATGAATAAATGTTTTTGTCCGGAATTAAGCCAAAACAATATATGGACTCAATTGAAAATTTGTGTCCTTACAGGATTGGTCCTTATTTTGGCTTCCCAAGCTATGTCTCTTTTGAAGAAGTGGGCTCTCAATCTCTCTTCTTCATCGTATAGCAGCTGAGGATGAGCTCGATATCTCTCGATAACACAATCGTTGTCCCGGAGTTGTATATCTCTCTTACTCATCTGTACCAAGGGACGGTTTAAGTGTAAGAGGGGATTTAATATGGGAAACACCTTATTTTTGTATGTGTTTGACTTGAGCAACTTCGGTTGCGCCTACGTATCCATCACAGTCTGAATCAAAGTCAACGTAGTTCGCAAGTTCATACTATTCGTCGAAAACTCATTATGGTGGAACTCAGAGATGTGAGAGGTGGTGAAACTCTTCTCAAAGAACTCATCTAAACAAATCTTGTCCAAAAACTTTTTCTAAAAACTAATAAGACAAGAAATAACATTTGTTCTGACAAGAAGCTCTCTCATTTAAATGTAAGGAAATGAACTCTATTTATAGCAAAACCAACCCAAGTGGGGTGCCGCATGTCAAATATATTATGGAAGCATGTGTCAAATAACCCGTGGTGACGTATGTCCTATTTTGGATGGCACGTGTCCCATAATATATGTTTCACCCTCAATACTAGAATGTCATCTAGTTAATGTATAATTAATATACAAATACACGTGATATGCTAGACCTGCATAATAATACCTTGGTTGCATAAACACCTGGACCTTTATCAGTATTAATCATCTCTAATATCATTTAATGATTAAATTAGAGGTATGTCATTAAGCCCATCCTACATATTCCCCCTCGTACATATAGTTGATGTGTCGATGCCTCACTGAAACATATCAACTGTATGTACGAAACACTTTTAGCCGGGTTTGATATGTTCGATCAACCTATGAATTGTGGGTAATAATCTCATATCTCATTTTAATTGATGATATACCTCAACCTCATGTCTCACACCTTTAATCTCATATCTCATATCTTAAATGTCGTATCTCATTTACATGATATACATCAACCTCATATCTCATTTTTTAGGCTTTGGTCTCATAGGTTATTCAGAGGTACCTCTTGATCATTCTTTTCATACGAATGATATACTATCAGTGTTTCCCCTATTCCTATTTAATTTAACATGCATCCATGATTTTATTGGGTTAATTCATAACTCTGCTTTGGTAAAAAAGTATTATCATGGGCACATAATAACTACTTCATCATTATCTTTCATTATTCTCAACAAAGCTATTTGGAAGTATATTATGGTCCCATAATTACTACTTCATTCTTCAGTTTAATCATTCTCAACCAATCTTGGTGGAAGTATTATTATGGTTTACATAATAACTAATCCTCGTTTTCTTTTATCATTCGTAACCAAGCTTGGTGGAAGTATTATTATGGTTTAAATAATAACTACTTCATCGTTCTCTTTTATCATTCTCAAACAAGTTTGGTGAAAGTATTATTATGGTTTTACATAATAACGACTTCATCGTTCTCTTTTATCATTCTCAACCAATCTCGGTAGAAGTATTATTATAATTTACATAATAACTACTTCATTATCCTCGATTAATCTTTCAGTGCATGCACATTCTAAATCACAATGAGGTTTCTTAATACATGAGCCTGTTATTTGATTCGTCCAAATCATGACGATATTTCTTATGCATGCATGTATTATTGACTCGCCCATATGGTTGTTGAAGTTACTACTCCTTCTCCTGCTATTGAGGTAACTTTTGCCTTCTCACTCTGTTGCATAAGTCTTGTCCTTATGCCTATTAGAACAAATATTAGAAAGTAAAATATGATCCCTTAACAATGAAAACCACTTGTTAAGGTTTTTCGCAAACTCACACTATGAGGTGACTTAACAATGAAAACACACTTGTTAAGATTTTACCCAAACTCCACCTACAAGGTGACTTAACAATGAAAACACACATGTTAATATTTTTCGCAAACTCCACCTATAACGGTGACCTACCAATGAAAACCACATGTTAAGCTTTTTTGTAAACTCCACCTATAATGGTGACTTAACAAATAGAAAAACACTTGTTAAGATTTTTTGCAAAATCCACCTATAACGGTGACTTAACAATGAAAACACACTTGTTAAGATTTTTCGCAAACTCCACCTATAACGGTGACTTAAACAATGAAAACCACTTGTTAAGATTTTTTTTTTGTAAACTCCACCTATAACGGTACTTTATAATGAAAACCACTTGTTAAGATTTTTCATAAACTCCACATATAACGGTGACTTAACAATGAAAATCACTTGTTAAGATTTTTTGTAAACTCTACCTATAATGGTGACTTAACAATGAAAACCACTTGTTAAGATTTTTCGCAAACTCCACCAATGAGGTGACTTAACAAAGAAAACATACTTGTTAAGATTTTTCGCAAACTCATTCTTCTGTATCACTTTTCAGGACGTGAAGGAGCCCACACCTACCAAATGACAAACTGACCGTGGTCCTTCACCTGTTTGCATCAGTGACCAATTTCTCTATTCAAGTCAAGTCACAACGATCGCAGTTCAACCACTTGCCAATTTCATTGGGTTTTTTGGAATATAATACACATATGAAGAATACTTACCACAATACTCGTAAAGTTCTTGTAATATGATGTCATATCTGAAGGATGATTATGACTTTATCAATTTCTGAGTGACAACTAATTAATCCATCTGAACTCCTTGCGAAAGAAACTAAAGAAGCCTTTGTAATGGCATTCTTTGACGTTACTATACTCTGAAGGTACATCAATCTAACCTTGTAGTGGATGATGTCGAAGAAGCTTTAAACTACAAGCTACATTCCATCATAATATCATTTGTCCCTATTATTTTATCTTTATCTCAAGAAAAAATAAAATAAATTACATATATCATTTACAATGCCCACACAAAAAAATGAAAGCAACCTAATCATTACATTTTATGGGGTATATCTCAAACTATCATATCTTTGAATATGGCTTTATGTTAGCATCACTCAATATTTGCTCATTCGGAAGCCTCTGCAAAATAATACCTTTCTGACACAATAAGATCATATTGAAAATGATTAGTAAAAACTCAGGAAATATCCAAGTATAACTCTCATCATGCCCCCTTTATTTTATTTGATGTAATAAAATTAAAATTCAATAACATCCAGGGATATATGCGTAATGAATCATAATGACCCATACTAGTAGGTGTACCGCGCATGATTTAATGTTGTTTAAGCACACTCCCTATCAAATTTAAGAGTGCGCAAAATATCGAGGTGAATTCTAAATTTTGAAATCTACTCAAGCTGTTATGTAATATTTTAGTCATATTTCAACATGGTCTCCAACTATAAAATAACATTTATGAAATGTATTATGAAAACTCGATATTTAGATGAAGATTCATTATGCTCCATCTAACTCATTTTTAGCTTTATATTATAGCATAACGCCTTGATATATCATCCTATTAATTCTATAGCAAACCCCAATAGTTGTGTCTCAGGTGGCATGGTTCATCGCGTACACAGGCTCCAGGTGTATCGTAAATAAAATCCAAAATAATGAGTCATGTTCAATATGTTCTAATATCATTGAATAACACTTGTAAATGTTTTAAAGTTCAATAATATATTATGTTGAAAGGAAACGTCCTATAAACATAATAACCACATGATATAATTTATATTTCTCAATAACCATAGAAAAATATGTTTCGAGGATGCACAAGAAACAATATAAATGATTCACCAATAAGTGTGATAAAGATATTCATTTTCAATTGTGATGTCCATGCATATCATTTTAATATTGTTCTAGCCTTTATTTTATTTGAATCACTGGCAACAATAAACTCGTAACAGTAAATAAATAACAACCACGTGAATAGACATTTTAAAATAACACCGACTCATTAATTCGAGGCTTCTCGAAAAATAGAATATATTAATAATTTTCTTATAATCCAAGAAGAAACACTCCATGTAACATTATGGTTATAAAATTACGAATATAAAAAAATCTGGATACACAACATATGTGTACGTGCATATAAGAACTATTTCAATAATTTTAGAATTATTACGAGTATGCAAATACCCAATTGACTCTCAAATGTAGAAGCAAATATGAGTCTAGGCCTAATTTATGTGATCATTCAACCAAACACAACTGGGAAGTGGCACAACATCAAAACGCGAGAGAACATCTAAGCATATATCCAAACGCAAAGCACGAGTGAGCTCTGTTGGAGTTTGTTGATGAAATAGCGTCGCTAGAGGTCCAGTCAGAAAACTCAGGTGCGATTAAAGCTCAGATGTGGTCTGTCATTTTTTGAGAAAATCTCTAGTGAATCTGCTGAATTTCATGTCGGATCTGCACATACACATGAAGATGGACACTCGTATGGTGATTGGGTTTTGAGTTTCTTCGAACGGGTTTCTTTGAACAGGTATTATGATTCAGTCCGAGCTTCATCGGGAAGATGTTCATCGGAGCAAAGCTCTATCAGTTTCTATCGAGCTGAGGTTCTTCAGAGATTTGCTCTCCGTGTTTTCAGAATAGACTATTGTGTAGGTATTTTGGGTTAAGATCGATTTATGCCCAGTCAAACTCTAAACGTTTGTTGGTTTGTTGGGGAAAGCTCCGTTGGTTTTTGCGGGAGGTAAGGTTCTTCGGAGCAAGGCTACGGGAAATCTCAAAGGTTCCTTAGTTTCTAACTCCAAAATATATAAATCACTATGGAGAATATTAAAAGATTTATCTTTATCAACACGCTATGGGACATCTCAAAATCCTTTAAAATGCAAAAAAAGTCTATTTTGCCATGTTGTACTGAAGTCATAAAGGTTGTCCTATTTTTTAGATCGCTAATCACTACCCACGTGGTTTTGTTCACAAATGTACTATACACTTTGGCGATAGCTGTCAAATGACTTGCATGCAACAACCTGACTTTGATATTTTGTCAGATATCCAAAAAATTTACTTGATGGATATATTATTCTTCTATTATTTTAATAAAAGCTCTGTCATGAAGCAGTCCAATTAATTAATGTGGACATAGTACATTTGTATGAAATCCGTAAATTGAGACAGTTTAGCTATCATCTTCACTAATCGTCGTTAAGAGGCTAGAACTTATCAATCAATTTATGAATCAGTAGATATTTTTTAAAACCAAATATACATTTAAAACTATTTTATTCTTCACCCGAGATATCAACATAGATCTAAATGTGAAAGAATTCATATCAAGTTGTTTGAAACATTCATGATTCTATTAGTTCTATGCAAACCCAAAATATACAATCTTAGATAAAGATATAAATGCCAAACAATTTTTCGTTCTATTTTAAGGGCATCTGTTTGTTTTAGATATACATCATAACTAATGCTTGCATGTAAAATATCATAAAACTTTATAAGAAATATAATAAAATTTTGGTGCAGGCAAGGGAGATGATAAGTAGGAAAATCAGATATTGTTCTGGGATAAAGTTACATCTTTTATTTCATCAATGTTGTGGTGAAAAGTTGCTTTGCCAACCCCTTTTCCTCCATCTTCGTTCACTTTTTTGAGCATGAATGAGGCATTATACAATAAAAATCGTGAATATCTCCCTAGAAGAGTCGCCAAATGTAAGAGCTGAGTTTAATATGGGAAAACACCCTATTTTTGCATGTGTTTGACTTGAACAACTTTGGTTGCACCTACGTATCCGTCAAAGTCAGAATCAAAGTCAGCGTAGTTCTTAGGTTCATACTAATCATCGGAAAGCTAATTATGGTGGAACTCGAAGTTGTGAGACGTGGAGAAACTCTTATCAAAGAACTCATCTCAAAAACACTTCTCCAAAAACTCTTTTTAAAAACTAATTAAAACAAGAAATAACATTTCTTCTCCCAAGAATCTCTCTCCTTTAAATGTAAGGAAATGAACTCTATTTATTGCAAAACCAACCCAAGTGGGGTGCCACGTGTCAAATATATTGTGAAGGCATGTGTCAAACAACCCGTGGTGGCACATGTCCTATTTTGGATGGCATGTGCCCCATAATATTTGTTGCACCCTAAATACTAGAATATCATCTAGTTAATGTATAAATAATACACAAATACGCGTGATATGTTGGATGCGCATAATAATACCTCAGTCACATAAACACATGGACTTTTATGAATATTAATCACATTTAATATCATTTAATGATTCAATGAGAGGCATATCATTAAGCCCCTCCTACAGTACGAATCACATGTTCTCTTTTTTGAAGGCTGGAAGCCATAGTGTCTATGTTGTTTTTTGAAGATTCGACTGAGCGTTAGGGGTAGGTGGTTAATGCATTTGGTTTCTGAATTTGATAGAGAAAACAAGTGCACCTCTGGGTAGGTTCTTCCCATTCGGTATACTGTATAGGAACCGCAAATATGATGTGATTCGTTTCCTGTAGGAATTTATTGTACATTTCCTCCCATTCAAACAATTGATCGATCTCTACTAGGAAGGAAGTAATGAATTTCGATCTTTAGAGAACGTACAATATGTCACAAAGAGGAAGTTTGGTCTATAGTGGTTGGTTTATAGGAAATATATGTCCACGATGAAGAAGATCATATGATTGATGGTGGCATAGTTTTGGTGATGATTTTTATAGTGGGTGATGGCGTTACCCAAAGGGTAGTTGTTTAGCAATGTGAGTGTGTCCTCATCCTCAATTTACAATGGATTTGGACTATCAAGGTGGATGAGTTTTTATTTAGGGTGAGGGTTTCTAATAAGCTATTGGTGTCGAGATTATGATTATATTGTAGGGGGTTGTTAGTGACATTGGGTTTTGGGATATAAGGCTCCTGGCATCGATGATTCCCTGGATGCATATCTCAAGGCACATTTTTTTGTGATATAACTAGGTCCCTGGTGGAACTCGTAATGTGAATAAAACTTCCAGTTCTTATCCATGGTGGCTGGGAGCGGTCTTGAAATTGAGAGGATTGAGGAGACCATCTAACTTTAAAGTGGAGAATAATCGATTAAGGAGGGACTGGAAGTTAATAAAGTGTCTAGGTAGGGGGAAAAACTCTTTAGGAGGAGTCATGGCATGATAGTTTCTATGAGGCCATCCCGATTAGAAGGGTGTGGTAGTAGCTACTATGGCTGGGGTAGTGTTGGTAACTAGGCGTTATCATGGTGGTGGACTAACTACGAGGGTGGTGATATGGGGCATGGAATCCCCTAGCAGATTCTTCCGAGTGGAGAACTAATGGGTATCTTTGTGAAACTCTTCAATAATATTGGTAGCTTTTATGGCCAAACTTTCCTTTATCTTACACCCCATATGGCCAAAGGATGGGAAATCTGGGATTTAGGTGAATTCAAGTTCAGTATTTACCTCCTTTCGGAGGTTCCTAGTCATAATATCTTTATGGTCATTCTCTAATGGACGATTGACCATTTGACTGACTTTATCTATTCACCAAGTCATGAAAAGGACAATGGTTTCTCCCTCTTCTTGATTTAGTATTTTTAGATCTTTGTGGGCGACGCTAATTTTGTCGTTGTACTTGTACTTCTTCAGGAACGCACGATGTACAACGTTCCCCATTTTTGTAGTCCCTTCGGACTTTAGGCCCATATAATAGTTAAGGGTTCCTCTGGATAGTGTAGAGAAGAACATCCTTTCTAACATTCCTAGGTCGACATTCTACACCTATATCTCAAGGTGGTAGTTGGATAAGTGGGAGGATAGAGAGCCTTATCCTTTATAGGCTTGAAGAGTGGAATTTTGAATTTGTCCGGTAGTCGGGATTCCAGGTAGAGATCCATCTTCTTAATGCATAATTCATATTAGACATGTGACATCTTTTATTTTGATGGAGGGGGAATAACCTCTTCGAATGGTGGAGGATCCACGAATTCGGACTGTAGAGGACCTTGGGATGCAGTGTTTGGGTACTCGAGGTACTAGTGGTAGGGTTCAAAGTACCCATGAAGGAAAAAGGAGGGGGAACTAATGTTAGCAGGGGAGACATACTAGAATTGGAGTCGGTGGTTCCTAAAGTTAGTTGATATGTCCTTGACAACCACTACAGACGGTGCACTAGTCTTTTGTATTGGAGGAGGAAGTACATTTTGACCTATTTTGGTGTAGTTTCCTTGCATGCGTGATTAGGTTTGGTTAAGTTCCATGATCCCTAACTGCATGGTGTCATGGCAAACACTCTCATAATCTTATCCATTACTGAAGGGACTGTAATACCCCGCATTTTTATCGATATTTATTTATGGGATTAATTAAATTAAATGTGAATTAATTGAGAATTAATCCCGATAAAATACTAACGAGATGTGAGTTGGTATTTGATTATAATGTGTATATATGGCAATATATGAATATTGAAAATATTAAAATTGTCGCCAGATAGAAATACGGCAATTTGGAAATTTTGTTAGAACGCGTGTGACAGTCGCGTCAGGAAAATATTTAATTAAATTAAAAAGTGAATTTTATTTTTTTAACCGTATGGTCATTTTGAGTGCGCCAACGTGTTCGGAAGGGTCGAAATAGTCAGAAAACACTAGCCGGGGGTTTAGTTTGGGTCCCGGGGCATTTTTGGGCCATACCGGCAACCCGAAAGGGTAATTTGGTAATTTCAGAATTTTGGTAATTAAAACCCACGAAAATTAGAGTTTAATTATGATTTATCATTAAACCCACCAACCCATTATCAGCACTAAACTAAGTAGTGGGCTATGGGAGAAGTTTAGAAAAGAAGTTAAAAGTCCAAAAATAAAAATAAACCTCCACCTCCATTGTCATCTTGAGAAGAACTTGTAGAGAGAGAGAGAGAGAGAGGAGAATTTTGCAGAGAGAGAGAGAGAGTAATTCAACCATCTCCAACCAACAACAAATCTGAAGAACATAAGGCAAGTGATTTAGTTACAATTGATTCAATGAATGTGTTCTTCCATGTTAGTGTAATTATCGAATTTTGTCTTGGAAGATTGATATAGACCCATGAATTTGAGGATTAAAACTATTAACTATGTTAGGATTTGCATGTAGACATATTCTGGACGAATTATGAATTCAAAATATAACCCTTGATGATCTAAAAATGGATTTAAGAGGAGAATTATTAGTGTTCTTGAAAGAAATAGAAAACTATGGTTCTTGATGAAGTTTTGATCCAAATAAATCCCTTGGTTGATGAATTATTGGTTTTAGAACGTTAACAATGTTGTAGGATGGTTGTATGATGATATTATAACGTTAGATTAGAGTTTCATGCATTATAATGGAGTTTTGGGATGATTTGAGGACTGCAAAACGAAGCAGTCCGTAGCCTACCTGGTGCGATCGATCGATCGACATTCATCAGTCGATCGATCGACCACCATCGATCGATCGAGGTTCAAGGTCAATCGATCGACCTTCCCAGAATGAGTAAAATTTTCCCTATTTAAATTTTAATGATGTTAACCCTTAGAAATTATCATTGGAGACTTTATGAGTATCCTTAGACTTAAGGAAGACCAGTAGGTATGGTTATAAAATTTGGACCTTAATTAGAATTCATTTTGAGGAATTATTCTAAAACCTAATGAAATTCGATGAGTGAGAAAATATTAGGGTTAAAAGAATAAATTTAAATAATTTGATGAAATGAGGTTTGGGGCAAACGTAAGAACCTTAAGAATAATGATGTTAAATGGGGAAATAATAGGAGACTTAGTAACCTCTTTGAGATAGGTTTTAAGTATAAGAAACTAGGATGTGAGATGTGTCAACATTCTACATTATATATTATCGGAAGACCTAAAATGCATCAAATTGGAATAATGGTATAGGGATGTAGAATATACCTTTATTAATATTAAGATATCTAAGAAGTGTGAATGCTTAGTATATGATTTATGTGTATGACATACCTACCATACTTGCTATCACGGGAGGTTTACGTTCGCTAAGGGCCATCTAATCTTTGTGTGCCCGGATTTAGATTGGTACATCGAGGACATAGTTCAAGGGAATGACTTATTTGTGAGTTAATAAGTCAGCTGACTATGGAGCGTAGGTATGTACGTGACCATGTATAAGTTGAATTATGTTCGCCTCCATTTTTGTGTGTCGTGCTTATTCTAACAATTCCTGAGAGATTCGGAATTTGTAATCCTTATGTACGTGATGTACCGGGATGAGATAGCAGAGTATGTGTGCACCGCAGCTTAGACTCGGGGTGCATGTATTGTATATTTATGATGTGAATAATATACGGTAAATTGAAAAGAATTGTCATGTTTAATTGTGAGTATGGTTATGGTAACGTTATGAAAAGATAAAAAGGGGACATATACCAATAAATGGTTTTGTTAATAATTGGGAATCCGATAATTAAAGTAGAACTCTCTATTTAATTGTTAAGGTTGGAATTAAAATGGGAACCGAGTAGAAATGTTAGAAACTCTTTTGAACTAGATAGATATGAGAAACACATGAATGGGTACAGGAACGTTAGGAGTGCACAGTTAGACGAGAGGTGAGTATTTCATGTGAGAGCACGTCCTAACATGTATTCTGCATTCATTGTTTTAATTGTTATTAAAGCACTTGCTATTTTTGAAATACTCTCCACTTTCGGGCTCTGACCCGTTTTCTTTCAAATCTACTTTTTTGTAAAAACCTTTTAGGTGCCCAACCACAAGGACACCATGCATAGTATTTCCATTCAGGTGACGAGCTGTAGCTGTTGTGGAAGTAACAGGGCCTTGACAGTAGATGCCTCTTTTCTAGTCTTGACTCCATATTCAGTTTCATCATTGTAGGGCATGTCGCCCATTTCTTTAGAGACATTTTATATTTCAGTTATTCAGGCTTTGGTTTGTATTTAATTCAGGATGCATACTTGTTTTATTTATTTCCATATTGGGATTGTTGTGAGCAGTATTTCCTCCAGACTTATTAGTATTTGTTGGTTATTCTATTGCTTCTTTATGGTGAATGGTTATGTTATTCTTTCATAATTTCATTTATCGCATGTTAATCAGATTTAATTTAAAATTTGACATCATACTTTTTAAATACTAGGTGGTTAGTAATCATTAAAATATTTTTGACAGTGATGCTGTTAACTGAACCAACTTGGCATTTTGTATTAATTTAATAAAGGAGTAGCTACCCGGTATTTAATTAGTCGGGGTGTCACAGGGGTTATGGTAACGTTATGAAAAGATAAAAAGGGGACATATACCAATAAATGGTTTTGTTAATAATTGGTAATCCTAGAATTAAAGTAGAACTCTCTATTTAATTGTTAAGGTTGGAATTAAAACGAGAACCGAGTAGAAATGTTAGAAACTCTTTTCAACTAGATAGATATGAGAAACACATGAATGGGTACAGGAACGTTAGGAGTGCATAGTTAGACGAGAGGTGAGTATTTCATGTGAGAGCACGTCCTAACATGTATTCTGCATTCATTGTTTTAATTGTTATTAAAGCACTTGCTGTTTTTAAAATACTCTCCACTTTCGGGCTCTGACCCGTTTGCTTTCAAATCTACTTTTTTCATATCCGTGATGTCACCAGGACGCAGTGGCACGTTCTTTCATATCCGTGATGTCAGTCACACCCGAGATTATTATGAGGGTGATACAGGCACAGACCACAGACCCGTTTTGCCAGGAGCAGATTGTGCGACTTCTAGCCGAGGGTGCTGAGTCCTATTCTATTAGTTCTGATGGAGGCTTGCGGTTTAATGGGAGATTAGTGGTTCCAGAAGGAGCGGAGTTACGTCATGAAGTGATGACTCATTCTCACGGGTCCTAATTTACAGTACATCCGGGAGGTGATAAAATGTACCAGGACATGAGGCGTCAATACTGGTGGAGTGGGATGAAGAAGGACATCACCGAGTTTGTGTCCAAGTGTTCTACCTGCCAGCTGGTGAAGGTGGACCACCAAAAACCGTCAGGATTACTTCAGCCATTGGAAGTACCCACGTGGAAGTGGGAGAGTATTTCCATGGATTTCATTACAGGGTTACCTACATCACAGCGGGGCCATGATTCTATCTGGGTGATTGTAGTCCGTTTGACCAAGGTGGCTCATTTTCTGCCAGTGCGGACAGATTATACTACGAGCCAGTATGATCAGTTGTTCATTGCTGAGATTGTCAGATTACACGGGGTGCCCCTGAATATTGTGTCAGATAGAGACAAGATTTTTGTGTCACATTTCCTGGAAAGCTTTCAGGAGGCTATGGGTACTGAGTTGAGGTTGAGTTCAGCTTACCACCCACAGACAGATGGACAGACATAGCTTACTAATCAGATGTTGGAGGATATGCTACGTATGTGTGTTCTCGATTTTGGAGGAGGATGGGAGCCACATCTTCCACTGGTAGAGTTTGCTTATAATAACTCTTATCAGTTTACGATTGGTATGGCTCCATTCGAGGCTTTATATGGCAGGCCTTATCGTTCTCCAACTTGTTGGCTCGAGGTGGGGGATAACAAGTTGCTAGGGCCAGAAGTGATTCAGGAGACCTACGCGAGGATTGAGATAATCAGGAGTCGTATTCGGGTAGCCCAGGACAGGCAGAAGAGCTACGCCGATGTGAAACGGTTCTTCCGGGAGTTTAATGTGGGAGATCAAGTGTTGTTGCGTGTATCTCCTATGAAGGGTGTGATGAGGTTCGGGAAGAAGGGGAAGTTGGCCCCGAGGTACGTGGGACCATTTCCAATCATCGAGAGGATTGGGCCGGTAGCATACAGGTTGGGATTGCCAGAACATTTACATCGCATCCACGATGTATTCCACATCTCGTCGTTGAGACGATATCTTCGGGATGATATGGCCCATACTCACATTGCGATAGATGAGATAGACTTATAGTCTGATAGCTCTTACAAGGAGAGACCAGTGGCTATTCTAGACTATAGTGAGAGGAGATTGAGGTCGAAAATAGTTCCACTTGTGCGAGTCCAGTGGGAGCATCATAATGTGGAGGAATCCACTTGGGAGCGTGAGGCAGATATGCGCGAGAGATATCCAGAGTTGTTTTTACCAGGTATACCTTATTTTCCAAATTTCGGGACGAAATTCCGTTATTAGGGGGGAAGTATGTAATACCCCGTATTTTTATGCTATATTAATTTGGGGATTTATTAAATTTAACGAGAATGATTTATTTAATAAAAATCCAGAAATTAATTATGTTATAATTATTAACGTGACGAGAGTTAGTAATTATGGGAAACTTGTTGAATATTACTAATGAGCATAGTAATATATTATATTGGTTATATTGAATGTCATAAGTGTATTAAATGACTATTTCGGAAATTTAAGTCGGGACGTGCCCGTGTCACGTCGGGACTAATTTTGTTATATAAAAAGAAAGTGAATATTTTATAAGTTGTTAGTATGGTCATTTTGAGTACGCCAACGCGTCCGGAAGGGTCGAGATAGTCAGAAAAGTGTACCCGGGGGTTTAGTTTGGGTCTCGGGGCGTTTTTAGGCCTAATTAGTACCCCGGGAGGGCATTTTAGTCATTTTACATAATTGGGTAATTAAACCCACGAATTTCAGCCAACCTATATCAGCCATTAGGTTAGCCTCTTAGGGTTAGAACATTCACAAATCAAGTGACGGCCATTGGAGAAGAGAGGAGAGAGCTCCAAGGCAATTCAAGGCCAAAAAGCCACCGGATTGCACCGCCACCACCACCACCGCGTAGATCACGAGACGAGGAACGCAGTCATACCAAAATCAGCCGTGAATCTGCATACCAAAAATCCCAGGCAAGTATTTGACTTGCGTATTTTCGTTAATGCAATCTTCATATTAGTCTAGGATTGTTTAGAGATGGAAACTATGGAAGAAAACTCAATTTGTGTTAGGATAATGCATGTAGTTTTGATTTTATAGGAATTCTAGAACCCTTGCCATGTAGAGGAATATAACCCACGAAATTTTGATGATATATTAGATGGAATTTCTGTTAAAAACAGATTAGAACCTTGATTAAGGAAAACTCTAGGGTTCTTGATGATTAGGTGGGATTTTGAGTTAATTATCCATGTTTAATGATAGTTATACACATGCTTTACGTTATAAACACCTGGTATAATGTTATTATGATGATAGTAGGATTTTTGGGACGATTTGAATGGAAAAACATAGTTTTGGATGAAGAAGTTTGATGAAACCCGTAACTGCATTCTGTAGAATTTTGCCCAGACCTGCTTGATCGATCGATCGAGCCTAGAGCTTCGATCGATCGAAGGTTCGATCGATCGAGCCCCAAGCTTCGATCGATCGACCCCTCCTGGCAGACTCCTATTTCCCTTGTTTAATTAGTTAAATTAAGTTTTTGCATGAAATAATTTTTGGGCATTCTTAATAAAATGATTTGGGAGACATTGAGGATCAGTAGGGTATATGAATAAATGTTGGGACCTTTAATCTTCAACGAGAATGGTATTTATGGGATATTTACTTTAGGTTGGTAAATTTATAATTTTAAAGGGTGAGGTGCGTAAGAGAGTTATGATGGAACCTAATAAAGACACTTACTGAATTTCAGATTTGTGAGGATATAGCCCACGAGTGTTAGGTAATAAGTGAGAAAACCCTTCGAATTAAGGTTAGAGACGAACCCTTATACGCGATACTAATAATATGATAATATGGAAATGTCAAAATTATGGGAATTGAGAATTTACCTAATATTGATATGGTAATGTTAGTATAGTTATATGATTGTGTATGCAAATACTATCTATGTGTGAAAATCATGCCCACGCTACTTGCTATCCCTGAGGTTACCGCGCTGGGACAAGTCTTATCTCGATGGGACCTTTATAGGGGATATTGACTTGTACCCTAGAAGATAGATGTCCTTGGTACATGCTATCGACGTGATAGTTCAGACGGTCCTAAGAGATGCAGGCATGTGCCATCCTCTTAGAGACTTGGAATCTATTCTTCGCCTCAATATTATTTGTGTATGTATGTTAATACATTTCGAGAGTGATTCCGAATGTATTCCCCTTAATATGAGTGATATGGGGCTTTGGATAGTAGAGTATGCCCGCACCATAATTTAGTTGGGGGTGCTGTTATAATATATATTATACGGGTAGTTAATATATATATGAGATTTTGATATTTGAAACTGCCTACTGAGATTTGATAAGTAGGACATGGTTGTTGGCTCAAATTATAAATACTTGTTTCAAGAAAGTACAATATGTCACTGGAAACTTTATTGTTTTTATAAAGTTAAAAATAGAGAACTTTGGTTACAAATTGGAACATCTTTTTAAAGTGGAAATAGTGAATTTATAAATCTTACGAGTAATCTAAGTTAAGTTAAATCTTTTAGAAAGTCTAGTACGTTAAATGACAAGACAAACCGTTGGGAAGGTTAGTGCGATAGGTGTGCACATTAGAAGAGAGGTGAGTATTTTCTCAAGAGAGTGACGTACTAATATGTTGTTGCATTGGCCTGTATCAATTTAAATACTTGCTAAACGTATTTTAAATCAAACACACTTTCGGGCTCTGACCCGTTTCTTTCTCTCTCTCTCTTGTATATATATGTATATTTTTCAGGTGCCCAGCCACAGGGGCATCTTGCTTAGGATCCCTTGATAGGAACGTGCTGCAGCTTAGGTGGGAGTTGCAGGTCACTTGAGTACACGGCTTCTTTTATTGACTCCACTTCTAGCATTCTCATTTATTGGGCACGTGTCGCCCTTTCCATTATTTTATTGTTATTGGGACAATTATATTTCAGTTATTCCCAGTATTGTTCTATGGGATTTATTCAGGATGGATTTGTGATTTTAGTTTCATATGTTGACATTCGATTGACGAATGTATTATGTTATTTGGATTATTGTGGTGTGATTCTAAATTGTAGAATTGTTGTTTTAAATAAATAAATCTTTTTCTTTAATTAAAATTTGGAATGATTGTATGAAAATGTTTTTGACACTTAGCTTAATTATTTAGGGTGTTAAATTGGAAAATTTATTCTTTATCGACAGTGATGCTGAGAATGAACTAACTGTTTACCTTGATTTAATTTAATAAAGGAGTGATCGCCCGGTATTTAATTAGGCGGGGTGTCACAATCATACTTTTTAAATACTAGGTGGTTAGTAATCATTAAAATGTTTTCGACAGTGATGCTGTTAACTGAACCAACTTGGCATTTTGTATTAATTTAATAAAGGAGTAGCTACCCGGTATTTAATTAGTCGGGGTGTCACAGGTAGTATCAGAGCATCAGGTTCTAGTGTCCTTTAGGATCTGTACGGCTTATTATGTTTCCGCTGAGCTTTCTTTGATATAGACCCCTAATACTAGGAATGTTGTGTATATCTCTACATTGGAAAATTCGTGCTTCTGCGATTGTTTATACGAATGATGAACTCATCAAAATTACTTAAATTTTTAGATGGTTCGTCAGAAAGAACTAGCTAAAACGGTTGGGGGAGTCAACGAGCAAGATCGACTCACACCTCGGGTATCCCCAGAGAGAATATCAACCTCCGAGTTAGCAGGTATCGTGGCACAAGCAGTTACCACTGCAGTTTTACAATACCAAGAACGCAGCATACAACTTAAAGGAGGCAAAAGACCTAGAGAGGTTAGCCAAATACATGTGACTAAAGCTGACAAATGTGAGAAGACCCCGAAATTTTGACAACAAACTACCCAAGACCGAGTCAGTTCTGGTCAACAACGTGGTAAAATGAAGCAGTGTTGAAAGAGGAATAAAGTCCCAAGTCAGCAAGGCCGACACCGACAGCAGTAGGGTCAGAGGGGGAGTAACTTCACAGGCCGATGTTTTGTGTGTGGCACGCATGGCCATAAACGCCGGGATTGCCCAGAGGCTGTTAGGGCCCTACAGTAGTAGGGTGCCCGTAATGATCCACAGGGGCCACTTTTTACAGTCGCTCTCCCAGCACCAGCTCAGGTACCAGACCTACCAACCTTTCCAGTAGCTCCAGTGCAGCAGGGGCAGTTACAGTACAGACATATCTATAATGCCCACCAAGCAGCCGCCCCACAGGCACCACCCGCGATTTGGGGTATGTTTTCTATCCATAAGACTTTGGGTCGAATTTTGTTTGTTACTGGGACAACGCATTGTTTTATAGCTACATATTATGCGAAGACCTTAGGGTTATTAACCACAGTAGAGAGCACTGTAAGGTAGGTAGACTCACCACGGGGGAATGGTTCATTTTTCTTTATATGCCGGGGAGTGGGGGTAGAGATTGGTAGTTTGGTATTACCTACAGACATGTTAGTTTTAGACATGCACTAGCATGATGTGATTATTGGTATGAATTGGCTAGTTGTGTACCGAGCCACGATTGACTGTTTTAATAGGAGTATTATCTTTTCCGTTCCCGGGCAGGAGATGTTTTTAGTGGCGATGCCTCGTCCTGAGGGAGGATCGTCCACTCATTTGTACTATATAGAGGAGGAGACCTCTAAGGAAGTGGTGATACCACTTGATTCGATACCCGTTGTTAGTGAGTTTACCGATGTATTTCAAGATATACCTGGATTACCTCCGAGTAGAGAGATAGATTTCGTGATCGATTTGACGCCGAGCACTCGGCCTATTACCCACGCACCTTACCGTATGGCTCCAGCTGAGATGAGAGAGTTACGGGATCAGATTGAGCAGTTGTTGGGTCAGGGGTTTATTCGGAGGAGTACTTCACCGTGGGGTGCCCCTGTGTTGTTCGTTAAGAAGAGGGATGGATCGTTGAGGTTGTGTGTAGATTACCGGGAGTTGAATAAAGTCACGATACGGAATAAGTATCCGTTGCCCCGAATCGATGACTTATTCGACCAGCTGAGAGGACCTTCTTTCTTCTCAAAGATTGATTTGCGATCAGGATACCATCAGTTGCATATCAGGGTAGAGGACGTCTCGAAGACTTCTTTCTTAACGATATATGGTTCCTATGAGTTTCGGGTTATGCCTTTTGGTTTGACCAATGCTCCAGCCGTGTTTATGGACTTGATGAATAGGGTGTTTAGAGAGTTCCTAGATCAGTTCGTCATTGTCTTCATTGATACTCCCAGACAGAGGAGGAGCACGCCGAGCATTTGAGACAGGTTTTGCAGACGCTACGTCAGAACGACCTGTATGCAAAGTATGAGAAGTGCGGGTTTTGGCTGAAGGAGGTTAAGTTTTTGGGGCATATTTTTTCCAACCGGGGGATATCTGTTGATCCGGGGAAGGTATCCGCGGTAAGGGAGTGGAGACAGCCCACGACATCGACTGAGATTCGTAGTTTCTTGGGCCCAGTAGGATACTACAGGAGGTTTATTCGGGGTTTCTCAAAGATAGCGGGTCCTTTGACACATCTGACTCGTAAAGGTGTGTCGTTCATTTGGAGTGATGCCTGTCAGTTGGCATTCGATGAGTTGAAGGACAAGTTGACCTCAGCACCTGTGTTAGCATTGCCGAGACCGAGAGTTGAGTATCTAGTTTACACCGATGCGTCCTTACAAGGACTTGGAGGTGTATTACAGCAGGAGAGTCAGGCCATAGCTTATGCTTCCCGTAAGCTTAAGCCTCACGAGAAGAATTACCCCACTCATGACTTGGAGTTAGCGGCAGTGGTATTTGCCCTTCGGATTTGGAGACACTATCTTTTGAGGGGGAAGTTTCGATTGTTCATGGACCACAAGTCCCTACAGTACCTGTTCAGGCAGAAGCAGTTGAATATGCGGCAACGAAGGTGGCTTGAATTTGTGAAGGACTATCAGTTTGATATCCAATATCACCCGGGGAAGGATAACGTGGTAGCAGACGTGTTGAGCCGTAGGCCAGTAGAGGAGGTGGCAGGGGTGTGGAAGGCTAAGTGGAAAGAGTTGGGACACCAGGATGAAGTGGCCCGATCGTTCATGTCTGTGATGACTGTTACATCACAGATTGTCACGAGAGTGGTGAAGGCACAAGCAAATGACTCGATCTGTCAGGAGCAGATAGTTCGATTACTAGCAGAGGGAGCCGAGTCCTATTTCGTTAGCTTAGACGGGGGATTACGCTTCAATGGGAGACTGGTAGTTCCGGAAGGGGAGGAATTGCGACACGAGGTGGTGGCAGAGTCTCACGGTTCGCGGTACATCCCGGTGGGGACAAAATGTACTAAGACATGAGACGTCAGTATTGGTGGAGCGGGATGAAAAGAGATATTGCCGTGTTTGTTTTTAAATGCGCCACTTGTCAGCTGGTAAAAGTGGATCATCAGAGACCGACAGGACTTCTACAGCCATTAGAGGTCCCGATGTGGATGTGGGAGAGCATATCCATGGACTTTATCACGGGGTTGACTACGTCACAGAGGGGTCACGACTCCATTTGGGTAATTGTGGACAGGTTGACCAAAGTTGCTCATTTCTTACCAGTAAGGACAGACTACACTACGGGACAGTATGCCCAGCTTTTTATTGCAGAAATAGTGAGACTTCACGGTGTGCCCCTAAATATCGTGTCTGAACGAGACAAGATATTTGTTTCACGGTTTTGGGAGAGTTTTCAGGAGGCCATGGGCACGGATTTGCGGTTGAGTACGGCATATCACCCGCAGACCGATGGGAAAACCGAACGTACAAATCAGATGTTGGAGGACATGTTACGTATGTGCATCATTGATTTTGGGGGTGGATGGGAGCAGTATCTTCCACTGGTGGAGTTTGCTTACAACAACTCCTACCAGTTCACCATTGGCATGGCTCCATTTGAGGCATTGTACGGTAGACCTTGTCGTTCCCCAGCATGTTGGTTGGAGGTGGGGGATAACAAACTACTTGGGCCGGAAGTGATTCAGGATACTTCGGCAAGGATAGAATTGATACGGAGTCGCATTCGGGTAGCTCAGGATCGGAAGAAGAGCTATGCTGATGCGAAGAGGTTCTTTAGGGAGTTCTAAGTAGGGGACCAGGTTTTACTCAGAGTATCCCCTATGAAGGGGATTATGCAATTTGGGAAGAAGGGGAAGTTGGCACCGAGATACGTGGGACCATTCCCTATCATCGAGCGGATTGGGTCTGTTGCCTAAAGACTTGGATTACCGGAGCATTTACACAGGATTCATGATGTGTTTCATATTTCCTCACTAAGGAAATATCTTAGAGATAATTTGGGTCATTCTCACATTGCTTTGGAGGACATCGATCTCCAGCCCGATAGCTCCTACGAGGAGGGGCCGATTGCTATTTTGGACCGAAGTGAGTGGAAATTGCGGTCAAAGATAGTTCCGTTAGTACGTGTTCAGTGGCGGCATCATAATGTCGAGGAGTCCACATGGGAGCGTGAGGATGAGTTGCGCGAACGTTATCCAGAGTTATTTTTACTAGGTACTTTTTGACACCCCGACTAATTAAATGGGATTAATTATCGATATTTATTTATGGGAAATGAGCATTTTTATCGATATTTATTTATGGGATTAATGGGCGCATTTTTATCGATATTTATTTATGCGATTAATTAAATTAAATGTGGATTAATTGAGAATTAATCCGGATAAAATACTAACGAGATGTGAGTTGGTATTTGATTATAATGTGTATATATGGCAATATATGAATATTGAAAATATTAAAATTATCGCGAGATAGAAATATGGCAATTTGGAAATTTTGTTGGGACGCGTGTGACAGTCGCGTCAAAAAAATATTTAATTAAAAAGTGAATTTTATTTTTATTAACCGTATGGTCATTTTGAGTGCGCCAACGCGTCCGGAAGGGTCTAAATAGTCAGAAAACACTAGCCGGGGGTTTAGTTTGGGTCCTGGGGTATTTTTGGGCCATACCGGCAACCCGAAAGGGTAATTTGGTAATTTCAGAATTTTGGTAATTAAAACCCACGAAAATTAGAGTTTAATTATGATTTATCATTAAACCCACCAACCCATTATCAGCACTAAACTAAGTAGTGGGCTATGGGAGAAGTTTAGAAAAGAAGTTAAAAGTCCAAAAATAAAAATAAACCTCCACCTCCATTGTCATCTTGAGAAGAACTTGTAGAGAGAGAGAGAGAGAGAGAGGAGAATTTTGCAGAGAGAGAGAGAGAGTAATTCAACCATCTCCAACCAACAACAAATCTGAAGAACATAAGGCAAGTGATTTAGTTACAATTGATTCAATGAATGTGTTCTTCCATGTTAGTGTAATTATCGAATTTTGTCTTGGAAGATTGATGTAGACCCATGAATTTGAGGATTAAAACTATGAACTATGTTAGGATTTGCATGTAGACATATTCTAGACGAATTATGAATTCAAAATATAACCTTTGATGATCTAAAAACGTATTTAAGAGGAGAATTATTAGTGTTCTTGAAAGAAATAGAAAACTAGGGTTCTTGATGAAGTTTTGATCCAAATAAAGCCCTTGGTTGATGAATTATTGGTTTTAGAACGTTAACAATGTTGTAGGATGGTTGTATGGTGATATTATAACGTTAGATTAGAGTTTCATGCATTATAATGGAGTTTTGGGATGATTTAAGGACTGCAAAACGAAGCAGTCCGTAGCCTACCTGGTGCGATCGATCGATCGACATTCATCAGTCGATCGATCGACCACCATCGATCGATCGAGGTCCAAGGTCAATCTATCGACCTTCCCAGAATGAGTAAAATTTTCCCTATTTAAATTTTAATGATGTTAACCCTTAGAAATTATCATTAGAGACTTTATGAATATCCTTAGACTTAAGGAAGACCAGTAGATATGGTTATAAAATTTGGACCTTAATTATAATTCATTTTGAGGAATTATTCTAAAACCTAATGAAATTCGATGAGTGAGAAAATATTAGGGTTAAAATAATCAATTTGAATAATTTGATGAAATGAGGTTTGGGGAAGACGGAAGAACCTTAAGAATAATGATGTTAAATGTGGAAATAATAGGAGACTTAGTAACCTCTTTGAGATAGGTTTTAAGTATAAGAAACTAGGATGTGAGATGTGTCGATAGTCTACATTATATATTATCGGAAGACCTAAAATGCATCAAATTGGAATAATGGTATAGGGATGTAGAATATACCTTTATTAATATTAAGATATCTAAGAAGTGTGAATGCTTAGTATATGATTTATGTGTATGACATACCTACCATTCTTGCTATCACGGGAGGTTTACGTTCGCTTACGGCCATCTAATCTTTGTGTGCCCATATTTAGATTGGTACCTCGAGGACATAGTTCAAGGGAATGACTTATTTATGAGTTAATAAGTCAGCTGACTATGGAGCGTAGGTATGTACGTGACCATGGATAAGTTGAATTATGTTCGCCTCCATTTTTGTGTGTTGTGCTTATTCTAACAATTCCTGAGAGATTCGAAATTTGTAATCCTTATGTACGTGATGTACCGGGATGAGATAGCAGAGTATGTGTGCACCGTAGCTTAGCCTCGGGGTGCATGTATTGTATATTTATGATGTGAATAATATACGGTAAATTGAAAAGAATTGTCATGTTTAATTGTGAGTATGGTTATGGTAACGTTATGAAAAAATAAAAAGGGGACATATACCAATAAATGGTTTTGTTAATAATTGGGAATCCGAGAATTAAAGTAGAACTCTCTATTTAATTGTTAAGGTCAGAATTAAAACGGGAACCGAGTAGAAATGTTAGAAACTCTTTTGAACTAGATAGATATGAGAAACACATGAATGGGTACAGGAACTAGATAGATATGAGAAACACATCCTAACATGTATTCTGCATTCATTGTTTTAATTGTTATTAAAGCACTTGTTGTTTTTCAAATACTCTCCACTTTCGGGCTCTGACCCGTTTGCTTTCAAATCTACTTTTTTGTAAAAACCTTTTAGGTGCCCAGCCACAAGGACACCATGCATAGTATTTCCATTCAGGTGACGAGCTGTAGCTGTTGTGGAAGTAATAGGGCCTTGACAGTAGATGCCTCTTTTCTAGTCTTGACTCCATATTCAGTTTCATCATTGTAGGGCATTTCGCCCATTTCTTTTGAGACATTTTATATTTCAGTTATTCAGGCTTTGGTTTGTATTTAATTCAGGATGCAGACTTGTTTTATTTATTTCCATATTGGGATTGTTGTGAGGAGTATTTCCTCCAGACTTATTAGTATTTGTTGGTTATTCTATTGCTTCTTTATGGTGAATGGTTATGTTATTCTTTCATAATTTCATTTATCGCATGTTAATCAGATTTAATTTAAAATTTGACATCATACTTTTTAAATACTAGGTGGTTAGTAATCATTAAAATGTTTTCGACAGTGATGCTGTTAACTGAACCAACTTGTCATTTTAGCTACCCGGTATTTAATTATTCGGGGTGTCACGGGGACATGGTCTTCTTCGATAGACATAGAACGTACTGTAGTAAAAACTTGACAATTGTGGGTGGGTATATAACTGATGAAGACTAGACAAAATGGTGCACAAGTTGGACATTTTCACCTATTTTGGCCATTTTCGTTTAGGATTTTATAGGCAAAAGGATAACACGTAGGGGAAAAGGACTCACATATGCAATGGCTTTATTTGACGCAATTAATTTATCTATTTTTTAATCGTAATTAGATGGTATTTTTGTTTTTGTATTTTTTCTAGTTGTATCTTCAAAGGATGATAACTTTAGCAGAGTCGTGTTGGATTTGGCTGAATAGGGATGAGATCTCGTTTCCTTAGAACAAGGATCAAGGAAATAATATATTGCGGTCTATTATTTTCTCAAAATAAAATCTGGGTAGGGGAATCCAACATAAGGGGCCACTGTCTTGGCGATGACGTGTGGACTAATATTATTTATATTTTTTTCTTGGAAGACATTCAACCTGGAATTTGAGGGGTTTTGGACCAGAATTCGGCCGTCTCTTTATTTTTTAAAAAAATTGTCAAGACAATTAGCCTATAAGTATCTGTTTACTTTGTGCAACAGGGTGTGTTCCAATAGCTTTTGCTATATGCAAAGGGGCGATGTGACTCGTTATCAAAGTCTCGCATTTCTTTGACATGGATCACTATACCGGATTGCTTGGAACAAGTAACCTTTAAAGTAAGTGTGACACCACTTTACCCTATTATTGAATAGTTGTGAAATCCTATTCGATATACCTCAATACTAAACAAACTTCGAATTTTACCTATCATCAAGACCTTAGGATCAAGGGATAAGTTGTTTTATATACCATATGGGAGGATGAAAAGAATGACGACATTTATTGGCAACTAGCCTTTCAGGGAGGTGACCTTTTATAAGTATGAGCTTCATCTGAGGAATTGACTTCTCGAAAGTATGAACCTCTCTTTAATGAGAGGAGACTTTTTTAAAGTACAAATTTCCTTCTGGTTAAAGTTACTTTCCTAAGTTATAAACATCTTTCAACTAGCTACTTTTGGGACCTCGAGGGTATAGGGTTTAAACAATATGAAAATTAAGACAATGTAGTGCATGATTAAAACATGTAATCTGTAATTTATACATACTTTGATGTTTATTTTATTGCGAGTGCCTTCACTCATACTTATATGTTTGGGAAATTGTACAATCCTGTATATGGGGACCTAAGCATGTATCTACATTGTGAGGCACCCTAAAAGAAAGGTTCCTAACTAGTTAAACAATTTACATAAAGTAGTCATGTGGGAGAACAATCTTAATTATAGTAAACAAAGCATATAAGAAAGTTCAGTTCTTTTGATTTTTCCCCAATGGAGTCTCTATAGTGGCATTATGACCCTCGTGGGTGAGCTTTTTATGATGTTGCACCCGGGGGTAGTATCTCGTATTGTTGGTAACAAGGATGCGCGAGTCACTACACCAAAATGGGTAGATAGACACTGTTTTAAACCATGACTAAGGACAATGGGTCTCAGTTTTGTACTGTGACCATATTGAGGGTGAAAAGATATGGGTCACGGTCCAGTGGGTGACATCAATGTTTCTTGGATGGCCACGGTCCAGAATCGTGATCCCAGTGTGACCATTTCTTAGTCTCTTTCAAAATTGTGACCCCTAGTGTGACCATTTAAAATCATAAAGTATATCT
The DNA here is from genome assembly GCA_949130495.1 of Sambucus nigra. Lineage (NCBI taxonomy): Eukaryota > Viridiplantae > Streptophyta > Magnoliopsida > Dipsacales > Adoxaceae > Sambucus > Sambucus nigra. Next base: position 472,630 of record CASBWL010000025.1, read on the forward strand.
TTAAAAAGGTCATGCTTCGAAACTATAACCCATACTGTGACCAATAGAACACTGAAAATTGACCACAATTCTAGATCATAACACTTATTGTGACTAATTAAATTCAAGAAGTGGTAATAATTACGGACCGTTACCAATGTAACGTGGCTATTTTGAACTAAGGTTAGTGACGTGACTAAGAATATGTCTCAGAAGTACGTACTCTCTAGGCTTAAGTGCAAGCCTGTTGTTCAAGTAATAATCTGATAAGTCGGGTATCGATCCTCAGGGAAATAGGACAACGGAGTTGTAACGATATTGGACAGACGAAGAAATCCTAACTCTGACTCTAAAGAAAGGAAAAGATGATTTGATTTGAGAATTGGCTACAACTAAATGCAATTTTGAAAATAATTAACTAATGAATGAATGGCACGCAATTACTCTAAATTACCTAAATTACTGATAATGATTTAACTGAAACTTGATCTATATGATGAAGGAAACATGACGAGAATACAATCCCTAAACCCTAGTGTATTGCATGTATAAAACTAATCGTAAATTTAAGTGATTAATTAGACCCAGAATTTAGTACTCCCAAGCATTACGTATATGAGGTTCAAGCCCGCACCATACTTAATCGGAGGACAAGTAAATCGGTATTGCGATAGTTACACTCGAATTGCATTCTGAAGCATACCGGTTACCCTGAAGCAAACGAGATCTAAAGATCTACAATTGTCTCATTTCTGCGCAATACGGTCATAATCGAATCATTCAATTTAGAGGATTACTTTTATACACATGCAAATACCACATCAGGCTGAGTTCATGCATCCCGGCCTTTAAAAACTTTGCCTAACATGATGAAATTAATGAAAATGATGGTTGAATTTCAGGAAGTCATGATTAAACTAAGGGAAATTGAAGAATGATGTAGAAGGAAGATTAGACAGAAGAAATTAATCAACTAACTTACCAAAGCACTAAAAGCATCAACTAAAATTACTTGTAATCATCGAAATCTAAACAAACTTCAATTCTGGAATTAAAATTGCAATAAATCTTCAAACTAGGGTTTTAATTGAGAAGGGAAAAATTAGATTATTTTTCCACCCCTTAAAATGATAATAAATAAATTTTAAATATCCTACAAGATTTCAAGAGTTTTAGGTTAACCAGAACTCTCCATTGGAGGAAGAGTAAGAAAACAAAATTGCGACAGTCGGACGGGTCCGGTCCTCCTTCGGTTCGATTCGGTTCGATTTGGCTGGGATCCGGATCAGTTCTTTTCTTTTCTGGCTGAATGGGTTCAGTACGGATCGGTTCGTTTAATTTGCCTCAGCTTCGATCCTTCTTCGGTCCGGTGTCCACTTGAACTTTGCATTTCGAATCGATCCGATTCTTCTTTGACTTTTTCTTCTATCTTTGATTGCTCATAACTTTCACGCCGAAACTCCCATTGAGGTTCCGTTTTTTCCAGTGTTCTTGTAATTGAATGCTCTTCAACTTTCCAGTTGGCCCTACCTTTGAATTACGAGTAAAAATTACAACTTTGCCATTTTGACTTTCCTTCTTCTCTTTTTTTATTCTTCCGGCATCTTTCTTTCTTTAGTGAGATCAAATACGTGTAAAATTAGTACAAAATACCAGAAACTTGGGGTACTTGTTAGAATAATTCAGTAGCAAGATTATGAGATAAAATCAAATCAATTGCTTTGTTTGAGGTGCTAAAAGTAACTAAATTAAAGAGATAAATTTGGAAGAATTTATGCCTAATCAAATCCCCCTAACTTAGAACTTTACACGTTCCGAGCAATGTAAAAGAATCCTAGCAAGGTTCAACTCTTGAAAATCATTTTATTGGGATAGAATACCTTTTTCGCGGGCAAGCGATTTGATTTAGCATATGCAACAACCCTTTAAACCCCTAGGTTACCCTAGTAGGATGAGTTGTGTCTCGTGAGGGTTTGCAGTGAATATACCCACAAAATTCGATAAAAAGTAAATTCCAAATACGCAAAAATTGTATAATTCAAACTTTCCCAGAAAATAATCATCATCAAGCCATGTTCAAGAGTCTCAAATCATAGTGCGTGTGTGCGGAGCCAGAAATTTAACCGCGGATTTCCCCTGATTGACCATTACGTTATTTATCCGAAAATTCTTTTTGATTTCAAATTCTCATGGGATGCTCTCTCAAATGAATCACTCGGAATGTGGCTATTCTCTCGGTGTGCGTGATATAAAAAGTAAATATATTGGAACCAAGTTCACGAACACAAGTAGAAATATGGAAATTTCATAGTGATTGGATCTCATCAATGGAATACGGTTATTGGGAAACGGGAACATCGCCTCTTTTTCACGCATTCAATCTCTTTTATTATCTTTTAGTGTCTTAGCTCTCCACGCGATAATTAATTTTTCAATCCGGACTCGGTTAGGACTTTTTCGGGCTATAGGTGTATTGGGTAACATGGAAATGGTTGGGAAATTCGGAATTGGAATTTTTTTCTTATGATGCCCCTTAGTGCTTTTTTGGGCTTTTGCTCATTTTCTATTCCTTTTCTCTATTTTTTTCTATTTTCACTTCTTTTCTTTTCTTGCTATTTTTGTTGAGCATTTCTATTCTTTTTCTTTCCCCTTCTTATGCACTTTTCGGACTTTAATGAGTATTCCATTTTCGCAATTCCGGGCTGCTTGGCTTTTTCGGGTTACCAAATGAAAGGGATAAATTTTATTCGGCTCAATTGGGTTATCAAAGGGATAAATTTTCACATCTTTTTATGGCTAATATTTTTGGGTAACAAAGAATGGCCTACTTCATTGTCCGAATTACTTATTAATTTACCATGTGCGTTTCAAGATGAATTTAATTTAGAGATTTGTAGCGCGCTTTTCAAGGCAATATCACACACATTTCTCAAAATCGATCAAGGTGAAAGACTTAAGATCCTCGACGACTTTTTAAGCGCTGAAAAGAACTTTGAGTTAACAACTAACTCAGATTGATTTATAATTTTCACAAAAATGAAAGGCTCGAATCTCACCGGAGTTGTTAATCTCCACATTTATTCGTTAAGTCGTCAATCTTCGCTCAATTTCCATCTTTGGTCAATTTCGGCTTTGTGTATTGTGTTTTTACAATTTGAGACTTTAAACCGACTTTTAATGATATTTTTTGAGAAATTGGAATTCCAATTTTTATTTATTTTGAATAAAAAATATTTTTGGATTTTCAAAGTTTTATGATTTTTTTGAAATTTTGGGGCATTTTTGAAAATTTGTGAAGTTTTACGAAAATGCACTTGTGACCCCCCTAACTTAGACTTTTGCATTGTCCTCAAGAAAAAAGGACTAAAATCTAACTCAAAGAGAATTAAAAGTGCAAAGAAATAAAACAAACAAATACTTAAAATACATAAAGACACTAAATGACACTAGCACCTGACTCAAAAATACCAAAACAATCACCCCATACATGTTGGGGGTGCGATGACCTCTCATCTCTACACAAACACACCCGACCCCACTCGCGGGATTCGATTCTCTCCTTATTTCTCCCGTCCTAGGATTATAAACCAACAATCGGAATACGTTGGGACCTCGCCCATAGATAAAGGAAAGGCCGGGAGGCTCGTCGTGGCTAATCGAAAACGGATCCTCATGATGTTGACTCAAAGTGTGGCATACGTACGCTGAATCAGAGGACACACCTAGGTTTCTTTCAATTTTTAGGATGCATGGGTCGTGCCCTAAGTCGGACGAAACATAACTTTTCTTATCGGTTCCGGGACCTCAAGTGGCATGGGTGGATGGTCACAACGAAGGAATTCATCAATTTTTTTCTTTCCATTCACTTTCGTCTAAGTGACTACAAGAGTCCAATAGGGATTGGACTCCAACAGTAAGGCTTTCATCCCCCTGTCCAAACTCTTTTTCAAAATCTTCCATGCTCACATCCTCTCTCTCTCTCTATCTCTCTCTCTCTCTCTCTCTCTCTCTCTCTCTCAAGTAGTGCCTACATCCTCCCTTACTTGCTCGATTTCTAACTCCACTATTTTTCTCTCTTCTAAGCCCTCTCTTTCTTTCTCAATCGCGGTCACTACACACATCTCCCCCATTTTTTTCTCATCGTCACAACTACCGCTATTACTTGATGAAATAAGGCACACCCCTAACGGCTCTCTCTTGTGGGACCCCTCATTCTCATGGATCGACACTAAGCAGGATCCCAGAGTATCTCCATAATAATTTTCCACAAGGTACTCCTCTACAATCTCGTCGATTACGCTCACCGCATGAAGATCATCTTCTTCCCCCGCCTATTGGGCGATATGGAAGATGTTAGTCTCTAAGGTCATGTTCCCAAAGGTGAGTTGCATCTGCCCATTTCGAGTATTGATAATTCCATTATCCGTAGCTAAGAATGGGCACCCAAGAATGGTGGGAACATGATTGCTCGAAGTGAAGGAGGGCTCCATGTCCCAAATGACAAAGTCTACTGGGAAGTAGAAAGTGTCAACTTGGACGATCACGTCCTCAACTATACCTCTTGGGATCTTCACGGTTCGATCCGCTAACTAGAGAGTGGTCTTTGTGGGCTTGAGATTGCTCAGATCAAGTTTCCTATAGATGGAGTAAGGGAGGATATTGACACTTGCTCCCAAGTCAAGTAAGGGTTTTTCAATTTTATTTTCTCCAATGATGCAGGAAATGGTGGGTGCATCGGGATCTTTGAATTTTAGGTGGAGATCATTAAGTAGAATGGAGCTCACGTTCTGTGCTAGACATACGTTTTTCTTTACCTTCATCTTCCTCTTCACTGTTAACAAGTCTTTGATGACTTTTGCATAAGATGAAATTTCTTAATGGCATCAAGGAAAGGTAAATTTAACTTTACTTGCTTTAGCACATCTAGAACTTCATCACGGGGGTTTACTTTGTGGGAAGGAACTAGCCTTTGAGGAAATGGTGTTGTGGTGGGTGGTTTCGCTACTACCTCGGGCTCACTAGTGTCTTCTTCATCACTCTCTTTCAAGGAGACATATTCGGCTTCTTTCGTGTCGAGAAAAATCTCCTTGTTTTTAGGTATGTCTTGTGGGGGAGGTGACAAGTCAACTACTCTCCTACTACGTAGAGTGGTAATTGTGCTACATTTCTCAGGATGGTCATGGGGTGTGGAGCTAACACTTGTTTGACCTTGGAGAGGTCTTTGGCCCTGGGCAGAAAACTTTCCCTTCTCTTGGATACTCAACGACGATCGCAACTTTAAAATGTTCACATTCATGTCGTTGATCATGCGCTCATGCCGAGCATTAGTTGCATTCTGGGTATTAATAAAGTGGTTGATCATATCCTCGAGATTTCTCTGCGGTGGAGTGATATATGCTCCTTTAGGTGGTGGTTCTTGCACATGTCCTTGCATGTGTGGAGCTTTTTGAAAGTGCGGTGGTGGAGGAGGGGCAATATGTGAATTAGGATTGATCGCAACATGTTGTTGCCCATAGCTAAAACCAGGATGGTTTTTCCATGAAGGGTTATAAGAATCCTCGTGCGGTGAACCGAAATTACCTTTGAATCCTCCTATACCACTGACCTGCTCTTGAAGCATCACTTTGTAGGCGGGTATAGTCGGGCATTCCTCAGTTGAACGACCCTCCTCACAAATTGTACACACCTTCTCGACGGGGTTTGGGATGGATCCAGTTGGTCCTCTTCCATATACCTCACGCAGGTCTCGCAGTCCTTTCTCAAGTACATTAAGTTGACTGTCCGTCATAGAATTATTTTCTACGTGAAATAGGCCGATCGCCGATGGAGTGGTGGTCACTTGACGATTTCGATTTTGAGCATTAGGGTCCGATGTATCCCAGGATTGGGTATTTTGGCGACATACCTCAGGTGAAGCTCAGCATCGTGGGTGTCTATGTCGACAAATGGACCACTACCCATGGTTTCAACGAGTTGCTTGGAATTAATGTTCAGCCCATTATGGATGAAGGAAATGATTTGCCATTTATCAAATCCATGATGGGGGCATGAAATGATTAACTAATTGAAACACTCGTAGCATCGATCGAATGACTCATTTTCTAATTGTCGGAAAGTTTGAATTTGAGCCTTGATGGAGTTCGTTCGATGTGGAGGAAAGAATTTCTTAAGAAATTTAGATTGCATCTCATTCCAGGATGCAATCGAGCTTGGAGGTAAAGACCATAGCCAGGTCTTAGCCTTATCTTTGAGCGAGAATGGGAAGAGTTTGAGGCAGATTACCTCTTGTGTGCAAGTTTGATCATTGAGGGTTTCACACACATCCTCAAATTCCGTGATGTGGAGATATGGCTTTTCAGAATCCATCCCATGGTAGTGGGGGAGCATCTGGATCATACCATTTTTAAAAAGAAATTGCCCTGCATTATACGGGAGTATAATGCATCCCAGAGTGAAAGTTCGCTCAGGATATAAGATTTCTCTCAACAGGCGGTATGGGGCCTCTTCCTCACCGGCGGCTGCACTACCATGTTGTGACATGTCTCTCTCTCTTAACGACTCGGTATCCTCACTTGGTATACTCGGGGCGTGCTGTGAAGTGTGTCCTAAGAGGGAAAACAGATTGTTATTTGAAATTGAGTGAGACGGTGTGGGAGATGGAACCCAGAACTGTGGATCGTTGGGAGTGTGAGGGCTATCAGGGTTATATTCTCATATCGGGCTTTCGTGAATGCAGATTGGAGTATTATGGGGAGGTGGAGTGAGTTCAGAATTTTGCATTAACGGGATTATGAGAGATGATAATGAATATTTTTGTGCTTTTTCAAATTTTTATATGTTTTTGGATTTTTGGAAATTTTTTGGTCAAAGTTTGAGATTAACTTGATCTAATCCTAAGTCTACCTAGATCACCATCAACGGCGCCAAAAATTTGACGCGACTAAGAATGTGTCTCAGAAGTCCGTACTCTCTAGCCTGAAGTGCAAGACTATCGCTCAAGTAATAATCTGATAAGTCGGGTATCGATCCTCAGGGAAATAGGACAACGGAGTTGTAACGACGTTGGACAAACGAAGAAATCCTAACTCTAAATCTAAAGAAAGGAAAAGATGATTTGATTTGAGAATTGGTTAAAACTAAATGTAATTTTGAAAATAATGAACTAATGAATCAATGGCATGCAATTACTCTAAATTACCTAAATTGCTGATAGTGATTTAACATAAACTTGATCTATATGATGAAGGAAACAGGACGGGAATACAATCCCTCAACCCTAGTGTATTGAATTTATAAAACTAATCGTAAATTTTAGTGATTAATTAGACCCAGAATTTAGTACTCCCAAGCATTATGTATATGTAGTTCAAGCCCGCACCATACTTAATCAGAGAACGAGTAAATCGGTATTGCTATAGTTACACTCGAATTGCATTCTGAAGCATCCCGATTACCCTGAAGCAAATGAGATCCAAAGATCTACAATTATCGCGTTTCTACGCAATACGGTCATAATCGAATCATTCAATTTAGACGATTACTTTTATACACATGCAACTACCGCATCAGGTTGAGTTCATGCATCCCGACCTTTAAAAACTCAGCCTAACATGATGAAATTAATGAAAACGATGGTTAAATTGCAGGAAGTCATGATTAAACTAAGGGAGAATTGAAGAATGATGTAGAAGGAAGATTAGACAGAAGAAATTAATCAACTGACTTACCAAAGCACTAAAAGCATCAACTAAAATTACTTGTAATCATCGAAATATAAACAAACTTCAATTCTGGAATTAAAATTGCAATAAATCTTCAAACTAGGGTTTTAACTGAGAAGGGGAAAATTGGATTGTTTTTCCAACCCTTAAAATGACAATAAATCAAGTTTAAATTAACCAGGACTCTCCATTGGAGGAAGAGTAAGAAAAAAAATTGCGACAGTCGGACCGGTCCGGTCCTCCTTCGGTTCGATTTGGCTGGGATCCGGATCGGTTCTTTTATTTTCTGGTCGAATCGATCCGGTACGGATCGGTTCATTTAATTTCCCTCAGCTTTGATCCGTCTTCAGTCCGGGGTCCACTAGAACTTTGCATTTCGGATCGGTTCGATTCTTCTTTGACTTTTTCTTCTATCTTTTACTACTCATAACTTTCACACCGGAACTTCGATTGAGGTGCCGTTTTTTCCAGTGTTCTTGTAATCGAAAGCTCTTTAACTTTCCAGTTGGCCCCACCTCCAAATTTCGGGTACAAATTACAACTTTTCCCTTTTGAATTTCCTTCTTTTCTTTCTTTATTCTTTCGGCTTCTTTCTTTCTTTAGTGACATCAAATTCTTGTAAAATTAGTACGAAATAGCAGAAACTTGGGTACTCGTTAGAATAAGTTAGTAGAAAGATTATGAGATAAAATCAAATAGATTATGTGATTCGAGGTGCTAAAAGTAACTAAATTAAAGGTATAAATTTGGAATAATTTACGCCTAATCAGTTAGGGGTCACAGTTCACAACTATGACCATAATTCACTGGTATTGGTCACAGTCCTGAACCGTGATTATCATGGTGGCATTTTAATTGAAATTTTTTTGGGTGGATTAGTCACGATCTAGATCCATGAATAATTTGACCATGGTTAATAACCATGACAATTCACATGTTAGTGTCACGCTTTGTCTTGGTCACATGATTAGTTACGGGTCTTGGTAGTGGCTCAAAGTTTTTGACCATGACCACTTGGTCACGGATCTATACCATGACCATTTGAGTGTGTTAATCTTCCTATTTTAGTGTAGTGAGTACTTATCCCCACTCTTTCATAGTGTCCCCCTCCCCCGGAGTCTAGTTTATCAGTCCGATATTAGGCTCGGTAACTTACACTTGGATGTGGTTTGATGCCATGTACAGTTTCTTTTAGGTTATGTCGATTGTTCATAGTCACCAGTCTATTTTATATAAAGCAAACAAAATGGTTCGAGTTAGCCCTTTTGGGGATAATCCTAAGGCAGGTTTTAAAGTATGCGATTGATCCATTGATTCCTGTTATGCGAGTTTAGGAATCGGATTACGAGTGAAGAAGGTGTTAGTCACCCCACTTGTTTTGTATGCTTCCTTAATTCTATTATTATTATTTTTACATTATTTGACTACTTTTTAGTTATTTTGGAGTTTATTTGGAGACCTTACTGTGAAGGTACCTTAAAGTGTAGATAGGTTCTTAGGTTGGAAAATAGTATAAGTGAGATGCATAGGAACATCATTCGACCAATGTAGGTACACAAGGATACTTATGTATGGCTCTGTGCTTTGTATAACTAGTGGCAGTTAGCAAGTGTGTGAGTGTGCGAGAAATCTCGTCTTCGAGATAGTTTGGTATCTCATTCGTGTTTTAAGGAGAGATAGAAAAAACGACATGAGATATGGATGCATCTTTGTTGTGATTAGTGTATACGTGTTTGCACGTTTGTATGCACTTGAGCACTAGTAGTGAAATTTAGGAGATCACTCCTTGAGATAGTTTGATATCTCATCTTGTGTTATTTAGATGCAGTGGATGAATTTCAAGAGATATGTGCATCTCTAAGGGAGATAACACATTATGAGACATGGATAAGGACTCAATATCGCGCCTACATACCAAAAAATACTTGGGATCAAATCCTACATAGTTCGGCTTATTCATGCATGCCAACATGATGTGTGTGAAAGTGTAGGGATGCGTGAAAGATAGAAAATTTGAGATAATTGATATCTCATTTGGATAATAAGAGATAATGGATGATAGATAAATGCATCTCGATGGGGACAATAAATCAGGGGACATATTATCGAGGTTCGAGATTATGAGAAGGACTCGATATTGCGCATACATATAAAAGAAGACTTAGGATCAAAGATTACGTATTTCCAAAAATGGGGTTGGGTGAGAAAAGGGTGTTTGGATTAAAAATGACGACATTTATAAGATATAAAACATTGAGAGACATATTATGAGGTTGGGCTTCACGAGTTTAGTTCGGTACAACGCCTACGTACCCAAGGAGATATGGGATTAAAGCCAACATATCTTTGACAATAGGGTTGGATAAAAAATGGGTGTTTGGAATATAATTAGAGGCAACCCAAAGAAATAATATGCAGGGAGATGTATCATATATCTTAGGGTTCATGAATTTAACTCGATATAGCACATGCGTACCCAAATTCTAGTGTATATCTAACAATGAGATTGGATGAGAAAGGGGTGTTTGGATTGAAGATGGAGGCATTCCTAGGATATAATATGTCGAGAGACCTATTTTGAGTCTCAGGCTTCACGAGTTTATCTCGGTATATCATCTACGTACACAAGCAGACTTGGGATCAAAGACAACGTAGTTCCAACAATGAGATTTGATGAGAAATGGGTGTTTGGATGAGAGATGAAGGCATCCCTAAGAAATAATATGCTGAGAGACATATTATGAGGCTTGAGATTCACAAGTTTATCTCGGTATATGTAATACCCCAACACGGTAAATTAACTAAATTATATACGGATTTTATATGAGGGACTAATCATAACTATAGGTATTTATGGGTAACAAATTGAATTATATAGGATAATTGTGAAGGATAATTGGAGAAGAAAATGAATCAAAAAGAAATGAGAAAAAGATAATTCGCATGACATGGGGTGTCACTAGAAGAGACAAGCTATATCGCGCGATCGAGGTCATTCGAACGACGTCTCTGGTCGTTTGAGTGATATCTTCGGTCTCTCGAACTATGTCTGATGCAGATAAGACCTTCCATTTTGTTGTCTCTTTGAGAACCGTGGGTCAAATTTGGATTGTTGGGATTAAACCAAGGAAATGTGTTAGATGTTGTTGGGTTTGTAGTTTTGTGTATAAGAGAGAGAGAGAGTTGTGGGGAGAAAACCCACGGCTAATTCCTCTTATCTCCCAAAGAGCGCACTACTTCCCCATTCCCTTACTACCATCTGCCATTTATTGTGCCAATATAGTGTAGGAATACACTCATGCTAGAATAATTAATTTCCCCATTGTTAAGTTATGTGCTACGAAAATGTAGAAGTGTTGTTGGGGGTTTTTATGAGGGTATTCTTGGATCAAGAAGGTGTAACTGTGGAAACATTTTTAGAGTGCGTTGGAACTTCCATGGAGGCCTATTTGGTGAAGCTTTTTCTGACTCCCTTTTGGGCCACCTTTGGAGGTGGGGGAGTCAACCGTCTTCATCACCACCACTACTTTGGAGTCATTTAGGTGGGGTAATCTACTCTTAGAATATTCGAGACTCTACTTTATAAATGTTGTAGTCATATTGTTATTGATTAAAGTAGAATTATTATGAGATAATGATGTGTTCCTAGTAAACTGAAAGTAGATATTTTTAGGGAATAAAAATGTAAGAAAATATCAGTTTTGTGTATTTTCTACCAAATAATTAATGGACATTTTTACGGAATAAAAATGTAAGAAAATGTCGTTTTAGTGTGTTTATGATAAAAAGAAATGATTAACATTTTTATGGAATAAAAATGTGAGGAAATGATATTTTTGTGTATTTCTAGTAAAGAGGAAATAATGGATATTTTGTGGAATATAATATTGAGTAATCTAAACTTTGTTGAAATATTTATGAAATAAATATTTCATAGTTCTTGCAAAAAAAGAGACTTTATGAACAAATGGACATTTGTTGGGTTTAAAGAAATTAATAAAATGTCTTTATGACTTGAAAATTATGTTTTTTGTAAATGGTATAAAGTTTTAGAAAAAAATATATGTTTAATCCACTTTGTAGGATTTTAGTAATTAAAGTCCACTTTCTCATGTGTATAAACTTGTAGTATTTTGATAATAAATATGTGAGAAAGTTTACTTATTGGGTTTTAACATAAAATTAGATAAAAGGAAATTTTAGTCTTTAAATTGTGCGGGAAAAAGGATGTTAAAATGTGAAAATATAGAGTATAAGACTACATGTGGTAAATGTAAATAATTGTAATTTCTAAGAAAGAAAAAGCAGTTTTGTAGAAAGGCTACTACCTTATGTGTTAAGGGTGTTAAAGTGACAAGTGTGAAAGTGGGCAAGAGTGTGGTGTTAAACAAGTGTTAAAATCTAAATCGTTTAAAGGTTAAGCTAGAAACTTAATAACCATTTTTGACAAATCACACTTGTTAAAGGGATAAATTGCAAGCTTGGCAAGTAGAGGGTGTAATGGTAATTTACTTAAAGTGGAACATTTTTTTGGAATAAAAATGTCAAAGAATGTCTTTACACTAATATGTGTAAAAATTAATTGAGTCCTAAAGCATGAATAATTTTAGTAAAATCATGTGTGAGTGGACAAGGGACTTTAAACAGAAAAGAAATAATTTTCCAAGTATTAATGAAAAAATGAACAGTTATGTCCAAGTTTTGTCTTCATCCGGGTAAAAGTAAAGAAGTGGAATAATGTGGATATGTGTAAAATGTTAAAAACATTAATAAGGACTAGGATGCAACTAGGAAATGGTCAAGAAGGGCCCAGGTCCCAATGGTGAAAAGCCTTAAATCACTGGCGAGAGTATATGGTGCGTATAGTCATCGGTGTGGGGCCCGTGTAAGTATGCGATAAAGGAAGATTCTGATAAAATATAAAAGGAATAAGGAACATGTCAACAAATGGGTTGTGTGGTAAAATGTGTTAATACAACCTAACTTGAATGGATGAAATAAATGTCCCGATAAAGGTGAAATGGACAAGTAAATTTGTGAATCTATAAATGTCCATAATTTATGGTAAAAAGGGTAAAGTAAAGTGGGCAAATGGGTGGTTAAGTAACCTAAGTTGTTAAAGCCATAAATTGTATAAGTGTGTATTGAAAGGGTTTTCGATGATAAATGAGTATTTTCTAACACAGTGAATGCGTGTGTGGAAATGGTAATTTTCAATAAAAATACTAAAGTATATTTTAATGAACAAAGAGGGGAATTTGCGGTAAAGGAATGAGTTGGAATAAATCAAGTGTAATGGTGTTAAAGTGTAATCTGATGTGTTAAACTAAGTGAGAAATGTTGAGTATGAATAAAGTAAGTCTTTACAAGATTAAGGTGAATTAATCTAGATGAATAAGATTTTCGGAAGTAAAACGATTAATGCATTTGAATATGTATTTTTCAAAGGTATATGTATATGTATATATATATATATATATATATTCGCATGCATGTGGTTATAGCATGTGGGTATTATTTTCTGTCATTCGTTTCTATATTGCTTTTTATATTACCCTGGGAATAGGCTCACACCCTCTATTTGTTACGGAAAGTTGGGTACGGTTTCGAATTTTGAGTCAATTATAGAGATACGTGTACTTTATTTATTTTACGTTAGTAGCTCCGTTTACTTGGATTCGGTGAGGAGGGGTTTTCAAAAGGTGGTGACAACTTATGAAAAACCTCCATCAATTCTTGTGAAGTTTTGACTAAAAACTTAAATTTCTCACCTAAATGTGTAAACTCTCTCATGTAGTCTCCGGGAGCATGTAAAGTATCATGTGTGGGTTCATGTGTGCCAGAAACACGTGTAGAAGAAAAATGTGACACATAACCCAACTTAAAACAAAATTCCCTAAGGTATCCTCTCCTTTTGCAATGTCAGCAAACATAAATAAGCCTAGGAATACCTCTCTTAAAAAATCTAGGACGCGCCCTCCTAATAGGAATGGGACGCCTAAGTGGGTTAGGGTGAGACTCACGTGAAGCAAACACTAAAGTGGGAACCAAGTCGGCTGCTAATTGGGAAGTAGAAGCACCGTTATGACTTATTACTAACTTCTCACCTTTACCCTTATGAACCACCTTTTCAACCTTCTTAGGTGCGTTCACAAAATTGACTTTGACCTCCCTGGAACATTCGAGATCACTCTCGAGTTGGGATACACGTGTCGTCAGAATAGACAACGTGTTGGTCAAATTGCACTTCTCCTTTCTTAAAACCTCCTTCTCTCTCTCCAAATCTAAAATCCGACAACCTAAATCCCTATTATACTTCTTTGTTTTCAAGGTCTTGGTGTATAAATCTCTAAACGGCTTTTGGAGCTCACTTTCATCTCCACTCTCCGCCTCACTTTCTCCCTCACTTGAAGAACACGAATCACTATCATCGCTCTCGTGTGCACTCTTGTGAGACAAAGTGGGTGTGCTCACATGACTAGAAAAAGAGATAACCATACCATGTGCTAAACTTTTATCGGACTCATCTCCCTCACTATCACTAAGTGTGATAGGCATGGCTACTTTCTTTCCTTTCTTTCTAATCCACGTAGGACACTCAAACGACTTATGCCCCTTACCCCGACATTCAAAACAAGTCACATTCTCAAAATCTTCCTCACTCTCCTCATCCGAGTCATTCTCTTTTTCCCTCTCATCGCTTTCTTTAGCCTTCCCTTTCTTTTTATTTTTCTAAAAAAATCTCTTTTTATTGGATGAGTTATTTTTGTTCATGTTGAGAAACTTTTTAAAAAAATTCGCAAACAAGGTCAAATCATTAAAATCAAAGTCTTCCTCAGAATCAGACTCGCAAGCTTTTTCTTTCTAATTTTCTTACACTGAGTCTTTTAAGCAATGCCATTATCCTTAGCCTTAATTGTTTTGGGAAACATGTCAATCTTATAGATTTGAAAATCTCATACAAGTTCTTCCAACTTAAGTGATTTTAAATTACCCAAAGAGTTCAAAACAGTGCCTTTAGGAATAAAGCGTTTTGGAAGAGATCTCAAAATATTTTTAATGACACGCGTGTTATTAATAACTCACCCAAATTAAAACATGTGTTAACAATGTCCGACAAACATGCATAAAACTCATCAAAGCATTCGGACTCAGACATGGTGATAGTCTCAAATTGGGTGGCCAAATTTTGTAATTCTGATTCTTTAATCGCATTCGTACCCTTATGTGTCAATTTCAAAACATCTCAATCCTCTTTAAACGTGGTGCACGTCATAATTCGGCGGAACTCGTCAGGAGTGACAGCCCCAGAAATAGCACTCAAACCACGGGAATTAAAATTAGGCATTTTATAATCATCTTCGGTCCATGCTGACACGGGTTTTAAAGAGGTGACGTTATTAACGGTGATCGTGGGAGGAGTCCACCCATTTTCACAAAGCAACCAAACACGCTCGTCAATATCTTTTAAACTAGATTTCATGCGAGCTTTCCAATATGCATAATTATTCCCATAAAAATAGGCACCTTGTTAAATGAACGTTCCATTTGAAAATTTGCGATTACAAACTTGATTTTAAAAAAAATCAATCTCACACGATTTTGCAAAAAATAGGAATACGCGATAAATTAGCGCAACCTGCTCTGATACCAATTTGTAAAGTGCGACTGTGTAATAATTGATTAAATTCGCAAATATCCAACTAAACCTTATTTAATTAGAGTCTACTTTTAAGTCAAATAAATTCATCCCTTAAACATGCATCTAAATCAACCCATCAAATATAAAGCATGCGACACAGTAAATATGCCGAGACACAGAATTCAGGAAAAAACCACTTTCGGGTAAAACCTTTATGTCACTATGAATTTATAAATCGCAACTTACAATTACATAGAGAAATCTGCAATGGATTAACGCGCAGCCAACCCATAAAGACATGCAGTCTTGAACTCAGTAAGAGAATACACGCAGGACCCTCCAAGGACTCGCAGCCCAATCTTCAGCAAAGAATCTTCACGCAGCAAGATCCTCAATGACACGCAGCCATATGTTGTAGAGAGGCACTTCACGAAAGATGTGCAAAAATAAAGTGTTCTTGGGTTCCATAAGATTCACAAAAGTATATGAGAATTTTGGGTGAATCAAAACATGAGTTTTGGGACTCAAAAATATGAAGACATGAGGAGATAAAACTCTTAAAAACGTCTTTCCAAGTCTTGTAAAATAACTCCCCAAAGTTGGATTTTATAAGGAAACCAAAAAGAGTTTTAAAATTCTAGAACTTTTGCCAGTGTCAGGTACCCCAAACTAGTTTAGGTGTACCACGAACCGGTTTGGCCTTCGGTTGGCAGAAATTCGCTGGTTTGGGGCTTAAAATTCACAACATTCTTCCAAGTCTTTTCTCTGAATTTTCTCAATTTTCAAAGAGCTATAACTTCTTCACCGTAGCTTGTATTGAGGCACCGTTTCTTCCAGTGTCTTCGTTACGGAGAGCTCTTCAACTTTCCTGTTGACTAAAACTCCAGACGGTGGCTATAAATTTACCAAAATGCCATTGAACTTCCATATCTACCCTTCTTTCACTGTTTTGACTTCTCTTGTGTACCAATTGCATTAAGTCCCTAACATCATGGAGCGTGAAGTTGTTGAGGCAGATGTGGGACACATGATGGATATGTTAAATGTTTGATTCCCTGAATTCAGATTGAGGCCGTCGTGTGAGATCGTGTTGAGACGTGCCAAATGTAGCGGCATACGACATACATAAATGTAACATTTCGGACATGATAAAAATGTCCTTACAACAACCTTACAAAATTTAACCTTGTGGAGGCTTCAAAGTTGAAGAAAACTTGATATTTGGATCTGTATTGTTGCCTATGATCTTGAGCAATTCTTCAATGGTTGTAGCGGTATATGACATACTCAGTTGATAATAAACATTTATAAAGATATGTCCTTACAGGATTGATATATTATTTGTTAAGAATTTTTTTTAATCAAATTCTCATGTTTGAAAAGTATTGTATGAAAACACATATTTGGGGTGTCGTCGCTTGGATGATCTTTGTTCGCTCGAAAAAGTGGTGAGAGTAGCCGAATTTTAGAGTTTGGCCTCCAAAGTTTTGGGCTGACACAACTGATTGGAGGTGAACTTAGCATCCCTATAGATACGATAATCGTTGTTATCGGCTTCCGACCGTGATGCAAAAAATCTAAACTCAAACTACACTTGTTTTATAAGTATAGTAGTATGTTCGGGTATCGAAAATCTACAGGGATTGTCTGACATACTTTAATTGACTTATTGCTTCTAGAATAAAATTGCAAAAGTTGATGAGGTGAGATAAGAGAAAAGGAGAGGTTAATTTCTAATTAAGACAAATTAAAATAAATAAAATGGGATTAGGGTCACCTCCCAGCTATGGGCTAAACAATGCATAATTAGAATTTTGGTTTGAAAACATTTAATTGAGCATTTAAAATTAATTATAAACATCACACATGAAGAAATTTAATCCAAAATGAGGGATAAAACATTTAATAAAAAATAATCACACGTGGATTAAATTCAGAATATTGCTATAAGCATTGACGCTGCGTGAGAAAGAAAGTCAAATGCTTAACATTCCAACTTTAATACATGCATTTTTAATTAAATGTAATTTTAGGGAAAACCTAACTTGTAAAGGGTATGCACCCGCTTTAAAAATATCTAATACCAATTTGTAAATGGTATGCACTAGCTTTAAAAGGCTCTGATACCAATTTGACAATGTCGTGTGTAATACTGATTCAAACGGATTCGCAATTTTCCAATTGAAAATTATTTAATTGGATGTCTAAATTTGCACAAACCAAACACAAATTTTATTCAACCCCTAAACATGCATCTACGTGTCAAATCCAATCAAAAATTAAATCATGCGATGAGTAAGCCGACACAAACAGATTTCAGGGGAAAAAACCTTTCGGGTAAAACCTTTATTTCACTATAATTCGTAATCAACTTACACGGATTATAATAAAATCTACAGTGGTACACATATATACCACAAGGACACGTAGCCCAATCAGCCCAGGAACATCGCAACACTACCTATGACACGCAGTCAATCAACCCAGTATCTCCCTCAAGTGGCACCTATTATCAGCCATAGATTTACCCTCTCTACAGGAGAAACTTTACTAAAGTTGTATTTAGGATTCCAAATGATTCACAAAGTATATGGGATGCTTGGTGTGAATCAAAAATGTGTTTAGGACACAAAAAATTGAAAACTTGTAGTTGTAGGTCTATCAAAAACGTTCTCACAAAGTCTTAAATAAATACACCACCGAAATAGGTATTTATAGAAAAAATAATTTTCTGAGGCGGTGCGCCGAACTGGTTCACTTTTCTGAACCAAAATTTCTCCTTCCTTTAATCTTCATTACTTGGAATGTTGAATTCGTGGAGAAAATTAAGTTGCATGATAATCGGATCCGTCTTCTTTAGCATATGACTTTGAACATTTCTTCGACGGTTGTAACGGTAAACAACATACTCTAATGTAACACGAACTATGGAAAATATGTCCTTACAAATCTCCCCCTATGTCTATGCTGGCACAAAATAGAAAATTCGAATTATAAACAAAATGCCTATACAAAACTACCATCGCACGAATCCAAAAATGGAATGATAAATTGTAAGACTCAAACTTTCTTCAAAAAACCTTCAACATCAAAATCTCATATCTTTAAATTTTCTTTGTCATCATCAGGGTGTGCAATAATAATCTTCAATTTTGATACCTGCACACGAGACAAGAAACAAATAGCTTCGGGACGTATCGAGTTTAAAGAAATGATATAAGCATAAACATGACAGCATAATCAATTCTCTAAAATATATAAACTCCCCCATAAAGTCATAATTCGTTCTCTCCCTTTTTATTTTTCTGAAATAGATAAGAAAAATAATAAATTTAAGAAATCAAATTGAGGTTTCATGGTAAACAAAGCAAATAATTTTTTTTTTATTTTTCATATAAAAAAGAAAAAATGATGTTACAAAAATCACACACCGTGAATTTACACTAAGATAGACAAATCTTGGAAATGGAATGAATAGGTGTGAACAGATTCGATAGAAAATCCACTCATTCATGACATGTGTGGAAGATGCATAAGTGTACTCCTAATGAATGAACACCAAAATAGTCCTTAGGTGTAAAATTGTTGAATTTAGATGACATCTTCTTAATCATATCAAAAAATCAAAGTATAAATGATTTCCACACAAATAACGTCCAAAATTTATGTAATGCTTTTTCATGACTTTCAAGGGCGTGCAAAAAGTTTTGAATTCCATCCAAACTCCCTTGTTAAATGATAATACTTTTTATTTTTCTTATAAGGTGATGTAACTAAAACCTATTGTCCCATTTTTGGCATATTTGTATTTTTATTGTCTTTCAATTTTTTCGGGCTCTTTTAAACCTCATTGGACCCCAAATAATTTTCAATTCCTCACTTTTTAGGTCTGATTTAAACGGTGGCTTTATCGCAAAGGAAAAATGAGTACCTTTGCAGCACTGTCCCATTTTTCAAAATAAATCACACAAACTCACAAAACGGTTATTATATGCACCAATTTCGTGTCAAGTTTTATTGCATTTGGTTCGTTATATAGACAAATTTGAGATGGAAATATTCAACCAACATGTGATAGACAAGCCCAAAAGTCAAACAAATCTATGCATGTGTGCAATAAAGGACAGTATGAGTCAAACATGTAGGTAGCAACACAATATTGCAGCTCAAAGACTCCAAACTTTGTAAAGCACATGAATGACGCAATTATTATCTCAAAACACTATCAAAAGTGACATGGATATGGCATGATGTTGTGACTCAGTCATCCAAAATTTCCATTCATATATGGTGTAAATAAAATACAAAACTCTTTTTGGATTTTTCAAATTTAAAAAAAAAATGAAAATCTTTTTTATGTTGTTCCAAAAAATTTCAAAAATGAAAATCTTTTTAGTTTTTCGAAAAATATATCAAAATGAAAAATATAAATACAAAAATGATACATACTAATAATAGGGAAAAAATTCATCATGAAAATCATCCTATGCTAGCTAACAAGTCTAAACCTCATCCATTAGGTGCACAGGAGTTTTCCAAAGATGGTGACATCTTTTAAAACAACGCCAACAAATCGTGTGAAGTTTTGACTAAAAACTTTACTTGCTCCCGAATATGTGCAAACTCTCTATCATTATGTGAAAGAAAAGTAACATGAGTGGGTGCATGTGTGTGAACACGTGTAGTAGCATAATGTGACACATAACACAATTTAAAGAAAAACTCCCCAAGGTATCCTCTCTTTTTGCAAATGGGAGCAAATGTAAATAGGCCTAGGTACACCTTTATCAAAAACTCAAGTATGTGCTCTCCTAATAGTGTGACACCCCGCCTAATTAAATACCGGGCGATCACTCCTTCATTAAATTAAATCAAGGTAAACAGTTGGTTCATTCTCAGCATCACTGTCGATAAAAATACATTTTTCAATTTAACACCCTAAATAATTAAGCTAAGTGTCAAAACCATTTTCATACATACTTTCCAAATTTTAATTAAAGAAAAAGATTTATTTATTTAAAAACAACATTTCTACAATTAAGAATCACATCACAGTAAACCGAATAATATAATACATTCGCCAATCGAATGTGCGCATATAAAAACTAAAGTCACAAATCCAAACTGAATAAATCCCATAGAACAATACTGGAAACAACTGAAATATAAATGTCCAAATAACAATGAAATAATGGAAAAGGGTGACACATGCCCAATAAATGAGAATGCTAGAAGTGGAGTCAATAGAGGATGCCGTCTACGCAAGTGACCTGCAACTCCCACCTAAGCTGCAGCACGTTCCTCTCAAGGGATCCTAAGCAAGACGCCCCTGTGGCTGGGCACCTGAAATATATACATATATATACAAGAGAGAGAGAAAAAAGAAACGGGTCAGAGCCCGAAAGTGTGTTTGATTTTAAAATACGTTTAGCAAGTATTTAAATTGATACAGGCCAATGCAACAACATATTAGTGCGACACTCTCTTGAGAAAATCTCACCTCTCTTCTAATGTGCACCCATATCGCACTAACCTTCCCAACGGTTTGTTTTATCATTTATCGCACTAGTCTTTCTAAATGATTTAGCTCATCTTAGATTACTAGTAAGATTTACAATTCATGATTTCATTTTAAAAAGAATGTTCCAAATAGTAACCAAAGTTCTCTATTTTAACTTTATAAAATCAATAAAGTTTTCCAGTGACATATTATACTTTCTCAAAACAAGTATTCATAATTTATAGTCCAGGATTATTTCTCACTTACTACGTTACAGCAACAGTTTAAATTCCCCAATTCAGATATATATATTAAGCACTCGTATAATATATATATATATATATATATATATATATATATATATATATATATATATATATATATATATATATATATATATATATATATATATATATATCCTATCAGCACCAACATAAAAACTATGGTGCGGGCATACTCTGCTATCCAATCCCCGTATCGCTCACACTAAGGGGTATACAAGTTCGGAATCACTCTCGAACTGTAACAACATATATACACAAAACAAGATTGAGGCGAAGCATAGATTCCAAGTCTCTAAGAGGTCAGTACATACCCTCACGTCTCTTAGGACCGTCTGAACTATCGGTCCGATAGCCTGTACCAAGGATATCTATCTTCTAGGGTACAAGTCAAAATCCCCCATAAAGGTCCCATCGAGATAAGACTGTCCCAGCGCGGTAACCTCAGGGATAGCAAGTAGTGAGGGTACGTTTTTCACACGTATATAATATATGCATACACAACCACATAAATATACCACTGATCATTATATCAATATAGGTTTCTCTCATCACCCATAATTACGATATTTATCCTTAATTTACACATTATTAGTCTTACGTATAAGGTTTCATCCCTAACCTTAACTCGAAGGGTTTTCTCACTTATTACATGACACTCGTGGACTATCTCCTCGCAAATCTGAAATTCAGTAAGTGTCTTTATTAGGTTCCAACGTAACTCTCTTATGCGCCTCACCCTTTAAATTTATAAATTTACCAACCCTAAAGTAAATATCCCATAAATACCATTCTCGTTGAAGATTAAAGGTCCCAACATTTATTCATATGCCCTACTGGTCCTCAATGTCTCCCAAATCATTTTATCAAGAATGCCCAAGAATTATATCACGACAATTTGAATTTAACTCATTTAAAAAGGGAATTAGGAGTCTGCCATGAGGGGTCGATCGATCGAAGCTTGGGGCTCGATCGATCGAACCTTTGATCGATCGAAGGTCTAGGCTCGATCGATCGATCAAGCAGGTCTGCGAAAAATTCTGCAGAATGCAGTTACAGGTTTCATCACCAAAATTACACCAAATCCATATTTTCGAGTTCCAATCGTCCCAGAATTCTACTAGTAACATTATAACAATATACCAGATGATTCTAACGTAAGGCATGTACATATTCATCATTTAAACATGGATTTTCAACCTAAAATTATATCCAATTATCAAGAACCCTAAAATTTTCTTAAACAGTTTTCTAACAAATCTTTCTCCAGAATTTCTTTCTTATGATCATCAAAATTTCGTGGTTTATTTCCTCTACATGGCAAGGGTTTCCAGAATCAACATATAAATCAATACTACATGGATTCTCCTATCATAAATTGGGTTTTCTTCCATAGTTTTCATCACAAATCATTCCTAAACTAATATGAAGATTGCACCAACGAAAATAGCAAGTTAAACACTTGCCTGGGATTTTTGGTATTCTGATTCACGGCTGATTTTGGTATGGCTGCGTTCCTTGTCTCGCGATCTACGCGGTGGTGGTGGCGGCGGTGCAAACCGGTGACTTTTTGGCCTTGAATTGCCTTGGAGCTCTCTCCTCTCTTCTCCAATGGTCGTCACTTGTTTTCTGAATATTCTAACCCTAAAAGACTAAACTAGTTGGCTGATATAGGTTGCTGAATTTCGTGGGTTTAATTACCCAAAAAGGTTAAATGACTAAATTGCCCTCCCGGGGTACCAATTAGGCCTAAAAACACCCCGAGACCCAAACTAAACCCCCGGGTACACTTTTCTGACTATCTCGACCCTTCCGGACGCGTTGGCGCACTCAAAACGACCATACGAACAACTTATAAAATATTTACTTTTTATTTAACAAAATTAGTCCTGACGTGACACGGGCTCGTCTCGACTTAAATTTCCGAAATAGTCATTTAATTCACTCATGACAACATTATAAAAATAAATCTCATATATTACTATACTCATCCAGTAATATGCAACAAATAATAAATTTCCAATAATTACTAACTCTCGTCACGCTAGTAAATATTCAAAGCAACATTCCGGATTAAAATTAAATTAATTTATCTCAATTAAACTTAATAAATCCCATAATTTTAAAAGCTATAAAAATACGGGGTATTACATACTTCCCCCCTAATAACTGAATTTCGTCCCGAAATTCGGAAAATAAGGCCTATCCGATAGCACAATTCTAGATATCCTTTTCCGTACACAAACTAACTACACATTACGGCGCTCAACTACTATAGCCCTTTATTCACAGCAACATTATTTTACATTCTCATTAGAGATACTTCACCTTGTGCTCCCAACTGACAACATTCGCATGAGTCACGCTTATACGTTATACATTTCATTATCTCACTAACATTAGGAGGCCGCACCCTACTAAAGACAAATACTCGGATCATTCATATACAAAACTTCCATTCTGAGAAAATATTACGAACATTTGATCACTCTTGCTTGCCTAATACAGTCGTGGAACTCTACCACATTTATCGGAAGTTCTCTTGACCGATCCAAAAATTCTGATTACCTACTCTACTCTAATCATACGAAAGGAGAATAGTCGAGGTTCTTCCATAACAAAACCTTAATAAGTACCTTGTACGCGACAAACAGGTACGAGTGCTTCTACCGAGCATGCTTGAAATCATCGTACCAAGATTCCAAAATCTCCTTCAAGTGGCTCCCCTAATCTTTAATCACTATGCGCTTATTCCCTAGCTAAGGGTGATACATCCTACTCGAAATGAAATCTTATCTCCGTTGGTTCCTGAAATCCCATTTCCAAGGTGGGATTCACCACTCTCATCCTGATTCAGAAATTTATACTGCGCCGGACCATGTACTGGCGCGATCCTTCCTTTCGAAGGGAGTCTGAGCATACTAGTTAATATTGTAAGCCAGCCCAAAGGAATATCAATCACTTCCTTCTCGGCGACTTAAAACACAAGTTCGGGGTAAACCCTTGATCTTGTTTTGAGGATAGCAACCCATCCAAGGACTGTACTAACTTTATCGACCTCTTCCAATTTCAGGAATTATCGATAAACACAAAATTCTTTGGTTGATTCTCCGCTTTCAACCAAACCTTACTTATGGGCGGTGCATGTAGAGACTACTCACTACGTCTCGCTAAACATCGATTCTTCCCTTGAAATGTCTCACATTAAGTGACACGTAATACTCCCCTTCCTCCTTGGAGTATGCCGAAAGTTCCGACCCGTGCTCTTCTCTCCACGAAGCGCACTTCTGGATATCTTATACCATATTAACATCCTTACTCTTTGTATGCGCAAGTCTCTCTCACACTTGACTAATAACAACTCCGCTCCGGGTGTTCTTCATAATCATTAAATTCTACTCTATTCAAGGAATACAAATTCTTGAGTGGCTTCCACAGCCTTCCAATCAAGTTAGGGCGTGCTATTCTAATTGCACACTTATGTATGGATTATCGCCCCTCATGTGACGTTTAATCCACTCTATCACTTCCACTTCGTCATACTATTCCCACAAACATATATTTCACACGTCTATTTCCACGTCCCTTCGATTCGGACCATTTTAACTGTAGTTAACCAAGATGCCCACATTTTTGCAACACTCCGACCGCCCTGGGAGAGGGAACGGCGTGCTACTCATCTGTAGAACTAACTAAATTCAACGGAATAGAAGGAATAGGGCATTCAAATTCCATGACAATAAAAGAGGAATAATAATTCTCAACCTTCCTCAGATAAGTACAACAATTTTCCCAAATAGGTACAACAACTAAAGTAAATCACTAACGCTCTATTCATAAAAAAAAAATTTATAGGTCATCTCTTTTGTATAGTATAAAGTTCTTTCCAGATAATCCATGCTAAAAATCATTCCAACTCTTTATTCACTTTGTGTTCTGTACGCGGTTATGATATTCGGGTACTCTCAATCACCCTAGAAATCAGAATTCTTAAATTCTCCTTATCATAGTTCCACCCCTCAACTTGTGGGGACAAATTTCAATGTTTTCCTACCACAAGATCCGGCTCCAATAACCTTAAAACAAAATTCAACTTCCAACTTACATACATAATTACTTGATCCCATTTCGACCAGGGTACCAAACTCGTGGAATAGTGACCAAATGTCTCCCTATTTCCAACCTTACGCTAAGTTTCATGCGTGGGATGTCTCGCAAAGAGAAATCCAAACAAGGAACCCCCCCGATACACTACTACCTAGCTTTGTCGGTCATCGAAATCCGTTAGGTCCTCCGTCCGTGGTATGTACCCCTTTATTCCGTCTCTTGACAGAAAAGTTACAATTCTCCGGTAATTATGCTTAATAAAGAACGTTTCACCAATTTCACTACCGTATTGGTTGATGGTAATAGCATTCCATAAACATCGAATACATACAATCGGAATTCTCGAAATTCCTTTCCCTAATAATAGGGGTATAAAGATTAACTCCCACATCTCTAAAGGTTAAATATAACAATGCACTCTTCCTATCACTAAGTCCGGAGTGCTAAACATAATACTGAGTCAAATCTTTTCGCTCAACGGTAAATCCCGATACATACGGAATTATACTAACAAAGTCTATACATACATTGGCATCGAATATCTCGAGCCCACTGTCTCCTCCGAAGTCTCTAGGGTAGATAATATAAGTGCGAGTCCAACTTTCTTACAGGTAAGCCTCGCCAAAACAAACATGAAACATGTTGCACCAATGCAACTACTCCAATAGCCTTGCAATAAATGCCCACTATCATACTATTCATTTTTATAACATTTTAACAAAGATAATATCATACTCGTGTATCGCATCACTACAACAAGCAATCTCTATAAAGTATAAAACACTGTTAATATACTCACCCATTCTCAGCGGATAGCTCTAAAGAAAATCCCGCTACACTAAGGAAAAATATTCACACAATGGTAATATTTCTAATTATATGCATTAAACTCGTCTCACATGCTAATCTAGAAATGATCAAAATATGGTGACTCGCTCGTGTCACATAAACACGCCTCATCCTCTGAGGATACAACATACACTTCTACCTTGACAATCGTCTTGGATGTGCAAATGGTTTCCGGACGTAACACGTCTACACAAACCAAACAATATTACCTTACTCGTTGCCTTTTACTAGGCACCGTATTCTTGCCTTTATACTTACTTTGGAACATATTATCGTGAGCGATCTCACTCCGCACAAAATATCTCAACACATAATTCACCTATCACCTGTCCTACTAACCAGGTTAGGATTGCCCTTTCCTCAGACATTAGTAGACTCGATTCATGTTAACCATCCCGGTTGTTCCATAGCCTTTTTAGGCCATAAAGATCATGTTACTATCTATACTAGTACTTACTGAATTTACCATCACTTGGTAAGAATTTAACTGTCTGAAGCATTTAAATGGTTTTCCCTGATGTGTATCCACATCCTTCTGTGGTGCTATACCACCACCGTTGCATTCAGTATCATTCTCGACTAAATTCTTCGATTCCTTTAACTTCCTCCACAAAGAAGCGTTATCATCTATTCTGACACAATATGACAATGTCAACCTCTGGATCGTTCGTCCACCAGAATTTCCTCCTCGAGTTTTATCAACTATTATTACGAGTTGGTCTTCCACTTGGAGTCGTTTTCCCCACTTGTATCTACATCTTCTGATACAAAATTGGCTAACGGTTAAGATTCAAATTCACGAATGGACCCCTGATATTCCCTCCCTCGAAGAGTTCAGAACCACATTTGCTTCTCATCCTGAACAGTTAAGGAAGGAACATACAGTCAATACTGTACCTCAGGTTCTCCTATAGGCATAGCATTCCACTTCTAAAATTGGTGGTTGTCTCCAACCATTATAATTTCGTCCCGAAAGCCAAGAAAATTTTTCTCTAAATTTTCACTTTTGGTTTGCCACACTCCGTTCTACATTTAAGCCTTTGGATACTTTACCGCCTTTGGTAAAGACACATACAATTTTCGCGTTTCTAAAATTTCCCGTTGATAGTCTCTACACGTTTTTGTAAAACGTTGGGTAAGTTTACCCCCGCACCTCATTTGACTATAACAGCATTTAAAAATCATTGCTGCACCTTAGTCGCCTTTCAAGTCTTGGCTTCTCGTGCCATAATGGAGGTGACCTCGACTACAGTCGTCATCCTCGAATATATTTCCTAATCTCAACTGATCCCTGCCTCCTGATGTACGCTTAACGGTCTTCTTCTGACATCCGTCATCGCTCGGCACACGCACACATCCGAACGCAATTAGAATTCACTAATGCATACATATTATAGCAGGAGAACGAAATCTCGCCAAAGGAATCGACAATCCTAAACATAGGGCTCTATAACAAACAAAGTAACGCTGAAAGCATAATAAGCCGTACAGATCCTAAGGACACTAGAACCTGATGCTCTGATACCACCTGTGACACCCCGCCTAATTAAATACCGGGCGATCACTCCTTCATTAAATTAAATCAAGGTAAACAGTTGGTTCATTCTCAGCATCACTGTCGATAAAAAAACATTTTCCAATTTAACACCCTAAATAATTAAGCTAAGTGTCAAAACCATTTTCATACATACTTTCCAAATTTTAATTAAAGAAAAAGATTTATTTATTTAAAAACAACATTTCTACAATTAAGAATCACATCACAGTAAACCAAATAATATAATACATTCGTCAATCGAATGTGCGCATATGAAAACTAAAGTCACAAATCCAAACTGAATAAATCCCATAGAACAATACTGGAAACAACTGAAATATAAATGTCCAAATAACAATGAAATAATGGAAAAGGGCGACACATGCCCAATAAATGAGAATGCTAGAAGTGGAGTCAATAAAGGAAGCCGTCTACGCAAGTGACCTGCAACTCCCACCTAAGCTGCAGCACGTTCCTCTCAAGGGATCCTAAGCAAGACGCCCCTGTGGCTGGGCACCTGAAATATATACATATATATACAAGAGAGAGAGAAAAAAAAAACGGGTCAGAGCCCGAAAGTGTGTTTGATTTTAAAATACGTTTAACAAGTATTTAAATTGATACAGGCCAATGCAACAACATATTAGTGCGACACTCTCTTGAGAAAATCTCACACCTCTTCTAATGTGCACCCCTATCGCACTAACCTTCCCAACGGTTAGTTTTATCATTTATCGCACTAGTCTTTCTAAATGATTTAGCTCATCTTAGATTACTCGTAAGATTTACAATTCACGATTTCATTTTAAAAAGAATGTTCCAAATAGTAACCAAAGTTCTCTATTTTAACTTTATAAAATCAATAAAGTTTTCCAGTGACATATTATACTTTCTCAAAACAAGTATTCATAATTCATAGTCCAGGATTATTTCTCACTTACTACGTTACAGCAACAGTTTAAATTCCCCAATTCAGATATATATATTAAGCACTCGTATAATATATATATATATATATATATCCTATCAGCACCAACATACAAACTATGGTGCGGGCATACTCTGCTATCCAATCCCCGTATCGCTCACACTAAGGGGTATACAAGTTCGGAATCACTCTCGAACTGTAACAACATATATACACAAAACAAGATTGAGGCGAAGCATAGATTCCAAGTCTCTAAGAGGTCAGTACATACCCTCACGTCTCTTAGGACCGTCTGAACTATCGGTCCGATAGCCTGTACCAAGGATATCTTTCTTCTAGGGTACAAGTCAATATCCCCCATAAAGGTCCCATCGAGATAAGACTGTCCAAGCGCGGTAACCTCAGGGATAGCAAGTAGTGCATGAAGGTTTTTCACACGTATATAATATATGCATACACAACCACATAAATATACCACTGATCATTATATCAATATAGGTTTCTCTCATCACCCATAATTACGATATTTATCCTTAATTTACACATTATTAGTCTTACGTATAAGGTTTCATCCCTAACCTTAACTCGAAGGGTTTTCTCACTTATTACATGACACTCGTGGACTATCTCCTCGCAAATCTGAAATTCAGTAAGTGTCTTTATTAGGTTCCAACGTAACTCTCTTACACGCCTCACCCTTTAAATTTATAAATTTACCAACCCTAAAGTAAATATCCCATAAATACCATTCTCGTTGAAGATTAAAGGTCCCAACATTTATTCATATGCCCTACTGGTCCTCAATGTCTCCCAAATCATTTTATCAAGAATGCCCAAGAATTATATCACGACAATTTGAATTTAACTCATTTAAAAAGGGAATTAGGAGTCTGCCAGGAGGGGTCGATCGATCGAAGCTTGGGGCTCGATCGATCGAACCTTCGATCGATCGAAGCTCTAGGCTCGATCGATCGATCAAGCAGGTCTGCGAAAAATTCTGCAGAATGCAGTTACAGGTTTCATCACCAAAATTACACCAAATCCATATTTTCGAGTTCCAATCGTCCTAGAATTCTAATACTAACATTATAACAATATACCAGATGATTCTAACGTAAGGCAT
This sequence comes from Sambucus nigra, assembly GCA_949130495.1. NCBI lineage: Eukaryota > Viridiplantae > Streptophyta > Magnoliopsida > Dipsacales > Adoxaceae > Sambucus > Sambucus nigra. The sequence continues at coordinate 502,297 of CASBWL010000025.1, forward strand.
GTACATATTCATCATTTAAACATGGATTTTCAACCTAAAATTATATCCAATTATCAAGAACCCTAAAATTTTCTTAAACAGTTTTCTAACAAATCTTTCTCCAGAATTTCTTTCTTATGATCATCAAAATTTCGTGGTTTATTTCCTCTACATGGCAAGGGTTTCCTGAATCAACATATAAATCAATACTACATGGATTCTCCTATCATAAATTAGGTTTTCTTCCATAGTTTTCATCACAAATCATTCTTAAACTAATATGAAGATTGCACCAACAAAAATAGCAAGTTAAACACTTGCCTGGGATTTTTGGTATTCTGATTCACGGCTGATTTTGGTATGGCTGCGTTCCTCGTCTCGCGATCTACGCGGTGGTGGTGGCGGCGGTGCAAACCGGTGACTTTTTGGCCTTGAATTGCCTTGGAGCTCTCTCCTCTCTTCTCCAATGGGCGTCACTTGTTTTCTGAATATTCTAACCCTAAAAGACTAACCTAGTTGGCTGATATAGGTTGCTGAATTTCGTGGGTTTAATTACCCAAAAAGGTTAAATGACTAAATTGCCCTCCCGGGGTACCAATTAGGCCTAAAAACGCCCCGAGACCCAAACTAAACCCCTGGGTACACTTTTCTGACTATTTTGACCCTTCCGGACGCGTTGGCGCACTCAAAACGACCATACGAACAACTTATAAAATATTCACTTTTTATTTAACAAAATTAGTCCTGACGTGACACGGGCACGTCCCGACTTAAATTTCCGAAATAGTCATTTAATTCACTCATGACAACATTATAAAAATAAATCTCATATATTACTACACTCATCCAGTAATATGTAACAAATAACAAATTTCCAATAATTACTAACTCTCGTCACGCTAGTAAATATTCAAAGCAACATTCCGGATTAAAATTAAATTAATTTATCTCTATTAAACTTAATAAATCCCATAATTTTAAAAGCTATAAAAATACAGGGTATTACAAATAGGTACGAGATGCCTAGGAGCATTAGGATGAGAGCCATGTGAATCTTTCACTAAAGCGGGAATTAGCTTGGGTGCAACAAAATAAGTGGATGCACTTTTATGGCCTTTTCCTAAACTCTCCCTATTACCCAAATCGGGATTGAGAACCATATTTTCAACCTTATTAGATTGATTCTCTAATAGGACTTTGACCTCCCGATCACGTTAAAGATCACTCTGAGTTGGGATACATGTGTCATCAGACTAGACACCGTGTCAGTCAAATCACACTTTTCCCTCTTTAGAACTTCTGTCTCTCTGCAAATCTAAAACCCGATGACCTAAATCCTTATTATACTTCTTTGTTTTTCAGATAACAGCGTACAGATCCCTAATGGATTTTTGGAGCTCACTTTCATCTCCACTTTCAAACTCGCTCTCATCTCCACTAGAAACACCCGACTTGTCACCGTCGCACTCGTGTACACAACCATCGTGGGACAAAGTGGGTGTGCTCACACGAATCGAAAAAGCTACACGCGTACCATGTGCTAAACCTTTATCGAAATCATCTCCCTCACTTTGGCAGGCATGGCTACTTTTTTCCCTTTTATCCTTAGCCTAATAGGACACTCAAATGCTCTATGTCCTTTGCCTTTACACTCAAATCAAGTCATCTCATCTAAATCTTCCTCACTCTCTTCCTCTATTTCTTTCTTTCTCTTTTTTACCACCCTCTTTGGCCTTTTATTTCTTTTTATTTTTCTTGATAAGCACCCAAAAGTGTGTATTTTATACCCCGAATATGTGCATTTTAGTCCCTCGTTTTAATTAAAATTGACCTTATGTTCGTATTTTATCATTCTGCAGGTCAATATGCAGTTGCGGTATAAATAATGCTAAATCAGTACAACTGTGACTCAATAGCGGTCAAAAGCTTGCATCGAAGAAATCAAAGAGACCGCGAAGTCAGAGTCCTCATTGAGCTTGCCCAGAAGAGATCTGATGCCCCGAAGCAGTCACGTGACCTAAACCCGAGCCTAGACCATTCCACGAGCCTGGTGTGTGTTGAGTTTATACCTTTATTATTTTTCTAGATTTTTGTTTTGAGTCGTTTTATTTTTAGGATTTATTTTAGATTTATTTAGAATTTTTTAGGATTTATTTTCTAGTTTTCTATTTCTTTATTTTTAAATTTGATTTTTATTAGTTTTTAATTTTTAATCTTTATTTTATTTTATTAGGATTAATTTTTAGGAATTTATTTTTTTTAGGTTTCATTTTTTATATTTTATTTATTTTAGTTTTATTTTATTAGGATTATATTATTTTTTAGTTTTAATAGAATTTTATTTTATTTCTTTTTATTTTCATATTTTCTTTTATTAGTTTGAGATGTTAGTTTTTAGTTTATTAGATTTTAAATTTTTGTTGTAGTTAGTTTTAGTTATATATATATATATATATATATTTAGTGGTATCATTTTTTAGGGGTATGAATTAAACCCACATAACCCTCACACCCACTAATTCACCCTCACCTTACAAACATGCACCCTCATCCTCACCTTTCTTACCCTACACCCTCACCACACCACATACTCACCCAACTCATCTTCTCCAACTAAAACCCCTCTCTCTCTCTCTTCCTCTCAAAACTCCATTACCCAAACCAACAAACCCCCATATCTCTGTCCCACCGGAACCCCCTTATACCAGCCATGAACCCGACCTGACCTCCTATCCACCTCCGACCGGCGTCGCGAACCCGACGGCGCCCAGCACACCTCCGATCGCGCCTCACCCCTGCCGATCCAGATCCAGCGCCAATCCCTTCCTTCCCCCCTCGCCGGCGACCACACCATCTACCACTGAACTCCGAACCCGATTTCCATTTAACCCGGCGGCGATAGCCCCCAATCCCTTGAACAACCCAACCAAAAACCCGGCCCAAAACCGAGACCCGGATTCCCCGACCCAAACCCAATCGCGACTCAGTCCAACCCACCTGCAAATCAACCAACCGAGACCCATTTCCTGTTACCCATTTCAAACCCAAATCCCATAAAAATCGGGTCCAACATTATCTCCAAAAGAAATCCCACAAAATCTCAATTCGAAAAAGCATCGGGGGTCAACCAAAAAAGAAAAGGGAAAAGCTTATAAGAAGGAGTCTCTCAACAGGCAACAAAAAAAAAACGTAGTGAGAGAAAAATCAACAGTGTATATTATGTATATAGTAGGTTCATAAAAAAATTAAAAAGAAAAATTAATTTAGTTTTAGAATAAATTTTAGGTTTGTTTTTTATTTTTGTTGGTGTAATCAAGTGCTGGATTAGTGAGAAGATTGAGACGCATTTCATGAACGCGATTCGACAAGGAGACTTGTCTATTGTATTCTATTTCTCTATTCAAATTTATGTCATTTTTTTGATATTTTATTGAATGTTGTTTATACACACATGAGAATGTTTGGCTAAACACTCCGTTCAAGAGGTGAGGTGCACTGCGAATGATGTTACTTTAATTAGTTGATTCATTAATTTTATATTTCTAGGTTAATTAATCTTTAACTGTCGCCAATTAATTTATGTAACGAGAGTTAGTAAATTAATTGAACGAATTAATGTTTGAATTTAGGAATCGAGCTAGAGATAGATTTTTTCGAAATTTGAATATTAATTCGGTGTTGAAAATTGAAGATTATTATTGTTTTCGTTAAATTGATCCTAGCGGGTAATTTTTCGAAAATAGTATAGTCCTAATTTTTCATCGTGTGACATTTTTAAATTAATTTTCTGAAAAAGATTTTATTAAATTTATAATTTTAACGAGAGTTAGATTATCGATTTAATATTATCTCGAAATATTTCAAAATTAATAAATTGAGAAATTAAAATAATTGAAAATGCAGTGTAATCCCATCTCTTGACCTTCTCACATATTTCTCACTCGGTTGCACATTTTTTTTATTAGTTAGTTATTTTATAATTTTTAGCATTTGTTGGTAAATTTTTCCCTTGAAATTGTTTTAAAAAAATAAAAAAATATTTTAATAAAAAAAATTGTAATTGCACGTTTTCACATTAATTGTTTCACCTTGAAAGTAGGATTGATACCCATACTTACCGCAATACGAGTTATTTTTAGAGAAGTTTTGTAGGTATTCAAGGGAATTTTGAGAGTGACTTTTGCATGACAACGATTCATATACCCAAAAAGCTAATTATCATTTCTTAAAAGAATTTTTATTGAAAGAATTATTTTTGTTCAATTTGTGAAACTTTTTAAAAATATTCACAAACAAGGCCACATCATCAATAATAAACTCTCCCTTAGAATGAGACTCATAAACTATATCTTTCCTTTTCTTCTCACTTGAGTCTTTAAAGCAACGCCTCTATCTTTAGTCTTAATGGTTCGGAGAAACATGACAATGTTCTGAGTTTGTAGATCTCCTACAAGTACTTCTAACTTAAGTGAATTTAACTTAATGACACGCGTGTTATCAATCACATCACCCAAATTAAAACTTGTGTTTATAATGTCCGACGAACGTGCATAAAACTCATCAAATCATTCATACTCAGACGAGGTGATAGTGCCAAACTGGGTAGCCAAATTTTGTAAATTTGATTCTTTAACCGCGTTCGTACCTTCTTGTGTCAATTGGAGGACATCCCAAGCCTCTTTAGACGTGGTGCACGTCATAATATAGCAGAACTCATCGGGGGTGACGGCTCCAAAAATAGTACTTAGACCACGAGAATTAAAATTAGACATTTTAAAATCTTCTTCAGTCCAATCCAACACAAGTTTTAAAGACGTGATATTATTGGCAGTGACGTGGGCGGAGTCCACCCATTTTCACAAAGTAACCAAACACGCTCGTCCATGGCTTTTAATTGAGATTTCATACGAGCTTTCTAATAGGCATAATTGGGCCCGTAAAAAATAGGCATTCGATTACATAAGTGATCCAGCAAAAAAGTTGCGATTTTTCACAAAACAGATTTAAAAAAAAAACAGTATCACACAATTTTCACGGTAAATAGGAATACACGATAAATTAGCATAACCCGCTCTGATACCAATTTGTAAGGGTATGCACTCGATTTAAAAAGCTCTGATACCAATTTGTAAATGGTATACACTTTAAAAAGCTCTGATGCCAATTTTAAAATGCCGTGTTTAATATTGATTCAAACGGATTCACAATTTTCCAATTAAAACTTATTTAATTGGATGTCTAAATTTGCACAAACCAAACATTAATTTTATTTAGCCAATAAGCATGCATCTATGTGAAAAATTCAATCAAAAATTAAATCATGCGATGAATAAGCTAACACAGACAGATTTCAGGAGAAAAAACCCTTTCGGTTAAAACCTTTATTTCACTATAACTTGTAAGAAACTTACACGGATTATAATGAAATCTGCAGTGGTTCACACGTAACTATACCACAAGGACACACAGCCTGATCAACCGAGGAAGACCGATGCGCTCCCTATGACACACAGTCAATCAGCCGAGTACCTCCCTCAATTGGCACCTATTGTTAGCCGTAGATTTACCCTCTCTACAAGAGAAACTTTACCAAAGTTGTATTTAGGGTTCCAATTGATTCACAAAAGTATATGGGATGTTTTGTGTGAATGAAAATTGTGTTTGGGACACAAAAAATTGAAGACTTGTAGTTGTAGGTCTCTCAAAAACGTTCTCACAAAGTCTTAAATAAATACACCACCGAAAAAGGTATTTATAGAAAAAATAATTTTCTGAGGTGGTGCACCGAATCGGTTCACTTTGGCCTTTATAAAAATCGAACCGGTTCACTTTTCCATTACCGAGGCCAAATATTGCAAATCGAACCAGTTCACTTTTAGCCTAACCGGTTCACTTTTCTTAACTAAAATTTCTCCTTCCTTTAATCTTCATTACATGGAACGTTGAAGTCGTGGAGAAAATGAAGTTGCATGATAATCGAATCCATCTTCTTAAGCGTATGACCTTGAACATTTCTTCGACGGTTGTAACGGTATACGACATACTCTAATGTAACACGAACTATGGAAAATATGTCCTTACATAACTTTCGGTGCTCGATACCCCCCAATGGAAAACAAATGACCCACACCCTTTAACTATTCACAATACACAAATAAAAGAAATAAAATCAACTAAATAATAAGGGAAGCAAGAAATAAACAAACAACAACTAAATATAAAGCATGGAAAAAAGTAAATAAATCTTTAAACAAGTAAAGAAGATGATGAATAATAAACAACTTACATTAACGGGTATACACCCAAAGAGAAATGGAGGAGAGGGTAGCTCCACAAATAAAATCCCCAATGTCTTCTAACCATAGAAACTAACTAAAATGAATCTCTCCTTACAAATGAGCAAAAAAAATTAACTTTAAAAAACCCTAGTGGAAAACTAGCAAATCAAAAGTCCAAAATTAGCAGGCCCGAATTGAATCGGGTGCCAAGCCTAATCGATTAAAAACAGTGAGAAAATCATTCTGGGGAAAATCGATTCGCCTAAGCAGCTATGCAATTTTTCATTCCGGATCAACATACAAAAAATGTCATAACTTCTTCGTTATAACCCGGAATTATTTCCAATTAGAGGCTACGCGAAGCTAACTCGGAGGGATTCAAGTTTCAAGAGACATTGGGCCAAAAACCCAAATGATAAAATGACGAAAATTCCCTTGAATGTGCCCTGGATGACGAAACTTTCATGAAATGCAACCAAACTTCACACTAGGCACTTTAATACCTACAAAAGCTCATTTATACCTTGGAAAATATGAAAACATATAAAACAGAGCGAGCATAAATATAGGAACTAAAGTACCTGAGGGGGAAAATGCATAAATAAATAGGGTAAAAACATGCAATATTTGATACGAATCACACCCCCTAACTTACACATTGCTAGTCCCTAGCAACGAATTGCAAAGAAAGAAGAACTAGAAGTAAACCACCAAAAAGGAGATATGTACAAATGAGATAAAAGCCACTTTTGCGGGGAAACGATTGCAGTTAGCATATGCTATAAGCCGTTAAACCCTTAGGTTACCCTAGTGGATGAGTGTCATCTCGTGAGGGTTTTCAGGGATGCAACCCACAAACATCAATGTTTCCTCAAAATATGCCCAAACAACCAAAAAGACACGCTCTATAATATCGAAAAGTATTTCAACGTGTTCTTAGCAAAGTGAATAAATTCACACGAAAGTATGTAGTTATTAACATTATAGAACAAACTTCATAGAATTGAAATGTGACACCCCGACTAATTAAATACCGGGTAGCTACTCCTTTATTAAATTGAATCAAAATGCCAAGTTGGCTCAGTTAAATAGCATCACTGTCGAAAACATTTTTTTTTATAATTATTAACCACCTAGTATTTAAAAGTAAGATGTCAAATTTTAAATTAAGTCTGGTTAACATGCAATACAAGAATTATGAAAGAATAACATAACCATTCACCATAACGAAGCAATGAAATAACCAACAAATAATAAAAAGTCCAGAGGAAAACTCCTCACAACAATCCCACAACTGAAAGAAATAAAACAGTGCATCCTGAATTAATTACATGCCAAAGATCTGAATAACGGAAATAAGAAATGTCTGTAATAGAAATGGGCGACATGCCCTACAAATGATGAACTGAATATGGAGGCAAGACAAAAGAAGCGTCTACTAGCAAGGCCTCGTAACTTCCACAACATCTACAGCTCATCACCTGAATGGATATCCTATGCATGGTGTCCTTGTGGCCGGGTACCTAAAAGGTTTTTAAAAAAGAAAAAGATTTGAAAGCAAATGGGTCAGAGCCCTAAAGTGGAGAGTATTTTAAAAATATCAAGTGTTTTAATAAAATTAAAACAATGAATGCAAAATACATGTTAGGACGTGCACTCACATGAAGTACTCACCTCTCGATTAATTGTGCACTCCTAACGTACCGTATCCATCTAAGTGGTATACATATCTAACCAAACCGTAATAAGTTCTACCCCCTTACTACTCGATTCCCATTATACAATCTAGCGTTATCAATTAAATAGAGGGCTTTACTTAAACTCGGATTCTCAATTATTAGCAATACAATTCACTACATATTATCCTGTTATATTAACTCAAAACGTTACCATAATTATACTTACGATACCAACATGAAAGTTCTCATTATTGAAATGTATATTATTCACGCCATAAATATACAATACAAGCACCCCGAGACTAAGCTACGGTGCACACATACTCTGCTATCCATCCCGGTACATCACGTACATAAGGATCACACATTCCGAATCTCTCAGGAATCGTTCTCAGATAATAGCAAATCACAAAACAATGGAGGCGAACACAGTCATATCACATGGGTCACGCACATACCTACGCTCCCACGATCATCAAACTTATTAACATCTCAATAAGTCCTTCTCTGACCTATGTTCTCGAGGTACCAATCTATATCCCCCCGTAGGCACACAAAGATTAGATGGCCCTAAACGAACGCAAACCTCCCGTGATAGCAAGTTGGTAGGCATGTCATATACATCAAATCATATATACTAAGCATGCACACATCTTAGCTATTTCCGTATTTATATTAGTGGTATACCTCTCATTCTTATACCCACACACTTGTCCCCGGTTTATATATACACGTCATCCATTATCCTCACGTCGTAATTAGTTTCTCACGTTCTAACCCGCGAATATCATTTGGTTAAAACCACACTTCTATGTTTTGCTCCTCAATATATCCCAAATGTCCCAACTATCTCAATTAGTCATCAAGGAAATGTCATCTCTACAATTAAATAAGGTTACGGAACACCAGAAATCAATTCAGGCCAAAAAGGCCAAACTGTCAACTCGTTAGAAGTCTCGTTCGAACGGGGCTGTTCGAACGAGAGTTCGTTCGAACGAAGTGGGCATCTAACGAGATCTCGTTCAAACGAAAGGCATCGAACGAACATCCCACTCGTTTGAAGTCAAACTGTCACTCGTTAGAAGCTCATTCGAACGACCTGGGCAGGCCTTCTATCGAGGTGACAGTTTCGAGCCCAGAATTTCCCCTTTTCGTTTTTCCTAATTTTCTTCACCTCTAATCCCATATAAAAATCGTCCCAACAGTATTTTAAGGTTTCTAATCCACATTAAACATTCCTAGGTCATAACTAAACATTTATATAGGTCCAAATCTTCCTAAACATGATCTAATCATCAAATCTCCCCAATTTTTCCTCAAATCCCATGAACATGAACCCTAGAAAATTAAAGTCATCCATAGACATAATTAAATCCATTTTTTGGTGATATAAAAGATGTATTTTCATCAGAATAATCAACCTAACACAATTCTACATGCAATCTCCTCATCAAAATGTAAATTTCTAATTCCAATTCAATGGGTCTTTATCATTCTCCAAGAGCAAAACAATTATATAAATTTCCTACGCATGGAAGAAACATTCTTTGCAAATAACGTAATTAAACCACTTGCCTCTGATATTCCTCTGAATTTGGTGCTGAATCTTGGATGTCGCTCTCTTTTCTTCTACAATCTCTCCCAAGTTTGAAGGTTGAAGGTGGTGGTTATGGTTCTCTCTCTTTTTGGGAACCTCTCCTAACCTCTCATAAAACTCCCGTTACCCACAAATCAGATAAATGATGGTAATGGGTTAGTGGGTGATTAAATTACCTATTTTAAACTCTCAAAATTCGTTAAGAATAAATCCCAAAATTCCAAAATTACCAAAATAACCTTTTAAGTTGCCGGTATGGCCTAAAAATGCCCCGGGACCCAAACTAAACCCCCGGCTAGTGTTTTCTGACTATCTCGACCCTTCCGGACGCGTTGGCGCACTCAAAATGACCATACGGTTAATAAAAATAAAATTTACTTTTTAATTTAAAATTACTTTCCTGACGCGACTGTCACACGCGTCTCAACAAAATTTCCCAAATTGTCGTATTTCAATCCCACGACAAATTCAATAATTTTAATATTCATATAACGTCATATGTACACATTATAGTCAAATACCAACTCACATCTCGCTAGTATTTTATCCGGATTAATTCCCAATTAATACACATTTAATTCAATTAATCCCATCAATAAATATCACAAAAATACGGGGTATTACATACTTCCCCCCTAATAACAGAATTTCATCCCGAAATTCGGAACTAGAAAGTACTTGGTAAGAACAACTCCGGATAACGTTCGCGCATCTCATCCTCGCGCTCCCATGTCGACTCCTCGACATTATGATGTCGCCACTGAACACGCACTAACGGTACTATCTTTGACCGCAGTTTTCGCTCACTTCGGTCCAAAATAGCAATCGGCCCCTCCTCGTAGGAGCTATCAGGCTGGAGATCGATGTCCTCCAAAGCAATGAGGGAATGAGCCAAATCGTCTCTAAGATATTTCCTTAGCGAGGAAATATGAAACACATCATGAATCCGATGCAAATGCTCCGGTAACCCAAGTCTATATGCAACAGACCCAATCCGCTCGATGATAGGGAATGGCCTCACATATCTCGGTGCCAACTTCCCCTTCTTCCCAAATCGCATAATCCCCTTCATAGGAGATACTCTGAGTAAAACCTGGTCCCCCACTTGGAACTCCCTGAAGAACCTCTTCGCATCAGCATAGCTCTTATATCGATTCTGAGCTGCCCGAATGCGACTCCGTATCAATTCTATCCTCGCTGAAGTATCCTGAATTACTTCCGGTCGAAGTAGTTTGTTGTCCCCCCACCTCCAACCAACATGCTGGGGAACGACAAGGTCTACCGTACAACGCCTCAAATGGATCCATGCCAATGGTGAACTGGTAGGAGTTGTTGTAAGAAAATTCTACCAGTGGAAGATACTGCTCCCATCCACCCCCGAAATCAATGATGCACATACGCAACATGTCCTCCAACATTTGGTTTGTACGCTCGGTTTGCCCATCGGTCTGCGGGTGATACGCCGTACTCAACCGCAATTCCGTGCCCATGGCCTCCTGAAAGCTCTCCCAAAACTGTGAAACAAATATCTTGTCTCTGTCAGACACGATATTTAGGGGCACACCGTGAAGTCTCACTATTTCTGCAATAAAGAGCTGGGCATACTGTCCCGTAGTGTAGTCTGTCCTTACAGGTAGAAAATGAGCGACTTTGGTCAACCTGTCCATAATTACCCAAATGGATTCGTGACCCCTCTGTGACGTAGGTAACCCCGTGATAAAGTCCATGGATATGCTTTCCCACATCCACATCGGGACCTCCAATGGCTGTAGAAGTCCTGCCGGTCTCTGATGATCCACTTTTACCAGCTGACAAGTGGCGCATTTAGAAACAAACACGGCAATATCTCTCTTCATCCCGCTCCACCAATACTGTCATCTCATGTCTTCGTTCATTTTATCCCCACCGGGATGTATCGCGAACCGTGAGCCGTGCGACTCTGCCATTACCTCGTGTCGCAATTCCTCCCCTTCCGGAACTACCAGTCTCTCATTGAAGCGTAATCCCCCGTGTGAGCTAACGGTATAGGACTCGGCTCCCTCTGCTAGTAATCGAACTATCTGCTCCTGACAGAACGAGTCATTTGCCTGTGCCCTTACCACCTTCGTGACAATCTGCAGTGTAACCGTCATCACAGACATGAACGATCGGGCCACTGCATCTTGGTGTCCCAACTCCTTCCACTTAGCCTTCCACACCCCTGCCACCTCATCTACTGGCCTATGGCTCAACGCGTCTGCTACCACGTTAGCCTTCCCCGGGTGATATTGGATATCAAACTGATAATCCTTCACAAACTCAAGCCACCTCCGTTGCCGCATATTCAACTCCTTCTGTGTGAATAGGTACTGTAGGGACTTGTGGTCCATGAACAATCGAAACTTCTCCCCCAAAAGATAATGTCTCCAAATTCGTAGGGCAAATACAACTGCCACTAACTCCAAGTCATGAGTGGGGTAATTCTTCTCGTGAGGCTTAAGCTTACGGGAAGCATAAGCTATGGCCTGACTCTCCTGCTGTAATACACCTCTAAGTCCTTGCAAGGACGCATCGGTGTAAACTAGATACTCAACTCCCGGTTTCGGCAATGCTAACACAGGTGCTGAGGTCAACTTGTCCTTCAACTCATCGAATGCCAACTGACAGGCATCACTCCAGATGAATGGCACACCCTTACGAGTCAGATGTGTCATGGGACCCGCTATCTTGGAGAAACCCCGAATAAACCTGCTGTAGTATCCTGCTAGGCCCAAGGAATTACGAATCTCAGTCGGTGTCTTGGGCTGTCCCCGCTCTCTCACCGCGGATACCTTCCCCGGTCCGAAATAATATGCCCCAAAAACTGAACCTCCTTCAGCCAAAACCCACACTTCTCATACTTTGCATACAGCTCGTTCTGACATAGCGTCTGCAAAACTTGCCTCAAATGATCGGCGTTCTCTTCCTCTATCTGGGAGTAAACCAGAATGTCATCAATGAAAATAATGACGAACTGGTCTAGGAACTCTCTGAACACCCTATTCATCAAGTCCATAAACACGGCTGGAGCGTTGGTCAAGCCAAAAGGCATAATCCAAAACTCATAGGAACCATATCTCATTAAGAAGGCAGTCTTCGAGACGTCCTCCTCCCTGATACGCAACTGATGGTATCCCGATCGCAAATCAATCTTTGAGAAGAAAGAAGCTCCTCTCAACTGGTCGAACAAGTCATCGATTCGGGGCAACATATACTTATTTCGTATCGTGACCTTATTCAACTCCCGGTAATCCACACACAACCTCAACGATCCATCCCTCTTTTTAACAAACAACACAGGGGCACCCCACGGCGAAGAACTCCTCCGGATAAACCCCTGACCCAATAACTGCTCAATCTGATCCCGTAACTCTTTCATCTCAGCTGGAGCCATACGGTAAGGTGCGCGGGCAATAGGTCGAGTGCCCGGCATCAGGTCGATCACAAAATCTATCTCTCTACTCGGAGGTAATCCATGTATATCCTGAAATACATCGGCGAACTCACTAATAACGGGTATCGAATCAAGTGGTATCACCACTTCCTTAGAGGTCTCCTCCTCTATGTAATACAAATGAGTGGACGATCCTCCCTCAGGACGAGGCATCGCCACCAAAAACATCTCCTGCCCGGGAATGGTAAAGATAATACTCCTACTAAAACAGACAATCATGGCTCAGTACGCAACTAGCCAATCCATACCAATAATGGCATCATACTCGGTCATCTCTAATACTAACATATCAGCGGGTAGAGTAAACCTCCCGATCTCTATACGCACAACCCTACACATAAGGGAAATCATGGAACCCCTACTCAACGGTGAGTCTACATAAGTAGCGGTGCTCTCTGCGGTGTCTAATAACCCAATAGTGCATGCAAATATCATGGCAATGAAACAGTGTGTAGCCCCCGTGTTAAATAAAATACGCCCCATAGTCCCCTGAATAGAGAACATACCCTCAATGGCTGGTGGATCCTGTGGGGCTACGACCTGCTGAAACTGATATACTCTCCCATACTGCAGCTGTCCCTGCTGAACTAGGACCGCTGGAATGGGTGGTAATGCTGCCATCTGTGGTGGTACAGGGAGGGCGGCGGGAAACATAGGCCTCTGCGGCTCCTGTCGAGCACCCTGCTGCTGCTGCGGGGCCCTACCCCTATCCGGACAGTCCTGGCATTTATGGCCAGTCTTGCCACAAACGTAACACTTCCCCAGGAAGTTCCCCCCTCTCTGTCCCTGCTGTCCTCAGCCCTGGTGGTCGTTACCACTCCTCCCCTGGCCCTGCTGAAACTGCTGTTGACCATTCTGACCCTGCTGGCCCTGATGGCCATTCGGACCCTGATGGCCCTACCGGAAACCTCCCTGTCCGTGTCTGAAATTCCCCGATCTGAACCTCTTATGATCCCCCTACTGGGAACCCTGATCACTCTTCCTCTGTCCCTGAATAGAATGTGCCCCACTGGCACCATTTCCCCCAGTCCTGCCCTGATGGCTGGACTCTCCTGACCTCTTTCTCTCAGCCATGTGAAAGCGATGATCCTGGCAGTGTAACAGTGCAGCGTTAACCACATCAGAGTAAGTGGCCAACGATAGGTTCCCCAACAAATGCTGACGGATCCTCCAAGTTAACCCGTCCGTAAACTTCTTGATCTTCTTCTCCTCTGTCGGTATCTCATCCGGAATAATATTCAATAAATTTGTAAATTCGGCCTCATACTCGGCCACAGTTTTACCCTCCTGTCTGAGATTCATCAACTTCCTCCTCATTTCTGTGTGAACAACTGACGGAAAATACTTGCGGTCGAACCGCACCCAACACTCCTGTATCGTGAGAGTATCTCTCTCCTCCACGGTGGTAATAGACTCCTACCACTGCAGTGCAGATCCCACTAGCTTGAAAGTAGCTAGTACCTGCTTCTGGACATCGGTGCACTCATACATTCTCAAGTGCCTCTGCATGTCTTTCCTCCACTAACTTGAAACCACAACATCGGAGCTACCTGCGAACTCCGGTGGGTGTGATTTATGAAAAGCATCACGTACGCGTTCCCAAGCATATGGGAATGCATGTGCCTGAACTGGCGCCTGAGGTGGTGTCTGCTGAACCACGGCTAGTGCGACATTTACCGCTTGGGCTACTATGGCTGCAACCTCAGCGGCATTCATCGTGCCCTGAACTGGTGCGGGTTGTGGTTCTGGCGTTGCATCCCATGGAACCCATTGTGCACGTCGTGGAGGCATCTGAAACAAGAATAAAGTCTATAAGTTCACAGTTATAAACTCAAAATAGCTGAAGAACGTAGCATATACAAAAGAATACAACAGTCCTAAAATATAGGGCTCTACATCAAAGAAATCTCAGCGGAAACATAATAAGCCGTACAGATCCTAAAGGACACTAGAACCTGATGCTCTGATACCACCTGTGACACCCCGACTAATTAAATACCGGGTAGCTACTCCTTTATTAAATTGAATCAAAATGCCAAGTTGGCTCAGTTAAATAGCATCACTGTCGAAAACATTTTTTTTTATAATTACTATCCACCTAGTATTTAAAAGTAAGATGTCAAATTTTAAATTAAGTCTGGTTAACATGCAATAAAAGAATTATGAAAGAATAACATAACCATTCACCATAACGAAGCAATGGAATAACCAACAAATAATAATAAGTCCGGAGGAAAACTCCTCACAACAATCCCATAACTGAAAGAAATAAAACAGTGCATCCTAAATTAATTACATGCCAAAGATCTGAATAACGAAAATAAGAAATGTCTGTAATAGAAATGGGCGACATGCCCTACAAAAGATGAACTGAATATGGAGGCAAGACAAAAGAAGCGTCTACTAGCAAGGCCCTATAACTTCCACAACAGCTACAGCTCGTCACCTGAATGGATATCCTATGCATGGTCTCCTTGTGGTCGGGCACCTAAAAGGTTTTTAAAAAAGAAAAAGATTTGAAAGCAAACGGGTCAGAGCCCGAAAGTGGAGAGTATTTTAAAAATAGCAAGTGTTTTAATAACATTAAAACAATGAATGCAAAATACATGTTAGGACGTGCACTCACATGAAGTACTCACCTCTCGATTAATTGTGCACTCCTAACGTACCGTATCCATCTAAGTGGTATACATATCTAACCAAACCGTAATAAGTTCTACCCCCTTACTACTCGATTCCCATTATACAATCTAGCGTTATCAATTAAATAGAGGGCTTTACTTAAACTCGGATTCTCAATTATTAGTAATACAATTCACTACATATTATCCTGTTATATTAACTTAAAACGTTACCATAATTATACTTACGATACCAACATGAAAGTTCTCATTATTTAAATGTATATTATTCACGCCATAAATATACAATACAAGCACCCCGAGACTAAGCTACGGTGCACACATACTCTGCTATCCATACCGGTACATCACGTACATAAGGATCACGCATTCCGAATCTCTCAGGAATTGTTCTCAGATAATAGCAAATCACAAAACAATGGAAGCGAACACAATCACATCACATGGGTCACGCACATACCTACGCTCCCACGATTAGCAAACTTATTAACATCTCAATAAGTCCTTCTCTGACCTATGTTCTCTAGGTACCAATTTATATCCCCCCGTAGGCACACAAAGATTAGATGACCCTAAACGAACGCAAACCTCCCGTGATAGCAAGTATGGTAGGTATGTCATATACATCAAATCATATATACTAAGCATGCAGACATCTTAGCTATTTTCGTATTTATATTAGTGGTATACCTCTCGTTCTTATACCCACACACTTGTCCCCGGTTTATATATACACGTCATCCATTATCCTCACGTCGTAATTAGTTACTCACGTTCTAACCCCCGAATATCATTTGGTTCAAACCACACTTCTATGTTTTTCTCCTCAATATATCCCAAATGTCCCAACTATCTCAATTAGTCATCAATAAAATGTCATCTCTACAATTAAATAAGGTTACGGAACACCAGAAATCAATTCAGGCCAAAAAGGCCAAACTGTCAACTCGTTAGAAGTCTCGTTCGAACGGGGCTGTTCGAACGAGAGTTCGTTCGAATGAAGTGGGAATCTAATGAGATCTGGTTCGAATGAAAGGCATCGAACGAACATCCCACTCGTTAGAAGTCAAATTGTCACTCGTTAGAAGCTCGTTCGAACGACCTGGGCAGGCCTTCTAACGAGGTGACAGTTTCGAGCCCAGAATTTCCCCTTTTCATTTTTCCCAATTTTCTTCACCTTTAATACCATATAAAAATCGTCCCAACAGTATTTTAAGGTTTCTAATCCACATTAAACATTCCTAGGTCATAACTAAACATTTATATAGGTCCAAATCTTCCTAAACATTATCTAATCATCAAATCTCCCCAATTTTTCCCCAAATCCCATGAACATGAACCCTAGAAAATTAAAGTCATCCATAGACATAATTAAATCCGTTTTTTGGTGATATAAAAGATGTATTTCCATCAGAATAATCACCCTAACACAATTCTACATGCAATCTCCTCATCAAAATGTAAATTTCTAATTCCAATTCAATGGGTCTTTATCATTCTCCAAGAACAAAACAATTATATAAATTTCCTACGCATGGAAGAAAGATTCTTTGCAAATAACGTAATTAAACCACTTGCCTCTGATATTTCTCTGAATTTGGTGTTGAATCTTGGATGTCGCTCTCTTTTCTTCTACAATCTCTCCCAAGTTTGAAGTTTGAAGGTGGTGGTTATGGTTCTATCTCTTTTTGGGAACCTCTCCTAAAACTTTCGTTGCCCACAAATCAGATAAATGCTGCTAATGGGTTAGTGGGTAATTAAATTCCCTATTTTAAACTCCCAAAATTCGTTAATCATAAATCCCAAAATTCCAAAATTACCAAAATACCCTTTTAAGTTGCCGGTGTGGCCTAAAAATGCCCCGAGACCCAAACTAAACCCCCGTCTAGTATTTTCTGACTATCTCGACCCTTTCGGACGCGTTGGCGCACTCAAAATGACCATACGGTTAATAAAAATAAAATTCACTTTTTAATTTAAAATTACTTTTCTGATGTGACTGTCACACGCGTCTCAACAAAATTTCCCAAATTGCCGTATTTCAATCCCACGACAAATTCAATAATTTCAATATTCATATAACAACATATGTACACATTATAGTCAAATACCAACTCACATCTCGCTAGTGTTTTATCCGGATTAATTCCCAATTAATACACATTTAATTCAATTAATCCCATAAATAAATATCATAAAAATACGGGGTATTACATGAAACCTTAAAAGTGGGAGGGGAGCGAGAACACGCATAACATGATTTGACAAAAACTTATATAAACAAGATAAACATTAAAGCGTGCATATATATCAATCCTCTCTGATGTTTACACTCAACAAATGAAATCATTATTAAATGGGGGCATAATGAGTAAATGCAAATGGAAACTAAGTCGCGCACGTGTTACGAATGAAGAACACTATATATAAAATCAAAACATGTAATCTCAATAAAAGATATCCTCATTAAAATTAAGAGAAATGAATTTTCACATATTATTTCAATTATTTCAAATTTTGAATTGCATTCACCTTAGGATCACATTGGACTTTTATAGGGTTGTATTGTAAGCTAGGCTCGATTTATTAAATGAAGAGAGTATGTATGGATTCAAAGGTGTCCGGGGATGAAAAGCTTGGGATAATGGAAAATTTTGGGCAATTTCGAAATTGGAAAATAATTTCCACAGCAAGCATTGAATATAACAATGGAAAGAGTAAACAAAGGTTATTGAACACTATATACAACATATACAACTTTCTCTTTCTCTTTCTTTTATTCTTTTTCTCTTGTTTCTCTTTTATTTTCTTTTGTTTTTCACTTTTTCTTTTCTTTTTCACTTTCACTTTTTTCTTCACTTTTTCTTTCTCACGTACTTAATTGCAACCAGTAGACAATAACATCATTCAATCCCAAGTATCATTCCAAACGAAGATATGGAAAGTAATATGTATGGTTTATAGCGCCAATGTGGAGTTGGTATGGAATTTTGGGTTATGAAATGAAAGGATATATTAAGGCTTAAAGGGGTTGACTAGGGAAAAGATATAAGGTGAGGTCAAGGTTAATATGGGTAATATAAGAAAGATGGACTATGATCATATCCTAAAGTGTACGCAATTATCGATTCAAAACAACTTTGGAAATCATGCTCAAGTAATATATTTCATAAATGAACTCAATTAATGAACGATCAAATGAAAGAATGGTGAGGTTACCGACGAATTTAGCATTTTCAAGGAGGAAAGAGTAGTGTATAGCACTCACAAATGAAGGTATGTATTGAATCTCACTTATGTAAGTATATACAGTGCAACAAAAGATTACCGAGTTATAAAAATCTTAAACCAAATCAATCAAACACGAAAAGCGCATGTACTCATGGGTTAAAGTTTAATTAATGAAGTTGTTCATAATATCAAAGATTTGAGGACTAAAGTCTAATAACTTCTAAAATCGAGAACATGTACCATTGATTTGTCAATTGTATTGGGAAATTATTGAAATTTATCAACGAAAATAAGGGCAAAATGCCCAACAAAGGAGAAAAATATGTAATCAAATAAATGAAATGAAACAATAAATGGATAAACTATCCCACACCCCCTAACTTAAAATGTTGCATTCTCCTCAATGCAAATTACGAAAACAACATAAACATAGGAAAAGGATAATATTACCGAAAATGGAGTGATCCCCGATAAGTATGAGTCCATTGAATCTACAAAACATGTTAGCACCAAGCATAACAAAAAAGAATACTTAAAACTCTAACTAATTACACTAGACAATAAGTAAAAATAAAAATAAAGAAACTAACTATTTATAACCTATAATTTTAATTTCTATCTAAATATACACTAGAAGTTGAAATATGTGAGGGTCCACCTAAAATACGATTTGAATTTGAGGGATAATCGGTGTACTCTCCTTGGAAAGCACGCCTCTCAAAAAATAGGAATGTCGTTTGAACAACAAAAGGCATGTGTAAGGCGGAAGAAATGAACCATCTGCAATTAAACATTTTTTGGGAACGATGGAGGATTTGGATACTAAGGGTGATAAGACCATATTGATCTCGAAAAAATTAAAATCACATCCCCAAGGTTTTTCAATTAGAAGGGGAGTCGGGGCAAGTGCTAAAGAATAGACCATGAAATGAAGTATCTCAAAATAACACTTCCATTCAAGAATCGGATCAAAGTCCTAAAGACTTTCATCTGATTCTTGCGATAATGTTAATGGTTCGCTAATTGTGGGGAACAAAGGAAAGGAAGGACCATCAAACTCAATACAATTAGAAGGATTAATAAGAGGTTGAAATTCAAAAGTAATTGGATCACTCTTAATCATTTCTTCTTCAAAAGTGGGTGGAGGTAAAAGGCAAGTTTAAACCTCAACCGAGCATGTGGAAGATGAAATGATCTCATCGATTTGGGCATTTATTTTTAAAAACTAAGATTTAGAAGTCTCAAATTGGTCATTCGATTCATTTACCCTTAACTCATGATCGAACCAATAAGAAGACATAACATCTTCTCGTGATGTTTGCTCATAGCTAACGGATTCCTCATTTCACAAAGTTTGCTCCTAAGCACTTTGTTGAATTCTCTCATTTTCTAGAATTTTCATGTAATCACCCATCGTCATAGGTGGTGGAGAATTTTTTTCACACTAAATTCTTTTATTTTCAAGAATTCGGAAGCATTCACGCATAGTCCTAGGAGTTTACCTTTGAGAACTATTACCATAACAATTAAAAGTTGTCAAAAGATTTAGGGTGAGACATTTTAAAAAGGGAAATTCATAAATGCGACAAGCACCAAAATTTCAATTTCTCGAAACAACTTAGGACAAGTAAGAAATAAAGGCTAAAATAAATAACACAAATACAAAGGGAACGAAATAATGAATCAACTACAATTTATAACCAAACATTCCCTGACAGTGGCGCCATTTTGATGGGAGGTGAACCGAGAGTCCATGAATATACGCTTATCGTTGTTATCAGCTTCCGACTGTGGTGCAAAAAACCTAAACTCAAACTACACTTGTCTTATAAGTATAGGGGTGAGTTCGGGTATCGAAAATCAACAGGAATTGTTTTACAAACTTTAATTGATTTATTACTCCTAGAATAAAAGTTTAAATGGTGATGATGATGAGATAAGTGAAAATGAAAGTTTAATTTCTAATTAAGACTAAACAACAATAAATAAAACGGGATTAGGGTCACGTCCCCGCCATGACCACCTTTTAATTTCTAATTAAGAATAAGCAACAACAATAAACAATGCATAATTAGAATTTCGATTCGAAAACATTTAATTAAACATTTACAATTAATTATAAACATCACATATGGAGGAGTTTAATCCAAAAATGCGAGATAAAACATTTAATAAAAAATGGTCACGCGTGGGTTAAATTCAGAATATCGCTATAAACACCAATGTTGCATAACAAAGAAAGCTAAGCGCTTAGCATTCCAACTTTAATACACGCGGTTTCAATTAAACTTAATTTTACACTAAGCATAAGTTTCGGAGCTCGACGCCAACAAATGGCGGAGAAATGACCCGTACAATTTAACTTGCCACAATGCATAAATAAAAGCAATAAAATTGACTAAATAATAAGGGAAACAAGAAATAAACAAACAACAACTAAATATAAAGCATGGAAAAAAGGAAATAAAGCTTAAAACAAGTAGAGAAGATGATGAATAGTAAATAACTTACATTAATGGGTATACACCCAAAGATAAATTGAGGAGAGGGGAGCTCCACAAAAAAAAATGTCTTCTAACCATAGAAATTAACTAAAATGAATCTATCCTTACAAATGAGAACAAAAATTAACTTAAAAAAAAGGCCAGTGGCAAACTAGCAAATCAAAAGTCCAAAATTAGCAGGCCTGAATCGAGTCGAGTGCCAAGCCTAATCGATTCAAAAATAGTGAGAAAATCATTTGGGTGAAAATCGAATCGATTCCCCTTTTGGGCGAATCGATTCGCCTAAGCAGGTATACAATTTTTCATTCCGGATCAACATTAAAAAAATGTCATAACTTCTTCGTTATAACTCAAAATTAGGCGCAATCAGAGGCTACACGAAGATAACTCGGAGGGATACAAGTTCAAAGAGACATTGGTCCAAAAACCCAAATGATAAAATGACTAAAGTTCCCTTTAAAATTCCCTTGATGACGGAATTTTCCCGAAATGTGACCAAACTTCACGCTAGGGACTTTAATACCTACAAAAGCTCAATTATACCTCAAAAAATATATAAACATATAAAATAGATGTTGTATGGTTAAAGAGAATAAATATAGGAATTAAAGTACCCAAGGAGGCACAAATGCATAAATAAATAGGGTAAAAACATCAATATTCGATACGAATCCACAACTCAATGTCACATTCCCACGAAAACTTTGAAAAGTATGTTTTCATGTTGATGTATTTTAATTATGGCATTTGATTTGTATTATTTTAGCATATGAGCATCTCAATTCAATACACAAATATAGGTGCTGGATTATAAACTAGGATTTTGATATATCAACGTTGTAAATTGCATACCTGGTCCCTAAACGGGGGCCATGATAAAGATGATAAATATTTATATACGATTTATCATGATATATATGTGGGGAATTTCCCCGAAATTTATGCAGAGGTTCATTACCCTTGCGCTGAGTGCTGACTTTTTTCCCGGGGGTGTCTCTTATTAGGTACCCGATGTGGGCAGATCTCCATTTGCAATTGTGTAGAGCTTCGTTTATAAGTTACAACTTTTACAGAATCCGTGAAAAGTTTTGACTATATTTTCTATTCATGGAGACTTTCCAAAGGTATGAACCTCTTCGATAAAGCGAGTCCACAGAAGTACTTGTTTTTCTTGAGGGGAAAGAAACTTTTTTGAAGTACGAGCCTCTTCAGGACTTTTTAAGAACTATATTGAGTATCTCGGGCCCTCAAGATTGAAGAAAGTTTAAAAACCAAATCAATATTGGGTTTGGGGGTGATTTAAATGGTTGGTGGTGACCTCCATATATATAAGGGTCTGGGCCAAGCCTTTAAGCAATCAGTTATTGGGTAGGGGGCTTTAACCGATCGGTTAAAGGTTTGTGGGGCCTTTATTTAATTGGGTAAAGGTATTAGGGGGAGTGTTTCTTCTTATTTGGTTTATTTAATTTTTTGATTATTTGCATTTTGTCCTTATGTACTTTAGTTCTTGGTGCGTTTGACCATTTGAACTTTGGTTATTATTTTTAAAAGTTAGCATTCTTAGTGTTTTTTTAGAGGTTTGTGCACGACGTTAGTTATGATAGGACGAAACATCCCAAACCTTGATTGTGGATCGAGATGTCCAGAACCGCAATAATTTATTAAACTATGATTTAGTCTCGTGTGAGAATAATATGAATTCAAAAATGAACAAACATACACAATGCACACTAGACTAGAAAATATTGTTGATTCTCAAATCAATAATGTCAAACATGATGAAAGAGGACTCATTGTGTAAACTCATTGATTTTCATCTTAACACCCTAAAAAATAAACATATATCATTTTTTTCTTTTTGAAGCATCAATTTTGTAACATTGGCCTTAGTAATTATATTATATTTTTCAAGGCTCTTACCAACTACGGTTTTTCATGCAAAGGAGGTTTCTCCCATTATATACCTTTCCATTCCATTCTCTTATTTTATCAAATTCACTTAATGCTTCTTACATATTTATATGATAATATTATTTATATAACACCTCACTTGCAACATAGGTAGTTAAAATCCAAAAGAGCTTGTGCAAGTGTGTGCAGAGTCATATACAAAGTGAAGCCATTAAGAGAATCAATATCGAACAACTCCATACAAACATGTTTAAGAAATAATCCAAAGCATCATAAACCATACTCTAATGTTATGGACATATGGAAAACACAGAACAAATGGGATTTAAACACAACTACGTGCCACACATAATGTGTAAAACAAAATTACATAAAACAAACAAAAAATATTTTTGAGTTCTTAAACATTTTTCAAAATGACTCAAAAGACAAGAAAAATCTTTTTGTATATTTCTCATAAAGATCCAATGAATGATAAATCAAAATACAAAAGACATAAAAATCCTACAACTAGTAATAATATATAACATAAAGCACATAAAGTGGTGTATAAGAAATATGCAAACACAATCAATCGTATGTTATAGTGAGAAATATATGTGCCCCCAGGGTTTTTAAATAGGAACAATAAGTTTTAGTTTTTCACAATTTCAATAAGCTTTTCACCTGTTAAAACCACTAGTGTTGTGTGAAACAGTTTTATCAATTCTAATCTTGACCTAAGCATGTTTGAGTGCAGAAAAATTCACAATAAACGATTCTACGAAAACAATCACAAATGACAAAACATAAATAGAATCTCACTCACAAGAGCGATATACGTGGTTCAACAATGTGCCTATGTCCACAGAGAGGTATACAGTTTTATTAAGTATCTCTCAAAATCTCAAGTTACAATCCCTTTGGCCCAGTTCAGGGTATATAATTTATATATGTTGTTACAGAGTTTGAGTTGCTTAAGGAACTCCATAATATGCTGCAGATTGGCCATAAGGTACTAGAATATCTCATCTGAGATTCTTGGTACCCGATTTGATGATATCTACGAGTGTAATAATTTGATTAAATTACATGTGTAGAAATTAAGTCGTGATTTGGATTGGTCCAAATATTTAAATTATCTTCGTCGGCTACTCTCATGGACATGTAAAAAATGGGCTCCCACAATTGCCCCTGAAATCTTTGGGCTAATAATTATGGGCGAAAAGATTTCAACTAAGTCAAAGGCCTAAGGCTTCAAATATAATAAAATACTGCCATGGCATGTTTGTAATTGTAAGACTTGCACAAGGGGTACGATTGTCTAGAAAGAGATTGAAGAGCCAAAATCTTCCTGGGAAGACGAAACTCATCATTAAAAGTTCTGGGGATCAGTGGGTGTATACACTCAACCGTTCGTTCACTGTCTCTAGTTGTTCTTGTGCATACTTAGCTCATAAGCTTCTCTTCTACTTCAAAAGTCGAGGTCCTTTTACTTTTGCAATTTGCCAAAGATTTGTTACTATCTATAAGTTTTAGTCTTTTCCCTTTCAATTCTTTTTCATTGCATTATCTTATTATTGTATCTAAGGTTTTTTCTTTCTTCTACAATTATGGCGATGCTAGATGATAAGTCAGTATAGGAGTTTAGGCGTCAATACAATATTCCTAATTTGGTGATTATCGACTATGCTCCCTTCCTAAGAATGTTAGTGATGTTGACGGGGGGAACTAGATTCACAGCCTTCTAGTAACTCAAGGGAGTTTGACATTCCCCCAAAATGAGTTATTTCCTGGCCTACCCAATGTGCCCCCAATGTGTTGAAGATAGTAAATGGAGTCCACGAAATAAATACACACTATGGTGTTAATCAAGTCTATCTTAGTTTCTATGCAATTGTATACGTTAGTAACTTTATCCCCTCCAAAAACTGTCTGAAAAGAGTGCATAGTCTAATGGATAAATTTTTTTGTAGTTCTTACTATGGTGAACAGAGGTACCAATGATGTAAATGGGAGCAAATAACTAGGTTTACTAAGGAAAGAGGGCTGGGGATAAGGAGCTTATTTGAGATTGATTTTTCTTTAAGTACAAAAATGTGGTGGTCATTCAGAGAAAAGATTTCGCTGTGGGCTAAATATATGAAGGCTACATATTGTATAAATCAACACCCTTTGTCTGCTACTAGAAGAACTGGGTCCCACTCTTGTAATAGAATGTGTTTAGTACGAGATCTAACTGAGGCTAATATGTTATGGAAGATTGGCAAGGGAGATATTAGCATATATAAAGACAATTGGGGTGTAGTAGATACAAATTTTTTTAAAGTAGAGTCATATATGCGTATTAGCTTTTTTTGGAATTCTAATCAAAGATGGGAAAAAGGAAAATTGGACAGGTGGTTTTATCCAGGCACAACTTCTGTCATTCTGCAGTTTGATGAGATATACGAGGGGTAGTATGATAAGGCTATCTGGCATCCTACTGGATCTGGTTCTTTCTAAATGTCCTCATCTTGGGAGCTATGTAGGACCAAGCATCTCTCTCAGTTTAGCTCCAAATTTATATGGAACCAAAACATTCCTTCTAAGATATCAGTTTTTATGTGGAGATTACTTAACAATTATCTTGCTACTGATGACACAATTAGAAAAATTAGGATTCGAGGACCTTCAAAATGTCACTGCTGTTCAAAGCCAAAAGAGGAATCTATTAACCACATATTTTCTAAGGGTGATATAGCTTCACAAGTATGGGATTCTGTTACTAAAGAGCATGGTGTTCAGAGAGTTTAAGGTGGAATTAGAAGAGAGATATTTTAGTGGTGTATTCATGGAAAAAAAATAGACTCTAATATAAACATAATCATCCCAGCTACAGTGTGTTGGAGTTTATGGAATCATAGGAATAAATGTAAGTATGAAGCCTCTAATCCTATATTTAAATCTATTTTGTATTAAGTTCACTAGTTGAAGTCTATTCTCATTCCCTACCATCTCTACCAAAATGCAAATCCAAGAGTCAAGGTTAAATGGTTGAGCCCTCCTTCAGGTATTCTAAAGATCAATATTGATGGAAGTGGTATGGAGAGTATTTAAAAAGATGGTGGTGGAGGTCTTCTCAGAAATGAGTTAGGAGAGATTATATGGGCATTTATTTCATCTTTTGTAATTATTTTAAATATGGAGGCAGAAGCCAAGTCTCTTAAAATTGGTCTTGAATATTTCATGGATCTTAAGATTATGAGGTCATTATTGAAAATGATTCTAAAATTTTGGTCGACATTATCAAAGCAAGGCCTCTACTCCTTGGAAAATAAGGTGGACCATTCTTAAAATTCAGCAATTGCTAAACCAAATAAAGCACTCAATTTTGCACATTTATAGGGAAGGGAATCAAATTGCTGATTTCTTGGCTAAAAGTGGAAATGTAGAAGGGATAGACATTTTCTCTAACAACATTGAAGATTTTCCAAAGCATCTCAAAGGTCTAATAACTATAAAAAATAGGGGATGCCAAATTTCTTAAATGTATAGGTCTTCTTGGATAATGTTTATTTCTATAGGTGGTTTCAAGTTAGCTCTAGTTTCTTATTTTTATGCAAATTATGTAAAGATTCTAATCTATAAAAAACCTAGCTTATGCTTAAAGTTTTCCTTAGTCTTGTTTGAAGAAAGGGATTTAGTCATGTAAGCAATATAGAAGAGGCAATTTCTTCTATGTTTATCAATAAATGATCTTTTCCCCCCAAAAAAATACACTATATGGAATAAAATAAGGTCTTACTGAGATATGTTACTGCTATGTATTTTCGAGGACGAAAAAAGGTCTGTTATGTTTGAAAACCAGAAAAGCCGAGTGAGTTCTGGTGGTAAATCTTTCGGATTCCTATAAAGATTACGGGGAAAATGGGTTCATAGCTAGGAACTGGTAGTGACCTCCATCATTGGAGAGGGAAGACCAAAAGGCCCTACGATTTTTGAATATGGAGAGACCAAAATAGGTCTCTTCTTCATTTTTATTTTCTGTTGACTTCTTATGATTTCTCCCCATTCTTATGGTTGATAGTCATCTTCTTTGTTATTACAGCTCATGCCAAAAATTAGGAACCTGATATTAAGGAGATTAATGCTAACGAGCTTGTAAAGGACTGGAGCATTAGAGAAAGATTGGTAGACGGTGAACATCCTAAGTCAACGGCCTTTCTCTTAGAATACAAGAACACATGCACCAATTTTATTGCTCGACCGGGTGATTAGGTCCCATAT
This sequence comes from Sambucus nigra, assembly GCA_949130495.1. Taxonomy (NCBI): domain Eukaryota; kingdom Viridiplantae; phylum Streptophyta; class Magnoliopsida; order Dipsacales; family Adoxaceae; genus Sambucus; species Sambucus nigra. The sequence goes on from CASBWL010000025.1 coordinate 529,838, forward strand.
TTGAAAGCTCGAGAGGTAGGTCCTTCTGATCTAGTTATTATTAAAGAGGTAAGATCTGAAGATGAAGAAAAGATCAAAGAAGGGGAAATAGGAGAACTAGAAGAAGAAGAAGAAGAAGAAGAAGAAGAAGAAGAAGAAGAAAAAGAAGAAATGTCCCCTTTGGTTAAGAGGAGGAAGTCAAAGCTTCCTAATGATTAAGACGACCATACGACTATGCCTGATAGGATCCCATCTTTAAAAGATGCATGTAATTGATTCTTCCAAGGGCAGTGGTTCTGGACCATCTAATAAAGGGAAAGACCAAGAAAAAGAGAGATACAAGAAAAAAGAACAAGAGGAGAAGAAGTGCATGCACGCACGCGTGCACAGGGAGAGAGAGAGAGAGAGAGAGAGAGAGAGAAAGAGAAAGAAGAAGAAAAGTGGAAAGAAACGGAGAGGGTAGAGGCTAAGAGGAAATTAGTCCTATAATACTCATGGGTGACCACTTTCCTTAGTCTTTAGGGGGCTAGTGTGGGTGATTCTCCCTCTTTATCCCATGACCTTCTAAAAATGTATGTGCTTGCTACTGATCGTGAGCGTTCTTCCAGAATGGGACTAACCCAACCCACCCTCAAGACTTCATGAGGGATGGCTCTAGAAAGTTTTTCCTACTTATTTATTTCCTTTGATCTTTCTATTTTTGTTCTGATTTTCTATTATTCCTTTCTCGTATGCAGATGCTATATGATTTTACTACTCTTTTGGACACCCAAGCTAATAGCTTCAGGAGGGAGAGGGAACTGAAGGATGCCCTAGAAGCTGAGAAGGAGGCCGTTTTCTATGCTCGCCAAGAGTGGGAGCATGAAAAGAAGGAAATGTCCATGGCCTGTGATTCTATTGGGGCTACTCAGAAGGTAACAATTACAAAGAAGTTCGAACTGGTGGAGGCCAACGAAAATTTATCTGACAAAGTTGCCAAGCTGGAAAGTGAGCTTCCCCAACCAAAGGATGAAAACTACCACAAGGGTTTTTACAAAACCTATGAGGATGTAAAGTACCAAATGGCCTATGGTTACAAGGTATCCTTTAAGAAAGGATGGGGCCAAGGTTTAAAAGTTATTGGTGTGGCCATTCCGGTGAGTCAGGAGAGGAGGAAGGCATGGAAACTTGGAAACGTGCCCTCTCTACCTCTGGGGGGATGTCTCGGCCCTCGTCGATGTGTGGTAAATGAAAAAAGATGGAGTCACTAGTCTATTTTACTCAAAATAGACAAAAGAAATTACAGCCACCTTGAGAGATGGCATCTAAGACCAACTGATGCATATGAAACTAATAGTTCAAGGATTTGGGGGCTAAGTTATGGAATGGTAAGGTATTAGGCACCCATCCCGCCCTTTCGGTCTCTCATGGGCTTGTGTTATTATTTTCCTTTATTTTCCATGAAATGTGTGTGCATGTATATATAATGGAGATCAGAATCGTTCAATTCATACATTGGAAGAGGAAGAGTGAAGTCATCCACAGGAATGTTCCCAAAATAATGTATATAGAAAATATAACTTATGCGTTCATTGTGATACTCATCATTATGATAAAATTATAATACGAGTTGGATGAAATTCTAATAAGAATCATGAACATAATATGTATAATTTTGAAAAAAGGGGAATTTAGGAAAATTGGAAAATTAGAAAATTGGAAAGTTGGACTCGAGTCTTGGGTTTTAATTCGAAATGACTACATCGCCTATAAAGGCATCAAAGTTCACGTAGTTCAAAAGAAGTATGGAGGTGGGGTTTGACCCATAGATCCGAACGGGATTTTATTACAGGTGTGTGTGTGTAAGAAAAGAGCTTTAGTTTTGGAAAACAATGTGATGGATGGTCACGTTAAAAACATATGGGTGCGACCCTCTTTTTTTTAGTTTTGGTTTTGGTTTTTCTTATAGAAAGTAAATTATGTGTAATATATTTAATAAAAATGTAGATATTAATGCATGTGAGAGAAAGTAGAACTCGATTATGAATCCAATGAAATTTATACAAAAATAAGGAATTTAAAGAGAGAGGGAAGTATTTCGACCTTATTTCAAGCATGATCCTTGATCTTTGATGAAATACTTTAAAGATTGATATGAATATTGAATGGGATTTTTCCAAATTGGATATATGAATGTGATCTTGTATGGAGTTTCACAAGGAGTAACTTCATTGATTTCAAGAGAATGTTGCTGAGATCAGTGATATTGATGGTTCTTAGTTGTGTGTTGGAAGTGAGGTCATTACGTCCTTTATAGGTTTAGGGGTTACCGATCGGCATGGACTTAGTCCTGCCTATCGGTGGGTAACCCTTGGCACACTATCGATAGGTGTGGGTTTAGACCTCCCGATAGGTAGTCTCGTGCAAATTTCCCTGGAAAATTAGTCGTAGAACGTAATCTGTTGATCTGAATTGCGCACACGGAATATCGTTAGAAAGGTAATTCAAATACCTTCAAGGGTCCTTCAAACTTCTCTCGGGTACAAGAGTTGACTTTGGGTCAAATGTGACTCGAAAGCGCCGGTTAGTCCTTTGGACGGGAAATCATCGGACGGAAATGGATCATTCATCCGCATGGAAAGTCAGGATCAAGCATGGGGTGGACCATTGGAAAGTTTTAAAGATTTACTTTGACATTCCAAAGAGTTTTGCTTGCTTTGAAAAGTTTACCTTCGTCAACCGGGGCCCGAAAGTACCTAGTGACCTCTTGAAGTAAAACGGATCGTTCACCTGCGCCGTAAGTCAGATTTGCGCACTAGGTGGACCGTTGGAAAGGGTATTCAGTGGACTTTGGAGTTTCATTTAGTCTTGGTAAAGATGAATATTTAGATTTGGTTAAACGGAGTCTGAGAATGCCCGGTGGCCTCCGAATTATTTTTGGGGAAAAATGGATTGTTCGTGTGAATGGTTATGCTGTTTGGCGCACAGGGTAGACCATTGAAAAGGGTATTCAGTTCCCTTTGAGGATTCAAAGAGCTTTTTCTCTTACTAAGTAGTTGATTGGCGTCAAATTGGGGCTCTGGAGCACCCGAAGGCTTCCAAATCGACTTTTAGTGGTAAAATGGATCATTCGTCCAAATGGATATTTTGTTTTGTACATGGGGCGGACCGTTGGAAAGGGGATTCAGATCCCTTTGAAGATTCAAAAATCATTTTCTCTGAAAATAGAGTTAACTGGAGTCAAATGGGCCCGGGAGCACTCGAAAACCTCTAGATCGATACTCGGAGTATGACCTAGGGTTTGTAGTGAAATGAGGAGGTGCAAGGTACCTTAAAAAAGTCTTAGGGGGTACTAGAATGTGGTATCTACAACTAGAAATCCTATAGACTATAAGATTTTAAATTTTCATTCTCATGGTCCAAACTCTTATGTTGAAAAAATAGAAGAAGTAGGGGGAGACCATGCTGCTGGCAATACTGAAATTGTTCCTGCTGAGGTCGATAGAAGTGTCGGTGCTGACCAGGAGCAGCAGGAGGTTGACAAGGAGAAGGACATAGTGGATGGATATCAGGTGAAGGAATTGGGCTTTGTAGACTAGGAGTTTATGTTTTCCTTGTATAACTTTTAGCCTTGTCTATTTATATCCATTTTTTAGAACTTAATGTATTGGACTTTGGCCACCTTTTTATGTTATATAGGAGTGAATTTTTTTTCATTTTTTGCATGTATTTAGCTGATTTTCCATATACTAATATAATTTCTTCTGATTTGGTGTATATCATTTATAGTCTGCTGATTTAGATCGATATATTTCTCCTAACTCCCAACTGGGGAGAATTCTTGGACCTGACATCATCTTACATGCACGCAAGGCCTTTGTAAAATTTGTAAGTCATTAAGAGGAAGGAACGAGCAGTACAAGAACCAGACTGAAGTAATTATCAAACTGAAAGATGATCTCTAGGAAATGGAGTAAATAAGGGCCTCCATTCAAGAGAAGGTAAATTCTTTAAGGGCCTAACTATTGGAGAGGGCTGAGGTCTACTAAGTAAGTGAGGTCCTACAATCTGAAAATGATGCTTTGAGAAAGGAGGTTGCTAGCTTTAAGGTTTTTATAGCTGTTCTTAAAGATAACGTCAAGAAGCTGAGATATGCATTCAAGGTGGGACCCCGAGAGGTCTGGGGATAGCGTTTTAATGCTAGTTAAGCAGATGCCCCAGTAAAAATTAAGGAGGTAGAAAGCATTGCCTTTGATTAAGGATGCGTAAGTGTCCCTAAGGAGGTAAAAAATCCAAAATAATCCCAGCTTTGGTGTAAATACTAAATAGAATGCCATGCCCATTTCCATAACCCTTTCTCAAAAAATGATGAATGGATCCCAGCTGATGTTATTCCCTCCTAACTTTTAGATCATGATCTTGATGAAGATGTAGAAGAGTTTTCCCCAATGACAGATGATGGTCAGAAAGCGATTGTAGCAGAATATCTTGCTCGTCGCACTGGCCCTTCTTAGGCCTTATGCATTTCTTTCTGGTATCTAGTTGTAACCTTATATCTTAATAAATAATTTTTTTATCCTTTATGCGTATTCTAACTAAACATATGTTGATTTTTTTTGCTCGAAGTTACTTAGTATTTTAATTGACCAAAGCAATATTGATTGACCAACCTTAGGCTGTAGGTAGGCTCATACTTAGTTTGAATCATTTTGGGCTATTGCAGCCGATTAAACAATGTTTAAGTATTATCATTCTTCCTTTTATGTGTTTGAGCATTCTCCCATTCCAATATTTTCAAAGCAATATCATTCCATTCACTTTACCTTTTAGGTCGTGTCGTCACACTCCCTTAGGCCTAAGTGAGATGATGTCAAGAATGCACTTGGCTAGTGGGAAATGCGCTCGACCAGGAACTTTTTTATCCAATAGAGCAACCAAATGGAGTTGGATTTATTGCATAAGGATCACCTATAGGGCTTTTATTATCATTGGGGAAACTCATGAGGCCTCTTGTGTTTACAACAAGGACCTGAGGCTAATTTGAAGTACTTGTAGTTCACTTGCTAACCATGTCTGTTTGGTATTTAGATATGCGCAAAGAATTTATCATTGGAAAAGGTGCAGATTTAGGAGATATAATCAAGATACGTTAAGCAGTGAACGCAAAATATGAGAAGAGAGGGGCCAATCGGCCTTTAATCTTTAAAAATTGTCTATTAAACAACAAAAAACAAAAAATTTGCTAACCTCAAAGATACAAAAAACTCTAAAAGTAGAATTTCTTGAGATTGGTTGTGTTCCATGATCTTGGTATCTCCCTACCCTCCAATATTTCCAAGTGATATGCTCCTTGAAGTTCATCTCTAATTATTCTGAAGGGTCCTTCCTAGTTTTGTCCCAGTTTGCCATCTGATGGTTTTACAGAACTGCCGAGTACTTTTCATAGGATATAGTCTCCTATTGAAAACTTCCTCGGGTTGACTCTCTTATTGTACTATTTGGCTAGATGTTGTTGGTAGGAAGCCAACTTGATTAAGGCTATATCTCGTCGCACATCTTCTAGGTCGAGATCAGTGTTTATTTCTTCATCGTCGAGGCCTTGGTCGACCAGAGTGGCTCTCATAGTGGGTAGACATGCTTCCAGAGGGATGAAAACATCCATTCCATAAGCAAATGTAAATGGTGTTTCCCAATTTATTCTCCTATGCATTCTACGATAAACCCACAAAACATGAGTGATTTCATCCACCCAAGCACCTTTTGCTCTTTCCAACCGCTTTTTCAGTCCGTCGATCATAGTTTTGTTAGAAGCTTCAGCTTGCCCATTACTTTGGGGATATCCCACAGAGCTGAAGTGGTGCTTGATGATGTTCTCGTAGCAAAAGGCTTGAAAAAAAAACACTCTCAAATTGTTACCATTATCAATGATGATAGCCCTTAGTATCCTAAAGTGAGTTATGCCGTTCCTCCATATGAACCTTATCATGTCTGAATTTTGAATGTTTCCAATTTGGTGATGTAATCTGTGGCGACCAGCAAATACTTGCGATTTCCAAATGCAGTAGGTAATGGTCCCATGATGTCTCGTCCCCACTGAGCGAAGGGCCATGGACTGGTTATTGATTTTAGATCGTTGGCATGCTGGTGGACCATAGGAGAGTGTTTTTAGCATTTTTTGAATTTACGAACATAGGCGCCTGCATCCTTCTGTATACAAGGACACTAATATCCTTCCGTGATTGTACGAAAGGCCAATGATCTTCCACTTGAGTGAGTCCCATAAATGCCCTCATGGATCTCACTAAGTATTTGTTCAGCATCTTGTGTGTAAGGACACAAATTTCCAATTGAGTCCTTTGTAGCTTTGGCTCAATTTTACACAAAAACATTTGAGTTATAGGATAGTGCTCATGTGTATCCATCCAAGCCTATGACGTGTTTGATGAAGACGTAGCAGCCAGATTTGTAAAGCTACATCATTTGTCGGTTTGTGTGCCTCATTTATGCGTCATCAACATCACATTGTTCCAAGGTCTCCAACAGGTATTAATGTAGTTATGTATGTTTAGAACCTTGGATATTTTAATTGGGTGTATTTTTTTAATTGTTTTAACTACTTTAGTTTAAACTTTAGTTTACTCAGAAAATAATATTTAAGAACTTTACATAAAAGTTTTGGGGCATAAAATGAAGTTTTTATATTTTGACAAGTCAATCAAACGAATTGGGATATCGTTCCAACGAGATTCCCAGGTCGTTCGAATGATAAATTCTTACGAGATTGTCATTTTTCCACTAGATTGTCGTTAGAAGGGTCATTCGAATGAAATGTCGTTCGAACGAAAAAGTTGTTAGAATGAGATTTGGGGGGAACAGTTTTTTGGCAGTTTTTCCCACTTTTTCCACTTCTTTTCCCCACTAACTTTTGTGAGATTTAATATGTGAAGGAACCAACCTTTTTGGAGTAACTTTTGTGAGATTTCCAAAGCCTTTGAGAGGAAAAATTCTACCAACAAAAGTTCAAGTTTGTGTGTTTCAATTTTGTCAAGAAATGATCTTCTAAAACACATACACCCATTGTTTAGTTTAAATCTAAGTATTCTCTCTCTCTATATATATATATCGTGCTTGGTGCATTTGGCACTGGGTTCTACTCTACCTATCAAAGAGTTGTTTGGGTTTGCTTCTACATCCCTCAAAGAAGAAGACAAGTTTATTGCTGCGGCATTCCCACTTGAAGAAATGCCTCGGATGAGGGTCGACGGTTATCCATAAGACTCATTTGCGGATTCCAAGGTGCTAGTGGAGTCCGGGATTGTCGACTAGACAGAGGTAGGTACAAGAAGATGAAGAAAGGTTTGGACGGAGTCAAGTCGTGTGTCGTAAGTCATCTAGTTTGTAATCATAAAACCGTACTTAGTGTACTTAAGGCTAGGGACGTCAGAGGTTTTTCCCATTTGGGTTTTCCTCGTACATCGCAGCGTAGTGTGTTGTGAATTTATTTTATCTTGAAAATCACCTACAACGCATGCTTAGGATTAAAAGATAAAATATGTTTTAATTCATAATATTGCTTAATTTGGTGCAATAATTAATTTGGGTGAAATTTGGATTAAGTTAATTCAAGTTATTAATATAATTTGGTAAAATTTGTTTAGCCTAATTTGCGAAAAATGAATTAATCTTGTAAGGCAAATATTTAGGACTTGGGTTAAATTTCTTTTGGGCTAAAAGTTAAATATTCACAAGTTTATTTTCGTTTGATAGAAATTAAATTTGTAAGTTGTTTTTGAATTTGAACCATCCCATTCAGCACTTTTAGGAAATTCATATTTAATTCAAAAGAAACATTTAAAATTATGGGAGCTTTAAGTGTTTAAAACTCACGTTTTCATTGTGGGTGAATACACTATAGATAGGGACCTGTAAATGATTTCTTATCAAGATTCCCTTGAGGTTTGAGATATAAACGAGCAACCTTGACCCTAAACTGATGGGTCGACCTCTTATCATCTGGGAGTATGTCTCTTCGTAGATAATTAATGATGGGATCCATCCAACTTGGGGCCTTATCTATGAGGAGGACTTGCTCAGCTATGACTTCTTGGTTAATACTAGGCTGAACGAGGAACTCTATATGAATAGTTATCCTTAGGTCAGAGTAAACAATTGAGCTCAATGCTGTTAGGACGTCGGCGTGACTATTATGTCCTTAAGGGAACTATTGAATATATGCTTGCTCAAATCTGGTCATAAGTCTTTTTATGATAGCAAGGTAAGTAGCCATTTTTTCATCTTTGACATTAAAGTCTCCGTTCACTTACTTAGGGACTAGTTTAGAGTCAACGAATACACGAAGGCACCTTGCCCTCAGCAATTGGGCTTTGCGCAGGCCAGCAATCAGTGCTTCATACTCAGCTTCATTATTTGAGGCGCCTAATCCCAATATAATTCCTTTCTCGATCATAATGTTCTATGGAGTGACTAGCACGATGCTTATTGCTGCCCCCTTTGATTTCGAGGCTCCATCAATGTATAGGTTCTAGTCCTCATATTATGCTTCCTTTCTTGTCGATTGCTCCGTATTCGGTGTGGTGACTGGTTGTTCGCCTATAAATTCTGCAATAAAGTCAGCTAATACTTTCCCTTTAATTGTCGTTTTGGGTTGGAAGTGGATATCAAATCGTCCAAGATCTACCAACCACTTTGAAAGTCTTCCCAAGAGATCAGCTTTCCTCAAAATGGCCTTAAGAGGGTATTAAGTGATTATTGTTATTGAATGGGCTTCAAAGAAATGATTGAATTTCCTTGAGGAGATTACCAGTGCATAAACGATCTTCTCTAAAGGTAGGTACCGTTGTTCGACGTCCAGGGGCATTTTACTGACATAGAAATCGGATATTGCCCTCCTCCTTTCTCACACACTAAGACGTAGCTCATAGCATGGTCTGATACTGCCAGGTAAAGTTATTATGGATCTTCATCATTTGGAATCACCCGTAGGGGTGTCTTGCTAAGGTAGGACTTAATTTCTTCCAAGGCTTACGAACAATCATCATCCCACATGAGGCCAGTGTCCTTTTTTAGAAGATGAAAGAATGGTCGACAACATTATGAAGATTTAGAGATGAAGCAATTGAGCGCTGGAAGAATTCCAATAGGATTTTGAATATCTATCAACGTCTGAGGAAGCTGGACCCTTGAGATAGCGTCGATCTAGTCTGGGTTTGCCTCTATTGCCCTTTTACTCACTAGATAACCTAATAATTTTCCAGATTGGACACCGAATGAACACTTACTTGTTTTAACCTTCATCATATATTTCCTGATGATCTCAAAGGTTGTTGCTAGGTTTGTAAGGTGGTCGACTTTGTTCTTGCTTTTGACTAGCATGTCGTCGATGTATACTTCCATCGCTTCTTCCATCTGTTTGTCGAACATCCTGGTGGCCAACCTTTGGTAGGTTGCTCCTGTGTTTTTTAGACCGCAAGGCATAACCTTATAATATTACAATCCAATGGGGATTATGAAGGAGGTTTTACCCTGGTCAGATTTGAATAAAGGGATCTGATGGTATCTAGAATAAGCGTGTAAGAAATTCAACCGTTTGTGAATCATTGTAGCATCAACCAACTGATCTATCCTTGGAAGAGGGAAGTTATCATTGGGACATTCCCTGTTGAGGTTGGTGAAATCGATACAAACCCTACAGCTGTCATTGCTTTTGGGTAACACCAATGGGTTGGATAACCATTTTGGGAACTAGACCTCCCTAATGGATCCTTCATTCTGTAGATTCCCTACTACCTTCCCCACAGCCTTAGCCTTCTCAGGGATTGTTTGGTGAGATTTTTGGTCAATTGGTTTGAAAGTCGGATCGACATGCAAATGATGGAAAGCTACATTTGGATCAACCCTTGATAGTTCGTATGGTTCCTAAGAAAAAATGTCCAAATTGCTCTTGACAAATATTACTAACTCTTTGTTCTCTTAATCGATGATAGTTTTTCTGATAAAAAAATTCCTTTCAGGAAAAATGACATCGACTCTCACCTCTTCCAGGTCTTCTATGACCCGGTCGGCGGGGTGGACCTTGGTCTCCTCCACCCCTGGTCGATCGTATCGTAATTGCTATTTGGAAGGTACAACCCCTTCCTGGGATTCCTTCTAAGATTCCTTTACCTCCTTCTTCTCTTTCTCAGGGTGAATAGATGTAATAAAGTATTTCCTGGTTGTGGCCTGGTCACCACGAATTTTGACCAGGCCTCGATTGGTAATGCACTTCAGTTTTTAATGGTAGGTGGATGGTATTGCCTTCATCGCATGGAGCCAACCTCTTCCCAAAATTGAATGATATGGGGAATCAATGTCCACTAATAAAAACTCAATCATCTTATAGATGTTTCCTGCCCTCACTGGTAGTATTATCTTTCTAGGCAGCATGGTGATCCTTCCTGCAAAGATAACCAACGGAACAGTAGCCTCTTTGAGGTCAGCGATATTCAACTTCAGGTTTTGGAACAACTCCACATTCATCACTAGAGATGAACTTCCCTGGTCCAAAAACATCCTGTCAACATCCTAATTGGCAATCCTAAGCGTGATTACCATTGCGTCATGGTGTTGGGTTCTCACCCCCACCAAGTCTTCTTCAGTGAACGCGATGTGCTTAGTGTAATCAACGTCTTCTGGTCACTAACACTTTCCCACCTGGGACTTAGCTGGGTCGATTTGAAAGGCTTCCATCACAGTCGTCACCTTCTTGAGTTACATTGGAACAACATTGACCTCGATTTGTTTAAGGTCTGATGGCCCATGGATTATGACAAACTCATCTCCTGTATCATCGTCAAGGATGTTGTTTGTCTTTAGGTCTCCATTGGCTGCGACTTTTTCTTATTTCTTTTCAACGTACTCGCTTAGGTTCCCTGCTTGAACAAGATCCTCCAGGTGAGACTTAATATCCTTGTAATTCTTGGAATGCGCATCTCAGCACATTGTTCCTCTTAGTTTGGTCGCCATCCATTTTCCTAGGCCATTTGATGAACAACTTGTCCTTGATCTTCCTGAGGATCATTTAAATAGGTTCCTTGAAGACTGTGTTAACATCTTGGAATGCTTTAGAGAGGTCAACCTTATTTCCATTTTTGGACCCATTATTGCCCCCGTTCTTATTTCCTTTTTTTGGACATCACTCTTCTATATTCCCTTGTTTGTTTTTGATCGACCATTGTCCCCTGTATTAGGATGGACTATGTTTTTTACCTTGGCATATTTTTTTATACAAGCCATAAGATTGTCGATAGTACTAGCCTCTTTCTTAGTTAGGAACTAGTGCAACAATGATGTAGTAGGTAGGTCGATATTGAAGAAGGCGACTGTGACCTTCCATGAGCAATCCTCGATCTCGTTAAAAACTTCCTAATATATCTTGGTGTAATCCCTGAGATTTTACCTTGGATTTCTTTTCATTGTAAGCATTGCAATCATTCTTTCAGTATGGTAGCTACTAGCTATGAATCGAGAAGTAAACAGCTACGCCAGAGCCTTGAAGTTCCTGATGGACCTGTGTGAAATCCTTTCAAACCAATTTTGCACTATGTCATGTAGGATAAAAGGGAAGATTCAACACATTAACACGTCATTTTGGCTCCACAAGGTTATGGCATGCCTATATTATCGAACATGGTCGATGGGATCAGTCTTTCCATTATAAATCTTGAATCTGTGGATTGTGAACTTCTTGGGGGATCCTCTTCTTCGATCGCCCTTGAGAAAGGGGATTGTATCTCAGCATTGAGAGCCCTTCTAGATAGCTCTCTAGTGGATCTCGCTATACGGTGGGTTGGATGTTGGCCTATCTCTCTATGGACCAAATTCCTAATATCGTCACCTTGTCGATTATGGCTCCGGTGGCGTCTGTCTGTATGGTCGTGCTCTAATCGACTATGTTATGAGATGTTAGATTCATGTCTCTCTTAGTCACGCCTAGGCCTCCTTACTCGACTGTCGAAATTACCCCCTAAGGGCTAGGAGTCCTATCACGGTGCCGCCCTATGTTTCTGTGGAGATATATCTCCATTATTTCATGTCGCCTCTTAAGGATATCATTCTCTTCTTCTTGGTATCCCTGGATATCTGTGTGCACCTTGGTGGCCCTTGTCTTTCTTCATAAGGTTGCCTTTCTTGGCTAAACCTTGGGTTTGACTGCTGGAAATTCTCTAATCTAACCCTAGGAGGGACTGGGTTTTCTTTCACATCTCAATTTAAGGAATGTTATTGCTATGGTGAGACATGAAGGGCTTTCTGTTTATAGAAATTTTTCATAAGAATAAAAGTTGCTTCCCACATATCGTGCGAATTGTGAGTGCAGAAAAATTCACAATAAAGGATTCTACGAAAAGAATCACATATGACAGAAAATAAATGGAATCACATACACAATAGCGATATACGTGGTTCGACAATGTGTCTACATCCACGGAGAGGTCTATAGCTTTATTAAGTATTTCTCAAAATATCAGGCTACAATCCCTTTGCCCCAGGTCAGGGCATACAATTTATATATGGTGTTACAGAAACTGAGTTGCTTAAGGAACTCCATAATAGGGTGCGGATTGGTCATGAGGTACTTGAATATCTCATTCGATATTCTTGATACCTGATTTGACCATATCTGTGAGTGCCATACTTTGATTAAACTACCCGTGTAGAAATTAATTCATGCTTTGGGTCGGGACAAATATTTAAATTATCTTGGTCGGTTACTCTCATGGACTTGTAAAAATTAGGCTCCTATAACAATCATCTAGGTGAGAATCCATAAGAATAAAATAATCAACCCACAACACAACAATGTACGAAGAAAGCCACAAAGGAAAAAACCTTTAACGACCCAGCTACACAAGTCCATTATTATATAGGTAACTTACAAGAATAACTTAGACTTACTCATAGACTCTACGCTTCAAACCTTGATGTGTTTCCACATTTCTTTTAGCCTTCTTTGCAGCCAATGTTGGACGCCTTCCAAAAGCCACACAATGCAGGTGCATTATAATATATTCATATCCCACTGATCGTACTTGTCTCATGACCAGTATATTCGCTACTCAACATAAACACGGTTTATAATGCTCGAAATGTTCACAGTATGAAAAGAAAAAAGATATGGGCAACATGAAAGATATCTCCAATAGACATATAGAAGTAGGTCTCTTGGATCTTAAACTCGGTTTTTGAGGCACAAGATAACTCTTAGAAAATCATTTTTGTAAAATCCTTTTTCAAAAATCTATGCCAGAATTTAGTATTAATAGAAAACACAAATTTTGAGGAAAAATGTTTTTCGAGGCCACTCATTCGCATGAAAACATAAGGTTCATTCAAACGAAAACCTTTTCTCGTTCAAACAAAATTAAACCTCATTCGAACGAACTTAAACCTCATTCGAATGAAAACATAATCTCGTTTGAACAAGCTTTGAATGAATATACCTTTGTCCAATAAAGTACCCTATCTGATGTTCATTTGAAGGTTGTTCAAATAAACTGTGCAACTTGTTTGAACAAACACTTAAACTCATCCGAACGAACCAAAATAAAAAAAAAAACATTTTTTCTTTCAAAAGTCATTTTACGAAAATGATGGCCTCAAAAAGGTTTTATAAAACAACGTCCAAAATGTATCCACGTATCAAACACTATTTTGCATTCATACCTTCATTGATATCCATCACATATTGAAGATGAAAACTCAACATGTAATCCAATGCATCCTTGATGTATCTTTATCTTTGCTTTATATTCTTCAATCACACATCATAGGTTTGAAGAACACATAACTCCAATCCTAACACATGACTCAAACAAGTTTTTTCTAAACAAAAAATAAAGCGAATACTTACAAATTGACTTGATTCAGAAATTTTTCCTTACAAATCCCCTTTCATCTTTTCGGGATAAAGTAAAATCGAGAAACTAATAGTCATCAAGATCACTAAGCCTCAATTCCCAACCTTAAAAGAAAAAATATTAAAGACGCTTGATCGACACAAACTTGAGTAGCTTTTCTTTTGTGTACACCTTTGTCGCATCACTATTAACCTGCACATTTAAGCACACCTTAAAATTCAAAGAAAATATAGCAATAAATAAAATGCATATGAAAAAACCTCCCTCTTTGTCTAACCAACTCTACCTAAGAAAGGACTTATCTTCCCAAGTTAAAGAACTCCCACACATAAAGAGATAAATACCATTTCTCCTCCCATTTTGTTCAAGAATAAACAAAGAATAAGGTGGGCAATAACAAAACATATATCCCCAATAAACCTAAAACTCCCCCTAAGTGAAGAATGGAAATCATAAAGGAAAAATAAAATATATCATGCAATGGTGTGAAGAAAGTAATGCAAAGATAAACAGTTAGTTAACACAAGCATAAATAATCCAAACTACAAAAAAATGATATCAACTAAAATGTAAGCATTTAAGTATAAGATACCATGATGATCATAACACATGCTAAAATAAATAAAAGATTAAGCATAAGGCACACATGGATTAAATGAAAATTCAAATACTCAAAACACAAAATACACCATATATATAACCACGCATATATCAATGAAGAACGACTATATATAGGTATAAACGACTAAAAAAGACACAAACATATCATATTTACACACTCGCATAGTATCAATGTGCCTAAACATGGTGAAACAAAGTCATGGGGCGTGAACTAGTAACAAGAAAAAATGACTCAATCACTCAAACATGCCCAAGTAGATTTATTTGACAGCAATAATTTATCAACATTCGATTTAGCCTCATATGTCAAATAAAGAACTCAAAATGGATAAACAAACACAATGCACACTTGCCTAGAAATATTGATAATTCTCGAATCAATAGTGTCAAAATTGTGAACACGGTATTTTAGAGAACAAAAAGTTCTAGTACAAAAATGAGAATGCACAGCTATAAAAACTTCTCAAATAACATCCAATTTTAATTATGTGCCAATTTATCCCAAAATTTATTATCCCTTTTTAAACGAAATTTATTTAACCCCCAATCATGCATATATGTGGATTGAATTAAATATTCAATATAAACAATCACAAGATCAAATATCGGGAACACCAAATTCAAAAAAAAAAACTTTCGGGTTTTATTTCACTATGCAGGGATAAATTGCAACTTACATACACAATTAAATCTGCAATGAATATCGTGTAGATGCTCACATAGACACGCAACCTAGAGTCAGTAATGGATCAATCACAGTAAACCCACAAAAACACACAGTTCTATCTTCAGCAAGGAACACCCTCAAGCACTCCCAATAACACGCAGTCGTTAGCCAGCACCTTCCTTGAGTGGTACCAAAATCAACAGTAGGAAATCTTCCCTATAAGAGAAACTTATGACAAAGATTGTATCTTGGATTCCAAAACAATTCGCATAAGGTAATTAGGATTGTTTGTCAATTGAGAACAAGGATTAAACACCTAAAAGTGAGAAGACAAAATTCTGCAGAAATGTAGTTTCGTGTATTGTAAAATCTCAGGTCTTCTTCTGAAAAACGAAGTTGGAAAATCAATTTATACAAAAATTAAGTCGACGAATTCATTGGAACGACATGTCAATGTCGTTTGAAGAAATTTGATATGTCATTTGAACGAAATACCATCCCTCTTGAAAGAAATAGAAATCTCGTTTGAATCGAAACTTCGTGCGATATACAATCTCATTCGAACGACACTGTCATGTCATTTGAACGACAGAAGTGAAAAAGGTTTTCTATTTAAAACTCTGCCTACAAGTCTTAGAAAAATTATTTTGACAAAAAAAATGCTCTAACACTTAGAAAATATTTTGAAAAGATATCCCAACACTCTAAATGAATTCTTAAGGGACTAAAAAGCAGAACTTTACCAAAGTTAAACCCTATTGAGACTTGTTGAAGAATGTTGATATTCGGATCCGTCTTGTTACCTAAATGTACTTGAACTTCTTCTTCGACGGGTGTAGAGGTATACGACATACGCAATGTAAAATGGATTATCTAAAATATGTCCTTACAAATCTTCCCCATGTCTATGCCGGTACAAACTAAAAAATATCTGAATTATCAAATCAAAATTTCTATACAAATCTAATACCCTCCCATCAACCCAAAAATGAAAAGGTACTTAAAATGTAAGTCTTTAATGATTTCTTAAAAAATCTTCAACATCTCTTTTGCTTTCCTTGTGCTCCTTTTTGTGTACGTTCCAAATGAACATCAAAGTACTTACACACAATAAACGAAGCAAATACCTTCGTGACACATCGATTTTGAAATGATATAAACATAAGTCAAATCAACATAATCAATTCTCCCCATACTAAAAAAATTCCCTCATAAAATCATAATTCGTTCTTCCCCTTTTTATTGGTCCGAAATAGATAAGGAAAAGAATAAATCAAACTAAAACTAGAGTGGTCACGACAAGAAAATCATAGTAGGCATATGTATATATCAATTGCTTTCCTTTAAATAGACATTTCATGTGCTAAAAATCAGTCTGTGTTGGTTATATAGTGTTTTGACTCTGAGTCACTCTGAATTTTCCTATTATAGTCCTCGTGAATCTAGATGAGATTCTGTTAAGATGAATTTATGGTGGTTTATACTATAAACGTTGTTAGCTTTCAACTAATAAAGAAAAAAAATTCTTGTCCTTCTAGGAATAATAGATTTACTTGGAGCATTCTCTTTGTAATGTCAGATATGATGTTGGCAACACCACATTTGCTATATAGGGATAAAGCACAAATGTGTTAATTGAATTCACTAAGTGATGAAATCCACAATTTTTTAATCTTAAATCATATTTCTATTTAAAGCATCAAGAAAGGGACTTTCATAAACATACAGTTATGTAAGGACATAAATTTCCAATTGAGTCCCTATATTGTTTTTGACTTAATTTCGTGAACAACACTCTGTTTGTAATATGTCATAGGGAGATTTTCTTTTGTCACGATCCCACTTGGTCTATGACGTATTAAAGAAATTTAAGACGTTGCGACA
Organism: Sambucus nigra; assembly: GCA_949130495.1. Classification (NCBI taxonomy): domain Eukaryota; kingdom Viridiplantae; phylum Streptophyta; class Magnoliopsida; order Dipsacales; family Adoxaceae; genus Sambucus; species Sambucus nigra. The sequence goes on from CASBWL010000025.1 coordinate 546,881, forward strand.
AAGATTCAAATAATTAATCATGCCGAAGTTTAATTGGTGCAAGTTTATTCATCTTCAAGTTAATTGCATTCCGAGATCACACATGTATGAATGCGTATAATTAATGGTGCTCAGAATAATTTTTATAAAAAAATAAGGAGGTATTTTTATATAGAAAAACATTTTAAAATGTTTTAAAAGTGTTTTAAATGTTTTACACTTCGTTTTATTCTGATAAACACGAAAAAGAGTTTGACTTAATTGGGTCTCTTTTGAAGAAATGTTTTAAAAGAAAAGTCAAACTGACACGCAAGTCGTTTGAATGACATCTGTCCTTCGTTCGAGCGAGATGGCTATGTCGTGCAAACGACATGCCAACCTCGTTCGAGCGACACTATTTTTTAGGCGGCATTTAATTCTTATTTAAAGCATATTTTCGTCAGAATTTCGTAAATGTGCAATCTGGAAAACAGTATTCAATCCAGTACGAGTTTTTAACATATTTTTCTAAGGTTTCAAAGATTAAACACACCCTTAGAGTTTGCAAAGATCCGAGTTATCATTGTTATGTGTTTATGTGATCTTGTTTCACTAAGAAGCTTTGTTCTATACTTTAACACCTGGGTTTTGCGGTAAAGAAAAGAGAAAGACTTCTTGTTCAATATTTTAGACGTATCAAACCCATTCGGTGGACACCAAGACATATGTGGACGCTTGTTTTGTGGACAGGTATAGTGGAAGATGGAACTTCTGCATGGGCACTATTGACGAACAGTAGAAGATTAGAAGGAGCATCAAGATCCGTGGGGATTGAGTCATTGAGTATGGATAATCTGTCTTTGTAAAACCTTTATTCCTAGTGATTGTCTTGCTTGGGTCGTCCGATGTTTTTTCCCATCTTGTATTTTTCCTCGTACATCCATCATTGTGAGTATTATCTACTTTACTTTACTTGCTTTAATCACTAGATGCATGTTTAAGATTAATCAAGATAAAATTGGTTTAAAGTAAAAATTGTTTTTTCACAACTTGGTTTGGTGCTAATTAAAAGTTGTTTTTTCTTTCTATTCGCTTTTTCCCCAAAACTTTGTATGCACCTAGAAATAAATAAGATTTATAAAGTGCGATTTTAATGAAATCCAATTAAGGTTAGATGATTTTGAATTTAATGTGATGGGATCATTTTAATGCTGGTAAATAGGCCCATTGTTCGTATAATAGAATTTCAATGATAAAATTAGTATTGAATTTGGGGAAGAGCATTGATGATGTCATGTTGAGCATAATTGCATGTTTTCAATACTAATTGGAAGAGTACTAGTGTGAATTGTATTGGAAGGTGAAATCAGTAAGACTACAGAACCAAAGGAATCAAATAAGTGGATTTTGTTCTCAATAAGCAAGATTAGTGTACTTATACACTTCGAGTATTTATCATTAATGAATGATAACATGTGTGTGAATGGTAAATGTGACCCTGGTAGATTGATTTTGTTTTGTTTTTCAACAGAGTAACATATTATATACACAAAAGAAATACAAAAGAAATTAACAGATACATATTATACACACAAATACTTTATCCGGAGCTTGAGTTAAAATGCATCTGTTCTATCAATTATCGTTGGTAATAAAGTTAATGTGTGTCGGCGGTGTTAGTATTATATCATTAATAATATTATTTGTGACTTAAACTAAGATGAATCGTATAAAACACATGCATACTTTACAAATTAGAAAATGAAAAATTAATATGATTTGAGGATTGAGTTATTTTATATGAAAATCACATTTGTTCAACTAATATCTACAATCTTAATATAGGTACAATTTGAGAAATGGGAACAAACAAGTTGTGTATGTCTATGGATAGATTATCAAATAAGTACTTGCAAGGGGTTGAATATTTTCTTAAAGTTGCAGAGAGGAATGCTGTAAATAGTGAAGCTGTATGGTGTCCATGTACATAATGTGGAAATTCTTTTAAATGGGCTTTAAAAGAAATTAAAGGTCATTTATATGCGAACGGTATTGATCAAAGTTATTGTATATGAATATGGCACGGGGAAGTTTCTCCTAATTCAACTTTCTCACATGTAAACATGGGTGACCCCATCCATCACGATAATTTGGTCGAAAATCCAGAAGATGCTGATGATATGGCGGAGATGTTTGAGACGATAAATGAAGACTTTATGGGGGATCCTAAATCATTTGAGAAGCTGCTTGAGGATGCCAAAAAGCCCTTTTACAAAAGGTGTAAAAAGTTTACGAAGATTTCTGCACTGGTGAGTCTACTCAATTTGAAAGCAAATAGTGGGTGGACTGATATGGGCTTTTCAAACATGCTTCGATTATTTGCCCAATTGATTCCAGAAGATAATGAATTGCCTTTATCTATGAAAAAAGGCCATACAAACGTTGTCTGTGTTTGGGATGGGGTATGAAAAAATATATGCATGTCCTAATGATTGCATACTCTATAGAAAAGAGAAAAAAGATTCAACTGAATGCCCTACTTGTGGAACACCAAGGTATAAGTTGAAAAAATATACAACCTAGGTGAAGGTGGGAGTGCCTGCAAAAGTATTATGGTATTTTCCGCCCATTCCTAGGTTCAAAAGGTGGTTTCAATCTGTACAAACTACAAAGGCCTTGACTTGGCATGCAAACGAAAGACAAGTTGATGGTAAGTTACGCCACCCCGCGGATTCTCCTGCATGGAAGTTGGTGGATGACAAGTGGCTGGAGTTTGGAAACGAAGCTTGAAACCTTCGGTTAGCACTTTTAGTGGACGGAATTAACCCACATAGTACTCTTAGTAGTAAGCATAGTTGTTGGCCAGTCATGTTGGCAACTTATAACTTTGAGTCGTCGCTGAGCACAAAGAGAAATTTTTTGATGTTAACAATGTTGATATCAGGTCCGCGACAACCTGGAAATGATATCGATGTTTATTTGGCACCATTAATTGAGGACTTGAAAACCTTATGGGATGAAGGTGTACATGCTTATGATGCTTACCTCCAAGAATCCTTTATTTTGAAGGCGGTATTACTTTGGACCATTAATGATTTCCATGCATACGGTAATTTGTGTGGTTGTGTTGTAAAGGGGTACTATGCTTGTCCAATTTGTGGTGAAGAAACAGATTCTATTCGATTAAAACATTCTAAAAAGAATGTATATACATCACATAGAAGATTTCTTCCACAAAATCATCCGTTTCGAAAGAAAAAGAAAGATTTTAATGGTAAGCAAGAGTTTCGTGAACAACCTAATCCGTTGAACGGAGAGCAAATACTAGAGTAGGTTGAAAATATTAATGCATGTTGCGGAAAAAAGATGGATCCTATTGAAGCGCAATTAACAAAGGGAAAGGATAAATTGAAACAAAAGAGGAAACGCACTAAGGAGAATACGGATGAGCCTAATAAGTCCAAATGTTGGAATAAAAAATCAATTTTCTTTAGGTTGGGGTATTGGAAACATTTTCTTCTTCGACACAATTTGGATGTTATGCATATTGAGAAGAATGTTTCTGACAGCATAATAGGGTCGCTACTCAACATTCCCGGTAAGACAAAAGATGGAGTCAATAGTCATCTTGATCTTGTGAAATTGGGTTTAAGAGGGGAGTCGGAACCACAAGATAAGGGAAAACGGACGTATTTACCACCTGCATGTTATACATTGTCTAGAGAGGAGAAAAAAAGGGTATGCGAGACGTTGCTTCAACTCAAAGTTCCCCATGGATACTCATCAAATTTTAGTAACCTTCTTTCGATGGAAGAGTTAAAATTATTTGGTCTCAAGTCCCATGATTGTCACATACTCATGCAACAGATACTTCCGGTGGCCATTCGATCCGTGTTACCAAAGCATGTTAGATTTGCAATCATAAGGGTGTGCTTTTTCTTTAATGCTCTCTGTGCAAAAGAAGTGGATGTGAAGAAGTTGAACAGTATTCAAGAAGACATTGTGATCACATTGTGTTTGTTGGAAAAGTACTTCCCTCCGGCATTCTTTGACATAATGGTGCATCTAATGGTACATCTCGTTAGGGAGGTTGAAGTATGTGGTCCAGTTTTCGCTCGTTGGATGTATGCATTTGAAAGGTTTGCACATGCTTAAAAAATATGTCATTACTTTATAAGGCTATAAGTAAATATTATTAATATTTTTTTATTTAAAATGTTTGTAGGAACATGAAATTCTTAAAGTGCCAAGTAAACAATCGAAGTCGTCCGGAAGGTTGCATCGCCCAACGCTATATTGTCGAAGAAGCAATTGAATTTTGTACGGAATTTTTACATGGGCTTGATGCCGTTGGGGTTCCATTAGGTAGAAACACAATATATGATGACAATGATATAATATGCGATGGCAAACCAATAGGGGGTGGTAAAGTAATTGAGGTGGATGAATTGTCATGGGAGCAAGCACATCGTTATGTGTTACAAAACACAGATGATGTTTAACCATATATCGAGTAATTTCTCTTTTCATTGCTTTTGTAACAAATCATGTACTATATTGTATTTTATTTTAATGGTTAAAAGAATGTTCTCTATTAACACCCTTATAGGGAGCATATGGAGAGCTTGAGGCAAAAGTATCCTCGAAAGTGCAAAGATGAAAAATGGTTACAAGATGAACATAACAAGACCATTATTGGCTGGCTTCGTGAAAGGGTATGATTAATATCAATATGTGACGATTTAATATACTATTAAAATTGTAACTAACATTTAAGACAAATTAGGTTGAAAAAGAGCTAAATCTCCCCAATAACAATGTTTCAGACATCTTAAACTGGATAGCTCGGGGACCTCGTCGAGACGTGATAAAATATCAGGGTTATATCGTTAATGGTTGTCGTTACCATACGAAAGAACATGATGCTGAACGAGTTAGCCAAAACAGTGTAATTAGAATTACGGACACAACAATGCAAGTTGTTAGTGCAAAGGATAAGCATCCCGTGGTTTCAAACTTGAGTTTCTATGGTGTCATCAGTGAAATATGGATGCTTGATTATTTCACTTTCAAAATTCCAGTTTTCAAGTGTGATTGGGTTGACAACGGTAATTGTATTAAAGTAGATGATCTTGGCTTTAAATCTGCTGATCTTTGTAGAGTTGGCCATAAGAGTGAGCCCTTCATATTAGCTTCTCAAGCCAAACAGGTTTTTTATGTTCAAGACCAACTCTATCCTAAATGGTCAATCGTTCTTGTGACTCCACAAAGAGTTTATAACTACGGTTGTGATGATGATGACTACTCTACTGGATGTGCCGAAAATTATATCTCCACTAACGGATTGCCAAACGTTGAGTTGATTAATGAAAGTGAAGATTCGTGTGCACGTGTAGATTGTGAGGGAATTTGGATTGATAATAAAAAATAAATAGAGTGTTAGTTGTATTTTTCTTATGCTTAGAGTTATCTATGCTTTTTAAAGAGTTATCTATGTTTAGTTTACATTTTATAATTTATATTTTAATGGTTGATGGCGATTATCGTTTATAGTGATTTTCTTTTGGTGTACATATGAGATGAATTGACTCGTTATCAAATTTGGGGTAATGTTATTGATTTTCATACTTCCCAGGATTTTCATACTTCTCAATCCTCAGGATTGGGAAAACTTAACCTTGCTGTCACGTTTTTCTCATAATTGAGGTAGATATGGTTACAAATATGAAAAGTACATTTCTAATAAGACCGGTATGACTAATAACCATAATTTTCTTCATGGTTTTAAAAATTCATATTCTTTTATTGTTGATTTCTCTAGGAAAGTGTACTAGATACCCTGCCGCATATACTAATTTGATAATATTTGGGTGCTCAACATATGCTCATGCAAATAAGGGAAAACATGAGACGAGTGGAAAGAAATACATGTTTTTCCCTTGTTTTGAAAACAAGCGAGTGACCGGTATTTTCATGTAAAATCCAAAGACAACAGGGGAGTGTCCCTACAAGTAAAATTATGAATAACATATGTTTTATTTTTATTAATAATGCACTTGCTTCCTCCAAATTAATTTCAACATATCATTTGTTATTATTTGTTATTCATCAACATGTACACTTACTTCAATCTATTTATTTGTCATTGTAGTGGATATGGACGAGGAAGATGATTTTCATTCAAAAAGTACGGACGATTTAGCAAAGTCATCAAAAAATTCAAGTAATAAACAACGAAAAGTTAGAGGCGTGGCTGTTTTAGAACGAATAAGCAAAAGGGCTTCTTGTGATCGAATACTAGTAACTTATAATAGAAAAGGACAACCAAATGGTGATACAAGAATGGATTTCGCAAGTTATAGGGGGCTTTTGGCAAGGACAATGGTGCCCATAAGTTATCCAAGTTGGCCCAAAGTCCTAAAGTCATTAAAAGAGAATTTATGGGTAGCTATGGAGGTAAATGCTAGTAATTTATATTGATATTCTTTGAAGTCTATATTGTTATTATTTAATTCGGTTATGTAATATAATATTCATTAATTACAGGCCAAGTTCAACATGGACCCCAAATCAAAGAAGGGAGTTATATCCGCTATTGGTTGTTTGTGGAAGGATTTCAAAGGAGAACTCACCAGGAGTTGTGTCAAGCCATTTAAAGATGATCCCGGTAATCTTTGGAACCGTCCAAAAAAGTTTAAAAAGTTTATTGTCCAGCAGGATTGGGATGCGTTTGTAAGAGGAAGAATATCCCCAAAGTTTGAGGTGTATATTAAATTCATTTTATTATATAAATGTAACATTTATCCACGGTATGGTTAAATTCTTACATTATCATAAATTTAATGCATAGAAATTAAGTGATGTACAACGAGAAAGGAGAGCACAAAATAAGTTCAACCATAAGCTTAGTAAGTTGGCGTATGCAGGTCTTGAGGATATTATGGTATGTCATTGAATTCTTATATTATTTGTAGAGTATATGACTATAATTAATTCATTGTGGGGATTTTGTGTTGTGTGCTTAATTTCTTATATTTTATTTTATAATTGAGACAGAAAAAGAGACATGGAGATGAATTTGATGAGGATGATAGGTCTCTAATGTGAATAACCGCTCGAAAATCAAGATGATGCAATCGAGGAAGTTTGTGAAAAAATTATGAGTTAATTTCAAAAGTACCTAACGCGGACATGTGTATTATATAATCTTTATAAATATGGATATATACTACATATAAGGATTGAAAAGAATATGATTTAACAACACTCTTAATAATTTTCTTTATTGTAGGACGCTTTGAAGAGCAAGTCCATGATGGGAGCTTAGTAACTCAAGGGACTTTAGACGTCTTAACCTCTGCACTTGGTACTCCAGAGTATAGTGGTCGAGTAAGGGGGATGGGAAAAGGAGTCACTCCTACAACTTACTTTCATATGGGGATCAAAATAACATGCTCAATAATTAGAGTCTAGACTTCATCATGAAGAGGATAAGGCTAAAGACAAAGATCAACAACTTCAGGAGGCAATGGAAGAATTGAGGAAGTATCAAAGTAGATCACTTGCACTGTCGTTAATTGAGAAGATTTCCTCAAAAAGTCAGAAAAGTGATAGTAAAAAATATGAGAAGCGTTTAAATTATGTGAGTGAATCATGTTATTCTCCATCCAAGAGGAAAAAAGAGAAGGTAATCACGTAATTGGTAAAACTTTATTACATTTATGTAGAATACTTTACTATACTCATTTTGGAATATTTCATGTGTATATAGGCCCAAAGCAATGCGAATAGACAACGTATAATTTCACCGCCGGATCCTAAATCTAATATTGGGAAGGTTTGTAACAACTCTAATTATATTAATGATTTTTATTCTTTTAGTAGTATATATATGCCATTCATTATTCATTTTGTTTTTTTATATGGGGAAAACAATGTAGATTGGCATTGAATTCACATGCGAATGTTGTTGCGTCTGGGGTGTTTTTGATCGTATTTCACCTAATGATACCATCCACAACATTCTCTTGGGGGATAATTATATACGTGTATCAATAACTGACGTTCACTCTCCTGAAGCATATCTTCCTGTACCAGTACCTAACGCGGAGATGTATGTTGTTAAAGACGCACACAATTCACATCTTGCTTGGCCTAAAGAGTTTGTGTTGCCGTGTGTTGAGGTAACTTCTTTTTTTTATACATTCCATACCGCATTTTGAATTCATTATCCATGCCACATTCAATAACTTGAGTTCATTGTCAATGATCAAGCGAAGCACCTAAAAGATCAAACGAAATCACGTAATTGGTAAAACTTTATTAAATTTATGTCTTATACTTTACTATACTTATTTTGGAATATTTAATGTGTATATAGGCCCAAAGCAATGTGAATAAACAACGTATAATTTCACCGCCGGATCCTAAATCTAATATTGGGAAGGCTTGTAACAACTATAATTATATTAGTGATTTCTATTCTTTTAGTAGTATATATATGTCATTCATTATTCATTTTGTTTTTTTATATAGGGAAAATGATGTAGATTGGCATTGAATTCACGTGTGAATGTTGTTACATCTGGGGTGTTTTTTGATCGTATTTCACCTAATGATACCATCCACAACGTTCGCTTCGGGGATAATTATATAGGTGTATCAATAATGGACGTTCACTCTCCTGAAGCATGTCTTCCTGTACCAGTACCTAACGCGGAGATGTATATTGTTAATGACACACACAATTCACATGTTGCTTGGCCTAAAGAGTTTGTGTTGCCGTGTGTTGAGGTAACTTCTTTTTTTTATACATTCCATACCGCATTTTGAATTCATTATCCATGCCACATTCAATAACTTGAGTTCATTGTTAATGATCAAGTGAATCACCTAAAAGATCAAACGAAATCATTTTGATTGTCCATATAAAGGATATTTTTAGCTTTTTTTAAACATTGATTATTATTAAATTGATTTTGACATTCTGTTGAATTATTACATGCTAATAGTTGATCTTTTTATAAGATTGTATCCAATAATAAAAGTCACCCCTATGCACTAGGCAGTCTCCCATCGTTCGACTTCCCAAGGCTCTTTTTAGAATGTTGATTACAACAATTTTAACATTTGTTGAATGTAGAAGTTCGAGCTCAACATACCCGAATTATGCCCGAAGACGGATCCGACCCGGATATAGAAGGCCAAAACCCATTGGGTAAATGGGTTTTACCCAAATTACAATTCAACATAGCCCAATTAGCCTTATTTAGACTAAAGTCATCAACTATTTTCATGTGCTCGTGTTTCATTATGCATTGCAGATACCGACTGTCTTGCATCCGACGGCGAAAAAATCTGCTTTAGAGACTGTTTTGACGGTATGTTACATAATGAAGTTCAATATTTAATTGTTTAAATCTGCTGGAGGTATTCAACAAAAAAAGGGAAAGAACAACTGTATATTTATTAAAATCACACGCTCAAAGATGCACATTGTACATTCGGATCAAGTTCCTCGCCAATTGCTCTTCGATGAATTGTCTATTTTGAAAGAGCTAATAAATACACCTAGTTTATAGTGAATTCCTTAGTTTGTACTCAACTTGGACTAGTTAATGTGAGCACAATTGTAATTTGACCTTTTGTATTTTGACATTGTTGATCAGGTAAAAAGTAAGGAAAAAAAGAAAGATTCCGGTGGCAAAGATGGCGCAATTATTGCATTTGCTAATATGCTTGATAATATCATGACGATGGATACGGTGCAGATTTCGATGGCTATTTTTGATGATGATCTTGAGTTCACCTATATTCCAAAAAATGAATTAATACGGTTTTGTAAGATGCAAAAATTAGATGGAGTTTGCATTATCGCATACATGAGGTTAGATTTAGGTTTTACCATGTTTTATTTAATTTGTGAATGCATACATGAGGTTAGATGGAGTTTACATTTTTGCATACATGGATGCCTTTCTAATTCACGTGCGTTTGGTTTATGTATAGATGCCTATATGACAAATTTGGAAGGAGTTTTGAAGTTATTAGATTAGTAACAATTATCTGAACGATAGTTACAAGATAAGTAACAATTATTTGTACAAACTGCCAGATAATACTGTAACTATCGTTCAGATAATTGTTACTTATCTTGTAACTATCGTTCAAAAGAAGATAGATTTGACTCCTCTCTCTAGAACAGAGAAAGGATCCAAAAAATTATGGGAGAATCTTTTATGGTTTACGGATTAGGAAAAATGCTCCCTTGGAAGGCTCTGATTATCATGCCAATAACTTGGGCTCAGGTAAAGCTTTTAAAGCAGTTGCTTCATCACACAAGGAAAAACAAGTTGATGGAGGAAAATATAGATATGCTCATCATGTTGATTTCTGAAGTGGACCTGAAGATTTTGCTATTGTTGCTGATTTTGAAGGGGAAAACCATTCCTTCAATTTGCCTCAAACTCATTATCATGATAAAGGTATTGTCCTATAAACTTGCTTTGCTCTTCTCTTCCTATAATTCTATGACCATATGTTTACTGTTAATACTGTTACAGTTCCTTTTGAGAAGTACATGTTATAGTTCCAATATTTTCTCCACTAATTTAAATTTGATTTGTCTTTAGTTCATGTGGCCTTCTATTTTAAATTTTTGAAATTTCTATATGTTTGTTATTTCGATGCAGCTGATCCAGCTATCAGTAAAAACAGGGGATTGTGGGTTAATAATGGAGGTAAAATATAAAACCTATTAATCGCTTATGGAAAATATGTTCAAATATAGATTTTGTACAATTTAATAATGGCATTATTTTTTTAGGTGGTGGTAGGAGTTTCATGGCTACTGGTAGAAACAAAGCGGTAAGTACTGCGTCATGAATCTCTTCTGTTATTACCAGTACATGTTATACTAATAGTAGTGTTAGTGAAATTTAGGGCCTTGGGTAATCAGACTTTGTAAGTACATATGATATGAATTTTTTTAAACAGTATAGTAAGCTCATAGAGCGCGAAATGGAACCATTTAAGATATGTGAGAAGTCAATGAAGACAAAAGCATTCTCCAAAGAAGGTCTGGGCCAGCTCTTGTTTCCATCACTGAGAATAACTGTGATCTCTTAATGCTTTAAATATTTTCTTCAGAGATTTTTAAAATTTTCCATGAATTAAAATCCTTTCATGAAACGGTATAATTGCAAGAGGGAGGAGTAGATATATATGATGTTAGAGTAGATTTAATAATTCACAGTTACCTTGAAATTCTGAGTAATGGGGAGAGGTTTATATATGAAAGGGTCTTTTTTCACTAGAGAAATATGAAGGGCGATCTGAAGAACACATTTTTACTTATACGAGAGGACTAGAGAAGTCATAATTGTTGCTTATTGATATCGTACGAACTTACTATTGGGTTTAAACATTGTTTTGCACGTTCTGTAACAGTTTAACATCTACATATGAAGTTATAAAGTTAATATGCAGTTCGGCAATCTATTATTCTCTGCATATATTTAATTTTATTTTGTTTATCATATTGCGTAGGATCTACAGGAGAAAGCTAAAGGAGAGACAAGAGATTGGTTAAATAACACGGTATAAAGCTAAAGTCCTGTTAGCTAAGGATGGTCATCTGTATTTACTTCGTCATATTTTAAAATGCATTATATAAAGTAGTTGTGTACGTAATCCATGTCCTTGATTAGGTTGGGGAGTTTGAATCACAAATTTATAGCTTTGGTGAATATGTATGCCAATTTTAGAAAGCCCTCATCCTCATCATTATTGATAAATATATAGTTTATGCGATATATTGATATTGTCGTGAATTACATATTGACACGCACGTTCCGAAATATGATACACCTCCGTTCCAATACTTTAAAATTAGCGATTCGAGATGTATTTACATATTTCTAACCTCATATCAATTTTTATGAGAAAATATTAAAAATATATTGTGTTTATTATGCACTACAATCTAATACAAAGAGGTTAGGTATTTTAAAGAGAATTTTGAAGAGTCTAGTATATATTTATTTGGTGTTTACATAAATATTTCTCATGTATGAAATCTGAAATGTGAATAAAGAACATTCTCGTCTTAAGAATATTATAAGCTATTTATTATTATAACTTTTATCAACTAGTGTTTAAGAAGAGTCCAACATGTTTGAACATAATGATATCTGCATAAGCCTTACCCTATTGTACCACATTTTAGAGGGCATGGCGTACGCATTCCTGTACCCATTCCACATAACCAAACGATCCGTGTTTTGGGTAACATTGAATAGCCAGACTTTTAGCTCCAAGTCTGAACACTGTCCTTTATAAGTGTTTAAACTTATGATAGCTTGTGAAATTAATGCCCTATGTTCTGCATTAAATGCGGATAGGACATGCATTAATGGGGTACATGACTTCCTCGATGGAACTGATCTCTTTTCCTCTATTGTGATTCCACTAGGGACAACCTATCACATCTGGGGGGAATCTCTGTCAAGATTGGCTTATGCGGGAAAGGTGCGATATTATGGGAAAAACATTAATAGAGCAGGTGTAGTCCACACATTGAAAGGATCCTGCTGCCAGTCATTTGCAGGTACGGAGCCTTGGCTCGTTACTGCCTATGTTGGGCGATGAGATCGATTTTAACTTTCATCTTTACTTGAAGAATGTTCATGCCTTAACTAACCATTTATTCGACCCAGTTGATCATCACTATATTTGTCACAGTCATTTACAGCATCTTAAAATATCTGTAGCTTGCTCAATTAGCCACTCAAGGATCCACAAAGCCTTCCTCTAATCTCATAGAAATGAAAAGAAACTATACACCCTGAACTTTAGGTTCCATCACGTTGCATTTGGATCTTTGAAGATACAGAGTAAAAGGCGAACAAAGGAAATAAAAATATGCTACAATTTGTTGTACCAAACAATATTTGTCTTTTGCTCTAAGGGATACACACGAAGCACAGGTTTGGTTCACATTGGAGCGAGGAGTTCCTTCTATGATTGGAGTTATTGGTTTGCAGAGACTTCTTTACCCAACTAGGGATTTAAATATGGCTCACTATTCCCATTGCCTCATCCTGGTCCATGCATGGTAGGTCACCCCTAAACCTTGCAAATTATAGGAATAGTTCTTTTCCACTGTTAGTATTATTATGCATTCTGATGATTTGTTCTATTTGTCACAGATGGGTTAACTTATATCGAATTAAAGTAGATATGAGTTAATTCTTCCCTTTGACTATTGCAGATATGACTGTGAGAAAAGGTGAACATTGTTCAGTCTTATTTGAATTAATGGATCGCAACTTTGTGGGTATATATGTTCATTTACTAAGGTTAATATTCTGAACAGGTTACTCAACTAATTTTGTCCGTGGTTATTGAATAGGATCAAAGGTATTGTATGTAACTAGGGAATACAATGCAACATGCTAAAATGGTTATAGCTTGCTCTCCCCTATCTTTAAACGGCAGAATGGAGACTTTCTCGACTCCACTTAAACTTTAACAAGGGGGGGCAGTGCAGTTAGTGAATTACCAAAAAGGGAGTACATATTAGGCTAACTTGCACGGATCTAGGGATTGTTGCATAGTCTAGGGATGTTGTGTTGTCAGAATTTGGCTATGAGCCAAACAAGGAGGCTCAAGTTTGATTTCTGGGGGTATTCTCTTAACAAGTGGAGCCTAGCAATGCTAAACTTAACTAAAATCGAGATCGACTTAATAATCACTAGGAGTGTTTATCGAATGGGTCAAACTTTTTATTGTATTTTATGAAAAAAATTATTAAATTAGTTTATTGTATTTTATGAAATATAGGGCATCTATAGATTTAGGTTAATATTTGGTTAAGAGATTGAAAGTTATTGTATCAATAGCTAGCTTTACAAAAAAAAATGAATAAGGAGGAATACAACATAAATAAGATGTCTTTAAATTCATCTATTCGAAATGCTTTATTTACACTTCCAATTTTTGCAGGACGGTAGTAAACATGGATATAAGGCTGGACTTTGTCCCTCCAACATTCATCAATTTGTTTCAAGGCAGATCATATGTAGCTTCTGGTGCTACCTCGTTTGTCATTATCTAGACAGTTTTCGTTCATTTTATTGGAAATTTGAGTTCTAACTGACAAATTCTATTCTGGTGCTAGTTAACTGATGCCATTCTATTTTCTAGTTAACTTTCTTGTCATTTCAGGTCCACGGGCTCTCCCACCAGGCCTTAATGTCAGGGAAAGATAAGAGTCCTGAAATATCATGTTCCATGTACTCGAATACAAGGTAAATGCTGCATGATAATCACGAGGTAATTATCCCCTCCAACTTTATGATAGTTGGATGGTCAAGCCTGTGAAGAATCAGTATTTCTCGAGCCATAAACCGAACACTTTCAGGCTCAAAATTGTCAAATCAAACCTTCTTCAGAGAAAATATCCTCCCAGTTTCCTGGTCACGTGCTCAGAATACACTGCTATATGTCCCCTGCCCATCTTGTCCAATTTCTTAAAAGAATCATCTTTAAGGGGCAACCAACCATGAAACCAGCAACAATTTGTTCAGGTTCAATACTAAAAGTTTATACAATGGATAATTTCTACTAGGTAGTTACTTTTTTTTTATTCATTTATGTAAAGAGATTAATACTACCTGTTTTGATATTCTACACTTTTGAATTACCCCAAAATCATTATATTGTCTTGAATCAAATTGACTATTGCATTCCGTTTAAGTGTAACACATTTAAATTGTTATAACTATCAAATTTTTAATATCCATTTCCTAATGCAGGATATTACTAGCTCAAGTCATGATAACGAGGATGGTACCAACAAAGTTATACAAGGATCGCCACTTATGCATATTGCACAAGAATCAAGCACTCAACCTTCAGAAATGTAAACTACAGAGGAGGGAGACAACATGAGGATGCCGAAAAGACTCAAATCATCAAGGTCACATTTTTATATATTATGTTACTTACACAAATCAACATTATAAAAAGCCTCAAATCAACAAGGTAACATTCAATACATTTTGTTACTTACATAAATCAACGCTATAACATTAGCTTATTCTAAAAATCTCTCTACATTTAAACATTACATATCGTTATTTTGCTTGAACAAAGTAATGGATATCAACGAGGGAGGGAAATGGTTATTTTGCCTAAGTAGTGACTAGTGAGTCTGTTGAACCTTTATGTTAATGGACTTAATTTTTTTTATCTCATATATGTCGAATTGGTGGAAGGTTTTTATTATTGGTTTAGTTGTGGCTTTTGTTGTTGTTGAGTTTATTTTAATGTTAAAACAGATTGGATTTCATGAATAAACAAAGGAAACTCTGTCGAAATTTTTTGAAATTAATAAGTGTTCTAAATTGATTAAGTCGAATAGACACGCTTTTGAAAATTGGGTATTGGTGGACGAAAAAGTAAAACAACTAATAAACATACCAAAAAGAGAATATACATGCATTTTTTGCCTAATTTTTTTAAAATTGTTTACAATTATGTGTTACATAAAAAACTTTTCGACTTAAATTATACACGACTTAATACTTTGAAAAAATGGGAATTCATATGTTGTGTTTTACATTCCACTAGAGATTTATATATGATGTTTTAAACTTTTGCAGGGGCATCTACTTAGAGGCATGTGAAAGGTGAATGGCTGTCAGAAAACATGATAGTGAATGTAAGCGGGAAGAGGACTTCGTTGCATTGTTGCCTAAAATTATGAAGAGATTATTACTACAGAAGAACACCTAATTTTGATAGACAAATTTAGTTTGGTTGATGTGTTAGCTCGATTTGATTTCATGTAGTTTTGTTTGATGTGAGACGAAAAAATATTGGTGGAAGTATTGTTGTATTTCTTGGCTAAATGTTATAATCTATAATGTATCAATTGTAACATTGAATGTGGAATAAATGATTTTGTGCATTTTGGTTTGTGTTTAGATTTTTTTGTCAACTATGACATTAATATTAGTTATTAATTTTTTTCATTATATGTTTAATTTAAGACCATTTATATTAAAAATTCACGCGATGATTTTTTTTTTATCTTTTCAAAATTTTGAAAACTGTTTATCATGACGCTTTTTAAATCAAATATGACATCTTATAGAGTATATTATGACAATTTTTTGTAGCAGATACGACATTTTTGAAAAAAAAGTCATATATAACCGTTACCTAATATGACACTTTTAATGAATATCAATTATGACACCCAAACTTATGACATTTTTTATTAAAAAATAAAGCGTCATAAAATGCACTTTATGACACTTAAAAAATGTCATAAAAAGGGTTTTTTCTTGTAGTGCGCGCTCTCTTAGCTTTAGGGGACCCTGAGTACCTTGAGGAGGCACCAGAGGTCCCTCCATAACCAGCTCTCATTATGATCCTTGATGGTGACACTGAATGCCTTCCCCTCTGAATTCGAGGACGAACTCTTTCAGGGGGGAGAATGACGTGAATAATGGCCTTTTCATCATTTTCCCTCATTGTTAGTATTTATTTTATTTTTAGTATTCATTGTATTTTTTCTTTTATTTTGTATTTAGAGGAAGGAAGGTCATTTGGCATTAAGGGCATAATTGTAATTAGATACTTAGCTTAGTGGACAAGCAACCTCCTCCCTTTAAATACCCCTTATGTTGACTCATTTGGGTCATTCTTCCATTTTATGATATTTTATTAGAGAGAGTTTGAGAGAGAATTATCTTTTCTTGCTCCCATTTGATGTCATTTACGTCAGAATCTATATCTTAATTCATACTAGATTCTAGAAATATACACAGATATTCATACAAACAAACCAAAAATTTATTAATGTCCATATATATTTATATATCATACATGTCGCTAACTTGTTGGAGCTTGTAACCTAAGTAACTTAATGGGTGAAGATTCCATTGGATACAATGATAGTCACTGGCCCCTCCACCTCCAAATCAAATCCCCTAGAAAGTAGAAGACAATGATATATCTATATTATTATTCATATAAGATTAAAGAAATATTAATAAATATTCATACAATCAAACAATATAGAATGTCCATATATATTTATATATATCATAGTCCACCCAACAAGGTGTTTTTGATTGTTTTGGTATTTCCAATTCATCAGGAAAATAGTTATGTACACAAATATTCTTATTTTCCACTATGCACGACTATTAGTCAAGCCGTTCTAAGAAAAACTCATGAATATATCTCAAACTTCTTAGGGCTTTCGATTCTAGCGGTTGTGGGTCTGAATCGAATTTATGTATGGATATATTTACAAACATGTGTATATACAAGTCACATGATCTAGAGTATTTTTCTTGTTGATGATAAGAGTTCTTAAAATACAAAAATAAAAAATAACACCATGACAGCTAAAATTTAAAAGTATGAGAACAAATAATCAAAATTAGAATGAATCATCCAATTAGACCATAGGTAGGTATAATTTTAAAGTCAGTGAGGATCATTTTCACATGTAAGTTTCAATTGAGAATCACTAATTGCCTCAAAAATCAGTGTCTCAAATATCTGGAAATAAATTACTGAACCCCAAATGAAAATCGACCATTTTTCACTTTTAAATTGTAAGCTATATTTGGTAACAGACATATTAGATTTCTAACAGTAAATTCGTGTAAGAAATTGGTAACGATAAAAAATTTCTAGTATTGAAAAAATTAGTCCGTTAAAACACTAAGAAAATCTGAAGATTAAAGCTCAAAGGTTTTTCTCTCTCTAAAAGTTGCAATAAATGAAATCCGATCCCTTAAATGGAGGAAGAGGTTAAGTGATATATTCCAAGGCTAGGGATGGAGTACAATGTAACTCTTGCCTCTCTCTCAAACAAACTAGCTTGGTTGGGTGGTTGGCATAAGTTCCAATGCATAAAATTGCAATAAAGATCTCACCAACTGCAGTTAGACATACTTCCCTGACAATCGACACCATAGAAATTGACCAAATCAAGTGATGTGGATTTTGAATACCATAATCCTAGATCCATTGTGCGAATCAAGTATCTAAAGATACGTTTTATGGCTACGGGATTAGATTATTTAGGGTTAGATTGAAATCGAGCACGTATGCACTCACTAACCATAATATCTGGCCTACCTGTAGTGAGTTATAACAAACTACCTATCACGCCATGATAAAATTTTAAGTCAATTGACTTTCCATGCTCATCAATATCCAATTTTAGAGTAGGACTCGTCGATGTCCCAATTAGTTCACTGTTATTCAACTCAAATTTGGTCAAAGAATCCTTCACGTATTTTTTGATTAATTCATGAAATTTCCATTTGAGCACTGTGTTATATGAATTCCCAAAAAGAAATTAAGTTCACCCAGCGTGCTCATTTCAAATTCATTATGCGTACATGCGGAAAATTCTTCACATAAGGATTCATTTATTGATCCAAAAATAATGTTATCAACGTATAATTCTACAAGCAATATGTCATGGCCTTTTGTTTTGATAAAAAGTGTTGTATCCACTTTTCCTCAAGAAAGTCATTTTTTATTAGAAATGTAAGAGGATGTTATAAACTCTATTTTATGATTGTCTTTATTCTATGCCAAATAGCTTTAAGTTCGATCGTTGTCTCTTAGAGATGCTTTATTCTTTATGCTCCCGCTGGACTTCATGCCTCACCCAATGTAAGTAGAGGTATATTATATTTGATTAATCTCACATTAGTTATGAAATTAAAATGGTAAAATCTTTTCAAAACCTTGCGTTGATTTTTGTTGGTGATTTACATACACTCATGCAATATACTTTTCGTAGTCACAATCTAATTTAAAAGAGTTCATAGTAGCTAGCCATCCTTATGGAAGATGATGTTTATTGGATTAAACACTATACAAGATGTTTCTAATTACAGAATAAGTTTTTCATCTTATACTAGCATCATTCTCTATAGTTACTATTAAAGCACGATAAAGATCACAAACGTAACAATTCATGGTAGGGTACATAGAGTTCTTCATTAGACATGAGTAATTTATTATAGAAATAAAACTTGGGTAGGGCAAGGTTGTTTCCATGGAGTTTGGTTCTTTAGACAAGAGCAATTTGTATTATTATATTTAATCCCTAGGAGTAGGGATGTTTGCTGATGGAATTCAGGGTGGATATGTTTATTATCGAGTGGGGAGATATAGCTCATGATAGTTTCGCGCTTAGAAAATAGTGATAGTAAGGAGCGTCGTATTGTATGATATTATTTGTAACATGAGAGTGGACGAGTTACTTTTATATCAGGAGATGGGAATTTTGGAGTACGTGCAATGGATTGAGGGCCTAGCAAAACTCAACGATTGACAAGGTTAGGTAGTAGTGTAACTGGCGGGGTCCTTATTTGGATTTCGTTTTGTGAGGCATCCCATGCATGAAACTTAGCGCACCGTTGGAATGTGTGGTCATTAGGACATGGGTTTGGTACCTTGGTTATTATATATATATATATATATATATATATATATAATAAAGTAGAAAACATATATATGTCATAAGATCAAAAGATGATGTCATGAGATAGTTTTTTCTTCAATGCCTATTTTGCCCCTCACATCTTTGATTTCCCCCTCTTTTGACACACCCAAATTTATTTATTCCTTCTTTTCAAAATTCAAAAAGAAGGGTATAATAGTATTTTAGCATTTTACTCTCACTTTTCTTACTCTCATCATCTCCTCTCACTATTTCCCTCTGCATTCTCTCTTCGACTTCTCTCCGTGATGCTTCTTGCACACGTACACACACATCACTATTTCAAGTTAAGATCTGTTTATGTTATGATGAGATTTTTCTACATTTTCTATGGTGATATTTCTTATGGTGCGAGGGATTTTTTAGAGGTGAGATTTTCTTATTGTGCGATTTGTTTAAAATTTTAGGTTTTGTGTACAGATTAGGGCTTTGTAATTTAAGTTATATTTATGTTGATGTTTAAGATTTTGTGTAGATTTAGGGCTTTGTTTCTTATGTTTAGGACTTTGTATATATTTATGTTTTTGTAGATTTAGGGTTTTGTTTTTAACAATATATTGATTTTTCCTTTTGCAGATTACGAGAGCTATATCCACTGATCTGGGGATTTAAACAGGTATTTTCCTAACATTTTGGGATCTAAACAGGTATTTTTCCTTTTGTAGATTAATAATTTGTATGTATTGACCTGATATTGATTAAACATTAGAGTATTCTGTCATTAATATGATGTTTAATGATTTCCTTTTTTTTAATCTTTGTTCTGTAGAAAAGAAATAATGGTTAGTTGTACATCTTTGGATGGGTATGTGTTCTTGGGGCTAGGCTTAGTAGCAGTGCGTTGTAGTGTCCTTCTTCTTATTTTGTGGTCCCATAATCTGTTGTCTATGTTCTATGTTTCATATTTTGGTAAACATTGTTCTTAATCTTCTTTGTTTCTTTTTCAAAGGATGAGAACAAAAAAGCAAGTCCTAGCCAACAATTTTGTTAATATGAGGCACGAAAGTTGTGCTCGGCTTACATTGTGCGTGGTATTGAGGCAGTTAATACTTTGTTAAAAGACTATACGATTTTTATGGTGTCATATTATTATTATGAACTGTAATTATTATTTTTTTTTCTCAATGGTGAGATAAGGATTTAAATTTATACTTTATCCACTTTACGCACCTTTGAATAATTATGAAGTGAGCTACCGAGTATTTGTAATAGACTTTATATGACAACACTCTATGAATACATAGATCCACATGCAACTGAAGTCCAATAAAATGTGGAGGAAGATCCACACAAGGAATCAAAAGGGTCTTCAAAGGTACAATGAAAAGTCATAAATTTTATCATACGAATAAACGCTATAAACACTATCAGGGTCTTCTTGATTATTCGATGCATTATTTGGTTGTCGAACTGTTTCAGTACTTGTTGCTTGCAACTGGTTGGTGGATAAGGGACTACGAGATCTCTTCGAAGTTGTAAGGGCATCTGAAGCATCCCTTGAACCCTTGCAGTGTCCAATGGAAATTTGTGTGAGTTTATCACTATTTTAATTTTTTTGTATCACTATTTTTTTGAATTTCTATACATCAGGTGGTTAGAATTTTCGTGATTACAATTTCTGGGAGTACTCTTCGTCAACTCAGCCCATCTCCATCTTCTTCAAATGTTGGGTGTCCGTTGTTGGGGGCCAAATCTGTGGAAATTTGAGTGTTTTAGAAGCACTCACTGGCGTTCGGTATCAGAGGCATTTTCAAGGTTGCTTGGAATGATTCCAAGCATTGTTTCTGGTGCTTCGGATGGAGCAGTTTTTGATGAAATTTGTGAGATTGCATCTCTTGGAGAAATTTCCCAAGAATACCTTAATTGCAGGTGTGTGGAAACCGATTGCAAGTTCAATCACCTGCCTCACAATCTATTAATGATCGCATTAGATACCACGACCTCTATAGGAAATCTCAGCCAAGTACCCATGTCACCTTCTGCAGCTACAATGGCTGCAGTTCCCGTAATTGTTGCTGCTTAAGCTCATGCTGCTTAGGCGCGAGAGCAAGCTCAAGCTCAGTCCACCAAAGACTCTTCTGGTATAAGGATGGAATATTCATTCATGATCAATAGATTTTGGGGAATCACCACCCGACTACATAGTGGATTGGGTTCCCGTGAGGAACCAAAACTGATCATTTTAAAGTTCTGATATAGTATCTTATGATCCATGTTACTCCATGAGTATTTTGATAGAACAACAATGAAGGACTTGAAGAATACTATTCTTTTTGTAGAACCGTTGAAGGGAACACCACAAGATCTGTAAGAGTTGAGCAAAATCACATTTTATAAATCGTTGACCAGTTTAGTTCAGTAATTGGAGATAAATGTCAGTGGTAAAAAATGGCATATTTAGCTTATATACTTTCATTTTTCACTTTGATACGTCACACACAGTTTCTTTTATGAATTTTGAATCTCAAATTCTAGGTATATACTCATGTTTGAAAATCTCATGTATATACTCATGTTCGAATCAAATGACATATTTAGCTTATATACTTTCATTTTTCACTTTGATACGTCACGCACAGTTTCTTTTATGAATTTTGAATCTCAACTGCAAGGTATATACTCATGTTCGAAAATCTCAGGTATATACTCATGTTCGAATCAAGCCCAACATACATACACGAAACTATACATTCGTGTAGTTTGGTAAATTTATGTATGTAAGTTAAAATTTGCCATAAAAGTATATAAGTCAAAATTCATGTATGTATATTGGTAAATTTATGTATGCTGCAACAAGTTTTCAAGTCTGTGATTATCACGAATTGCCAAATACTTTTTTTTGCTCATTACATTATTAACATTGTTAAATTTATGTATGTTGTACCACTAACATTGTTATTGTATACTCGCCATGTTTAGTGCTATGATATTTGATTCACAACCTCATTTTTGCTTACATTACCCATTATTTTCGCTGTGATAGACCCATGGAAAATAGTTACATCATCTACTTCCCCAAGGTGATTTGTGAGGATTTAGTTACCGAGTCACGTCCATAGGAAGAAATGATTACATCTACTGCAAATGGGCATTGTGAAAAGATCTTACAGAGTAGGTAAATCATAGTGATTTTGTAGTGCTGATTTTATCATCCCTTATAAGTTTCAGTTACATCTCTTTTAACAGTAAAGTAATGCGTGCTCTTAGGCGAGGTAAAATACTAAACTACTGCAAATGATGTTTTGTTTTCCATGTTTTATTTGTGTCATGATAATGGATTGGTAAGTGACATTTATATTTTGGTTTCGTTTATTGATTTGTAAACAATAAAAATACATAATGTTTACATCAGATCTGTTAGCATTACCTAACATTTCTTTCCTTTTCTTTTGTGTATATGTGCAGCCTCCTAAGAGTTTTAGACATCCACATTGTAGGGGAGATCCATCCAAACTCTCCCATCTTTAAAAATGGATGAAAAGCATCTTATTGCGTCTTAAAATTACAAGAAAAGGTTGAATTTTTTTACAGGGGAGATACATTCATACCTAAATGTACCAACTGTTTATTGCAATTTTTTTATACAAATTTATTTTCATTTAATTTAATATTGGTGTATGCTTTCATTTAATTTGTGTCGCTGAATTTTTTAGGGGACTATTGAAATATTATTTGCAATTAATGAAATTTGTATTCGTTTTTGAATTGTTGAGGTTGTTTTCGCTTTAAAGTTTGTTGCACTCTCTATATTTTTAGTGATACTGTAGCTAGAACCACACCCACACCCACACTTTCCTCAACAGCAAGACATATTCTTCAAATGATAATTGAAGGTTATATCTACTGATTGATTTCTCTGGAACAAAATTTTCAAGATCGAAGAAGTGAGAGCTGATAGTGAGGATCCAGAATACCGGGGCAGAGGTTGTGTAGGCGAAGAATGGTTTAGGGTCTACTACTCTTTCAATGGTGTATGCAGCGGAGAGCTGATACATAAAGATCAGAATATAAATAAAAACGCTTATAATGGTGGAGTGACCTCATCGCAAATTTAATACTGTAAGAAACTAACTTTAACTAATTTTCAATGGCGTATGAAACTAACTTTACCTAATTTTCAAACTTGGTTTTTGACATCATACAGTTGACAGATTTTGAGACTCACAAATCATTATAGGTGATCGGTTCATTGATTCTTAATTTATATTGTCGATTAATTTTATAGGGAAAGTTAATACATTCACAATTCATTTGTGATTTTTTTTTGTTTGTTTTGGATTGTATTTCAGATGATTAAACTTTGGAATGAGATCTTGGAGGTCGAATCGGATTTCTTGGTTCGTTGGATCAAATCAGGTATACATTATTTCATAGTGGCTTTCAATTTTTTTTGGTACTGAATTTATAAAGGATTGATGGTGCTCTCATTTCATACTGTTCTTTGATGGTACTCTCATTTAGATGGTAGTATTAAAGGTCTAGGATGGTACTCACATGTCCTTCCCAGATTATATTTTTGATATATACATTGAGCATAAAGACTTTTTATTCTTTATTTTTTAATGTAGGAGTTTTAATTTAGTGTTCATGGATTCAAGTTTTGATTTCAGACTTTAATTGTTCTTTTGGACATGTTAAGTGTGTCTTCATGTGGTTTTATTAATGGTGGGCTCATAGTTTTTATTCAAATCTACGGTTATAACTCTTAATTTGAGGTCAGTTAATTTTGCTAAAATTGATGGGCATACTTCAAATGTTTACTCAAAAATTTTGGTCTTGAAAAAATATGAATCCTGTATATTTTAATTTGTGTAAAAACATTATTTGGCGTACTTCAACGTGTGTATGCTTTTTAATTCATAGGAGCATGTCATGCTTATTGATCCATGTATTTGTCGTACTTCAACGCGTGTATGCTTTGATTTATAGCACAAGCATTTGTTATTTTGTTGTTGGATTCATTTACTTACATTTGTTATGGCATATATAATTGTTCAATCTCGACTATATTTTATCTTAACTATTAAATTTTTATACTTTTATTTGGTTGCAGATTTTGTAGTTACAACCGAAGATATGATTGGGGATATAATGTAAATCTACTACACACTTAATTTGTAAGTTTGGAGTAACTAATTTCTTCGTATGACAACAATTGTGGTCGAGGACATGCGTGGAAAGTGGCAAAAGCATTTGTGTGCGATAGAAGATGACAATCGTGCCATAAGTGGTTTGATGAATCATTATTTTTAATTATATATAAAATTTTTGTTTGTATGATATCTTTATGCCACAAGTGTACTCATATATGTATTATGTTTTTGAGTGATTAAAAAATGATGCGTTTGTTTATAATATGCCCGAGATGGACTATTAGCATTATTGTTGGATTATATTTTTTTCTTAAACATGTGGATAGTCATATAAATAAAAGAGATTGTGCCCAAATATTTTAAATTGTGTACACTTCATTTTGTTTTGAGATGACCTATTGACAATCATCTTATTGAAACATTTTATATATTTTATTGCTAAAGATATCAATAAGGGTATATGATGTACTCATAGTAGGGGTTTATATGAATATTGTTAAATAGATGATGTTGTTTATGTTAAGTTTTGGGCGGATTACTTTATGTATTTTAAATAGGTGGATACTCATATAAATAAAGAAAAATTTAACTAATTTTTTTCTTATATCTTTACCTTTATTTGTGTTGTAAATATTTTTTGAATTTAAAATTATACTCGATTAAATAATTTTGAAAAAATATCCGTCCTTGAGGAAAATTGATATCGGTTGATAGTTTGCAAGAGTATACTTTAATACAAAAGATTTATGATTTGACAACCCGATTTATATTTGGGAAAATAGTCGTCGTGCCTTCAGGCACGGGCATACCCTAGTATATATATATATATACTAGCGTATGCCCGTGCCTGAAGGCACGTTTCTAAAAATTTCCAAAGTACGTAATCGCGAAACGACAAAATTTTCAAAGTGAATAGTTACAAAATGGCGAAAATTTCTTTCCCCGACAAAACAAAGTGTAATTTAAAAAAATGGGCATAATATCTGTTATTTATAGGACTATCCTCCAAAACGATAGTGTTCGTGATTGGAAATAAAATCTCATGCCGTGTCGTGTATATTTTGGCCGAGGTCATTTTTAGTTTGTAAAAAATATTTTTTATATTGTTTATAACTTTTAAACACTATAACTTATTTTATTACAACACAATCTTGTTAAACACAACCTAGCGTATGCCCGTTCCTGAAGGAACGACGAAAATTTTTCAAAGTTCGTAATCGTGAGATGACGAAATTATTTCAAAGTACGTGATCGATAAACAAAAAAAAATTTCAAAGTACGTAATTACAAAATGATAATTTTTTTTTAAAAGTATGTCTGTGCCTGAAGGCACACATATAATTTTGAAAAGAATAAAGTCGTGTACAATGTAAATAATAAAATTTTCAAAATACGTAATTTCAAAACGGCTAAAAATTTCAAAGTATGTAAATGCAAAACAACAAAAATTTCATTATCCGACAAAACAAAGTGTCGTGTCATTTTTATTTTAGTCAAGTTCATTTTTTGTTAAAAAAAACATTGGGCCGTATTTGAGGTAAGTAAACAGTAATATTTCATGTCGTATCATTTTTAGTTTATAAAATACATTTTGTATGTGGTCACTTTTAGGGGTGGCAATTTTGGGAACAAAACGATAACACGACACGAAATGAAACGAAATTGGCATGGTCTTTCGTGTCCAAGTCTGGATTTTTGGACCCGTCATCGGGTTGTGTCGTGTTCTTGTGTAATTTCTTCCAGGAAATTGACCCGATAATAACACAATAGTGATACAATTAAGAACACGATATATTCCCTATGTAGACCCACTATTGACCCCAATTAAACCCACTATTAACCCACTATTTAGACCTACTTTTTATTTAATTCCTCATCAAGTGGTCTAATTTTGTCCAATCGTGTCGTGTGAGGTCGGGTCTAATCGTGTACAATCGAATCATATTTACTTATCGTGTCCTATCGTGATTTTAACATATTGTGTTCGGATTAAAGAAAAAAACACGATATCGTGTCGTGTCGTGCCGTGTTTGGATCCACTGGCTTCTTTTCGTGTCGTGTCGAGTCGTGTGAAAACACAACTCATTGACCCGTTTTTCCACCCCTAATCACTTTTACTTCAATAGTGTTCGTGATTGGTAAAAAATACTATTTCATGTCATGTCACATCATGTCTAGTTATGAAAATTTTAGAAAGTGTCACTCATGGTCAAATTATATACTATGTAAGTTACCAATTCTCAAAACACTTTTCCTCACCAATCATAAATAATATAGTCACAATTACTTATTTTCTTTATTTTCGACAAATTATCCATTTAAATAATAATTAAGGAAAATTATCCATTTGAATAATATCCATTTTAATATATCTTTCCAAGTTAAGAGTCTAAACCCAACGTTTTAGAAATTGTTACCTACTAAATGCAACTTGGTTCCATTTTAACACTAATTGTAAAAGCAATATGGAGAACATATTATTTATGAATATAATGTGTGAACCAAAAATAATATAAAAATGTGTGATAATGTCCCCATAAAACTCTACCATCAAAGTGCTTTCAACAATGGCAGAAAGCATGAAAGCCCGAGTTGACATCTCACACTCTTTGAATCCTTAGTGCTTTCCCAACAAAATAAAAATTGAAAGGCTACTTTTGAGCACTAAATAAAACATTAAAAGAAAAGGCTCTCCCACTCAGCAACATGTAAAAAATTATATTTTTTCTAACCAAAATCTATACCCACGTCTTGGTCTCTAGCCTAAAAAATACATGAAAATATCACTCGATCATTTCATCGAACATTTGGTGCAAATTTGAAAAATACCTATGGTGGTGCATTTAATTTTAAGGATGCCCAAAATAGTGGTCAACAACACAAATCAACTTACTCAACTGACCAAACCGTCAACTATACACAAAAAATGGAGTAAGGGAATTTGGTTAAAAAAAAGACATAAAAAATTGAGTGAGGAATTATGTCGAACACTTAAAATGGAGTAAGGGAGTTTTCTTGAAGATAACCCATTTTTCCCAAAAAACAATTCAAATTCAAATAATTCAGAAACACCCCAAACGATTATTCATATTATGTCCAAACATTATAACTATTAACATGCCAAAACACCAATACAATTGAAAATAATTTCTCAAATACTAATATAAGAATTTGTGCAACAGAATAAAGATGATCTAGATCTCAACAATGTCAAAGTTGGTCTGGAAAAGTAGAAGAAAGAGAAAAACGCATTCGTGTATGAGAAGACCAAAGTCTGAGAAAAATGCATTCGTGTTTGATGCTTTTCGGTGGCCGATCTCGGCTGTTACCCAATTCGGATCTGTCCTAGTTTGGGTGCCAACTCTATATTTGTTCCAAAAAAAAACTCAGCATCACCATATGCAAAGATAATGTCAAACAAAATATGTGGCCAACGAATATAGCAAATCATAGTTGGGGAAAATATTGATACTTATGTAATTGGAACATACCTCCCATTTTACTAACTCTGAAAAACCCATTTTGTCCACTGTATCACCAGAAATGGCTCATGTTCCATCCATGGGCTTATTGGTGTCATGACCAAGCTCAATCTCAGCTAGAGTCAGAAATCCCACCTTCAATAATTTCTCAAAAAAATTGGAATCAGCAGTAGCAATATCAGCCAGTCAGAAATCAACATTCAATTCACTAACTAGAGTCAGAAATCCCACCCTCGTGTATTTCTCAAAAAAATTCGATTCATCCATAGAAATCTCAGCCAGAGTAAGAAATCAACAATTCAATTCACAAAAATCCTACCTTCGTTTATTTATCAAAAAAACCGATTCAGCCGTAGCAATCTCAAGCAGAGTCAGAAATAAAAAAAAGTATCAAAGAAATTACTCACACCAGATGTGGTATACTCACGATTTAGTTTGCGCCCTGACCGGTGATGGTCCGACGTTTTGATATGTGGAAACGAATCCGTTTACCAGAAATAAACCCAAGACGATTGTTAACCACACCCAATATGGTCCGGCGTTCTGATATGTGGAAGGAAATCACGATTTGTGGAAGGAAATCAAGATACTCCAACCGTTGCTTTAAACTGTCGGCCGACGCTTAGATCTTGTATGGTCCGGCTGAGAGAGCTTTAGCAGTTAATAAAATGAATTTGAAATCAAAAATAATAAAAACCAAGAGTTAGAACCGTAAGGGGAGGAGATAGATAAATAGTGAAACTGATTTTAACATCAAGAAACTCAAACGTTCAAGTCCAAAAAATCGTTCACTCCATAAAATTGTTCGGTCCATTAATATCAAGAACCCCTAAATCCAAAAAATTGAACCCATTAGAAACCCATAAATTAAATAAAACACTTCAGGGCTTTGAGAGAATGATTCAATGAACCCTCTCTCTCCCCCAGAAAACATGCATATTCTCATGAAAAAAACTCTTACCTGAAAGAAAATAACTCAACTCTAGAACTGGAGAGTAGCGACATAATGTGATGATCGTGAGAAGCATAGGTTAATTTTTTGTGGTAAGCAATTAGAATATCGTGTGTTTTGTGCATGGTGGTGGAGAGGAAACCCGGAAGGAAGGGGATGCTGAGATCTTCTGTTTAGAGAGAGAGAGAGAGAGATAGGTGACGGTCGAAAATTAAATGGGGATGGTGGAATGAAATAAAGTAATGTTTAAATTGAGGGGGGATTAAAAATTTTGAATTTTAAAAGTTAGTGGGGATAGGAGGGAAATTTAGAATTCAAATTTTGAATTAAAGTTGTAAGAATCCATCTCAACCCTTCATTTTGGAAAAATGTCTTTTGATGTGGCACTCATCTGTACTGTTAAAAATGTACATAATTTCAAAAACCAAGCTCCCATATTTTATATATATATATATATATATATATATATATATATACACTAGGGTATGCCCGTGCCTGAAGGCACGACGACTATTTTCCCAAATATAAATCGGGTTGTAAAATCATAAATCTTTTGTATTAAAGTATACTCTTACAAACTATCAACCGATATCAATTTTCCTCAAGGACGGATATTTTTTCAAAATTATTTAATCAAGTATAATTTTAAATCCAAAAAATTATTTACAACACAAATAAAGGTAAAGATATAAGAAAAAAATTAGTTAAATTTTTCTTTATTTATATGAGTATCCACCTATTTAAAATACATAAAGTAATCCGCCCAAAACTTAACATAAACAACATCATCTATTTAACAATATTCATATAAACCCCTACTATGAGTACATCATATACCCTTATTGATATCTTTAGCAATAAAATATACAAAATGTTTCAATAAGATGATTGTCAATAGGTCATCTCAAAACAAAATGAAGTGTACACAATTTAAAATATTTGGGCACAATCTCTTTTATTTATATGACTATCCACATGTTTAAGAAAAAAATATAATCCAACAATAATGCTAATAGTCCATCCTGGGCATATTATAAACAAACGCATCAATTTTTAATCACTCAAAAACATAATACATATATGAGTACACTTGTGGCATAAAGATATCATACAAACAAATTTTTTATATATAATTAAAAACAATGATTCATCAAACCACTTATGGCACGATTGTCATCTTCTATCGCACACAAACGCTTTCGCCACTTTCCACGCATGTCCTCGACCACAATTGTTGTCATACGAAGAAATTAGTTACTCCAAACTTACAAATTAAGTGTGTAGTAGATTTACATTATATCCCCAATCATATCTTCGGTTGTAACTACATAATCTGCAACCAAATAAAAGTATAAAAATTTAATAGTTAAGCTAAAATATAGTCGAGATTGAACAATTATATATGCCATAACAAATGTAAGTAAATGAATCCAACAACAAAATAACAAATGCTTGTGCTATAAATCAAAGCATACCCGCGTTGAAGTACGAAAAATACATGGATCAATAAGCATGACATGCTCCTATGAATTAAAAAGCATACACACGTTGAAGTACGCCAGATAATGTTTTTACACAAATTAAAATCTACAGGATTCATATTTTTTCAAGACCAAAATTTTTGAGTAAACATTTGAAGTATGCTCATCAATTTTAACAAAATTAACTGACCTCAAATTAAGAGTTATAACCATAGATTTGAATAAAAACTATGAGCCCACCATTAATAAAACCACATGAAGACACACCTAACATGTCCAAAAGAACAATTAAAGTCTGAAATCAAAACTTGAATCCATGAACACTAAATTAAAACTCCTAAATTAAAAAACAAAGAATAAAAAGTGTTTATGCTCAATGTATATATCAAAAATATAATCTGGGAAGGACACGTGAGTACCATCCTAGACCTTTAATACTACCATCTAAATGAGAGTACCATCAAAGAACAATATGAAATGAGAGCACCATCAATCCTTTATAAATTCAGAACCAAAAAAAATTGAAAGCCACTATGAAATAATGTATACCTGATTTGATCCAACGAACCAAGAAATCCGATTCGACCTCCAAGATCTCATTCCAAAGTTTAATCATCTGAAATACAATCCAAAACAAACAAAAAAAAAATCAAAATGAATTGTGATTGTATTAACTTTCCCTATAAAATTAATCGACAATATAAATTAAGAATCTATGAACCGATCACCTATAATGATTTGTGAGTCTCAAAATCTGTCAACTCTATGATATCAAAAACCAAGTTTGAAAATTAGGTAAAGTTAGTTTCATACGCCATTGAAAATTAGTTAAAGTTAGTTTCTTACAGTATTAAATTTGCGATGAGGTCACTCCACCTTTATAAGCGTTTTTATTTATATTCTGATCTTTATGTATCAGCTCTCTGCTGCATACACCATTGAAAGAGTAGTAGACCCTACACCATTCTTCGCCTACACAACCTCTACCCCGGTATTCTGGATCCTCACTATCAACTCTCACTTCTTCGACCTTGAAATTTTTGTTCCAGAGAAATCAATCAGTAGATATAACCTTCAATTATCATTTGAAGAATATGTCTTGCTGTTGAGGAAAGTGTGGGTGTGGGTGTGGTTCTAGCTACAGTATCACTAAAAATATAGAGAGTGCAACAAACTTTAAAGCGAAAACAACCTCAACAATTCAAAAACGAATACAAATTTCATTAATTGCAAATAATATTTCAATAGTCCCCTAAAAAATTCAGCAACACAAATTAAATGAAAGCATACACCAATATTAAATTAAATGAAAATAAATTTGTATAAAAAAATTGCAATAAACAGTTGGTACATTTAGGTATGAATGTATCTCCCCTGTAAAAAAATTCAACCTTTTCTTGTAATTTTAAGACGCAATAAGATGCTTTTCATCCATTTTTAAAGATGGGAGACTTTGGATGGATCTCCCCTACAATCTGGATGTCTAAAACTCTTAGGAGGCTGCACATATACACAAAAGAAAAGGAAAGAAATGTTAGGTAATGCTAACAGATCTGATGTAAACATTATGTATTTTTATTGTTTACAAATCAATAAACGAAACCAAAATATAAATGTCACTTCCCAATCCATTATCATAACACAAATAAAACATGGAAAACAAAACATCATTTGCAGTAGTTTATTATTTTACCTCGCCTAAGAGCACGCATTACTTTACTGTTAAAAGAGATGTAACTGAAACTTATAAGGGATGATAAAATCAGCACTACAAAATCACTATGATTTACCTACTCTGTAAGATCTTTTCACAATGCCCATTTGCAGTAGATGTAATCATTTCTTCCTATGGACTTGACTCGGTAACTAAATCCTCACAAATCACCTTGGGGAAGTAGATGATGTAACTATTTTCCATGGGTCTATCACAGCGAAAATGATGGGTAATGTAAGCAAAAATGAGATTGTGAATCAAATATCATAGCACTAAACATGGCATGTATACAATAACAATGTTAATGGTACAACATACATAAATTTAACAATGTTAATAATGTAATGAGCAAAAAAAAGTATTTGGCAATGCGTGATAATCACAGACTTGAAAACTTGCTGCAGCATACATAAATTTACCAATATACATACACGAATTTTAACTTATATACTTTTATGGAAATTTTTTACTTACATACATAAATTTACCAAAATACACGAATGTATAGTTTCGTGTATGTATTTTGGGTTTGATTCGAACATGAGTATATACCTGAGATTTTCAAACATGAGTATATACCTTGCATTTGAGATTCAAAATTCATAAAAGAAACTGTGCGTGACGTATCAAAGTGAAAAATGAAAGTATATAAGCTAAATATGTCATTTTATTTGAACATGAGTATATACATGAGATTTTTAAACATGAGTATATACCTAGCATTTGAGATTCAAAATTAATAAAAGAAACTCTGTGTGACGTATCAAAGTGAAAAATGAAAGTATATAAGATAAATATGCCATTATTTACCACTGACATTTATCTCCAATTACTGAACTAAACTGGTCAACGATTTATAAAATGTGATTTTGCTCAACTCTTACAGATGTTGTGGTGTTCCCTCCAACGGTTCTACAAAAAGAATAGTATTCTACAAGTCCTTCATTGTTGTTCAATCAAAATACTCATGGAGTAACATGGATCATAAGATACTATATCAGAACTTTGCTTTAAATTGATCAGTTTTGGTTCCTCACGAGAACCCAATCCACTATGTAGTCGGGTGGTGATTCCCCAAAAGCTATTGATTGTGAATGAAAATTCCATCCTTATACCAAAAGAGTCTTTGGTGGACTGAGCTTGAGCTTGCTCTTGCGCCTAAGCAGCATGAGCTCAAGCGGAAACAATTACGGGAATTGCAACCATTGTAGCTGCAGAAGGTGACATGGGTACTTGGCTGAGATTTCCTATAGAGGTCGTGGTATCTAATGCGATCATTAATAGATTGTGAGGCAGGTGATTGAACTTGCAATCGTTTTCCACACACCTACAATTAAGGTATTCTTGGGAAACTTCCCCAAGAGATGCAATCTCACAAATTTCATCAAAAACTGCTCCATCCGAAGCACCAGAAACAATGCTTGGAATCATTCCAAGAAGCCTTGAAAATGCCTCTGATACAGAACGCCAGCGAGTGCTTCTAAAACACTCAGATTTCCACAGATTTGGCTCCCAACAACGGACACCCAGCATTTGAAGAAGATGGAGATGGGCTGAGTTGACGAAGAGTACTCCCAGAAATTGTAATCATGAAAATTCTAACCATCTGATGTATAGAAATTCAAAAAAATAGTGATACAAAAAAATTAAAATAGTGATAAACTCAGACAAATTTCCATTGGACACTGCAAGGGTTCAAGGGATGCTTCAGATGCCCTTCCAACTTCGAAGAGATCTCGTAGTCCCTTATCCACCAACCAGTTGCAAGCAACAGGTACTGAAACAGTTCGACAACCAAATAATGCATCGAATAATCAAGAAGACCCTGATAGTGTTTATAGTGTTTATTCATATGATAAAATTTACGACTTTTCATTGTACCTTTGAAGACCCTTTTGATTCCTTGTGTGGATCTTCCTCCACATTTTATTGGACTTCAGTTGCATGTGGATCTATGTATTCATAGAGTGTTGTCATATAAAGTCTATTACAAATACTCGGTAGCTCACTTCATAATTATTCAAAGGTGCGTAAAGTGGCTAAAGTATAAATTTAAATCCTTATCTCACCATTGAGAAAATAATGAAAAAAAATAATTAGAGTTCATAATAATAATATGACACCATAAAAATCGCATAGTCTTTTAACAAAGTATTAATTGCCTCAATACCATGCACAATGTAAGCCGAGCACAACTTTCGTGCCTCATATTAACAAAATTGTTGGCTAGGACTTGCTTTTTTGTTCTCATTTTTTGAAGAAGAAACAAAGAAGATTAAGAACAATGTTTACCAAAATATGAAACATATAACATAGACAACAGATTATAGGACCACAAAATAAGAAGCAGGACACTACAATGCACTGCTACTAAGCCTAGCCCCAAGAACACATACCCATCCAAAGATGTACAACTAACCATTATTTCTTTTCTACAGAACAAAGATTAAAAAAAAGGAAATCATTAAACATCATATTAATGACAGAATACTCTAATGTTTAATAAATATCAGGTCAATACATGCAAATTATTAATCTACAAAAGGAAAAATACCTGTTTAGATCCCAAAATGTTAGGAAAATACCTGTTTAAATCCCCAAATCAGTGGATATAGCTCTCATAATCTGCAAAAGGAAAAATAAATATATTGTTAAAAACAAAACCCTAAATCTACAAAAACATAAATATATACAAAGTCCTAAACATAAGAAACAAAGCCCTAAATCTACACAAAATCTTAAACATAAACATAAATATAACTTAAATTACAAAGCCCTTATCTGTACACAAAACCTAAAATTTCAAACAAATCGCACAATAAGAAAATCTCACCTCTAAAAAAGCCCTCGCACCATAAGAAATCTCACCATAGGAAATGTAGAAAAATCTCATCATAACATAAATAGATCTTAACTTGAAATAGTGATGTGTGTGTACGTGTGCAAGAAGCATCACAGAGAGAAGTCGAAGAGAGAATGTAGAGGGAAATAGTGAGAGGAGATGATGAGAGTAAAATGCTAAAATACTATTATACCCTTCTTTTTGAATTTTGAAGAGAAGGAATAAATAAATTAGGGTGTGTCAAAAGAGGGGGAAATCAAAGATGTGAGGGGCAAAATAGGCATTGAAGAAAAAACTATCTCATAACATCATCTTTTGATCTTATGACATATATATGTTTTCTACTTTATTATATATGTATATATATATATATATATTGTAATAACCCTCGCTCATGAGAACATATTTCATATTTAATTACTAGGTATGGTGATTAGATATAAAATGTTGGGATATGTATTGAGTATTAATTTGATGTAGAAAAGTTAATATCTACTATGAAGTTGCATATTTACCGTAACTATAGGTGAATATTGCCATGTTATGTTTTATAATATCATATGACTTAAAATGATATTTGGCTTAATAATGAGACCGGAACTTAAAATGAACTATAAAATATCCAAATGATAATTTGGAGGCCGTAGTTGAGTCTGGAACGTTCGAGATAGTCAAATAGTGTGCCATATTGTATTTTGAGGTATTGGGCACTTTTGACTTATTATACTTTAAATAGGTAGTTGGGTGTGATTTTATCGCAATATTGATCACTTAAGTTGGGATTTTTTTTTTACTAATGGCACGACTTAGTCTTACTAAGTCTTCTATTTCCCTAATTTCATTTCCTAAACCTAGAGAGAGTTTGAGAGAGGAAGCTAAAGTGTAGAGAAAGAAGAAGAGCTTGAAGATTGAAGAAGGATCCTTGCTTCTACCCAAAGAAAATATGCATTTTCTACATTGAGGCAAGTTTACTACTTGCTTTTTGTTGTTTAAGATAAATGATTTGTAGTGAAAATGGTGTATTGATCATGGTTTCATTAGTTAGGGCTTTTTGTGTATTTGTTGGTTTTGAATCATTGAAGAACAAATTGGATGATTATTGATGGTTGTGGTAGTAGTTAGTAGAATTTATGTTGTGTTGGTGACACTAAATGAGTTAGTTTGAATAGATTTGAGTTGGGAATCAAATTGGAGTCCAAGACTCCATAAGAAAAATTAGGAATTTCTGCAGAGACCGAATCGATTCGGCCTGGCCGAATCGATTCGCTGTTAGACAGTTTCGAGGGGTCGAGTGAACCGAATCGATTCGGAAATTATGCACAAAACCCATTTCCCCGACCAAATCTATTCGGAGTGTCCAAATCGATTCGGCAATTATGCAGTAAGCCAGGATTTCTGGCCGAATCGATTCGGCTAGGCCGAATATATTCGGTAATCCTTCTTTTGAAATCTTGTTTTCTTTTATTTTAACCCTTTTCTTTAGGATTAGTATTTTGGGGACCTTCTTAAATGAAGTAAATATAGGGTCTTAGAGTATTAGTTGAGTTTGGTCGACACCCTAGACTCGAAGGGGTTCATCTAGGGTTCAATGAAGGGTGGTGGGGGGGGGGGGGGGTTAAAGTAATTTTCAGGCATTACTTCGCTTGTATAGTTTTGTAAGAATCTAGGAGATCTTAAGGTAAAATTTTGGAGACTTTAGGAGTTAAGGCGGGCTAGGTTTCACTTGAGGGTTTATTATAAAGTCCAAAAAGGGACATTTGGGAGAAATAACTTGGGAGTTTTAATATTCTTCGAGGTTATTATGATGATGTGACGTACATAACCATAATGCATTTGATAAAATGTAAAATGGATAAAGTAAATGATAATTTTCTAAATCATGTAATGGAAATTAATAAAATGGACGATACACACCTCTCTAAATACCATCTTAAGGGAAGTCCGTGCGTGAGGTGAAGCCCCCTGGCTAATGAATGCAGGGTGGATATAGTCCTAGGACATATGAGCGCTTGTTTTATATTTTCTGCGATGGGTAGGAGATTCCGGGTGTGGCCTTGACTACCCCGCAGGCATATGGCCGCTTCCCGACGTTTCGATAGGATCCCAAGTTGTCTTATGATAGGCCCTGGAAGATGATGGTTATTTAGGGACGCACACAGTAGGGAAACCCGAACGGGCGGTCATAGAATCGTTATATAATATTTATAAGTATTCTATTATCGAGTTGGACTCGATGGAACATTAATGCCATAAAGAGCAAAGTATATGCCACAAAGAGCATACAATTGAGATAAGTGCCATAAAGAGCACATGATAATAATTACATTTCTGATAAGGAATGGAAGATAAGATGAAACGGATGAAAGATGAAAAAGGCTTATGATTACTTTTATTCTCTTGTATAATTGAATTTCACTTTAATAATCATTCAACTGTGTTAATTCATTATATGATGTTACCATACTAGAATATAATCTTTATCATCCATGCTTAATTATTTCATCATTGTAATACTTGTCATTTATCTGGCGATCACATAAAACCGGCCCCTGACCGGTTCTTCTCTCTTGTTGTTTATATATATATTATTCGCACAGGTGTTTCACCGCAAGGTTGCCCGTAATGACCTTCCTATTACAGAGTCTTTTGAGGAGCCGTGACATTTTGCGGGTATCACGGGACATTTTGCGTAGATGCCTCCCTTGTTGTTTTCTAGTTATGCCCAGTCCTCATTCGAGCGTGTGGCCCAAAACTGTTGTAATTGTATAATGGATGCATTATGTAACACATGGGACTTATTGTATATCTATAAATTTATTGACTGACGTTTCATTCGCTCCTTTCCTTATTTTTGTTGGTATATAGATATGCTTATGGGAGTTTCCACCTTTCTTTTCTATTATCGGTTGTTGAATATTCTTTCTTTTAAATCACAAAACTAAAAATTTTGATAGCCCATTTTCTGAAATACTGTGTGGTTATCCCGTATACTCTTTATGTTGTTGCAATGCTGAGAATGATTCCGATCCATGATTCCTATATTAACGGAGTAACGGGCTGGCCACCCCTTATTTCGGATACCGGGTTGTCACAGATGGTATCAGAGCATCAGGTTCTATAGTCTTCAGGATCTATGTGGACTTGTCACGTTCTACCGTAGCGTTCTTTGACATAGAACTTAATGTTAGGATTGTTTTGTTGATTATGTTTGTGATCTTCTACTAGATAGATTATTTTATATAATATTCTAACTCTATCGTTTCTCTATCTCAGATGCCGCCTAAGAGAGGACATCCCGCTCGATGTAATAGGGTTGTAGAGGATGAGGTTGGTCCTCCACCACCACCACCGGGGAATATCAGTACCGCTGATGTGGCAAACATAGTGGCCCAAGCTGTTAATGCAGCGTGACTGCAGTGGTACAACAAATGCCACAAGATCAACCACTGGGGCAAGAGGCACAAGTTCCTACAGGACCATCTCCGTGGGAAAGGGTTAGAGAGTCTTTCCTAAAAGTCTATCCCCCAGAATTCGATGGAGGTTCGGATGTTATAAAGGAAAATCAGTGGAAGAAAGACATGCAATGCCATCTTCGAATGGTAGAATGTAGCGAGGAGAAAAATCAAATCCTTGTTACTTTCAATCTTGTCGGATTGGCCTTACACTGTTGGAAGTCGATGACTACTCCTGAGCAAAGGGATACGATGCCAATCACTGATTTTTGGGCCTTGTTTGACGAAAAGTATTTCCCTCCCGCAGTTCAAAGGGAGATGCAAAGGAAACTTCAAGATGTAGTTCAGGGGGAGAGATCTGTTGCAGAGTATGAGGAGGAGTTTACCCGGTTGGCAAGTTTTATACCGGTTGAAGTGACTCCACAAGCGAAGAGAATCTCCAAATTTGTTGGAGGCTTACATTGGAGGATAAAACAACATTTGCTTGGAAACCCGGATTTATTAACCTTTGGGGATGTGATGAATGATGCTCTACTTCAGTATCAAGAGCATAGATTATTTGTGCAAAATAATAAGAAGGCTGTTGCGATGGGGCAAGTGGGAAAAAATGGAGGTAATGGGATTGGAGAGGGAACATCTTCTTCATCCCAATCCTCGGGGAGTAAGCAAAGAGAGAGGGACCCCCAGCAAGGGGAATTGTCTAAATGCCAACGCTTTGGTGGGTTTAATGCGGGTGGAAATAACAATAGGCCGGGTCAAGGTGGACCGCCACAACAACAAGGAGGCAGAGGTGGAAATGGAGGTAGAGGCCAGCAGGGCCGTTTTGAATCAATCAAGGAAGGAACCAGGAGAATGTGGTGAACAAATGTTTTCAGTGAGGAGAGTTGGGCCATTATAAGAGGTCGTGTCCTCAGTTTATTGGAGGGCATCTTCCTAGGGCTCCACAACAACCATATGTTCAATTTCCACCACAGGAACCGAATTCGATTATTCCTCCACAACAGGGGCAACTGTAGTATGGACGGGTCTATCATATTCAAGAGGCTATGCTTCCTCCAGCCCCACTGGTACCGCCAGCGATCGAGGGTAAGTTTCTCATCCAAGGGCATATGGGTTGAGTACTATTTGATACGGGCGCTACACACTCTTTCATTTCTAGGAGTTTTGCTCAAACTGCAGATTTGATAAAGTCTGCCGAGAGTACTTTCACTAGCGTTGAATCCTCTATGGGTGATGGTTCATTAATTTTCTTTGTTTGTAAAAACATAGGGATTAATCTTGGTAACTTGTGCTTTGAGGCCGATTTACTCGTCCTTGACATGGTCGGGTATGACGTAATATTGGGTATGGATTGGCTAGTGAAATACCACGCGATAGTAAATTGTTACGGGAAGAGTATAGTTTTTGCAGTTCTGGGACAAGAGATGTTCTTGGTGGTTATGCCTTATATGGAAGGAGGTACGAGTGCTTATTTATATTGTATTGCAGAGGATGCATCTAGGGATGTAGTTGTTCCCCTAAATTCTCTTCCGATTGTTAGAGATTTTGAAGATGTTTTCTGGGAAATACCGGGATTACCTCCAAGTCGGGAGATAGAGTTTGTGATTGATCTAATGCCGAGGACTCGACCGATTGTGAAATCTCCATATCGCACAGCTCCTGTGGAGATGAGGGAGTTGAGAGATCAAATTCAGCAGCTATTGGAGCAGGAATTTATTAGGCGCAGCACGTCGCCATGGGGTGCCCCGGTACTGTTTGTGAAGAAAAGAGACGGTTCTCTCCGGTTATGTGTGGACTATAGGGAGTTGAATAAAGTCACCATCCGGAATAAATACCCTTTGCCTCGCATTGATGATTTGCTTGACCAACTTAGGGGAGCATCGTACTTCTCCAAAATCGATTGGAGGACGAGGTACCATCAGTTGAGGATATGGGAACAGGATGTATCCAAGACCGCATTTCTTACCCGATACGGATCCTATGAATTCTTGGTTATGCCCTTTGGACTAACCAATGCCCCTGCTGTATTTTTGGATCTCATGAATAGGGTGTTTCGGGATTTCCTTGAC
Source organism: Sambucus nigra (assembly GCA_949130495.1). Lineage (NCBI taxonomy): Eukaryota > Viridiplantae > Streptophyta > Magnoliopsida > Dipsacales > Adoxaceae > Sambucus > Sambucus nigra. The sequence continues at coordinate 587,470 of CASBWL010000025.1, forward strand.
CAATTTGTTATTGTATTCATCGATGACATCATAGTCTATTCTCAGACAGAGTCTGACCATGCTACTCACTTACGGTTGGTCCTGCAGAGATTGAGAGATTACCAATCGTATGCAAAGTTCGAAAAGTGTGGCTTTTGGTTGAAGGAAGTTCAGTTTCTGGGTCATGTGGTGTCATCCCAGGGTATTTTGGTGGATCCTAGCAAGGTGATTGCGGTGAGAGAGTGGGGTCATCCCACGACGCCTACAGAGGTTCGCAGTTTTCTGGGTTTAGCGGGTTATTACCGTCAATTTATTAACGTTTTTTCTAAAATCGCTAGCCCTTTGACGAATTTGACCCGAAAGGGAGTGAGATTTGTTTGGGATAGTTCATGCCAGGCTGCATTTGATGAGCTCAAAGACAGGTTGACTTCGGCTCCAGTCCTTGCTTTTCCAAAACCGGGATTGGAATATCTAGTCTTCACCGATGCATCTCTTCAAGGGTTAGGAGGTGTTCTTCAGCAAGAAAGACGGGCTATTGCTTATGCTTCCCGTAAGATAAAGCCTCACGAAAGAAATTATTCGGTGCAATACTTAGAGTTCGCTATAGTTGTCTTTGCCTAGAAGATATGGAGGCATTATCTCTTGGGCGAGAAGTTTAGTCTTTTCACGGACCATAAATCGCTGCAATATTTATTTTCACAAAAGGATTTGAATATGCGTCAGCGTCGTTGGTTGGAAGTCGTGAAAGATTATCAATTTGATATCCTTTACCATTCGGGAAAGGCAAACGTAGTAGCGGATGCTTTGAGTAGGAAGCCCGAGGGAGACTTAGCTGATGTATGGAAAGCTAAGTGGAAAGAGCTCAGTCAGGAGCATGCGGTGGTCAGAGCATTCATGTCGGTAATGACCGTTACTCCCACAATTGTGGCAAGAATTGTGGAATCCCAGGGAAGAGATAAGAGTTGCCAAGACCATATACATCGATTATTTCAGAGGGTGGACTACGCTTCCATGGAAGACTTATTGTTCCAGAGGAGGGGGATTTGAGGCGAGCGGTTATGGCGGAATCTCACGGGTCAAAATTTAAGGTACATCCGAGTGGGGATAAGATGTACCAAGACATGCACTGTCAGTATTGGTGTCCTGACATGAAGAGGAATATCTCGGAGTTTGTATCCTAATGCACTACTTGTCAGTTGGTTAAGATCGACCATCAGTGACCGACAGGTTTGTTGCAACCGTTGGAGATTCCCGTGTGGAAATGGGAAAGTATTTTGATGGAGTTTATTACGGGCTTACCTAGATCACAGAGGGGTCATGATTCGATTTGGGTGATTTTCGATCGTTTGACTAAATCAGCACACTTCTTGACCGTGCGTACGTATTTGATACCGCTCGCTATGCCCAATTGTTCATCAAGGAGATTGTTAGACTTCATGGGGTACCTTTAAATATTGTTTCCGACCGAGATAAAATATTTGTGTCCCACTTTTGGAAAAGCTTCCAAGAGGCGATGGGGACCGAGTTGAAGTTAATCTCTTCCTATCATCCTCAAACTGATGGTTAAACTGAGAGGGTAAACCAGATGTTGGAGGATATGCTCCGTATGTGCATGCTTGATTTCAAGGGCGGTTGGGAATAATACCTCCCATTGGTTGAGTTTTCTTACAACAACTCATACCAATTTACTATTGGAATGGCGCCTTATGAAGCTCTTTATGGCCGGCCATGTAGGTCTTCCTCTTGTTGGTTGGAAGTGGGTGATAATAAATTTCTTGGACCTGAAATGATCCAAGATACTTCTTCAAAAATTGAACTCATTCGAAATCGCATCCAGATAGCCCAAGACCATCAAAAGAGCTATGCCGATGTAGGTAGGAGACACATGGAATTGGAGATTAGAGACCAAGTTTTGGTGCGAGTGTCACCAATGAAGGGCATTAGGCGTTTTGGGAAGAAAGGGAAGCTTGCATCACGTTTTGTTGGACCTTTCCCAGTTATCGTAAAAGTTGTTCCCGTGGCGTACCAACTTTCCTTGTCGAAGCCTTTGCAACAAATTCACGATGTATTCCATGTCTCCTCTTTGAAGAAGTATAGAAGATGTGAAGGTGCCCTTTGGCACATTCCTTTCGAGGATATTGACTTGCAACCCAACGTTTCATATGAAGAACAACCGATTGCTATTATTGAGTATGGGGAGCGCAAGTTGAGGTCTCGTGTGGTTCCCTTGGTGAGATTCCAATGGAGTCATCACAATGCGAAGGAATCAACGTGGGAGCGTGAGGATGACATGCGGGAGAGATATCCACATCTCTTCTTATAAGGTACGTTTGAATTTTGGGGACAAAATTCCCTCATAAGGGGGGAGTATGTAATAACCCTCGCTTATGAGAACATATTTCATATTTAATTACTAGGTATGGTAATTAGATATAAAATGTTGGGATATGGATTGAGTATTAATTTGATGTAGAAAAGTTAATATCTACTATGAAGTTGCATATTTACCGTAACTATAGGTGAATATTGCCATGTTATGTTTTATAATATCATATGACTTAAAATGATATTTGGCTTAATAATGAGATCGGAACATAAAATGAATTATAAAATATCCAAATGATAATTTGGAGGCCTTAGTTGAGTCCGGAACGTTCGAGATAGTCAAATAGTGTGCCATATTGTATTTTGAGGTATTGGGCACTTTAGACTGATTATACTTTAAATACGTAGTTGCGTGTTATTTTATCGCAATATTGATCACTTAAGTTGGGATTTTTTTAAACTAATGGCACGACTTAGTCTTACTAAGTCTTCTATTTCCCTAATTTCATTTCCTAAACCTAGAGAGAGTTTGATAGAGGAAGAGAAAGTGTAGAGAAAGAAGAAGAGATTGAAGATTGAAGAAGGATCCTTGCTTCTACCCAAAGAAAATATGCATTTTCTACATTGAGGCAAGTTTACTACTTGCTATTTATGGTTTAATATAAATGATTTGTAGTGAAAATGGTGTATTGATCATGGTTTCATTAGTTAGGGCTTTTTGTGTATTTGTTGGTTTTTAATCATTGAAGAACAAATTGGATGATTATTGATGGTTGTGGTAGTAGTTAGTAGCATTTATGTTGTGTTGGTGACACTAAATGAGCTGGTTTGAATAGATTTGAGTTGGGAATCAAATTGGAGTCCAAGACTCCATAAGCAAAATTAGGAATTTATGCAGAACTGAATCGATTCGGCCTGGCCGAATCGATTCGCTGTTAGAAAGTTTCCAGGGTCGAGTGAACCGAATCGATTCGGCTAGGCCGAATCGATTCAGCAATTATGCAGAAATCCCATTTCCCCGACCGAAACGATTCGGAGTGTCCGAATCGATTCGGCAATTATGTAGTAAGCCAGGATTTCTGGCTGAATCGAATCGATAATCCTTCTTTTGAAATTTTGTTTTCTTTTCTTTTAACCCTTTTCTTTAGGATTAGTAATTTGGGGATATTATTAAATGAAATAAATATACGATCTTAGAGTATTAGTTGAGTTTGTTCGACACCCTAGACTTGAAGGGGTTCATCTAGGGATCAATTAGGGGGGGTTAAAGTAATTTTCAGGCATTACTTATCTTGTATAGTTTTGTAAGAATCTAGGAGATCTTAAGGCCAAATTTTGGAGACTTTAGGAGTTAAGGAGAGCTAGGTTTGACTTGAGGGTTTATTATAAAGTCAAAAAAGGGACATTTGGGATAAATAACTTGGGAGTTTTAATATTCTTCAAGGTTATTATGATGATGTGATGTACATAACCATAATGCATTTGATAAAATGTAAAATGGATAAAGTAAATCATAATTTACTAAATCATGTAATGAAAATTAATAAAATGGATGATACACACCTCTCTAAATACCATCTTAAGGGAAGTCCGTGCGTGAGGTGAAGCCCCCTGGCTAATGAATGTAGGGTGGATATAGTCTAGGCCATATGAGCTCTTGTTTTATATTTTCTGCGATGGGTAGGAGATTCCGGGTGTGGTCTTGACTACCCCGCAGGCATATGGCCGCTTCCCGACGTTTCGATAGGATCCCAGGTTGTCTTATGATAGGCCCTGGAAGATGATGGTTATTTAGGGGCGCGCACAGTGGGGAAACCCGGACGGGGGGTCTTAGAATCGTTATATATATATATTTATAACTATTCTATTATCGAGTTGGACTCGATGGAACATTAATTCCATAAAGAGCAAAGTATATGCCACAAAGAGCATACAATTGAGATAAGTTCCATAAAGAGCACATGATAATAATTACATTTTTGATAAGGAATGGAAGATAAGATGAAACGTATGAAAGATGAAAAAGGCTTATGATTACTTTATTCTCTTGTATAATTGAATTTCACTTTAATAATCATCCAATTGTCTTAATTCATTATATGATGTTACCATGCAAGAATATCATCTTTATCATCCATGCTTAATTATTTCATCATTGTCATACTTGTCATTTATCTGGCGATCACATAAAACCGGCCCCTGACCGGTTCTTCTTTCTTGTTGTGTATATATATATTATCCGCACAGGTGTTCCACCACAAGGTCGCCCGTAATGACCTTCCTATTCCAGAGTCTTTTGAGGTTCCGTGACATTTTGCGGGTATCACGGGACATTTTGCGTAGACGCCTCCCTTGTTTTTTTCTAGTTATGCTCAGTCCTCATTCGGGCGTGTGGCCCAAAACGGTTGTAATTGTATAATGGATGTATTATGTAACACATGGGACTTATTGTATATGTATGGATTTATTGACCGACGTTTCATTCGGTCCTTTCCTTATTATTGTTGGTATACATATATATGCTTATGGGAGTTTCCACCTTTCTTTTCTATTATGGGTTGTTGAATATGCTTTCTTTTAAATCACAAAACTAAAAATTATGAGAGCCCGTTTTCGGAAATACGGTGCGGTTATCCCGTATCGTATACTCTTTATGTTGTTGCGATGCTGAGAATGGTCCCCATACATGATTCCTATATTAACGGAGTAACGGGCTGGCCACCCCTTATTTCGGATACCGGGTTGTCACACACACACACACATATAGTGTGTAACTTTGAGTGGCAAGTTATATTATGATTTAAGGATAATAGAGTCGACCAACATTTGTGCGTATAAGCACGGGTACAGAGTGTATGGGCGTCCTGGTTAATTAATTGAATTTAAATATACTTCACAATTAGAAGGGGGTAGATATTTGTGTAGTGATCTCAGAGGCGTATGACTATGGAAGTATTCGTGGCTTGGAGTATAAGACTCATCTTAATTTCGAGGATGAAATTTCTTTATAAGGGGGAAGTATGTAACACCCCGTATTTTCTAAGGATATAGAATTTAATTAATTCAGTGATATAGGAATTAATTTGTGTGGAGGATGTAATTAAATAGTGAATTAAGAATTTATTTAATTCGGGATATTTTTAAAAAAAAAATTACATGTATCGTAATTTGAGGAAAAGGTTGTAGATTTTAGTTAAGTGAATTAGATGGTGATTCTGAGTGCACGGTTGATTCCGAATAAGTCTAGATAGTCGGAAAAGCGTACCCGGGGGTAGTAATTGGGTCTCGAAACATTTTTAGGCATAACCGGACTCACACGGGGGTGTTTGGGTCATTTTAATTTGGTCCATAGGCTTAATATCGGGATTAGTAATATAAAACCTACATTATGGGGTTTCTGGATGACACAACTCAAATAGAAAACCCTAGTTGTGCAAAGGAGAAAAGACGGAGAAATTAGGAGAGCTTTTGAGATCTAAACCAAGAAGAAGTGGGTGTTCTTCATCAAATTTTCGTCTACAATAAAAAAAATCAGACCCTACAAACTTATTCAGGAAAATAGTTAAAATTTCTTTCAATTTAAATTGTAGTATTGCAATTCATATCATAGTGGGTATAAATCATTTCGTTTTGGGGTGGGTTGTCGCATGAAAAGCGAGTGTTTATGAATTTGACGATTTATGTGGATTAGAGATTCGATTGTTATTGTATTATGATTTAAAAACATGAGAATTCAATTGATATTCATTTGCTAGGAATTGAGATGGTTGACTTGGAATTCAAAATTTTATGTGGAGAAAACCAGCATGGGGTGAATTATGAAACTCAACTCAATTTTTTGTTACTATTAATATTATAAATCCACGACGTTAATTACATAACTGATAAATGGGTAACATATGGAAACGTTTAAACCTTGGGAATTAGTAGACCAACTCAGATTTTGTTACAGTTCATTTTATAAAACCCACTATGGTAAATGATATATTTGAGGAATTGGAAATGGGTCAAAAAATCCAAACCATAAAAAATTGTTAATGGAGGTAGGATACTTTTGATGATTAATAAGGTTTAAAGGCTTACTTCTGTGACAAAAAAATATGTTGGAGGAGGACCGTATGATAGAGGTTTGGGTAATTTCTGGGTGGAAGTTATAGCTGCAAGGAAATAATCCATGTCTTCCATCCGTAGGAGGAAGATGAAGTGGGGATAGACCAAGCAGGTCGTTCGAATGGCGCTATAAGAATTCGCCCACTTCGTTCCTTTTTTTTTCCGATCTTGAGGCTTTTATGGGTAAAGTGGGGGTAACTGCGAAGGAAGTATATTCTCCCATACTTGGGAAATTAAAAAGAAATACACATAAGTGTAAGGGAAATTAAAAGTGTAAAAAAAATATATTCTAAAAGTTGGAGTGATAAATTCAAGGGGTTATATTACGGATCAAGTGAGGGAGTCCGGGCATTTTTGTTGAATGACGGGGTGATAAATTCATGGGGTTAGATTACAGACCAAGTGAGGGAGTCCGGGCATTTTTGTTGAGTGACACTACATTGATAAAATTTATGGAGGTGGAATTTATTTAATTAAGGGTCGAAGTTTCGACTCGAATTATTTTTAGGCTGAGTGCTACGGGAGTTAGGCACGGGATAGCCAGTTCAATTTATTATAGAGTTATATAATAAATTATTGAATATTAAATTTAAAGAGTGGTGTTAACTTTAATAGTGAAATTTTATGAAATAAATTCTAAGAAATGAAGATACTGACCGAATGAGTGAGTCTGAGTATTGTAGTTGTGGGACACTAATTTAATAACAAAATAATTAATGTGAGATTAATTAAATTAGAAGTCGAGATATAGACTTGTGCATTTGGGCTAGTGCTACGGTGTTAGGCACTGGTTAGCTGGACTTTTATTAAATATATGTATACGGTAGTGTGATAATATATATATATATATATATATATATATTTGCTTTATAGATATTGGTGTGAATGATATTTAAAGGAATACATACCCCTCTAGTGCTATCATAGGAGGTTGCGCGATGTGGGTGAATCCCCTGGCTTGAGGAGCAGGGAGAGTATAATCCCCAGGTCATAGCGTCTAGTATTTAGATGTTGTTATTGTTTTAGTAGTGAGACGTCTTGGGTATGATTCTATCTCACACCCAGGGAACTATGACCGCCTCCACTACGCTTATATTATTTTTCTGATTCGGTGAGCTAACCGTTTCGGGGTATCCGGGTGGATTGAGTATACATGGGGTGATAGCATTTTAGAGAAAATATCCGGAGAGTTATTACTCGGGAAGGGATGGTTATTATAATTGTCATGTGTTGGAATGTTGTAGTATATTAATACGTATACAATATGAGTAGATAATTTCATTTTATACGGGATTAATAAATAAGTGTGAATGTATTTCTTATATAACTAGTGTGAAAGTTATATGATTTAAAAAGTGGTTTCTTATATAACTAGTGTGGAAGTTATATGATTTAAAAAGGAATCTCGCACAGATAGTGTGAAGCTTATATGATTTTAAAAAGAGATATTTCTTATATAACTAATGTGAATGTTATATGATTTAATATAGTTGAACCGATTAATAAGTTAATGGGTAGATAACTTAATAATCAAAGTAAGAATACTCGAGTTAGAGTAGCGTGGTGGCAAGAGGGGTGATACGGTTAGTTAGGTGGGGTAGCTTAGCTAGGAAGCTTAATAGGCAAGCGTTAGGTGTGCACATTAGATGAGGGCTGAGTTATACCTCAAGGGAGTGCAACAATAACTTAAATATAAAGAGTGTGCATGCATATTTAATTATTTCAATTTAACTGCTTGCTAAATATTTTAAAAATATTTTACTCGAGATCTGACCCGTGTCAAAATATTTTCCAAAAGTTTTTGGTGTCCAACCACAGGGACTCCCAATTTGAGGATTCTATCCAGGGATGCCCAGCTGCAACTCATGTGGAAGTTGCACAACTTTGCTATAGACACTTCGTTCATTCATTCCTAGTGTAGGGACTTTATTTCAGTACTTAGTTGGGCATGTCGCCCTCAAATTTAGTATTTGATTATTCATTGTATTTTTTCTATCCAGGTTATTATTTTACTTTACTGTTGTCTTTTATTGTTGAATTGATATTTGATTTGATCTTCTTTATTCATATTATTCATATTTGTTGGATTCAGTTACCAGTTTGTGTAATGGTTTAATTATTATTTATTTTTGCATGTTTTTAATTATTGAATGATAAAATTTTGCACCGGTCTAATTAAATTACTAGGTTGTTAGTAACTTTAAAAATATTTTCGACAGTGATGCTAAGTATGTACCATATGAGACCAACATTTTATTTTGATCATGGGCTGTCCGCTTGATATTTTAGTAGGAAGGGTGTCACAGATGGTATACTCTAATTATTTTTTTATAGACATGTATACATGTCATATTATATTTGCCAATTTTTTTACTAGGCATGTGTTGGAGGCATTTCTAGATGTGAAACTGACAAATTGATGAAAGAAGATGAACTTGTGTAGGACTGAGGATAAATTTTATATTGAGCAAGTTGTGTGGCTATTTCAATTTTATGTTGCAATTTGTATCAAACTATTATTCTTAGTTAAGGAGTAAAAAACCATTAAAGATACATTACCATAGAGAATCTTCTGCAATTTAAAAAAGCATTTTTATATATAGGTACTATTTGAAGAGATTTTCCCTAAATAAGTCCTAGTGACTTTGCAACCATCAAATAGGTCTTATTGCTAATTTTTTGGAATTTGTTTTTCACAATTTTACTCTTTTGAAACTCGAGGATATCCGTCCCACAATATTTAAAGGAATAGCCGGAAAGCCATAAATAATTATATGAGTGCAGAAAAAGAAAACAGTGAACAAATTACATGGTTCGGTAGTGACATCGGCTTATGTCCAAGAGGGTAAAGGTGGGTGATCTTTTTATTAAAGAGGGGAAATGATAAAAGAGGGAGTGCTAATGTTAGTAGTTGAGAGTCAGAACTATTACGTGTAGATTACAATTTAATTCTTTACATTGGCCGGATTGGCCTTATTTATTCACCTAGAGTCCTACATTCGTAGGTTACTTTAAGCTTTTCTCTGTCTTCCCTAATTTTGTTAGGTTTATTATTATCCCCTACCATGAGCTGATTATTAAAAGATCTTGGTTGCCACGTCTTTGACCCCATGACAAATTACTTATGTTACTTCATTTGCCCCTAACGTGAGGGAACTGATCGACCTCACCCTGATTTGATCGGTTATAGTCGGCCATTCCAAGATAATCGGCCTGACGTTATGACTTCTTTGTTCTCCACGTGTCCCGTTAATTTTTTCGTTCTTTTGATTCATATTTATTTTGGAGGCCTATAAAGCAATCATTTCTTTTAAAACTGGTGCACGTGTCTATCGATTTGGTTGCTGCATCCAACGTCATCGTTAGAAGTAATGATAGAGCAATTCTCGAGAGTTTTTTTTACGGTTAATGAGAAGAACTCCTTCATAAATAGTATAAGGGGTTTCCCCCTTATACTTTGTCACTTTCATCAATATGTTAAGATGACTTTTTCTCTGAATTCTCTCTAGCTCCCACCGTTCATCTTCTACATTTTCTTGTATCCTCTTCACTTTCCCTCCATGTCTAGGCACTTTAGAAAATATGAGGTTTTCTTTGCCAATAACTCTTAGTAATTTCGTAGCCTATATGGAATTACTGATAACGTTGCTTTGAGGGTTTCCTCTGAGGAGGAAGACTTTTTTTTATCTTCCTCGTAGGGAAATAGCCTTCCTAACAGTGGCAATACTTGGATGGGGTTCATTTTCCCCTCCACACATTATTGGTGATAGTACTCTATTACTTTGGAATACTTCCTACCCAAGAAAATGGTAGATTTTACCGTATTGTAATGGGAACAGTGTCCATTAACCAAATTTGTGGCACAAACCTTGGTGTTGAGGAGATCAAGTACTGTTACGACTTGAGGTCTTCCCTAGGCACTTGAGTTTACCACTTCCAGGCCAAGGATAAGACCCAAAATTTGGTCACCAACTTTACCAAATTTCAAAAGTACATAGACGAAAATGTTATTGTGGTGTCTGGGGTAATTTATAGTGAAGGATATAATGGTCTTGGGGTACCTGGACCAAGAGGCTCCTAGTAGGTAGCCTGTTAGTAGTTTAATTTTATTTCATCTTATTATTTTTATTTTTGTTGTTAACTGATCTGGATTTTGTTTGCATATCGATTCCGAAATACCAAGCCCCTGAATTATCAGGTGAATCTCAGCAAGTTAAAGAATGTTTGGAAGAATGACCCCAACAGGAATTTACCCACACTAGAGAGAAACCCACATTATCTTAAACTAAGTACTCACCTACTAATGCTTTTCCTACTTCACTACTATCCCGATTGACATTCAATCTTTTATGTCGTCGAACTAATTGCCGATGAATACCCAATTCCTATCACTCCCCACGTGATTTCCACCGACTTTGGGGAGGAGGAAGAGGAAGAGAAAGAGAAAGATGAAGAATAAAAAGAAGAAGGAAGGGATGAAGAAGAGGAGAAGTAAGAGAAAATTGGGGTTCATTTCTGGACGATCTTGATCCCCCTTTCTCCAATGAGGCGAGCGTATCGGGTCGGCCTTGGTAGGAAGTTAAGGTCAAAAATATTTTTTGTTTGGAGATTATAGCTTCCCCCTGTTCCCATTTCTCTTAATGATATAATCAGCCGAACCAGGAAGCCAATTATCATAGTAGCCATCAGGGATAATTAAAAGAAGAAGTAGGTTGTTAATTAAACGGGGGACAATTTTCCTCTGGTGACAACTAGAGGAAAATAAATATGGTAAGCCTTTGGGGAGAAGGAGTCCCACCAGCTGGAGCACTAGCGGGTGGAGGGCGAACAGGCCAAAACGAAGAATACTGATAAAACTCTAGTCAGTGGCAGCTCCAATACCCCACCCCCACTGAGTCGGAGGTTAATACTGAGGTCGATTAGAGTCCTTGCTCAAGGAACCCTCCTCTACCTATGAATCGGAATCGTCCATAGGATCCTACCTTCTTCAAGGGCAAAGAGCCCTTTCTAGCCATTGATTCGGTTCTAAGGACTTGGAGGTGAAATTCTTCATTTCTCAGATCGTCATATTGTGGTCTAACATGACGTAATTAAGGAAACTTTAGAGGATCTATAAGGAAGGCCTTCACCACAAAGTTCTGGTAATTGGACTCCCTATTTTTTTATGCATCTCTTCTAGTTTCATAAGTTATTAATACCGTATTTTGTTTGTGTAAAGCATAAATATTCATCAGGAGATCTTCAGTCGAGCTTCATATTTTTGGAAGTCGATGGAGGCTTCTAAGAAAGAGAACACTACCCTCCAGATCAAACTGAATACTCAGGGCCATCAATTGGAGGACTTGACCAAGAAGTTGAAAGCCGAGGCTAATGTCCATAGCAAGGTGCTGGAGGAGGCCGAACGAGTCCAAAATGAGTTTAGTCGGGTTGTCAGCCAGCTATTAAAACTCGTGGTTATCCACCAGTGAACCCTTTTGGAGAATCTCATTCTCTACAAGCTAAGGGCCCAAAGGGAGAAGACTGGATAACTGTATCTGGACTCAAGAGGTGTAATGTTGACAAGGTTGACCTTGCTTATGTTGAGAACCCTCTTCTGCTTAACCCCTTGAAAGTTCCTCGTGTTGAGTCGTCGCCCCCTCCTCCACTGACCTGTTGGCTCCTATTGACTTCCCGGTTCCTACTGATCTTTCAGACAAAATGGACGTTGAGCAGACTGGCTAAGCTAGGCCATTTTGTCTTTTCCACTTATTTTATTTGTACTTTTGTTGACCCTCGATGGTCATTTGTATTTTGCCAACCCATAGTTATCCTTTATTTATTTAATGAAAAGTACTTTATCATTTCGGAAATGAAAAGTTTAAGTTGTCTAGGTTTTTGACTATCACAAGTTGGCAGTTTTGGTGTGACAATCTAGTTAATATGTATTATTATATGTAAGTGCTATTTGGGAGTTTTTTTTAATCAAGTCTGATTGACTAATCAACCAATAATAATAAGGCCTATTTTTAAATTTAGGGATTTTTTCTTTACTAATATCCCATCTCCCTATATTCCCTCCAAATTTAAAAATAGTACTTATTTTTCTCTTTTTCCAACATTAAATAACTATAACATTCGATATATAATTTATAATTTTATATTTTTGAAAGCTATTATTTGAGCCTTATAAAACAAGACCCATATTTGATGGAAAATATTAAAAAAATAAAGATGGCATGTTTTCTTCATTTTTTAGGCAAACGGTAAATATTAGTGCCAGTGTAATATATGCACGCTAAATGTTAACTGTCTATGAAAATATCTCAGATATAAAACTGTTTTAGTTTTTGGAGAACATACTAATTTTACTATTTGTGTAATATTAACATTGTAAATGTTACGGTTTATGAAAATGTCCCATATATTAAACTTCTTTATTTTTCGATGCACATACTAAAGTTTAATGTTTGTGTAATTTGTTTCTTTGAAATATTATGGGCTTAACGAATCTTGTTTGATAGATCTCGGTGAGGAGATTTCAAAAATAGTAATCTTGCAAAAAATGGATTTGTAAATCAAAAGTTATGATCATTTGAAGATTAAAAATAAGGAGAAAAAGAAGTTCAACCACTTGTGTAACTTCCCAAAAGTTAGGGATGGTTGGTTTCAAGAGGCTACAATTATGAAAAAAAATGCCTAAAAATTAAGAATAGGACCTATTTGATGGTTGAAAATTCATTAGAATTTATTTAGGGAAAATCTCTTCATATAGGGATTATATGTAAAAAAAACTTTATAAATATACAAATTATTAACAAAAGAAGTTAATTTATAATTCAATCACGTTATTTGTAGATCTGGGTTAAGATCTTATCCTATAGAACCGTTTAAAATTGAAGTACTATAGTTGGAATAATGTTGCCATATTTTGGTTTACCAGATTTTTGCTTTCATCTTCATCATGTTATGTGTGTACTCTATTACACTGGAATATGTTTGCACTCTACTAAACTAGACTCATCACTACCTCGATGTATATTTGTTCATGAATTGATTTTTTTTGTTTTATGTTAAGTTAATTTTAGTAATTGACACTCATTAGTCCATTTTCTTCTAACTTGTGTGACTTATTATGTTAAACGTGATGTATTCCATATTAGAACTACAAATGTGATGTGTTCAACCTTTTTATTATTCATGGTAGTGGGTGTCGTTTGTATCAAATAATAACCAAACTTAATATTTTAACTCTGTGGACAACATTATACCCAATCCCTAATCTCGTGATTATCTATATTTGAATTTAAGAAATGTCCGAGCTAGATGCCTTGCCTCTCAATGTAAGTAGTATAGAAGAGAAGTGCTTTGTGATACATAATACTTATTTACTAAGAAAAAGTAGGGAGGATTTTTAACTATAGTCTCCATTAGGGGTGTTCGCGATACGGTCAAAATCCGTGCCGTACCGTTATGTATCGAAATGTTTCAATGATTTACATTTTTTACTTAGCGAAAATCGAAACTATCGAAATTGAAATTACCTGTAAGGACATAAATTTCCAATTGTGTCTCCGTATTGTTTTGACTTAATTCCGTGAACAAAACTGTGTTTGTAATATGTCATAGGGAGATTTTATTTTGTCAAGATCCCACTTGGTCTATGACGTACTGAAGAAATTGAAGACGTTGCGGCAAAGCTTCAAAGAATTAATCATGCCAAAGTTTAAATTGGTGCAAGTTTACTCGTCTTCAAGTTAAATGCATTCCGAGATCACACATGTATGAATGTGTATAATTAACGGTGCTCGCAATTGTTTTTATAAAAGATAAGGATGTATTTTTTATAAAGAAAAATGTTTTTAAATGTTTTTAAAGTGTTTTAAATGGTTTACACTACGTTTTATTGTGATAATCTCGAAATAGAGTTTGACTAATTTGGATCTCTTTTAAAAGAGACGTTTTAATCAGAAAGTAAAACTTGCGTGCTTTCGTTCAAACGACATAAGCGCTCATTTGAACGAGAAGCTCATGTCGCGTGAACGACGTGGCCTTGTCGTTCGAGCGACATGTTTTTTGAGGAGGCGTTTAAATCTTATTTAAAGCGTGTTTTCATCAGATTTTCGTGGGTATGCATTATGGAAAAACTGTTTACGATCCAGTACGAGTTTGGCACATGTTTTCTAAGGTTTAAAAAGAATAAACACATCCTTAGAGTTTACAAAGATCCGAGTTATCATTCTTATATGCTAATTACGTGATCTTGCCGGACCAAGTTGGTTTGTTCTACCATTGAACATTAGGGTTTTACGATGAAGAAAAGATAAGGAATTCTTGTTCGACATCGTAGACGAATCAAAGCTATTCGCTGGACACTGAGACATACGTGGACGTGTGTGTTGTGGACAGGTATCGTGGAAGAGGGAATTTCTATGTGGGCACTATTGAAGAATGGTAGAAGATCAGAAGGAGCATCAAGACCCGTAGGGATCGAGTCATTGAGTAAGGCTAATCTGTCTTTATAAAACCTTTGTTCATAGTGATTGTCTGGCTTGGGTTGTCCGAGGTTGTTTTCCCATTTTAGGTTTTTTCCTCATACATCCGACATTGTGAGTATTCTTTACTTTACTTTACTTGCTTTAATCACTAGATGCACGTTTAGGATTAATCAAGATAAAATTGGTTTAAAGTGAGAATTGGGTTTTCACAACTTGGTTTGGTGCACATTAAAAATTGGTTTGATTTAAAACACACACAAGGACCACCCTTTCAAATTGGTATCAGAGATAGAAAACATATTTTATTTTTTTTGTGATCCCATGTGTTCGTTTATCTATCCTGTGTTTGTTTTCTCTCGATGGATGCTCTAAGCCCTGACGATTTACATCGTTTGAATTTAAAGTTTGCAAAACGTATTGAAGTTTTGGAGAAAGAAAATTTTGGTTTTAAAAATAAGATTCAACATTTGTAAAAGTTTCAAATTGTAACACCCCGTGTTTTTATTAACTATTTTTATTAATTAATTGGAATTTTTGAAAAAAATAAAATTTTGAATTTAATAATTTTTTAATTTAATAATTTTTGAATTTAATAATTTTTATTGGCTAAATATGTTGGTTATGATTTTAGAAGAATTGAACTTCACGCGGAATTAAAATGAGAGTTAAAATGGATTTTATATGATTTTTATAAATTTTTGTCCCTTATAATTTTTTGGGCGAACTGCCAAATTTTAGGCATGATCGATCAATCGATGCCTGGGGGTAGATCGATCGACCCTCCCTGAAAACGTGAGCAACAAGCTATTTTTAAGAATTTGTGTAGGATTAGGACTCCTAATCACTATATAACCTTGTTAATCCATGGAAGGACTTCTTGTAATCACTTTTTCTTTAGTTTTCCACCAGAGAACACTTCTAAATATTTTTCCTTTCACTCATAATCATCAACCTTCTTTATAATCAAGTTTTTGGCACAAGTTTGAGGAGGCTTAATTGGGGTTTAATCTAGTTGGTTCAAGAACACTTTTTTGCTAATTTTTCGCAAGGAATCTAGATTTCTAATTAGATTTTCAACACGATCTTTACAGGCATGAATACTCTATTCTTTTCCTTTAGTATTATGCGTTTTATGTGTCGCCTAAACACTCAATTACATGTTTTCTTAAAAATAATTAGTAACTTAATTAGAAAAAGTGGATACTAATTATGGGGCTATTTTTATAAAATCTTTTAATCTGAATAATATTCATAACCCTTTGGGTACGTAGGATTCATGAGTGATTTTGGGTTTTAATGGTGTAGGTTGCATGTAGAAAAACCCTAGCTTTAAAATAATTGACTTTTGGGTGCGTATAACTCATGTAATACATGTAGAGATAATGCATTTTGGTTTTTGATGTATATATGATGAAAACTTGGTATATTTAATTTAAAATCATTAAATGAGATTATTTGGGTATTGTTGACGTTGTGATAATTAAATTAAAGATTTAATTGAATTGGACTATCATGCGCAGTTTTATACCTTGACTAATTATTCTTGTTGCTATGACTTGTTGGTATTATTAAATATCATTGTGACGACGGGTTGTTGGGTATTAGTGCTCTCCTTATATTTTAGAATGCCTTATAGGAATGGGACTAGTGAGGGAAAATTATCACAGTTTTATTGTGTTGGGGGTGGGATGATTTTTATTACTTTATCGTCGTTACGCTAGTCTAGGTATGAGACTATGTTATGATTTATGTTAGAAAATCCTCCTATACATAGGTTAGGACGTATTGATAACTTGGGGACCTTTAGGTATGGGACAAAGGGATATTTTGAGGATCTCACATCGATAAAAAGGGTGGGGTAATTTTGAAATTGTGAATTGAGAAATTGAGAACTAATACCTAAGATAATAAGACGGTTATTAAAATATATTGGCGACATAATCATCCAGGGCCGACAGTTTAAACGGGCCAGCCGGCATTTTATGCCGTGTCGTGTGTGGAACCTCGTCAATCAGCGAGGGCCGACAGTTTAAACGGCCCAGCCAGCGTTTTGACGAGGGGATGTGTATTTTGGTGGAAAAATCACCCGAGGCGGGAGGACCGCCATAATAAAATGAGGTTATAATAAAAGTTGGTTAATTTAATTAAATTAGCATCGTGGGACTTGAAAATTTAAAATCATATTGGTGTGCCTTTATAAATGGGATTTTTAAGAGTAGTTAGTGGTTTATATTTATCGCGTTTAAATTACTCCGTTTAATTTAAAATATTCTATTGTGATATTTATTGCGTATAATGCTATTGTCTCGATTCAAGGATCCTATTTGAGGGGAGTAGTGTGTATTCTTACTCGGGGCTTTGTCTCTGACCCATGCGTTGACTAATCATTTTCAGGATTAGAATTGGAGAAGTTGCATAAGATTTTTGGAGATTATCATATGGAGGTGCAGCTGGAGCAGATTTACTTTGTTGTTTTGTTTTAGCTTAGATTTTCCTTTCGGTCGTTTTTCATTATGAGACTCAGTTTAGAGAGTTATTGGTCCATTCGGTTCCAAAGTTGTTTATGGGATTTATTTCAGTTATTCGGAGTTGGGTCTTTATTAAGATTTTATTTAATCATTATTGGAGAACGGATTTTTGGAGTTAGCAAGTGATGGATCTTTTATCACATAGTTGTTTATGATCATTTGAGATTGATTAAATTATATATCTTATGGATTGATTTATTTATTTCTCATATCTGTCTCATGCTAAGAATGGTATTTTATTTACTCCCGCTCGACTTAGTTTTGGTGGCGACCGACGCTAGAATTAGGCAAGGTGTGACAAAAATTCAAAGAGATATTTGTCGTGAGCAATTATGTTCCGTGTTTAAAGATTTCAATATATTAAAATTGGACAAAAAGGAGAGTGATGATAGAGTCCTCACTTTAGAAAAAGATTTAGAGGATTTGAGAAATTCTAGGGTTTGTGCTGTTGAGAAAAATAATTCGATTAATGATTTTGTGGCACGAGAAAAGACTCTAAGGGATAAGTTTCCTCACATTGAGGGGGAGCGAGATAACCTTCTAAGGGTAATTGAAAATTTAAAGAAGGAGTCCCAAAATTTTGAGGAGTCTAATCGTTTGCTTGAGTCGAAAGTTTTGAAGTTAAAAAATGATTTAAATGACTCGAGTAGTGATGGTAGCGGCTTATCTTGTTCTAGTGGTTCGAATGTAAAAACCAAACCCATTATTTGTTTTAGAGCGTCAACCTTATCCGAGGGTATTAGAAAATGTCAACCTAAAGGTCCCGTTCCTCGTCATGTTTATACATGTTTGCATTGTGGTAGGAAAGGTCACCTTACTAGTTTTTGTTTTGATCTTAGAAAAGACCCTAGGAAGATTAAACGTAGTGTCCCATTGGTTCCCCAAACCCGTTTTGTTAGGTATACACCTGTTTGGGTTAGGAAATCCATTTTGGAGATGATAAATGCTTCGTTGGTTGATTCTCACATGCATGCACATGATTCATCTCTTGATATTTCTTATGGATAGTAGCTTGCATGTTTTGTCATACGCTAGCCCTTACATCATGTTTATAATTTGCTAGTGTTATGACATGTTTATCTCTTTGTATTATATTTTTCACTTATTTGAGTCTTATTTGAGAAAACATTTGAAAAGACAAAAAGATTTTAGTTTTTTTTTTGTTTTTGAGTTTACATGTTTGATATGGCATATTGGTGTGCTTGGACCCCCCCATCGTTTCATTATCCATGTGGCTTGGACATTTGGTCATTATTATCGATACTTAAAATGATCTTAACCATTATTTATATGGGGTTGTTTCGACGTTGATATGCATTTTGATTCGACTTTGTATATATGCCAACATTGCACAGATGCACGAGTTTATATGGATGTTTCACTTCTCTTGCATATTTGAATTTGGTGAGGCGTTCTTATCTCAATCTTGTCCTCTATGCGTAAGTAGACTTAAGGAGAGGTGTGAATGTAAGAACCATTTACCGTCAGTATTTGAATAGGTAAAAATGATGAGGGATTAACGGGAAAGGGCTGCGAGATTTCAAAATTAACTCGTCATGAAAGCCATCGTTTAAAAGAGATCAAAAGAAATGCTAAGAAA
Source organism: Sambucus nigra (assembly GCA_949130495.1). Taxonomy (NCBI): domain Eukaryota; kingdom Viridiplantae; phylum Streptophyta; class Magnoliopsida; order Dipsacales; family Adoxaceae; genus Sambucus; species Sambucus nigra. Next base: position 606,486 of record CASBWL010000025.1, read on the forward strand.
AGGGCCAATAAGATTTTCTCTAAGTTGAAAATGCTAGAAGCCTCAAAATAACTTGAAAATGTATGTTTATGAGGGAGTTTGGTTGGATAAAATTTAAACGGGTTTGCACAACAAATCCCAATGTTGAAACATTGCAATTTGATGCTATTGTTTGTAGAATCGTCAAAATTCGGGATTTATGTGCATGTAGTATGTTTTGTTCATTAAGCTGTGATAAGGTTTGATGATTTATCGCTATCAATTAGAGCTTCTTGATCATTTCGATGTGTTGGAATTGTGACTCATTTGTTGTAGTTTCTCACCCACACATTCCATGTTCATGTTTGAGCACATCAGTCCTATGTTTGCATGTAACTCACAATGTTAGTTTTTATGAGTTTTCGAGTTTTGTGTTAAAAGATTTTTGTTTTAGCACTGTTTTGTTGCTGTCAGGACCTTCCACTGATTTGTTTCTGGAAATTTTTTCACTGGGCAATAATATAAGATATTTATGGGAAAATGTGAAAATTCGGCAGGTCGCAAGAATTCTTTCAAACGACATCTCTATGTCGTGCGAACGACATCTGTACTTCATTCGAGCAATGTCCTCATCTCGTTTGAGCGACGTCCCTGGACCGTTCAAACGACAACCTAAATTCTTATTTCTGATTGGTTTGCAGTCCATTGGTTTATTTGGTGATTTTTTGGTACTGCTAGAAGTGTTTCTGGACTGACTGATTTTTATGCAGGTATTAATTGGTTCAAAATTGTATTTTTGCATATAGTCCGTTTATCACACCTGATTAAATTTCTATATTCTTTGTGTGATTCCTTTGTTTACTAGCTACAGATTTTCCATCTTTTGATCATATTTAGCTAGTTGTTTTCATGATTATCTAGCGATTTCAATGTGATTCAAATTGGGATATTCTCATGCTAGATTCTTAATTGGTTTGTTTATCTTTTCCCTTGATTGTCTATTCGAGACAAAAAGGGGGAGATATGTATGCAATGTAGGGGGAGATTTGAGCATGTTTTGGTTTACATATTTTACAAATTGGTATTACAAATTGGTAGTTTAACTTTGGTATCATTTTGTGATCAATTGTTTAACATATGATTTTTTAGAGTTTATTCATATTGGTATCTATTGTCATTTGGTATCATTTGGATATATATATTGGTTTCATTTGTTCCTCCATACTTCACTGGTCATTTGTTTGTCTATTTCATGTGTGTAGGTATGCGTCAGAGATTCGATATTTCAAGTCTACATCACATTCAGACAGTTCATGCTTGCCGGTGCTACATATACTAGTCCGTGTCCTGTAATTTTTGACTTTGGGTTTATGGGATGGGAATTAGGCATCATACGACTTGATGGCCCGACTTAGGCATTTCACTAGTTTAGTTTTATCCCAGAATAGTCAAAATGGGAGATTTGTAAGGACATAAATTTCCAATTGTGTCTCTGTATTGTTTTGACTTAATTTCGTGAACAAAACTGTGTTTGTAATATGTCATAGGGAGATTTTATTTCGTCACGATCCCACTTGGTCTATGATGTGTAGAAGAAATTGAAGACGTTGCGGCAAAGATTCAAAGAATTAATCATATCGAAGTTTAAATTGGTGCAAGTTTACTCGTCTTCAAGTTAAATGCATTCTAAGATCACACAGGTATGAATGCGTATAATTAATGGTTCTCGCAATTGTTTCTATAAAAGATAAGGATGTATTTTTTTTATAAAGAAAAGTGTTTTAAAATGTTTTTAAAGTGTTTTAAATGGTTTACACTACGTTTTATTCTGATAAGCTCGAAATAGAGTTTGACTAATTTGAACCTGTGGGTACCCTGAATTTAGCACCATAAGGCCTGGACGAGTAGCCCCTCCTTAGCGGCCCAAAGCCCAGGCCCATCACCTCTTGTATTCATCCATTTACCCCACGATCCCATGAAGAGAAGCTGTAAGGGACCACGATCCCATGCAGGGGAGATGGCTAAAAAGGAGGAACCCATCACCCCCATTACTCCAACATATACATGTATAAATTAAACCCTAAGTCCGGGGCAAAGGACAAGTTGCATTCTTTGTACTTATTCTTCAGAATATAGAGAAATAACACTGACTGAACCACCGTGGACGTAGGCACTTCTTTGCTGAACCACGTACTCCCATTGTTGTGTGATTGGCCTTTTATTTGTCTTTTCTTGGTTGTTACCTCTTTCATATTTATTTGTGTTGCATAATAATTATCACCACAATTGGCGCCGTCTGTGGGAAGCGTTTATCTTTCCCTGAGAAGAGCCCACGCTAAGAAAAAATCTAAGATGTCTGGTCACAGCAGCAACGCTCCTCAAGCAGGAGATATTCAGGAGCCACCCGCTCCTCGCAGGATTAGGTCTGAAGTCCGACATTCAGATCAAGGGGCTCGCTTAGAAAGGCTAGCCTCAGAAGAAAGTCAAGGACCAGCAAGGTCCACTCAGATATCCAGATTGATCGATGCATACGAAGCAAGGCTCCACGAACAGAGGGAGTCTTCTCGCAGGTATGAGGCTGAGAATGCTCGCTTGAAAAGAAGACTGGAGAAACTGGAGAAAGAACTACGTCCTGATACCAGGAGACGCCCCTGTCGCACTCCTAGCCCTCAGGCGAGCAAATCTCGCAGCCGAGGAAGGAGCCCTAGGCGGCAATATCAAGGGTTCGAAGGTGGCGACTCAGACGACGACCTCCACGAGCAACTGAGAAAATCTCGCCGCTATCAGAGCCCTGCTCGCAGCGACGACAACAGACGGAACCTAGTCCTCAGAGAAATGGACCAACATCCAGCTCACCGCGGCACCAGGTCAATCAGAGAACTCGCTAGGAGAGCCCTCAAGACCCAGATGAAGTCGCCCTTCACGAGGGAAATTGAAGAAGAAGAAGCTCCCAAAAAGTTTGCTATTCCAAGGTTCAAGATTTACGACGGGAAGACTGATCCCATTGATCATGTCAGGCAGTACCGGCAGGCTATGACCCTCTGGAATCACCGAGATGCGCTGATGTGCCATATTTTTCCCTCGATCCTTCATGACGTGGCCCAAAAATGGTTCGAGAAACTCCCTCACCGATCCATCCGAAATTTCAAATCCCTGGCCGAGCTCTTTACGTCCCGGTTCATCACCAGCAACTCCCATCCCAAAAGGATGGATGCTCTATTGACAATGAAGAAAACTCCTCTGGAGACACTCCGAGACTACGCGAAGAGGTACTGGGAGTTATTCAACGAAGTCGAGGACTGCGCGAAAGAGGTGGCAGTGGCTTCATTCAAAATTGGGCTACCTAGCTCTTCCCTCCTTTACCAGTCCTTGACAAAGAAGGAAGCAACCACCATTGATGACCTGATGGCCCGGATTGAGAAATACGCAAAGGTGGAAGATGTCACCCGCCTTAACGTAGGAGAAAACGGTCGAGCCAAGCTCGCCACGAAGGGAAGTGAGAAAGTTGATAACCGGAAAAAAGAAGGAAAGAATGGGAGCAAGAATGGCTCCAAGAACGGAGGGAGACCTGACGTTGCAAAGTCATTCCAGGCGGTCAACACCGTCTTCAAAGAACCAATTTACAAAATTCTCGCGAAGATCAAGGATGAGCCGTTCATCAAATGGCCCCGAAAAATGGGAGGAGACCCATCAAAAAGAAACAATGCGCTGAGATGCACCTTCCACAAAGAGGGAGGACATAAGACCGAGCACTGCAAGGCTCTTAAGTCCCACCTCGAGGAGTTGGACCAATCCGGACATTTGAATGACTTTGTGGAAAGGAAGGTAGAGAGAGTGACTGTCCACAAGGAAGCAAAACCCGACAACGTATTGGAAGATAACACCGGACATGAATTCCCAGTAATCCATGGAGTATCCGATATTAAGCAAATCCAGGGCAACTCAGCTCGGATGGAGGTAAAGAAGCTGACAGCAGTAATGCAAGCTTTTCAAATTGATCCAGCGAAATCACAGGCAGGAAAACGCCGGCGAGCAGAGTACATCAACTACAACAAGCATATTGTTTTCACGAATGAAGATCTTGTGGGAGTGAGGACCCCACATCACGATGCCTTAGTCATTACACTCAGGATAGCCAACTTTGATATCGACAGGATGCTCGTCGATCAAGAAAGCTCATCCGAAGTAATGTACATCGACCTGTTCAGAAAATTGAAGTTGAACATCGCCGACCTAAAGGGAACCACTGTTCCTCTGGTCGGCTTCGCTGGCAAAATGGGCAAGATAGTACTACCAGTGCTCGCTGGAAATGTTTCGAAAATGATCGAATTCTTGGTGGTCGACATCGATTCACCGTATCAAGCCATCCTCGGTAGGGGATGGCTTCATGCAATGAAGGCAGTCTCCTCGACCTACCACCAGAAACTCAAATATGTCACCGAGCGGGGAGTGATGGAGATACATGGCGACCAAGCGATGGCGAGAAAGTGCTTCATAGCGGCCATCCGACCAAAGCCAGAGAAAAAAGCCGTTCAAACCAGCGAGAAAGTGGAGGAAGGTGCAATCCCTTCCAAATAGAAATTAAAATATGGAAGGCCCGGAGTGGAAGAGACCAGGCTCCTCCCCTATGAGCGTGTTGTAGAGGACCTGGTAGAAGTAATTGCTAGAGAAGGCGACAACAGTAGAGTCTTCCTGATCGGGACCTCACTCACTGGCCCAGAGCAAAAGGATTTGTTAACCTTACTCAGAAGCAACATAGATGTTTTCGCTTGGGAATCCTATGAGCTGCCAGGAATCGATCCCAATATGGTCTGCCATCGGTTGCACGTCAATCCCACATTCAAGCCGATAGCGCAGAAGGCACGACGAACTGCTCCCGAGAAGGCCAAAGCAATAGAACAAGAAGTCAAAAAACTGCTGGATGCAGGGTCCATACGGGAAGTGCAATTCCCCAAATGGTTATCCAACCTAGTGGTAGTTCCAAAAAGCAACGGGAAGTGGAGAGTTTGCATAGACTTCACTGACCTCAACAGAGCCTACCCCAAGGATAGCTTCCCTCTTCCGAAAATAGACCAACTAGTAGACGCCACTGCAGCTCACGAACGAATGAGTTTCCTGGACGCATACTCAGGCTATCACCAGATTCCCCTGTATGCACCAGATCAGGATAAAACGGCGTTTATCACGACGGTTGGTTTATACTGTTACAAGGTCATGCCTTTTGGGCTAAAAAATGCAGGGGCAACCTATCAGCGGCTGGTTACTAAAATGTTCAAGAATCAGATGGGAGACACGATGGAGGTCTACATCGACGACATGCTCGTCAAGAGCAAGGAGAAGGAAAATCACCTCTCGGACCTATCAAGTACCTTCGAAATCCTCAGGAAGTACCGAATGAAACTCAACGCGAGCAAGTGTTCCTTCGGTGTCCAGTCAGGAAAGTTCCTTGGGTATTTGGTCAGCAAGCGTGGCATAGAGGCTAATCCGGACCAGATTGATGCAATTAAACGGGTGCAACCTCCTCGCACAATCCGCGATGTACAGAAGCTCACTGGAATGCTCGCTGCTCTAAATCGTTTCATTTCTAAATCCTCCGAGAGATGCAAGCCCTTCTTCCAACTCTTAAAAGGCAGCAAAACAGTAGAATGGACCCCAGGTTGCTCGCAAGAATTAGACGAGCTCAAGTCCTACCTAAGCTCCCCACCACTGCTTGTCATACCACAGCAAATGGACCCTTTGTACCTCTACCTCTCTGTATCTAGCCATACTATCAGCTCAGCGCTAATGTGTGAAGTTACAGGGATCCAACATCCAGTCTATTACGCGAGCAAAACCTTACTAGACGCCGAGCAGTGCTACCTGCCATTGGAAAAGCTCGCATTCGCCCTAGTAATGTCCTCGAGGAAACTGAAGCATTACTTCGAAGCTCATACGATCATTGTCCTTACATCACACCCCCTCAAGGCTATCCTAAGGAAGGTGGATTTGTCGGGCAGACTGTCTAAATGGTCAGTCGAGCTCGGCCGGTTTGACATCCAATTTCAACCAAGGACAGCTATCAAGGGTCAAATCCTTGCTGACTTCATAGCTGAATTCACAGGCGAAGAACCCTTCGACCAACCTAAGCCAACAGAACAAAACAGCCAGGCTACAGGGGGAAGCTGGAAGCTATTCGTTGATGGAGCCTCCAACTCAAAGGGGGAAGGAGTAGGAATTGTTCTCATCACTCCAGAAAATACAGTCCTCGAGCAAGGAATCAGGCTGGGATTTGCAGCCTCCAACAACGAAGCAAAATACGAAGCCTTAATAGCAGGTCTCCAAAGGGCGCAAACTCTAGGAGCAAAGCATTTATAGGTATTCGGAGACTCGCAACTAGTTTCCAATCAGATAAGTGGAGACTATAACGCGAAGGATGAGAGGATGGTAGCCTACCTCTCCTTGGTAAAAAACTTAATGACAAACTTTGAAGAGATCAACATCCAACAGTTTCCCAGGGGGCAGAACAGCCACGCTGACGCCTTAGCAGCCTTGAGCTCGGCAGTTGATTCCAGCCTTAAAAGGATAATCCCTATCGATTTCCTCAGCTGCCCGAGCATTTACCCCAACTGCAAGCTGACCAAAGCGAAACAAATACTCCAATTGGAACCAGCCCCAAGCTGGATGGATCCCTTGAGAGACTATTTGAAGAAAGGAGCGCTCCCAGAGGATAAGAGGACTGCCTACCAGATAAGAGTCAAAGTTGCTCGCTTTCACTTATCCACGGGAGGCGACTTGTATAAAAGATCTTTCTCCGGCCCCTACCTTAGATGCGTCCACCCAGGCGATGTCAAGACAGTGCTTCACGAGCTTCACGAAGGAATCTGCGGGAGTCACGTCGGAGGAAGGTCTCTAGCCTTCCGAGCAATGAAGGAAGCTTACTGGTGGCCATATATGCAAAGGGACTCCGCAGTATATGTTCGCAGATGCCTAAAATGCCAGCTTCACGCCCCCATGGTCCACCAGCCCGCCAGCGAATTAAAATCCCTTACCATCCCCTAGCCTTTCGCCTAGTGGGGAATGGACATCGTGGGACCACTGCCCACCGCTGCCGGCAATCGCAAATACGTGTTGGTCACAACTGATTACTTTACCAAGTGGATCGAGGCAGAACCACTGGCGAACATCCGAGATGCTGACATGATGAGGTTCATATGGAGAAATATAATCACCCAATTCGGGATCCCTAGAACCATCATCACTGATAATGGAACACAGTTCGAGAGTGGCCCTTTTCAAAACTTCTGCGACCAACACGGGATCAGGCACCACTTCAGCTCGGTAGCTTATCCTCAAAGCAACGGACAAGCTGAGGCTTCCAACAAAACAGTGATCGCTGGGTTGAAGAAGCGGTTAGAGCGAGCAAAAGGCGCATGGACAACCGAGCTACCACATGTCCTATGGGCGTACAGAACGACTCCTAGGCGAGCCACAGGTCAAACGCCATTCTCACTAGCATATGGTATGGAAGCGGTCATCCCATTAGAAGCAGGATTGCCTACAATGAGATCCGACCTTGTCGAGCAGGGTCAGAACGATCAGGCTTTGCTCGCTGAACTCGACTTAGCCGACGAGCGCAGGGAACTTGCCCTAGTAAAACTAGTGAGCTATCAGCAACAGCTCGCGAAGCACTACAGCAGCCTTCAGATCGGCCTCCAGCTGAGAACCCCTGGCCACCAGAGTAGAATTCTACTGCTCCAGCTCGCTGTTACTTCTCAACAGCTCGTCGCGAGAGCGATAGAGCACAGCAAAGTCAGTCAGAAACTGCAAAAAACGAGGGAAGGATCATAAAGAAGAAACCATCAAAACGGATTAAAAGAAGTTGAGAAATAGAAAAGGAACCTTACCAGGGCAAGCCTCTGGCTAGCTTGCAAAGCCAGTTGATCGGACCCCGACGCCCTCTCACGATCTGCGGGGAGGACTGCCCTCTCGAGCAGCGCAGGGGCAAGCTGAGGAGAGGTGGCCACCGAAGCCCCCTCAGGCAAGGCAGATACTGGGACCAAGGCTTGACCAGTTTTGGTCCTCAGTTCCATCTTCCTCCTCTCCTCCTCCTTTTCTTTCTCCCTTCTCTTTCTCTCTTCCACCTTCTTCCTCTCCTCCTCCTTTTTCTTCTCTCCCTCTCTCGCCTGCTCCTCCTCTCTCTTCTTCCTCTCTTGCTCCTGAGAAGAAGGTCGAGAACCAGTAGCTATGGCCCCGGAGGCAGTATTCGATTTCTTGGACCTCTGGGAAAGAAGCACATCATCATCATCATCATCATCATCATCATCTCTGATTAAATTCTTCCTGGGAGGCATCTCTTCACCAGAACTGCTGGAAGTGCTCGAAGAACTGCTACTGTCAACACTGCCTGCACCCAAATTACTAACACCTGCAGGCTCACTCTCCGAGCTTCTCTCCTCTTCGTCTAATTGGATGGGCTCAGCAGAAATCTCTTCGGAAGAGTCAAAGTCTGGAACACTATCCGCAGGTCGGGCTATGAAACTGGAGCTTGTGTTCTTGTATTCAAGCAGAAAAGCAGCAGACCTAGGATGCTCACCGTCACCCAGAGGTTCCCTGATGTTCCAAGCTTTCACCAGTTCCGAGATACGAACCTCGCTGAGAGTAGGTTCCAAGTTCTTTGTCGTCGCTGTAAAAGAGAAAGCAAGAAGAGGTTAGAAAAATCACAAAGTCAGCAAAGGTTAAAACAATAATACAACACCTACCTATATATTCTTCCCCATAAAAGAGGACAGTGAACCTCTCAGACCTCGACCCTTCAAATTGGGGGGAGTATTGCCAATTCCTAACAAGAAAACCTTCTTGCCAGTAGTCCTTATGGGAATCAGGTAAATTTACTACCAATACCCTATCAGGGCTCCTAGCCTTAAGGTACAGGACACCTGAACTCGTTCGAGAAAAAGAATAACAAAAGCAGACCTCGGCAAGCCCTAACCTTGTGCCGTACAATTGATTTATCCTATGCACGCCGCTCACTATTTTCCATACGTTGGGCGAACATTGTGCAGGCACGATACCAAAATAACTAAAGAAGTGCAGAAACAAACCATTAGGGGAAAAGGTAAGACCCCCCTAGGAGAGCAACAGGACGTGAATCCAATGTGCATCCTCTATATCCCTAACGTTCCTAGGCGGCGAGGCACAACACTCAATCTCTACCCACTCAGGAATACTGTAGAATTTTTTAAACTCAGTTACTGACCTATTTCCAATCTTCTCCATTGGAAAAATACAAGAAAAACTATAAACTCAAGAAAAGGGGCACGAAAGACTTACAAGACAGAAGATCAGGTCAAATGGCGAAGAAGCGACGAGAGAGGAGACCGAAAACAGAAGGTACAAAACTTAAGAGCTCTCAGAAGATAGAAGATTGCTGGAAAACATGGAGCGGCGAAGAGAAAATGTGTCTTATTCCAACAAGCCTTCAAGACTAATCATAACGCACGGATAGCGAAGCGGGTGCCGCCAAAGCAACTTCACAGTTTTCAAAGAAATCAACCATCATTGCTGATTATTTAAATTCATTAGACCTGTAAAAATGGCCCAACAAATTTAGGGGCAATTGTGGGTACCCTGAATTTAGCACCATAAGGCCTGGACGAGTAGCCCCTCCTTAGCGGCCCAAAGCCCAGGCCCATCACCTCTTGTATTCATCCATTTACCCCACGATCCCATGAAGAGAAGCTGTAAGGGAGCACGATCCCATGCAGGGGAGATGGCTAAAAAGGAGGAACCCATCACCCCCATTACTCCAACATATACATGTATAAATTAAACCCTAAGTCCGGGGAAAAGGACAAGTTGCATTCTCTGTACTTATTCTTCAGAATATAGAGAAATAACACTGACTGGACCATCGTGGACGTAGGCACTTCTTTGCTGAACCACGTACTCCCGTTGTTGTGTGATTGGCCTTTTATTTGTCTTTTCTTGGTTGTTACCTCTTTCATATTTATTTGTGTTGCATAATAATTGTCACCACAGGACCTCTTTTCAAAAGATATGTTTCAATCAGAAAGTCAAATAGTCAAACTTGCATGCTATCGTTCAACGACATAAGCTCTCGTTCGAACGAGATGATCATGTCATGTGAATGATGTGGCCTTGTCATTCGAGCGACAAGTTTTCCAAGGCGGCGTTTAAATATTATTTAAAGCGTGTTTTTGTCAGAGTTTCGTGGGTTTGCATTCTGGAAAAACTGTTTACGATCCAGTACGAGTTTGGAATATGTTTTCTAAGGTTTAAAAAGCATAAGCATGTAACACCCCGCCTAATAAGATACCGGGCGATCACTCCAATATTAAATTAAAATAGGAGTCTCATATGGATCATTCTTAGCATCACTGTCGAAAATCCATTTAATTACTAATAACGTATTAGGCCGATGTCAAAATTTTAACTTTACTACTCTTTTTAACAACAATAAATAAAACATCCACACAGTTTATGCGTAAATGAAATAAATTAACCGAACACTCGGTTAAAATATACAACCATATCGAATGATGTACTGAAAGAATAAATAAATGCAATTGTACCATTGGCCCGAATGTTTGTACAATACATCCTATCTAGATTACAAGAATGGAAGCGTCTACTGAAAATCCTGCACGCATCCACAGCTGCTGTAGCTGACGTCTGACTCGAAAGAATTTCCATCCAGGCGTCCCTGTGTCTGGACACCTATATATATAATATATAGAAAGAAAGGAGAGTAGATAAACGGGTCAGAGCCCGAGTTTTGAAAATATTTTGCAAGTGTATAAATGCTTTATTTTTAGAAAAATATTTTTATCTCATATTTAAATTGGTATCGCACTCCCATGAGATACCCCTCACCTCTCCTCTAACAGTGCACTCCTAGCGCATCCCTCTAAACATCCTATTCAAGCTACCCTGCTAAACTAGTCTATCACCCAACCACTATCTACCCAAGATAGTCCAACAGATGTACTAAGGGCTAAACTTCACTCTAATCTCGACGCTATGCCATGTTCGTGCATGGGGTGTCTCGTGAAGCGAAATCCAAATAAGGAACCCCCCCGATACACTACTATGCGGCAAGGTCGATCGTCGAGATCCGTCAGTCCCTCAGTACATAAAGATATATATAAATATATATATATACCATAAACATTTATAATATTAGAGCACTAAGGATTAAACTTCTCCCCAGTCTCAACTCATTGCCATATTCGTGCGTGGGGTGTCTCGCAAAGCGAAATCCAAACAAGGAACCCCCCGATACACTACTATGTGGCAAGGTCGATCGTCGGGATCCATCAGACCCTCGGTACTCAATTCATCCATATATATATATACGCATTTTACCATAACCATCCGGATCTATCTCCCGGACTGAGGATTCATATATCAAGTATTTATCAATACTATCATTTTTATCTCAAAACCTTCCATTTCCCTTCTCATATCCAGGAAATGTATTTAAAAGCCAATTCATTATCATGAATTGCTTTAACAAATCATATCTCTTTTTAAAGCCAGTTTTATTATCATAAAAATGCTTTACCTTTTTATATCATCCCATTTCCCTTTTTATACTCAGGAATTGTATTCAAAGCCATTTTCATTATCATAAAAATGCTTTGATCATATCATATGCTTACACATCCCTTCATCCATCCGGGAAGTGTTACCGAAGCCAAAACCTTTATCCCATTTCCCTTCCTATATCCAGGAAATGTAATTAAAGCCAATCCATTATCATGAATTGCTTTAATATAACACATTCTAAGACCGCCCGTCCGGATTTCTTAACTGTGCGCGCCCCTAAATGGCTATCATCTTCCAGGGCCTATCATAAGACAACCTGGGATCCTACATCGCAAGACGTCGGGAAGCGGCCATGTGCCTGCAGGATAGTCAAGACCACACCCGGAATCTCCTAACCAGCACAGAAAAATATATATCAACAAACTCTCACATGGCCTATAGGACTATATCCACCCTGCATTCATTAGCCAGGGGGCTTCACCGTACGAACGCAACTTCCCTTATGATAGCGATTTAGAGAGGTGTGTAATCCATATTTTATCAATTATGAAAATCATTTATTTACCATTTTGAAAATATTCATTTTTATATTTTCAAAATTATTTCCATCATAACATATATATATACCTAAATCACACAGTATATACATATCCTATATATTCTTCCTAGAATATATATAAATGGACATAGTGGCCTATAGCATCTAGCGATGACCAATAATCCCAAAGATTCCCTCCAGGAATCATAATTGGGATATTCTTCCCGTTTATTGTTTAGATTCATTGATTCGATCACATGTTCTTTCCAAGAGTGTTTTTTTTAGAAAAAAAAAATTGAAAAATTTTGAAAATGCCAAAAATATTTTTCTTCAAAATAAATAAAGATTGGAATTTGAAAGCTTAAAAAATGTCACAAATATTTTGTCTCAAGTTGTAAAAAATCAAATGCACAAAGCCAAAATTGACCAAAGATGGAAATTGTGCGAAAATTGACGACTTTACGAATAAGTGTGGAGATTAACAAAACCCGGTGAGATTTCGAGCCTATCGATCTTTTTGAGTTTTTAAATCAATCCGAGTTATTGGTTAACTTATAGTTCTAATTCAGCGTTTTACAAAAGTCGTTGATGATCTCTATTTTATTATTTTGATCGGTTATAGAAAATGGAATGTTGTCTCGAAACGCGCGCTATAAATCTCTAAATTAAATTAATCTCGAGACGCATATGGTAAATTAATAAGTAATTCGGATAATGAAGTAGGCCATCGTTTGTTACCCAAAAATATTAGCCATAAAAAGATGTGAAAAATTATCCCTTTGATAACCCAATTGAGCCGAATAAAATTTATCCTTTTCGTTTGGTAACTCAAAAACCCAAATAGCCCGGAATTGTGAAAAATGAAAAAGTCCGAAAAGTGCAACAAAAAGGGGCAAGAAAAAAATAGAAGAATGCTCAAAAAAAGTTAGCAAGAAAAGAAAAGTGAAAAAAAAATATAGAAAAAGAAGAGAAAATGAGCAATAGCCCCCCCCCCAAAAAAAAAGAAAAAAAAAGCACTAACGGACATCATAAGAAAAATTTCCAATTCCGAATTTCCCAACCATTTCATGTTACCCAATTACACCTTAAACCCGAAAAAGTCCTAACTGAGTTCGAATTGTGAAATTGGTTACCGCGTGGAGAGTTAAAACACAAAAAGATAATAAAAGAGATTACATGGTGTGAAAAAGAGATGATGGTTCCCATTTCCCTATGACTGTATTCCGATGAAGAGATCTTTTCGCCCAAAAATTTTCGTCTTTCAATTTGTGTGCGTGACTTTGCGTCCATTATATTTACTCTTTATAAATCACGTATACCGAGAGAATAGCCACATTTCGAGAGATTCGTTTGAGAGAGCATCCCGTGAGCATTTGAATCAAAATGAATTTTTGAAAAGTAACGTAATGATCAATCGGTGGAAGTTAGCGGTTCAATTTTTGGCTTCGCACACACACACTCTGATTTGAGAGTCCTAAATATGACTTTAAGGTGACTGTTTTTGAGGAGTTTAAATTTTACAATTTTTAAGTATTTTGATATTTCTTTGAGTCAATAATGAATTTTGTGGGTATATTCACTGCAAACCGTCACGAGACACCACTCGTCCTACTAGGGTAACCTAGGGGTTTAAAGGCTTGTTGCATACGCTACATGCAATCGCTTGCCCGCGAAAAAGGTATTCTATCCCAATAAAGTTTTTGAAGGGTCCTTAACTCATACTCTCGTTCTTTTACATTGCTCGGGACGCGCAAAGTTCTAAGTTAGGGGGGGTTTGATTAGGCATAAATTCTTCACATTTATCCCCTAACATTTTGATTGAGTCGGAAACCGAGCGTCCGTGTAAAAACGCTAGTCGTTGTTGTCGACTTCCAACCACAATACAAAAAAAAACCTAAACTATAACTACACTCTTGTGGAGTATAGTGGCTAGTTTGGGTATCGAATCCTCAGGGAACTAGGACGAGTGAACGTGACGACAAAGGTAATATTGTTAACCCTAACTTGACTCTAAAAAGAAATAAAAATAAGATGATTGAGTGAGAAAGGGAAAAGGAAAAAATAAAGAAGTTAACTAAAACTAATTGGAAAAATTAAGGTAGAGACACAATCCCCCAACCCTAGAGTATTGATGGTATAAAACTAATCGTAAATTTAACTGATTAATTTGACCCGAAATTTAGTACTCCCAAGCATTACGTATACGAGGTTCAAGCCCGCGTCATACTTAATCTGAGGATGAGTAAATCAGTATCGCGATAGTAGCACTCGAATTTCACTCTAAATCATCACGAGTACCCATAGGCAAACGAGATATAAAGATCTACAATTGTTGTGTAACTACGCAATACGGTCATAATCAATCATTAAATTTAGAGGACTAATATTATACACATGCAATTAACACATCAGGTTAAGTTCATGTATCCCAACCTTTAAAAACCTAGCCTAACATGGTAAATAATAATAAAAGTGCTGGAAATAAAAATTACCACGACTGAAGCACAAGAACATGCAAGAAGAAATCAAAGATTGAAGAAAAACCGAAAAAGCTCTTGAATTAATGGTGCAAAGTATGTAAATTCTTCTCCTAGATGTTCCTACTTGTTATGGAACTTTTACATGAATGAAATATGAATAAAAAGAGTCCTAATGACTAAATATATAGGCTAGAGGTCGTTTAGAAGAGTCCCCAAAACATAAAACTCTTTTGGCTAAAAGATAAGCACAAAATAAAAATCCCGTATCTGCCAATTTGTCACACTTAGAAAGCATGACTAATTTTGTAACGGATTCTAAGCGTGACTAATGGGCGAACCGGTTTGGGTTCTGGGTGTACCGGTTCGGGTGAGTTGGCTAGTTTCTGGGCCTCTTTCAACACTTAGAATATTTTCCAACTTTCTTCTTTTCTTCCTTGGATTTTTTCTCAACTTCAAATGACCATAACTCCTTCACCGTACCTCGGATTTGGGTGCCGTTTTTTCCATTATTCTCGTTGTTCCGAGCTATTCAAATTTACAGTTGACTCCACCCCCGGGATCGGGCTGCATAATTACGGAAATACCCTTGAACTTGTCTTCCTAGCTTTTCTTCTATGATTTTTCCGCAACTTCAAGGGATCATAACTCTTTCACCGTAGCTCGGATTGAGGTGCCGTTTTTTCCAGTGTTTTTGTAATTGAAATATATTCAACTTTCCAGTTGGCCTCACTTCCGGACTAAGGCTGAAAAATTACGAAAATGCCCTTCAACACCCCGATTCTTGGTTTCTTTCACTATTTTGAGTTCTCTTTTCCATCTTTCTTGCATGAAATACCTGTAAAACACATAAGAGATACACAAAATACGAAATACTTGCCAAAAAGGGTTAGTAGCATAAATATGAGACAAATCCAAACTATTTACACCGCACGGGATCATAAAAATACTGAAATTAAGGGGATAAATGTGAAGAATTTATGCCTAATCAATAATCATGCATTCATATAAGCATGATACTAAACCCAAATATTTCTTAATTTAATAATCACTATATACATCAATCCCATCTAAGGATTTATTGGATATCTCCAACGATACCCTTCACTCTAAGTGAAATCAACACATATCTATACTCCCAAATTATCCTAATTATCTCCTAGGATACACTTAACGATAATCGATATAATTATGCTTTCTATAAGCATAATTATATAGGCCTCTATGCCTACGAGAAATATCCTCGGGATTTATCTCACCCGAACAACCTTAAATTCAACGAGTTAAGGATTTCATTTCCTTGAACCCCCAAGACTATACTTAGTCCAATTAATCATTTAGAAGTCCCGAGTATAATTTAGGAACCCTAATCCATCAATTTCTACAATTATTCTATCTTCCTCAAAAATATAGATTAAGGGTTACTTTACCCTCCTAAATTGCCTTAATTTACGGACCATAAAGTCCTAAAAGGTCCTTTAGGTTATCACCTAATTAACCTCAAAGCAAGATGAAATGGAATCTATCCCATCCAAATCATCCTAGAGAAATTATCAACTTTCAGCAGGGGTCGATCGATCGACCCATGGCCGTCGATCGATCGATGGCTTCGATCGATCGATCCCCTATGATCGATCGATCGATCAAGTCGGGAAGTTTCTTCTCCGAGAAGCTGTTTCGGCCATGGAAGCTTCCCCCAAGCTTCCATATCTACACCAAACGGCCTACAACTTAAACCAACTACAAATACATCTATAATACGGGTTCTAAACATCCTAGAACCCGGAATCACCAATTAATTTTAATTAAAACCTAAGTTTCTCCAATTTACCATTTTTTGGGGTTTATTCGTTTTAACTCCCAAAAACACGTTTTATCCACGAATACCCAACCCAAAATCATTAGGGTTTGTTATACCAACAATGATATGAGATATTTATGCTCAAAAATAAATAAAGAAAGTAAACACTTGCCTCGTGGATAAAATCTGAAATCCTTGAGCCGAATCCCGCGGAGGCTGGCCGGAATCTCCCCCTTTTTCCTCTTTTCTTCCCTCTCTCTCTCTCTTCCCTTTATTCTTTATCTTTTCTCTTCTCTTTTCTCCCCCTCTCCCTCCTTTTATAAGGAGAAAAGGGTTTAATCCCTTTAAAACCCAGAAACGACTCGTTTACCCAATTACGAGCCTATTTAACTCCAAAATTACCCGGAACTCAATTTCGACAATCGGACACTCTTTTCCGCCTATCTCGGACATTCTGAGACTCATGGCGCAGTCAAAATTTCCATCCGAGGTACTTGACCGCAAATCACTATTCTAAGCCAAAATAATTAAATGCGGTATTCTACTCAAAATCTTACCTCTTTTATCGCTATACTGCACGGCGACATATAATTAAATTACTTCGACCTATATAGTCCCAAAAGAAATTACGATACCCCTCGAAAATCATTAAATCGTCGAAAATCCCAAAAATTACTATTTCGAGAAATTCTCCAAACTCCAAATTATGCTTAATTATGGAATTTAATCCTCTCCAAAAGGGAGGGTTATTACATACTCCCCCCCTTACAACGGAATTTCGTCCTCGAAATTCAGATATATCTAGGATCACTACAAATCCTAAACCTCAAGGGGAACGACACTAACCCAACGGTTCCCAACCGAGTACTACGCGGCTACCGCGATCATAAAGTGACTCTAATACGTCACTTAATACCCATCCTCTAAAATGCCTCTTGGCATGAATTTCAACCTTATATACTACGCGGTATATAAAACCATCTTACCAAGGTGCCCATACACCTTTTCAACTTGTGCACATCTGCACATCCGTAGTGAAAGTTTGACACGTAACACTCTCTCCCAATAAGGGTCTCCTTTCCTCGATGTAATACTCACCTATGGGTCCTCCCAACCCGCGAAATTCAATTCTCCTAACCTCGGCGCTGCTAACTCTAGAGAACCTACATCATAAAAATGCTACGATCTATGCGTTACCCTACCTACGCGAAACTAATATAATCCTAAGTATGTCCCTAGTGCCCAAGGCCTCTCTCAACTCCCGACAATTGCTTGGTTTCATGCGTGGGACGTCTCGCCAAGGCGAAATCCAAACAAGGAACCCTCTCGTTACATTACTCCCTCGCGTAGTCGGTCATCGAGATATAACGATCCAAGGCACACAAGTGGGACGTCCTAAATCCTACTAGGCTAGCCTATGAACGCATTCCTACTATCTTATCCTTCCGCCCATACAGAAGGAAACCTAATCAATCGAAGTGCCCACTTTCTGTAGAGAGTGTCATGAACATAATACCTAAAATTTATCTTCTCAAAATCTGCCTTTTCATTAAGGCTGGTTATTATCCTCGAACCAATTTCTCCAAGTTCAACCTCACCCACCCACTTGTGGCGAGGGGACCACTTTAGTGCTTTTCCATAGCACAATATTTTCGTAAGCGTACCATTATCACAGGGCTCGTAGTCTATAGTGGTTCATCCACACTATAATACTAACCCACATCCTTGCATCCTATAACAGCTCCCCACTCCCGACGCCGTTAAGAGTCATGTGTGGAGTGTCTCGCAAAGCGAAATCCAAACAAGGAACCCCTCCACACATTAACCCTTGACTTCGTTGGTTATGGAGTTTCGTTATTTCAACATGCAACCGGGATATCCCTATCCCCTAATCCAACAAAAATGGTCTGAACTCCTATCTCAAAATAAGAGTCATACCACCCTGCGCTCTCACTCATTTTTAAGTCCTTGCACAAATAGTAATGAGCTTAATCTTACAGCTCAACACAAATCCTGCGGCCTTAAATTATATATATAAGGTCGCCATATACCCAAATCACGATAATGAAACCTCTACTCATTGAAGTTTCGTATCCCATAATAAATAAGGTGAACTCAACCTATATATCTAGGTGAGACACCGCAACAATAACCTGTTCCCTCCAGGAACCATGGACACGATAGACTTGTCATTTTTAGCCTGCTATCGCTCCGAAAATACACCATAATGTATTATACTCATCATAACACCGTACTCATATAGACATATAAAAAGAGTATCCCAAACCATATATATATATATATATACACAATATATCAACACCCGCCTATATGACGAGTGAAGGAAAAACAAAACTCCGCTACTGCGGACAACACATAGGCATACATGATATTATGTTATTGTGACCGCGATAACTCAAATTACACACACGAGTCTAGGGCTAACTAATACCGTGACTTTATCTAGTCACTCCAAATATACCTCCTCGATTGAGGTAAAACTCATAACAACAACTTTATTTTATCAAATTCCCCGAGTGGATGTCTAACCACGGGGTCTTCGAACATACCCATTCTTTAGTGAGCCCATCCTTCTTGGAAAGGACTTAATATTCATTGCACCTAACTTACTTAGGTACAAGGTTCACTTCTCCATAATACTCTTTATTCACCGTCGACCTCTGGCTGAACCTTAGGTGAATAATTCCCAAAACAGCATTCTTCTCATCCTGCTGATTCATGGGGACTCACGGTTAAAACTATCCGTAAGATCCCTTTCGAACCCTTATCTCCACGGGGTAATTCAATCTTAAGTACCACTTTCTACCACAGTAGTACTTGGTTTCTCATAACTACTATACTTTAGTAGTCATTGCAACAATCCTTAATAGTTGCCATAAGGAGAGTGGCCTCTACTAAGGTCCTCGTTCCTATCTTCTACCAGCTTCCCCATCTAAGCTCCAACTCTTGCTGCCCTTCGAGCTCCGCACACGATTCTCAAAGAGTGCGTAAAAGATTTCTATAATCTTGTAACATGGCAGGAGAACGAAATCTCACAAGAGAAATCAACAATCCTAATTCTGGGGCTCTATAACAAATCGAGAGCAACGCTCAAAGCGTAGTTCGTCCGCACAGATTCCTAAGGACACTAGAACCTGATGCTCTGATACCATCTGTAACACCCCGCCTAATAAGATACCGGGCGATCACTCCAATATTAAATTAAAACAGGAGTCTCATATGGATCATTCTTAGCATCACTGTCGAAAATCCATTTAATGACTAATAACCTATTAGGCCGGTGTCAAAATTTTAACTTTACTACTCTTTTTAACAACAATAAATAAAACATCCACACAGTTTATGCGTAAATGAAATAAATTAACCAAACACTCGGTCAAAATATACAACCATATCGAATGATGTACTGAAAGAATAAATAAATGCAATTGGACCATTGGCCCGAATGTTTATACAATACCTCCTATCTAGATTACAAGAATGGAAGCGTCTACTGAAAATCCTGCACGCATCCACAGCTGTTGCAGCTGACGTCTGACTCGAAAGAATTTCCATCCAGGCGTCCCTGTGTCTGGACACCTATATATATAATATATATAGAAAGAAAGGAGAGTAGATAAACGGGTCAGAGCCCGAGTTTTGAAAATATTTTGCAAGTGCATAAATGCTTTATTTTTAGAAAAATAGTTTTATGTCATATTTAAATTGGTATCGCACTCCCATGAGATACCTCTCACCTCTCCTCTAACAGTGCACTCCTAGCGCATCCCTCTAAACATCCTAGTCAAGCTACCCTGCTAAACTAGTCTATCACCCAACCACTATCTACCCTAGATAGTCCAACAGATGTACTAAGGGCTAAACTTCACTCTAATCTCGACGTTATGTCATGTTCGTGCGTGGGGTGTCTCGCGAAGCGAAATCCAAACAAGGAACCCCCCCGATACACTACTATGCGACAAGGTCGATCGTCGGGATCCATTAGATCCTCGGTACTCAATTCATCCATATATACATATACGTATTTTACCATAACCATCCGGATCTATCTCCCGGACTGAGGATTCATATATCAAGTATTTATCAATACTATCATTTTTATCTCAAAACCTTCCATTTCCCTTTTCATATCCAGGAAATGTATTTAAAAGCCAATTCATTATCATGAATTGATTTAACAAATCATATCTCTTTTTAAAGCCAGTTTTATTATTATAAAAATGCTTTACCTTTTTATATCATCCCATTTCCCTTTTTATACTCAGGAAATGTATTCAAAGCCATTTTCTTTATCATAAAAATGCTTTGATCATATCATATGCTTCCACATCCCTTCTTCCATCCGAGAAGTGTTACCTAAGCCAAAACCTTTATCCCATTTCCCTTCCTATATCCAGGAAATGTAATTAAAGCCAATCCATTATCATGAATTGCTTTAATATAACGCGTTCTAAGACCGCCCGTCCGGATTTCTCCACTGTGCGCGCCCCTAAATGGCTATCATCTTCTAGGGCCTATCATAAGACAACCTGGGATCCTACATCGCAAGACGTCGGGAAGCGGCCATGTGCCTGCGGGATAGTCAAGACCACACCCGGAATCTCCTAACCAGCGCAGAAAAATATATATATCAATAAACGCTCACATGGCCTATAGGACTATATCCACCCTGCATTCATTAGCCAGGGGGCTTCACCATACGAACGCAACTTCCCTTATGATAGCGATTTAGAGAGGTGTGTAATCCATATTTTATCAATTATGAAAATCATTTATTTACCATTTTGAAAATATTCATTTTTATATTTTCAAAATCATTTCCATCATAACATATATATATACCTAAATCACACAGTATATACATATCCTATATATTCTTCCTAGAATATATATAAACGGCCATAGTGGCCTATAGCATCTAGGGATGCCCAATAATCCCAAAGATTCCCTCCAGGAATCATAATCATGCATTCATATAAGAATGATACTAAACCCAAATATTTCTTAATTTAATAATCACTATATACATCAATCCCATCTAAGGATTTATTGGATATCTCCAATGACACCCTTCACTCTAAGTGAAATCAACACATATCTATACTCCCAAATTATCCTAATTATCTCCTAGGATACACTTAACGATAATCGATATAATTATGCTTTCTATAAGCATAATTATATAGGCCTCTATGCCTACGAGAAATATCCTCGGGATTTATCTCACCCGAACAACCTTAATTCAACGAGTTAAGGATTTCATTTCCTTAAACCCCCAAGACTATACCTAGTCCAATTAATCATTTAGAAGTCCCCAATATAATTTAGGAACCCTAATCCATCAATTTCTACAATTATTCTATCTTCCTCGAAAATATAGATTAAGGGTTATACACTAAAAATCCTTACTTTACCCTCCTAAATTGCCTTAATTTATGGACCATAAAGTCCTAAAAGGTCCTTTAGGTTATCACCTAATTAACCTCAAAGAAAGATGAAATGGAATCTATCCCATACAAATCATCCTAGAAAAATTATCAACTTTCAGCAGGGGTCGATCGATCGACCCATGGCCGTAGATCGATCGATGGCTTCGATCGATCGATCCCCTATGATCGATCGATCGATCAAGTCGTTCAGCTTCTTCTCCGAGAAGCTGTTTCGGCCATGGAAGCTTTCCCCAAGCTTCCATCTCTACACCAAATGGCCTACAACTTAAACCAACTACAAATACATCTATAATACGGGTTCTAAACACCCTAGAACCCGGAGTCACCAATTAATTTCAATTAAAACCTAAGTTTCTCCAATTTACCATTTTTAGGGGTTTATTCGTTTTAACTCCCAAAAACCCGTTTTATCCACGAATACCTCACCCAAAATCATTAGAGTTTGTTATACCAACAATGATATGATATATTTATGCTCAAAAATAAATAAAGCAAGTAAACACTTGCCTCGTGGATAAAATCCAACGTCCTCGAGCTGAATCCCGCGGAGGCTGGCGGGAATCTCCCCCTTTTTCCTCTTTTCTTCCCTCTCTCTCTCTTCCCTTTCTTCTTTCTCTTTTCTCTTCTCTTTTGTCCCCCTCTCCCTCCTTTTATAAGGATAAAAGGGTTTAACCCCTATAAAACCCAGAAATGACTCGTTTACCCAATTATGAGCCTATTTAACTCCAAAATTACCTAGAACTCAATTTCGACAATCGAACACTCTTTTTTGACTATCTCGGACATTCCGAGACTCATGGCGCATTCAAAATTTCCATCCGAGGTACTTGACCGCAAATCACTATTCTAACCCAAAATAATTAAATGCGATATTCTACTCAAAATCTTACCTCTTTTGTCGCTATACTCCACGACGACATATAATTAAATTACTTCGACCTATATAGTCCCAAAAGAAATTACGATACCCCTCAAAAATCATTAAATCCTCAAAAATCCCAAAAATTACTATTTCGAGAAATTCTCCAAACTCCAAATTATGCTTAATTATGGAATTTAATCCTCTCCAAAAGGGCGGCTTATTACAAAGCACATCCTTAGAGTTTGCAAAGATCCGAGTTATCATTATTATATTCTTACGTGATCTTGTTGCAGCAAGTTGGTTTGTTCTACCATTGAACATTAGGGTTTTGCAGTGAAGAAAAGAGAAGGACTTCTTGTTCGACATCGTAGACGAATCAAAGTTATTCGGTGGACATCGAGACATACATGGACGGGTATGTTGTGGACAGGTATCATGAAAGACAGAATTTCTGCATGGGCACTATTGAAGAAAGGTAGAAGATCAGAAGGAGCGTCAAGACCCGTGGGGATCGAGTCATTGAGTAAGGTTAATCTGTCTTTGTAAAACCTTTATTCATAGTGATTGTCTTGCTTGGGCCGTCCGAGGTTGTTTTCCCATTTTGGGTTTTTTCCTCGTACATCCGGCGTTGTGAGTATTCTTTAGGTTACTTTACTTGCTTTCATCACTAGTTGCATGTTTAGGATTAATCAAGATAAAATTGGTTTAAAGTAAGAATTGGGTTTTCACAACTTGGTTTGGTGCACATTAAAAATTGGTTTGATTTGAAACACACACAAGGACCACCCTTTCATTACCGATTTTTTTTGTGGTTGATTTTGGTTTAACCATTTTAAAAATCGATTTATCAAAATTACCGCAAATCATGAAATATAAAAAATACCATGATAATATACCTAAATTATAAATTAGACATACCAAATATATCCATTTAAATTGATTTCAACCATCCATTAAATGAAACGTGTGTTATTGTTTCAACTCACTAAATTAATTTATACACCCAATTTAAAAAAACATTAATAAACTAACGTACCAAATATATTATAGTGTTTTGTTTAATTCTGTCACCAAGACATTGACAATTAACAATTATTAGTAAACACATTAGAGTGGGAGACTAATAGAGAGAAAAAACTAGTTGAGAAAAAAAATTGAATATAACCCCAAACCACCATCCCACATCGGTTGAAAGCAAATCACTTACCCAGTTGACTTATTATAAAATCTTCCTTACCAAACTTCTTTTCATATTATCTCATATCGAAATTGAGCGGGGGACTCATACAACTTCCTTCCTATAAAAGGAGTTGCAGCTTTCTACAAAAAGAAGGCAAGCCAATGATGGGTGGGTTCAAGGTACTTACTTTGGATTATTCCATCTTATCACATGAGGTCTTAAAAAAAAAGTTTAAAATATTTCATTCAATTTGGTTTATATAATTTATTTTGTCAAAGAAAATTTGACTAAATAAAAAATAATGTTGAACCTAGTTTTGTTAATTTCTCTTATTTTTAATGAAACTTTTTCACGAAGTTTGTTATTGTTCTTACAATGATTTCAGAATCACCGAAAATACCGATTTTACTATGGTATAGATTGGTTTAGTTTTGGTTTATAAATCATTGTACCGGCTGGTATAATTGGTAATTTTGGATTTTATAAATAAAAATCAGTTTGGTTTTCGTAAAACCATTTTACCGACCAAACGGATTGATAACCGAACCTAGTCTCCATTTAAATGCAACCCCTTTAGGTATATTTGATCCAATATGTATAAGTTAAATGTGCATCCAACGGTGGTTGTATAAATTTTGTTGGGTCACCACTTGTACTCAAATATATATACTTTCTTTGTCCAAACTATTATTTCGCATTCGAGAAAAGATAATTATTATTCAATATTTATTTTCACGTAAATGATTACTTTTTGTTTTGCACATTATTAAATTTCACCTTAAAATGAGGAAACCCCAATATTCAAGAAAATTTTAATATTTTACCATTCATTATGTGAAGTCACTTTTTCTTACCAAAAGATTTTCTTCTAATGTTATATCTCAATTTGGACGGGGAGAGTATATATATATATATTTTTTTGTGTGTGTGTGTATATATATATATATATATATATATATATATATATATATATATATATATATATATATATATATATATATATATATATATATATATATATATAATGCACATGTAAGAACCTTAAAGTGTGGACCTTATATCAGGATCTGACATTTGGAGGGATAAATTGATGATTTTTTAACCAAAGGTGGTGATGATCTTCGCATCATGGAGATCATCTCCACCAAGTTTGGTGAAGAAATTCATCCACTTACCTCTCAAAGTGCCAGTAAAAGTTTTAACAGCTAAAAACTATTGGTTTTTCTTACATTCCATGTAAGGACCTTCATGTGGAACTATTATTGTTCTTTTTAGCATTCCAGTAAAATTATGTAGACCCCTAATTGTACACTATTTGGTACCCTTATAATAAGACAAAGCTTATGGGACCAACTTTTTTTTAGAAATCAACCCAAAAGTAAAAAGAAAGAAAAATTGATCTTCCATAATCTTAAGGCACGCCTAAATCCCCAAAGCAAATTTTCCATCCCTTTGGTCACTCCATCTTTGTCACCACCGAATCAACCCTTATTTTCTCCCCTTTCCATATTTCGATGATCTCCATAGTTGACTATGGTGATCACCGTCACTATTCTCTCTCTCTCTCTCTCTCTCTCTCTCTCTCTATATATATATATATATATATATATATATATGAGAGGTTTAAAAGCTAACATAAAAGATGAACATTTTAATGAAACTTAATAAAAACACATTACAACCCATTAATTTTAATTCTTATGTTGTAATTGGTCCGCGTCAACGGCAACGGACACGCGTGTGACACGAGACCCCCTTACCCCTAACCCCCACTCCCAGCACAACTGTCATCTCCCATACCCAGTTCATTAAAATACAATCCAACCTGCTCCTATCCACAACCTTTAACCCGTTTCCATAAGATGCATTTAAGTTTAGATCACTTATGCACGAAGACATTGATAAATTTGATGCGCGAAAAATCAAGCATCTTGGAAGATGCTGCGTAAATAATCAAGAGTGAGAAGGAGCTGGCAACTCCTTTTTAAACTGAGAAATTTAATTGCTATTTTTTTTTGGAAATCAATAAATGGGAAATCTTCTTTTTGGCAACAAATATCTTTTGGCAGCTCCTACCTTGGGTTGGTAGCATAATGATTAAGGATGTGGTCCTTAATTTTTTCATGAGGTCTTATGGCTCTGGGCATAGAATTCATGAAGTTATTTCATGGAAAATTATTATATTTTCCATAATAGACATATCAGGTTGGATTCGATTATGGGGGTGGGGGTAGGGTGGGTAAGGGGGTCTTCGTATCAGACGCGTGTCCGTTGTTACTGGCGCGGACCAATTACATCATAAGAATTAAAAGTAATGGGTTGTAATGTATTTTTTTTTGTTAAGGTTCATTAAAATGTTCATCTTTTATGTTCACTTTTGAACCTCTCCCTATATATATATATATATATATATATATATATATATATATATATATATATATATATATATATATATACACACTGCCTGAAGGCACGAAAAGATTTTTCGAAAGTACATAATCGCGAAACGGCAAAATTTTTCTAAAGTACGTAATCGCAAAACGACAAAAATCTTCAAAGTGTGAAATTACAAAATGACAAAAAAATCGTTCCCAAAAAAATAGTCCAACAATATTCAAAAGTATATGTCGTTAATAGGGCATACGTCATATTTAGTTCACAATAAATAAATAATTTTTTACAGTTATATGATGATGTGTGACATCATGTTCATTTGTTTATAGTATAATTCACCATATTTAATAAGAAAAAAATCAACAATATTGTACTATACTATAATAATATTATTAATAGCCAACTACATTATAATATAATATAATACTATAATATTATTAATACTATATGGGGAGAAAAACACCAACTACAAAATTATTACACAATAACCAACATATAAACCATTAAAAAGAATATTGTTTAATTATTAAAACCAACCATAGATGTATTAACACCCTAAATGTATTAACACCAACCATAGCATAAATAACAATATATATTAAAATTGAAAGAAACATGGCACGATGATAAATTTAATATATGATTTTGTCTAGCTGTTATGGACAGTTATCATGGAACAATGCTAAATTTCAGATTCTCAAGTTCGACGCCGTTATTTAAGATAAAAATACAAAGATTTATAATTCAGCACTTAAAAAACAAAGATGTACCAACAACACTTAAAATTTCAGCACTTATGGTTATGGCCTTTGTGAGTTCTATGAATGCTTTGTCCTTTTAAGTTCTGCTATGGCTTCTGCTTTCTTATGGTTATCCATTAGAACCACATCCCTGTATCTATATGGATATGTCCATAGAGGAGAAAAAAATTAGTCGGCAATTACTAGATTTCTAAAGGGTACTTGAATTGAAACCTAACTCACCTCCTCATTGTTAGATACTCAGTTCAAACGACTTGTGGAATTAGATATGCAAAGGCAATTAAAAAAATGTTAGTATTTCCAAAAATATTTGTCAGCGCTCAAATAAAAACCTTACATGTACTGACAATTGATGTGAATATGACATAGACATGGATTTGTGTCCACATTACTATATATACCATGTGGAAACAACTCACCATGAACTCTATTATATGACACGTAGAGAAATTCTAAATCAGTTAAGAAAAATGTGCACTACAAATATGTTACGTTGAAAAAAGAACATATTGAACGCCTTGAACAACGACACTTTTAGTCACCTACCAACACGATCTATAGTTAGCCATTGGCATAAATAAAAAGAGATTTCCACTTAATACCATTAGAGTTGTCAAAAAAAATTATCAATGTAGTATATAACATGATAGCCGAAATCTGGTAACTTATAGAGAACATGTATAAGCCGAAATTAAGAATACCTTTATTAATACTAAAGTGTTTTAAATGTGTCGTAAGCATATGCGTAAGCAGTCCTACCACTTAGATAAGATAAACATTCAGATTGGTCATTAATTCTTAGTTTGGGATAAAGGGGTATTGTGTTTGGGATGTCCCAAACTCAACAAAAATCAGATAACAGATCACCCTATGTAGTATAGATAATTCCTCAATCCTAGAATTTATGTTAGGTAGTTATTCTAAGAGTATTTAGATGCTGAATAATTTCAGGCAGTCAATTTTAACGGTATTTAGGTGCCTCCAATGGTGATGGTGCGTATGCAATTATCTTTGGTGTATTTGCAATGACAACATGCCATCACATCTTTTCTTCAATGAATTTATTGCCTCGTTTGTACTTTACCTACTTTACAAATCAACAGAAAATATATTGCCTCGTACTTGTTATGATAATCGAACGATATTTTGCCCTGTTGCACATATAGTGCAGCACCCCAGACAACCTCTGGACATATGTTGTTGCAGCTTTGATTGCATCTGGACAACATGTGGATAGATGTTGCTGTAACCTGGACAATCATTCAATGTTACTGTAGCAGCTGGTGGAGAGATAACTACTTTCGTGTTAATGAATAAGAACAAATTTTGAGACAACCAAAGAAGAAAGTTCACAAACCAAATAAATTTTAAACCTCGATATCAACCCTCTCTATTGAACATTTGACAAATCTAAATCGTGGAAGAAAATATGAAACCACCAAATATATGACAAATCTAAATCGCGGAACAAATTTTAACCTTTACATCCAACTTCTTGCATACCTGTTTGGTAGACATGGTCTTTGCCATGCTTAATTTTGTTAGATATCCAACTTTAAGTGTCAGTTAAACACATACCTGTTGATATTTTGATTGAAAATTATCCCTATCCCCATCACCAATGAACTTTTTAGGAGATACAACCTTGTCTTGTAGCAGAGAACCTCTCAAAAACGTCTTATGTACATGAATAGTAGATCATGCTAAGGAGATAATTTCTCGCAGAGTCTCAACATCATCTCTTCCAACTTCTTGTTCCTCAGCTTTTAGTGATGATTGTATCTGACTCTGCTGTTCGGAATCTGATTGAATAGAATCTTTCCAATTTGGACTCCGAGTGGCCACATCATCCTCACAGGCATCAAAATAACATTTGATAGTGTTGTGCCAATGGAACCAAGTAAATGTGTGCCTTCAAGTCACAATACATATGATAAAAGTAATAGTCCATGAAGTTATGCATAGCCATGTGAGACAAATTATCATATAGTGTCAAGGCCTCTAATATGAACCAACATCTTATGCATCTTTTATATGCACTTAAATGTGCATTGTCAGTTCTGAAAGTTGGAACGCTGAGATACCATGAAGTTGGGGGGCACCTAAAACTTGGAAGATACATAAATTGAACGTCAAACACAAAAAAATAAGATATATCGAGTATGTAATTAATAAGGGGTCACAGTTAGATGTATGCCTAATCTTCTGGTTTAACCCCTAATTTGAATATGTAATTTCCATAGTATATACCTAATAGTGTGGCAAACCACCGTACTTTGTATATTCGTAACAACATACAGTGTACTAACATTGCATGATGCTCCGATTAAATCACAATAATATACATTATATGAACATAAAAGATATACCTCTAACATAAAAGATATACTTAATTTTAACTATCATGAAACCGCAGTGGTAGAGGTTATGCAATTGCGCATAATAAAAATAAATAAAATAAAAATATCCTAAGGAATCAACAGTGGTAGAGGCTCTATGTTCCTCCATATCTTAAGCAATCAAGTACCTCAGCTAATTCTTTGACTCGGTAGTAGCATATCAAAACATCCAACCTAGTATGCTTAATAATAACAAACATATGAAGGAGACCTAGATATCAAAAAAAAAAAAAACATCATTAGTGTTAAAATGCACAGAAGGAAGAAAAGCCGAGGAAACTAAAAGATGCACGTAAAATAATACCTATAGAGTCATTCCCTTGTATCTTTTCTTTCATGGGCATGACCAACATGTAGACATAACTTAAAGACACGTAAAATAATAGATTCAGTATCAATAAACTCAAACTCTATGAGAGCTATGAAGAAATGATTTTGGTGGAAATTGAAGAAACCACATTCATTAATCATGATATTCAGAAATGATAGTCCTAAGAATTGTGTCAAAATCCGCGTATATCAATCGGGTCCATCTCACCTAAATCACACACGAAATATACACGTAAAGTGGTGCAATCAAATGTGCAAACAAATATGCACATTGTAGAGGAACCATCTATCAACCCCCCAGGCAAAAAAAACGTGATATTAAATCCTTGACATCTACAAAATCAAAATCAAACAAATAAATCTTAAAACTCTTAAAAATCAAACACAACAATGACAAAAAATATACACCAAACTTTAACCGTTTAGATCTACAACGATGCCAAACAACGTTGCCAAACAGTATGACTTAAATAAATTGGAGCCTCTTACGAATTCAAACCCATTCTGCAGAACTTAATAAAAGAAGAAATGTCATATTTAAAAAAAAATCTAACATCAACTTTCTAATTTAAGATGTGAAGTCAACAACTACATGCAGAAAATAAGATAAATTAAAATAGTTACCTAACTCAAAGAGACGCAAATATGTCGATACCTATCTTATGTTGTTATTTTGACCTCCGTACCTATTCCGTGAAAAATTATACGATTTATCGCTTCAAAGCATTCTATGTTAATCGTCTTAGCTGGTCGATAACTTTCACCGATTCTTGAATTTAGGTTCCCTCTTCAAAATTCAAACACCAACTAGTATTGATTCATTCACTGCGCACATGGATTAGGGACCTGAAACAGAGAAAATATCGGTTGAATATTCTCGATCCACTTATATTATTCTAGCACATGAATTTTCAAACATTGATTAGTAGAGTGAAGAAATATTTTAACGAATGATGAACCAAATGAACGTAACAGTAAAAAAATGGATACGTGGGGCTTACTAAATTCTAATTAACTTTTGATACGGCCAAATGAAAACTTTTGATACGACTACTTCTGTCCATGATAGGGCTTTTGATTGGCAGCTGAATTCTCCATTTCACGTTTTCGCAACAACTTCATCCCTAGGCACCCTGTGTAGAATCTACAACCACCACATGACATTTGTTACAAATAATCCTATTTCTATTTAATAATTGTTTTATACCAATAGGCGAACAAATTGTGATAGGAAGTAAATAACAACGTATTACAACTTGTGACACGAAGTCCATAACAAATGATAATAGTTATAAATACAAATTACATATTTTTTACTAATCTTAATCATGTTTGTGTTCACATAACACAGTTATTATCACGCTTGTAAATAAATACAGGTAAGAACCTTACTGGAGATAAACCGAGCAATGTCCCACAAAGGTTAAGAGTTTATGTTATAGAGTACTCATCAGCAAACTTTATATATATAAAGCGAAGGCGTGAGTGGGAATCACCACAAACTCGACAATCAACAACTTGGGCATATCCACGAAATAAGGTGGCAAGTTGATATTCAATGACATCATGATCAATATCAGGAACATACACCATTCGTCTAATATTGTCATCTCTTTGAACTCTAAACGCTTTCCCATCCAACCGCGTCCTTCCCGAGTTAAAATTATTTCTTCTCCTTGGGTTATTGGCGAGCAACAATTGAGGGTGACTGCGATTGCGACCATGGAAATATGAGGAAGGATAAACTCTTTGGCCATGGGATTGAGCTTGAGGTTGGATAGAATTTATGCTATATCTTGCATTTGGAAATCAGATTTCGAATCACTGTTTGGTACAGATTGAGATCGAGTTGCTGCATTACCAGACATTTTAATACCTGTAGCCATATAAATTACAATTAAAAATAAAACCCAAAGCCCAAAAAATATAATCAACATACCATATGTAAAAATGAACACAATATTTGTCAAATGTGAATCAGAAAGAGAGAATAAATTATACATCCAAACCAAATATCTACAAAAAAGTATCAAACCTTGAAGATTTGTGACCTCTCTTGAAAAGTCCCCAAGTCAATTCATGAGATGAGTGACCTCTCTTAGCAAATCCCATTCCGAAGCTTAACCCTGCAAGAGATTTGTGAAAATGTAAAAAAATGAACATTTACCTCAACCATTAAGAATTGGCAATACGTAACGGTATCAACCAATATTTAAAACCATGCTTCAAGGATATTAGAGAGACTCAAATTCATGGCTAACATTATAATTTTACAACTAAACCGAGAAGTTTAAAATATGGTCCAGAAAAATAATGAAAGATACAAAATATAGGAAACTAATACCTCTTGCTCTTCATCCCCCTCTAACAACACCACATCCCAATTTGTATAGGTTAGCTCATCATATATATGTCATTTTGAATCAGGTCATGTGTTACTCGTAACATAGTTTACAGTTCTACACTCTCTCTCCATTCTACTATCCAATTATATATATGCATACCAACAAATCATGTGCATTTACTGTCACTTTATAATGAATCAAACTTGTTCCAACAAATAGAAGAATAATAGAATAAATGAAACTTATGTACCCCATATCAGTGCGACGTCCTTTGAATTAAATCATGTCTTCGGATTTCAGTATAAAACTACATTATTTCACTAAAAACAATCTAGAAGTTGGATAGATGTAAATAAATCCACCCAAAAATTATTAAAAAATAAAGAGTAAAAAATTAAGAAAAGTAAAATACCCATTTAGGAATGAAAATTAATGAAGCCTAACATCTATCACCCACCACCGGTTCACATGCACTCTTACACTTCAACATCTATGTATGTGGCATTGTAATCGAAGTTAAAAAAAAATCATCCTTAAAAAAATCATATGTACATAAAGAAAAAAAATTTAAATCTTATTCTCACAAACCCCACCATAGTACCACATTTGAAAGCGCATATCATATTACAAATACTAAAAAAACATAGTATACCTGATTTGAATCAAAGTTAGGCAATCTCCAAGATCTACAAACTCTGCAAAATAATACACATCGATTAAACATTGGTCTACAAACTCTGCAAAACAATACAATCTCCAAGATCTGAATGATTTAACCATTATAACCACCACCCCCTCCCCCCCCCCCCCCAAAAAAAAAAACACATTGAAATCTTCTATTTAGATCTATAAAATAAACATTAAAAATCCACCATCTAAAACCTAAATCAAACCCCCTAATTTGTACCTAGTGGTAGTGGGGATAAGAGGCTGGAGGGGAGGTTGGCAACAGGTCACTGCGGCAGTGGAATGAAAGGCGACATCAAGGAGAGGGAGTGGAAGTAGGAGAGGGGCGGGAGAAAGGAGTAGGGGAGCTGAAGGGATGAGTGAGGTAGGGTTGGCTGGAGTGAAATGAACGGGAGAAATTAGAGAAACGATTCGTGTGAGCGGGAGAGAAGTAGAGAAGCATTGTCATTTTCACCAAAATACCCACAATTTTGAATTAAAATGTAAATTTGGAAAGTAACAAAAGAGGGGGAACCAAAAATTTGAGTGGTAAAAAAGGTATTGTAGGAAAACTCTTAATCTCAACCCTCCATTTCTAGCCTAGGTGGCTTCAATCTGAACCATAAAGTGTCCTCCAAACTTATGAGTAGTGAAAACACCATTATAACTTATTATATATATATATATATATATATATATATAGAGAGAGAGAGAGAGAGAGAGAGAGAGAGAGGCAGGCTCTCATGCGGACCTAGTTTGCGAACTAGCTACAGTCCAAAAAATATCAGGGACCACTTTGTCTTTTATATACTCTTGTCTTTTTCTAAGGTTTTTGAAACAGATATTTCTACCCCAATATTTTCTAGAGTCTTTTTAATCTTATTTAATCTTGAAGCCTGATTGTAGAAGATTCAGGGATACTTGTCCAGCTTCTACCATCACTATCGCACTGTATTTCATAATACTGACGATTATTTGTATAAATATTTTCCTTAGGGTGTCTAGAGACTTCAAGAGGTTTTGGGGGGAAATATTCTAGTCTTAAATACCTTATGCAGTATTGGGATTTTATTAATCTGGTTTCTTTATATATTTGATTAACAATGTAAATTATGTTAGTTTTCTATGAATTCGTCTAAATCATTGTCACATAGGATGCAAAAATATTCGAAACGTTCAAGGGATAG
The DNA here is from genome assembly GCA_949130495.1 of Sambucus nigra. Taxonomy (NCBI): domain Eukaryota; kingdom Viridiplantae; phylum Streptophyta; class Magnoliopsida; order Dipsacales; family Adoxaceae; genus Sambucus; species Sambucus nigra. Next base: position 640,402 of record CASBWL010000025.1, read on the forward strand.
TTGTTCCTACGTATTTAACAACAGGGCGGATTCCCCCTAATCTAATTAAGTTAGTTCTTGTTTCGGCTAACCTTTTGTGTCTAATATATTTTAATACGTCTATAGTATCTTCAAGTATTCTACTATATTCTTGATATTTTATGGTTTTGAAAGTTCTTCTGCCAAACCTTGAGTTCTTAATTCTTGTTTGAAGAGATCATGAAGCCATGGTCTAATTATTTCAATTTTAGGTACTTCTCATGTTAACCATTCAATTATTTGATCTATATATTTGTAAGTATCACGTACGTATGTCAACACAGTATCTATAAGTAGTTTATCTGAGGGGTCTATGAGAGTCCACTTGCGGATTTCTCTTATTAAATCTTGATTTCTTTGATTAACAAACTCTAAAAAGTCTTTAGTTATCTTAAGGCTCATGCAAGTGTGAAATTTAATAGTAATATATGAAATAGTTAGGGCTTTGGTTTGAGTTTACACCTTCCTTTTGTTCTGCAATTCCTTTATCTTCTTTCCTTTTTCTCTTCAGTTTGTTACAATTCTTCTCTGGTCTGTGACTCATGCAACTCTCTTTATGTGTTTCACCTTAATCCACTAGTTTGGCATTAGACCCGTTTCCTGCCTATACGCCACCACTCCGAACGCCCACCTGGCTAATGGCTCACGGAAAATTGTCACCTGACGACGGTTCAGCAGTATAACACCTACGTGCTACACCAGAGGTTCCACACAATAGTCCTCTATGAAAAGAAAGTTTGAGACGTTTAGAGAATAATAATAACTTAAAAAAAGAGACTCTGAAAAGAACATAATTTTATTGCATAACGTAGGTAAATACAACTCTCCCCTCTCCCCTAACTATGAGAGGTTTACTCACTCATATACATATTTGTCTTTCTCTATTGAGATCTCTCACTTTCTATTCTTCGATATCAGATGCGTCTGCCTTACAACAGACGCTCATTTTTATAATCACGAGGGAACATACAAGTGACTTGAAACCGATTGTGAAAAGAAAACCGGTGGGAAACAAACAATAATTAAAGTCTTTACTTTACATAAATCAATCTCATTGTTTATCAATAATTCTGGCAGGTCTTTGTCTAAGCCTATTTCTCTTTTTAAAAAAGAGGCTATCTGGTGGCCCACAGGTCAAATCTATGAAATGAATTAGTCGTCTTGTTATTATTAAAATGAATCTTTTGAAAGTGGTCTAAATAATTGAATCTTTTGCATTTAATAATTCGTTGAATAAGGTGGGGGCCTTATATGTATCGTCAGTTTCTTCCATTATATTTTCTGCTTTGTCTTTATCTGGTAGGGTTCATCTATCAGGACTACTACTCTAATTTTGGCTTATAAAGATACCTCTACCATTTCTTTGGATTCCCTTTTGAGCCTTCAATTGAATGGCTCATTTTCTTGGATGACCAAGTCTTCTTTATGTTACACAATATACCATCTTTGTTCATATGTTAATAACTCCATAATTTCTATTGTCTCCATAGCTTGGGAAATCTGGAGTTTGGTCTTGTCCCTAGTTAGGTCTTTAGTTTCATCTGCAGATAGAATTTCATTGTATTTAAATGAAAAAGTGGGAAATCTAGTGAGTTTAAAACTTTCAACTAGCATTCCTTTACAGGAACTTGGAGCAATCTAGTAAATTCTGGCAAAGAAAGGAAAAAAATCTTCTACCGTCTTGGCATACTCATGGACTAACTTTCCAAGAGAAATAAAATCTTCTATGGTATATATCTGGATGATTCCAATGAACCCATAGTTTGCATGGGTTGTGAAAGAGTGGTCTTACACGTGTGTTTCCAATGAAGCCAATTTTTACCAAAAATTATCCAACTTTTAATTAGCACTAAACCAAGTTATGAAAACCCAATTCTTACTTTAAACCATTTTATCTTGATTAATCCTAAACATTCATCTAGTGATTAAAGAAAGTAAAGTAAAGTAAACTCATAGCGCCAGATGTACGAGGAAAAAACCCAAAACGGGAAAACGACCTCGGACGGCCCAAGCCAGACAATCACTATGAACAAAGGTTTTACAAAGAAAGATTAGCCTTACTCAATGACTCGATCCCAAGATTCTTGATGCTCCTTTTGATCTTCTATCATTCTTCAATAGTTCATATGTAGAAATTCTATCTTCCACGATACCTGTCCACAACTCACACATCCACGTATGTCTTGGTGTCCACCAAATGGCTTTGATTCGTCTACAATGTTGAGCAAGAACTCCTTCTCTTTTCTTCATTGTAAAACCCTGATGTTCAATGGTAGAACAAACAAACTTGGTGCATCAAGATCACGTAATCACATAAGAATGATAACTCGGATCTTTGAAAATTCTAAGGATGTGTTTAAGCTTTTTAAACCTTAGAAAACATGTGCAAACAACGTACTAGATGGTAAAATGTTTTCCAGATGCACACTTGCAAAACTCTGATGAAACCACACTTTAAATAAGATTTAAATCCTGCCTCAAAAAACGTGTCGCTCGAACGATAAGGCCATGTCGTTGGCGCGACATGAGCATCTCGTTCGAATGAGAGCTTACGTCGTTTGAATGACAACGCGTGGGTTTGACTTTTTGTTTAAAACGTCTCTTCCAAAAGATATCCAAACTAGTCAAATTCTATTTCGAGTTTATCAGAATAAAACGTAGTGTAAAGCTTTAAAACACTTTTAAAAACATTTTAAAATATTTTTCTTTATAAAAATACATCCTTGTCTTTTATAAAAACAATTTCGAGCACCATAAATTATACGCATTCATACCTGTGTGATCTCGAAATGAAATTAACATTTGAAGACGAATAAACTTGCACCAATTAACCTTCGGCATGATTATTTCTTTGAAGCTTTACTAAAACGTCTTCAATTTCTTCAATACGTCATAGACCAAGTGGGATCGTGACAAAATAAAAATCTCCCTATGACATGTTGCGAACACAGTTTTGTTCACGGAATTAAGTCAAAACAATACATGGACTCTATTGGAAATTTATGTCCTTATAAATCTCCCCCTTTGACTATTCCGGGACAAAACTAAACTCGTGAAATTCCTAAACTAGATTGTCAAGCCGTATGACGCCTAAATCCCATCCCATAAACCCAAAATAAAAAAATACATGACACGGACTATTATATGTAGCACCGGCAAGCATGAACTCTCTAAATGTGATGTAGACTTGAAATCTCGAATCGCTGAAGCATACCTACACACATGAAACAGACCAATAAATACCTAGTGAAGTATGGAGGAACAAATGAAACCAATATATATCCAAATAATACCAAATGATAATAGATACCAATATGAATAACCTCTGAAAACGTCATTTATTAAAACAATTGAGCAACAAACTGATATATAATATCAAATTTAAACTACCAATTTGTAATACCAAGTTGTAAAGTATGCAATCCAAAACATGCTCAAATCTCCCCCTACATCACATACATCTCTCCCCCTTTTTGTCTCGAATAGACAATACGACGAAAAGATAAACCAATCAAAGTATCTAGCATGAGAATATACCAATTTGAATCAATTTGAAATCGCTAGATAATCATGAAACAACCAGCTAAATATGATCAAGTAATGAATAATTAGTAGCTAGTAAACCAATGAATCACACAGAGAATATAACAATCTAATTAGGTGTGATAAACGAACTTATATGCAAAACATGAATTTTGAACCAATTAAAACCTGCATATAAACCAGTCAATTCTGAAACACTTCCAGCAGTACCAAAAATAAAACCAAAATAATCTAGTGGACTGCAAACCAATCAAAAGCAAGAATGCAGCCTGTCGTTCGAACCAGCCAGGGACGTCGCTCAAACGAGATGAGGACGTCGCTCGAATGAACTACAATTGTCATTCGCACAACATAGATATGTCGTTTGAACGACTAGTCGCGACCTGCCAAACTTTCACATTTTCCCAAAAATATATTATATTTTTGCCCAGTGAAAAACTTTCCAGAAAAAAAATCAGTGGAAGAGCCTGACAGCAGAAAAATAGTATGCTTTTAACACAAAACATACAAACGCATAAAAACTAATAATGCGAGTTACATGCAAACATAGTATCAATGTGTTCAAACATGGATATGGAATGTATGGGCATGAAACTACAACAATTACTCACAATTACAACACATCGAAAAGATCAAGAAGCTTTAATTGATAGCGATAAATCATCAATCTTTATCATAGCCACATGGCAATTAAAGTGTGAGCTTAATGAACTAAACATACTACATGCACACAGATCCAGAATTTTGACGATTCCACAAATAATAGCGTCAAATTGTAATCTTTAAACATTTGGATTAGGTTTGCAAACCCGTTTAAATTTTCTCCATCCAAACTCCCTCATAAACATACTTTTTCAAGTTCTTTTGAGGTTTCTAGCATTCTCAACTTAGAGAAAATCTTATTAGCCCTATTGTTAGCATTTCTTTTGGGCATTTTTAAACGGTGGCTTTCACGATGAGTTAATTTTGAACTCTCGCAGCCCTTTCCCTTGAATCACTCATCATTTTTTCAATTAGGAACCAATTCAAATCCTCACGGTAAACGTTTTTTACTTGCACACTTCTCCTTAAGTCTACTTACGCATAGATGACAATATTGAGATAAGAACGCCTCACCAAATTCAAATATGCAAGAGAAGTCAAACATCCATATAAACTTGTGCATGTGTACAATGATGGCATATATACAAAGTCGAATCAAAATGCATATCAACTTTGAATCCTATATAAACAATGGTTAAGACCATTCTAAGCATCGATAATAATGACCAAATGTCATAGCCACATGGATAATGAAACGAAGGGGGGTCAAAGACACCAATCTGCCACATCAAACATGTAAACTCAAAAAAAAAAACTTTTAGGATTTTCATGTTTTGACTCAAATAAAAGCAAAATGTTTTTGTTTTTTCAAAAGTTTTCTCAAAAACAAAATCTTTTTGGATTTTTTTTTAAAATTTCTCAAAAAAAAAATCTTTTTGTATTTTTCCAATAGGACTCAAACAAATGAAAACTATAATACAAAATGATAAACATGTCAAAACACTAGCAAATAATAGATCATGATGCAAGGGCTATCGTATGACAAAACATGCAAGATACTATCCATAAGAAATAGCAAGAGATGAATCATGTGCATGCATGTGAGAGTGAACCAACGAAGCATTTACCATATCCAAAATGGATTTTCTAACTGAAACCGGTGCATACCTAAAAAAATGGGTTTTGGGAACCAACGTGACACTACTTTTAAACTTTAAAAACTCCTAAGGTGACCTTTCCTACCACAATGCGAATATGTGAAAACACGATGAGGAACGGGACCTTTAGGTTGACCTTTTCTAATACCCTCGGATGTGGTTGACGCTCTAAAACAAACTTTAGTTTTGGCTTTTATATTCGAACCACTAGAACAAGATAAGCCGCTACCATCACTACTCGAGTCATTTAAGTCATTTTTTAACTTCAAAACTTTCGACGCAAGCAAATGATTAGACTCCTCAAAAATTTAGGACTCCTTCTTTAAATTTTCAATTAACCCTAGAAGGTTATCTCGCTCCCCCTCAATATGGGAAAACTTATCCCTAACAGCCTTTTCTCGTGCCATAAAATCATTACTCGAATTATTTTCCTCAATGGCAAAAACCCTAGAATTTCTCAAATCCTTTAACTCTTTTTCTAAAATGAGGACTCTTTCATCACTCTCCTTTTTGCCCAATTTTACTATAGTAAAATCTTTAAACAAGGAACTAAACTTCTCACGACAAATATATCTTTGAATTTGAATATTTTGCAAATATTCAATCCTATTTTTGAAACCGTAATTTTCTTTCTCCAAAACCTCAATACGTTTTGCAAACTTTAAATTCAAACGATGTAAATCGTCAAAGCTTAGAGAATACATCGAGAGAAAACAAACACAGGAGAGATAAACAAACACATGAGATCACGTAACAAATAAATTATGTTTTCTAGATCTGATACCAATTTGAAAGGGTGGTCCTACACGCGTGTTTCAAATCAAGCCAATTTTTACCATAAATTATCCAACGTTTAATTAGCACCAAACCAAGTTGTGAAACCCAATTCTTACTTTAAACCAATTTTATCTTGATTAATCCTAAACATTCATCTAGTGATTAAAGCAAGTAAAGTAAAGTAAAGTAAAGTAAAGTAAAGTAAAGTAAAGAATACTCACAACGCCGGATGTATGAGGAAAAAACCCAAAACGAGAAAATAACCTCGAATGGCCCAAGCCAGACAATCACTATGAACAAAGGTTTTACAAAGACAGATTACTCAATGACTCGATCCTCATGGGTCTTGACTCTACTTCTAATCTTCTATCGTTCTTCAATAGTGCCCATGCAGAAATTACGTCTTCCATGACACCTATCCACAACACGCGCATCCACGTATGTCTCGGTGTCCACTTAATGGCTTTGATTCATCTACGATGTCGAACAAAAAGTCATTCTCTTTTCTTCACCGAAAAACTCGAATGTTCAATGGTAGAACAAACAAACTTGGTGCATCAAGATCACGTAAGCATATAAGAATGATAATTCGGATCTTTGCAAACTCCAAGGAGGTGTTTAAGCTTTTTAAACCTTGGAAAACATGTGCAAACAATGTACTGAATGGTAAAATATTTTTCCAGATGCATACTTGTGAAGCTTTGACGAAACCACGCTTTAAATAAAATTTAAATGCCACCTCAAAAAATGTGTCGCTCAAACGACAAGGCCACGTCATTCGCGTGACATGAGCATCTCGTTCGAATGAGAGCTTATGTCATTTGAATTGACTTTTTGTTTAAAACGTCTCTTCCAAAAGATATCCAAACTAGTCAAATTCTATTTCGAGTTTATCAGAATAAAACGTAGTGTAAAGATTTAAAACACTTTTAAAAACATTTTAAAATATTTTTCTTTATACAAATACATCCTTGTCTTTTATAAAAACAATTTCGAGCACCATAAATTATACGCATTCATAGCTGTGTGATCTCGGAATGCAATTAGAATTTGAAGACGAGTAAACTTGCACCAATTAAACTTCGACATGATTATTTATTTGAAGCTTTGCCGCAACTTCTTCAATTTCTTCAATACGTCATAGACCGAGCGGGATCGTGACAAAATAAAAATCTCTCTATGATATATTATAAACACATTTTTGTTCACATAATTAAGTCAAAACAATACATGGACTAAATTGGAAATTTATGTCCTTGCAGGTTGGGTGTGCCATCTTTACTTTCTCAAAAAGATAAATTTTTGAAACATCTTTGAAGAATCCCCTAATCATCAAGGTATCTCCATTAATATTAGATAATAACATATTGAAATGTTCAATAATGTTATTACCCTCTTTCTGACAGTCTTCTGATAAAGAAAGATTATTGTTACCAAATGGTATAACAATCTTAGCCTTAAAAGTCTTTTGCTGATAATAAAAATTATCAATTGGTCTAGTTTTGGAGGATTCTCCAAGAGTCTGAGCATATGTTTGCATCTGGGGTCTAGGAATAACAATACTACTGAGTTAAGTGACTGTAAGTCTTTGAGTTCTCATGGATCTGGCAATAGCTACCAAATTCTGTTTGAATTCTACCCATAGTTTGTTCTTCACATTCCACCATAAGGCGTCTATAAGAGTATTTCATCATCAGAAAATTCTCTTCTATATTTTATCAAGTGGGGGTATCTTTGGTCTGGTTTATATTGGAGAAAATACATTTTTTCGATAAGTCTATTATGGGAAATGATTTCATTTATAGATTTTCTAGGCGGAATTAGAATGTCATCAAATTTTTCCAGTATTGGTCTTTCTTAGGAGTCTTGAATATGAGTCTGAGTCTATCTTTGCATTTTACCGACATTTGGTCATACACGTCTATGATAATCTGCAACGTCTTCTTTAGTTAGTCTATTTTTTTCGGAGGAACTTATGATGCCTAAGTCTTCTATTTGCAACATCAAACAAGAGATAATATTAGTGTTAGAAATACTGAAGGAAAACACTAAAGGAAAGGAATACAATATTCATGCCTGATATAAGTTGGATATAAATCGGATTAGATGGTTGAACTCGTCTTGAGAAAATAACAATTGAATCTTCAATTCTTGAGTTAAAAGTTGGGGCTAGGGGTTGAAGATGAGAGGAAATATGTTTGTAAAACCTTACTAGAGATAAGTTTGAGAGAAAAGTGTTTTAAAAGTTCGAGCCCCGTAACAGTTCGATATTTAAAGGGTTTAAGAGTTAGAAAACGATTAGGACTCTAATCCACACACCGCCTCCTGTCGGTCGAACGACTTACACCAGTCGTTCAAACGAGATGCAATGCCATTCGAACGACGTACACTACCATTTGAACGACCCAAATGTTCATTTAAAAACTTTTGAAATCTCCCTTTACACTTAGAAAAATATTCTTCAATTCAACAAAAACGTACCTGCTTGTTATACTAAAAATTTATTCTAACATTTTATTATAACTCCGATTTTAATTCCGATTGAAAATTTACTATTCAATTATAAAAACCCACATGTTTAATTATTAAAAACTATTAAATCCCAAAATTTTATTTTTCTCAAATATTTCAATTGATTTAATTAATAAAAACATGGGGTGTGACATACTTCCCCACTAGCAAAGGAATTTCATCCTCGAAATTCAGCAAATCATAATCACGCAGAAATAAAATAAGGCTCACAAATTCCTACCCGTAGAGTACCACAATTAAGCACCCATAAACCTAACCTACCCGAACGTAATCCTTAACAAAAATACAATATATATAAAGACTACATATATATAAGTATCTAAGAAGATATTACGTACCGCAGTACTGTACTAGACACGTCATGGCTCCTGCTGAGATGCCTCTGCCTGAGGCTAAAGTAAATACGACCTCCCATATCCAGTATTGGTTGGTGTTGCGCACCTGAAGGTGTCGGTGCTCCCAGAACACCTATTGCTGCTAGCACAGGAGACCTCAGTCCTTGCTATACCTATACTCCGTGACCTTTTTGCCCTTGTGTGCCTTGGTCTTGTTGGCCCATGTGACACCCCGAATAATTAAATACCGGGTAGCTACTCCTTTATTAAATTAATACAAAATGCCAAATTGCTCCAGTTAATAGCATCACTGTCGAAAACATTTTAATGATTTCTAACAACCTAGTGTTTAAAAAGTAAGTTGTCAAATTTTAAATTAAATCTGATTAATATGAAAGATGTATTTCCAACAGTATAATCGTCGAAACACAATTCTACATGCAATCTCTTTATCAAAACATGAATTTTTAATTCCAATTCCATGGGTTTTTATAAATATCCTAAAACAAATGTAATTATATAAATTTATAAGCATGGAAGAAGCATTCGTTGAAAATAACGTAATTAAACCACTTTCCTCGAATTGTTTTCTGAATTTGCTGTTGAATTGTTGAAGGTTTCTCTATCTCTTTCTCTCCCAAGGTTGAAGGTTGAAGATGGAGGTTAAGGTTCTCTCTTTGGGAACTTCTCCTAACTTCTCCTAAAACTTCCGTTGCCCTCTAATCAGTTAATTGCTGGTAATGGGTTAGTGGGTTATAAAATTTCCTATTTTAAACTCCCAAAATTCGTTAGTCATAAATCCCAAAATTCCAAAAGTAGAAAAATACCCTTTTAAGTTGCCGGTATGGCCTAAAAATGTCCCGGGACCCAAACTAAACCCCCGGCTAGTGTTTTCTGACTATAAATCTCTCAGGAATCGTTCTCAGATAACAACAATCACAAATAATGGAGGCGAACACAGTCACATCACATGGGTCACGCACATACCTACACTCCCACGATCTGCAGACTTATTAACTTCCCAATAAGTCTTTCTCTGACCTATGTCCTCGAGGTACCAATCTAAATCCCCCCCGTAGGCACACAAAGATTAGATGGCCCTAAGCGAACGCAAACCTCCCGTGATAGCAAGTATGGTAGGTATGTCATACACATAAAATCATATATACTAATCATGCACACTTCATAGTAGTTACCATAATTTATTAGAGGTATACTTCTCACTCATACCAATTTATAATGTCACGCAAATCATATGTCCGGTTTACATATATTTAAATCAATAATTATCCTCGCATCATGATTAGTCACTCGCACCCTAATCCGTAACTATCATTTGGTTCAATTCACACTTCCATGTTACCCTCCTCAATATATCCCAAATATCCCAACTATACCAATTAGTCATCAAAAGAATGTTATATCCACAATTAAACCAGGTAACAGGACATTAAAAATCGAATCAGGCCAAAAAGGCCAATCTATCAACTCGTTAGAAGTCTCGTTCGAACGAGAGTTCGTTCGAAGGAAGTGGGCATGTAACGAGATCTCGTTCTAACGAAAGGCATTGAACGAACATCCCACTCGTTAGAAGTCAAACAGTCAACTCATTAGAAGCTCGTTCGAACGACCTGGGCAGACCTTCTAACGAGGTGACAGTTTCGAGACCAGAATTCTCCTATTTCGTTTTTCACAATTTTCTTCACCTCTAATCTCATCTAAACATCATTCCAACAGTAGTTCAAGGTTTCTAATCACTCCTAAACATACTTAGGTCGTATTTTAACATATTTATGGGGTCTATTCATCCTAAACAACACCCAATTATCAAATCTCCCAATTTCCCCCCCAAACCTTATGAGTATGAACCCTAAAAAATTAAAGTCATCAATATTCATAATTAAATCCATTTTTGTAACATCAAAGATGTATTTCCAACAGTATAATCACCCAAACACAATTCTACATGCAATCTCTTTATCAAAACATGAATTTCTAATTCCAATTCCATGGGTTTTTATAAATCTCCCAAAACAAATGTAATTATATAAATTTCTAAGCATGGAAGAAGCATTCGTTGAAAATAACGTAATTAAACCACTTGCCTCGAATTGTTTTCTGAATTTGCTGTTGAATTGTTGAAGGTTGCTCTATCTCTTTCTCTCCCATGGTTGAAGGTTGAAGATGGAGGTTAAGGTTCTCTCTTTGGGAACTTCTCCTAACTTCTCCTAAAACTTCCGTTGCCCTCTAATCAGTTAATTGCTGGTAGTGGGTTAGTGGGTTATAAAATTTCCTATTTTAAACTCCCAAAATTCGTTAGTCATAAATCCCAAAATTCCAAAATTACCAAAATACCGTTTTAAGTTGCCGATATGGCCTAAAAATGTCCCGGGACCCAAACTAAACCCCCGGCTAGTGTTTTCTGACTATTTCGACCCTTCCGGACATGTTGGCGCACTCAAAATGACCATACGGTTGATAAAAATAAAATTCACTTTTTAATTACAATAATTATATTCTTGACGCGATTGTCACACGCGTCCCAACAAAATTTCTAAATTGCTGTATTTCTATCTCGCGACAATTTCAATATTTCTAATATTCATATACTGCCATATTTACACATTATAATCAAATACCAACTCACATCTCGTTAGTATTTTATCCGGATTAGTTCTCAATCAATACACTTTTAATTTAATTAATCCCACAAATAAATATCAATAAAAGTACGGGGTATTACATGGTGGTATCAGAGCATCAGGTTCTAGTGTCCTTTAGGATCTGTACGGCTTATTATGTTTTTCGCTGAGCTTTCTTTGATATAGAGCCCTATAGTTTAGGACTGTTGTATTCTTTTGTATATGCTACGGTCTTCAGCTATTTTAAGTTTATAACTGCGAACTTATAAACTTTATTCTTATTTCAGATGCCTCCACGACGTGCACCACGGGTTCCTAGGAATGCACAGCCAAAGCCCCAGCCAGCACTAGTACAGGGCACCATGAATGCCGCCGAGGTTGCAGCCATTGTAGCCCAAGCGGTAAACGCCGCTCTCGCCGTTGTACAACAGGCACCACCCCAGGCGCCAGTAGCCGCGCCAGTTCATGCACATGCATTCCCGTCTGCTTGAGAATGCATTTGAGATGCTTTTCAGAAAGCACACCCACCGGAGTTCGCAGGTAGCTCCGATGTTATTGTTTCGAGTCAGTGGAGGAAAGAAATTCAGAGGCACTTGAGGATGTATGAGTGCACCGATGTTCAGAAGCAGGTACTAGCTACTTTCAAGCTAGTGGGATCTGCACTGCAGTGGTGGGAGTCTATTACCACCGTGGAGGAGAGAGATACTCTCACGATACAGGTGTTTTAGGTGCGGTTCTACCGCAAGTATTTTCCGTCAGCTATTCACACGGAAATGAGGAGGAAGTTGATGAATCTCAGACAGGAGGGAAGGACTGTGGTCGAGTATGAGGCCGAATTCACAAATTTACTAAATATTGTCCCGGATGAAATACCGACAGAGGAGAAAAAGATCCAGAAGTTTACCGATGGATTGACATGGAGGATCCGTCAGCATTTGTTGGGGAACCTCTCGTTGGCCACTTATTCTAACGTGGTTAACGTTGCACTATTACACTGCCAGGATCACCGCTTTCACATGGCTGAGATCAAGAGATCAGTAGAGTCCAGCCATCAGGGCAGGACTGGGGGAAATGGTGCCAGTGGGGCACAATCTACTCAGGGGTAGAGGAAGGGTGACCAGGGTTCCCAGTAAGGGGATCATAAGAGGTTCAGATCAGGGAATTTCAGGCACGGACAAAGAGGTTTTAGGCAGGGCCATCAGGGTCCGAACGGCCATCAGGACCAGCAGGGTTAGAATGGTCAACAGTAGTTTCAACAGGGCCATCAGGGCCAGGGGAGGAATGGTAACGACCACCAGGGCCGAGGACAGCAGGGATAGCGAGGGGGGAATTTCCTGGGGAAGTGTTATGTTTTTGGAAAGACTGGCCATAAACGCCGGGATTGTCCTGATAAGGGCAGGGCCCCACAGCAGCAGCAGCAGGGTGCTCGACAGGAGCCGCAGAGGCATACGTTTCCCGCCTCCCTCCCAGCACCACAACAGATGGCAGCATTACCACCCATTCCAGCGGTTCCAGTTCAGCAGGGACAGCTTCAGTATGGGCGAGTGTATCAACTCCAGCACGCCGCAGCCCCGCAGGATCCACCAGCCATTGAGGGTATGTTCTCTATTCAGGGGACTATAGGGCGTATTTTATTTGGCACGGGGGCTACACATTATTTCATTACTATGAGATTTTCACGCACCATTGGGTTGTTATACACCGCCGAGAGTACGGTTACTTGTGTAGATTCGCCGTTGAGTAGGGGTTCCGTGATTTCCCTTGTATGTAGAGGCGTGGGTATAGAGATCGGAAAGTTTACTTTACCTGCAGATATGTTAGTATTAGAGATGACAGAGTATGATGCCATTATTGGTATGGATTGGCTAGTTGCGTACCGAGCCATGATTGATTATTTTAGTAGGAGTATTATCTTTGCCATTCTCGGGCAGGAGATGTTTTTAGTGGCGATGCCTCATCCTGAGGGAGGATCGTCCACTCACTTGTACTACATAGAGGAAGAGACCTCTAAGGAAGTGGTGATACCACTTAATTCGATTCCGATTGTTCGAGAGTTTGCCGATGTATTTCAGGATATACCTGGATTACCTCGGAGTAGAGAGATAGATTTTGTAATCGATTTGACACCGAGCATTCGGTCTATTGCCCGCGCACCTTACCGTATGGATCCAGCTGAGATGAGAGAGTTATGGGATCAGATTGAACAATTGTTGGGTCAGGGGTTTATCTGGAGGAGTACTTCGCCGTGGGGTGCCCCTGTGTTGTTCGTAAAGAAGAGGGATGGATCGTTGAGGTTGTGTGTGGATTACCGGGAGTTGAATAAGGTCACGATAAGAAATAAGTATTCGTTGCCCCGAATCGATGACCTATTTGACCAGCTGAGAGGAGCTTCTTTCTTCTCAAAGATTGATTTGCGATCGGGATACCATCAGTTGCGTATCAGGGAAGAGGACGTCTCGAAGACTGCTTTCTTAATGAGATATGGTTCCTACAAGTTTTGGGTTATGCCTTTTGGTTTGACCAATGCACCAGCCATGTTTATGGACTTGATGAATAGGGTGTTCAGAGAGTTCCTAGACCAGTTCGTCATTCTCTTCATTGATGACATTCTGGTCTACTCACAGACAGAGGAGGAGCATGCCGAGCATTTGAGGCAGGTTTTGCAGACGCTACATCAGAACGAGCTGTATGCAAAGTATGAGAAGTACGGGTTTTGGGTGAAGGAAGTTCAGTTTTTAGGGCATATTATTTCCGATCGGGGGATATCTATTGATCTGGGGAAGGTATCCCCGGTGAGGGAGTGGGTACATCCCAAGACATCGATTGAGATCCGTAGTTTCTTCAGCCTAGTAGGATACTACAGGAGATTTATTCGGGGTTTCTCCAAGATAGCGGGTCCTTTGACACATCTGACTCGTAAGGGTGTGTCGTTCATATGGAGTGATGCCTGTCAGTTGGCATTCGATGAGTTGAAGGACAAGTTGACCTCAGCACCTGTGTTAGCATTGCCGAGACTGGGAGTTGAGTATCTAGTTTACACCGATGCGTCCTTACAAGGGCTTGGAGGTGTATTGCAACAGGAAAGTCATGCCATAGCTTATGCTTCCCGTAAGCTTAAGACTCACGAGAAGAATTACCCCACCCATGACTTGGAGTTAGCGGCAGTTGTATTTTCCCTTCAGATTTGGAGACATTATCTTCTGGGGGAGAAGTTTCGATTATTCACGGACCACAAGTCCCTACAGTACCTATTCACGCAGAAGGAGTTGAATATGCGGCAACGGAGGTGGCTTGAGTTTGTGAAGGACTGTCAGTTTGATATTCAATATCACTCGGGGAAGGCTAATGTGGTAGCAGATGCGTTGAGTTGTAGGCCAGTAGATGAGGTGGCAGGGGTGTGGAAAGCTAAGTGGAAGGAGTTGGGACACCAGGATGCAGTGGCCCGATAATTCATGTCTGTGATGACTGTTACACCGCAGATTGTCACGAAGGTGGTAAAGGCACAGGCAAATGACTCGTTTGGTCAGGAGCAGATAGTTCGATTACTAGCAGAGGGAGCCGAGTCCTATACCGTTAGCTCAGACGGGGGACTACACTTCAATGGGAGACTGGTAGTTTTGGAAGGGGAGTAATTGCGACATGAGGTGATGGCAGAGTCACACAACTCATGATTCACGGTACATCCGGATGGGGACAAAATGTACCAAGACATGAGACGTCAGTATTGGTGGAGCGGAATGAAGAGAGATATTGCCGTGTTTGTTTCTAAGTGCGCCACTTGTCAGCTGGTAAAAGTGGATCATCAGAAACCGACAGGACTTCTACAGCCGTTAGAGGTCCCGATGTGGATGTGGGAGAGCAACTCCTGGATTTTATTATGGGGTTACCTACGTCACAGAGGGGTCACGACTCCATTTGGGTAATTATGGACAGGTTGACCAAAGTCTCTCATTTTCTACCCGTAAGGACAGACTACACTACGGGACAGTATGCCCAGCTTTTTATTGCAGAAATAGTGAGACTTCACGGTGTGCCCCTAAATATCGTGTCTGACAGAGACAAGATATTTGTTTCACGTTTTTGGGAGAGTTTTCAGGAGGCCATGGGCACGGAATTGCGGTTGAGTATGGCGTATCACCCGCAGATCGATGGACAAACTGAGCGTACAAATTAGATGTTGGAGGACATGTTGCGTATGTGCATCATTGATTTTAAGGGTGGATGGGAGCAGTATCTTCCAATGGTGGAGTTTGCTTACAACAACTCCTACCAGTTCACCATTGGCATAGCTCCATTTGAGGCGTTGTACGGTAGACCTTGTCGTTCCCGAGCATGTTGGTTGGAGGTGGGAGATAACAAACTACTTGGGGCGGAAGTGATTCAGGATACTTCGATGAGGATAGAATTGATACGGAGTCGCATTCGGGTAGCTCAGGATCGGAAGAAGAGCTACGCTGATGCGAAGAGATTCTTCAGGGAGTTCCAAGTGGGGGACCAAGTTATACTCAGAGTATCTCCTATGAAAGGGATTATGCGATTTGGGAAGAAGGGGAAATTGGCACCGAGATATGTGGGCCCATTCCCTATCATCGAGCGAATTGGGTATGTTGCATATAGACTTGGGTTACCGGAGCATTTGCACAGGATTCATGATGTGTTTCATATTTCCTCGCTAAGGAAATATCTTAGGGACGATTTGGCTCATTCTCACATTGCTTTGGAGGACATTGATCTCCAGCCTGTTAGCTCCTACGAGGAGGGGCCGATTGCTATTTTGGACCGAAGTGAGCGAAAACTGCGGTCAAAGATAGTCCCGTTAGTACGAGTTCAGTGGCGGCATCATAATACCGAGGAGTCCACATGGGAGCGCGAGGATGATATGCGCGAACTTTATCCCGAGTTATTCTTACCAGGTACTTTCTAGTTCCGAATTTTGGGACGAAATTCTGTTATTAGGGGGGAAGTATGTAATACCCTGTACTTTTATTGATATTTATTTGTGGGATTAATTAAATTAAAAGTGTATTAATTGAGAATTAATCCGGATAAAATACTAGCGAGATATGAGTTGGTATTTGATTATAATGTGTAAATATGGCAGTATATGAATATTAGAAATATTGAAATTGTCACGAGATAGAAATACGATAATTTGGAAATTTTGTTGGGACGCGTGTGACAGTCGCGTCCGGAATATAATTATTGTAATTAAAAAGTGAATTTTATTTTTATCAACTGTATGGTCATTTTGAGTGCACCAACATGTCCGTAAGGGTCGAAATAGTTAGAAAACACTAGCCGGGGGTTTAGTTTGGGTCCCAAGACATTTTTAGGCCATACCGACAACTTAAAAGGGTATTTT
The DNA here is from genome assembly GCA_949130495.1 of Sambucus nigra. Taxonomy (NCBI): domain Eukaryota; kingdom Viridiplantae; phylum Streptophyta; class Magnoliopsida; order Dipsacales; family Adoxaceae; genus Sambucus; species Sambucus nigra. The sequence goes on from CASBWL010000025.1 coordinate 657,311, forward strand.
GGGAATTTTGGAATTTTGGGATTTATCACTAACGATTTTTGGGAGTTTAAAATAGGAAATTTTATAACCCACTAACCCATTACCAGCAATTAACTGATTAGAGGGCAACAGAAGTTTTAGGAGAAGTTAGGAGAAGTTCCCAAAGAGAGAACCTTAACCTCCATCTTCAACCTTCAACCTTGGGAGAGAAAGAGATAGAGCAACCTTCAACAATTCAACAGCAAATTCAGAAAACAATTCGAGGCAAGTGGTTTAATTACGTTATTTTCAACGAATGCTTCTTCCATGCTTAGAAATTTATATAATTACATTTGTTTTGGGAGATTTATAAAAACCCATGGAATTGGAATTAGAAATTCATGTTTTGATAAAGAGATTGCATGTAGAATTGTGTTTGGGCGATTATACTGTTGGAAATAAATCTTTCATGTTAATCAGATTTAATTTAAAATTTGACAACTTACTTTTTAAATACTAGGTGGTTAGAAATCATTAAAATGTTTTCGACAGTGATGCTATTAACTGGACCAATTTGGCATTTTGTATTAATTTAATAAAGTAGTAGCTACCCGGTATTTAATTAGTCGGGGTGTCATAGCCCAGTGTCACTTGGACTTGCTAGCCCTCTCTCTTGTAACACTGAGTTGCCCGATGTCCCATCTTTCCACAAATGAAGCATGCACCCCTAATGCCTCCTGAATTCATGCCCCAGTTTTGCCTACCCACTTGATTTGTTCTCTCTCTCTTCCCTGCTTGGTCATTACGTCCCTTATTCTCACCATCTTGTTCATTTGAATCTTGTCTCTTTCCCAACTTATTTTGATAATTGGCCTTCTCTTGCCATAGTTACATTACGACATCTACCACCTGAGCATAGGTAGTGTATGATGGATTTTCCAACACCATCTGCCTAATTGACCAAGACAATCCCTTAATAAAACACTCCATTTTTTTTACCTCAGTGCTAACCTCCTTTGGTACAAACATAGATAAATTGGTGAACTCCTGTTCATACTCAACAATTGACTTTGAACCTTGCTCCAAGTCCATAAATCCTCTCTTCTTCATGTTCCTAATTGCATACGAAAAGTACTTATTGTTCAACTTTATCAAAAAATCCGCATAACCCAACTGATATCTATCCCCCAACCTGGTGGCACTCTCCCACCACTGTAATGCATCTGTAACACCTCGTATTTTTTATGATTTAAATAATTATGTGATTAATTATTATTGTGGGAATAATTATGTGATTAATTACTATTGTTGGATTAATTAAATTAAAATGCGAGAAATTAATTGTTTATTAATTCGGATTAAAAATAATTATTAACTAGTGTGCCAAGGGTTAATACTTATTGTTGATAATTAGTGAATATTACTGTGTGATATGTAATTTTGAATTATGAAATTTGATAAATTGCCGAGAGTGAAATATACGGCAGTTTGGTATATTAAGTCGGGACACGCATGTGAGTCGTATCTGAACTAATTGAATGGAATATAAAGGTAAATTACTTTTAAGTAACTCTTATGGTAATTTTTAGTGCGCCGTTGAGTCCGGGGGGGTCGAGATAGTCAGAAAACTCTACCTGGGTATTTTATTTGGACTCCAGGAGATTTTAGGCCAAACCGACACCCTCTAGGGGTAATTTTGTAATTTTAATTTTTGGAGAAATTAAATGGACGAAAATTGGGAGTTTATTTTATCAGTTACGTGGGAGAAATTAGGGCTCACATTCACATAACTCAAGAAAGAGTCACAGAGAGTGAGGGATAGCAAATCCCAAAGAGCCAAAGCTTTTAGGCATCATCCTCCACCACCGAGACCACCATCGCGTAGATCACAAAGAGAGTAATGCGTCTATACCAACATCACCAATGGATCAGACCATCATATTTGAGGCAAGTGTTTATTACTTACGTGTTTTAGTAATAATTGTGTTCATGTTAGAGTAGGGGGCCTCAAATTTATGAGAATTAATTTGATGGAAACATGATGATTTGATTTGATAATTTGATGGAAACTTCATATAGATAGGATATAATCCACGAATTTATGATAATTTTCATGAACAAATCTGGGTTAAAATGGTTCTTGAATTAAAATTGAAAGAACTAGGATTTTAATGGTTCGATTTGGGGATCTCGAAATTAATTGATGTATATGATGATTTAATGATTCTAGGTTGTTAGAAATCATCTAAATTTGTTAGAGCATCAATTGGATTTGTTGTTTGGGCATTTGGAATTGAAAAAAATAGAGGTTTTAGAGGTGAAAATAGTGGAAAACACTGAAATTTTGGGGAAGAAGACGGACAGTAGAGTCTTGCGCGATCTCGTGCGAAGGGTCGTTCAAGCGAGATATGGATCTCGCGCGATGTCGTTCGGACAAAACATTTCAGTCGTTCGAGCGACATGTCATTATGGTTCGAGCGACAGGTCTAAAATTCTGAGAAATTCCATTTTTACCCTAAATTAAGTTTACGCAATATATTTGGGTGAGAAAACTGCTATTCGATGGACTTAGTCTAGTGCAGAATTTTTGGGAAGTATTTGCGAAATAATACTTTAAATAATTGGAATGGTACGTTGGCCTCGGAGATTACGTGAGCGATAGTAATCGAATTATATATATTATACGTAGTAATGAGATTAAAACACATATAAGAAGTACATAATTAGGTTGAGTGAATACCTATGAATTTTAATAGGATGTGTGCATGCCTATTATATCCTATGATTGATAAGTGTACTAAATGGGTGATAACCCGGGGGTACAAGATTATGATTGCTAAGTGTACTAATCGGTGATAACTCAGGGGTACAAGAATATGATTGATAAGTGTACTAATGGGTGATAACCCAGGGGTACAAGAATATTATTGTTAAGTGTACTAATGGGTGATAACCTGGGAGTAAAAGAATATTATTGATAAGTATACTAATGGGTGATAACTCGGGGGTACAAGATTAAGATTGATAAGTGTACTAATGGGTGATAGCCCATGGGTACAAGAATTACATGAGTGATAGTAATTGAATTAAATATATCATACGTAGAGATGAGATTAAAATACATATGAGATGTATATAGTATAGGTTGGGTGAATACCTATGAATTTTAATAGGTTGTGTGTGTGCCTACTATATAATATTGTTATTAAGTACACTAATGGGTGCTAACCCGAGGGTGCAGAATTATTATGATTAGGGGCGCTAATGTGTCTTAGCCCGGGGGTGCAAAAATAGTGTATATATGTATAGGGATGATGTGACTATATGTATATATGTATATAAGAATTTGTAAATGTTTCTACTCTGTGAAATTGGTAGATATATAGATAATAATAAAATGCTTTGTGCCAAGTGGTAAAATGTTTCTACTCTGTGAAATTGGTAGATATATATATATATATAGGGGTGATGTGACTATATATATTTATGAAAATAATTGGGAACATTCTACTTTGTGAAATTAGTAGATATAGTATAAATGAGAAATAAATTAATCTTAGTGTGTAAAAGATTAACCATTCGAACGGTGAATAATTGAACTTTTAGTTATGTGAGATAAACTATTTCTTTAACGTATTGTATGGGAGATACGGGTATACTACTGGATAATGTGGATGGTGATATTATGATTTCGAACTAGTTAGGCCGGCTAGCGTAACTATTGTGGGTTAGATGTAGGTTAGGCATAAACAATAGATGAGAGGTGAGAATCTCATGTGAGTACGATATCTAACATGCACATAATACTTGCTTCATTGTAGTTTCAAATACTTGCTAAATATGTTTAAAACATCGGGCTTTGACCCGTCTATTTCATATCTTCTCTCTTTTTCTATATATATGTATCATATCAGGTGCTCAGCCACAAGGATACCAGAACTAGAGAGTTCGATTGTTTTACATGATGCAGCTGCTGTGGAAGCTGTAGGTCCTTGCAGTAAATGCCTCCATCATTTCCATTCAGTTATCTAGATATCTCAGTTGGGCCATGTGTCGCCCATTCCTAGTTTTCATCAGAGTTGTTATTCAGTTTACTTTGCAGATTATTTTAGTTGGATGGAATCTTACTATGGGTCTATGAATTAAAATTTGAAACTAGGAAGTTTTACCCAGTCTTATTTATTTTAGTGTTTGATTCATATTTAGTATTTAGTATATTCTTGTGTATGATGAATAGTTTATTTTTTAATAATTAAATTAAGAAATGGTTTTATTTTGTTATGGTTAAAAAGAAAAAAATGTTTTGGCGCCTAGCTTAATTCTATATTAGGTGATTAATATGTTTATAAGTTTTTCGACAGTGATGCTAAGAATGAACCAACTGAACATTCTATTTTAAATTTGGTAAAGGACTGATCAACCTATATTTAATTGGGCGAGGTGTCACAGGTGGTATCAAAGGATAAGGTTCTAGAGTCTTTTAGGATCTGTGCAACTTATTTCGTTTCAGCGTAGCATTTTTTGATGTAGAGCCTTACGATAGGATTGTTGTGTTCCCTTACGTATACGACTTACGTTCTCCTGCTATGAATTATAATGGATGTGACTCATTATACGAATTTTTTTGTGATTTGAACACCGAAAATTTTGGTACGACCAACGAAGGCCATAAGAAGGACCGCAGAAGAAGAAACACGCCAGAAGACATAAAGTAATCTAAGAATGGTGATCGTGACAAATGTCACCATGGGTACGACTTAAACAACTGATAATGAGATCGTCACTCGGGAACACTAGATTCCCAGGTCACAGTCATAGATAATGATGGAGTGACTTCAGGACCACCTAATATGGTCGTCAAGGGAGAAATCAGAGGGACTCTTTTGCAAACCATCAGTGAAGTTGCGGAGAATAAAGAGAAATAGTTTAAAAGGCCAACGGAGGTAGAAAATCTGAAGGCGATTGTGTAGAGTGGAGTGTGACAACACTCAGAATAAAAATTTGGCATTAAAGTTATAGCTCCTAGGAGCGATATAAAGTGATTAGAGTCAATCATAACATGTAGAAAGGTGCTTGAAATTTAAAGAGAAATTTGGGTACGAGTTGACCGTGAGGTCTTCCATTCGATGTTGTAATAGAGATGCAAGTGAAAATTTGAAACTTAGCATAGTGTGTAAGCTAGAGACCGATCTTGAGAGAAAGGTTGAATTGCATACTGAACTTCGTACCTAGAAGAAGGGCCAAAATTATCCAAATGTCCTATAGTTGATAAAGAACCCGTGAGTAGAATACAAGCATGGATGAGAAATCCATCTAGGATGACTAATGTTGATGTCATCAAGGTTATTCAGTTACTAGTTATTGTAGACTTTCCAGAAGAAGTGAACTAGGAGGGTTAGAGAATATGATCGAAAGGTAAAACTGAACTTAACGGTGTTAGTGAAACACCACGTGGGAGTGTGCCCAATAGGGAAGTAATTTAGATGATTTTGATTGTTTAATTTCCTAAAAAGTGACGATGAAGTCAATCAGGGCTGTGGAGGCCAACCAGAGTTCCAGAAGGCCAGCATAGCCATAAGGACAATGGGAGAACAATTATGAATTAAGACTATTGGTCTGGGGGAAGGACAGTCCAAAATGGTTAGTGGGACTAGTGATGGGGAGGTGACACATGAATTTCCCCATGAGAAGAAAGTAGAACTACCAGAGCTAGGGGTGGGCACGGTCCGGTCCGGGTTTTGCTTATTTTTTGGACCGGACCGAATATTCGGTCCTCAATTTTTTTGGACCGAGACCGGACCGATTAATTCGGTTAACCTACTAATTCGGTCCAGGCTTTTTTCGGTCCGGTCTGGGGTAAAATTCGGTCCTAACCCTATTTTATATATATGTACATTTTATGAATGTTTTTATCTATTTTTCTCACAAATATATATACAAAAAAATAATACTCGAAACTCCAAGTGATATTTACATGAGTTTTTTTAACCCAAGTGAAAAAAATGTCTATACATATATAAAATGTTCCAAATTAAACTTATAAGTTATATACATTAATTCAAAAACTATACATAAGAAACACAATAACATTATTTTTATTATATATGTATGGGAATCGGTTCGGTCCGGTACAAATCGGTCTTTTAATATAGTGAACCGCGGATCGGACCGGTTTAATCGGTTTTTAATTTTTGTGAACCGATTTTCGAACCGGTTTCAAAATAGCCTTAATTTTCGGTTCGGTCCGATTCGGTCCAATCGGTCCATTCGGGTCGTTCTTTTTTTTTTTTCCACCCCTAACCAGAGCTAAATGTGTCCACAATTGGGAAGTGAGACCGAAGAGATTAGAAATGTTAAATCATGCCAGTTAGGCATAATAACTGTAAGATAGAGACTTCCAGCAAAGGAATTTGGGTCAATAGAATAAGGCCCAGGAAATTTATAAACCAAGAGTGATGGGTTCAGGTTGGACCAGTGGAGTCCTAATTAAGAATGGCATATAGTATGCCAGGGTCAACAGGGCCCAGGATGTAAACGGGAGTTCAGAAAATCCTTAATTGAGGCCTAGAGATTTTAGGCCAACGTTTCAATAATGGGCATGAAATCCACATGATGGAATAAATTGTCCGCGATGAGAGAGGACAACTATTGGATGGAATCCTAAATGTATAAGGATTGCAGATGTTCATGGGTCATGTTGGCAGCCATGTGCTGAGACCCCGTGATTTGGCGAGACTGGTGAGATTTTGATTCTTCCTTGTGAATAAAGGATAAATTCTAGTTACATGGGTGTGCACAACTTATATGTAAATTGGAAATCCTAAAACTCATGTGCGGGTCGAGTTGGGTGGGAACGTTAGTTATAAGAGTCATGTTATAAACATATTTCTCATTGATAGCTGAGCATTTTTAATGTCTCCCGTGAGTGAACCGGGTGGGCCCTAAGGGTATGTTTTGTTGTTATAATTTACTATTGAATTGATTCAGCATTAGTATAGTATATTATGGTAATGTGTAGTGATTAATTAGCGTATGTTTGAACGATAGTAAATTTAGTGTTTTGACTATCGTGTCGGGTACTCTGGGGGAAGTAATTTTTATTTTCTGCGGCGCCACCCGAAATAGGGTTGGGCCCAGATATGTGTATATATGAAATTTTCATGGTATTGTAGACCTCAGTGAGTATGTTGTCTAATTATATGTGATTCCGGTGCATGGGAATTCATTTGTCTGATAAGACTTAGAATACATTGTGTTCTTATCGAGCAGTGAAATATAGCTCGGTATATATTTATAGCGCCAAGTACTTGGGATAGTAAGAGCGCCATGTTTCATGTTACATTTTTGGGTCATGAGAATGGACGAGTAGACTTTTATGTCAAAATAAGAATATTGTGGGGAAGTACATAGTATGGACTGAAGGCCTTACGGACCTCGACAGCCGACTAGGCTAGATAGTAGTGTATCGAGGGGGTCCTTGTTTAGATTTCTCTTTGCGAGACATCCCGCGCATGAAACTAGCGAACGTCGGGAGTTAGAGAGAATTTTAGTCGATAGTACATAAGTTTTGTACTTTGGTTATTGTACCTATAAAAGAATATAATTGAGATTTGAAAATTCCATTATGACTTAAGGCCAGTAGAGTCGCCTAGTCTTAGTATCATTCTAAATAGAGCAATGATGTTGTTAAAGGATTGAACAAGGGATGACTAGTGGGGTGGTTGAGTGCACCCCTACTACATCAGCATACCAGGTATGCGAGAATTGAAGTAAGAAAATTACATGTCAATTGTACAATGTTGCGCGAGGCATAGGGTGTATGGGCTCCCTAGGTGATTGAATCAAGTAGTGGATTATGAATATCATGTGATTTCGATAGCATGTAGTCATGTAAGCTGAATCTTATCCAGTAAGATTTGTCAGAGACTTATGTTTCAAGATTTGTGTAACGTGGTGCGGCAAAATGACATGTATCACGGTTAGAATTACATTTAATAGAGTATCAAATGTATCAAGTTCCAAATAACAGTGGTGATGGGTTATGATGTAGAGTAATACTAAAAGGTTAGTCTTGAAGTGGGTCAACTGACTGTTGGAAAAGGGGTGGACAATCCGAAACTAGTAAGGGCTTCTTCCACTAGAGAATCTAATTACACTTCCATAAAATTGAGTTAAATTTTTGGCGAGAATGGAACAAAATTCAAGACGGAATTCGAACGGTACAAATGGAAAATATTAAGCATAGAAGGAAAATTTATATATTTTTCATAACTACACATAATCAACGGTGAATACTAAAATAGTTTGTAATTTATTAAGAATGTCACAATTTAGGGATATCTGATATGCACGTGATAACCTATCATTTTAGGAAGAATATGATTAATCATGAATCAAAACACTTATTCCCCTCTATACTTATGCATTTTAGCCCCCTTGGGTACTTTAATTCCGATAATTATGCTCGATAACTAGACAACCTCCGTTTTAGGCTAACATGTTATTTGAGGTATTATTGAGTGTTTGTATGTATTATGGTGCTTAGTGTGAAGTTTGGGTGCATTCCGATAAAATTTTATTGAAGCTCGCACGTTCAGGGGTATTATCGTCATTTCACAGTTTGGGATTTTTTCCCAAATTCTTTATGGGAGTTGAGCCCCTTAGAATATACTTCGCGTGGCCATGAACGGTGAAAGAATCCGAGTCCAAACGAAGAAGTTATGGATTTTTAATCGAAGAAGAAATAAAGGAAACCAACAAAACACAAACAATTAAATAAAAGACCTTTGTGTCCTGGTCCTTCAAATCGAACTACAGTAAACAAATGCGAAAGAATATAAGTTGGGTTTTGTCCTTTTGTTGATGGTCTTTGGCTACAATCCGATTTTAAGCAGGTTTTGGCTTTTGGTCTAAAAACTTGCAAATGGGTCTTTGGACATTTTAGATATATCAGGTCTCGGCTAGAACAGATTGGATAATGTCTCAGTTTAAACTAAATGAAATGATGGTCTTATGCTAATACCCTGGCAGGTCTCGGCTTGAGCAATCAATGGGTTGTGCTTCTATGACCGGTCGATCAGCATTGCCCCACCGGTAGATCGGTGTTCCTTTTTTTTTTGCCTAGCGCTAATGCAGTATACTTTTCCCTTGGGACCAATCGATTGGGTCCCCACCTCCGGGCGACCTGGTGTAGCAAATCGAGCGTGTCCTCTTTCTTTTTTCAGTTTTCTTTTCCCTTTTTCTTCAATTTATTTTTGTAACTTAGTATATAAGGAGACTTGTTTATTTGTAAGATATCTAGTTTTTATCTCTTATTTTTCTTCCATTTAGTTTAGGAGCTAGGGTTCGAAACATTTGGGGATTTTGTTGGAGACCACCCCTCTCCTCAATTTTTGTGGGTAATACCCATTTATGTAAGCTTCACTTTATCATTCATCTTCGACCTTAATCTTTATTTCTTTTATTTCATGCTTTATTTATTTATTCCATGCCTGGAGAAATTATTGTAGTTAATTTATTTATTGTTTGCTTTATATAATTAGTTCTTTTATTTTTTCTTCTCATCATTCTTAGTGGCTAATTTAGTTTAGGTTGTGTTGGATTTAACTCACCTAAGGGTTGATTGGTTGCTTTGCTATGCTGATGGGTTTTCATGAGTTTATTTCTATTGGGTTGTTCTTGTTATTACGCCTAGGAGATTTCACTGTGTATATCACGTATGATCCATATTTATGACCTTGCACGTGTAATGTTTGGGGTATTTATTGATGCCAAAATCATAGTAGGCTTTTATGAGAAATTAGGGGTGTGACAACTCTTGATTTAATTAATTAACGAAACAAGATTCATTCTTAATAACTTCTGAACCCATGTAACCATTTATACCAATTAACTTGGGGAGAGGGATATCTGTCGCAACCTGTATTTTTTAGTCATTTTGTTAATCTTAGTTTAAATACACTCTCTTCGTTATCTTTTTATTTTTGTTAAAAATCACCATTATACTTTTTTAGAAGTATTAAAGTATAATTCTATCAACTAGTTTTTGTGGATTTTCGATAATCGCACTGGCCACTATACTCTCTTAAAAGAGTGTAGTCATAGTTTAGTTTTTTGTATTGAGTTGGTGAAACAAAAATAACAAGCGTTTTGGCACGACGCTACCTTTCAGCCTCGATCAAAATGGCACCATTGTCGGTGTTGATACCAAAATTAATATGCTGATGTGGACGAATAATATGAAGACACGTGTCAATCTACGTGGCACAATATCAACGAGGAAGTTCATTTCTTCGACTAATTCTTATCTCTCCGAGGAACGAAGATATCCCTGAGGAACTCCAGCACCCCGAGGTACTTCAACGCTCCGAGGAACCCTTGATCAACGGGAACCTAAGGCGGTCCGAGCTGCATCTCGGTCGTATCACTAATTACCAGATAATCAACAGTTCAATTATTCATTGAATGTTTATATTCTTGACGCATACGCTGCATTAAATGTATTGCCCTTTCATGTGTATACCATTTAATGTATCGACCATTTCATGTACAGCCTCGAGGCTATAAATACCTTGTATCAATCCCATTCAAAGGGACCGGAATTTCTTGAGAGAACTTGTAATCAAGAATTCTGCAAACACTCAGCAATAACATAACAGTGGACGTAGGCTTTATTCCTAGCCGAACCACTTTAAAAATCTTTGTCTTATTTATTTATCTGTGATTGAATAATTAGAGCGATCTAGTTTTTTACATCAACAGATTGGCGCCGTCTGTGGGAAATGACTATTATTATCGTTTTTCACCAAAAATCCTTCATCATCAATGGCAGATAATCCAGAATCTAGTAATCGAAATGCTGGAAATACTGGAAATCTTCCAAATCCATCTGCATCTCCAGATCTGGCCGAAATCATAACAAATCTGGCTCAAGGACAAACCGCCATGCAAGAATCTATGAGGCAACTCCTTCAAACTCTTTAAGGCGGTGCACCTACCTATTCAGGGCAAAGGATTGATCGTGGACAATCGCAATCCAGACGTACTGGGTCGTATCGCAATGAAGAATCTAATGATTCTTCTTATCAACCTGGGCGAACTTCATCAATACGGGCCATGGATACAGATCAACGTATCACTCTCTCTCCGAAGAGAACTAGCGCTTTAGAAAGATTAAGTAGGGTATCTCCTTTCAGTCGATTAGGACCAAGGAGGAATATGAGTCCACCTAGAGCTCCATCGAGAAGTTTACGGCCACCATCAGGTTTGAGAGAAGGATCAGCACAATCACGACCAGCTACTCGTCGAGATAAATCATAGGAAGCTACATCAGAGCGATCAATTGCTCAAACTAAGCGGCCTGAGGAAGGAAATGAAGCATGGAAAGGTTCTATTCAGCGGTTGGAGGATAGATTGGGAGAAATGGCTAAGGCGAGGAACCCCTTACAGAGAACTTTTGTTCAAGGGACACCTTTTGTGCAAGCCATTGTGGATTTTCCTACACCATCGAAATTCAAAGCACCTGTAGTGACCCCTAAGTACGATGGAAAGACAGATCCTGTACTTCATATAGAACAATACCAAGCTGCTGCCGACATATATGCCGTCCCCGACGAGATGAGGTGTAGATCATTCTCAGGAACTCTTACCGGATCTGCACAGATATGGTATAATAATCTTCCTCGGGGTAAGATTTTAACTTTTATTCAGTTAGCCAAATTGTTCATTGGCAATTTTTGTTTTGGAGCAAAGCCAGTAAAGCGAGTAGCACACTTGCTAAGTGTTAGGCAAAAATCAGGTGAAAGTACTAGAGATTACATAACTCGTTTTAATAACGAGAAGTTGAAAGTCATAGATTACGAGGAAAAGACAGCAATCACTGCTTTGATGAGTGGTTTGCTGCCTAACAAGCTGTACTACACTTTAGCCAAAGATCCACCTAAAACTATGTCAGAGTTGATGGCAAAAGCAGCCAAAATTATGAATGCCGAGGAGGCTATGGCTGCGAAGAAGAATATGGATAAAGAAGTTAAAGTGGAGGTCGACAAGTCTAAGAGGAAAGATCAGAAAGGTAATGGTGGTGACAAGCATTCCAGGAATAATAGGACAGCGTTGGAAGTCCTAAAGAAGTACGATAATTATACTCCATTGAAAATGGGTATTAATCATGTTTTGGAAGAAATCAGGAATAGCGAGGAAATCAAGTGGCCAGAGAAACTGAAGAAAAATCCCGATCTGAGGAATAAATCTAAATATTGCGAGTTTCACAAAGATCATGGCCATATGACCAAAAATTGCATAGCCCTTCAGAACGAGATTGAAACACTCATCCGAAGAGGAAAGTTGTCAAAGTATGTAGATCGCAGAGGTGAAAGGAAGAATGATGATAGAACTAGAGAGAGATCTAGATCTCCTCGTCGTGCAGAGGAGAAAAAGAAGAGGGACCATGAAGATGATCCAGATGATGACCCCGATCTTCCCAAGAAACCAAGGAAGCCTGAACGAGAGGTATTTTCGATACGTTTTGGGTCATTTGATTGTAATGTTATTACAGGAGGAGATGCAGGAGGTGGAGACCTTACTGCAGAAAGAAAAGCTTACCTCGGAGAGGCTCAAGCTTGTTCGTACATTCATCGAATAAACCTGGCCGAGGATGATCGTCCGAGGAAGGTAAACAAAGAGAAGCTAGTGATTGGTTTTTCAAAAAACGACCTGGCAGGTGTTCTTTACCCTCATGATGATCCTTTGGTGATCAAAATGAGAATGAAGGATGTGGTCATTTCAAGGGTGTTAGTAGACAACGGTAGTTCGGCAGACATCATGTACTATTCATGCTTTGATAGCTTCAATTTGAAATTATCTCAATTGGAACCTTATCACAGAACCCTTCTGGGTTTTGCTGGTGAGAAAGTTTTTCCACTTGGGACGATCAAGTTGGATATACTCATTGGAACTTGGCCTGCTTGTCGAACAGAAAGAATACGCTTCTTTGTGATGGATAAGAATGTGCAGTCAGCCTACAACATCATCATGGGAAGAGTTGGATTGAAGAAGTTCGAAGCAGTTCCATCTACAGTACATCAGTGTTTGAAATTCCCAACGAATTTTGGAGTTGGAATTATGAAAGGTGATCAAAAAGTAGCTCGGGAATGCTATTATTCGTCTGCCGAGCAAGAAGAACTTGAAGAATCAAGGAGAAAGACTACTACTTACCAAGTGGAAGAAGGTACAGAAATTGAAACTCTTGATCCTAGGGATGAATCTCAACTTGTAAAAGGACAAGTGGTGGAATCTATAGAAAGTGTTATTCTGGACGACGAGCATCCTGAACAAGTAACCCAGATAGGATCATCGTTGGATGTTTTCATAAAACAAGAGTTGATAACCTTCTTGAAGAATAGGAAGAATACTTTTGCTTGGAGTCATGAAGACATGCCATGAATAGATCCAAACTTCTTATGTCATGAGCTCAATGTGAATAAGGAGATCAAGCCTGTGAAGCAGAGAAGAAGAGTGTTTAGTCCCGAGAAGAACCAGGCAATACAAGAGGAGGTCGAGAAACTCCAGAAAGCCCAATTCATTGAAGATGTAAAATATCCAGATTGGTTGGCAAATGTGGTGATGGTAAAGAAGAAGAACAACAAATGGAGAATGTGCGTTGATTTCACTGATCTCAATAAAGCATGTCCAAAAGATCATTTTCCATTGCCCAGAATCGACCAGCTAGTGGATGCTACCTCAGGACATGAGCTGCTCCGCTTCATGGATGCATATTCTGACTACAACTAGATCAAAATGAAACCTGAAGACAGGGAAAGTACTTCTTTTATTACCCCCAAGGGGAACTTATTGTTATAATGTTATGCCTTTTGGTTTAAAAAATGCAGGTGCAACATATCAGCGGTTGATGAACAAGGTTTTTGCCGAACAAATCAGCCGCAACATGGAGGTCTATGTCGACGACATGCTCACTAAAAGCAACAGAGCTACTGATCATCTAGTTGATTTAGGCCAGACCTTTGATCAACTAGATAAATACCAAATGAAGCTCAACCCGACGAAGTGTACCTTTGGAGTACGAGAAGGAATGTTCCTCGGATACATCGTCAACCAATGAGGTATTGAGGCAAATCCAGAAAAGATCAAAGCTCTTTTAGGGCTGCGATCCCCAACAACGAGGAAAGAAGTGCAGAGTCTTATCGGACGAGTTGCAGCGCTCAACAGATTTGTATCCCGAGCAACTGATAAATGCCTCCCATTCTTCAAAACACTGCGAAAAAGTTTTGAGTGGACTGATGAATGTGAAAAAGTTTTTCAAGACTTGAAAAAGTATTTGGGAGAACCACCATTGTTGTCCAGGCCAATAACTGGAGAGAAGTTGTATTTGTATTTGGCAGTATCAGAGAATGCAGTTAGCTTAGCGTTGATCAGATTGGAGAATGGAGTCCAGAAGCCAATTTATTACACAAGTAAGGCCTTCCGAGGTGCAGAAATCAGGTACCCAAAGCTAGAAAAATTGGCATTGGCATTAATTGAAGCAAGTAGAAGAATGAGGCCATACTTCCAGGCCCATACCATCATCGTGTATACCGACATGCCATTAAGACAAGCCCTTCACAAGCCAGAAAAATCAGGAAGATTGATGTATTGGGCAATAGAACTCGGTGAATATGATATTATGTATGAACCCAGATCATCATTGAAGGGGAAAGCTGTAGCAGATTTTATAGCAGAGTTCACATATCCTGATACCCCCGAGGAGCAAAAGGTGGTTGCTGACCTACCTGTGGACGATACAGGATCAACAGACGCAAGTCCAGACCAACTAAGGTTGGAAAAAGGACTTGTGGATGTAGAAAAATCATCATATTCAAACCCCGACCAACTAAGGTTGGTAAAAGGGCGCGAACAGGTGATCGACGAGGAACGAAAGATACCAGGGGATGATGAAAGAAAACATCAGATATTTTACCGAGGAACTCTGACGGATAAGAAATTTGAAGACGAGGTACCTACATGGAGATTATATGTAGATGGATCATCTTGCACAGCTGGTTGTGGAGCAGGGATTGTTTTAAACACCCCAGATGATATTGACATGGAGTATGCCTTGAGATTTCAATTCAAAGCTTCCAATAATGAAGCTGAGTATGAGGCCATGATAGCAGGTTTTCATTTGGCAAAAGTTATGGAAGCACGCCAAGTAATTGTTTTCAGTGATTCTCAATTAATTGTAAATCAAATGATGGGAATATATGCAGTTAAAGGAGAACTAATGGTGAAGTACCATGCAAAGGTGATGGAGTTATTGACAGAATTTGATGCCATTCAATTGGTGAGGATACCGAGGATGGAGAATGCTAGAGCAGACGCATTGGCCCGATTAGCGTCAGCTACGCGCACCGAGCTGCGAAGAAAAATACCAATTGAAGTATTAGAAAGTCGGAGCATAGAAGAAGATCTGACGGTGAAGATTATTACCCTTGATTTAGGACCATCTTGGATGGATCCTATCAGGGCATATATTGAAGAAGGAGAATTACCGGAGGACAAACTAGCGGCTAAGAAATTGAAGTATAAAGTTGCTCGGTATGTGTTAACTAATGGTGTTTTGTATAGACGAGGAATTATGGCAGGTTTGCAGAGATGTGTGCATCCATCAGAAGTCAAAGAATTTATTGAAGAAATCCATGAAGGATCTTGTGGAGCTCATGTAGCAGGTCGAACACTTTTGCAAAGGGTAATGACACAGGGATATTACTGGCCAACGATGAGGGCTGATTGTATAGCCTATGCTAAGAAGTGTGATAAGTGCCAACGTTTTTCCTCCATCCGAAGAACTCCACAAGCATTGTTAACACCCATAACTTCACCTTGGCCATTTTCCATGTGGGGAATTGATTTGGTTGGACCATTGCCGACGACCCGAGGAAGGTTCAAGTACCTCGTCGTGGCAGTGGATTATTTTACTAAGTGGGTGGAAGCTGAACCACTAATTGATATGACGTACGAGAAGGTGTATCAGTTCATATGGAAGAATATCATTTGTCGATATGGTCTCCCCCACGCTTTCATCACAGACCATGGAACACAATTTGATAATGAGGAATTTGCGGCCTATTGTCATCAGTCGAACGTTTTGAAGTTTCATTCAGCACCAGGCCATCCCCAAAGCAATGGACAGACTGAGGTGACGAACAGAACATTACTAAATGGGTTGAAAAAGAGGTTAAGTGAAGCTAAAGCAAATTGGATTAATGAGCTCCAATCAGTATTATCGGCTTACCGAACAACTCTCCGAGCAGCAACTGGAGAATCACCATATATGCTAGCATTTGGCAGTGAGGCTGTGATACCTGCCGAGTTGGGCCTCCCAACGCATAGAGTGATAAATTTCAACTCTCCGATCAGTGACTTGATGAGAAGAATGGATTTGGATATGCTCGAAGAAGTCAGAGAGGAAGTAGCCATTAGGAATGCTGCTTATCAACAACGAACAGCTCTGTTCTACAACAAAAGGGTGAAGAAATGGGATCTAAAAGAGGGGGATTATGTGCTAAAGAAGGTCATTCAGAAGCAGAATAAACTGGAAGCAAACTGGCATGGACCTTACCGAGTTACAGAGGTTGTTCGTCCAGGAACTTACAGAATGGAAACTCTAGAAGGAGAGGAATTTAAGAATGCATGGAATGCTGAACACCTGCGCAAGTATTATCAGTGATGTAAAATGTAAAGCCTTTCCTTCATTATGAATAAAACGAGGATGTTTCACCATTTTCTTTCTGTTGAAAGTTTTTCGGGGAATACTAGTGTTGTACACTACGCTGCTTGATAACAAGAAGAAGACTATAGTTCAGACCCACGATCAATTCCGGTTGATAAAAGGGCGAGAACAATCTAAATACTCATTTGGTTAGGAGGCGCTCTAAGGAGCCAAACGCTCTAAGGAGCCAAAAAAGTGCTCTAAGGAGCCAAAAGTGCTCTAAGGAGCCAAAAAAGTGCTCTAAGGAGCCAAAAGTGCTCTAAGGAGCCAAAAAATACTCCTTTGGTTAGGAGGCGCTCTAAGGAGCCAAAAAATACTACTCCTTTGGTTAGGAGGCGTACACCAGCATGATCAACTACGGTTGGTAAGACTTTATATATTCTCACATTACAACTTATGTTGGTCGGGAGGTAAGATTATTACAAAAAGTTCTTTGAAGAACAAAATATTCCAAACTGTATCAATGTAGTTGGTCGACGAGGAGAAAATTTTCCAAACTGTACCAAGTATGGTTGGTCGGGGATAAAAACCCATCAAACTGTAGTTGGTAGACAAACATTATTTATCCACCTTGGTTGGTTAGAAACAGTTTGAACAATTTATACTCATTACTTTATTATTAAGTTGTATGATGGACAGCACAATATTGTTATCTTTTTAACAGATACATAGATATATATGCACAAATATAAAGGTGTTTGATAAACACAAGACAATAGCAAAATTGGCAAACAGAAAATGAAAGTCTTTTCATTAAAAATCCAGAATAAATTACAAGTTACATGAATGTACTAACTGTTACATTAAAAACCTATTCTATTGGTTTCTTTCCTTTATTTTTTGAAACAGGCTTCTCGCCAGCAGGAGGATCCTCTAGGCAAAGAGGAGAATTAATGAAATTAACATCCCTGAGCATTCTGACGTTCATCACAGAAGGTGTATCCAAGAGATGCTCAGGACGAGACAATTCAACCTGAGAATGAAGGCTATAATCACCGAGGTACTTTGAAATCAAGCTACGAGGAATGGAACGAGCTGGGATCCATGCCATGTCCAATTTGAAAGGTGGTACAGGCAAGTCTAATAATCCTGGAGCATGATAATCCCATAAAAAGTGTCCTTGCTCCAATTTTAACACACCTAGTGCATTCAACCACCCCTGCTTGTAACCTTCATTGTTGGCATGTTCAAGACGAGCATCTAAATGAACAAGGGCTTCATTATATCCTGCCATCCAGAATTCTATGGGTTGCTTATGAAATTGAAAGGTTAATCTATCCAATCGTTCGAGAAGGTTTTTGGCAAAAAGATCCTTAGTATGAAGAGAAGACTTTGTCTCAGCCAGTTGATCTTCTAAAGATAAGTTTTTCTTGGATAATTCAGCCAAAGCACGATCCTTAACATTCAGTTGGAACGCTTGAGTTTCCAGAGTAGATTGGGTGCGAGCTTCTTCGACATTGCGACTAAGAACTCTTGATCGGCTCCGAGAAGAGACTGGAGAATTTTGCTCCTCGACAATTCGTCCTCGTCCCCCGAGAACCTCTACCTCGTCCCCGAGCCATTCCAGAAATGGCTGATCTTCTTAAGTCATCCAGCTCTTGCCTTAGTCTGGCGTTTTCGACCTCTAAGAACGAGAAACCTTCATCAGTAACTGGTACTAATGCAGTGGAAGATGATGCAGCAGATTTAAATTGAGCCAACTTTTTCTGCAGATTGTTATTTTCTTGCTCCAAGATCTCGGCAATCTGCCTGCAAGCTTCAACTTCACCTTTTAAGGTCCTTTCCCTAATATCATATCCAGCAATGATCTTCTTATGGCCTGTTTCAGAAGAGAGCTGCTGGTATCTATTTTCATAATCCTCGTGCAATGAAGCCAGTGATGCATTGTGTTGATTTTGAAGATCCTCTATAGAACCATGAAGTTCCTCGATCAATTCGTAGTATGCCACATTATTGGCCACAGATCTGTCAAGTAAATCCTTTAGGTATCGGTAAGCCTCAACTGCTTGTTCTGAGGCATCGTGACTGAGGATGTCGACAATCTCTGATACACTTAGATCTGTATGACCAGCTTTATAATATCCATTGCATTGTCGCATCAAATCAGTTTCAGGAGCAGATATCAATTCCATTCTGGCCAAAAACTAATAAAGAAGAGGAAGCATGAGTTAATAGATAAAAGCAGACAGAGTATCAATAAAGAAGAGAAACGAAGATGTATTTTATTAGATCATCAAAAGGTTACATTGGTCGATTACAAGTAATGAAATATAGAAATGATACCGAACAACTTCACACCTTTTCCTTGTCCCCCAAGACTTTCTCGGGAGGCTGGGACGAGGAGCTCGGTTGCTCGGTGGTAACAACAGTTTGATTAGCAGGAATCTTCTCGGCAGGAGGAGGCATAGAAGAAATGTCCTCGATGACAGAGGGTTGAGAAGCAGGGACTGGGTCAGCCCCAGCCATAGAAGATTCATCTGAGACAGGCTCATCTTCTTCTTCTTCCACAATTGCTGGAGGAGGACCAGGGAGGTGTCGTTGGAATAACTCAGAATCGTCTTTAACCTTCAATTCTTGAAGAGCAGCTACCCAGCCATCATAGAAGTATTTCAACTTCCCATATTGGACTTGGGATGTCATAGCAGCAATTCCTTTATCCCATCCTTTCTCCCAGCCAGCGCTGAAGGATTTTTTAACTGCAGCTTTTCTTCTCAACTTCTCCGAGGAAAGCTTCATATCCAATTTTTCTTTTTGAACCTTTATATCTCGCAAGGCAGATAACTCTTCCTCTGCCGTTTTCAGCTTGTCATCATATTCCTGATGTTTAACCTCTAAACCTTTTACTTTATCCTCCAAATTCTTGGAGGTTTCGGCCATTTTCACCTTCTCAGCTTCAGCCACAGCTAACTTTTTCTCCCAAACATCTTTTTCGTCAACATACTGTTGACGAGATTCCTTTAAAGACTGAGTCAAACCCAGCAAAGCATCCTCTACACCTGACGAGGAGCTTGAAGCTTTAATAGCTTCATCCTTCTTCACAATACTGTTGAAACAGTTCACCAGCTGAAAGATAAGAAAAATAGCAAAGTCAATACAAAATGCAAGCATTCAGAGAAAGAAAGAAAAATCAGAAGTATCAGAAATTTACTGAAGCAAGGTGACGAGCAGCTAGGGATGTCAGCATATCCCTAGGAATTTTTTCATCAATACCCTGGACCTCGGGTATGACAGAGCTCATTGCAGAGCTTGGAAGAATGATGTTTGGAACATCAGTACCACCAGCAGGTAGAGAGGAGGCAGTTTCAGCCGGATTAGCTGAGGATGATTTCCTCAATCTCTTCAGCCGGAGATCAGCACCTTCAACCAAAGAAGTCTTGGTAGGAGAGATTGTAATTACATCTACAGGAGCATTTTTCTTGCTCGGAGCAACTGGGGGCTTCTCGGTAGTTTTAGAAGACCCAGCATCCACTTTTTTAGTCCCCTCTGGGACATCAGTTCTGCCTTTTTTGGCCCCAACAGCAGAAGAAATGTCATCAAATAGAGCAGGAGGAGCTCTCTTCTTACCCATTCTCTGACTTAAAGGAAGATGAGAATCTGAAGATGAGTCCTCTGGGGTGGAAGCTGGTTCAACAGGACGAGCAGTATAAGAGGTCGTATAACTCTTATATTGCAACAAATATGATGCAGACCTTATGTGCTCGTCTGCAATGTTCTTATGCAAACCCCAGATAAGTTTCAGTTGTTTGATATTCACTTATGATTCCTTTGGAGTTTTTCTTTTGCTATCAACTGCAAATAAATACATAATGAAATATCAGTCATACATTTTGTCAAACATGATGAAAGCACAATTTTATAAGTAAAATAAAATGAAAAATAAACCTATCCCATTGCCATATGGGGGGCATCTGGGACCGTTGTACACTTCATCCCCAGCTAAAGGCGCATATTGCCAATTTTTTATGACCAACCCATGTTCAAAATAATCTCTATTTGAGTCAGGGAGGTTAACTACAAGAGCCCTATTCAGATACCTAGTTTTTAAGTAATAAATATTATCTAGAGTAGCCCATTTATAGCAATACATAATTTCAGGGATCCCAATACGAGTCCCATGAGTTAGATTTAATTTGTGCACCCCATTAATTATTCTCCATGAGTTGGGGGCTATTTTTGCAGGGACAAGATCAAAATATTGACAAAACTCAAGACATAATGGGTTTGGTGGAAAGGAAAAACCACATTCAGCAATGAAAAGACTGGGGAACCAATGTCCCTCAGCCAATCGAAAATAATCTAAAGGCTCAGAAAGAATTTCTAGAGTTACCCAGGAAGGAATGGAAAAATCAGAACGAAATTTCTCAACAGACTCCACAATATGAACCATATTGAATAAAAGAGATACAGAAGAAAGGAAGAAGATCTTACAGGAAGAAAGGAGATATGTTGACAACGAACGGAAACAAGGATGAACGCACAAGAGAGAAGAAGAGAATAGAAAGCTTGAATGCAGAAAATTGGAAAGCGTAGACGACGGTATGGTTACCAAAGAAGTTTAAATACTTTGCATTGGGAAGCGGCGAAAGAAATGATTAACAAAAAGAAACTACTGAACTTCCGGCGGCTAAAAGGACAAAAATTGCACGAAGATCGAAGCGCTTATAAAAAAGGCGGAAACTGCAAAATGAGAAGGAAATTTGAATACAATGTTCCTGAAACCCAGGAAGGTTATTGCCATATACCAAGAAAGAATGTTCCATACTCCTCAAAGTTCGAAATATGAAACATTGGGGGCTTCTGTTGATACCAAAATTAATATGCTGATGTGGACGAATAATATGAAGACACGTGTCAATCTACGTGGCACAATATCAACGAGGAAGTTCATTTCTTCGACTAATTCATATCTCTCCGAGGAACGAAGATATCCCCGAGGAACTCCAGCACCCCGAGGTACTTCAACGCTCCGAGGAACCCTTGATCAACGGGCACCTAAGGCGGTCCGAGCTGCATCTCGATCGTATCACTAATTACCAGATAATCAACAGTTCAATTATTCATTGAATGTTTATATTCTTGACGCACACGCTGCATTAAATGTATTACCCTTTCATGTGTATACCATTTAATGTATCGACCATTTCATGTACAGCCTCGAGGCTATAAATACCTTGTATCAATCCCATTCAAAGGGACCGGAATTTCTTGAGAGAACTTGTAATCAAGAATTCTGCAAACACACAGCAATAACATAACAGTGGACGTAGGCTTTATTCCTAGCCGAACCACTTTAAAAATCTTTGTCTTATTTATTTATCTGTGATTGAATAATTAGAGCGATCTAGTTTTTTACATCAACAGTCGGGGACTTTTTTTTTAATTTAATTGATTTAGTACTTCGTATTATCTTTTTCTTTCTACTTGTATTCTTTGTTAACAACTTTTGAAGTACTTCTACATTTGAGCGCCAAGAAATGCCTGAATTTTCAGCCACACATCACTTTGTGGAATTTTCCATCTCAAGCCTTCTTTGGGGTAAGCATGTCTTATTCTAATTTTTTCGGTAATCGTAATGATAATTATCAAAATCCCCTTACATGTATGACTTTTGATCAATAATTACAAGCTCAACAAATGGATACATCTGAAATGTCTTTGGATGAGTATTATCAAAGTCAAGTTATGGATTACGGGAATTTTGAGAATGATTATTCCGATATTGGGCCTCAAAATCCTTATGATAATAATTTTGAAATGAATTACAAAAGATTTCAAAATTCTTATGTTAATTATTTTGATAGTAGTTCCGAGGATAATTTCCAAACTTTTCATTATCAATAATCCCCACCTCGGCCTTTGACTTTTGGCCAGGGCTTGCTCATGCTTGAACATGAAAATTTTAAAAATCATTATCGGGAAGAAATATTTGTTGGGAGTGTGAGTCGGATTTATTATTTGAATCCGACGATGATTTTTCTTCCGAGACTTTCAAAGTCAAGGAATCTTTTGAACCAAATGGATTTTCCGCGTACTTTGGAACAAACCATTCTTGACTTGTCCCATGGTATAATAGAGAATGAAAATAAGGAAGAAATGGACTTAGGATCCATTTGCAATAAAATGATTTCTTCTTTGGCCCCCAAAGAAGAATTTTTAATTGAAAATAATTGTGTTTCCTTCGAAACTCAATCTTTAAGTGATGATGACTCATCTCTTGAGTTTGAATTTCGTTATCCCCCATATTTATTCTTTATTAACGAAACGATACAAGTACCCGATGAATTAAAACGTTTAACCCTTTCACCGATGAGGAGTACTTGCTCGAGTTTCTTTTTATGAAGGAATCTTTTCCTCCATGTGCGCCACCTCCTATTCCAATTACAAAATATTTGGGAGAAAATTATCCTTTTTTTGCCCCCGTTGTGTATTTTTCACCCGTTTTATCCAAATCCCCCATCCTCCCTCCAAATTTTTTAAATGGGGATGGTTCATTTCTTATGCCTTACACATTCCTTCTGTTGTTTGAAGGGAATTCCTATTTTTCAAAAGGTATGCATGAAAGGGAGGGTCCCACATTGATCCTCCAAAGTCAAATGATATTTTGGGTGGACGGTCAAAAATTTCAACTTCTATTGTATAGTTAGTTAGAAGTTGAAATTATAGGTTATAAATAGATAGTTTTTATTTTTCTTATTTTTCTTTTTTCTTGCTTCTTGTCTAGTGTAATTAGTTAAGTTTTTGTTATTTGTTTTTGCTATGCTTGGTACTAACATGTTTTGTAGAATAATTGAACTTGAACTTTCACGAGAGTACTGCATTTTGGGTAATATCAATTGTTTCCTCTCTTTAACTTAGTTCTTAATTCAGATTGAGGACAATGTCAGGTTTTATGTTAGGGGGTGTGGGATATTCTATCCATTCATTGGTAGCTTCGTTTCTTTGATTATATGTTTTTCCAATCATGCCTTTGTTGAAAAAAATTAAAAATTTCGAAAAGATTCTTTCTTTTTTCTCCTTTATTGAGCATTTTGCTTATGTTTTTTATGATAAATTTTAATAAATGTCTAATCCAATAGACAATTAAAAGATGCATGTTCTCGATTTTAGAAGTTATTAGACTTTAGTCCTCAATTATTGATATTATGAATAACTTTATGAATTAAAGTTTAATCCCATAAGCACATGAGCTTCCCTTGTTATATTGATTTGGTTTAGATTTTCATAACTCGATAATCTTTTATTGCATTGTATATACTTACACCTAGTGAGGTTTGGGCTTTTCTTCGTTTGTGAGTGTTATACACTTATTTTTCCTCTTTGAAAATGTTACAATCATTGGTAATCTAACTATTCTTTCATTGATCGTTCATTAATTGAGTTTATATCTTAAAATGTGTTACTTGATTATGATTTGCAAAGTTTGTTCTGACTTGAGAATTGCGTAAACTTTAGGAAATGAGTAGTATAGTTAGCTGACCCATATGTGTTTCTTTGGTCGTATGCGGCTACTCAAGCCATGAACCGATTTTTTCGAGTGTATAATCATCATTTCAATGTCTCTGGATGGAGGGATCTGAACGTGCCACTTGTCCTTATGTATATGGGTTGGCGTGTTAGCCAAGATAGGGCGATGACATGCCTAGTATATTATGGCGTAGTAAGCATTGCCAAGTAATGATTTGGCTCCTCGTTTCTTATGCATAATGATTACTTGGTTTAAATACCAAAAAAATAGAAAATTTCTCTTTCTTCTTCACAAAATCATTCCCGCTCATGCTTTGTACCTGTACCTTCTCATTTCCATTCTCTCTCCTCATTCCAATGTGTCCGACGAGTTTCAAAGCTCTGTTTCTTTCCTTAAGAGTTTCTCCTTGTCCAGATAACCTTGCCTAATAAACTCTTTAAGTTTTTGCCATTTTATAGTGACTTCTATCTTTTGTTATTTTCCTAGCAACGTTTTGAGTTTTCTGGCAGCCTCCTTAGGTTCATTTAGGGTGGTTTTAGTGGTCCTTAAGAGTGGATGAGAGGTAAGAGTAGTGGATTAGAGTTTTTCCAACCGTTTTCTGCCTTCTTTTCTCCCTGTGAGAGTTATCGGAGTTTCTCCGGTGATCTGCATATCTGTGTCCTTGGGTTGTTCTTGAGTAAGTTGCTCCATTTATTCCTTTTAATCTTAAGGTCAAACTTAGTCAAGCTTGTAGTTATTTGGATGTTAAAAACATTATATAAATTATCTAACAAATTACCTACCCTTAGAGATAGATTCTTTGCAGAGATACGTAGGATAGAAAAAGAGGTCGAGGCTAATCGTTGGGTCGGTAGTGACTTTACATGTCCAATTTACCCAAAACCTTAGCAGTTATTCCCCCACTTGTAGTTGAAGTCTCTTAGGACAATATGTGTTCTAGATTGTCCTCATATTCTGAGGGATATAGTCCCTCGTCCTCTTGGGTAGCGTCGCCAATTGATTCCTTTGAAAAGGCCCTTAAATTTTCCTCATCTCGGACTCTTGGGTCTGATCAAGCCGACTTATCACATAGACCTCAATCTTACTCTTACCATGAGATCTAGGACTGTGAGGAGTCGGTGGTTAACATTACCATACCCCCAATGGACATCCCTCTGTCAACCTTGATCGAGGGAGAGTTCAACGATAGGTTCCAAATTGGGGCTTCAGTCACTGAGGTTCGTGCTGAGGATGATGATTCTGAAGTCGGGGAAGCACTTAATTATTCTTATTCCCAGACCTTTCCTTCTTCCATTACAGAGTCTAATCTTCTATCCTGGAGGCATGCATACGGGATAAAATCCAACACCGTGCGAGAGTCCCAAAAGAGGAAGAGATAACGTACATCAGTCAAGAGGCTGAGATCGTCATTTATGACCAAATGTTTAGGGTTAACTTTCATCTCCCTATTCATCCCTCTGTACGGGACATTCTTACTGGTCAAGGACTTGCCCCTTACCAATTGGCACTAAATTTTTAGAGGATCATTCTCGACTTTATTTTTCTTTAGAAGTCGACTTACACAAACGACTCTTTATTTGACATTTTCAAAGATTTCTACCACATGTCTAGCACCAAGGCCCAACCGACCTATTACCATTTAAGGGATAGAAGACCCTGGAAAAAAATCATCCACGTAGATTAAACCTCGAACCACTTTTAGAAGTTGAGGTATTTCTTTAACTTCGGGGTCTGGGAGTTTGCACCCAACGCTGAGCGTACTAAAGACGAGCCAAGAGTTCCTCGTCATTGGGAAAACCCCTCTATGTCAGTAAGGTTAAACCCCGACCTGAAGGTTGCTGATAAGGAGAGGATTGACATCCTGAGAGGCCAAAGAAAGAAAGTGAATTTTCCAGAGTTTGAAGATCTAATGACCCCTGACTTTCTTTAGAAATTTGGTCTGGGGGTTCCTCCCTTAGACGAGCAGTGTGAGTTTTCTATAGTTTCATACCTATAAATCTTTCTTCGTCAGTGATTGCTTTGACTAACCATTGCCCTTTTCTTCTTTACAGGTCGTCCCCCTAACAGCTTTGACCAAGATTGGAATATGACGACTCCAAGTCTGTAAGCTTCTTTTAGGAAGAAGGGCAATAAATATCCCCCCAAAAAGACAATTTATGGTGGGCCTGTCCAAGTAGAGGTAGGGTAAAAAAGAAAAGAACCTGTTGATGGGGGGATAAACATCGTCAGTGTGATATAAGGCCGAGGGTTAATCCACCAGAGTCCATTCCCTCTTCCTCAATTATGGATCCTTTTGAAGCTGCATTGGTGGAAAATCTCGCTTAGTTGAAGGTGAGACCCAATTCTCTCATCCCTTATCTAACAAAGTCCAAGTAAGCCTTAATTTCTTTTCCCTCTAAGGCCGACTATGTATTATTAGGGAAGATGGACCCCCAAAGGTATATGACTTTGGCTTTTATCACCTGGCACATGTATTTGCAACTTCAAGTCGATTTCACACTTCAATCTATTTTTATCTTCTCATACTAAATTTTTATCCCGCCTCATATTTACATCTATTTTCTTATACTTTTTGCAGTCCATGTGTGAATTTGCCTCAACCAACAAATGGATGACTGAGAGATACCCCCAGATACAAGAGGTCGAGAGAGTTGTTATGGCCGAGGAAAACTTAAGGGGCAAGGTTAAGTCCTTGAAGGTCGAAAGCATTCTATCCCTTGCTGACAAGAAAAAGAGCATGGCGACGCTCTTGAAGGTATAAGGAAGGAGAAAGACAATGCCCTGGATGCCTTGTCGTCCAATCATATGGCTGATATAGCTAAGTCCATAAAAAAGACAAAGGACGAGGCCTCTTCTGAGGTTGTAGAGTCTTATAAAAAAATCGGATGAGTTTGGTGAATTCGATTGCCAATACCTCAAAAGAGGTATTAAGACGACCTGGAAATAGGCCCTTCTCAAACACACCGATTTCGTCTCGTCTATCCAAACATATCTTGAGGTCCTTGAATGAAGGATCCTCTCTTCCAGGTGTCTCCACTAAAGTTAAATCGTCGATCGAATTCGAGTTTCCAATTGGAGTAGCCAGTGATGCTGCTAATGGCACTATGACTGGTGACGGGTTGCCCAGTACTAGCATCGAAGAGATTACTGTCATTAATGAGCCGAGTGCATAGGGTGGTCGCATGTGACCCATACCATAATATCTTGTATTTTATTTTATTTAAACATTTCCTCGTCTATAATATTTTAAACTTGAATGATCATTATATTCAAATTAATGATAATTGTATTTTGTACTTGAATGTCTCATACTTGTTGATGGTTCCTTTACCATATGATGTTTGAAGTAATTATAATAAAACAATATCTAATGTCAGATCACCAAATTAATAATGTAAATTCTCAAGAACTCCCTCCTCTTCAGACGTGGGAGATAACCAAATTAATGATTTTTAACGTGAGATCACCAAATTATTGATGTAAATTTTTAAGCACTCTCTCATCTTCAACTGACGGAGATAACAAAACTATTTATTTTTAATGTGATCTTCAGCTGAGGGAGATAACCAACCTATTGATTTTTAATGTGAGATCACCAAATTAATGATGTAAATCTCAATATCTCCCTTGTCTTAATGATTTTTAATGTGACACCACTAAATTAATGATGTAAATTCTCAAGCACTCCCTCGTCTTCCGTCGAGGGAGATAATCAAACTAATGATTTTAAATGTGAGATCACCAAATTGATGATGTAAATCTCAATCTCTCCCTCATCTTCAATCGAGGGAGATAACTAAATTAATGATTTCTAATATAGTTTATGTTTTTTACCACCTTAGTGATGTTATCTCACCATTCCCCCCTCTTCATATTATTGAGAATCCATGGACGAGACGATTCTCGCATGGTTTCTCATATCATTGAGAGTGAGTTAATGCTAATTCACCAAATGAATGATGTTGCTTAGCTTAGGAGAATTCAAATCACGCATTTAGACAATTTATACAAGAAAGATATGAGGAAACACTTGGAATTCTTTTCATTCATTACTTTGAATTTTTCCAAGACAAAGATAAATTTACATAGATTGTATACATAAGATTACTGATAATATGTTTTCAAATGGTCGACATTCCATGGATTGAACAATGGTTCTCCCTCTAAATTTTCCAGCCGATACATCTCAGGAACAACCTCTTTATTGACATTGTATGGGCCATGCCAAATCGACTATAACTTATTCAACTTCTGCCAAACCTTCTTTGTAGCCAGTCCCCTCACAGCTATTGGCCAATGTTTTATGGTTTTGTTGTAGAACTTGGTCGATCCCTGTTAGTACGCTACTTGTCTCAACTCAGCATCTTCCCTTCTCTCTTTTATTAAGTCCAGTTTTCTCTCTTCATTGTTTGTCTTTGCATTGTAGGTCTAGACTCTATGTTTAGGTAGGTCGAGTTCAGTTACTATCATAGCTTCTGAACCACAAGCCATCATAAAGGGGGTCTCCCCTATCATCTTTCTTTCTGTTGTCCTTTAGCCCTATAAGACGACATGCCCCTCTTCTGTCCACAAGCCTTTGGTATCTTCTAGATTCTTTTTGTTCCTATCTAGAATTATTTTATTGGTCACCTCAGTTTGTCCATTGGCTTGAGGTCTGCCAGGTGCTGAGTAAAACTTTTTGATGCCGAACATTCAGCAGTAGGCTTCCAAGGATATGTTCTTGAACTGTTGATCATTGTTCGATATATGGGTATGAGGAAAATTGTATCTACATATGACATTTTTCCATATGAACTTGAAGGTTTTAACTTTTGTGATGGAGATCATTGCCTCGGCCTCAACCCATATGGAAAAATAATCAATGGCCACAATTAGATATCGATAACCCCAAGCTGCCTTTAGAAGTGGACCAATAAGGTCAATTACCCATACTACGAATGGCCAAGGTAAAGTGATAGATGGGATTTGCTGGGGAATATTCACGTACCTTTAACACTTGTCGCATTTTTTCACATGCTCGACTATATCCTTTGCTAAGGTCATTCACTAGTAACCTACGTCACTATGCTATTTGCCAAATATCTTCCCCCAATGTGATTGTAACACGATCCCTCATGTATGTCTCTTAAGACATATTCCACCTCAGAGGGTGGACATATCATATTAAGGGGAGCATAAAACCCTTCTTGTATAGGACGTCTCCTATAATCGTGAACTTTATTGCCTTATACCTTAATTTTTTCTTGTCAAACTTTGATTCAGAGAGCTCACCGTCTCTAATATATTTGATGAGAGGGTCCATCCATGAAGCTCTAAGATTTAAATTAAAAAAAGACTTAGTTTACTATCATCTTCATCAATGCTCGGTCTGTGCAGGATCTCAATTAGGATGATTCTCCTGATTTCAATTCTAGTGTTCAAATCTAGCCTTGCTAATGTATCCATTCGGTTGTTTTCAAGATGATGAACTCTTTTCATCTTCACCTTCCTAAAGTACATCAAAGACTTTTTCACCCTAGGCTATTATTTAGCCATTTTCTCGTCCTTAGCTTCATAAATCCCAAAAATCACCACCAACTGGGAGTCACTGTGAACTATTAAACTGTCGACATTCAATGACTTGGCTAGGGATAAGCCTTCTAACAAACCTTCATACTCAGATTCATTGTTTGAGGCCTTAAAGTTGAACCTCAATGCATATTCAATGTCAGTCACGCCTGGAGTCGATACTATGAGCCCTGCACCACTGCGGCTTCACCTTTCTTCGGTTGAGTTAAAGTATCACTCACGTTCCTCTACCTCATCACCTTGAATTTCCCCTACTCCATAGGGAGTCATAAATTTTATCAATTGGGGTACGGTAGAGGTAACGACCTCAAATTCCTTGAGGGTTACCCATCCTATTATGATATTATAGGCCGAATACACATTTTCATCCATCACAAATAAATTTACCTTCTTTGTAAGGCACCTCGTCCAGGTTCCGATGCAGACGTCCAATTGAAAAAAAAAGGTGGACCATTTCTACACTGAAACCAATTAATGGTTGGTGGTAGAGGACGAGTCTCTTCTTGCTTAGCTTTATACCATCAAAACACTCCCAAAACATTACGTCGACTGAACTTCCACCATCAACAAGTATCCTAGGGACGTCGTACATATGATCTCTCATAGTGATGACCAAATGATCACCACGAGGGGCCAAAATACCTTTGAAGTCAATTCTTAAAAACCCTATCACCAATGTGTCCATGTCTACCTTTTTCCATTTGCTTGTCTTGGGTTTAACCTCGACCGATTTTATCTCAAATTTCTTCGAAATTTCCTTATCCATCTCAATATGGGATTTTCGATTGGCAGGTTCTTTATCGCCACCTTCTAGTCCTTCCCAGATCATTTTCACCCTATAGGAGGTCATTTCTATCCGAGTTTTGGGTGCAAGTATCCTGGGCAGAAGGTCAGGGTCGGCTTGATCACCTTCATCAGACTCATCATCATTTTTATTAGCATGGACATCTCGTCTAGGCCCATCATCTCATCTTTTTCTGGTTTCATCCTTGGAACCACTATGATCAACATACTTTCAGAGCTTCCTCTACTTTAGTATTTGATCTATCTCATCTGTCAGCATAAAACACTTATCAGTTATATGGCCGTGGTCTTGGTGGAACTCACACCACTTGCTTTTATCCCTCTTGTGGGGAGGGAATTTAAGCTTTTCTGACCATCTGAGTGCTCTATCATCTTTAATCTCATTCAAGATTAGGTCTGGACTTACTGTTAGTGGGCTGTAGTTGGAAAACTTTCCATCAGTTGATTTATTCTTCCCATCCTTTCCTTTTACTTTTTGATACTTAGTCCTAGCAGATCCCTTCTTGTCCTCTCTCTTGGCTATCGTGGCCTCCTCTGCATTCACGACTCTCACGATTGTAGCCAAAAGTACTTCCATGGATTTAGGAGGATCCTCGGCCAACTTCTAAAGGAGTTTTCCTTTTTTCAGTCCACCCATGAGGGCAGTCGTGGTAATATTTTCTTCATAATCTTTGATCTCAAGCTTTTCTTTATTGAATCATGTAATATAATCTCTTAAAGACTTATTCTTTCCTTACTTTAAATACAAGAGATGGGTAACCTTCTTCTGAGGCTCCATGCTGAAGTAGAAGTTATGAATGAATTCCTCGGCCAGTTGCTTAAAGTTTTCTATGGAGATTTTAGAAGAGAAGTATACCATATATGAGTTGTGCCAGTGAGAGTTCCGAAGAAATTTATGAATATCATCTCATTTGAGACAGAGTATATGTCAACCGCAAACTCATACATCTATGTGATGTATCGAATTCGAACTTCCATCGTACTGGGGAGTGATGACTGTGGGTTTGAACTTTGCAGGACTGGGTAAGCTTGTAACACTCGTTACAAAGGGAGACCCTTCCATATACCCTCTCTGGATGGGGTCTGGACTTTTTAGAAGGTCGTCGATCTTATCTTTCAGCCTTTTGGTTAAACTGTTCCAAGGTCTCTCAGCTACCACAACATTATCTCCCCTTATTCTCTATTGGTTAGGTTAGGAATAGGCTCTCAGCTAGCAATTATCTGACGACTGTTTACTTCCCTCTGCTCTCCCTTTTGGCCTTGCTGGGGTTGACGATTGGCACATCCTTTATCCCCCCTGGATGTCGCAATGCTGCAAGATCTGGAGAGACGGTCTCGTAGGTCTCCCACTGTACTAAGATGGTCAAAGGCTTACCTTCTGCTAAGTTTGTCCGATGATGAAGCCTGGGCTCGACCCTCTCGTATCAGTCGAGTACTATTTCCCTAGTTAGATGGTGCTGGGAGAACTGTATTGCCAGATATTTTGTATAGTTCCCAGCAGTCATCCTCTTCACAATTAAGGTCGTCTGGATTTTCTTGTACCTATTTTTCCAGGCACAATCGCCTGGGGTCATCCACATCTCTTTTCCTATGTTGTCACCGATAATTCTTGTGTAGGGTCAGCAGTAGTCCCCCTTTCACCATATCCACATTGTATTTGTACACTAGAGTGATTATCTCTGTCGCTCTGGCTAAAGGTGATAAATTGTTCTTACATTTTTTATTGATTGGCCACCAGAGAGTGCAAGGTCGCCACCATCAGCCATTTTTGACTGAGATGATGCCTGTGTATAGTTGGGTCCAACACTTGCAAGTATATCATAAGCCATTTCTTATAGGAGAAAGATCAAATAAATTGAATGAGCTGAAAAAGCTTGAGTAACCCAAAAGAGATCTTTCAATAGGATATAGATCCAACAGGGGTGGAACTCGATCACCACCAGATAATCAAGTGAAAATCAAGCTGGAAAATAAGAGGAAGAAGATAAACCTTATTTCCCACAAATGGCGTCAAAATGATGATACCAAAAGATATCAACACTTAAATGTGTAATGGGCTCAAACTAATAAATCTACATAGATTGAGATGATGAATAACAAGAACAATATAGAAAGAGGTGAGAAGAAGAGGATGAACACTAACATCTAAGTGGTTCAGCCATTGACCTACTCCACTATCCAGATGTGTGTGGTTTTCACTAAATAATGAGGCTCTAATGGCCTTAGTTGTACAAATTTCAATCTCCCTCTCTACTTTAAATTATACATAGTTGGGTTAGGGTTTACAATTTTTGGATCCCTTCCTTAGGGAAGGATATGAGTATATATAGTGCCGAGGGTGTGCATTGTTCCCCCAAGATTGTATAAAGCATGTGCATGGCGAAACTTCCAATAAGGAGTGGATACTTGTCCCTAGCACAAGTATGTAATGATGATGTAATATTCCCTCATGTGAGGGGGAGATATTGTTATAACGATTTACCAACGTGGCTCACTGAGACATAACCCACGCGCACATTACCATGCGTGCTCCATACCACGTGCTCTATCAGGTGGCAACAGTTGGTCGTACTGGTTCAAGTCGATATGAGTCATCAAGTAAATCCTCTAATAGAATAGGCCTCAGATCTACTCAATCGAGTATTAATTGAGTCTGCATGCGATTCTTGGCCTTCATGTCATGGACGATGCCGAGGGAAGATAAGAGGAAATTGAGGTCACTGATGCTATCATTTGACTGAGGTACGATCACGGATGAGTCCCTTTGTGGTTGGACCTCGATCGAGACATTATATGCTCTATCTTGATGGTTTGTTAAGGTCGACTTTGGCCGAGTTGATCCTAGATGAGGACGAGGTCATACTTGGGTGTATAAAGCACAAAACATACATTATAAGTTAACAAATATGTGTGTGTATATATATATCGAGAGGGAAGACCTAATATCAAATACTAATATTTAGAAATGAATACCAAAAGATAAACAATTAAGAACCTTAATAAAGGCATCGACCAATAAGTTTTAATCGAGCATACCCAATAAAACCTTTTTTTGTAACAAATGTTTCATCTAGCATATATGTGTGCATCAAAACCACTAGCACTTGTTCCTCTCAGTATTTTGTATCTATCATTGATCATGCCTGAGTTTCGTCTATGTTGTTCATCCCTACAAAACTTGTTCTCCTCATTTACTTAGTGTGAATTTATTCGAATTCCATGTTTAAACATATATTAGTGACGTATTTTTTATGTTTTCCTTATTACTATTTTTTCCTGTGCTTTAGTTCTTAAATTTTAAAAAGGACCCCAACGTGTCCGCAGTGTGCACAATGTGACCCTAGCATGTCCAAAATTAAAAAATAAAAATAAAATTTTGGACACCATATTTGCATGTCATAACACGCGCCCCAGCATATCGTTGACACGTTAGAGTTGGACTTTGACTTAGGGGCCTCGGGAGAGTGTCGGTGCTTCCTAGTTGGTAAAAATCTGACTGTAATAAAAATTAGGATTTGAACTCATTATTATCTATATATATACATAATTTGTCATATAATGAATTAACGACAACTTTGGTGAATATCAGTTGTTCCGTGAGGATAGAGAGGATTGAATTGAAGCAAGACAATCAGATAAGGCAGTAGTGAAAGAGCCAATTATGATTGGGTTAGGTGATTTGATACTTTTTTGTGGTGTTGGCTCGATAATATTCAAAATAATTTGGTGGAACAATTTTGACGCGGTTGAATTGTGACACTAATACTTTTAGTCAAGGTTATGAGGTAATGGGTCTTATACATTGCGCTCTAAATCCCTGGGCTATTTTCTTTTCTTGCCTCCTTGTACTCCAATTTGTTTATATGGTATATAACTTTGATTCCATTATAATTATTAAGTCAGTTGCATACCGATATGGTGATGATTTAATTTTGTGCATGAATTCAGTAGACATGTGATGACTATTTATGGACAAAATATCCCTGGCAAAGTACAATGTACTATGCTCATATGCATTTATTTGCATTTCATTGGTATGAGTGGCTACCCTCTGAGTGAATATAATTTCTGGTTGTGAATCCACTTTGTTGTTCCATGACTTTTGTATTTCCTTTATGTTTTACTCTTGTCGTATTGTATACTTCCCTTATTTTATCTTTCAGTTGTAGGGAGTTGAAGGGACTCGATTGATTAAAGACTTCGAGAATATAGAGGATCCAGTGGATAAATTAATATTTTGTAAATATTTGGAGTAGTTTATAATTTTAACTTATGAGAGAGTAAATTTTAACTCCCTGCCTATTAAAATAACGGGTAGCCAACCTTCTACTGAAATAAAATGAGAGTCTCATATGAATCATTCTTAGCATCATTGTCGAAATTTAATTAATTACTAACCACCTATTAGTTTAAAAGATGTGCCAAATTTTAATCTTTAATTACAATATCAAAAGCAATCAATTCATTACAATCTCATCCACAATAACGAATAGAGATGATCACATCACTAAAGAAGCCTAAATGCGAGAATAAATAAAACCAAGTACCGAATAAACCATCGGTTACAAATAATACAATCATCCAAATGGAACTAAATAAAGTGAATGTAAATAAATTTGATTGAAGGAGAGACATGCCCAATAATGTATGTAATGGAACCTAATCTAATATAGCAATGAAAGAAGCAGCTACTCCAAATCCTGCAAGCCTCCACATCAGCTGCAGCTACGTATCCCTGGAGAGAAGAATCATCCTTGGCGTCCCTGTGGTTAGATACTTGAAAGTTTTTGAAAATATTTGATTTGAGTCAGAGCCCAAAACATTTGAAAATGTTTTGCAAGTGAATAAAATGCAATAATGATAATGTAAATCAATAATCCATATTTTAAACTGGTAGTGCACTCATACGAGACTATACTCACCCCCAACTATATTTCGCACCTAACGTATGCATTTTAACCACCTAGTTATGCTACCCATCTAACTATTCCCATAACATCCTAGGTTCCAAATGTTACCCTATCCCACATATTTTTATAAGATTAGCTATCACGTCTGCTTCACCATTATATTTCTCAATTAGAAATTTATTACTTTATTTCCAATAACTGATGCTAGCAATTTTAACAGTACACACTTAATATTTTAACCCATATATTTTTTTGCACATGCACATACATAATAATATACAACAACAAACATACATATGTCATGTATATTCGTCATCCCTCAGAGTAATAAGTCATTGGATGCGGGTCTCTACAATACTATCATCTTGCAGGGCATACTCACCTCATCCTGGTTACCGGGGGTAGGACTTTCACACCGACTCGATAAAAATCAAGCATATTGGAGGCGCTCGTAGTTCTTCAACAGTGAGTCATAACCATACCCAAAATTACATCACTTCAAATATCAATCACACAAAGCATATAGATGAGGCTATGAACTGGGTTCGATATGTTGTGTTTTGCGCAACCTCCATTGATAGCACTAGAGGGGTATGTTTCACATTAATATCACATACACACACATACACACACACACACACACACACACACACACACACATACATATATATATATATACACACTGCCCATATACCCGTATATATATTCACATAATTCGACTAATCTGTGCCTATCACTCGAAGCACTAGCCTAGCTGAGATGAGTCTAACACTGACTATAAACATTTAATTAACCCTTGTCTAAGAGATTACACACACATATTATTATTTTCGGACATTAAGTCCTTTCTAACCAAATCATATTCTAAGTTACCCGAATTACTGACCAAATTCATTAATTTATATTTCTGAGTGTTATTCGCACCAAAACCACAATTCCTTACCCCGAGTTTTATCCCACTATACCAAGGAAAAATAAGGTCCTTAAAATATTTTTCATAAGTCCTACTTTCATCTACGGACACCCCAAAATATCATGGACCCCAAAGATATTATTAAACTTATTAACAAACAGAACCGGTTTGTCCCTGAACGATGCCCAAGTCGAGGCTACTACTATTGTTACGACTTTTACCCAGATTTTCCTCCCCAAAATGGTTCTATAATTTATCCCAAGGACATATATTATCATACCATCTAATACTAGATGGAATACGTGTATTTGACTATCTCAAATCATCAAAACTGAATATAATCATGGAATTTACATCTTCTTTTTCTAGCATTTCATAAGTTCAAATGAAATCCCAAATTCATAATCAAGATTTCATCTTTTCGATTCAAGTTCGTATCTTTCCCTTAAAGATCAATATATACAATTCTCATTCTTAGTTTCCTTGAACAAGAACTAATTTTCATGTAGGATTCTCCTCTACGAAGATCATAATAACGTCACATATTCATCGTTCTAAAAATCCCCTTTTCCATATAAATCCCACCCTCACGATAAAAAAAGGATAAAAAAAGGCGATAAGCTAAGAAAGTACGACGAATACATGCCCCTAACGGTTGGCATCCCCACATCCTGGAGGAAATTTGAGAAAGAAAAGACCTCCGATGGCCGAGAAAGCTGAAAATGCCAGCGAATAAGAGGGACATAAGCAAGTATTATGAATTTCATAAGGACCATGGTCATAATACATACCATTGTATAACTCTGAAGAATGAGATTGAACGCTTAATTAGGAGGGGAAAGCTGTCCAAGTATGTGGATGGAAGCAGCCGATTAACTCTCGAAGAAGGCAAAGGTAGGAGATGGTCAGAATTGCCCTACCAGAGGACAGTCGACAAGAAAAGGGTGAGGGACGATGACTCAGATGATGATCCAGATCTTCATAAAAAACCCAAAGAACCTATACGCGACGTCTCCATGATAGCCTTAGGCTGCCATGTCATCACCGAAGGTGGATCCAGTGGGGGAAAAGACCCCGTAGAAAGGAACGCCTATCTCAACGAGGCCCAATCTTACGAGCAAACACAGATAAACCTGACGACGGGTTTAGATAAGAAGCCACATAAGGTGAATAAGGACAAGTTAATCGTAAAATTCTCGAAAGACGACCTGTCTAGGTTATTATACCCCCACGAGGATTCTCTGGTCATCATAATGGTCATCCAAGAAGGTCGGGTCGCCAGGATCCTGGTGACAATGAAAGCTCTGCAAACGTGATATTCTACAATTGTTATAAAAACATGAAGCTTGAGGACATATAACTCTCACATTATCAATAGCCTCTGATCGAGTTTTTAGGAGAAAAGGGTGTACCCCCTGGGAATGGTAGAACTGGAAGTTTTGGTCAATATCGACGAAGTCATGTACCTAAAATGGCTGGCTAATGTGGTCATGGTGCGTAAGAAAAATGACAAGCAGAGGATGTGCGTCGATTTTACCTACCTAAACAAAGCCTGCTCAAAATGTTATTTCCCGCTACCACGGATTGACTAGTTGGTCGATGCCATGACGGGCCATGAACTCCTCTATTTCACGGAGACATACACCATCTACAACCAAATTAGGATGACGCCCTCCGATAGAGAAAAAAATGTCCTTTATAACTCACCGAGGTACCTATTTTTATAATGTTATGCCGTTTGGTCTTAAAAATGTAGGAGTCACCTACCAAACGGCAGTGAAAAAAGCTTTTCAGGAAAGGTTAGGGGTTAATATGGAGGTTTTATGTATGATATGCTCACCAAAATCAAGGTGGTAACTGACTAAATTAAAGACCTTGTCCAGACCTTCGATAAATTAGAGAAGTATCAGATAAACCTGAACCCTGCCAAGTGTGTGTTCATGGTTAATGAAGGATTGTTCTGGGTTTTATCATAAATCAGCAGGGCATCGAAGCTAATCCCTACAAGATCCAAACACTACTTAGCATAAAGTCTCCAACGATGAAGAAGTAAGTGCAAAGACTAACCGGGCGAGTAGCTACACTAAACAAGTTTGTTTCCAGAGCCAATGATAAGTTCTTGACCTTCTTCAAGGTGTTACGAAAGTCATTGAAATGGAATATGGAATGCAAAAATGCGTTCATAGAACTGAATTGTTACATGAGCTCCCCATCTCTCTTATTACGACCAGTTATTGGCAAAAAACTCTACTTGTATCTCGTAATGTTCGAATCAGCCATTAGTTCGGCACTAATAAGGAAGGAGGAAGGGGTCCAGAAATCAGTTTATTATACCAGCAGAGCCTATTAGGTGGCCGAGGTTCGATATCTGCAAATGGAAAAATTAGCATTAGTATTGACAGAAACTTCACGAAGGATGAACCGTACTTCCAAGCCCACACTATCGTGATATATACAAACCTGACTCTCTGGAAAATCCTATATAGACCAAAAATGTTTAGTTGGCTTTTGGATTGGGCTATGTAACTGGGTGCATACGATATACAATATGAACCAAGGATTGATATAAAAGGGCAGGTATTCGTGGACTTTATTATAGTGTTCACTTGCGATGAGAAACCATCCGAGAAGACTCCCTTGGGAGAGATTTCAATCCCCAGTAGTAAACTGCCACACCCAGAGGAGACCAAGAGACTAGGTATCACCATGCATACTCTTCAAAGAGAGATATCCCTCAAAGAAGATAAGGAACAGCGTGACGAGTCTTATCGCCAACTTTTTATGTTTGGTAAAATAAAGAAACGGATTTTGGCCAAATATTGTGCAATATGGAAATTATATGTTGATGGATCATCCTGTTCGACGGGAAGCAGCACCGTCATTATAATCGCCACACCTGACGATAAAGATGTAGAATATGCCCTGCATTTCCATTTTAAAGAATCCAATAACAAGGCAAATTATGAGGTCCTTATCGCTAGGCTCAGCCTAGCCTCATCCATAGGCGCCGAACATATTTCAACACATAGAGTTTACCAGTTAGTTGTTAATCAGATATTGGGAGTTTACACTACACCAAATCCTGCAAATGATCACGCCCAGTGGGTCACGGCCCAAGTCTGCGACCAGCTAGTCGCAAATTTGGGTCGTGACCCACTTAATATTTGGCGTGACCAATTTTATTACCACACTAAATTATCCATTCTTTGGAAGTGGTCACGGACTAAATCCCATGAACTTTCACCGTGACCAGGTCGTGACCAGATTGGCGCCAAAATTCCCTCCAAACTGGTCACAAATGGGTCACGCCAAATATTGTAACTCGTAGGAACTGACCCCACAGCTGCGGGACTCCCGGTTTGAGAATACAATGATCATTGGCATATTTCTTGACTTAGGCTTAAAAACATGGCGCTAGATGGTAAAAACTCGAAACAACCCCCGAACGTCCCCGTGGTTAACGACAATGCAATGGCCTAACTGAGGTCACCAATAGGACGATCTAAGATGGGATCAAAAGGAGACTCAATAATGCAAGAGGGAACTTGATTAATGAACTCCATAGGTGCTCTGGGCATACCGAACCACCCTACGAAAAGCCACTGAAAAAACATCGTATATGCTCACCTTGGGTACATAAGTAGCCATCCCTATGGACATAGGGCTCCCTAGCCACAGAGTCCTCAGTTTTGATTCCCCAAGAAGTGCTTTGGAGAGAATACCAGACCTTGATTTGGTGGAATAGGTTAAAGAGAATTCGGCATTGCATGTGGCCACCTACTAACAAAGGGTTACATGCTACTATAACCATCGGATGAAGATGAGCATATTTAAAGAATGGGACTACATCCTCAAGAAAGTAATACAAAAGAACAATAGGCTCAAACCCAATTGGCATGGGTCATACCGGGTAACTAGCATCGTGAGGCCAGGGACTCACCGAATTAAAACTTTGGAGGGCAAACATTTCAAGAACCCCTAGAATTTGGAGCATCTGAGGACGCAATGATATTGACATAGACCCTGAATGGTCAAAATGCTTGGAAAAAAGGTCGTTCTGACTTTTTAAGAGGTATCCCAGTTATGTTGTTCATGTGGCAATCTAAGAGATTCCGTTTAGCAGTCCACCTCGAATATCCCTTAGCAGTTGTGCTGAATTTCTTTTACCCACTATTTTATCAGCCTTGGCTCGACTGTCAAGAATTAGGAAAATTGGTTTATAGAGCACGGGTCTCGATGTATGCGCTGGTCGGTACCTTGGTGGGTGAGTTGCAGCTTATTCTGTAACTTGGGGAATATTAGTATGCTTGGTTAGTTAGCCTTCGAC
Source organism: Sambucus nigra (assembly GCA_949130495.1). Taxonomy (NCBI): domain Eukaryota; kingdom Viridiplantae; phylum Streptophyta; class Magnoliopsida; order Dipsacales; family Adoxaceae; genus Sambucus; species Sambucus nigra. The sequence goes on from CASBWL010000025.1 coordinate 698,018, forward strand.
AGACCTTTTTCTACTTTCCTTGGTGGCTCCTACATCAAGTTGAATGGGAATAGATCATGACTTCCCGTATTTTGGACTTCTTCCCCGTAGAGGATTTGATGGAAGGCAAGCACATGTGGTTGATCTCTTTGTGGGAAAATCGTCGGCCATCGACTCACCCTTCATAATCTCTTGGCAGGGTTTGACAAGTTTCTAGGGATGACATAAAATTGCTGTAGAGGAGGGTAGTGGCTAAGATGTTGGTCGAGGAGACCGGTTAAAGATAGTTTACCATGTTTGACACTATAGAAGGGGGGATAGTGGTTTTCCCCAAGATGGTTCAAGCTTATCGTTCCATGGAGTGCCTTCGATATACTATCCAGGTAGGAGAAGTTTGGGGGACTCAAGATGTAGATGATAATGAGGTTGGTTCTTCTAGTAGCTACGAGTAGGGATTTCCGTGAAGCTAGTGTTTATTTTTGAACTTTTGAGTGTTTGTTTATGTTTGGGTAGCTTATTTTAGGAATAGATTGGTTTGGTTTGGTTTTTAGGACGATTAAGTTGCCAGGGAAAGTTTTTTGACTCCCTACGCTGATAGTTCGTGTAATCGCACTGAAAATTTTCAAAATGGAATAAAAAATGAATTTTGTTATATTGTTTTGCCTCTTGATGAGTTTTACATTTGAAATATCTATACCAATCTCTAGGTCACACATAGTCCTTTTATTCATGTAAATGATAAAAGGAACTGTCATTCTCGAATATAAGAAAATAATAGCATTTTGGGAAAAAGAAGGGAACCTTGCCCATGTGGAGCGTATGAGCTGGCTACATACCACTAGGGTTTTGAAAATTTTCCGAGTTACATTTTGAAAGACAATTTTTTTTAGAGGATTAGGCCCCACATAGTTCTAAGTAAAGGGAAATGAAGATTTTTAGTATTATTATTTCTTTAGAATAGAAGGGATACGAGAGGAATCGTATTGCGTTGAGATTTTGGACTACGGGTAGAATTTCTTGAGACTTTCTAGGTAGACTGGACGCGCCATCTCTTATCCATTAAGGTCAGTGAGCATAGCGACGCCATCGAATAGGATCTTCTTCACGACGTAGGGGCCACTCTAATATGGCTTGAATTTCCCTCTGGGGACCCAAACGGATTCTACGATTTCTTTAAGGGCTAAATCCCCTTCTCAGACACCATGGTCCTTGACTCCTTTGCTGATTGATCGTGCTATTCAGTGATGGTACCTTTATATATGATATAGAGCCTTTAGTCTCCTTTCATCCAATAGTGATAACTCATCAAGATGGCTCTGATGCTAGTCTTCTTCACTGACTTTACTTTTAAGCATGACGCGTAATGAAGGTATTTTTAGCTCGACATGTAGAACTGCTTCCATTCCGTATACCAGAGAGTAAGGGGTAGCCCAAGTAGATGGTCGAATTGAAGTAAGGTAGCCCCAAAGGGAGTAAGGGATCCGATCGTCCTAATCTCGATAACTTTTGGTCATCTTGCAGATGATTTCTTTGAGGTTCTTATCAACGGCTTCAACTGCACTATTAGTTTAAGTTCGATAGGGAGAATATTTGTGTATTTGGATCCCATACTCATCGACTAATTGTGTAACTTCTGCCTAGAAATATAAATCATTATCTTATACTAGCTCGTGCGGGAACCCGTATCGATAAATGATATTTTTTTGAATGAACTTGGCTACCTTATTGGCATTTAGAACTGTGCATAACTCGACTTCTACCTATTTGGTGAGGTAATCAATGGCAACCAAGATGATTTCATGCCCGTTGGAGGCTTTAGGTGTAACTTTTCCTGATATCGATGCCCCATATCGAAAACGGCTAGGGAGAGGTCATGCTGTATAATCCTCGCTGAGGCAAGTGCTGGAGATTGGAAAACTATTGGCATTTAAGATATCTTCGAACATAGGTGGTACAATTCGGAACCATGGTAGTCTAATAGTAACCCATGTCGGATGATCTTCTTGGTGAGCATATGTCCATTCATGTGGGGTTTTCATTCCCTGTGGTGGATCTTCTGCATCATGTCTTCAATGTTAGTCCCTACGATATAGTGCAAATGGGTTCCATCGAAGAGTTGCTCGATAATGTATTGCTGGATGACAGATAATGTATTGGGTAACCAATTTGCGGAGAGTTCCTCGATCTTTCTTGTTAGAATCTTGTGGGTAGTTACCGATCTTGAGGTCGTACCAAATATTGTAATACCAGTAATCAATCATATCGAAGTCCTCTTTTTTGATATGCTTAATGTGGTAGCAGTGTGTTGGTTTAGCTTATTTTTGGACTATGAAAAGGGCCATCATTATTCCTTCTGGCATATCGACCATGGAGGCCATGGTAGTAAGGTCATCGGTTAAGCTCTTTCTTGCTTGAGTTAAGGAGTGGAAGGTGATGTCTTGGAATTGGGAGGCCAGTTTTTCTAGGTAGGCATGGAAGGGTAAGAGTCTCTCATCCTTAACTTTCCATCTTCTAAGTACCTGATCGATGATGAGGAATGAATCCTCGTAGACATCTAGGCATCAGATTCCTTTCTTGAGATAAAGCTTGAGGCCTACCGTGCATGCCTTGTATTCGATTATGTTTGTGGTGTAGGAAAAATCTAGCTTAATGGCAATGGGAGTATGACAGTTATCAGGGGCGATTAGGAGTATCTAAATGCCATATCCTTTCTTATTGGAAGCACCATCAAAGAAAATTTTCCACTGGAGATATTTTTGGGAGGTACAAAGGACTCATAAATCCAAACATCAACTTCTTCCATAGGGTAGTCATCAAGGTATTCAGATATGGATCTTTCTTTCATGGATTTCTACATGACATACACAATATAGAATTCAACTAGCACCATCAACCATCGGGCCATTCAGCTAGACAAGGAAGATTTCTCAAGCAGGTATTTGATAGGATCCATTCAGGATACAAGTCTAATGAGATAAGCGATCATGTAGTGTCGTAATTTTTGGATGACTTAAACAAGGGCAATACATGCTTTCTCCAAGTCAGAGTAGCTGACTTTATAGCAGGCCATGTTATGACTGGCGTAGTAAAGGTCCCTTTCTTTACTAGATTCTTCAATGTATTGGGCTAACATAGCCCTAACTGCAGTGTCTGTTATGATCAACTATAGGACTAGGGGTAGACCAGGTTGCGGTGGCATGAGTACCGATGGTCGGGTTAGATAATTCTTGATTCGGTCCAAGGCATTTTGATAGGCTTTGTTCAAGATTTTGGTAGTCTTTTCGAAGGAGTTTGAAGATGGGTTCACAAATGGAAGTCAACTAGTTGATGGACCGAACGATATACTATAATTTTCCTAAAAATCCCTGAACTTCCTTCTCTATTAGGGGTGCTGGCATTTTGCCTTCAGCTTTTAATTTGGCAGGATCTGCTTCAATCCCCTTCTCGCCAATCATGCATCCTAAAAATTTTCCTTTCATAATGTCAAAGACATATTTCTGCGGGTTAAGTCGCATCTGGTATCATCACAGTCGTTCAAAAAACTTTTTGAGAGCTTAGACTTGATGATTATATCATCTACGTAGACCTCGACTTATTTGTGTATCAGATCATGAAAGATGGTTGTGGCAACCCTCTAGTAAGTAGCCCCTGCATTTTTTAGACCAAATGGCATAACGGTTTAACAGAAGGTTCCCCAAGGAGTGATGAATGCAGTTTTTTCTTGATGATCAGGGTGCATCTCGATCTAATTGTATCCGAAAAACCCATCAACAAATGACTTAAGAGTGTGACTGGTCGTGTTATCCATAAGCATGCCAATATTGGGCAACAGATAATCATCCTTAGGAGAGGCGTTATTCAAATCTCAATAATTAATGCACATATGAATCTTCCCTCCTTATTTCGGCAAGGGTACAATATTGGCTAACCATGTGGGATATTCGATCATGCAGATAAAGCCTACATTCAACTATTTGACCACTTCTTTCTTAACCTTGACCGAACATTTGGTGCAGAGTTTTCGCAGTTTCTATTTGACCATCTTGAATTTTGGGAGAATTAGAATCTCGTGTTGAGTTATTTGGGGATTAATGTCGATCATATTATCGAAGAACCATGCAAAGACGTCCAAAAAAAATTTCAGCAATTTTTTGAGTTGCATACTCTTTCTCATCAAGTGTAGCCCCTATCATAATCTCGCGTAGTTAACTAATAGAACCGAAATTAATAATAACAGTTTCATTTTCATTAATTTGATTGCAGTTATATTATTTGTTATTAACCTTATTTAGATCAGTTATTCATTTGCAAAATCATCATCATCAAGTGTTTGATTCGAATCAAGATAATTAATGTCAGGCACAAAAAGATACTCAAAATCCTCTTTTATTTCATTTTTAGGAAATAAAACATTGATAACCTCATCAAAGGAGGTCTCAATTGCATTGTGATCAAAATAGGGAGGAATAACAGAAGAAGAGGAAATGGGATAACCATCTGAGTTGGGTTGCATTTCGGCGGGTGGAATTGGTATAACATACCAATTCAGGAAAGATGCATCAGTAGATTTGATCAGGAGGGATAGATCTGTTGATGTAGTGCTTAAGCGGATCATGCAGAGTGTTAGCCCCAGTGTCTGAAAGTTGAATGAATCCTTGAAGTTACTTCCCTCAAAATCTCCAGTAGAAGCTATAGTCTTCTCAATTAGTGGTTGCACATGATGATGAAAACTTTTGGCCCATGAGTAGATATCGTGGAAGAAGATCTTTATTCCGAGTTTCATCATCGTATCCACATGATCATACCATGATTCGAGAAAATCACAAAAGGGGAAATCTTCACCCTCTTTGATAAATCTTACATTCAAGTAATCCCTAGATATAGTCTTGGTACTTTCTAGCTTTCTCTTCAACCGAGGTTGGTGAAACATTCTTAGTTCTTCTGATAATGGTTGAAAGCCCAAGCCACATGGAGGAAAGGACTTTTTTAAAACTATGGGTCCCAGTATCCCCTGCTGTCATCATCCCATCCCCAGTTCGGGCATGAAGTGCATATTCTTGAATATTTGTATTATGTTGACATTACTATGAGGGTTGTGCTTTCGATTGAGTCTATCATTGAAATCATATCCTTTCAGAGTGGGAGTGGTTCAAATCGGAAGCCACACAAAATCATATCATTCTCTCTATGTTGTATCTCTAGTACCGAGTTATAGGTTCTTGCATTCTCAGTGTTATCATCATCTACTAAGATAGTGATGAGCTGCCCATTAGCGAAGAACTTCAGTTTCTAATGGAGAGAGGAAGATACCCCCTTGATACTATGGAGCCATGGTCGGCCGAGAATTTTTTTAAAACAAGTCGGTATGTCAATGACTTGGAATTCACTAACTGGATTTATAAGGCCAGCCCCTACTGTAAGCTTTATGGATCCCATCACCTCTCGTTGAGTATTGTCATAAGCACACACCGTGATAGAAGTTAGAGCATGGCCTCTTAATTTTAATCCCAAGTAGTTGAGGGTTCTTAATGAGAAAATATTAAGTACAGGTCCATTATCGATAAGCAAAAGCAGGACGGTCTTTCCCATGACCTCGACAGAGATATTGAAATCATAGTTGTGATTTGGACCAAACTTAGGTATTTCTTCCTCAAAGAAGGAGATTATTCTAGTAGAGGTTACCAATTCAATCATATTCATGACTTTTTCTGGTGTGGTGGAAGGAGGGACTGTGGGCCCGGTAAGCATTTTAGTGTAGCTGGGAAGACATAAAGAGTCCCCACAAAGTGATATTAGCTTGAGGTTTCTTCAACTGATTGAGTATTTTGATCTCCTCGAGAGTCCTTTTTGGCATGGGGATTTCCTTGACGATTCCCTTTCCTTTATCGATCATTGATCATTGAGGATCTTGTCATATGGTTCACAAAAGAGGGGAAATAGAAACCCTAATTCTTTATTTATTTTGGGTTATTCGTCCACTTTGTTGATCTCTCCTATAAGATCTTCAAATGAAATCATTCCACATATACTTACTATTGGGCTAGTATTTTATGTGCTTTGCTCTTTATCTGAACTATCGAATTTGTCCCCCCATTCGGTGGCAACGATGTCATCCTTTCACGAGAAGTCAATGCATTCTACAACCTTAACGACCTCTTCATAAATATCATCTCATTCAATGAGGATATGCAGAAGTGGAGGGACCAGATGACCTTGTAGTTTCAAAGCAATAAGTAGCTTAGAGATACTGTAAATTTCACCGGTTTATCAGAACAAGTCTGCCATAATCTGGATGGCATCATCTAAAATGACTTCATCAACGGGTACCATCTAATTATCTGACTCTCGAGCCCACTTCCGATCTTCCAAGAATAGTACACTGAATTTTTTGCAGTCAAAGATCATTTCTGAGGGAAATTTCAGCCCAGACTTTAGGAGTTAGTTCAGTACCGCTAGCAATTCCATATCTTTTCCCCCGGAACGAGTATGGACGATAATATATGCTTTTATAAGAAGCGACAGGGCTTGATCGGTAAAATAGGTAGGATGTAGGAGAAAATATGGGCAAACTTTGAGGGGTTTAGGTGAATATATGGGCATGGTGGGAGATTTACTGGGTATAGTTTGGGTAAATGGTTTGAATTTTGGGTGTTCTTCGAGGAAGATGGCATTTTCATGATTAGGAAGCGGATGGCTGGTGGTGTTTGGTTTTGGATTAGCTGGTGGGGTGATAGTACCCCGATCAATTAGACCTTGGATTATATTTTAGAAATGGAAGCATTGGTCAGTGATATGACCAACAGTTTGGTGAAAATCATAATGGGCATCAAGTTTGAAATTTTTAGAAAACGGGTTTGGTAATGGACAAGTGTCCAATTACTTGATAAGATTTCATCTCAAAATGTCTTCTTAAACTTTGGAGAGGGGAGCGTGAATCTCGGTGTATTCTTTTCTGACTGGGTTAGGGAGGTTTTCTGGTGCCCATAAAGTGGCAGGCTGAGAGATATTATTGATGGTTGAAACTGTGGTACTAGAAGGCTTCTCATACTTTCTAGGGGTAAACTGCTCGAATACTTTCTTTAATCTCCACTCCTTCTTCCCGGAGGGCTGAAAAATATGGGTAATACTGTCCTCCTATCATTTCTCAAACATGGGGTGGGAATTTCTTCTTCACAATAATGACTTGATCCTCTTCGAAAGGCCAATTGGTCATGGTGGCTCCTTTTTCTCTTCTTCTCGCTATGAAGTTACTAAGAGTTTTCTCGAGATTATATTTGAGAAGATTTAAATCACGACGTGTAACCTTCAATTCCTCATTATACTTGTACTGCGATATAATTTAACGGGTAACATCCTCCGAACTACGAATTCTGGATTCTTAGAGGGATAGGAACTAGTGAAGAGCACTATCCTTCAAGGTTAGTTGGAACATCTGAGCCATTATTTCCTCGGAAGCACCAAGGAGAGTCATAGTCCAGTGTTAAGTTTGGAGATGAACAATTAGGGGCCTTCTACCCCCGAACTTCTCAATGTTGGTCATTTTAAACTTTTTCGGAAGCCTTGATTTAGGGTAAAGAGACATATGGGTGTAATACATGTAGTTCTCGGAGATTCGAACTTGGTCAAACTTCTTGCTCAACAGTTTAAGATCCTCCTTAACCTTGTTCAAATCTTCTTCCTTCGAATCAACGGTCACGAGCAGGTTAGCCCCTAGATAGGTAAGATTTGGCATAGGGAGCTAAGTTGGCGGTAGCCCGTTGGTAGGAGGGGTACGTGGAGCGTGATGATATTCTTCAAGGACCTCAATAGGCTCAGGTGTGGGAAAACTCATAGCGCTAGGGAAGAGAACCACGGGTTCTTTAGGAATAGGGAATCAGTTTTACTGCTCCTCATGAACCTCGGTTTGAAGGTTATCAATATTTGTTGTGAGTTGGGCAAGAATCGTCATCAAATCAGGTAGCACATTCGGTACTTAGTCTACGTTATCCATGGAAAGCAGGCGAAAGTGGATTCTGAACTCAGAGTAAGTATCCGGAGAACTAACGGAGCTTCGAGACGATTCGACAAAAGATCGAATCCAATAGGGAGCCTGACCAAGGTTCGGGTATGAGATCGACCCGAGAAGGAAAATGATTTCTAATTTATTTTTGAAATAGAAGAGGGGAAAACTTCTATCATGGGAGGAAAATGTTTTCGATATTTTTGGAAAAAAGGACAAAATATTTTTGGTATATTTTTTATAAAGGGAGGAAGGAAAGTGTTTTTGGACATTTATGATAAAAGGAAGTAATTTTTTTTTGGTATTTGGATAAAGGAGGGAAAAATAATGTTTTTGACACTTTTGGTAAGGAAGGAGGAAAAACGAGAGAAAGGTCTCAGCATGATTACTACTATTATTTTGTTTTCACTTGTATTAGGTTTGTTAAATAAAAAATAAATGTCGGATGGGACCTGAGCCTGAGAAAATTGGGATTGAAAAATATGTAAAACATGGTTGGAATTGTTTCCAGCTCATGGACAGGTTCTTGTTTTGAAAAGGATGAAATCATGCAAAAATTTGGGCGACATGTCGACACATCATTTCTGTAGAGTTTCGGGTAGTAATTGGTAAACTAAATATGAGTGCCCTAGGTTTGATGCCTATATGAGATTATGCATTTGTTGGGTTAACGGAAAGGTTCCCCCCTTTGGCATGACTTCCACGATATACGTATTTCTTTTTGGGGCAATCACTACGCGTGGACAAGCCATTTGATATACCCGAATGTACGTGAATTGCCTCACTATATACCACATGGGACAGTACTTGTGAGAGCGAATTTGATATACTCAATGTACGTGTATGAGTTCCTTACTATATAACTCCCGTCATGACTTTGGTCAAGCAGTATGATGCGGGGGGAACCGTTTGATATACGCCGAATGTACTTGACCAATGGAAGGTGATAGTCATATTGCTTAGGCTAATTGTGACCTGCCGGACCAGCGCCTATCACAAAGTGACCCCCTAGTTACGGGACTAAATTTGGTTAATAGCCATGCTCTTTGGTGATGTAGTGTGAAAAATGAATGATTATTGATTAGTATATTATGGAGAGAGGATTTTATTTGGCATGATGATCATTCTACTAATAGGGAAAAATGTACAAGTATTATATGATAAGTAAATCTAGCATAGAGCATAAATATTACACTAAGTATGGATATGTGAGAGTGTGTGATGTGTGACTATCTATGAGTGAGTGTGTGGTAGTGAACCTAAGCATAGATCAACTAGAAGTGGTGTGTGATAAGTATGAGTGAGCATGGATATATACAAGTGTGATAAGTGGAGGTGTGTGCTAGTGACACGTAAGCATGGATATTCTAAGTGTTGTGTGCAACATGTGGGTATAAGTGATCCTACGTGTAAGTAGTGTGAAGTGTACACAGAGAGTATCTACAAGTGTGTGAGTGAAGAGTGATATAAGCATGGGGTAGATATATACAAGAAATAATAGAGAGAAAAAGGGAACATACAGGTAGGTGCATACACACGTAAGCAGAAAATGATACCACCCATGCAAACAGAGTCTAAGCCTCTTATGATAAATAGATCCTCCCTAAAAGAGTCGCCACTGTGGCCATCCCTTCCTTCCAAGGGGGGAGGAGTGAAGGTCTCATGCCCTTTTTCCTCTAGGAACGCTTCAGTCATCGTCGATGTGGGGTAATGTAAAGAGATGGAGTCACCAACCTATTTTTCATAGGCTTTGACAGACCGACATCAAAGACAAACTGATGCCTACAAAACCAATAGTTTAGAGGTTTGGGGGCTAAGTTACGGAATAGGAAGGTGTTAGTCACCCATCCAGCCCTTTCGGTCTCTCTGGGCTTGTGTTATTATTTTCCTCAATTTTTTCTTAAAGTGTGTGTGTGTGTATATACATAAATGGAGATCGGAATCTCCCAACTCATATCATGGAAAAGATAGAGTGAGGTCATCCAAAGGAATTTTCCCAAAATAATAATTAGAAAATACGATGTATATGTTTATGAAGATATTGATCATTATGATGGAACGATAATATTTGTTAGATAAAATGCCAATATGAATCACAAGTATGATATATATGAGTAATGTATAGATAAAAAGGATGAAAATGCAAGAATGCAAAAATTGGACTCGAGTATCGGGTTTTAGCTCAAAACGCCTATGTAGCCTATAAAGGCATCAAAGTCCATGTAGTTTGTATGAGTATAACGGTCGGATTTATTCCATAGATTCCAATTGGGAGTTTTTTATATATGTGTGTGTAGAAAGTTATTTTAGCTTTGAGAATATGTGGTGAATAATCCCGTTGGAATGTATAGGTGTAACCCTCTTTTTCTTTGTTTTGTTTTTTTTATAGAAAATAAAGTATGTGCAATATAACTAATAAATGACGAGGTGTTAATGTGTATGAACTAAAGTAAAAACTAGATTAAGATTTTATGTAACTAATGTGAAAAGTAAAGAAGTTTAAAGAGAGAGGAGAATATTTGGACTGTCTTTGGAGAATTGAGGCTTGATCTTGATCCTTGATGAGCTCCTTTGAATGTTAGGATGAATGTTGGATGACAGAGAAGGAGATTTTGCTAAATTAGGTACGAAAATAATGGTGATGAAATATGGAAAGGAATTTCATACAATGAAGCTTCGTTGATCGCAAGAGAATATTATTGATGAAGGTTTCTATATAGAGCACTCCTAGGATTTATTTTTTGCAATGTATCTATATAGACCTTCATCTAGTTGGACTTAAATTTTGACAAGATTTTTTTTAATTAGGGTGAGTCTAGTTACCTTCGCCAAGCTTCCTACTGAAGTCGACCCCAAATTAACATTATCATTCCGATCTCCGATTTCATCCATTCATGAAAAAGGTTGTCTCTCACACCCTAATAATACAACCCATAGGATTATTCACTTGCACCACATTGGATAGGACATTGCATATAATTTTATCATGTCTATTGATTGTGTATTGTTGTGTTAATTTTTTTTTTAAAAAAAACAGTTTAAAATTTAATTTGTAATTTATGTGATTAAACATTTTTGTAAAAAAAAAAAATTTCAGAATTAAATTTTGAAGTTAAAAATATTTTTAATTAATTTGTATATATTAATTTTTTTTGGTATCATACGACGTGGTGTCCGGGACAGCTTACGCGCACCTCGACTAATCCCCGCTCGTAGTGCGTAGCTTCTGCTAGCAAAGCATTATTTTGACAGTGTCGGGGATCGAACTGCGGACCAAACCCAATCCACCCCTAATACTATCCCAGTGGCAGCCTTATACCACTGGGCCAAGAGTCTTGGTTATCTGTATGTATTAATATATGTTTATGTGCATACTATTTTATATATGTAGTATTATATATGTACGATATTATAGTATTATATGAATGTTAATGTATGGTATTATATTATATACATGCGTGGTAATTTGCTAATTAATTTGATGACATGTGAGATGCGTGGCCATATATATATATATATAACACCCCGTAATTTTGAGGATTTAGTATTTAATTATTTTTGGGAGAAAGAAAATTATTTAAATTGGAGAAACCTAAATTTATGATTTGGAGAATTTATTTGAATGGGAAGAATTAATTATTTTTGGCGACTTTAAGTTTAATTGTTCAATTTATTGTGTGTCGCATTTTTGAGGTCAAAATTTGAGAATGTTATAAATTATTTCGGATGACAATTTTGAGTGAACGGTTGAGTCCGGAGGGGTCGATATAGTCCAAAAAGAGTATCCGGGGGTAGTAATCGGATCTCGGACTATTTTTGCGCATAGTCGAGCCCACACGGGGGATTTGGGACATTTCAATTAGGCCCATGTGACCAAAAATGGGATTAGGGATTTTAAACCTAATTGAGGGAGTGTTGAACGGAAGTTGACACAACTCTAAACCTATAGCTTGAGCGGAAATTAGGGGAACGAAATCATGAGCCAATTGGGGATCTTTTGGAGTCAAATTACAGGATAAAGTGAGTGTTCGTCATCAACCATCCTCTGAACCAACGGATCAGACTCTACGAACAATCATAGGCAAGTGTTTAGGCATTGTGATTCTTAAAATAGGTGATAACCAATTCATATTATGGTAGGTGTATATGAAAATCCATTTTCGGTGTGTAACCATAATTGAAAATGAATTTTTTCTAAATTAGAGTAATGGATAGATTTAATTACTCAATGGATGCTAAGTTATGAATTGGGACTATTGAGATTGGATTGTAGGGTGAATTACAATATGTATTGGTGATTAATTTGACTAAGAATGATGAGGTTGAATTCGGTAAAACGAGACCCGAGTTAAAAACCCAAATTGGATATACCCAGAGTTATATATAAATTTGATGATAAATTAAGGTCTCTAGGATGCTTATAACCCTTTTCTTATGTGGAGGTATCGTTAGTTATGCTTGGTTTAGAACAGGGGAGGAGATAAAACCTTGGAGAAAGTCATCAATGGCGAAACAGAAGGTCGGAGAAGGAACAGACCTATTCGATCGATCGATTGATGGAAAGGATCGATCGATTGATGGTCCTAGATTTTGGCAGATTGGCTAGTTTAATATATAAGGGGAAATTAATTTAAGATTTATTCCCCTACTTTTTATTTAGTGATGAATGCATATGTAGAACATATTCCTTAGCAATTATAAGGGGATATAATTGGATTTAGGAGGGTAATGATTGGATGTCTCAAGGGATGAATTTGGGAAATAAATTTTAGTATTAATTTCAGACCGAGGGAAAAGGTTCGGGTATTCTAGTTGAGTGTCACTACATTATAAAATGAATTGAGGCGTAATTAATTAATTAGGGGGCAGAATATAGAATCGGGTATTAACGATGGTACAAGCCAAGTGAGCAAGTTCGGGTATATTGGTTGGGCGACACCAAATATTAAATTAATTGATGAGTAAATTAATTAAATTAGAGTTAGACTATAGACTCGGGAAGGTAATAAATTAATTAAGGAGAAAATTAATTAATTGAGTCGGACCATAGACTCGAAAATATATGCAGGCTAGTGTTACGGGTTTTAGTACACAGTGAAGCCGAGATTTATATTATATATATATACGGTGTGGTGATAGTATATATATATATATATATATATATATATATATATATATATATGTATGTACTTTGTGTGCGGTGTTAAATATCTGTGGCTGGATATTTAATTAAATTTGCGTACTCTAGTGCTATTAAGGGAGATTGCGCGATATGGGTGAATCCCCTAGCTTGAAGAGTAGGGCGAGTATATTCCCAAGTAATAGCTTACATTATATGGGTGAGGGGCTTATCTCACTTTCAGGTAGGAAATATGATCGCCTACAATGTTTATGTTTTTGGCCCAGTTCGCAAGAGAGTTCGACATGGGGTAACTAGGTTAAGTGAGCACACCTGGTATAATATCACTTTAGAGGAAATCATCCGACGAGGGTATACTCGGAAGGATGGATATACATAGGACACATGTGTGGATGTTGTGGTATAGTTACGTATAGAAAATTATAGAAAATTATATACGGGTAATAAATACATGTTGCGAGAATGAATGTACTTTATATAACTAGTGAGACCGTCATATAGTTTATGTAAAAAGGATAATTTATGGAAGACAAGCATGGGATTGTTGTATTATAAATTTTACGTATATGTTGGAAAAAATATTATATACGGCATTAAATACATAGGTGAGAAATTGTATTTACTTATATAACTTGTATCACGATTATATGTTATTATTTAAAAGTGAATTAATTAAGTTAATGTGATAGATCACAAACCATGGATAATAATACTCGGTTTAGAGTAGATTGGTAAGGGAGAATTATACCAGGACTAGTTGGACGAGATAGTACAACTAGGTGGGGTTAAGGAAACCGTTAGGTGTGCACATTAGTGGAGAGTGAGTATATCCTCAAGAGAGTGCGACACTAACTTAAATATGAAGCGCATTCATGTATTTTAAATTACTGTAGTTAATTAACTTGCTAAATATTTTCAAAATGTTTTGGCCTCTAACCCTTGCTATAAAATTATTTTCAAAACCTTTTAGGTATCCAGCCACAGGGACGCCATGATTTATATTCTATTCCAGGCACACGGAGCTGTGGAATATGTGAATGTTAACAGGATCTTGGATTAGATGCATTATTCATTCTTTCCTAGCGTAGGAATCATCTATCAGTTCCAGTTTTACTTAGGGCTTGTTGCCCAGACTTTTCGGTACAATTTTCATATTCATTTATTCAGTTGTTGAATGATTGTTGTTGGACTATTTACTTTAGTGGCGATAGTTTATTCGGCAAACAGTTTAATTATTTATTGAGTTGATTTAATTCAGTCGTTGTGTATGACTCATATGATATTCCCGCATGTTATTATTTTGTTTATAAAAAAAAGATAAAAATTTGGCACCGGCTTTTTAGAATACTAGGTGGTTAGTAGGTTTTTAAAAAGGTTTTCGACAGTTATGCTAAGAATGAACCAACTGGGATTCCTGTTTTAATTTGATATAGGACTGATCACCCGGGGTGTCACAGATGGTATCAGAGCATCAGGTTCTAGTATCCTTAGGATCTGTGCATCTTTTCACGTTTCAGCTTAGCGTTTCTTGATATAGAGCCCTATCATAGGATTGTTTTATTTTTATACCTATGCATATTTACGTTCTTCTGCCAATCATTTTATTTTAATGGTGAACTTCTACGATTCAATTCTGATTTTAGATGTTGTCTAGGAGAGAGAGAGTAGCTAGGGCAGTAGGGGGAGATGAGACTAGAGAGGCTCATCAGGAGCCAGAGTTATTGTAACAACTTCCAGAAATGATTTCGGCTGCATAGGTGACCGAATTAGTGGTAGGGGAAGTGAAATCGGCAATGACAAGATAGTTTCCATGAGATCAGCCACAGTTATTGCTGGTACTAGATGTTTAGGACCACCTAGGTCTGTCGGAGTGGCAGCAAGTACGAGAAGTCTTTCAAAAAGGCCATCCACAAGAGTTTCGAGGGGGTTCAGATGTGGTGCTAGTATGTCAGTGGAACATAGATATTCATCATCACCTACGCATGGTAGATTGCAATGAGGTGCGGAAGAAAATGGTAGCCACTTTTAGGTTAGCGGGAGCAACACTACAGTGGTGGGAGTCGATCACCACAGTTGAGGAAAGGGATACATTAACTGTTGCAGAGTTTTGGGTTCGGTTCGATCGCCATCATTTCCCTCTAGTAGTTGAGGCTAAAATGAGGAGAAAATTCAACGAGGTGACTCAGGGGGACCGTTCAGTGGCCAATTACGAGGAAGAATTCACTAGTTTGGCAAATTTTATACTGGATGATGTAAGCAACGAAGAGATATAGAAGTCTAGGTTCATGGATGGGTTAGTCTGGATGATCAAGCAACATTTGATTGGTAATACCGCATTAGAAGCTTATACAGATGTCGTTAATGCGACACTCATGCACTGCCAGGAATATCGCTTCCACATGGAAGAAAGCATGAGGGGAGTGGAACCCAGACAGATGGATAAAGCATGAGGGAATAATACAAGTGGGGTATCCCAGCTGTAGACAGGGGGACATCAGGGGGAGGATTTCCGACAAGGGAATCAGGCCAAGCGATTTAGATCTGGGGGCTATCGACAGGATGCCCAGGACTTCCGACAAGGCCAGCAAGGAAAGGATCAGTGGCAGGGTGAATTTATTAGTAGGTGTTTCATTTCTGGGGAAGAGGGACACGTGAAGAGATATTATGCTAAGCAAGGCAGGGATCAACTACAGGACGAGGTTCTGGATATACAGCCACTACAACAAGTCATGGGTGCGTTCGGGCAGGGGGAAACCTCTCAGGAACCCGAGGATCTTCCATTGCATCTAGAGTATGGAGGTAATTATATTTTTATCCTATGGGCATGGGGTATGTTTTGAATGACAGTGAGGGTGTCACAATATAAAAAAATTATTTTCACTAGGGTTGTCGAATTTAATGGGAGGGATGACTATAGCAACCATATTACATATATATATTTCTGTGGTTGATTTATTTAGTGTTAACCCCGAGAGAGTGGAGTGTACACAGAGAGAAGGTTTGAATTGTATGAGGGGTCACTACTTTCAAAATTATGAGAATGGGTGAATAATTTTCCAAGTATTGGCTGGATAGTGATGGATTTGAACTATTGTGGATAGTGAGGGTAAGTTTTGGTGTTCGCGACATCAGGGTAAGAATGAATTTTACTAGGTGTCACCTGAGAGGGCGTCTAGACTATATATATGTGTGTATATATGTTGTATTGTGTGGTGCGATGGACACATAACGAGGCCTTGTGTTCTCATACTTTATCCCGGTAAGTAGGGGTATCTACTGAAGTGAATCTGGGTGGTTAGATTTATTTTCAAGAAGGGAGAGATAGCTCGGGGTTGATTTTGTGCAAAAACTAGTGATAGTAAGGGCGTTGTATTTTATGTTGTCTTTTGTATCATAAGAGTAGGCGAGTATACTTTTGTGTTGAGAGACAAGTATTTGGGGGTACGTGTTATGGACTATGGGTCTAACAGATCTCAATGACCGACAATGTTAGGTAGTAGTGTATCGGGAGGTTCCTTATTTGGATTTCTCTTTGCGAGGTCTCCCAGGCATGAAACTTAGCGCGACGTTTGAAGTGCAAAGATGTTTGGTCCTTAGTACATGGGTTGGGTACCCCGACTATTATTCATATATGTGATATGACTACGGGCTGGAAGTTATATTACGGGTTACGGCTAGCGTAGTCGGGTAACTTTCATGAGGTTAAGCACGGGGACATGGTTTATCGGCACCTTGGTTAATTAGGGAAACTTTCATTCCATTAATCATGGGTACAGGGTGTATGGGAGCCCTGGTTAATTAAAATGTATATTTGTGTAACTCTTAGTTAGAAACGGGAGAGATAGATGCAACGATCTTAGAGTCACAGGACTATAGAGTGATATTCGAAGCTTGGAGCACTAAGCTTACCTTAATTTCGAGGACGAAATTCCTTTGTAAGGGGGGAGCATGTAACACCCCGTAATTTTGAGGATTTAGTATTCAATTATTTTTGGGAGAAATAAAATTGCTTAAACCATAGAAACCTAAATTTATGATTTGGAGAATTTATTTGAGTGGGAAGAATTAATTGTATTTGGCGACTTTAAGTTTAATTGATCAAATTATTTTGTGTCGCATTTTTTAGGTCAAAATTTGAGAATGTTATAAATTATTTCGGATGACAATTCTAAGTGCACGGTTGAGTCCGGAAGGGTCGATATAGTCAGAAATGAGTATTCGAGGGGTAGTAATCAGGTCTCGGGCTATTTTAATTAGGCCCGTGTGACCAAAAATGGGATTAGGGGTTTTAAAACTAATTGAGGGAGCGTTGAACGATAGTTGACACAACTCTAAACCTAGAGCTTGATAGGGAATTAGGGGAAGCAAATCAAGAGTCAATTGGGTATCTTTTGGAGTCAAATTAAAGGACAAAGTGAGTGTTCGTCATCAACCATCCTCTGAACCAACGGATCAGACTCTACGAACGATCAGAGCATGTGGTAAACTATTGTGATTCTTAAAATAGTTGATAACCAATTCATATTATGGTAAGTGTATATGAACATTCGTTTTGAAAATGGGTTTTTATGAATTAGAGTAATGGATAGATTTAATGTAACAACCCGCCTAATGGGATACCGGGCGATCACTCCTATATCATATTAAAACAGGAGTCACATATGGATCATTCTTATCATCACTGTCGAAAATCCATTTAATTACTAATATCCTATTAGGCGAGCATTAAAATTTTACCTTAACTACTCTTTTAATCAATTAAAATAAAACATCCACAATTAAATGCGTAAATGAACTGAAATGAAAATGAATTAAATTAAAATAACCGAACAATCGGTCCAAATTATACAACCATATCGAATAACGCTAAAAGAATAACTAAATGCAATTGAGCCATTGGCTCGAAAGTTTATACAATACCTCCTATCTAGAGTACAAGAAAAGAAGTGTCAACCGAGAACCCGCAAGCATCCACAGCTGCTGCAGCAGACGTCTGACTCGAAAGAAATGACATCCAGGCGTCCCTGTGTCTGGACACCTATGTATATATATAATATATAGCAAGAAAGGAAAGTAGATAAACAGTTCAGAGCCCGAATTTTTTGAAAATATTTTTCAAGTGCATAAATGCTTTATTTTTAGAAAAATAGTTTTATCTCATATTTAAATTGGTATCGCACTCCCATGAGATACCCCTCACCTCTTCTCTAGTAGTGCACACCTAACGCACCCTAACAACATACCCTAGTCAAGATATCCCTGCCTAACTAGTCTATCCCCCAACTACTATCTACCCCAGATAGTCCAAGTGCTAAAGGCTAAACTTCCCTCCATTCTCAACACTGCATTAAGTTCGTGCGTGGGGTGTCTCGCAAAGCGAAATCCAAACAAGGAACCCCCCCGATACACTACTACTTGGCAGCGTTAATGGTAGAGATCCCTTAGGCCCGTAGCACACACAAATGTATATATATATATATATATATATGTATGTATACATTTAAAATTATATCTGGATAATATCTCTCGGACTGAGGTTTACTTATCATTATCTTAATAATACTCATCCGGATCTACCTCCCGGACTGAGGTGTATTCTATACACAAAGTATTTGTCATTTTTATTTCAAAACTTTCCATTTCCCTTCTCATATCCAGGAAATGTATTAAAAGCCAATTCATTAGCATGAATTGCTTTATCACAACATATATTATCATAAAAATGCTTTTACCATATCATATGCTTCCACATCCCTTCTTCCATCCGGGAGTGTTACCGAAGCTAAACATATAACCCATTTCCCTTACTATATCCAAGAAATGTAATTAAAGCCAATCCATTATCATGAATTGCTTTAATATAACGCGTTCTAAGACCACCCATCCGGATTTCTCCACTGTGCGCGCCCCTAAATGGCTATCATCTTCCAGGGCCTATCATCAAGACAACCTGGGATCCTACATCGCAAGACGTCGGGAAGCGGCCATGTGCCTGCGGGATAGTCAAGACCACACCCATAATATCCTAACCAGCGCAGAAAAATATATCAACAAACGCTCACATGGCCTATAGGACTATATTCACCCTGCATTCATTAGCTAGGGGGCTTCACCATACGTACGCAACTTCCCTTATGATAGCGATTTAGAGAGGTGTGTAATCCATATTTTATTAATTATGAAAAAAAACATTTATTTACCATTTTGAAAATATTCATTTTTATTTTCAAAATCATTTCCATCATATTATATATATATACCTAAGTCACACAGTCTATACATATCCTATATATTCCTCCTAGAATATATATATAATAACGGCCATAGTGGCCTATAGCCTTTAGCGATAACCAATAATCCCAAAGATTCCCTCCAGGAATCACAATCATGCATTCCTATAAGCATGATACTAAACCCAAAGTATTTTCTTACTTTGATGACTAATAATTCCCTTAATCAACTCGTTACGATTTATGGGATATCTCCAAATATAATAATTCACTCTAAGTGAATACACACACACACACACACACACATATATATATATATATATATATATATATATATATATATTCCCAAATTGTCCTAATTATCTCCTAGGGTACACTCAACAGTATTCGATATAATTATGCTTTCTATACGCATAATTATATAGGCCCATATGCCTACTAGAAATATCCTCGGGATTTATCTCACCCGATCAACCTTAAATTTAGTCGGTTAAGGATTTCATTTCCCTGAATCCCAAGACTATACCTTGTCCAATTAATCATTTAGAAGTCCCTAATATAAATTAGGAACCCTAATCCATCACTTTCTACAAATATTCTACTTTCCTCGAAAATATAGATTAAGGGTTATATGCTTAGAACCCTTACTTTACCCTCCTACATTGCCGTAAGTTATGGTCCTTAAAGTCCTAAAAGGTCCCCTAGGTTATCACCTAATTAACCTCAAAGAAATATGAAATGGAATCTATCCCATCCAAATCACCCCAAGAAAATTGTCCATTTTCAGCAGGGGTCGATCGATCGACCCTTGGTCGTCGATCGATCGATGGCTCGATCGATCGAGCCCTCATGATCGATCGATCGATCAAGTCGGGCAGCTTCTTCTCCGAGAAGCTGTTTCGGCCATGGAAGCTTCCCCCAAGCTTCCATCTCCTCACCCAACGACCTACAACTTCTACCAACAACAAATACACCTATAATACGGGTTCTAAACATCCTAGAACCCGGAATCACCCAATATTTTTGGTTAATTTCTAAATTTCTCCAATTTACCTTTTTTAGGGGTTTATTCGTTTTAACTCCCCAAAACCCGTTTTATCCACGAATACCCAACCGAAAATCATTAGTATTTGTTATACCAACAATGATATGAGATATTTATGCATAAAAATAAATAAAGCAAGTAAACACTTTCCTCGTGGATAAAATTCGACGTCCTCGAGCCGTATCCCGCGGAGGCTGTCCGGAATCTCCCCTTTTTCCTCTTTTATTCCCTCTCTCTCTCTTCCCTCTCTTCTTTCTCTTCTTTCTTCTATTTTCTCCCTCTATCCCTCCTTTTATAAGGAGAAATGGGTTTTAACCCCTTAAAACCCTAAAACGACTCGTTTACTCAATTACGAGCCTATTTAACTCCAAAGTTACCCGGAACTCAATTTCGACAATCGGACACTCTTTTTCGACTATCTCGGACATTCCGAGACTCATGGCGCAGTCAAAATTTCAATCCGAGGTACTTGACTGAAAATCACTATTCCAATCCAAAATAAATAAATGCGGGTTTTCTACTTAAAATCTTACATTTCTTGTCGCAATACTCCACGGCGACATATAATTCAATTATAGCGACCTATATAGTCCCAAAATAATTCCGATACCCATCGAAAATTATTAAATCCTCGAAAATCCCAAAAATTACTATTTCGAGAAATTCTCCAACTTCCAAATTATACTTAATTAGGGGATTTAATCATTTCCAAAAGGGCGGGTTATTACATTTAATTACTTAATGGATGCTAAGTTATGAATTGGGACTATTGATATTGGATTGTAGGGTGAATTACAATATGTATTGGTGATTAATTTGACTGAGAATGATGATGTTGAATTCGGTAAAATGAGACCTCGGTGAAAAACCCAAATTGGATATACCCAGAGTTATATATAAATTTGATGATAAATTAAGGTCTCTAGGATGTTTAGAACTTCTTTCTTATGTGGAGGTATAGTTAGTTGTGCTTGGGTTAGAACAGGGGAGGAGATAAAACCTTAGAGAAAGTCATTAATGGCGAAACAAAAGGTCGGAGAAGGAGCAGACCTGTTCGATTGATCGATGGTCCCAAATCTTTGGCAGATTGGCTAGTTTAATATATAAAGGGAAATTAATTTAAGATTTATTCTCCTACTTTTTATTTAGTGGTGAATGCATATGTAGCACATATTTCTTAGCAATTATAATGGGATATAATTGGGTTTAGGAGGGTAATGATTGCATGTCTCAAGGGATGAATTTGGGAAATAAATTTTAGTATTAATTTTAGACCGATGGAAAATGTTCAGGTATTGTAGTTGAGTGGTTAAATGAATTGACGTGTAATTAATTAACTAGGGGACGAAATATAGAATTGGGTATTTATGATGGTACGGGCCAAGTGAGCGAGTCCGGGTATATTGGTTGGGCAACACCAAGTATTTAATTAATTGATGGGTAAATTAATTAAATTAGGTTAAGTGAGCACACCTGGTATAATATCACTTTAGAGGAAATCATCCGGTGCGGGTATACTCAGAAGGATGGATATACATAGGACACATGTGTGGAAGTTTTGGTATAATTATGTATATAAAATTATAGAAAATTATATACGGGTATTAAATACATGTTACGAGAATGAATGTATTTTATATAACTAGTGACACTATTATATAGTTTATTTAAAAAGGATAATTTATGGAAGACAAGCATGGGATTGTTGTACTATAAATTTTACGTATATGATGGGAAAAAAATTATATACGGCATTAAACACAAAGGTGAGAAATTGTATTTACTTATATAATTTGTGTCACGATTTTATGTTACTATTTAAAAGTGAATTAATTAAGTTAATGTGAGAGATCATAAACCATGGATAATAATACTCGGTTTATAGTAGATTGGTAAGGGAGAATTATACCAGGACTAGTTGGACGGGATATTACAATTAGGTGGGGTTATGGAAATCGTTATGTGTGCACATTAGTGGAGGGGTGAGTAGAGCGACACTAACTTAAATATGAAGAGCATTCATGCATTTTAAATTACCATAGTTAATTAACTTGCTAAATATTTTCAAAATGTTTTGGATTCTAACCCTTGCTATAAAATTATTTTCAAAACCTTTTAGGTGTCCAGCCAAAGGGACGCTAGGATTGATATTCTATTCCAGGGACACGGAGCTGCGGCATATGTGGATGCTAACAGGTTCTTGGATTAGACTCAACATTCATTCTTTCCTAGAGTAGGAATCATCTATCAGTTCCAGTTTTACTTAGAGCTTGTCACGCAGACTTTTAGTACAGTTTTCAAATTCATTTATTCAGTTGTTGAATAATTGTTGTTGTACTATTTACTTTAGTGGCCGACACTTTATTCGGCAAATAGTTTAATTATTTATTCAGTTGATTTAATTCACTCGTTGTGTATGACTCATATTATATTTCTGCATGTTATTGTTTTGTTTATAAAAAAAAAGATAAAAAATTTGACAGTGGCTTTTTGGAATACTAGGTGGTTAGTAGGTTTTTAAAAAGGTTTTCGACAGTGATGCTAATAATGAACCAACTGGGATTCCTATTTTAATTTGATATAGGACCGATCACTATGCAT
The DNA here is from genome assembly GCA_949130495.1 of Sambucus nigra. NCBI lineage: Eukaryota > Viridiplantae > Streptophyta > Magnoliopsida > Dipsacales > Adoxaceae > Sambucus > Sambucus nigra. Next base: position 721,012 of record CASBWL010000025.1, read on the forward strand.
TTTATTAAGCGGGGTGTCACAATATATATATATATATATATATATATATATATGGAGTAAAAGTTTGTTACTATTCAATAAATTGATAACTTAATTAGGGGCTAGGATTTGGCCACCAAGGCAAAAATGCATTGATTGAGATTAAAATACCCCTATTACCATTTTTATCCTTTAAATATTTGGTTTCCCCCTCTTTTGACACACTCTAATTTATTTCCCGCTCTCTTCAAATTTCAAAAATAAGGACAAAAGGGTATTATACCCATTGTTATCCCACCTTTCAATGATCCTATTCTCCTAACAATCCCATCGGCCTGACAACACAAACCCTCTCCCACGCTGTTGTCCTCAACATCTCAATGTTCTCCCCTCTCCCACTCTGCACCCCTCATCCTCCCACGTTGCCTCTCTCATCCCGTCCATGCTACAGGTAATCTCTGTACACACGCGCGCTTACCTCCCTCTTTAACTTTGGGTTTGATCTTGGGGTTTCAATTTTAGCTAAGTATTTGGTTGGCGATCGTGGTTTTTGACAAATTTTTACGTGTTTTGCTGATCAATGTTTAATATTTTACATATTTTTTTCAGATCCATCAGGTAAGCCTTCTCTCTTGCTCTCTTCGATTGAGATTTTATGATTTTTTTTATTCAAATTAAAGTTTTTTAAACCCTAAGGTTTTTTATTCTAATTTTTATTTTATTATTTCTTGAAAAATGTTTGGATACCTGTATTTCTTCATTAATTTTTAGTTTGGGGTTATGTGTAGATGCTTATGTGTGTTATAGTTTGATTATATCTTTATGTCATTGAATATCTAAAATCTTTCACTTTGTTCCTGATAATAGCTGGAGATTCGGGCTATAACAAATTGGAGTAATGGAGATCTTTACCTCAAGAATCATATGATTTTTAACTGTTACATTTTATGGGTTATTTTGACCTAGGTATTTCACATTTTATAGAATCATAGGCTGAAATGTTCTTTTGAATGTTTTACTTATTTTGACTGTGCACTGTGTACATTTTCTCTCTATGCACAAGTGTTTCACATTTTAGTTAAATTGTTATTTTATCTATACAGGACTGGAGATTTGAGGCACAGAAGGTAGTTGAGAAGCTTGATGGCAGGTTCTATGTTTCTAATGAATATCCAAATACATTTTTTAGTTAGAATTATAATTTATAAGTTCATTTTATTTTTATGTATGTTTAATATTCCACAGGAAGAGTTATGCTAAATATGGGCCTAATGCGGAACTAATGTGAGTCATTTGTTGAGGATTTTGGAACATGTATACATTAGTATATGTATGAGTTCATTTACAACTATTTACGAGTTCATTTATGTAAGTTGGTCCTCCAATAGAGCTTATTTTTACAATTGTTTAGGCCCTGGGTGAGGTAAATGGCGATTTTTAGGCTTCCAGCTCCTCACTGTCGAGTTTTGAAAGTAATTACAGTAATGATTTTTTCGATTTTGTTCATTTTGATTTAGAATTATCTATACGTATTTTAATGTTTTGGGTTGTAAAGATCAATTTATATGTATGCTTATATCATATGGTACATCTGCTAATTGATTATATCTATTGCTTATTAGAATAAACATCTCTACAGCTATAATAAACATTTGTTGAATGTCATTTAGTTAATCTTAATCTCAAACACCCTTATTGCGTTATTGTGTTGTCTTAAACAACTCTATTGCGTTATCATTCTTTAAAATAGACTTAATCTTAAACGACAATAGTTTGAATTGCATCTAACATTTGTACATTTGAAAATGGACTGATGTTTAAACACCTATATTGCGTTATCAGGTTTGTTGGATTTCAAACTATAAGAACTCAATTTAGAGACTGTACAGTTCATCTTATTACATTGTTAGATCATTTTCTTATTATATCATAGTGGTGAATCAAGATACATATAGAGATGTGTAAGAATGAATCAAGATACATCTTATTACCCCAATGTTCTTTCATGAGTACTTATCCTTGTTGTTGGTTAATTTTTATATGACAATTTTATTAAAATGGGTTGCCACCAATTTTCTTTGTATTTGTTTCTCTATTTATTTTATTTCATGGTTCTAGGCTGAAGTTTATTTCATCTTCTATGTTATCTTCTGTACTTGAATGCTTTGGTAGTTCAAATTGTACTTGAATGATTCCACTCTCAATTGTATAATTTATCTTTGGAGAGCTTTCCACGTAAATGAAGCTTGTACTGTATGATGTAAGTTTTGAATTTGAAAAAAAAAAGTAAAGCTCTATAAACTATGTCCCATAGTTTGCAACGATTTTCATTATTTATCCTGTTCATTAAGGACTTGGAAGCTTCTATGATTGCGGAGAACAATAAAGCCGATTTTTACAACTGTTTAGGCCCTAAGTGAGGCAAATGGTGACTTTTAGGTTTTGGGCTACCCATTGCCGATTTTCGAAAGTGATTTCAGTAAAGATTTATTTAGACTTTGTTCATTTTGATTTAGATCTATTTATACGTATGCTTATATCATATGGTACATCTACTGCTAATTGATTATATCTATTTCTTATTAGAATAAACATTGATTAATCCAACCAACATTAATTAATCAAGCCTCTATCAAGCTTTTACCCAGTACAATTAGCCTCCATATTATCAAACCGTGTGAATTTTGTATCCTGAATTTTGTAATCAAGCCTCTATCAACAAACATTGATTAATGACGTTATTCAAATCGGATTTTTTTGTTTTGAAGATCAAACCCTTCTATTTAGAAGACTAAGATTCAAAATCCTTAACTCTCTCTCGATTTTCTTACGTCTCTGTTTCATGTTGTGATGTTTTTCCAGGCTTCATTTGTTAATGGATGAACCATTTTTCCTTTGGCCGACATAAATTAAGGGTGTATAAGCTAGGCGGACTCCCATGCAAACCATATCTTTCTTAGTCTACTTATTTTAATGCATTTTCATGTCATAATACTTATTGAGACTAAATAGGAGAGATCCATGCGATTGTAAAAAGGTAATGTAACCTTATAATTTTAATGTCAAACATGGTCATTGAAGCTTTTAAATACGATCTTAGACCTCTGAAACATGTTTATTGTCGAAATCCCAACTGTCAAATACTTAATTTATGAATTGTTAATTTTCTCAACCTATCTTAGTATGTGTTTAACTTTTTGAGTATGACAAAAATATATCACAACTGTCAAAATTTACAGCAGTATATCCATTTAACTTATTAAGTATGACAAATGTTTTGAGAAATATAGAAATTAATTCGTATTCTATGACTATGACAAACAAGAAGACCTTCCATTATCACTGAAGTATGCACATTGAAATTTTTGTTGCAGATCCTCCTTAGCCAAGTCAAGATTACTTGGAGAAAGTTGCTCAAATAATTTATGTATTTTGTAACCAAGAGAATCTTGCTTATTTTCACAAGGGAGTGCCATTCTTAATGTAAGTTTCTTGGAAAACATTTTGTAAAAACTATTATTTCATTTAGTATCGTAATGTGTCGTGTTTATTTTGGTACGTTCTCTTTATTCACGCTTAACAAATGAACTGATATACATGATATACATGTTATGACAGTGGTTCAGGTAAATCATATATATCAGATATAGCATGCTATATGAAAATCTAGATTAGAGTATGTAATGTATACGGCCAAGTCCACTTTATTAGGTACTATTCTCTTTGGGTACTGTTCTTTAAGGATGATCGACATTTCTAGAAGTTTTTTATGAAATCTAGAAAATTAACTTGGGTTCAGTGATCGACATTTCTTGAGATTAAAAATTCACATTGGTTTTAAATCAGATATTATTTAATGTTCAAAATTAAATTTGGTTCGGTGTTATTCTCTAATGTTTATTAATATGATGACTTATGGGTTGTTATAATATTCTAAAAGTTCATTAAATTAGGCCCAGTTTGGTTGTGCAAATTGTTTGATTATGTAAATTGGTTCATTGTGAATTAGTGAATTGTAAATTAGTGAATTTGAAATGAGTTAAATCCAATTTTACATAATGTTTGGTAATTTGAAATTGATGTTAAGGTTCTATGAAAAAAGGATAAAAACAAATCAAGAGAGAGGGGGAGGGGGAGAGGGAGAGGGAGAGGAAACATGCACTTTATGTGGCTCCTATTTCAAATGGATTCATTTCACGTTTTTTGTAAAATGATCCAATTTCAGATTTTGCACATGAGTTAAAATGGGACAATTAATGAATCATTTCATTAATGAAACCAAACACAATTAATGGATCAATTTGTAAATGGATCAATTTATTAATTATCCAATTTACAATTTTAGGACAACCAAACAGGGCCTTAGTCATTTGATTTTAAAATCCAGTTCCTTCCTATAGGTAAGACTCTAATTATTGTGAGTTTATTTCGGATTTCGTAAGTATGACGTCTTTTATGCTTATTTATTCAGTTTACGTGGGAGTGACTCATGGTTTGTCCTTAAGAATGGCATCCATAAATTGATCAGTGCATACTTATGGGCATAAATGGATCAGTGTATGAAGACATGGGAGTGACCATGAAGGAGTTTGAGTTTGGTGTTCTTTGTGAAGCTTGTCAGAGACAATAGAGCGCTATTGAAATCACAAAAAGGAGCATGGAACAACCATGGGGCTGCTAAAGTGGTACATTTTCCCTAAGCTTTCCCCAGTGGTACGTTTTCCCCAATTTTGTTATTTATCTTATTGTTATTAGTCTGAAAATGTTTCAGCCCTTGCATATTTAATCTTAGTGGACTACCCATTTTTAATGTTAGGATATTCTCAATCACATGCGAAGTCTCGAACCCAATACATAATTAGTTCTCACAACTTCGTCTGGATTTATCCTAAGTGTGTTGGAAATCGGACGTCCACAAGTAGTTGCATTGAAGTTATGTGATCCACAATAAACCCATCCACATAAAGACCATTCAGTCTTAGACTGGAATCACCTTCGAGCGACCTTAATATTCATAGGAACATGACATGCATAAGATTCCCGACCTTAACATCCATATCCAAAAGTTTCTTTGGTGTATATTGTACTTATAGTTAATTTATTTGTTGTTGCTTTATAGGTTCCATGTTGATTATTGCAAATTTTTGGACCTTGATTACTGCAGATTTTTGGAAAGACTAATGAGCCCAGAAGTAGAATATACTATGTTGATGACAACATTTTGGGCCATTAAAGCTGTTTATTATGAGAGCTTTTCTCAGTGCTAGAAGATGGATCTAAAACTCCACAAGAGATTAAAGAGACTTGCCAGATATGGGGAACTGCTTTTCTCACTGTATGTGTTGGTTTATTGCTAATCTATTTGTTGCTAAATGATTATGTATATTAGTGTACCATTCTTCTCTTGTTAAATGGTTCTCTTGATATCATTGTATCAATTTATTTGGTATTTTCCCAATTTCATAAGCCCTATGGTATTTTCTTGATTTTATAAGCCCGTTTATGATCATAGTATGTATGTGAGCATCAAGATCAAAGTGGTTGGTGATAATCCAGTGGTACACACTAACAACCTCACCAATTCATTCGGCCCTAAATAATCCACTTAGTAATCTAACGTAGCTATACCTATCTGGTGTAAAACCTGTCTATCATGTCATTGTAAAACTCATACTAAACTGATGTTCATTGATTAGCATATTCATTTATTTTTTGACTTGTATACTAAATGATTGGCATATTCATATTCATATTCATTGCTCAAATGTTCTACTGGTGCATATGTTTTTCGACATTGACAGAGTGCTCGCAAATCTTTGTATATCTTAAAACTCAATGTTTTGTTTTACTAAGTTATTTAATTGGGGAGTTTCAAGTATCAGGATGTGTATGTGGGATGCTTGAAATGAACACTTATGATCATGAGTTTACACTGATGTTTCTGCAGAACTATATATGTTTTTGTAAGTAATTAACTGCCTCACCAATAAACTCATTATTATAACTGTTTATACTGATTTTTCTGCAGAACTTTGTAGATCTAGATGGAAGTGAAAGAGCTTCACAATCAAATGCAGAAGGTGCAAGGCTTAGGGAAGGTTGCCATATAAAACTTAGCTTGATGACCCTTGCAACTATAATTAGGAAGCTAAGGTCAGTGGACAGGGCAATGCTTCTAATGGATATATGAATTTAATATTTAATTTTCTATTCCTACTCCTTTAGCCTCCTTTTAGGTTTCAGTATATTTATACGCGGGTATAACTATTTAATTTTATGACACCCTATAATTTCTCTTCATTATATGAAAATTTCTTTTTTCCCTTTATAAGATGAGGCATGTAAGGAACAGAGGTATCGTCTTTTTTCCCTATATTTTAATTTTGTAGTTTTGATAATTTTTAACTATTATATGAAAAATTCTCACGCATTGATTCAAGTAATCTGAAACATGCCCGCAATCTAGAATGCCTTCGATTGCATTATCCCCCCAAGATCTCACCAATAAAGAGTGGTAATTTTTGTTTTGTAAGGTATGTCTGATATTGTTGAAGTTTTTAGACCACATCCAAAATCTCAAATTAAAGATATTTACAAGTAATGTTCTCTAATTTTCTATTAAAACATTTAAGTAGAATTGGATCTTGCTTCACTATTTTTGTTTCATCTTTCTAGGAAGAACACTAACAAATAGTGGTCTTTAACAGACACTACACCAAATCTGCCCATTTGTCAAGGTCATTGACCTTAACAAATCCAACTTGTCAAGGTCAATGACCGTGACATTTCGAGGCGAGACAACTTTTTTTGTCACGGTCGTGTCACGGTCATTGACCTTGACACAAAACTTGCGTTTTGTGTCACGGTCGTGTCGCGGTCAATGATCGTGACACGTTTGTCACGGTTTATAACCATGACAAAGCCGTGACCCTTTTTAAAAAAATTGTCACGGCCATTGACTGTGACACGTCCGTGACAACTTTTTATCACGAACGTGTCACGGTCAATGACCGTGACCATTCTGGGCAGAATTTAAAATAAATTTGCTCAGTATGGCCACTGCCACTGCCCATCAGTATATTTGTATCTGTTATAGCAACGTTGTACCTGTTCCAAACATCATATATCCGAACAAACTAAAGATAATGCAAATATATATTCAAATAAGAAACTATTTACGAAGAAACAACATCACCATAATTTTATCTCAAATCTACAAACTATTTGCATGGAAAAGAGATTTTTTACCGCGACGCTCGGGAACACCTCCTTATCCTTCCCTTCTCGTCCGAATAGCCACATAAGTATAAAGCATATGTGGCCTACCCTTAGGGCCACTCCCTATCCCCTGAATTGAAATAAACTAAAATTAGTATCCGCTCCTCAAATATAGATAAATATAAATCGTAATTGAAATCGAAATCAAAATTGACATATAAATATAAATACATTACCTATAGTGTCACTCAAACATCTAACTTGAGCTCATATGGCACCTACTTCCAACTAATGTACCCCGGGAAATCGTGTCAAATATAATTCTCTTCATATCTAAACACTAAGAAATACCATAATCCTATGGAGTTATGCGTTGCAAATTCCTTCCAACCGTTGTGTAGCCAAAAATCAGCAGTTGAAGTTGTCAATTCCACCTTTCAATGGTCTCCCATGTTTTGGTAGAAGTTCCAAGTGGTGGGGTATGGAAAGTGGAATTGACAACTTCAACTGGTGATGTCTGGCTACATAACGGTTGGGAGGAATTTGCAGAGCATCGCTCCATAGGATTGTGGCATTTCTTAATGTTCGGATAGACGAAGAGATTTAGTCTTCTCTCCACAAATAGGATACCCCAAATAACTATGTACTAATCACCTATTAAAGGTAAGAAGCATATATTCATGGATTAGTATAAACAAAACTTAGATGTAGTTGGAATATTTATGTATTAATCTCCTATCCACACACGCACACTACACAAGAGTGAAAATGATAAAGTGCAGATCAAGTAAAAGCATTAAAAATGGATGCTTCGGTACAAATTTAAATATTTATTACAAATTGAAAAATTGTTTCAAATTCGGGTTATCATCAAAAATGGATTGATATTCGGTAGGAGCAGCCAAGTCATCCACACTACTATTTAGTCTCCTTGGCGCGTGTTGGACAATTGACCACGGCTCGTTGTTGATATACTCCGAGTAAAACACTTGCTTAACCTTTTGAAATGTACAAACAAACGGCTCATCGCTCACGTGGTCGTTGCTCTTCAACTTGGACAAGTCAACCATGATCAGATTGGTGACAGGATCAACTTTACAAGCATTTTTAACCTCAACTCTTACCCATTCACAGTAAAATACAACCTCTTTGAAGCTTATATAATCCAATTCAAATATATTTTGGATTACACCATAGTAAGTCATTTCAGCTTCAACGAGGTTTTTATCTTTTTCGCTCGCTCGAAAGAAAGTAAGAGCCTTGTATGAAATTCCCGAGTTCTGTACATTTGTACTGTCCTCATACACTTTAGCGCCGAAAATGTAACCGTTCAATCGATACTTTTTGTACTCTTGTGCCACGAACAAGGGTCCAGTGGCTAGACGAGCAAGCCTTGATGTCGCATAACCCATCTTTAGGAGCTGAGAATATAGATAAATTAAATATATTAGTGGTAAAATTTGAGTGTAATGTAACGTTATATAACGACTGTTTTCATTATAATTACCTCTTGTGTCAACCATAGCCTAAATTCGCTGTCTGATTGTACCATTGTTTTTCGTCTTTTATTGTTCTCACAGGCTTCATATTTACTGCATATTGCAAAATTAATCATGTATAAAATAATCTAAAATAATGTTAAACATTATAACATTCGAAACTCACTTTTTCCATTCTTCGACATCTTCATTTGTGTCAAATAGATAACGAGCTACTTGTTCATATTGTAAACTCATTAATTTTACTCGTTTTCCCATCACATTACCACCATCATCGAGGAATTCATCAGTGTCATCAACGCTGGTCGAGTCAGGCATATATTCCCGAGTATATATTGATGACTCCACGGTGATGTATTCCTCTGCAATTGATCCTGCAATATATCGCGTATTCTTGACGTAATCTTTAAAAAATTTCATCAATATTTCAAAATCTAACTGGACCACAAAGAAGTGCCTCGTCGCATAGGTGTACCAACAAGTGAACACTTATGTCAAAGAATGCTGTGGGAAAGTACTTTTCCAATACACAAATCGCTTCGTTCACAGCCAATTTTGCGGCCACTATGTGTTCTCGATTCACTACCTTCTCACACAAGAGGGAGAAGGTAATACTAATTTGCATAATCGCCCTATGCAAATCCTTTTGCTTGGAGAAACAGTGCTTAAACAATAGAGGAACCAATTGCATGATCACATGCCAATCGTGGGACTGACACTTATGTAAATCATGAGTAACATAATTCACAATCCTTTGCAAGTTGGACGAAAAAGTAGATGGGCCGTTCAAATTATATATTGTGTCTATAAGATCCTTCCTCTCCTCACTCGTCAAAGTAAACGCACCAGGGGGAATTATTATCCTTCCCCTACTATCTTATTTCAACCATAGTTGTGGTTTAAGTTTTAACGTTTTAAGGTCTTTTCGTGCATTTTCTCCATCCTTCGAATGACTCCCCCCAAGGCAAGTACCCACAATATGTTCAGCGAAGTTCTTCTCTGCATGCATCACATCCAATACATGGCGCACCGGGTTTTTCTTCCAATAAGGCAAGTCAAATAAAATTGACCTCCGAGACCATGCCTTTCTTATCTCAGTTTCATTCCCAATTGGGGTCTTCTTATTCTTGACATTCTTAAATTTGGGATTCTTACCTGGCATATTTGGGCCACATTCAGAAGATTTACTTTCAATTTCTGAACCCGAAAGTTGTCTCGACGGTAGCCTATGTTCAACTCCGCCCAATAAAAAATTAGAACCTTTCTCAAATCTGAAACTATGAGCTGGGGGTAAAAACCTCTTGTGGCAATGGTATACATTTTTTAAGCTAGAGGATAGACGAAGAGATTCAGTCTCCTCTCCACAAATAGGACACCCCAAATAACCATGTACTACACATCCGAATAATGTCCCATAAGCTAGAAAATCATGAATTTCCCACATCAACATAGCTTTCAGCGTAAACTCTTCTTTTCTAAAAGAGTCAAATGATTGCACACCCTCTTCCCACAACTCATTTAATTCTTCTACCAAAGGAGCCAGGTAGATATCAATGTCATCATTTGGTGCCTTTGGCCCAGGTATCAATAAAGCCATCATCGAAAATTCAGGTCTCATACACTGTGAAGGAGGGAGGTTGAGTGGGGATAGGATCACTGGCCATACACTCTGATTGGTGATTAGATTTCCAAATGGATTGAAACCATCTGTTGATATAGCCAAACGAATGTTGCGTTGTTCTCGAGCAAAATCAGAATACTCAAAATTCATCCTCCACCAGGCAGTAGAATCAATAGGATGACGCATGATATTACCCCCTACTTTTGTCCTAGCATGCCAAGTCATTGCCTCTGCGATCCATGGTACTGTGAAAAATTTCTTTAATCTAGGCCCAACGGCAAAATATTTCAATACTTTTTGAGGCACTTTTGAGCTTGTGCCTTCCTTACTAGTATATTGGACATATCTAGGTTCATCGCATACCGGACATTGATCAAGATTTTCATACTCCTTTCGGTATAGTATGCAGTCATACACACAAGCATGAATCGATTTATACTTCATTCCCAAACCTTTCAAACTGTTTTTCATTACAGGATAGCTATTTGGAAGTGTATTCACCTTGGGTAATAAGCCCTTCACCCATTTCAGAATTCCCGTCACGCTATTGCCAGACAAACCGTACTGTGTATTCAAACTGTGCAAACCAACCATGGCATGTAAAGTTGTTTGATCTTTCTCACAGCCAGAGTATAACGGTTGGGTCGCCTTAAATTTTAAACTTTGGTAGTCATCGCCAAGTTTTATCGTGTTATCTTCACGAGCACTTGAATCTTCTACATCATCAGTAACCTCATTCTCCTCACCTTCATAAACTCCATACGCATCATCAACTAAATCCTCTAACATATTATGATCTACTTCATCCCCTTCTACATCTATTCTATTTGTTGAAGGTTGTTGTGAAGGTTGGTCGGGGACAAAAGGAACTTTCAATTCACCGTGAAAACTCCAAAATCGATAACTATCTTGCATACCCGATCTTAACAAATGTAGTTCAACTCTTTTCCACTCAAACACCTTAACATTCTTACACCTAGCACACGGACACGGAAACTCTTCATCATTACGACATCTCTTTGCATATTTCACAAATTCGTTAGCACCTCTGCGAAACACATCCCTCATTCTATTAGTCTCACCCATCCACTCTTTGTATTTCGGATATCCCATCACAGCTAGCACAACTAAACACCTATTAAAGGTAAACAAAACTTAGATTTATAGTATGTTTTATTTAATTATCCCATCATTTAATTATCCTATTAAAGGGTAAGTGGTCCTATCCCATTCAAGACTGCATTTTTCTCTAATATACTTAACAGCTCATGCACATTGTTACGATTTGAAAAAAATTCGACAGCATATCCCCTTAGTTCTCCAAGTACACGACGTAGATTGGCAGGTGTGAGTGTTATTTCAATTGGTCAATTGAAATAACAGTCACACTTGTCAATCTAGTATGTAGATAGAGAACATTAAGATACGACTGCAGAACTTCCTCCAAAAGTAACAACTTTAAGCCAATAAGAATATTATACAGAAATTATACAGTCTCAAACTGTCCAAACGGGACAATTCGAGAGATCTCATTACAGGGGTAATGACTCTCGAACGGGTCTAACGGCTATTGAATGCGTACGCATAAGAACTAGAATGCCAGTATCTATGCGCACTATATTTAATTTCAAGTATGTTTCATATAATGGGTTAATTCAAATACAAAAATAAATTCATGGGTTAATTCAAATACAAAAATAAATTCATGGGTTAATTCAAATACAAAAATAAATTCATGTATTGACCACATACACACACACACACACACACACACACACTATCTAAGCTGTTCTATAGGAATAAAAACAACACTTTTAAAATATGAAGGGCTCACCAATTTGATCAAAATTTTCAACAACATAGACTAGTTGGTCTTTATTATAAGACAATTACTACAAATTTACGCGCATCGCCCGAATTCAAAAAGTAATTTAATGACTAAAGTAATACTTTTTTTAACTTTAGTTATTCACCACAAATCTTAAAAAATATTTTATTTTTCATGCTTTTTTAACTTCGGATGCTTTTAGCAACTTCGGATGACAATTACTACAAATTTATATTTTTGGATATTATTTTCGGATATTATTTACATTTACATTTTTGGATATTATTTTTGGAAATTTATAGAAAATTACTTATTTATTTACATTTTTAACCCCTACCCCCTGCCCCCACCCTGCCCCACCATGCCCCCACCATGCCCCACCCCCTACCCCACCCTGCCCCACCCCCCACACATGCACACACACATGCACATATATACACACATACACACATATATATACACACAAACATATATATATAAATGGAAGAGAGAGAGAGAGAGAGAGAGAGAGAGAGAGAGAGAGAGAATTAAACCTGAAAGTAGAGAGAGAGAGAGAGCAGCGTCGAGAGAGAGAGAGGGAGGTAACGTCGAGGGGGAAAGGGATTTTGCTGTAAACATTGTCACGGCCGTGTCAAGGTCATTGACCGTGACAAGTCTGTGACAAGTAAATTTGTCACGGGCTTGTCACGGTCAATGACCGTGACAATTTCTTGTCACGGTCGTGTCAAGGTCAATGACCGTGACACAAAACGCGTGTTTTTTGTCACGGTCAATGACCTTGACAAGGGTGGCCGGCTGAAAGGTGACAATTTGACCATTTTGGTGTAGTGAGATCTTGAGATACAATGGTTTAAGTTAATCATGTTTATGTTTGGTACTGATTGTTTAGACATTAAGTTAATTTTTGTATATTTATTATGGACTTGAACTAACATGTCTATTTTTTGTTGTTTAATTTTCAGATTATGATAAATACGAGGAGAAAATGTCAATGAGGTACCTGAGTTTGGGACCCCGTTTAGCTTTAAGCCCCATCCCACCCCTTTACAAATGTACCATAAGTTATTTGATCAAATGATTTATATTTATTATTTATTATTGTGTTTAAGTATTATTTTTATCATCATTTTGTTGGTAAAGTTGTTAGTAATGATTTGGTTTATATAATGTTCGGGATGGACTAATTGTATAGCTAAGTAGTTTTAGTTTCTTAAACAGGTGGATAGTTCAGTAAATAGGGGATATAATCTCAAAATTTTCTAAATCGTGTACACATTTTTGAATTTTATAAAAAATTCTATGATTACAAGTATTTGTAGATGCATATTTTTAGAAATGTTCGCCCGTGCATTCACAATTTATATTATATATAGTTAGGCTTTGATTGTATGTGTTAGGTGGGATAGTTGTGATGAATAGGTGATAATGTAATGACTTAGTTTAAGTCCTTTTTGTTTGTAATATTATTTTTAGCAATTTGTTTGACTATTATATATAGTGTTATGTTTTGATTGTATTTGTTTGGGTGGGTGGATAAATTAAGACTATTTGAATATTGTTGGCCAATTTGTTATTTGTTAAGCAAGGTGGATAGGCTTATAAACAAAGGATAGTTTTATAGTCTTAGCTTTTGATATAATAGTTGGGGTGTAGCTTTATCCTTAGACATAGAGGTTTGACCAAACATCCTTTTGTATTAAAACAATATGGGGATTTATCTTTTCTCTAAACGATGTAACAACTGACCTTTAATTTTCTTAAACGATGTCGCTACCTTTTCATAACTGGCAGTCGTGTTCCATGTTTATAATAGCTGGAACAAATCTTTTGTCAAGATTCAAATGGTAATATTTAGATCTTTATAAAACGCCATCGTTTTTATTAAACTGGACCATAGTTAGTTTTATCCACCCATGGTTTCGTTATAAGCTAATTTCCATTTTAAACAAAACTCTATCTTTTTATTTTAAACGGTAATATTTGGTTAGCATTTTTGTTACGCAATTTGTTACAGCTTGCATACGCGTGTCTAATTTTTAATCGTATCATTTTTGTTCCTTTCCTAGCCACACTATCACATTTTATCAAAGGCCAAATTTTTTTTTACACAATCCATGTGATTCCTTTAATCACCAATTAGTGCACACTCACAGCTCCTATAAATTCAGCCCTTTGGGCCTCTTTATTCTTAATCCATGAAAATCTTTTTGAGAGCCAAAACTCTGCTAAATTTTTAAGAGAAAGAGAGAGAGAGAGTCTATGCACCTAATTTTTCAATGATTTATCTTATGGGGTGTGTATTGCATGAACAAGGTTGATTCATCTCAACATTTTCGAATGACTCTTGAGGTTTATTTTTGAAGGCTTATTAGACTAAAACCTCGTCTCTCCATATTTGATTTTTCAAAGTGAAAAATCTATTGTGAGTATTTATCTCTTGTTGTGTTTGTATGTTTTCTTATAGATATGTATTTTGTAGATCTGATTTTGTGTAGTATTGTTGCTATATTTTGTAAAACAAACATTGCACACATAAAACAACTATTCTAGTAGTTTGATACTGATTCGCACGATTTTCCTTGCATAATTTTCTTTGCTATCTTGGTTGATCTATTTTGTTAGATTTATTTTTTGTGAAAAGTTGAACATTACACACACAAATCTGTTATTTGATTGCTCTAATGTTCTGAATCCATCTAGTTTTTAAAACATAATTTTTTAAAAATATTCAAGAAAGTTGGCTTTTAATAAAGTTTATCAGTCTTGAGGTTTAGATAATTAAACCTAATAACATTGTGGACCTATTAAAAAAATAAGGAAAATTTAGACTATCCTGTTAAACTGATACTTGAACTTGGATTTTATTTACAAAATCTTTATTAGTTTCATTTGAGAACTCATAACTGATATTGGACTGAACCTTGGACATTAAGATACTGAACTGTTTGAACTTGACTTAATAGGATATTAGATTAAAGCTGATTTAATCTAAAAATATTCTTAAAAAGAGTTTTATGATATTTGACTGAGTACTTGATATAGTTACATATTTGCACTCATATCTCATTTTTAAGTGTATTGTTAAACTGTATATGATTACTTGATCTTACGTGACTTTTCAAGATCTATTGCTACATCATTTGCATCACTTATAGATCACTCATTAGACACTTCTCACTTAGACACTGAAAATATTGTGTACATATTTTGACAAATCTAATTGTTCAAAATAATTGAGAAAAAGAATTTTGGAAAACCCTAAGTTAAGATAGTATAACTTGGAAGATCTTGAACGCAAGATTTGTTAAGATATTTAGGAAACAGAATTATTGCATAAAGCATTCGATTTGTATCATTTAAGCGTGTGTGTGTCATTTACGATAGCACACTGTACAAAAGTACTTCACTAATAACTAGGACATAATAGGCACTGAGATGAACCTGAGCTAGGAGAGAAAGAGGTAGAAGCTGCAATGTGAAGAACACAGAGTCAAGTAAGGACAGACTAAAGGGAGATCAGAAGAAGCAACTAGGGCGAGCTTGGTTGAGTGCGGTAATAACTATATCTATCTACTTTATGTTGTCTAGTCTGATGTTTGTATAATCGTTCCTATATCGTTTCATTTTTTGTGGATGTAGACTAGGTTGACTCTTAAGACGGTCCGTTTTTCCCAGGGAAGGGTTTTTACGATGTAAAATAAATACCGTTAGCTTTACATTTCTATAAATTACACCTCATACCAAAAAGTAGGAATAAGTCTAGAAACTCACTTAAGAAACTGAATTGTTTATTATTTGGTAAATCACCTAGGTTAACCTTAGATAATAATCTTGACTTTTAATTGACTTTACAAACTTAATTCAAGTTTTTAAAAGTTAACAGTTCAAGAAAAATTTGAATTGGTCCCTCCTTGAATAGAAAATAAGACTCGTAGGTAAATTGCGTTTACCAGATAACTTTTTACTTATGCATTATGGTCTTTTCGGCTAAGCAGCACGCTTAGTTGAGATCACGGATATTGATGGATCTGAGGTGCGATTAGGAGTGAGACCATGCCCTCCTTTTATAGGGTATGGAGGAATGTTGATCGGCATACCTCCAGTCTTACCAATTGGCAGGTGACCCTCGGTACGCTGCCGATAGAGAGGGAAATGAACCTCCAATCGGTATTCCCGTGCAGATTTTTCCAAAAAATGGTCTTAGAATGCAATCCGGAAATCCAAATCATGCATGGGGCTTACTGTTAGAAAAATAATTCAGAGACCTTTAAGAGTCCTTTTTATCGCTCCCGAGTCAGGGAGTTGACTTTAGGTCAAACGGGGCTCGAAAGCGCTCGTCGGTCTTTTGGACGGGAGATCATCGGACGAAAATGGATCATACACGGGGCAGACCGTTGGAAATTTTATGCGAGGCATTTTAACATTCCAAAGAGCATCACTTGGTTCGGAGAGTTGTCTATGGTAACCGAGGATCGGAAGCGCTCGGTGACCTTTCATAGTAAAATGGGTAATTCGTTCGTACCGTAAGGCTGATTCATGCACATGGAAAACCATTGGAAAGGGTATTCAGTTCCTTTCGAGGATTCATTCAGTCTCGTTAGAGTTGAAGAGTTGACTTTGGTCAAACAAAGCCAAGGAGCGCCCGGTAGCCTCTGGATTAATTTTCGAGAGAAAATGGATCGTTCGTCCGAATGGTTATGCCGTTTCATGCATGGGTCGGATCGTTGGTAAGGGTTTTTAGTGTATTTTAGGTGTTCATAGAGATTTTTCTCTGATGATGAAGTTGATTGGGGTCAAATCGGGGCCCGGGAGCGTCCGATGGCCTCCAGAACGAATTTTGATAGTAAAATGGTCCGTTCATATGAACTCTTATGACGATTTGCACACGGGGTAGGCCATTGGAATGGATATTCATAGACCTTCTAAGGTTCATTGAGCTTTCACTTTGACGATAGAGTTAATTGAATTCAAACGGCGCCCGAGAGCGTTCGATGGCCTCTAGATCTGTACTCGGGGTATGATCTAGGGTTTGTGGTGAAATAAGGAGGTGCTAGGGACCTAGAGAGAGACTTAGGGGGTCCTAGAATGTGGTGTCTACGATTACATTTGCATTGGAATTAAATCCTTAATTACTTTCCTTATGTTGTTGAAATTGAAATATTTGGGTTAGGGTTGTGTTTCGGCCGGATCGGATCGAAAAATGACCTTTCGAAAAAAATTCCAATTTTTTCGGAAATAAAATATTTGTTCCAATTTCCTATCCAATTTTTTCCAAAAATAAAAAAAAAAATCGAATTCGGAAAATCGAAAAATCGGAAAAAAATCGGAAAAATTCGGAAATTCAAAAAAATACTAAAAATTCAGAAATTTTGGAAATTCCAAAATTTCAAAAAAAATAATATAGGATTTTTGATTACTCGAAATTCTCATTTTATAGAAATCGAAAAAAAGATTTAACCCAACATGTAAATATGCAAGGATTTAACCATTTTTTTCATTTGTGTAGAGAATAAAGGGATATTCTCCTTTTATAGATGACTTTTTTGGGCCTCTCTTCCTCTCCTAGCCGATGTGGGACACATGAGAATGTTTAAAAAAAATTAGAAAATTGGAAATCGGAAAATATTTTGGAAAAATCGGATCGGCATAGTTTCGGAAAAATCGGATCAAAAAAATCGAAAAATCGAAAATTCAGAATTATTTCCAATTTTGGATCCGATTTTTTTCAGAAAAATCAAAAATCAGAAAATCGGAAATCGAAAACCTTATATTCGTTCCAAAATCGATAAATATCGAATCGGATATCAGAAAAATCGGAATGTTCGGAAAAAAACACAACCCTAATTTGGGTAGTTGGATAAGAAGGATTACAGGATAAACATGTCTGGTTTATGTTGGTTTGTGGTGGTTGTTTGTTTATGGGGGTGATTATTGTTGGAAATTTAAATTGGTTTTTTAATTAATTTATTCCTTAAATTAATTCACCCTAATAATTCCTTAACTAATTATAGTGTCTTAACGACTACCGTATATTGACGAAAGTGTATTAGGAGGTTTCTTATTTGGATTTCATTTATGAGATGTCCCACGCATGGAGTCTAGAGACGGGTGAGATTGAAGACTTTAAGATTCCTTCAATTAACCTATCTATTTTATTAAAATGTTTAAATTGATGAGTAGTCACATACTAGATATGACCCCTAGAGTGTTTTGAGAATCCCTTTAGAAATTAATGAAATAAGTCAATGAACAATTTAGTGACTAGTTCAAATGCTATGAAGGGTGGGGTAAGTGGAATATAATGATGATACAATAAGTAGCAAGATAAATGAGGATGGAAATGATATTTATTAAATGAGATGGATAAATATATGTGGTTATGGGTGCGTGTCGAGAAAGAGAATTGTTATTTTTTGCGTTCTGTGGGAGCATTGGTTTATTTGTCCTTCATGCCAGATGTTATTTTCCCCACCCAAGCTATATCGAGGTGATGTTCTATCGACGTGACAATATTTTGTTTTGTACATCACTAGATTGTTTATGTTTATAGTTCCAACCCAAAGAGAGATTGGTGGTGCTCATTTGTATAATGAGATTTATTTGTGCATAATGTGATTTATTCATGTTTATAGTTCTAAACACGCGAAAAAGGCGATGCCTGGTTATGTGACGGTCTTTAGGTGTGCATATAATAAATTTTTGAGATGTCAAGGGGCAAGGGACTTAAGAAAATTTTGGTTAATTAATTAATATATTTATTAATTATTGAAACGAAAGATTTAATTAAAACGGATTGTGAGGTTTTGTGGAATATGGTTGGTTATCTTAGTAGGCTAGATAACCGTGGCCTTACCACTTGTATATATAACTCATTTTGAGATGTGTAACTTTGGTAACTTATTAGGTTAACACATTTATATTCATGGAAACTTATCATGTGCTAGGGCTTATCCACGCAAGTAAATTCTGTCCCAGTTAGCAAAGATTATCCATCCTCTCAATTCTAGTCATCATCATTAGGAGCTTTAATGTAGGTTCATTTGCAAGATGTACTATCTTTCATTTTAAGTTATGAGTTAAGTATTTTGGATTTAGTTGACTTGTATATTAGAAGGATAATTTGGCATATATATTCATATTATCAATTGGATTGGTGTTGTCGTGAGACTTTGTAGTGGATTATTTCATTTGAGACTTGCGGATGTAGTTGTAGAGATATATCTTATATATTTTCTGTTGATGATTTTATAAGTTGAATATTTGAGGCTTATCTTACAACACTAATATTTTGTCAGTTGTTTAATTTGTTTCTATAAACGATAAGAGTGATAGTTGAATTGTTTTCACCAGTTGTATATATTAGTATTAAAAAGTGATAAATACCAACGATAAATTACACAGGTCTTTATATCTTTATTGTTAATATTTTACTTATGTGGTGGAACAACTCAACACCTTTAAGTTTTTTACACTTGCAATTGGCACCGTATGAGGCAACTCACCACTTAATTTAATTTCACTAGAAATGTCTAATTTTCTAGTGATGTATTATGGACAACATACTAAAGGACCATTAAAGTTACCATGATTTTTAAAATAACTAGTTCATCTAATCCCTATTTCCATGTGTTAGATCTATTATTTGATCTCACTGTGATGGTGGTGGTTCCAATTCTCATTATCAAGATCGCGAAGACCAATCTAATGGTGAATATAGGAAGCTTGCCTAGCCAGGTCTCAGATATAATTGATTCCTTTGAAGAACACTTTCACTAGAAAAACTGAACTTCTCGGCGAACTTATAAGAGCGTTCGACTTTAGCGATGAATAATAAATATAGAACGCAAAGTTCCAATAGTATAAATGTGGGCACGATGTTGTCCCTTGAAGAAATAATAGATATCGTAATAAATATTATTATAATTTTGTTGGATACTTACCATGAAAAAAACATTGAGTCTTGCACAAATCGATCCAAAAATCTTTATTACATAAATAGGTGATAGATAGATAGAGTCTCGTTCATTTGAATCTATGGGCATTGAAACTGAAGATCATTCACTACCTCTCTACGTCAAAGTTTTCACATGAAATTCTGAAGATTCAAGATTATACCCTTTTGTTTTATTTTTTGGTTAAATTGTCTCAAGGGTTATATAGACACGAACACATTTAGATTTTATATTGCAAAATGTTTTTTGTGATAATATTAAGTGAAACACTTCAAAATGCATTGCTTTGTACGTTTGTTTAGGTGTATTATACATGTTGCCTACAAGCATGAACACGACTTGGGTTTGGACCCATGCATATGAAAACATGGTTTAGACTAGGAATTATTTCTACCTAAACATGTTCACGACTTAAAAACTTCATCGTACGCACGATAAGCACATTTAGAGGAAACGTCTTAAAGATCAATATTTATCCAAAATTTGGGTTACCCCAAGGATATTAGACTAATACTTTTAACCAATAAATTACTTATTTGAAGGGGAAGTGGTAGTTAAAAATGATCCAAAAGGGTGTTGGAAATTTCACAAGAATCGAAGATTTGTGTTTTTCGTATCATGATTCATTAATCTTTATTTAACTTGAGCTTGGGTCTTTTCTCATATTGGTGTCCATTTTTTTGTTTTTCACAAATGGTTTATAATATAAGGTTAGTGTTTATACAAACCATCATGCTATAAACCTTTTTGATAATATTTATTTGATTATGAACATTTTCAAAAACTCACTTTTGGTAAGTAGGATAAATTATGTCCATATTAATCCTCATACAAAATGTTTAGGAGTTTGTATCTCCATTTGCATATCCTTGTGGTTATCTCCTTGTAAAATCATTTTTTCTTTGAGATGGTTGAGCGAGCGAAATAGATCTATCTTGATATCTCAACGACACACTCTTTACTTTTATGGATTTTTTATATTGTCTACCTCATTTTATGCTTTAATTTTGGTTCCTTACATTATTTCCTTTATGTATTACTTAGAAAAAGGGGGAAAAGTTTTTAGTAAGGGGCAGATTGTGGGCGGGGGTGGGGGGAGTAACCATATTTAGGAGGAGATTATGTGGGGTAGTTACCTTATTCAGGGGGAGTAGAGTATTCAAAATAATATGCCAGTCAGAATAAAACATATGACCTTCTATTATTTCCTATATCTTTTGTTGACTATACTGACTTTTAGCTTAATGTTTTCTTTACATATTTATGTATTGACGGTCTTGCTAATTTGTGTATAAAAACATGTCTCAAATGATTCTTGCAAAGTTAAAATGTGTCTTGTTTCAATCAGATTCTTATGTTTGTTATCTTTTCTTATATGCCTTTGGCCGGGCTGGTTATAGATGATAGATTTCTTTATTTTCTTGTAATCTTGTGTTGTGTGTTTTGACACATAATTAATAAAATGAGGAGATCATAAGAGTATAGTATACATTGAGATTTTGTCCTTCATGTCTAGAAAAGATTCTCCAAACTTCAAGATCTCGAATCCATTCATTTTTCATCATTGAAAAACTCTATCACCACTAACGACCTTAGGTCTCCCATGCTTTATGTCCTCGAAAACTTTGGTCGTATCCATGACACTTCTGTGACGACCAAATTAAACAATCTACAATTTGAAAATCCAAATATCTTTTCATATATTTTTTTAATCTTAAATCACCATTTTGGTTAATGGGACTCTATAACTTTCACTCTTACATCATAAGGGTGGTGTATTTGTGTGGCTTAGCTTATTTAGGGTTCTCAAAATCTACCAAAAAAATCATTTTTTTCTCTTTATTTTAATTAAGCTTCAAATATTTTAAGAGAGAAAATATCCAACAGAGTGTAATACCCCGTATTTTTTAGGTATTTTATTTTAATTATGGAATTAGGATTAATTAATTTAAATGGAGAAAATTTATTTATAATTACTCTGGATTTAAATTTAATAATTTCTAGCGTGACGAGAGTTAGTATCTATTGGTCATAATTATGTTGAATATTACTTATGAGTAAAGTAATAATTGATTACGAAAATATTATTATGGCCATGAGTAAAAATACGACACTCGCAATACACTTAGTTAGGACGCGCGTTTGTATCGTGTCGGTATTACCTTATTAGGTTGAAAAGATAATTTATTTTTAAGTAACTCGTATGATCATTTCTAGTGCGCCGATGAGTCCAAAACGGTCGAGATAATTAGGAAAATCTACTCGAGCGTTTTATTTGGATTCCGGTGCAATTTAGGCTAAACCGACACCCTAGAGGGGTATTCTGGTCTTTTGAGATTTTGGGGAATTAAAATGGATGAAAATAGATATTAAAGGAGAAGTGTATGAGGGTAATATATTACCTATCAGTTTTCAAACCTAAGTAAGAGAGAGAGAGAGAGAGAGAGAGAGAGAGAGAACCAAAAAGGGATAAGAAGAACTCCATAAGTGCCCTGGGATGAAGACTTAAGCTTTCACACTAATGCGTAAATCGTGAAGAGAGGATCACCCCTATACCAGTTTCATTCAACGAATCAGAAGTTCATAAAGAGGCAAGTGTTTATCTTGCTTGATTTTAGATCATATAATGTCCATGTTAGATTAATTGATGTTTTAATCATGATATTATGAATTTGGGACTGAAATTGGGTATTAATCTTTAATTGGGAATATTGGTTTGCATGTATTTGGATAACCATGTTATGGGTATGATAAATCTGGGTTTTATATGTTGATTTCATGAAATTAAAATTGGGTTTAAATTGTCGTTAATGGAGGTTATATGAATTTAGGGCTTTTCAAAATTTAAGGAGTTTATCTTAATCCCTATTATAATTATAAGGATTTAATGTCTAAAATGGGGTAAAGAGTGCCTAATCCTGTAGGGATATGATTCAGAACCTTTAACTTGATGTTGAGATAAATTAGGATGGGTTTTTGATTGATGAATGAGGGTGAAATTTGAAGTTTGGAAGGTAGAAGATGAACTTTGGATTCTCGTTCGAAGACTTGCCCAGGTCGTTCAAACGAGAATTCCAACGAGATTTGTGTTTGTTCGAAGTGAGATTCTCGTTTGAACGAGAATTCCCAACTTCTAACGAAATATCAGAAACTCTAATTTTTGCCCGGACGATTTAAAATCCTTCTAGGTTAATTGAAGCGAGAGAATAGGACCTACGTTATTATGGAGTAGCTTCGTTTCATAGTCTAGTAGTGAGATGAATTGTATAACTACTAAGGGAATGTGTTGGAATGAGAGAACTTTAAAGAGTATATACGATAGAGAGGTAAATTGTACGGGTTAAGTATTGTGGGTAGTAGGGACGATAATACTACATATAAATTCGGGGATTTGGGTTGCGTGAATACCTAATGAATATGATAAATTGTGTGTGTACTTATTGGTTGAACTATTATGTGTATGAAATACCTAAGCTGCTTGCTATCGGGTGGAGGTTACGCATTGTGGATAATCATTCCTTGAGTAGCCTTCGGGTGGGATCTTGATTTGAACCACTAGAGCATAGAACCTAGGTACGGGCTATCCGTGAGAATGATAGTGATGGAGATCGTATGGGTGCGTAGGTATGTGCGTAGCCCATCGTCTTGGAACTATGTTCGCCTCCAATATGCGTGTTTGTTTTGATGGTTCGTGAGGGATTTAACCTATAGTCCTTAATGCAATGAGCGATGCACCGGGACATGATAACAGAGTATGCATGCACAGCAACTGTGTCTCGGGGTGCAGTATTGTATATATATAAAATAGGGTGAATGTATATATATACTCGTGATACTATTTACTGTATGAATTAAGTATACATGAATGATAATGAAATCTGAAATGAATTAAGTTAGTAAACACATAATTATATTAAATTGAAAAGCACTTATCCATGTTAAAGAGAAATTTCTTATAGGTATTATGTATATTGCGAGGGAATACATGGGAACGATATTGGGATATGATTAGATGTTAGACTGTAAAGAACTAGTTATCATGGGAATATAAACTAGTAGGGGTTTGAAGGTACGTTAGGCGGGCACATTAGATGAGAGGTCAGCATCTCCAGTGAGTACGATAATGTAACATGAATAATATTTGTGCTATTAACTCATTTTAAGCACTTGATGATTTTTAAACTGTTTTCAACTCGAGCTCTGACCCGTTTTCTGCAAATCTCTATTAGATGTAGCTGCTGTGGAAGTTACAGGACCTTGGTAGTAGATGCATCTATGTCCATCATTTCTTCCTTTTGAGTTATTTCATCAATTAGGGCATGTTACCCCTTTTCTATTCAGATATTCAGAGATTTTGGGCTTAGTTATTTACTTCTTTCAGTTGTTGATTTATTTCTGTTGGATTATAGTATTTGGGACTTAGACTGGAAGTGTTTACTCCAGTTACATTTATTATTGCAGCTATTTCCTATCATATGAGATTGATGTGAATGGTGAATGTTTAGTTATTTCGTTAACCTAGTTTTACATTAATTAAAAGATAAAATTTTGACATCAACCTTTTTAGATATTAAGTGGTTAGTATTTAATAAAAAAAAAATTGAAAGTCATGCATAATCTGAACCAACTGGATATTCTAATTTAATTTAATAAAGGACTGATCACCCGATATTTAATTAGGCGGGGTGTCACAGAGAGAAGTCAAGTTTTTTTTGTTTTTTACTTTTTAATAACTCAAAACCTTTTAAGAAAAAAGTTAGTTTAAATCATAGTTCATCTTTTTCTTTCTCTATTCTTTGCATTTGATCAATATTAATTAATCGATCAATAACAAAGAAAAAGAAGAAGATAATTTATGAGTCATCAAACATATTGTCACCATTAATCTTCTTAAACTTTGGACATTTATTCATTTGGAGATTGTTGTGATAGTGTGGTTCATCAGAAGATTCCTCATCTATAAAGAAGAAAATGCTCGAGTTGGTTCAAAGGCAATATTGTTGATCATTTAATTAAGGCATCGCATATGTTATGATTCTCGTCAACATTATATAGGCATTTGGCTTGCTAGGAATTTGTGAAAAAAGGGTAAGTGTGAGTTAGCGAGTTGTGTGATCGTAACACGTTTATACCCTATGTAAATCTTTAGTAAGTTTTAGTGAGATTATTGCATTGGCTCGATGTGATTTATCGTTAATGGGATTTTCCTCATACATTCGGTGTTATATGCTTATTTACTTTTCTGACTTATTTATAACTCAAATATTTAATTAAGATTAAAATTTGGCTTGTAGTTATCTCATTAGTAAATCATGTCCCATAAATCCATAGGATTTTCTATTTGACTAAGCACAAATTAAAATATATAATTTTTTGAATTTGGTATATTCTTCATTTCAGTATGTGAAGTGCACCCTCAATCGGTATGACAACTAGTCCTCATTTTTGTTTTAATCACTTAGAGGAAGATCGCATTTTTAGGTTAACATGGAGAATAATGTTATGCTAAGTTGAATGAACATGTTTGAAGACATATATTCTCGTGATAACATATTTTGCTATTTGAATGGTCTTAAGACAAATGAAAAGGAGGTGTCTTAATCTTCATCCTCAATTAAATACACCAACGAAACAGTTTACGAGGACGACAATTTGAACCTAGAATTGCCGTTGGTTTTCCTCCATACATGAGTGTTGACTGAGAGCACATTTATTGCTTGAACATTCCCCTTTGCTTCCATTGATACACCACTATCATTGATCATTTATTGTGCCTTAGTCTCCTACCTTGCCTTTTATTGTGACAAGAGTGATTATAAAAGATCTTACGCCGACTATGTTCCAGATCTATTAGATGAATATCTAATTCACGTCCCTTCCACGAAATCAGTTAATAAGTAAAACCTTTTTCCTTTAACAAGCTGATAGCATATATTTTTCCTAGTAAATATGCATATAAATATTCTCATCTGATCAACACCTTTATCTATCATCCATTAATAAAATATATCAAAAGTTTAATGCCCAAAAAATGGTGAACTAGGGACGTTTCCATTCCGGCCTTCTAATATTTTTTTTGGATTTATTTCATTTGTTTCCATTCCTATATGTGATAACTTAGTTTAGATTGTACATCTCATTCGAGTGAAAAGTGTGATCAAGTTATTCTATGCAAAAACTATTGTTATTGTGAATGAGAGGTTTCCTAATAAGCAGATATTACGTGTTGACATGATTTTTATTTTAGATATTCAAAAGATTTTACACTTCAAATTAAAATTTGAGATTTCAAACTATGAAAAAATATTGATGCATTTGACTTTCCAAACATAATTTTGCAGTGAAATATTTACAAATTTGAATTTGTAGTTCAGAAGTTTGTCGTTTTACGAAATAATATGATGCCAAATGGTGAAACAAATTTTTTGGTGTTTGAGAAATTAAAAAATCAATAAAGTTTTTTGTATTTTTTACATCGTAAATTTATATTTACTGTATCTCGATCGGAGCATCGGTGATCGTAATCCCTCTGGTGATCGAAGGCAAAAAGAATATGGCGATCGAAGACGCAAAGGTCCAGTGATTGGAAGACAAATATTATTTTATAGTTTCTAATATAATGAATAATTGGTATTTTATTAAAAATAAAATCAACTTACAAAAATAGAGAGTATTTTTATAAAAAGAAAAAATGTTGAGTGTCCTTTATCCATAACCAACATTATTACATGTCCTAAAAAATGTAATAGAGATCATATTTGTAAAAGAAAAATTAATTTTCCTAAAACCATAATATTGACCATTATTATACAAGATAAGTTGATTGTCCTAAAACTACAATATATATTTTTTTAGTTAAGGGTAAAATTGGTATTCTTGAAAAAATCAATTCAACTTAATA
This sequence comes from Sambucus nigra, assembly GCA_949130495.1. Classification (NCBI taxonomy): domain Eukaryota; kingdom Viridiplantae; phylum Streptophyta; class Magnoliopsida; order Dipsacales; family Adoxaceae; genus Sambucus; species Sambucus nigra. Next base: position 748,010 of record CASBWL010000025.1, read on the forward strand.
AAAAACACGAACTATTTTCACAAATGTAAAGTTGAATGTTCTATATCCATAAGCAATATTATTTTAAGCCCAAAAAGTTCATAATCTATTAATTGTAATTAACATATCTATAAAGGGTACTATGTACACATAAGTTAAACGACATGAGACAATTTTATTTGAACTAAATCTTAATTCATCCTATTTAATAAAATATATATTTTTTTAATTTCATACTCATTCTTAATTTATTAATCGAGTTTTAAAATCGTTCCATTATATTCAGATCGGGACTCCTACTTATGGAGTTAAATTGCCATCTCTAAACAAACAAATACTTGTTCGTGAGAATTCAGAGCTTTTAACCGTATATGAGGAAGGGGTAGTTTAATTGGACTTATTCGTTGGTTGATAAATATTTATCCAAAATAATTTGGGATTATTAGATAAAATTAAGGGGTTAGTTACAAAAAAAATAGTTAGCTGATCGCACTTTCAATTTACCCACAATAGAAGATTTCTTCCGCCGATACGATGTATCAGAACCCTAACCGGCTAGCCATGTCGGACGTTCCATCAGAAATAGTGACCAACATACTCTTACGCTTACCGGTGAAGCCTCTTCTTCGATTTTGGTGTGTTTCAAAACCATGGTGTGCCTTAATCGACAACCCTGATTTCATTAAGATGCATCTTAATCGATCTGTCCAAACCAACGCCAATCACTGTTTAATTCTTGTACACTCTTACCTCTACTCTATAGACGTGGATTCACTTGACAATACCAAAAAACGTACCGGACCCTTCAAGTCTGATAAATCTGGAACTGAAATATTAGGTTCTTCTAATGGCTTGCGCTGCTTATACGACTCAGATGAACACATTTTCTTGTGGAACCCATCCACCCGAAAGCACCACAACTTACCCGTTACTGATTTTGAGTTTCCTCGTACAGACGCTTTTGGTCGTTGCCAACATATTATTTACAACTTTGGGTATGATCATGTTAATGACTACTACAAGGTTGTCAGGATGATACAATTTTATGATTTGGAATATGAGGATGCATTTGATTATGAAGTAAAAGTTTACTCTCTCAAATCAAATTCGTGGAGAAGGATTCAGGATTTTCCCTATTACCATTGTTATAAACGAGCTTATGCTATGTTTGCTAATGGTGCTTTGCACTGGATTGTGACTCGGGAACCCGAGCAATATAATAATAAATTAATTTCTGCTTTTGATCTTGGAACTGAGGAATTTGGGTTTGTGCCACAACCTGAATATTCATGTAAGAACTTTCATGTGGATGTGGAAGTATTGGGAGGATGACTTTATGTGATTAGCAACTTCTTGCAGTATGTTGACATATGGGTTATGAAGGATTATGGCATAAAGGAATCATGGTTGTATTACCTAGAGCATATTCAAAGAGCCGTGAGCAAGTGCTTCTGGAGCAGAACTATGAAAAACTTGTTTGGTATGACCTTAAGAGGAAAACAGTCCAAAATGTTAAAATTTGTGGCCTGGAATTTTTTTTTGAGTCAAATGTCTTTGTGGGAAGCCTTGTTAAGCTGCCCAATGGTTGTGGGGGAACCAATGCAAACAATCATCTAGCACGGGAAAAGAGGAAGAAGGAGAAGAAAATGAACAAAAGTAAGTCCCCAAGAAGAGGTAAAATAATGAAGTTGATGTCCCCCCTGTATTATATATATTTATAATGCTTGACTTGATTATGGTTTCCCCTGTATTATATATATGTTATTTGCATAAAGTATTGGACGCATATTATATCAATTCTGAGATCCACAATCTTTTCATGTACATATTACAAGATTTAAAAGAGTTGACAATTGCATCGAATCTTTTCTTATACACATTGATGTCACTAAATAGCTCCAATTTTGGACTTTGTTTCTCAGAGAGATGGCTTCCTGTCAAAGGGGTTCAAACTAGTGCTTTAAGAAAGCAGAGGAGATTATGACTACATAGGATCGAGAAGGTGAAGTGGTAAGTTCATAATATCTTTCTGGATTTTCAAATTAGTACATTGTATAGTTGGTATCTCCGTGTTTCACTTGGTGATCACAATTGGCCTGATATTGTTGAATGTTGTTCTATTTTCCAAAATGCATAAGGGAATAAGTTATTGAAGTTGATACTGGATTCGAGACTGTTTTGAGCCTAGTATGGAAATTTATAGTTGGTACTTGGTTCTATTAATTTCATGCTTCCATCTTTTTGAGCTTTTTTAACTTTGTTGCGTTTGCATAAATAAACTGTTCACTCATGCTACCTTACATGAGATTTAGCTACAAAAAGGAGGGAAAGTAACTATAGAAACTGTAAAATCGATTAGGCAGGAGATTGTATATTTTATCCCAAAATTGTTTCTGTTGGTTCAGATTTATAGTCAATTTTACCTACTTAATTTACCCTATCAATAATGCTTCTCACTTGGAGTGGATAATTTCTATCTAATATATCTAATACAGAGATGCTTCTGAGAGTGTAAATAAGAGAGGTTATCTTCTTATCAAATCCGTCTTGCCTTTCTTTATTATTAAGAGAATAAAACTGGGTCAAGTTTTTTTAGTGAAAAGTGTCTTTACTATTCTAGGCTTTTGGTTAATTTATTATGGTATTATGCTGAGAACATATTGCTGAACTCTTTACAAATATAATGAGTTTTGCATGCTCCTTGGTTGGATATAAATCCAAAAATTTTCTATTATGTAGTTGTTGGTACTAAAAAATAAAATAAGAATGAAATTGCACAGTTCTTTTGTGGGGAGTGAATCTTTAAATTTAACTTAACTAATTTTGTTTTCTTGCCTACTTTTGTAATGTCTAATTATTTTTTTACGAACTAATGTAGTTTAAATATATTATTTAACACTTATTTACTGGTTTGGAAACTAGTTAATGCCTTTTTTTCTTTATGTTTTCCCCCCATTTTTTGAGTTATGATTATACGGTGTCGGTAGATTATATTTTGAGTTACATGGTCCCAAATAGTTGCTCGATATATGGGTTTTGTAAGGAATGGGTCAATTAATTATTAGATATAATAGATAGAATACTTATTCCAGTCTTTTATAACTTCATTAGCAAAAGAGGGTAAGGATTATTGTTTTGGTTATTTGAGTGAGGGAACGTGGTATCCTTTTGGGATTATGAAATCTCTGTGTTCCTGGTGATGCGTAACAACTTTGTGACATTCAGGGCTAATTTGGTAAGAATGAGAACTTGGAAACTTCAGTTGATACATATGCTTCATGCGTTTCTAATTAGTAATAAGTGTATGTATGCATCAAAGAGGTTATATGTCTAGTCTTATGTTGTTCAAGGTGGCAGCCGTCTTTGAACATATGACAAAAGGGTTTCTGTTTCAATTACTACGAACTTTTTCTTTATATAATTGGACAAAATTAAGGTTGTAATATCACACATCTTGTTTCTCGTAGGATAGAGGCCTACTGAATTGGGTAGTATCTGGCGTATCAAACACTTCAAGTAAACAATGAAATAAGAAGGATCGGAGGGATGTTATTATAACATCTTTTTTCTCTTCTGTTTCCATGGTTTTTGTTGGGTAAAAGAGGCATTAGGTAAAGTGTTTATTTGGTAAAAAGATTTAGTATTTACTTGGTTAATTCTCATGGCTTTTGATGGCTGAAGCTTGTGAGAAAGAGAGTAATTTTCTTATAGTTGGAACCTTAATAGATAATATTCTTCCCTATTTACTTTTATATTTGTGTTCCTTTTGGGTTGATCTAATGTTAACTTGTGTTTTTTGGGTTTGATGGTCAAGAATAAAGAGTAGAGTTCGTGGGATGGCCTCATGTTTGATGCTAATATAAAGGGACATTATAACTTTGGGTCCAAATTTTATGTAAAACTGACTTTGTTGTCCAACCCAAAGTTCTTATAATTGGTTTTTGGAATCCAAAAATGTTGTATACACTCAAAAAACATCACATATAGATCCTCATGAAGCTTCACCATCAAACCATGGAAATAGGGTTAGCATGCCCATATGTATACATTTTACTTATTTATTTGTTGTTTATGCATTCTATTTTTGTGTATCTTTACTAGATTTTGAGGAACAGAATTGTAAATGCTTTTAAGTATTAACTGCTAACTTGAATTGAGTACATAATTTTTCACAGTTAGTTATAGTTATTTCTACACATTGAAGTTGATGCATTGGAATTTAGCGAAAAATCATTTGTATCCATTTTATGGCTAAACAAAAGAGGTGAATGGTTTTTGAGTTTATTCATTCATGTTGCTTTCAGCCTCAATAAATTTCTGGTTGGGCTTCGGTAATTTTAAATACAATCTTTATTTTGAAGCTTTCCTTCAAGTGACTCAGTCTTCATGGTTACTACTATTCCTAAATATCGTATTTTCCTATTAAAAGCTTTTACCAAGTAATATGAAGAGAAGACGTGTCCTGGAAAGCTATTGGGGATTTTTTTCCCTCTTACATTCCTAATGTGATTATTAAAAATTAAATAATGGGGAAGATAAAGGGTGAATCTGGAGAAACTGTAAGGTTTCCCCATTATGACCTGGAGGTCACATGTTCAAGTCATGAAAATAGTCTTTCTGCATATGCAGGGGTAAGGCACAAGCCATTGACTCAGAGTTTCCATGGGTTCTAATTAAGGGTAGACATAAGCCCAAAGTCCTCCGGACATCTATATTATAACTCTAATACGATAGTATTAGAGGTATTAATACTAAAGCCTTATCATTAATGCCATAACACAAATCTCTTATCTGTTTTTTCGTCTCTTCCTTTTTCGCCGATTCAATTCATCTACTTTATTTCCGAAAAATATGCACGACCCTTTATCTCCCTGTCCCTCTCTCTCCCCAACAGATGCCTATTCCTATAACAAAGATAGAGTAATACCTATAACTTCGAGATTATCCAATCACCAAACCATACCAAGATAACTTTAACAAAAGATACTCCTAATCGGATATCCACATTTTCTAACAAGGAAACTCATCATTTCCCAATTTTACTTTACCAGTTGGATAAATTTACAAAAATCTAAAGGTGGAACTTCTAAAAGCTAGAGCTTTAATGACCGAGATTTGGAGGGGACAAAAGGGTCGACGGCTTCAGAGTTTATACTGTTGAGGGCGAGATGAAGGACTCTATAAGGAAGAGTTTTAGGTTAATCAAAGAATACTCTATGGCTAGCGGCGATTGTTTTTTATTTGTTGTTGTTTTACAGATTAATTATCCGCGTTTTCATTTTTATTTTCATTTGGGTTCAAATTGCTCTTAAACCGTAGAGTATTAGAGTTTGTATGAAAAATAAAAGACATGGGGAAGTTGGAGCATTCTGATCTGCATAGAAAGTGGAACAACAGGGAGAAAGTTGTTGAGTTCATAGTGAGGTTGGAGAAAACAATATTCCCAAAACACAAATCCCTTGCTCAATCTTTGCATGATGAGCTGAAAAAGAACAACTTTGGATTGATTTACATTGAGGTTAATGGAGATGTTGTCTATGTCATGTATTCATGGCCTTCCTCACTCTCTCCTTGCATTACAAAACTCGTAGGTTTCTTTTCTACACATATGTTGTGTCTCACATGGAAAATATACCCTTTTTGATTTCATCCCACTATATGGTATTCAGAGAATACCCATTTGAGGAAAGTAGACCAATTTTTTTTTTCCAGAATGATTGGTTCCCGTTTTAATAGATAGCTTGTTGATTTGATGAAAGCAATGCTAATTTGTTCTAATACTACCTCCTTCCCAATTTATGAGTTTCTATTTAGAAAAGACAGAGTCTTTAGTCACGACATTAAAAGGAAAGTGGGCAATTTATTTGGGATGTAAAGGAATCAAGACTATTGATATTAGTCTTTGGGGTGGGGGAGTATTATTAATTCAGAATGCTAGAAATTACTATGAGTTACACGCAGTAATAATCTCTAATGATTTAAGAATTAATAATATGAATATGAAGAGCATATGAAACATGGAGATTATATGAACTAAGGGTCCGTTTGATAGAAAACTCGGAAAATGCAAATGATTCGAGGGCATTTGATTACAGGGTAAACAATTCCAAGGCAAATGAATATTTTTCAACATGTGTCCGTTTTATAGAAGTTAGAAAATAATCAATTTTCCACATTTTCTATCAAACACAAAAGCTGAAAAATAGATATAAATGTGAAAATTTTATTCACGGAATATATATATATATATATATATATATATATATATATATATATATATATATATATATATATATATATATATATATATATATATATATATATATAGAGAGAGAGAGAGAGAGAGAGAGAGAGAGAGAGAGAGAATATATTATATTATATTATATTATAATTATAATATATTATAAAAATAATATAATATATATAAAGTATATATAATTATATAATATATATACATATAATATATACGGTTAATTTAATATATATACTTTATATATATTATATTATTTTTATAATATGTTATATTTATAATATAATATATATATTCTCTCTCTCTCTCTCTCTCTCTCTCTTTGTGTGTGTATATATATATATACAGTCCTACTCTTGTGTGGACTAGTCCACATTTTAAGAATGCGGACCGAACATGTGTCACCTGACGGTGAGCCTAGAAAAGAGAGAGAGTGTGCCTATAATTTAGGCGATAATTTCTAGGCCCACCGTTAGGTGATACATGTCCGCTCCACATTCTTAAAATGCGGACTAGTCCGCACAGGAGCATTATATATATATATATATATATATATACACAAATTTATGAATAATATATATTTATGAAATATAGAGAGTTCTAAAAAAATTTAGTTTTTAGTGGTTTGCCACCCAAAAGTGGCAAATAAAAACCTGCCCCCCCCCCCCCCCCCCCCCACACACACACACACAAAAAAAAAAAGAATTGGATTCCACCCAAAGGTGGCAAAATGTGCTTAACGGGTGTTGTACCTGAAAAAAAAATTCAAGACAAATTTAGGCTATCAAACGATCAAAAAGCTGAATAATTTTGAAAATTTCCAACTTTTCTAAATTTGCCATGGAATTTGAAGGCTATCAAATGGATCCTAAGTTACAAACAGAGGTGAGAGAGAAGATAAACGAGAGAGACGAGGATTATAGGACTAGAGGTGTATAAATAAATTAATACGTGAATTCTCTCTCCTCAAGTTTAATTATGGTTTTGGGCAACTAAATGTCTCTTTTGTGATTTTGGGTAATTAAAAGACGTCGCCAAATTTTTATGTAAAAAAATAAATGGACATTGTTTATAAAATTTGTAAAAAGTGTATTGTGAAAAAAAAATCCATACTTAGAAAACAATAGCTGGATGTAGCTTTTTGAAAGAAAACAAAAATTTGTTTTGTAAAAAAGTAAGAAAAACTGTCTTTATAAAAAAAATGGACGTATTTTATTAATTTTTAAAAAATTGTAACAAAAAAACGTTATGTGAAAAAGTAGAAAAAACCATGTTTGTAAAAAAGTTTATAACGTTTTTATAAAAATAAATAAAAAGACATTGTTTACAATTTTTTTTAAATGTGACAAAGTAACTGTTTTTGTGAAAAAATTAGAAAAAAACTATTGTTGTTATATATAATAATAAAAAAAGATCCATTTGTAAAAAAATTGTTATGTGTTAATGTTATTTAAAAAACTGTTTTCGTTATTTATAAAAAATAGTTGGACATAGATTGTTTTTAAAACTGTATTATTATAAAACAAGGTTTTATAAAAAGTTTAATAACATATTTATAAAAAAATAAAATAAATACATGACATAAAAAAGGGTTTATAAACAAGCTTCTTAATTTTTTTTAAATAAAAAGTGTTTTTGTTATATATGATAATAAAATAGAGATCACTTTACAAAAAAAATTGTTTTGTAAGAAAATTAAACAAATTTCCATATGTTCAATGTTCCATTTTTATGTCATTGTCCCTCCCAAATTCCAGGTAGCTAAAGTGCACAACCTAAAACATCAAAAAATATCTCAACAATCTCGGAAACACGTCAAGAAAAATAAATTATCATTTACTCAAACCTTGAATCACAAGGTTCATATCTCTCTTTCTCTCTCTTACTATAAGCGCATGTATTTAAGGCACAAGATAAGACTCAGTGTTGTTAGTAATTAAATAAACGTGAGATGTTTTGACTTAATATTGTTAGTAATTAAATAAATGCATTGATAAAATTTAGTATACTGCAAGTATATTTTATTTGTAACAAATATGCAACTCATATCTATACTTTAGTCATTACGTAGTTGATTGATATAAAAAGTCTACTATATCTATTTTTTTAATTCTATACAATTAAATTAAATTTTAATTGTGCATTCTACAAATGTTGTTTGGTTAGTTTCTAATCTTTATATAGTAAGAAATGTTGATGATGCAGTGAGAGATTTTGACTTAATATTAGTAGTAATTAAATAAATTTGTTGGTAAAATTTAGTATACCATAAGTATATTTTGTTTGTAAGAAACATGCAACTCATATACATATCTTAGTCTTTATGTAGTTGATTAAAATTAAGTCTAATATAATTCATTTTTAAATTTATATGCAATTAAAATAAATTTTAATTTTATCTATTTTTCTATGATTTTGATTTAGTGGATTAAGAGAGAGAAATATTTTCATGACCCTGAGGAAACTGCTGTTACTGCTGGGGACCCTGCTGGCCCTGCATGTCTGATCTGTGCCCACCATATCTAAGTTTCTTAATAGATTTCTCCTGTTAGGAATTCTTCCCCTACTAACTCTCTGCTTGCTACTGCTGGGGTGGTTCCACACTAACACTACTCCCCCTGTATTGCCCTGATGGCTAGTCTCTGTTCGTCTCTGGCTTCCCTTGGCATGGAAACGATAATCCTGACAGTGTACAAGTGCAGCATTGACAATGTCCGTGTAATTCATCAACGTAGGATTACTAATAAAATGTTGCTTGATCCTCCAAGCTAACCCATCCATGAACCTAGCATTCTTCCTTTCCTCGTTGATCACCTCATTTGGCACAAAGTTAGCTAGGCAGGTGAACTTCTCCTCGTAGTAAGCTACTGAGCGGTCACCCTGACATAAGTCCTCGAACTTCCTCCTCATTTCTGACTCAACTATAGGCATAAAGTACTTGCGGTCAAACCGCATCTAGACCTCTGAAATAGTCATCGAGTATTTCTCCTCAGCAGTGGTCACTGACTCCCACCACTGAAGGGCTACCCCTTCTAATCTGAACGTGGCCAACATCTATCGTTGTACCTCACTACAATCTAACATGTGTAGATGGCGCGGAATGTTCTTCTTCCATTGGCATGTCGCCACTATATCCGTAATTCCCTAAAACTCAGGCGGGTGGCCCTTTTGGAAAGTCTCCCTGATGCTATACCAAGTGGGTTGCCCTTGTTGGTCCTGAATAGATGGTGCTGCAGGCTACTGTACCTGAGGTTGAGGGAAGTGGGCTTCCATGGCCCTCATAGTTGTCTCAATGGACTGTGCCACTATCACTGCCACCCGAGTCGTGGAAATCATCTTTGCTGATGGTGGGGGTACCTACTCCTCCCGAGGGTCATTTTTAACCTCATCTCTAGCTGCTGCCCTCTTGGCTTGCTCTCTTCTTGGCAGCATACTGCAAGAGAATTTAAATTGTATAAATACACAGTTTATACAGAATTCGAACAGCAGAAGAACAATATCTTAAGCATGCAAATATGAAACAACAATCCTAATAATAGGGCTCTATATCAAAATAACGATACTCTGAAATCGTAGTAAGCCATACAGATCCTATGGACAATAGAACCTAATTCTTTGATACCATCTATAACACCCTGTCTAATTAAACAATGGTTAATTAGGCCTTTATCAAATTAAAACACATTTCTCATATGGTTCATTCTTAACATCACTGTCGATAACTTTTTCATTACGAGCCACCTAAGTGAATTTAGACCGGTGCCAAAATTTTTCTTTCTTTAATAACAGATAAGGGAACAATTCAAAAAAAGTAAATTGACCATTCACAATATATTAGAGTCCAACCATCACAATATATAAATGCATGAAGGTTTGCCGAATAAACCATCGGCCAAAATCCAAAAACCAAATACTCCATAATAATAAAAGAACTAAATAACTGAAAACTATCAACGGACAACATGTCCATACATGGAATATAAAATAGATCCTACACTAGATCTGAATGTAGGAATCGTCTAATCAAATCAAATCTTGTCAGCATCTACAGTGCTACAACTCTGAGTCCCTGGAATGAAGTCACGCTTGGCGTCCTTGTGTCTGGACACCTAAAAGGTTTTTTTAAATATTGTATAGAAAGTGTTAGTACACAAAACGTTTTGAAAATATTTAGCAAACGTTTATTACATTAAAATTCGGTTATTGATTACACATGTTCCTGTACACACTCTCTTGAGTTTTCCTCATCTCTCATCTATAGTGCATGCCTAACGTTCTATACTTAGCCCACTTAGCTATGCTACCCAATATTACTAGACTTAAATATTCTACTGAACTTATCTACACGTCTAAGTTCCTGTACCTCCCAAATAGTAATTTAATTTATTAACATCTCTCATATGTTACTTATCAACGTAAGTAGCATTCCTCACATGTTATCTTTTAAATTAATACAAGTCTCTCCACTTAATTTATCATTCTGATATACACAATGTTAAACAACATCCACCTATGTTATTAGCTGAATCATATAATTAAGTTTCTTGACTTAATTCATTCTTTTTAAATATACACTATCTAACCGTATACTATCTCACATAAGTAGATAAATTTCACGATATATATTTCCCACACAATATATACAAATAAATATATTTTACTATAATATCCTTGTATGACACATTAAGGATTCATTGGTTTGGATGTTCTTTCGACCCCAATTTATCACGTCATTCACATTAGTCCGGATAGCCCTCGATCCCAATGTAAATGTTATATATATATATATATATATATTGGTCTGGATTTTCCATCGACCCCAATATTATTTATGTTTGATATTGGTCTGGATAGACTTCGACCCCAATTCGAACTTTCATATAATTGTCCGGATATTCCCTCTACCCAAATACATTTAATATAATTTAGGTATTCACACCACCTAAGTATTCATACGATAGGTATTCACACGACCTAGGTAATCACACTTGTATGTAGTATATTGCTCTCGTATACTCATCGTACTAAATTTCTTTACAAATTATCCCACATATCGTATTCATGATTATTCACAAAACTCTAAGGGTCGTAGTTACCCTTATATAAATTTCAGTATTTAATCCTAACTCATCCTACTGGCCTACTTCATTAATTCAATTCCCCGTAATTTATTATCTTTCTCTCGAATAATTTACGGCACAAAAATTAACCTAATTTTGTTCTCGTCTTAATCCTCTCAATAAGACCAAACCATACCCCCATCATAAGCCTATTGTAATATTTTAATCTCTCATTATTACTTTACCAAAGTCCTCAAAAATCTCCCAACAACGATTTACAGATTTAAGGCAAAACGGGGAAATTTCCAATTTTTTGGGTAACCGAATCTATTCGCGCTAGGCCGAATCGTTTCGATTCTGTACAGATTTTGCACTTCATCTTCTTCATGCGTTTTTACCCTATTTTCACCATTTTTACTTCACATAATTCTCATGATAGTTCACCAAATTCAATTCCACATGTTCCTAACCATTTCTACATGTGTGGGGGTAATATCTAACGTAAATCAATCACCAAAACAATACAACTACCAATTAATCATGGATTAATTCATCAAATCATCAAGAACCCTAGATTTCAATATTCTCCATTTATATTCACATGAAACCCAGATGTAAATTCGTAGTAATCACTAAAAATCTCAGATAACTTGTCCTCTACAGATTTTCATTCAATCTACATGCAATATCCTACTCAAACATGTATAAACATAGGGTTTTCTTCCAAACACATCAAAGAAACCAATATTATTCAAACCCTAGTCACGTGGGTATTATAACTTCATATTATTTTGCAATAAACAACTTGCCTTAACAAAATAAGGTCTGATTTCGTGTTGTTTATGATGAGTTGATGTTTCTCTCTTCAAATCCTCACTCCTTAGATGTTTAGGATGCAAGATTAAGGTCCAATCCTTCAAGAATAGCTCTTAAGCCTTGAAAATTGGTTTCTCCTTTCTCTCTAATGGCTTCCTTTGGGTTTAACTGTTTATAACCCTATCCTAAAGTCTTAAACATCAGATATAACACTTATAATTTCGTTGGCCCCTTAACCTCTATTTGCCAAATGACCAAAACGCCCTCAATGGGTGCCGGTTTGATCTAAAATTGACCCGGGACCCAAACAATACCCCCGGTTGCACTTTTTCGACTATTTCGACCTATTTGAGGTCATCTGTGGCCTCTTAATTATCATCCGAGTCATTAGAAATATATTTCTTTTTCTCAACCTCAAATTAGTCTACACGCGACTCCCGATTGAGATAAAATAAAATACGTACATATCACTCGCTATGTCGTAGAACACTAGTTATCAATTATTTACTATTCACACTTAGTAAATATTATATCATAATATTAATCAGTATCTATCTCTTGATTATTATTTAATAATCACATTTATTATTTAATCACCTTAAATTACTTCACTCGCGTAATTTAAATGCAACGTATTTTTCCTAATTAATTTCCAAATTAATTAAATTATAAATATGCAGAAATACGGGGTATTACATTCAGGATTATTGATGATCTTTATAATCAACTATTGGGCTAATTCAACACCTATTAAACTAGTCTAGACTTCTTTATACCAGGCAGATTGTACTTATGACAGTGTTTGTAGAGTGGGTGAGTCTTCTTCCCTTCTAGATAGCGCATATGCAACCCTATTATCCACTCCCCTTTTGTAAGAGATCCTATAGTCAAAGCCTAGAAATTTAGTAAGCCATTTTTGTTGCAACATAGAAGATACCCTTTGCTAAATTCAGTACTTTAGGCTTTGATGATCTGTTTTTATTATAAAATTATCCCCAAACAAGTATGACCTCCACTTTTGAACAACATAGACAATAACCCACAATTATTTTTCACTAATAGATAAGCCCATTTTTTTGGAGGTAGTTATTTACTTAGAAAAGCTATAGGTTTACCTTCTTGCACCAAGACTACCCCAATACCCTCAGTGTAAGCATATTTTTCAAGGACAAATTCCTTCTTAAAATTTGGCAAAGCCAACACAAGAGTAGTGGCCGTAGCATTTTCAAGAGTGTTGAAAGCATTAATAGCACTGTCTGGCCATTTAAACTAGTCCCTACTTAATAGCTGTGTAAGAGGTCTGGAAATGATTCCATAGTTTCTCACAAATATTTTGTAAGAACCAGTAAGGCCCAAAAATCCCCTTAGAGCCTTGATATTTTTAGGAACGGGCCAATCCAACATAGCTTCCACCTTGTGTCTGTTAGCTACCACACCTTGTTGAGAAATAATATGACCAAGATAATCAAGTTGTTTTTGCCCAAATGAGCATTTACTCATTTTATCATAGAGTTGATGGTGTCTCAGTAGTTCAAGGGTCAATTTTAGGTTCTTGTAATGTGTATCTAAATTGGGACTGTACACAAGAATATCGTGAAAAAACGAAGATGAATTGCCTCAAATATCGTTTAAAAATAATGTTCATTAAATCTTGTAATGAGGCATGTTCATTGGTGAGGCCAAAAGTCATTACCAAGAACTCATAGTGTCCTTCATGAGTCCTAAAGGTAGTTTTAAGGATATATGGTTCATGCACCCGAATTTGATGGTAAACCGACCTCAAATCTAGTATAGAAAACACACTAGCCCCTCTAATTCATCCAATAACTCTTCAATGACAGGGATGGGGAATTTATCTTTAATAGTGAGCTGGTTTAATTCTTTATAGTCAACATACATTCTCCATATGTGGTCCTTTTTTATTACTAAAAGAACCGGGGATGCTAAAGGGCTAATAGATGGTCTTATAACTCTAGAGTTTAACAAATCTTTCACAATTTTTTTCAATTTATGTTTTCTGCACATATGGATCCCTATATGGTCTCAAACTGATAGGTTAACTACCATTTTTTAATGGTATATGATGTTCATGTGATCTTCTAGGAGGTAAGACAATTGGCTCTTTGAAGATGTCACTAAATGTTGCTAATAATGGCTGGAGTAAAGGTGGTGTGTTTACATATTCTTGCAGGCTGTCACCATAAGTGATGCTGTTGTATGACTGTCCCATAATTGCATAGTCTCCAGTTTCACAAATTTGTTGCATATCTTTCCCACTAATCAACTTGAGTTGGCCTTATTTCGTATTTCCACACAGTTGCACTTTAGTTCCCTCTCTACTGAAAGTAAGAGTGTGCATTTGAAATTGAATAACGCCTCTCCAAATCTTTCTAACCATTCAATACCCAACACCATATCACACCCATCTAATTTGAGTAGCCTGATGTTGGAGTTGAATTCATACCCTTGCATTTGTGATTTAATAATTTGGCACATGGAATCATTGACCAATTTCCCCCCATCAGCTATGGTAACCCAAAACTTATGTCTTGGAATTATGTTGCATTCAATCCATTTGGATGTAAAAAGATCCAAAAAATAATGAGAACTCCCAAATTCAATGAGTATATTACGATCCTTTTTCTTTCTTCTGCCTTTTATCATAATAGTTTTGTATAAGGGTGATCCTGACATAGCTTGTAGTGATATAGCCATGTCCATTCCCAATTCATTTGTCTCGTTATGCACTGTGGTTTTTAGTTCGTGTGTCTCCACTGTCACTAGTTCCTCATTAGTTAGTAGCATATGAATGGTAATTTTCTTGCATTTGTGACTATAGGTGTAGGGCTCATCACAGTGGTAGAATAGACCTTTTTATCTTCTTTCTTGCATTTCTACTATAGAAATATTTTCATGGGTAATATGTTGATCGATTTATTTGAAGAGTTATAGTTGTTGAACATGGTTGATGAAGGGTTGGTGCGGTTCTTGAAATTTTGGTAAGTATTTTGGGGTTTGTTGGGATTAAGGGATAATTATTTCAACTTGGCTAAACACATATCACGGTGTAGGGATTTTGGTTCTAACATTTTCACTGTTACTTTTACTTCATGCTTGAGCCCATTCAAAAAATTAGAGATGAAGTACTCCTTAGAGAGACCATTTTGCTTTTCTATAACAAGAGGTTTTAATTCTTCAAACTTCATTTGGTAATTAGTTATTGTGTCTTCTTGTTACAGTTTATTGAACTCAGCTACAACGTCATTGAATCCTCCTGGTGCAAATATTGCACTCAACTGTTCAATAAATTCAGTCCACCTTATCCAAGTATAATCTTCAAAAATTGATTGGAACCACGTAACTGCAATTCCTTCCATATGTAAGGCTACAAATAAAAACTTCTCTTCCTAAGGTATTAGGTTAAACAAAAAAAACCTTTGGAGTTAATATAACCACCCTCTAGGGTCATTCCCATTGAATTTAGGGCATTTAATTTTTGGTCTCCTATACCCTTCATACCCACCATGACTTTGAGATTGTCCTCTCCTTCCTGGATCAAGATTCTACTATCCTTGTTGTTGATTACCCATTTGAGGACTACCAACTATTCCTTTTTGATTGTCTATGGCCCTAGAAAACTTCTCATTGATCTGATCAAATTTATCATCAGATTTCTAGATTGTAGGGTTACACTGGCCATTAAAGATTCTAACGAATCTTGTAAACTCTGTAAATGGGCCTGTACTCCTTCTTGTTGCTACTGAATTTCTGCTACGAATCTCTCTAATTGCATGTGTTTGGTTTTTGTCATCTTTTGTCTATGTTTTTGGTTTGTTAGATTTTTTTTATGGTTTAGCTTTAATTTGAACCGAATCGAAGGCTCTGATACCACTTGTCAAGCCCATGGCTTCATTAACAATGGTTATTTGATTAATTTGGAAAAACCGAGATGGAAGATAGAATTAGAGAAAAGATTAGAGAAGATTAAGTGAAAAAATATGATAAGGATATAGAGGAATTAAGAAGAGAGAAGTTGTATTATTTCCATGCCTTACAATATATTACATCTCAGCTATTTAACAATGAATTTACAACTAATAACTTGACAGTTGAGTAACTAACTGACTATAGTTTTTAACTGACTTAACGACCAATTAACAAACAATTAATTAACCCAAAGGATTCTGACACTCACGGTATATCTCACTGATTACATGTTTGATTTGAGGTTTCGTGTTTATCTTTTGAAACCCTAGTTTTTATACTAGTTTTTATACGTGCTTGGATTATGAAAATTCACTATTAAAACAAAACAAGATTGTGAAACCCCGCCTAATAAAATACCGGAAGACCACTCATATATCAAATTAAAACAAGAGTCTCATATTGTTCATTCTTAGCATCACTGTCGAAAATAAATTTTATTACTAATATCCTATTAGGTTGGCGTCAAATTTTAATTAACTAATCTTTTTAACCAAGCCATTCAAATAAAATAATTACAACAGTTGCAAGTAATAACTAAAATGAAATAAAGTAACCAAACACTCGGTAGCAAACAATACAACCAAATCGAAATGCCGTGCAAAAAGACGGTAAAAGAATAAATGAGTACATTTGGTCCATTAGCCCGAATATGACTGCAATACCTCCTATCTAGATCTCAATGATAGAAGCGTCTACAATAAACCTGTCTGCATCCACAACTGCTACAGCAAACGTCTGACTCGAAAGAATTATCATCCAGACGTCCCAGTGTATGGACACCTATATATATATATATATATATATATATATATATATATATATATATGTATGTATGTATGTATAGCAAGAGAGGGGAAAATAGAGAAAACGGGTCAGAGCTCGATTTTTTAAAACAGTTTTAGCAAGTGCATAAAATCCATATTTTTAAGATATGAAATTTCTCATATTTAAACTGGTATCACACTCTGATCAAACACACCTCTCCTCTCCTCTAATAGTGCATAGCTATCGCATATCTTTCAATCATCCTAGTTAAGCTACCCTACCCAACAAGTGTATTTACTAACTTCTAATCATCCTTATTAATCTGAGTAAGAAGAATTAAACTTCTCCCCATTCCCAACATTATGTTACATTCGTGCGTGGGGTGTCTCGCGAAGAGAGATCCAAACAAGGTACCCCCCCAATACACTACTACGTGACAATGTTGACCGTCGAGATCCATTAGGCCCTCAGTACATACAACATCTCATATTGTCCTCTATGTATATATATATATATATATATATATATATATATATATACTTCTCATTAACTTATGCTTCATAATTCATAAACATACGGGTATAAATTTACCGGAAGAAGTATATCACTTTATTCATTCTTCTCCTTTTTTATACAGGCTTAGGTTATATGATATCTCATCTCATATATATGTAATATACTATTCGCAAAAAGTATATTAGTTACCCATATAGGACACCAAAGAAGATTTCGATATACACACATTATTCTCTTTATGCATATAGATCAATTTATATATAAATATGTAACACTATTGCACCCTAGTTAAGAAATCCCTTGTGCTATGCATACTCGGGTATACGGTCCAATTGCTTCTCTCACGCATAGAGGACAATAGGTTCAATCTCTTAAGAACCAGTAAAACGTATACACATATTGGATGCGAACATGGTTCCTAGCCTTATGGGCTATGTACATACCTATGCACCCATTCGGCTGTCAATCACTATCATTCTCAGATAGCCCGTATCCAAAGTTCCATTCTTTAGTGGTACGACTCAAAAATCCCTCCGAAGGTACACAAGATATGGTCGGCCACAACGCGTTAACCCCCACTCGATAGCCAGTAGCTAGGTATGTCATACACATAATTAACAATGATATAGATACACATTCCGTCTATATAAATATAACATCAATAAGGTATTCACTCAACCATCATATAATTATAGGTATTTGTTTCACTTATACATAATTCCTCATAGGTATTTATTTAACCCATGTATATAATAATATAAGGGCCTACGCATAGCCCATATAATACATCCCATATGTATTATATTTATATCTTGGATATCCTACCCATTTATCGATTTTTTTTAACTAATTTTCAATATATTATTTTCGAGATTTTCTCACCACACAATGATATTATCAACGACACCGATATATTCATTCTCCACATAATATATGTACTTATTCACTTATTTAATATCCAAATCACACCTAAATAACTCTTTAAGTAGTATTCCTCACGAACACCCCTATTTGGGAAATTCTTGGATTTTACTTTCAACTAACCCAAGGTACACGCCTTACTACACAAAATATATAGAAGTCCCCACACTATTTTTAGGAACCCCAAATATTTATCACCAAACAATTTTAGCCTTTATTTTTCAATTTCGGGTTTGATTTCCAAATTGAGGATTTATCCCTCGGAACTGCTATCTTAGAAAATTCATATCAAATCCAACAAAAATCAGAAAAATACGCGGTTGGTGCCAACGCGACCATATAAAAAATACTTACAAATTTTGTTTTTTGATCGAGAGATAAATCCACTCTCTTCCTAGCCGAATCTACCCCGCAAGCTACTGCGTTACTATTCATCAACTTCACCAAAATCCCAAACCTCCATTAATACACCTCCAAGCTTTTTATCTCCTCTCTCATCATCATCCAACCTCAAACAACCATAAATACACACATAAAAAGGGTTCTAATCATCCTAGAACCCATAACCAACAATTAATTTCAATAAATTCCAAGTTTCTCAAATTGGGTATTAATCGAGTTATATCCATTTTAATCTTTCGAAAACCCGTTTGATCCCTGAAATTTCCACCCAAAAATCTTTAGTTTTATACCAACTACAATATGATAAATTAACACACTAAATCAAAAATCAAGTTAAACACTTGACTCGTGGATTAAATCTGATGACCTTAAGTCGAATCTCGCGAGTTTGGCCCGGATTTTTTCTTCTTTTACTTCTTCTCTTCTTTCTTTTTCTTCTCTTCCTTCTCTATTCTCTCTCTCTCTTAGGGAAGATTGTGGGAAATGAAAGAGGGCTGCCACCTCTTAATTCCAAAATTAGGCGTATACCCAATTGTTAAATGACTCGTGTACTCCTTTACGAGTCCCTACTAGTCCAAAAATGTTCGGAACCCAAATACTACCTCCAGGTACTCTATTTTGACTATCTAGGCCATTACTAACCCAATGGAGGAGTCGAAATCTCCATCCGAGTCACTTAGCTAAAATTCACTATTTTGATCCAACACGTTCAATACGCGTATTTTCCAATTTAAAATATTTTCCTTTGTCGCTTTACCCAACTGTGACATTTAATAAAAATAATCTACTCATAAACTTAATCTCGAAATATAATCCACGTAAATATTAATGTCTCACTCGAAAACTAATATTTACTATTCATTTAATTAATATTTAATTTATTTAATTTCACTCATTAATCCCAGAATTACTATTCACAATAATTTCTCAATTTACCAAATTACATCCACAGTGTAATTTAAATACCTTTAAAAGTGCGGGGTATTACATACTCCCCCACTTACAACAGAATTTTGTCCTCGAAATTCGGATATAGCCTGTACCACAACCCTAGGATTGGTATATAGGTTACGTCCTAGCTTAACCAAGTTTAGATATAGCCTAACACAATGGTCTCCCACTATATATATATATTCTCATCATCGCTATTCATATATATTCTAATCCTGCACCCTTGGGTGAACACCCACTAGCGCTCTTAATATCACATAATAGGCATACACACATCCTATTAAGATTCGTAGGCATATTCCCAACCTAATCATACACTTCTCATATGTATTTTATTCTCATCACTACGTATTGTATAAATATTCAGATTTCTATCTCTCTCGTAATCTCCAAATTACATTCCCAATGCCGAATAATTAAAGTATTAACTCTCATATACTCTTTCGAAATTTGGTACTACATACACTCGTTCTTCCTTTGGAGTATGCTAATCTATACAGTCATGTGCAAGCTACTTTCAACACTCGTTCGAGTAAGATTCTGCTCCACTTTCTCACAATAATCTGGTATCCTTTTCATTATGAGGTACCCTTTAAATGGCTTTTTACAGCCTTTCAACCCATCTTGGGCGTGCTAGCTCTCATTGCACATAAATGCTTGAATTATCGTCATTCTCACACGGTATTCAATTCGTCATACCATTTAACCTTGTTTATAGCTTCCCCTTAGGCATATATTCTACACACTCATTTATATGTCCTTCTATCTCAACATTTTTGGATTTAGCTAACCAGGGTTCCCATACTCCCTATCCTTTGTGCATATATGCACTACCATTGTAAACGTTGTGATACCTTACATTCACTCTAAATAGTGGGCCTCATTTCTTCGGCCTGATACTACCACCTAGGTATCCCTTAACCCAAATAATTCAAAATTTAATTCTCTCGATACATGGAAATTCAATCCCTCTCAAGATTATTCCATCGATCGTCTTGATGTTAAGTCACATTAGCCTTCCTATTTAGTTTCGATAGTCTTATTGCCCTTATTCGTGGTAGTCTTAAGATTAAAGCGTTTCTAACATACGTAATATGATTATTATTCTAACTATATCCCTAGTGACCAAGACCTTTCTCGACTTCCGACTTTTTCTCGATTTCATACGTGGGACATCTCGCAAAGCGAAATCCAAACAAGGAACCCTCCCGTTACACTACTGCCTCGCTTTGTTGGTCATCGAGATGTAGCGGTCTAAGGGACACCAACGGGACGTTCTAAATCCTACCTTGTTAATCTACTAATGTAATTTTACCACTATATCCTTCCATCTTATTCAAATAGAAAGTCTAACTAATCAGGGTGCCTACTCTATGCAAAATCATTATGAACATCATACCCAAAACGTATTTTCTTTGAATCTGCCTTTTATTCAAAGTCGGGATATATGTTACCTTTATCTTACCTCACCCACATACTTGCGGTGAGAGAACAATTTCAGTGCTTTTCCATAGCACTTATATATCTATATAATTATACTATCATCAAATGGTTCTCAGTCTATAGTGTTTTCCTTACACTAGGTGACTTATTGTCAAAATTATCATTTTTGCATTATATAACATCCCTCTACTCCCGACATCATTAAGGTAAGTGCGTGGAGCATCTCACAAGCGAAATCCAAACAAGGAACACCTCTTATACACGACTACTTAACTTTTTCGGTCGTGGAGGTCCGTTAGTTCACATATGCCACTGGGGTAATATCATATCTCCTATCATTAAAAATGTGGCCAGAAATCCTAATTATGTCAAGGAGTCTTGCCATAAGCGCTTGCATTTGCACTAAGTCTTTCGCGCGAACAATAACAAGATTAAACTCCCAGCTTAACTAAAATTTATCCATACCTTAAATTATATCTATAAGGTCCACATACACAAAAATCATGGTAATGAAACATCTCCTCATCGAAGTTCCATCTAAACATCTAATCAAGGAGAGCTCATCCCGAATGTATCTCGCATTCCATTTTTTATTATATCCGTATCTATATGTTTCACATCTCATATAAATATATATACATTATACTATACACATCAAGTATATCCATACTTGTATATCATACACTATATAAGCATAATAACCATCCCTCAGAGCAATAACTCAATGGATGCAGCCTCTCAATATTATCATCTTCCATGGAATTAATCACACTTCATCCTGGGTACCAGTGGTCGGACTATCACACCGACTCGGTAAAAATCAAATCATATAAGTATATCAATCACACACATACATACTTAACATATCACATATATACATCTATATATATATATATATATATTGTTCGGCTAATCGTGCATATTCTTCGCTCACTTATAAATTTTAAGTTACTCGACATTCGTATAGGCCTAACACTCACTTAAATAGGCCTACGAGAGGTTCAAAACAAAAATCGGGCCTTTAGAGTCATTCTGGAATCTCGTTTGAAGACCCAGAATTCTCATTCGAACGAGCTCGTTCGAACAACATTTCGTTCGAACGACATTTCCAACATCGAACGAACTACCCACTAGAACCTCGTTAGAATTATCGTTCGAACGAATTACTTCGAACGAACTACCAACTCTTTAGAAGTGCCACTGGAACCTCGTTAGAAGTCTCATTCGAACGACCTGGGCTGGACTTCTAACGAAAATTCAGTAGGTTCACAATTCATCTCCAAAATTTGTTTTCCCCATTTTTCCTTCTTCCAATTCAATCCAAAACTTATTCCAACCCAAATACAAGGTTCCCAAACTACTCTAATTCACACTAAAACACTTCTTAGCATAGTTTAGGGATCAAATAATTTCCAATCTTCAAGTAAATCCACAAATTTTCCCATGAGTTATATTAACATAAACCCAAAATTACTCATCTAAAAAAAACTCCAATTTCATTTCATGATTAACACCTAATTCACCAAATTCCTCATTCTTATTAAGTGGAAAAATCCATTTATTAGATTAATTTATGAGAAATACGTCATGCTCCCCCGAATATGGTGACCATCGTCCCCACCATTTCAACATTGCTCAAACGAGTGAAAAAATTTATTTTCCTCAAATTTTCACATATGGGTATTCCCATACACAACTCTAAGCAAGAGCTCTTGAGCCCTCTACATCCTTCGAAAGAAATACACTACTTTCTCCTAGCTCCACTTCAACGTACGGTCCTCATAAAAGACCTATTAGCTTTTTCGTAATTTATCCTCACTGGGCAATTCAAGTTTAGCACCATTCTCTACTATAGTGGTGCATATATAATTATAACTACTATTCTATAGTAGTCATTGCAGCAATCCATGACAATTCCGCAAGGAAAATGACCTTTACCACGGTCCTCATTTCCAATATCAACTTACAGCTCTAACTAATCCATGCCTCCTGCTTCCCTCACAATGGACTTCCAAGGTCGCCCTTCGTCGATCAGCACACGAATCCCGAACGAGCGCGCAAAATATTTACTATAATATTACATAATGGCAGGAGAACGAAATCTCACAAGAGGATATCAACAATCCTAATCATAAGGCTCTATACCAAATCAAAAGAAACGCTGAAAGGGTAGTACGTCCGCACAGATTCCTAAGGACACTAGAACCTGATGCTCTGATACCACCTGTGACACCCCACCTAATAAAATACCAGGCGATCACTCCTATATCAAATTAAAATAGGAGTCTCATATGGTTCATTCTTAGTATCACTGTCGAAAACCAATTTTATTACTAATATTCTATTATGATGGCATCAAATTTTAATTAACTAATATTTTTAACCAAGCCGTTCAAATAAAATAATTACAACAGTTGCAAGTAATAACTAAAATGAAATAAAGTAACCGAACACTTGGTACCAAATAATACAACCAAATCGAATGCCGCGCAAAAAGGCGGTAAAAGAATAAATGAGTACATTTGGGCCATTACCCCGAATATGACTACAATACCTCCTATCTAGATCTCAATGATATAAGTGTCTACAATAAACATGCCTGCATCTACAGCTGCTGCAACAAACATCTGACTCGAAAGAATTATCATCTAGGCGTCCCTGTGTCTGGACACCTATATATATATATGTGTGTGTGTGTGTGTGTGTGTGTGTGTGTGTGTATCAATCTAGGGGAAAATAGAGAAAACGGGTCAGAGCTTGATTTTTTAAAACATTTTTAGCAAGTGCATAAAATCCATATATTTAAGATATGAAATTTCTCATATTTAAACTGGTATCGCACTCTCATGAAACACACCTCACCTCTCCTCTAATAGTGCACAGCTACCGCATATCTTTTAAGCATCCTAGTTAAGCTACCCTGCCTAACAAGTGTATTTACTAACTTCTAATCATCCTTATTAATCTGAGTACGAAGGACTAAACTTCTCCCATTTCCCAACATTATGTTACATTCGTGCATGGGGTGTGTCGTGAAGCGAAATCCAAACAAGGAACCCCCCCGATACACTACTACGTGACAATGTTGATCGTCGGGATCCATTAGGCCCTCAGTACATACAACATCTTATACTGTCCCGTATATATATATATATATATATATATATATATATATATATATAGTTCTCATTAACTTACGCTTCATAATTCATAAACATTCGGGTATAAATTTATCGGAAGAAGTATATCACTTTATTCATTCTTCTCCTTTTTTATACAGGGTTAGGTTATATGATATCTCATCTCATATATATACAATATACTATTCGCAAAAAGTATATTAGTTATCCATATAGGAAACCAAACAAGATTTCGGTATACACACATTATTCTCTTTATGCATACACATCAATTTAGATATAAATATATAACACTATTGCACCCTGGTTAAGAAACCCCTTGTGCTACGCATACTCGCCTATCCGGTTCAATTGATACTCTCACGCACATAGTACAATAGGTTCAATAACTCAAGAACCAGCGAAACATATACACATATTGGAGACGAACATGGTTCCTAGCTTTATGGGCTACGCACATACCTACGCACCCATTCGGCAGTCAATCACTATTATTCTCAGATAGCTCGTATCCAGGGTTCCATGCTCTAGTGGTATGACTCAAAAATTCCCCCAAAGGAACACAAGATATGGTCGTCCACAATGCATTAACCCCCACTCGATAGCCAGTAGCTAGGTATATCATACACATAATAAACAATGATATAGATAGACATTCCGTCTATATAAATATAACATCAATGAGTTATTCACCCAACCATCATATAATTATAGGTATTTGTCTCACTTATACATAATTCCTCATAGGTATTTATTTAACCCATATATATAATAATATAAGGGCCTACGCACCCATATAATACATCCCATATGTATTATATTTATATCTTGGATATCCTACGCATTTATCAAATTTTTTTAAACTAATTTTCATTATATTATTTTCAAGATTTTCTCACCGCACGATGATATTATCAATGACACCGATATATTCATTCGTCTCATAATATATATACTTATTCCCTTATTTAATATCCAAATCACACACTCTTTAAGTAGTATTCCTCACGAACACCCCTATTTGGGAAATTCTTGGATTTTACATTCAACTAACCCAAGGTACACGCGTTACTAAAAAAAATATTTAGAAGTACCCAAACTATTTTTAGGAACCCCAAATATTTATCTCCAAAAAATTTTAGCCTTTATTTTTCAATTTCCTGTTTGATTTCTGAATTGATGATTTAACCCTCGGAACTGCTATCTTAGAAAATTCATATCAAATCCAACAAAAATCAGAAAAATATGCGGTTGACGCCAACACGACGGTATCAAAAATACCTACAACTTTTATGTTTTGACCGAGAGCTAAACAGGCGCTCTTCCTGGCCGAATCTACCCTGGAAGCTACTGTGTTACTATTCATCGTCTTCTCCAAAATCCCAAACCTCCATTAATACACCTCCAAGCTTTTTATCTCCTCTCTCATCATCATCCAACCTCAAACAACCATAAATACACACATAAAAAGGATTTTAATAATCCTAGAACCCATAACCAATAATTAATTTCAATAAATTCCAAGTTTCTCAAATTAGGTATTAATCGAGTTATACCCGTTTTAATCTCCTGAAAACCCGTTTGATCCACGAAATTCCAACCCCAAAAACTTTAGTTTTATACCAACTACAATATGAGAAAATAACACACTAAATCATAAATCAAGTTAAATACTTTCCTCGTGGATTAAATCCGACGACCCCGAGTCGAATCGCGCGAGTTTGGCCCGGATTTTTCCTTCTTTTCCTTCTCCTCTTCTTTCTTCTTCTTATCTTCCTTATCTCTTCTCTCTCTCTCTCTCTCTCTCTTAGGGAAGATTGTGGGAAATGAAAGAGGGTTTCCACCTCTTAATTCCGAATTAGGTGTGTACCCAATTGTTAAATGACCCGTGTACTCGTTTATGACTCCCTACTAGTCCAAAAATGTTCGGAACCCAAATACTACCTCTGGGTACTCTATTTTGACTATCTCGGCCATTCTGAACCCAATGGCGGAGTCAAAATCTCCATCCGAGTCACTTAACTAAAATTTACTATTTTGACCCAACACGTTCAATATGCGTGTTTCCAATTTAAAATATTTTCCTTTGTCGCTTTACCCAACTGCGACATGTAATAAAAATAATCTACTCATAAACTTAGTCTTGAAATATAATCCACGTAAATATTAATGTGTCACTCGAAAACTAATATTAACTATTCATTTAATTAATATTAAATTTGTTTAATTTCACTCATTAATCCCAGAATTACTATTCACAATAATTTATCAATATAACAAATTACATCCACAGTGTAATTTAAATACCTTTAAAAGTGCAGGGTATTACAAGGATGTGGACATTGAAGAATATGGAAGTTTGGTTGTTTTAGCATCTATAATAGCGGACACCATCGAGACGCTTCTCTAAAACACTAAAACGGTTATTTCTTCTAAACTAATTGTCATGAGATCTGAATATGCGCATTGTCATAATCTTACTATCACTGATACTCCTGTTTTGTTCTCAAGGTAATTGTTTTCAATTTTTCTTATCTAGTCACTGGCCTGTGAGTTCTTTTCTCTACCCTTTAGTTTTATGACATACTAAGCATTATACAATAATTGAACGGGTAAAAAGTGTTTGTCTACTTGAATTAAAAATATAAATGAATACCTCGCCCAATTATTCAACTTCAACTCTCAACTAACCATTTTCCATTAAATTTGTTCATTTTCTGAAGAAATTTACTATTTACTGAAATTTTGATTCAAATAAGTTTTGTGCAACATCAAATTGGAAAATTCTAAAAATTCTGAATATTTCGAATTAGTCGACTTGGAAAAAAAATATTTTTTCCGATTTGGAAACGATTTTAAAATTTCAAAAATTTTGGAAAATTTTCTGAACACGCCTATTCCGATCCGATCCGGCCGAAACGCACCACTACTAACAAGTATGCAAAAAATAAGGTATATGGAATGGTGATATACATATGACGACATTCTAATTTGATCGAATGGGAGATGGTCGTACCTAGGATTTTATTCCGATAATTTTTAACTTCTCATTGATAATTATGATAGTTATATTTTGTTTGTGATACTGATATCACCACTATGCCTCAAGAATAACTCACTATTTTTTTATGTTAGTATAGTGAACCTTCAATGATGCATTTAGTTTTTCATTGATATTTAACTCACCACAATTGTACTCAAGTTTCTATAGCAAGCTCGAGGTAACCAAGATAAAGGAAAGTCTTGGTGTAGGCTCTAAGTTAGGATAAATTATATGCAGCAGGATTCCATTTACATAAATAGTGTTATAGGTATATGCGTAATTTTCCATATGCATAGACTTTTGTTGTATTGGCATGGATAATTTGTTGAATAACGAATATGAAATATATGTATAACTTAATGTGTGAAATAAATACGAATAATTTGGTCTACATATTTTGTAATAAATGTTGAAATCACGCTTATTTATTGTTCAAGGCACACCTGATTTGAAACCACATTTTTTGTCAACGCTTCACACAAAATTGGTATTATTCTATAGATTTGAAACCGCCTGCGCATCACGTGGGGCTGAAAGCTAGTAAATTAATATAATAATGAGAGTTGCACCTTCGTTTAATTACACGTGTCTCAAACTCCATACTTAAGTTGCATTCCATTTTTCTCCGTTTTATACCCTGTTTCCCGAGTTCAATATCTCAAATGAGGAACAAACGAGATAATTTATCCTCGAAGCGAAAGAACTAATGAAACTACGTGAAACCTTCACAAGGGTTTATGTATAAATAATGGGAAAACCCTTATGGGTTGTATCGAAAGACATGGAACGAGATATTTTTATGTCAGCAATGGAAGCCCAAGCTTATGGAATTGTTGATCTTATAGCGATTGAATGAAAATATCATGGATTTCGTGCAAATCCATGATTTGCTATTTGGTATTATCGTAGAGTATACCATTTTTACCAACTAAGTCCTAGAGACTCTTCACTTCCAATTCTACAAATTAGGCCTCTTTGTTTTCTTCAATCTCTATTGGAGTAGTAATCTCACGCACCTCAATGATATTTAAGAATCAAATATTAGATTTCACAAACTTCCCCGCCAAAATATATATATATATATATCTTCAAATCCTCCACCCCTCTCTCAACTCCCTCTAACTCTCTTTATTCATTCTTTGAGAATTTAACGACGATGCCCTTCCCGACGGAAAAACGAGAAAGGTATAGTATCGTCATCAACAATTCCATTTAAAGGGAAATAAAGATGCACAAACACAAAATCATAATTTAGAAATTGAATCGGGATTCAACACTAGTTATCATCATCTTCACCTTTTAAAATTTAAATTTTTAGCTTATGTAAGTGATCTTCCTGTAAACTCAATGTATACCTATATACATCTATGCATAGTTTTTGCCCTTTACCTCTCTTTATTTTTATTGTGAATATACATACATACATATATCTATATAATAAAGTAGGAAACTTATTTATGTCATAAGATAGCACCATGATGTCATCAATACGATTTTTTTTGCACTCCCTATTTTACCCCTCAAGTTTTTGGTTTCTCCCTCTTTTTTACTTACCAAATTACACTTCAATTCGAAATTTGGGGTGCTTTGGTCAAAGGTACTTTATCAATTCATACTCTCTCTCATTTATCACACAAACATCCGATTCTCTACTTCTCTCACGTTCTCTCATCGCGAACCCAAAATAACCCTACCACAACACAAACATCAACCCATTCTCTCCATCTCTCCAATCCACCACCTCCTCCTCCTCCTTTACGCCACACCCCTATGCACACATCTACCCCACCACAAACCCATGCATACATCATCACCCTCCGAGCTCCAAGTCTACCGCATCTCCCCCATAGTGGATTGACTTACGGTAGTGTCCTTTGCTTTCTCTATTTTCTATCTCTGATTTTTTATGCCCGGATCTGTTTCATGCGATTTTACAAGTCTTGAGTTTGGGGGGTTTAGTCTAGGGTTGAAGTGTTGGATTTTACAAGTGTTGGATTTTTTTTATGGCTAGATTTGTTTCATGCATTTTTTTTAATATCACTCTTGCATTCACTGGCTCACTTGATGTCTTAACAAGAGATGTAGTCAGATGTAGTTCATTATAAGGATATATGAATATTGCATCAACCATTTTAAGGTAGATGCAATACATTTGATTGTTAATTTTGTTTTGTTAATTTTATTTCATTTTGAGCCTGTATAAAAGAACTCTATTTTTCTTTACATCTTACTTGATTCATTACATCCTACTTGATTATTTACATCCTACTTCATTGTTAATAATGGTTTTGGATGGACATATTAGTTTGCAGACCATCCGGTTAGAAGCTGATCCTTAAGTATTTTGTAAGTTAGTTTTAATTGTATTTTCTATTTTTCTACAGAGGAACACACATTTAGATAGTTATGGAAACACAAGTCTGAAGTGATGGAAAATTTATCAATTAAGACACCTACTTTTAGGTACTCTACTTAATTTAGGATTATTATTTAGTTATGTTTGGATTTGATATATAGTGCTTATATTTTTTTGGTAATATTTGTAGTGTTCGTTGTGATTTTTATGCTTCCATTTCCACCATTTTGAGAGACCACTTGTGCCTATTTAAACCACCAATGTGGAAGTTACTTTCCATTTCTTCTCATTGAACTAACTATTTAAGTTATGGTTTTCCAGATTATCTAGAGTGTTTTATCAGACCCGAAGGTTTCATATTCTGATTATTTTAAAGTTTTAAAGTAGATAGGTGCTTTAGAACCTTGATTTAAATTTCAAATTTCAGGTTCTCTGCATTTAATTCTTGGATTTCAATTTCAAATAAGCATTTCAAGTTCATCATTATTAGGTTTTGATTTTTTGTTCTATTATCCATTCTTGAGAATTTGGGGATTTTATAACAGTAAGCATCATTGTTTGATGGTTCTAGAATCTTTCATGATAACAATTTGAAAAGACATATTTTCTTTTATTGTGGATACTATACAGTGAAGGTCCAAAATTCCAGTTGGTTTCTCAATTTATATTTACTTAAATTCCGTGGTTGTAATGTAGCATTTACTTGATATATGGATTTTGAAAATTTAGGTTTAAAACTTCAAGTTCCTTGACCCGTAGTTCCTCAAATACAAAAAACATTTCACCTCAACACAATTTTAGATCTAATCCCCATTGCACTTTTGAAAAGCCTTCTATTTGTACATTTCTCCTTACTCCCTACTCCATTCTCCATTTTCTTCTTAATTTGAACGTTTCACATTTTTTTCACATTGCACACAAGGTAACAACAACATTTGAAATTATAACTCAGTTGTATGCTTTTAACTCAGCTGTATGCTGCTTTTTATAACTTTTAACTCAGTTGTATGCTTGTAACTCAGTTTCACATTTGAACTCACAATTGAGCTCAATTATAATTTGAACTCAATTATAACTCAGTTGTATTCTTTTAACTTTTAACTCAATTATAACTCAGTTTCACATTTGAATTTATAACTTTTAACTCAATTGTATGCTATTTTTTATATGTTCATTCCATTGTAGGTAACAACTACAACACTTTGTTGTTTATCTTTGGTATATGTTTTGTTTTATAGGTACACACGTCTATAATCATGAGTATTCTTAGAACAATTATTTTATTATGGAACAAAGTCATTTCAGTTAATTTTATGCGAATTGACATTGTACATTATTTTCAGTTTAAAACATGAGTAAGTATTCTTATTTGGTACAGTTGGGTATTTTGGTACATTTTGAAACATGAGTATTCTTATTTGGTAAAGTTGGTTATCTAATAAGTTTTACCTCTAATAAGTTTGTATTAGATGCATGATTGAAACATGAGTATAGGAGTGCATTTGATATCACATTTTTATGCATAGTGTATAGTAGTGGCCTATTTTTATGCATAGTGTATAGTTTATAGTAGTGTACAAAAGTGGCTTGTTTTTTATTCATAGTGAAATATTGTATATCAGTGTATTTGATATCACATTTCTATCCAAAGTGGATTTGATATTCATTTCACATTTCTATGCATAGTGTATAGTAGTGGCCTATTTTTTCTATGCATAGTCAAATATTGATATGACATTTCCATTTTGATAATACATGACATTGAGTTTCCTTCACTATTCACAAATTGGTTTTTGAACTTTATGGACTAATTGGTTATGTCTTGCAGCAACAAGTTTCGTAGAATCGTACCGGATACTTAGATGACAACGCTTGGAGGGGGACCTTACATGGAAATGGTTATGAGGATTCTCCTTCTGTTTATGTTTCTTTTGATAAGGAAGTGGAGGAATTTTTAATAAAAAGTTTCTTGAACAAGTTGAATAAGAAGCCAATACAAATTGCAGAGCTCTATGACATTGTGAATTCTCATCTTTTTTTTATTTTCCTTGGCAATAATTATGGTCTTTTCTTTGATGATCCTGAATAATGGTTCAGTCTAAAAAAATATAATTGTGAATGAAACATAAGCAATTCAACCGCACATATGTGGTTCTTAATATAGAAAATAGTGGGATACTTGATGCTCTTATATTAGAACAATGGAATATTTGAATCAGTTGATCATATTTTGTGATCTTTAATATGAGCTTATATATTAGTTTTTTTCTTATCTACTCCTTTATCTACAGAAGGTATTATGGACATTTCAATAAGTAGGTATGTTTTGACATCTATTTTTGTGTCTGATTCACATCATTAACACATTAAATATTCCTTTCAATAAGATTAAATTTTTATTTAATTATTCTCGATTCTTAATTGTACAGTTGGTAGTTCAGGTGTATTGTATATTCTACATTAAACTTTATATGAGGCAATATAAACTCTAAACAGTAAATAGAGATGGAATATTGTTCCTGCAGAGGCCTATGGACATCAACTCTATGAATGATATGCTATGGAGTATAATCTAAACATGGGGAGTTTTTTTATAAATGATATTCTATGGACATAACTACTACAAATGATCTGCTATGGAGTATAATCTAAACACTGCTATAAATGATCTGCTATGTTAGATTATTGTTTGTTTATCTCAAATATTGTATGTTTTATTCTCATTATGGTGATTAGTGGTTATCTGCAAAATTATAAGATCTCTTGGACCAAGCAAGGTAAAACAGGTGTAGTAGCAGCTGGGGCTAATTTTTCAGGGAAAGTTTAGGCTTTTGTTTAAGGAGATTACATATCTGAAGATTAAAGATCTAAAACAACTGATGGAGAGGAGCCTGCACTTGCAGAAGCTCAAGAAATCTTATGCCAATCACCAGATGAAGTTTATGAAACTGACGTGAACAATACCACTGACTACTAACGGGCATAACGAAGGTTCTTACCTGTAAGGGTAAGATACTATTGAACAAAACATTTTGTTTTATTATATTAAATTATACTAGTCATCTGAATCATCTCTACAACATGAACATTATTTGGTGAGTCATAGAACTTGGAGACTTCATATGCTGGATTTAGTTGAATGTGAATAATACATATACTTCATACAATTTACCTCAACAACACTCTAAACATGCGAAGGAATTTCCTTTTACTCTATACCTTTTTCAGTCTGAGGCTATTCAATTCCTTGACATTGGTGAATATGTCATGGTAAGTCCAAAAATTGATGAATCTTTAATGCTACTTTGTGTGTGAAGTGAATTTACTATTTATTTTTAATATTTCTAGATTTCAACCCATACATCAGCAGGGAAAACTGTTGTGGCTTTGTATTAAATTTATATCTCTTTACAGAACAAGCAACGGGTTATATACACGTCGCTTATTAACGCTCTCAGCAACCAAAAGTATGGGGAGTTTAAAGAAGAGTTTTCTGATGTTGGTTTGATGACCGCAGATGTCACGATTGAGCTTAATGCTTCTTTATTGGTATGTCTTTTTTGTTTAGTGTGATATTAATTTCACTTTTTACTGCTCCTAGACTATTATTTGTTAAGTTAAGTTGTGAATGGATTTCAGGTTATGACTCCAGAAATTTGGCATAGTATGCGATAAAAAGAGCCGGAAATTATACGGGAGGTGGTTTGGGTTATTTTTTACGAGGTTCATTATATGCGCGATAGAGAAAGAGGGGTGATGTGGGAAGAGAGCATTGTTATGGCACCAAAGCACTCTCGATTTGTCTTCCTCTCGGCTATGGTGGCCAATGTGAAAGAGTTTGTTGAACGAAGGGAACATCGTAAAATGATTTAAAATAAGATTTTTCATTGTTAAATGAATTAAGCATCTTATTTGGCAGAACAATGTTATTGACCACCATAACTTCGCCTTCAACGGTCACAACTTCTCTAAGGATTGTAATTCAAAGCTTCGCACTGTAGTCTCTTTCAGCCCGGACCGTGGCCAACATTTAAGTCTTACTTCAGCCGTTATTTGAAAATTTGTAGAAATTGAAACATCGGGAACAAATATAATCAATTTGGCCACTCAGTTCCAACATCAAAAGAAGAAGCTTCAGAACTTTCATCATCAAAATCAGAATTTTCAACCTCATGCTCCAAATTTTCAAGGTCGAGGCAATTAGGTGTTTTATAAACAACATAGTGACTTTCCTAATCGTGGTGGTTTTAACTTTGGTCGTGGCCGCAGTCAAGGTCGACAGTCTTGATAGTCCCACAATAAGCCTATCTCACAACAATCAATAAAGAAAAAAATAAGTGATAAGATAGGAAAAAAGGCTGAGAAAAGAAGAAAGCCAGAGTTGCAGAAGAAGAAAGGCAGAAAAAAGTAGAGTCCGGGAAGAAAAAAGGCAGAGTCCAAGAAGAAAAAAAGCAGAGTTCGAGAAGGAAAAAGGTAGTCGGAGAAGAAAATAGGCAGAAAAATGAAAAAAAAGGTAGAAAATGACAAGTTAGAGAAGAAACAAAGAAAGTCTGAGAAGAGTCATTTTGTAGATAATATACGTAACAAAAGGGAAAAAACAAAAAATACCTGAAGCGCGCCTAGGCACGCGCCTGCTGCACCTAGCGCCTATGACCCTAAAGCGCACGCCTGATTCAACTCACCTTGCCTATGCCCTCCCAAGGCACCCCACCTGCGCCTAGCACTTAGGCGTGCCTTTAACAACTATGTTGTATACTATTTGTATCTTTTTTTTTAAAAGGCTCACATTTTTTTATTGTACTTCCTTTGTTTTATTATAATTGTATTTCAAAATGTTGTATACAACAAAGTTCACTCTGATCATTAGTTGTGTATTAAAACACTATTATCTTTGGTTATGTGCATTTAAATTACCTCTTGGTCATTCGTGAACCTTAAAGTACCTGTGTTAATTGATTTCAATATTATATTGGGGAATTATTTAATCCTTTTCATTTTTCTCTTAGGTTGTACAAAAGGTAGATGTGCTTTTGGTTGTAGAGGCATGTTGTGGTTTGTGGGACAGTTAAAAGAGATGATTCTCTATACCATAACCCAATGTGGAGCAAAGTTCAATGCCTTGCGTTATGAAAATTACTTGTGTGATTTATAATCAGACTGGTTGTAATGTACGATTCAGAACAAACCTTAATACGATTACTTCAATTTGCTCCTTATATAGTAAAATTATTCTTGTTGCTTGATTTCTCAATAATTGATTATTTTAAGGTTTGAATGGTTGGGATTTTGACTTATATTCTTATGTTCTTTCTCCTTCTATTGATGTAACATTTAATTCATGTTTTGTTACTTTAGTTTCTTAATGTGACAGAAGCACCCATGGAAATTATGGTGTTTACACCCTCGACCACTGTATTATTTATTCGTCCCGTGATAACTGTATTATTTATTTATTGATGTGTTTATCTTTTTTCATGAATTGATTTAATTGATTATTCATGTATTAGTAATGTAGGAGTATTTTTTATTTTTTAAACACAATGGACATTACTATCAACAAAGGAAACTTTGGCTAAATTTTATTTATTGATTGATACATTGGTTGATGTTTATATGAGGTCCAACATAAAAACATTTATAGATTTGCGTTGTAAAAAAATGTTTTACTTAAATTTACCCGATTCTATACTTTGAAATTTTACACTTCTAACATGCAAAACATTTATTATTTATATTATACACGACTTTATGCTTTTCAAAATTATCAGTGTGCCTTCAGGCAAGGGCATATCCTAATGTGTGTGTGTGTATATATATATATATTGGTTTTGAATAATACCCAACTATTTTCTCGAAATCATAGTTTTTGTCCTTTACCTCTCTTTATATTTATTTTGAACCACAACCTAAATATACTTTTTCTTCCCCTGTTAAAAATTGATTTCTTATTATCACTATTATAATTA
Source organism: Sambucus nigra (assembly GCA_949130495.1). Taxonomy (NCBI): domain Eukaryota; kingdom Viridiplantae; phylum Streptophyta; class Magnoliopsida; order Dipsacales; family Adoxaceae; genus Sambucus; species Sambucus nigra. Next base: position 783,605 of record CASBWL010000025.1, read on the forward strand.
TATTATCTCTTGATTTTATCATTAGTAAAATAAACACACTTATTAATCTAAGAGGTTTAACAACTGGAACAATTTGTTGTGCAGGAGACAATAATTTTTTTCTCAATCATCGAATACAATGGTCCAAATAGATTATCTTCCCTATATTTATTTTAATGTATGGTATGTATAAGTATTATTTTGAATTAGAATCTTGAATATTTATGTGTTTGTTGAGATCACTGCAGTTTAACCCTTCATTATTAAGAACGCCAAAGTGGTGTATCAGGGAATAGGCACATCTGAGGCCGAGAAAAAAGGTGTCAACCAACTTCTTCAAATTGGGATCCAAAAGCCTCCTTAAAAGCTTTGTATTCGTTATTTTTTGGCTATTTCATCTAAAAGTTAAGTTGTTGACTTCTATATGTTTCTCAATAAATTAATTGCATAGGCTTGTTTGCATGTATATGAAGTTCCCATTGCATAATTGGTATAAAAAATTGGAATTTTCATTGAAAGGTTCAAATTTGTTTCAACTTTTTGGGTTATACTAAATTTAGTCTTCTTATGAGAGCTATGATATTGGGTGTTTTTGTTGTTTTACGATTATATATTGTTTCTTTTCAGAAGTCGTGATTATTATCGTTTAGAATGTTGGGACATCAAAGGATTTGTGCAAAAGAATCTGGATGGAAGGTTTGGGAAAAATTTCAAAATATATAAGTTTTAACAATGACATATTTAATATAATATTTTGATCTCTGAACGGTAAAATAAGTATTTTTTTTAGAGAAATAAGGTTTTAAGTATTGCAAGCTAACAACCTTTATACTTTTTAAGAATATATGTTTACCTTTTGTGAATAAATTTGAGTTGTTATTGTTTGGTGGGGTTGAGAATGTCAATAGACTTGGTATTTATTGTCAGTTTAATTTGTTGTACATTTTCCTGACCATTTGTGTTATATATACTAAACCTTACATTTTTTCTTCATCAATATGTTTTTTTAGGGCAAGGTTTCGTCTCATGGGTAGGGAATAAGAACTTGCATTTTTATTAATGGTACTTATGAATGTTCATTAAACCTAAGTTTACCAAATGATAAATGTCTTAGTGGAGAGAATATATCTAAATTGATTTGAGTTATGTTGTTCTGATAGTTAATTATATGGGTTAGCCGTTCGATGACCCTAGCCAAAAATTATGATGATACGAGTTTTCTTTTCCATTGTTTCCCTGTATTCTTTTAACACTAAACCCATGTTGTATGTATTATATTGAATTTATGGTTAATAACTCTACTTTAAGGTTCAACATAATATGTTTAGTCTTATTCTAGGTTTTGGACATAAAATTTCTGGAATATTCACATTTTTCCATTACCATTATTGCATTCGTAATGTGTAAATAGTAAGATTAAAACGCCCAATACATAACATTTTCCAAAAGAACAATGACCCAAAATATCATAATTTCTACTACTACTAATTCTTAATGTTACCATTAATAAGTCTTCTTTTGTTCATGATATTCGTAATGTTTCCACGATTCCATTCACTGGCAGAGATGGAGTTTCGAAACCAAATTATGACTTTCAACATTATATTAGAGTTTATCCTATTTCTATTCCTTTTCTCCACTTATAACTTTATATTTTTTTATCTCATTGATTTACTAAATTTCAAAGAACTCTAAATTTTTCACCTTCCTCATTAAATTTCCATGTAAAAGTAATGTTTCTCCCAGTGCATTTTTCTATATGTGTAATAATGCTAACACGTGCTTTAAAAACAAATCATAAATGAACGCAACATGTCATAATCTATGCCATCTCATTTGGTATTTTACTATCCCAACAATATTTCCAATTTCGGTATCATATAGTCCTACGCAAGCCCTATAAAGCGCCCGAGCATCACGTGGGCTAAAAACTAGTAACTATTATAAACCGAATGGCATTACTTATTTTTTGATAGGGAAATTAGACTAATATATAACAAAATCGCTAAGGGTGCGAGACCCGTATACATGAAGTATACCAATACAAGCAAGGCCTGGAAGACCAGACCCACCCCACACCACCTATCCCAAATAGACTAAACAACTCTACGAATCTCGTCCATCAAATCCATGAACAACAAAGTATAATAGAAAAAATTCTTCTTAAGCGAACAAAATAGTGAGTTCAAGAATGAATAACGGAGAATCAAGGGTGTAAATTCCTTCCCTTTAAATCATCTCATGTTCCTTTCCCGCTAAACCGACTAGAAAATACAGTGAGGGGCCATCTTCCACACATTCCTTTCACCCTCCCAACCCTTTGGAAAAACCAAGATGCTAACAACTCATACACCGTCTTGGGAAGGAACCACTGAACCTGGAAAAGAGAGAAAAAACCCTCCTATAAGACGCGTGTGGCCCAACAATGTAACAACAAATGATTAGTCGACACCTCCGCCTCCTTGTGTAAGCAACAACGACTGGCCATTCATCTCCCCCTATTTTTCAGCCCCTCTGTCATAAATATTGCATGCCTCGTTGTAGTAAAGATGAAGAAAGATACTTTATAAGGAACCTTTTATCTCCACACTACTTTCCATGGAAATATAGATCTCCTTATCCCTCTCAATATGGAATAATTTCTCCTCACCAAAAATAGCCCCTGCATCCTTGGGTCCCAATTCAAACCAGCCTCAGCAATTGAAGGAACCGATGTTGTACCCAACTAGTGAAAGAAAACATCCTCCTCCTCTAACTCCCAATCCCTGAGCCTTCTTCTAAACTTAGGGTTCTACATCACCCTGTCTCCCACCATCGATATATGATCAGTTGCCACCCCCTTCTTATCACTCCAAATGTGGAACATCCCTAAAAATAAATCCTCCAACTCGCCTTCCTTATCCCATCGATCATGCTAAAATCTAATTTTGTTGCCACACCCAAGATGAAAAGATGTGGATCGAGAGAACTCCTCCAAACCCTTAGATATGTTCTTCTATAACCTAACACCTTGAACATATCCATTACACCAAACACAAGGACATTATCATGGTAAAAAATCATGACAAGGAGGACTTGTCATGGTCAAAGACTATGATAAGAAATGGGGTGACAACGTCCTTTATCACGGACTTGTCACGGTCAAAGTCCGTGACAAGGTTTCCATTGTCAAGAACTTTGACCGTGACAAGTCCGTGACAAATAAGTCTGTGACAAGGGAAAACTTTTCACGGACTTTGACCGTGGCAAGTCTGTGACAAAGGTTCCTCTTGTCACAAATTTGAATCGTGACAAGTTCATGACAAAAGAAAACTTATCACGGACTTTGACCGTGGCATCTCCGTTATAATACATAATTGTCATGGACATGTCACAATAAAATTCTGTGATAATTTTCTTTTGTCACGGACTTGTCAAGATTAAATTCCGTGATAATTCTGAGCAGCATTTAAAAAAAATTACTAGACAGTATGGCCACGGCCACTGCCTAGCAGTATTTTTTAACTTGTTACAGCAAATATAAGGTATATATCTCAAGCAACATTCGTCCATTCATAAAATCTAAACCCATACACATTAATTCAATCATTATAAAAAACAATATTCAACATTCATAACCAACAAATATAAATAAAATTATTACAAATAATTGTCATGGGATTGGGGTTTGATTAAGTCGAAGGAGTAAGGTAGGGACACTACATACGAATTGAGACAACCCTCAATGTTATGAATGTCGCACTGTTTGTCCAACCATAAGGGTTCATTCCTTTTCTGGGCACAATATGCGTGATGCAAACCCTTGGCTCAATTTCTTCCAATGGATGTTGATGCACCAAAGTAACAGGTTGTGTGTCCGAGTCCCTCAAACCTCTAGCCATGGGCGTACCACTTTGTGTGTCTATTATAAACCCACTCGGCCAACCAATTGTTGACATAGGCCGTTTGACTGGGGTAAAGCTGGCAAATGAATCATATGGAAATGACTAGTAGGTGTGTATATGTGAGGGGTTGTGTATCGACAGTGAGGGTGAGAAAAATGGAGTTTGGCCCCCTCGTCTATTGCTTTACCCTTGCCCATACTTGAGATGGACCCCAATTGATGCTTCATGTAGTTGAAAATTGTAGACACCACATTCTAGGACTCGCTAAGTCTTTCCATATGTCTCTAACACCTCCCCATTTCACTACAAACCCTAGGTTATACTACGGGTACCGATCTAGAGGCCATTAGTTTCTCCCGAGCCTTGTTTGACCCCAATCACCTCTATCATCATGGAGAAATCTCAATGAATCATCAAAGGTATCTGAATCCCCTTTGCAGCGGTCTGCCCCGTGCATGAATCGGCATAACAGTTCGGGCGAACAGACCATTTTACTTCTAAAAATCAATCTAGAGGCCATAGGGTGTTCTCGAATCTCATTTTTACCCCAATGAACTTCATCATCAGATAAAATCTCTTTGGATATTTGAAGGGAACTGAACCCCCTTTCCAATGGTCCATCCCGTGCATGAAATGACATAACCATTTGGATGAATGATCCATTTTTTCCAAAAAATTTATTCGGAGGCCACCTGGTGCTCCCGAGCTCTATTTGACCAAGGTCAACTCTTCAACTCAAATGAGACTGAATGAATCTTCACATTTCACTAAATACCCTTTCCATCGGTTTACCCCATGCACAAATATGCCTTACAACATCCGCTTTACTCCGAAAGGTCACCGGGTGCTTCCAGTCCTCGATTGACCAAGTTAACTCTCCAAACTGAGTGAAGCTCTTTGGAATGTCTAAGTACCTCACATAACCTTTCCAACGGTCCACCTCATGCGAAATTCTAACTTATGGTTTTGGCGAACGATCCATACCGTCTGACGATCTCCTATTCAACGGAACGATGGGTGCTTTTGTTCCTCATTTGATCTAAAGTCAACTTTCGGGCCTGCGAGAGGCCCAAAATACTCTTAAAGGTATCTGAATTACCTTTCTAATAGTATGATATGTGCCCTATTTGGATCAGCGGATTGCGTTCTAATAGTATGCCATGTGCCCTATTTGGATAAGTTAATTGGCAGGTCCATTTCCCTGCCTATCGAAAGTGTGTCTAGGGTCACTATCGATTGGCAGGGTTGGGGCTATGATGATTGACAGTCCCTTGATCATATATAAGGAGGGAATAAGCTCACTCTCAAGAGACACCTCAGGTCCATCAATATCAGTGATCTCAGCATCATCCTTATGGAATCAATGAAGTTTCCTTGTGTGAAATTCCTTTTCAACTTTCCTTCCCATAATTTTCATACCCAATTTAGAAAAATCTCTTTCTCGCTCATCCAAAATTCGTCCCAACATTCAAGGGATCTCATTAAGGATAAAGGTCAAGCCTTAATTCTTTAAAGAAGGTCCAAATATTCTCATCTCTCTTTAAATTTCTTTAATTTCACATTAGTTACATAAATTCTTAATCTAGTTTTTACTTTAGTTGATACACATTAATATCTCATCCTTTATTAGTTATATTGCACATATTTTATTTTCTAAAAAAAACAAAATAAAACAATAGAGGGTTACACCGATAAATTTCAACGGGAATATTCAGCATAATTTTTCAAAACTAAAATAACTTTTCTTACACATACACACATATAATAAACTCCCATTTGGAATCTATGGGATAGACCCACTTGTATGTCGTATACGAACTACGTGAACTTTGATGCCTTTATAGGCTACGTAGGCATTTTGAGTTAAAACCCGAGCCTCGAGTCCAATTTTCAATTTTTGCCTTTTCATCCTTTTATCTATACATTACTCATATATACATCATACTTGTGATTCATATTGGAGTTTTATCTAACAAATATTATTGTTTCATCATAACGATCAATATCTCGATAAACGCAAACATTGTATTTTCTAAATATTATTTTGGGAGCGTTCCTATGGATGACCTCACTCTATCTTTTCCATGAAATGAGTCGAGCAATTTCGAACTCCATCTATATATACATGCACACACATTTCATGAAGAAATTAAGGAAAATAGTAACACAAGACCATGAGAGACCGAAAGGGCAGGTTGGGTGCCCAAAACCATCTAATTTCGTAACTTAGCCAAACCTTTGAACTATTGATTTCGTAAGCATCAGTTAGTCTTTCATGCCGTTCTCTAGAGACAACGACATGTTCTTTTTTCTGTTTTATGAAAAATAGGATAGCGACCCCATCTCTTGGTGATTAGTCGCAAATATTATATATTTTCTCCCTTTACTTATGCATTCATGCACATGTGTGTGTGTGTGTGTGTGTTTTGCAAGATTTATTTATGCTTTTGTAGGGATTGGAATGCTATATGGTGCAAGTGTGCACTTTTTCGGGGAAGTTATAACGCATTACCCAACTTCGGGGGAAATATAGTCATTTTTTGTTCGAGCTTCGTGCCTGAACTCCTCACGGAAGTTATATATCTCTGAGTCAACTTCACGTAGCCTCTAATGACGCATCAATCCGGTTCTTAATGACCATGTTATGGTCAATATACTATGAGGCCCCTTGTATGTAACAAAGGAGAGAAAATTTCAAGTTTTCAAGTCCCCGGTCGATCGGCCCGTGACATGGGGTCAATCGGTTGTTCAAGTTTTACCTTTGATATAAGGAAGGAGATTTCCATAGACTCGGTCAACCGATCCCTGACCAACGATCGACCGATCCCCCCATATCTGAGAATCTTTTCCTTTTTGGTTTTGGTTTCCTTTATTGGTTTTGATTTTTACCACTCTTGTTTGGTGTTTCTTCCCACTTACTATAAATAGTAAGTGGTTTGTAGATATTTGGTATCATGGGATTTATGTGAAGTAAGAAATCAGATTTTAATTTAATTATAGAAACTCTTTCTTCTCTCTTCTAGGTCTACGACATATATGATTCTCTCTCTTTATCTCTTGTTAAGAATTGAATACATAGGACAGTTGGATTTATTGCATTTCTTGCTCACCCACTTCATCTTTTCTTGTTCTTGTTTCTTTAACTTGTATTTATTAATCTTTTTTTCTTGGTTGGTTTATAAATTGATGGGTTCTTCATTAGTGAATGTCTCTTACTTGTTTTACTTAGTTTCCATCATGAGTGTCAAGTCCTGTAGGTTGGGGATCATGATCCCACTTTGGATGCTTGAACTTCATATTTAGGATTTGGTTTATAATGGTTCTAATGGAACTTCATGTGTTAGTATTGGAGTATCCTAGTTTCTTAACTTCTCTTGTCTTGTAAGAGTAGTGGTTGAAGCTTTAATACAACCCCAACCTATCAAACACCATAACTAATTAACCCCTAATCCTCCATTGATGAGTTTGGTCTCTACATTGTTGATGTTCAGACTTAATTAGTTATGATCGATTAGAGTTAATTTGAACCAAATCCCATAATTTTCTTAGCGAATCTAAGGTGGAAGAATGATCCTCAATCCATTTTATCTCTAGAACACAATATTTCACCAGTTCCTTTCAGTATTATCTTCATAGTTAATTTGTTCTTTATTAATTAAGCGCATCTTAGTATAGAGGTTACTTAATCTCACCACTTCAATATGTCACACCAAAATTCTGGCGTCAGCCACCACCAAAACTAAGTCAGGCGTGAGTAAATAAAATACCATTCTTAGCATGAGACATATATGAGACATAAATAAATCAATCCACAAGATAAATAATTGAATCAATCCCAAATGATAATAAAAACTGAGTGATAAAAGATCCATCACATGCTAAAACTCCAAGTAAAACCAATCTCTAATAAGGATTAAATAAAATCTGAATAATAAAGAACTATGAATAATCCAACTAAAATCCTCTAACAACTTTGGAACCGAATGGCCCAATAAAAACTCAAATGAAGTCTCATAATGAAATACGAATGAAAAAGAAAGTCTAATGAAATAAAGCAATAAAATGAATAAACTCCAGTTGCACCTCCAAACGATAAACTCCGATAATCCTACGTAGCTTCTCCAAAACTTATCCTGAAAAAGTTAATCAAAGCACGAGGTGAGAGCCCCAAGCATGAATACACACTACTCCCCTCAAATATGGTCCGTGAACCCAGACCATAGCATTGTACGTAATAAATATCACAATGGAGTATTTTAATTAAACGATTTAATTAATCGAAATAATAAAGAATCACTACCTACTTGACAATTCTTGTTCCAAAAATCTACACCAATATTATTTTAAAATATTCAGCACTCCCAGATTGTTAATTTAATTAAATTAACCATATGTATGATTCTTCTTACTTTATTATTAGGTATGGCGGTCCTACCGCCTCGGCTGGTTCTCCTACCAAAATATATTATTATAGCGGTCCTCCCGCCACGAGTGATTTCTCCACCAAAATACACATCCCCTTATCAAATCGACCGCTAATCCGTTTAAACTGTGGATCCCGCAATTCGACAAGGTTCCACACACGACATGACATAAAACGTCGATTGGCCCGTTTAAACTGTCGGCCTTCGCTATTTATGCCACCAATATATTTTAATATTCGTTTTTATCTTAGGCATTAATTCTCAATTCTCAATTTCATAATTATCAAATCACCCCACCCATTTTATCAATGTGAGATAATCAAAATATCCCTTATTCCCATTCCTAAGGGTCCCCAAGTATACATACATCCTATCCTACATATAGGATGAATCACTAGGAGAAAACACGTCCTAATCTCATGGCTAGGCTAGAGAAATGTCGATATAACATAAAAATATGCCCCACCCCAAGATATAAAACCCCCACGAATTTACATTAACTAGTCCCATACCTAGAAAGTATAAATTTAACCAAGGCCTACCCACTAGTCTGATACCTAGTAAGCATCCTAAAATCGAGTTGAGCAAAATACTATCCAAAAGACCCTCGTTCCCGCGATGGCAAAAGTGAATAAAATAAATCACACAATACAAAATTCATAAGAATAACATAGTACTTAATCATAAAAGTCCCAATTCAATTTAATTCAAAGAATAACTCCGTCGTCATTTTCAACATAATTATTTACAATCAAAAATGTTAAATTAATTAACATGCAATAATATTCAATACGCCATAATCGTTCTCTTTTATAAGTAATCAAGTGTTTATAAGTGTGTTCGCATCCCACATAACATACAAAAAATCCCAGAGTTTCTACATGCGAACCTACACCCCCAAAATCATAAAACCAAATAATCTAACCTACGCACCCAAGAGTTTCAAGGATTAAATCATATTAAAAAAGTTTTATCAAAACAACCCCAAAATTTAGTGTCCATTTTCTCTAATTAAGTTACTAATTGATTTTAATTAAAAATACAAGATAAAAGGTTTAGGTGACACTTAAAACACATAATACTAAAGGAAATGAATCGAGTATTCATGCCTGAGATTAAGTTGAAGAATAACTGGTAGCACGGTTGGATTCCTCTTGAAAAATTAACAAAGAAGTTTTCTTGAACAAACTTGATTAAACCCCAATTAAGCCTTCCAAAACTTTTGACAAAAACTTTATTATGTTGGAGGTTGATGAATATGGTGGAGCGGAAAACCTTTAGAAGAGCTCTCTGGTAAAAAAAACTTGGGAAAAAGTGATTATGAGAAGTCACCCCACGAATTAGAATGGTTAAATACCCATTAGGAATCCTAACTCAACTCAAACTCTAAAAAATAACCCACCGACTCAAAATCTGGGCATAATCAATCGATCGACTACCAGGGTTGATCGATCGACCCTACAGATCTGGCGACAATTCCCCCACAAAATGCCTATAAGGCAAAAATAATTAAAAATCCATTTTAAATCCGATTTTAATTCTGGTTAAAGTTTTATTCTTCTAAAATCATAACCAACATATTTTGCTAATAAAAATTATTAAATCCATAATTTTATTTTTCTCGAATATTCCAATTAATTAATTAAATTAATTAATTAATAAAAAAAATGGGGTGTTACACAAACAAAAAAAATCATCTTTTACACTTTATCTTTGTGACGTTCAGAGAATAACTTTTAACCCACTCTCGTTCTCTTAGGAGTGATCAATCCATATGGATTACGATTCGGGACTTACCGGGATACTACTTCACTACACCAAAATGACAAAATTGTCACCTTTCAGCCGGCCACCCTTATCAAGGTCATTGACCATGACAAAAAATACGTGTTTTGTGTCACGGTCATTGACCTTGACACGACCGTCACAAGGACTTGTCACGGTCATTGACCGTGACAATTCTTTAAATATTTGTCACGGTCAATGACCTTGACACGACTATGACAACTTCTACAGCAAAAACCCTTGCCCCTTCTTTTTTTCCCTCCCGCTGTTCCCTCCCTCTCTCTCTCTACTTTCAGGTTTATTTCTCTCTCTCTCTCTCTCTCTCTCTCTCTCTCTTCCATTTATATATATGTTTGTGTGTATATATATGTGTGTGTGTGTATATATGTGCATGTATGTGTGTGCGCGTGTGTGGGGGGTGGGGCAGGGTGGGGGTAGGGGGTGGGGCAGGGGGTTGTTGTGTGTGTGTGTATATGTGTGGCGGGTGGGGGTGTGGAGAGAGGTGGGGCAGGGTGGGGGGCTATTGTGTGTGTGTGTATGTGATGGGTGGGGGTGGGGGTGTGTGTGTATGTGGTGAGTGGGGTTGTGGAGGGAGGTGGGGGTGGGGTGGGTATGTGTGTGTATTTGAATTAACCCATGAATTTGTATTTTTGTATTTTAACTAACCCTTGAATTAACCCATGAATTTATTTTTGTAATTGAATTAACCCATGAATTTGTCAAACAAATCGACAAATTCACGAGTTATTTATTTTTGTATTTGTATATATATGGGTTCTTGATTTTTTTGCACTTTTGTTGAAACTAACTCGTGAATATATGTTTGTGTATGTTTGTTAGGTGTATATGATGTTTATATGTTGGAAATAACCCATGAATTTGTCAATTTATTTGTGAGGGGGTGGGGGTGGGGTGGGGGTGGGGGTGGGGAGGGGGGCTAAGTGAAGGTACCATTGTAATTCTCTTAATATCATGTTTTGATGAATCTATGAGATAATATATATTGTTTCAAGGTTAACTCATTGTAGATAAAAGCATTCACATAGTAAAATTAAATTGAATACATCCATAGATTCTATAATTACATCCACTAAAATATAATTAATAAATGAAACAGTTTTAGATGAAAGTAAATTAATAATTAGTTCCCATTTCATATGAAAGTAGGATTCCCCTCAGTGTAAATTAGTAAATTAATAATTCTATACGTTAATTGTTAGTTTAATTGATTAAATGAATTAATTGAGTAGATGAATTAGAAGGAGTACGAGATACACATTTGTTGTTGACATTGCTGTTGGATTATTTTGTTTAGTAAATGTTTAATTAGTTAGTTTTAAAAGTGGCATGACCACTGGATTATTGTCCATATGGGGGTGGGATTTTTTAACTTTTTTTGAAAATTACTCTGTATATCGAACAATATATATATAGTATGATAATTAAATGAAACATACTTGAAATTAAATATAGTGTGCATAGATACTAGCCTTCTAGTTCTTATGCGTACGCATTCAATAGCCCTTAGACCCGTTCGAGAGTCGTTACCCCTGTAATGAGATCTCTCGAATTGTCCCGTTTGGACAGTTTGAGACTGTATAATTTTTGTATAATATTCTTATTGGCTTAAAGTTGTTACTTTTGGAGGAAGTTTTGCAGTCGTATCTTAATGTTCTCTATCTACATACTAGATTGACAAGTGTGACTGTTATTTCAATTGATCAATTGAAATAAAACTCACACCTGCCAATCTACGTAGTGTACTTAGAGAACTACGGGGATATGCTGTCGAATTTTTTTCAAATCGTAACAATGTGCATGAGCTGTTAAGTATATTACAGAAAAATGCGGTCTTGAATGGGATAGGACCACTCACCCTTTAATAGGATAATTAAATGATGGGATAATTAAATAAAACATACTATAAATCTAAGTTTTGTTTACCTTTAATAGATGTTTAGTTGTGGTAGCTATGATGGGATATCCGAAATACAAAGAGTGGATGGGTGAGACTAATAGAATGGGAGATGTGTTTCACAGAGGTGCTAACGAATTTGTGAAATATGCAAAGAGATGTCATAATGATGAAGAGTTTACATGTCCGTGTGCTAGGTGTAAGAATGGTAAGGTGTTTGAGTGGAAAAAATTTGAACTACATTTGTTAAGATCGGGTATGCAAGATAGTTATCGATTTTGGAGTTTTCACGGTGAATTGAAAGTTCCTTTTGTCCCCGACCAACCTTCACAACAACCTTCAACAAGTAGAATAGATGTAGAAGGGGACGACGTAGATCATAATATGTTAGAGGATTTATTTGATAATGCGTATGGAGTTTATGAAGCAGAGGAGAATGAGGTTACTGATGATGTAGAAGATTCAAGTGCTCGTGAAGATAACACGATAAAACATGACGATGACTACCAAAGTTTAAAATTTAAGGCGACCCAACCGTTATACTCTGGCTGTGAGAAAGATCAAACAACTTTACATGCCATGATTGGTTTTCACAGTTTGAAGACCCAGTATGGTTTGTTTGGCAATAGCGTGACGGGAATTCTGAAATGGGTGGTGGGCTTCTTACCCAAGGTGAATACACTTCCAAATAGCTATCATGTTATGGAGAACGGTTTGAAAGGTTTGGGAATGAATTATAAATAGATTCATGCTTGTGTGTATGACTGCATACTATACCGAAAGGAGTATGAAAACCTCGATCGTTGTCCGGTATGCGATGAACCTAGATATGTCCAATCTACTAGTAAGGAAGCCACAAGCTCAAAAGTGCCTCAAAAAGTATTGAAATATTTTCCCGTTGGGCCTAGATTAAAGAGATTTTTCACAGTACCATGGATTGCAGAGGCAATGACTTGGCATGCTAGGGTAGAAGTAGGGGGTAATATCATGCGTCATCTTATTGATTCTACTGCCTGGCGGAGGATGAATTTTGAGTATCCCGATTTTGCTCGAGAACAACGCAACATTCGTTTGGCTTTATCAACAAATGGCTTCAATCCATTTGGAAATCTAAGCACCAATCAGAGTCTATATCCAGTGATCCTATCCCCACTCAACCTCCCTCCTTCACATTATATGAGACCTGAATTTTCGATGATGTCTTTGTTGATACCTGGGCCAAAGGCACCAAGTGATGACATTGATGTCTACCTGACTCCTTTGGTAGAAGAATTAAATGATTTATGGGAAGAGGGTTTGAAATTATTTGACTCTTTTAGAAAAGAAGAGTTTACGCTGAAAGCTATGTTGATGTGGGCAAATCATGATTTTTCATCTTATGGGACATTATTTGGTTGTGTAGTACATGGTTATTTGGGATGTCCTATTTGTGGAGAGGATACTGAATCTCTTCATCTATCCTCTAGCTTAAAAAATGTATACCATCGCCACAGGAGGTTTTTAACCCAAGCTCATAGTTTCAGATCTGAGAAAGGGTCCAATTTTTTATTGGGCGGAGTTGAACATAGGCTACCGCTGAGACAACTTTCGGGTTCAGAAATTGAAAGTAAATCTTCTTAATGTGGCCCTAATATGCCAGGTAAGAATCCCAAATTTAATAATGTCAAGCATAAAAAGACCCGAACTAGGAATGAAACTGAGATAAGAAAGGCATGCTCTCGGAGTTCAATTTTATTTAACTTGCCTTATTGGAAGAATAACCCGGTTCGCCGTGTATTGGATGTGATGCATGCAGAGAAGAACTTCGCTGAACATATTGTGGGTACTTGCCTTGGGGGGAGTCATTCAAAGGATGGAGAAAATGCACGAAAAAACCTTAAATCGTTAAAACTTAAGCCACAACTATGGTTGAAAGAAGATAGTTGGGGAAGGACAATAATTCCCCCTCGTGCGTTTACTTTGATGAGAGGGGAAAGGAAGGCGCTTATAGACACAATATATAATTTGAAGGGCCCATCTACTTTTTCGTCCAACTTGCAAAGGATTGTGAATTATGCTACTCATGATTTACATAAGTGTAAGTCCCACGATTGGCATGTGATCATGCAATTGGTTCCTCTATTGTTTAAGCACTGTTTCTCCAAGAACAAGGATTTGCGTAGGGCTATTATGCAAATTAGTATTACCTTCTCCCTCTCGTGTGAGAAGGTAGTGAATCGGGAACACATAAAGGCTGCAAAATTGGCTGTGATCGAAGCGATTTGTGTATTGGAGAAGTACTTTCCCCCAGCATTCTTTGACATAAGTGTTCACTTGTTGGTACACCTATGTGACGAGGCACTTCTTTGTGGTCCAGTTAGATATCGGTGGATGTATCCGTTTGAAAGATTGATAAATGTTTTTAAAGAATACGCGATACATTGCAGGATCAATTGCAGAGGAATACGTCACCGTGGAGTCATCAATATATACTCGAGAATATATGCCTAACTCGACCAGCGCTGATGACACTGATGAATTCGTCGATGATGGTGGTCATGTGATGGGAAAACAAGTGAAATTAACGAGTTTGCAACATGAATAAGTAGCTCGTTATCTATTTGATACACATGAAGATGTCGAAGAATGGAAAAAGTAAGTTTCGATTATTATAATGTTTAACATTATTTTAGATTATTTTATACATGATTAATTTTTTAATATGCAGAAAATATGAAGCCTGTGAGAATAATAAAAGACGAAAAATAATGGTACAAACAGATAGCGAATTTAGGCTGTGGTTGACACAAGAGGTAATTATAATGAAAACAGTCGTTATATAACGTTACATTACACTCAAATTTTACCACTAATATAATTAATTTATCTATATTCTCAGCTCCTAAAGACGGGTGATGCGACATCAAGGCTTGCTCGTCTAGGCACTGGACCCTTATTCGTGGTACAAGAGTACAAAAAGTATCGATTGAACGGTTACATTTTCGGTGTTAAAGTGTACGAGGAACGTACAAATGTACAAAACTCGGGAATTTCATACAAAGCTCTTACTATCTTTCGAGCGAGCACAAAAGATAAAAACCTCATTGAAGTTGAAATGACTTACTATGGTGTAATCCAAAATATATTTGTTCTGGATTATATAAGCTTCAAAGAGGTTGTATTTTACTGTGACTGGATAAGAGTTGAGGATAAAAATGCTTGTAAAGTTGATCATGTCACCAATTTGATCATGATTGACTTGTCTAAGTTGAAGAGCAACCACCACGTGAGCGATGAGTCGTTTGTTTGTGCATTTCAAAAGGTTAAGCAAGTGTTTTATTCGTAGTATATCAACAACGAGCCGTGGTCAATTGTCCAACACGCTCCAAGGCGTCTAAATAGTAGTGTGGATGACTTGGCTGCTCCTACCGAATATCAATCCATTTTTTATGATAACCCGAATTTGAAAAAAAAAATCAATTTGTAATAAATATTTCAGTTTGTACTGAAACATCCATTTTTAATGCTTTTAATTGATTTGAACTTTAT
The DNA here is from genome assembly GCA_949130495.1 of Sambucus nigra. Classification (NCBI taxonomy): domain Eukaryota; kingdom Viridiplantae; phylum Streptophyta; class Magnoliopsida; order Dipsacales; family Adoxaceae; genus Sambucus; species Sambucus nigra. The sequence continues at coordinate 799,120 of CASBWL010000025.1, forward strand.
CATTTTCACTCTTGTGTGGTGTGCGTGTGTGGAGAGGAGATTAATACATAAATATTCCAACTACATCTAAGTTCTGTTTATACTAATCCATGAATATACGCTTCTTACCTTTAATAGGTGATTAGTACATAGTTATTTGGGGTGCCTTATTTGTGGAGAGGAGACTGAATCTCTTCGTCTATCCGAACACTAAGAAATGCCATAATCCTATGGAGTTATGCTCTGCAAATTCCTCCCAACCGTTATGTAGCCAAACATCACCAGTTGAAGTTATCAATTCCACTTTCCATACCCCACCACTTGGAACCTCTAGAAAAACATGGGGGACCATTGAAAGGTGGAATTGACAACTTCAACTGCTGATTTTTGGCTACACAACTGTTTGAAGGAATTTGCAGCGCATAACTCCATAGGATTATGACATTTCTTAGTGTTTAGATATGAAGGTAATTATATTTGACACGATTGCTCGAGGTACATTAGTTGGAAGGAGGTGCCATATGAGCTCAAGTAAGCTGTTTGGGTGACACTATAGGTAATGTATTTATATTTATATGTAAACTTCGATTTTGATTTCAATTTCAATTTATATGTATCTATATTTGCGGGGCGGATACTAATTTTACTTTATTTTAATTCAGGGGACAGGGAGTGGCCCTGAGGGTAGGCCACATATGCTCGATACTTATGTGGCTATTCGAACAAGATAATTGATGGTGATGTTGTTTCTTCTTAAATAGTTTCTATTTTAAATGTATATTCGTGTTATCTCTAGTTTGTTTGGATATATGAAATTTGAATAGGTACAACGTTGATATAACAGGTACAAATATACTGCTGGGCAGTGGCAGTGGCCATATTGCCCAGCAGATGTTTTTTCAATTCTGCCTAGAATTGCAACGGTCATTGACCGTGACAAGCCCGTGACAAAAGTTATCACGGACTTGTCACGGTCAATGACCATGACAATTTTTTTAAAAGAGGACAAGGCTTTGTCACGGTTATTAACCGTGACTAAACGTGTCACAATCCTAGACCGTGACACGACCGTGACAATTCTTACAAACTTCTTACTGTCATAGACTGTGACACGTTCGTGATAAAAAAAGTTGTCTCGTCCAGAATTATCACGGTCATTGACCTTGACAAGTCCAACTTGTCAAGGTCAATGACCATGACAATAGTGCAGATTTGGTGTAGTGTTTATTATGAAATATTTGCACTTGAATCGAACCATATTTTTCGATAATCGAGTTTTTGGAGCCATTGTCGGAGATTGGCAATAATTGTAGGTTCTAAGAAATTCTCTTTACACTCTCCCATTACCCGTGGTCACCGTAATAACACTATTTCCAAAACTAATCCAAAACTTTAATAAACGCATGACGTGATCGACGATATTCCAAACCCCATTGTCGAATACCAATCAGTGAGTGATTATTTTGACTACTGGAGACCATCTCCGACCCCTTTTAATTCCATCTTAACTTGTACCGGAGACACCTCCATTCCTACGACCATGGCCGAAAAGAAAAGAAAACACGATAGTCGAGGTGGAGATGAGCCTCCCTATAGACCGATGATGGAGTATTTACAATAGGAGAGGACCACTTCTCCATCGTGCATCATCTTTCCATACAATGCTGTGAAATTTAATTTTTGAAATGGGATGATTCAACTATTACCTACTTTCCACGACATGGAAAATGAGAAGCCGTATTTACATGTTTAAGAGTTTGAGGAAGTGTACGCTACTTTTAGTGATCAGAACTATCCTCTCGATGTCACACGACTCAAACTCTTCCATTTCTCTCTAAAGGACAAAGCTAAAACTTGGCTTTGGTCCTTAGCTCTGAACTCTATACGAAGTTGGCGCGATATGCAAGCCCAATTTTTAAAGACGTTTTTCCCTACCCACCGCACCAACTCACTTTAGGGTCAAATCCAAACCTTTTCTTAAGGCGAGGGTGAGACTTTTGACAGATGTTGGGAAAGATTCAATGAACTATTGAATAAATTACCACACCACCGATTTGAAAAATGTAGACTTATCTCCTTTTTCCACAATAGGCTTTCTCTTAACCCTAAACAAATGGTGGAGACTATGTGCTCCGAGGAATTCTTCGGGCTTGATCTGGATGATGCATGGGTACATTTCAAGTATTGTGCCGAGACCACCCATGCTTGGGATACCTCAGACCTGAACAAAGCCCACTCACATTCTTCCAATCCACTTTCCTCTAGCCATGGGATGTATCACCTATTCAACGGGTATGATATGTCTTTACGAGTAGCTTAACTAACCAAGAGAATTGAGGTTATGGATTAAAAGAGTTGGTAACTCTCCATTCCTTCTCCATCTCATATAGAAGAGTCGTGTGCTATTTGCGACATTGAAGATCACTCTACTAATGATTATCCTAAAATCCCGGCGTATAAAGTGATGCTTCATGATCAAGCCAATGCAATGGCCACTTATAAAAAGCAATTCAAGACTCCTCTCGGAGAAGGATACAATACTTCGTGGATAAACCACCACGGTTTGTCCTACGGGAAGCCCCAACAAGCCCAAAAACCACCTCAAGCAAATTATCAAGGTCCACCCCACCTCTAAATTACCAACAACCCAACTTACAACATCCTCCTCCTAATGTACAAATGAAAGGTCCCCCACTGAGACCTAATCCTCTGGTTATATCTCCTTACACCCATCCGAACAAGAAAAGTCTTGAAGATACTCGTCCTTCTTTTATGAATTCTCAACAAGCGATCAATAATCAAAATGCACGAAGCTTTGCTCGACTTGAATCTTCAATCTATAAGTTGATCACCTCCTTGAGCATTCAAGAAAAGGATAATTTTCCTTCACAACCTCAATGGACCATTGGGTAAAATAGTTTGAATACCGACGTCTCAAATCTCCCTCCCAGTCAAGATAAGGCTATTACCGTTATACAGAGTGGGAAAGTCATCGATAAGTCTACCCCTCCTCCACTCCCAACCATTAAGTAATTATCACTCAAACCAATAGAGGTCAAAGATGTTTCCTAGAAAGAGAGTGAGGAGTAATCGCAGGTAGATCCATAGGTAGTTGCAAAATGACCCATTCTCATGCCTTATCCTCAAAGGCTTATTCCTCCCAAAGGAAATATTAACAATGCCAATGTCTTGGATATGTTCAAGCAAGTTAAGATTAACATTTCCCTCTTAGATGCAATAAGACAAGTTCCCGCCTATGCCAAGTTACTCAAGGACTCGATTATGGTAAAGTGGAAACTGTGACACCCTGCCTAATTAAATACCGGGCGATCACTCCTTTATTAAATTAAATCAAGGTGAACAGTTGGTTCATTCTCAGCATCACTGTCAAAAATAAATTTTCCAATTTAACACCCTAATTAATTAAGCTAAGTGTCAAAACCATTTTTAAACATTTCTGTCCAAATTTTATTTAAAGAAAATTTATTTATTTATTAACAACATTCAATAAGTAAGATTCACACCACAATAATTCTGCAACATAATCCAATTAATTTAAAACATTCAACATCCAAAATCCCAACATTTAAAACTTAAAGTAAAACATCCATACTGAATAAATCCCATAGCAACAGTACTAGAAATAACTAAAATACAAATGTCCCAATAAAACAGATAAATAGTGGAAAGGGAGACACGTACCCCAATAACTGAGAATGATAGATGTGGAATCAAGTAAATGAAATCGTCTAAGCAAGTGGCCTGCAACTCCCACCTAAGATGCATCACATTCCTTCCAAGAGATCCTAAGTAAGACGCCCCTGTGGCTGGGTACCTGTAATATATACATATATAAAAGAAAAGAAAGAGAGAAACGGGTCAGATCCCGATAGTGTGTATGATTTAAAATTCGTTTAGCAAGTATTGAAATTGATACAGGCCAATGCAACAACATATTAGTGTGACATTCTCTTGAGAAATTCTCACCTCTCTTCTAATGTGCACGCCTATCGTACTAACCTTCCCAACGAATTATTTATCATATATCGCATTAATCTCCCCCAACGATTCATCTTATCTTAGGTTATTCGTAAGATTTAAAACTGAACAACACAATTATTTAAACCGTAAGATTTTAATTTGTAACCAAAATTCTCATTTTAACTTTATTAGTCAATAAAGTTATCCAGTGTCTTATTATACTTTCTCAAAACAAGTATTCACAATTAGAGTCATCAACCATGTCCTACTTACCAAATCACAGTAGGCAGTTCTAAATTTCAGAATTTCATATATATATATATATATTAACTACTCGTACAATATATATATTATAACAACACCCCAAATAAAACTATGGTGAGGGCATACTCTACTATCCAACCCCATATCACTCTTATTAAGGGGAATACAAATTCGGAATCACTCACGAAGTGTATTAACACATACACAACAATATTGAGGCGAAGCATCGATTCCAAGTCTCTAAGAGGATGGCACATACTCGCGTCTTTTAGGATTGTCTGAACTATCATTCCGATAGCTTGTACCAAGGATATCTATCTCCTAGTGTACGAATCAATATCCCCCCAAAGGCAACACAGGATAAGATCATCCCAGCGCGGTAACCTCAGGGATAGCAAGTAGCGTGGGTATGTTTCTCACACATAGATAGTATATGCACACACAATCATATAACTATACTAATATTACCATATCTATATTGGGTATATCTCAAATCCCATAGTTATGACATTTATCCTTTATTTTCACATTATTAGTATTACTTATAAGGGTTCGTCTCTAACCTTAATTCGAAGGATTCTTCCAACTTATTACGTAACTCTTATGGACTCTATCCTCCCAAGTATAAAATTCAGTATGTCTTCATTCATTCTCTATCGTAACTACTTGACGTAACCTCTCACTTTAAATACGTATTTTCATCGTTCCTTATATAATTATCCCAAAACACGATTCTCGTCTCATAATAAAAGTCCCAAAAATTTTCATATGTCCTACTGGTCTTCCATATCTCCCAAAACACTTCATTAAGGGTGTCCAAGAATCATTTCACGATAAATTGAATTTAACTCATTTAAAAAGGGAAATAGAAGTCTGCCAAGAGGGGTCGATCGATCGAGGTTTGTGGCTCGATCGATCGAGCCTTCGATCGATCGAAGCTCCAGGCTCGATCGATCGATCAAGCAGGTCTGCGAAATCTGCAGAATTGCAGTTACGGGCTCCATCTTCTAACCTTCACCAAATCCATATTTTTCAATCCCAAACGTCTCAAAAATTGTACTACCAACATTATATCATCCTACTAGGTATTTCCAACGTGAAGCATGAGGATTTCTATTGTTACACCTGAATTAACAGCCCAAAAATTAATGTAATTTATCAAGAACCCCAGAATTCTCTTACACATGGTTCTAACAAGTATTTCCAGAAATTTCTTCTTATAATCATCATAATTTTGTGGGTAACTCCTCTACATGGCAAGGGTTTCCAGAATTTATCATTTAAACCATAACTACATGAAATTTCCTATCTCAAATAGGGTTTTCTTCCATAAAAACTCATTCTAATTACTTCTAAACTAATATGAAAGATGTATCAACGAAATAAGAAAGATAAACACTTGCCTGGGATTTTCGGTGTTCTGGTTTGGTTCCAAAATTGGTGTGGTTGCATTCCCTGTCTCGCGATCTACGCGTTGGTGGTGGCGACGGTGCAAACGGGTGAGTTTTGAGCCTTGGAATGCCTTGAGAGCTCTCTCCTCTCTTCTCCAATGGACGTTATAGGGTTTTGAGTATTCTAACCCTAAATGACTAACCTAAATGGCTGATATAGGTTATTAATTTTCGTGGGTTTAATTACCCAAAAATGCAAAATGACTAAAATGCCCTCCCGGGTTACTAATTAGGCCTAAAAACGCCCCGAGACCTAAATCAAACCCCCGGGTACACTTTTCTGACTATCTCGACCCTTTTGGACGCGTCGGGGCACTCAAAATGACCATACGAACAACTTATAAAATATTCACTTTTATTTAACAATATTTAGTCCCGACGCGACACGGGCGCGTCCCAACTCAAATTTCTAAAATTGTCATTTTATTCACTCGTGACATTCAATATAATCAATATTATATATTACTTTGCTCATTAGTAATATTTAACAAATTTCCCATAATTATTAACTCTCATCGCGTTAATAATTATAACATAATAAATTTTCGGATTTATACTAAATAGTTAATTGACATTAAATTATATAAATCCCCAAATTAATATAACATGAAAATATAGGGTATTACATACTTCCCCCCTAATAACGGAATTTCGTCCCGAGATTCAAAAAATAAGGCATACCTGGTAAGAACAAATCTGGATATCTCTCGCGCATATCTGCCTCACGCTCCCAAGTGGATTCCTCCACATTATTGTGTTCCCACTCGACTCGTACAAGTGGAACTATCTTCGACCTCAATATCCTCTCACTAAAGTCTAGGATAGCCACTGGTCTCTCCTCGTAAGAGCTGTCAGGCTGTAAGTCTATCTCATCTATCTTGATGTGAGTATGGGCCATATCATCCCGAAGATATCTTCTCAACGACGAGATGTGGAATACATCATGAATGCGATGTAAATGCTTTGGCAGTCCCAACCTATATGCAACTGACCCAATCATCTCGATGATGGGAAATGGTCCGACGTACCTCAAAGCTAATTTCCCTTTCTTCCCGAACCTCATCACTCCCTTCATAGGAGATACACGCAGTAACACTTGGTCCCCCACATTAAATTCCTGAAAGAACCGTTTCACATCGGCGTAGCTCTTCTACCTGTCCTGGGCTACCCGAATGCGACTCCTGATCGTCTCAATCCTCGCGGAGGTTTCCTGAATCACCTCTGGTCCTAGAAACTTGTTATCCCCCACCTCGAGCCAACAGGCTGGGGAACGACAAGGCCTGCCATACAAGGCTTCGAATGGAGCCATGCCAATCGTGAACTGATAAGAATTATTATAAGCAAACTCTACCAGTGGAAGGTGTGGCTCCCAACCTCCTCTAAAATCAAGAACACACATGCGTAGCATATCCTCCAACATCTGATTAGTACGCTCTGTCTGTCCATCTGTCTGTGGGTGATAAGCTGAACTCAACCTCAACTCAGTACCCATAGCCTCCTGAAAGTTTTCCCAAAAACGTGACACGAAAATCTTGTCTCTATCTGACACAATATTCAGGGGCACCCCGTGTAATCTGACGATCTCAATAATAAACAACTGAGCATACTGACCCGTGGTATAATCTATCCACACCGGTAGAAAATGAGCCACTTTGGTCAAATGGTCTACAATCACCCAGATAGAGTCGTGGCCCCGCTGTGATGTAACCAACCCCGTAATAAAATCCATGGAAATACTCTCCAACTTCCACGCGGGTACTTCCAATGGATGAAGCAATCCTGACGGTTTCTGGTGGTCCACCTTTACCAGCTGGCAGGTAGAACACTTGGACATGAACTCAGCAATGTCTTTCTTCATCCCACTCCACCAGTATTGTCTCCTCATATCCAGGTACATCTTATCCCCTCCAGGATGCACCGCAAATCGGGACCCATGAGATTGGGTCATCACTTCATGACGTAATTATGTTCCTTCTGGAACCACCAACCTCCCATTAAACCTCAAACCCCCATCAGAACTAACAGAATAGGACTCAGCACCCTCGGCTAAAAGTCATACAATCTGCTCCTGGAAAAATGGGTCTGTGGTTTGTGCCTGTATCACCCTCGTAACAATGTCGGGTGTGACTGACATAACGGATATGAAAGCATGGGCTACTGCGTCCTGGTGACCTAACTCCTTCCACTTTTCTTTCCAGACGTCTGCTACCTCGTCTATCGATCTACGACTCAATGCATCAGCAACTACGTTGGCCTTCCCCGGATGATACTGTATATCGAATTGGTAGTCTTTCACAAACTCTAGCCATCTGCGTTGATGCATATTCAGCTCTTGCTGAGTGAACAGGTACTGCAATGACTTGTGGTCTGTGAACAAATAGGATTTCTCCCCCAATAAATAGTGTCTCCATATCCTCAATGCAAAAACGACCGTTGCTAACTCCAGATCGTGGGTGGGGTAATTCTTCTCATGCGGCTTAAGCTTGCGGGAGGCAAAAGCTATAGCCTTCTCCTCCTACTGAAGTACTCCCCCAAGTCCTCGTAAAGACGCATCGGTGTAAACCAGGTACTCCACGCCCGGCTTTGGTAACGCAAGGATCGGTGCTGAAGTAAGCTTGTCTTTCAACTCGTCGAAAGCCAACTGACAAGCATCATCCCAAACATACGGTACACCTTTACAAGTCAGATTCGTCAGTGGACCCGCTATTTTGGAGAATCCTCGAATGAATCTCCTTTAGTAACCAGCTAACCCCAAGAAACTACGCACTTCCGTCGGTGTCGTAGGCTGTCCCCACTCCCTCACCGCTGACACTTTACTTGGGTCAACTGCTATCCCCTGCTCAGAAACAACATGTCCCAAGAACTGTACCTCTCGCAACCAGAATCCGAACTTCTCATACTTAGCATATAACTGATGCTCTCGCAGAGTCTGAAGAACCTGCCTCAAGTTCTCAGCATGATCCTCCTCGGAGTGTGAAAATATCAAAATGTCATCTATGAAAACGATGACAAACTTATCCAAGAACTCTTTGAATACTCAGTTCATCAAGTCCATGAAAACGGCTGGAGCATTTGTGAGTCCGAACGGCATCACCCTGAACTCATAAGACCCATATCTCGTCAAGAAGGCAGTCTTTAAAACATCCTGCTCCCTAATACGTAGCTAATGGTACCCTGACCTCAGATCTATCTTTGAAAATAAAGTTGCTCCCCTCAGCTGGTCGAACAGATCATCGATTCGAGGCAACGGATACTTATTTCGTATCGTGACCTTGTTCAACTCCCGTTATTCCACACACAACCTCAGTGAACCATCTATCTTCTTTACAAATAAGACTGGAGCGCCCCAAGGTGAGGTACTCCAGCGAATGAAGCCATGTCCTAACAGTTGCTCTATCTGATCTCGTAACTCTCGCATCTCTGTCGGAGCCATACGATATGGAGCACGTGCTATCGGTCTAGTACCCGGTAGTAAGTCTATGACAAAGTCTATCTCTCGACTGGGGGGTTGGACCGGTACTTCCTGGAATACATTGAAATACCCACGAATGACTGGGATCGAGTCTAACGGAATCACAACCTCCTTAGAGGTATCCTCCTCTATATAATACAAATGAACGGTTGAACCTCCCTCTGAGCGAGGCATCGCCACTACAAACATCTCTTGCCCTGAAATGGCAAAAACAATGCTCCCACCGAAGCAATGAATCATGTCTCTATAAGATGCGAGCCAATCCATACCAATAATCACATCGTGTTCATGCATGTCTAAGACTAACATGTCTGCAGGTAATACCAAGCTACCAATATCTACCCCCACTCCCCGGCATATAAAGAAAATAAGCGATCCACTCCCCAGTGGTGAGTCTACACACATCACTGTGCTCTCTGCTCTGGCTAACAACCCTAAGGCCTTAGCAAAATGCGTAGCTATAAAACAATGAGTCACCCCAGTATCAAACAAAACCTAACCCATAGTACAATGGATAGGAAACACACCGTCAATCGCGGGTGGTGCCTGTGGAGCTGCTGCCTGGTGGACATTATATACACGTCCATACTGTAACTGTCCCTGCTGCACTGGAGCTGCTGGAACGGATGGTAGGGCTGGCACCTGGGATGGAGCTGGAAGGGCAGGCGGAAAAAGTGGTCTCTGTGGCTCATTACGGGCACCCTGCTACTGTGGGGCCCTATCTCCCTCAGGACAATCTTGGCGCATATGGCCATGTTTACCACACCTAAAACATCGGCCTTTGAAGTTGCCTCCCCTCTGGCCCTACTGATTGCGACCCTAATGGCCGTTACCTCCCCGCCACTGGCCCTGTTGGCCCTGATTAGCACGCTGTTGGCCCTGCTGCTGACCCTGCTGTCGGTGTTAGCCTTGCTGGCCCTGCTGATTAGGCTGGCCCTGCCTATAACCCCCAAATCCCTGCCTAGAATCACCTGAATGGAATCGCTTAGCAGGGTCCCCCTGATGGGAACTCTACTCGTGCTGACGAGTTTATCCATGAGATGGTGCCCCACTAGCACTATTACCCCCGGTCCTTCCCTGCTGGCTGGACTCTCTTGCTTCCCTGAAGATGGAAGCGGTGATCCTGGCAATGTAGTATCGCGGCATTGAGTACATCAGTGAAAGTACTCAGGGACAAATTCCCTATAAGGTGCTGACGGATCCTCCAAGCTAACCCGTCCACAAACAACATAATCTTCTTGCCCTCAGTGGGTGCCTCATCTGGCACAATGGTGAGAAGTCTCGTGAACTCCTCCTCATACTCAGCTACGGTAGAATTCTCTTGTTTCAAGTTCAGCAATTTCTGCCTCATCTCAGTCTGTATGGCGGGTGGAAAGTACTTGCGGTCAAACCGCTCCCAAAATGTCTGAATCAGGATCGTGTCCCTCTCCTCCAAGGCGGTAGTGGACTCCCACCACTGCAAAGAGGCCCCCACCAGCTTAAAGGAAGCCAATAACTGCTTTTACACGTCGGTGCACTAGTATATACGGAGATGCCGCTGGATGTCTTTCTTCCATTGGCTGAATGTGCCAATATCGGAGCTACCAGAGAACTCAGGGGGATACGCCTTCTGAAAAACATCCCTAACCCTCTCCCATATAGATGGGAGTTGTGCTGGTACTGGCGCCACTGCCTGAATCTGGGGTGGATCCTGCTGAACTACCGCTAGTACGGCATTCACCGCCTGAGCAACAATGGGTGCTACCTCATTTGCGTTCATAGTGCCTTGTGCCGGGGCTGCGGGCTGCCCGGCCTGGGCACGCCTATCCTTAGGTGCATGTCTTGGAGGCATCTAAAACGTGAAGAAGTTTATTAATCTATAGTCATTATCAAATCTCAAATAGCTGAAGACGTAAATGTAAAAGCAGGAATACAAAAATCCTAAAAATAGGGCTCTATAGCAAAAATGTTAAGCTGAAAGCGAAAATAGCCGTACATATCCTATGGACACTAGAACCTGATGCTCTGATACCACCTGTGACACCCTGCCTAATTAAATACCGGGCGATTTCTCATTTATTAAATTAAATCAAGGTGAACAGTTGGTTCATTCTCAACATCACTGTCGAAAATAAAATTTCCAATTTAACACCCTAATTAATTAAGCTAAGTGTCAAAACCATTTTTAAACATTTCTATCCAAATTTTATTTAAAGAAAATTTATTTATTTATTTATAAACAGCATTCAATAAGTAAGATTCACACCACAATAATTCTGCAACATAATCCAATTAATTTAAAACATTCAACATCCAAAATCCCAACATTTAAAACTTAAAGTAAAACATCCATACTGAATAAATCCCATAGCAACAGTACTAGAAATAACTGAAATACAAATGTCCCAATAAAACTGATAAATAGTGGAAAGGGCGACACATGCCCCAATAATTGAGAATGATAGATGTGGAATCAAGTAAATGAAATCGTCTAAGCAAATGGCCTGCAACTCCCACCTAAGCTGTAGCACGTTCCTTCCAAGAGATCCTAAGTAAGACGCCCCTGTGGCTGGGCACCTGTAATATATACATATACAAATACAAAAGAAAAGAGAAAGAGAAACGGGTTAGAGCCTGATAGTGTGTATGATTTAAAATTCGTTTAGCAAGTATTTAATTTAATAAACGCCAAAGCAACAACATATTAGTACGACACTCTCTTGAGAAATTCTCACCTCTCTTCTAATGTGCACGCCTATTGTACTAACCTTCCCAACGGATTATCTATCATATATCGCACTAATCTCCCCCAACGATTCATCTTATCTTAGGTTATTCGTAAGATTTAAAATTGAACAACGCAATTATTTAAACCGTAAGATTTCAATTTGTAACCAAAGTTCTCATTTTAACTTTATTAATCAATAAAGTTATCCAATGTCATATTATACCTTCTCAAAATAAGTATTGACAATTAGAGTCATCAACCATGTCCTACTTACCAAATCACAGTAGGCAGTTCCAAATTTTAGAATTTCATATATATATTAACTACTCGTACAATATATATATTATAACAGCACCCCAAATAAAACTATGGTGCGGGCATACTCTACTATCCAACCCCATATCACTCTTATTAAGCGGAATACAAATTTGAAATCACTCACGAATTGTATTAACACATACACAACAATATTGAGGCGAAGCATAGATTCCAAGTCTCTAAGAGGATGGTACATACTCGCGTCTCTTAAGACCGTCTGAACTATCATTCTGATAGCCTGTACCAAGGATATCTATCTCCTAGGGTACAAATCAATATCCCCCCAAAGACAACACAGGATAAGATCGTCCGAGCGCAGTAACCTCAGGGATAGCAAGTAGCGTGGGTATGTTTCTCACACATAGATAGTATATGCACACACAATCATATAACTATACTAATATTACCATATCTATATTGGGTGTATCTCAAATCCCATATTTATGACATTTATCCTTTATTTTCACATTATTAGTATTGCGTATAAGGATTCGTCTCTAACCTTAATTCGAAGGATTCTTCCAACTTATTACGTAACTCTTATGGACTCTATCCTCCCAAGTATAAAATTTAGTATGTCTTCATTCATTCTCTATCATAACTACTTGACGTAACCTCTCACTTTAAATACGTAGTTTCATCGTTCCTTATGCAATTATCCCAAAACACGATTCTCGTCTCATAATAAAAGTCCCAAAATTTTTCATATGTCCTACTGGTCTTCCATATCTCCCAAAACACTTCATTAAGGATGTCCAAGAATTATTTCACGATAAATTGAATTTAACTCATTTAAAAAGGGAAATAGAAGTCTGCCAGGAGGGGTCGATCGATCGAGGTTTGTGGCTCGATCGATCGAGCCTTCCATCGATCGAAGCTCTAGGCTCGATCGATCGATCAAGCAGGTCTGCGAAATCTGCAGAATTACAGTTACGGGTTCCATCTTCTAACCTTCACCAAATCCATATTTTCAATCCCAAATGTCTCAAAAATTGTACTACCAACATTATATCATCCTACTAGGTATTTCCAACGTGAAGCATGAGGATTTCTATCGTTACACATCGACTAACAGCCCAAAAATTAATGTAATTTATCAAGAACCCTAGAATTCTCTTACACATCGTTCTAACAAGTATTTCCAGAAATTTCTTCTTATAATCATCATAATTTCGTGGGTAGTTCCTATACATGGCAAGGGTTTCCAGAATTTATCATTTAAACCATAACTACATGAAATTTCCTATCTCAAATCGGGTTTTCTTCCATAAAAATTCATTCTAATTACTTCTAAACTAATATGAAAGATGGATCAACGAAATAAGCAAGATAAACACTTGCCTGGGATTTTCGGTGTTCTGGTTTGGTGCCAAAATTGGTGTGGTTGTGTTCCCCGTCTCGCGATCTACTCGTTGGTGGTGGCGGCGGTGCAAACGGGTGAGTTTTGAGCCTTGGAATGCCTTGAGAGCTCTCTCCTCTCTTCTCCAATGGCCATTCTAGGGTTTTGAGTATTATAACCCTAAATGACTAACCTAAATGGCTGATATAGGTTATTAATTTTCGTGGGTTTAATTACCCAAAAATGCAAAATGACTAAAATGCCCTCCCGGGTTACTAATTAGGCCTAAAAATGCCCTGAGACCCAAATTAAACCCCCGGGTACACTTTTCTGACTATCTCGACCCTTCCGGATGCGTTGGCGCACTCAAAATGATCATACGAACAACTTATAAAATATTCACTTTTATTTAATAATATTTAGTCCCGACGCGACACGGGCGCGTCCCGACTCAAATTTCCAAAATTGTCATTTTCTTCACTCGTGACATTCAATATAATCAATATTATATATTACTTTGCTCATTAGTAATATTTAACACATTTCCCATAATTACTAATTCTCATCTCGTTAATAATTATAACATAATAAATTTTCGAATTTATATTAAATAATTAATTCACATTAAATTATATAAATCCCCAAATTAATATAGCATGAAAATTCGGGGTATTACTGAAACTCTTTGTGAGAAAGAAGGAATTTTTAGCTCAAAATGTGAGCTCAATCATTCATTAAGAGATACCTCCAAAATATAAGGACCCCAAATGTCCTACCATATCTTGTGTGTTAAGAAACTTCAAAATAGAGCAAGTTTTGTTCAATTTAGGTACAAGTGTCAATTTACTACCATACTCGGTGTATGAACAACTCAGCCTAGGTGACCTCAAACCTGCCAAAATCACGCTTCAATTAGAAGATTCTGAGAGGGGTTGTGGAAGATGTCATCATTAAAGTTGACAAATTTTACTTTTCGGTGGACTTTGTTGTCTTCGACACCCATCCCATTGCTCACGGAAGAAACAATACCACCATTATCCTTGATCATCCATTTCTACCTACCTCTAATGCCTTGAGTAATGATAGAAATGGACAAATGAATCTCACATTCGGGAACATAACCTTGTAGATTAACATATTTAATAGTGATAAGCAAATGGGTGACGATGATGATGTCTAAGAAGTAGACCTCATTGAGGAGGTAATCCAAGAGAATTTTAATGCCATGTATTGTGAGGATTCTTTTGAAGCTTGCCTAGTGAACTCACTTGACTTAGAGGTTAATTATTCCCCTCATGATCATGAAGTCAAGTTAGTGAATTCAATGTTAGATGAGGTGGTGAGAGTTGAGGAAGTAAGTTAGTGTTCCAATTTTAGAGACTTACCCCCCCCCCCTCCGCGACTCGTATGAGGTACCCTCGGATGTGCGATTTCCCAAGCTTGATCTCAAACAACTACCTTACGAACTTAAATGTGCATAATTGGGTGACAATGACACATATCCCGTCGTTGTCTCATCTCACCTCGAAGGGGGTCAAGAAACAAAATTGATGTAATTATCGAGGAGGCACAAGAGTGCCTTTGGGTGGACTATAGTGGATTTAAAGGGAATGAGCCCTTTGATACACACTCATAAAATCCATTTTGAGGAGGATGCAAAACCTCCCATGAGATGCAGTGTGTGGCCATCCACGATCCTCGCCATGTGGGCAGGCGCGTGGAGGAAGAATCCTTCGGGTCCCGAACGTCCCTCTCGGGAGCGCTTCGGTCGGCGTCGTTTGAGATGTGGTGTAAAAGTGTAGAGAGATTCAGAGTCGCCAGTCTATTTTGCTCAAAACAGACAAAAGAAAAAGGGGAAGCCACCCCAAAGGATGGCATCCAAAGACATACTGGTGTGTGCGAAACCAAGATGATTTGAGAAGGGTTTGGAGGCTTAGTTAGGCACCCATTCCTCCCTTTCTGTCTCTCATGAATATTTTCTATTTTCCTTTATATTTCCCCCCGTGATATGTGTGCATGTGTATATATATAATGGAGGTAGGAATCCTCAAATTGTGTCATGGAAAAGATAAAGCGATTCATCCGTAGGAAGATATAAGAATAATATTAGAAAATAAGATTTACGTGATTACCCCTACATTGATCGTTATAATGGAACGATAACGCATATGGAGTAATACATAAATAAGAGCAAGTATATAGAATATAAGAAAAATGGATTTAGAGAAGATAAAAAATGAAAGAAAAAGTGAGAAAAAGGACTCGAGTCTCGGGTTTTACCCCGAGACGCCTACGTAGCCTATAAAGGCATCAAAGTCCACGTAGTTCGCATACAAAACGAGGGGTGGGATTTATCCCATAAATCCAAAGGGGGGATCTCTTATTTGTATGTGTGTGTGTGTGTGTGTGTGTGTGTGTGTGTGTGTGTAGAAAAAGTGTTTTAGTTGTGAGAAAAGTGTGGAAAAAGTGTGGGAATCCCTATTTGGAATTTATGAGCAAATCCTCTTTTTCTTGTTTTTTGGGTTTTTATTTATAGGAAAGTAAGAGATGTGCAATAATACTAAATAAAAAGTATATTAGGATGTGTGAGATGAGATAATAAAAGTGCTAAGTAAGAAAACAAGTTATTGGGAAATTAAGAGAACTTAAGAGAGAGTTTGAGAAAGTTGGACCTTCTTGAAGATCTTGAGCTTGATATTGAATGTTGGAGAGCAGCCCTTGCAGTTAGATGATGATGAAGAGTGGTAATTCATCAAGTTTGATGAAGAGGATGATGACAAGTGGAAGTAAAAAAGGATTTGGGAGTTGAAATCACGCTGCCTTCGAGAGAGGTTTCTGGGATTGGCTGAGAGAGATTTTTATCAGATCTGGGCTCCCTTTGCAAATGAGGGGAAGGCCTCCTTTTATAGTCTTAGGTCACTACCAATCGACATAGACCCGTTCCTGCCTATCGGCACCTGCCGATAGGCAGGGTCTGGAACCTGCCATTTGGCAGTGCGCTTCAGGCTTTTTCAGAAAATTGGCTGCCGAGGGCAAACTGTTTGTCAGAATTACACACGGGGCATACCTTGGAAAGGTAATTTAGAGACCTTCAAAAGTCCTTTGGACCGCTCCCTACCAGGTTTGGGAGTTAACTTTGGGTCAAATATGGATCGGAAGCATTTGTCGGTCCATTGGATGGGGAATCGTTCAGACGCAGACGGATCATTCGTCCGCATGGTAAGTCCGAATTGTTCATGGGGTGGACTATTGGAAAGATTAGGAGATTTACTTCTACATTACAAAGAGTTTGACCCTATTTGGAGAGTTGACTTTGGTTAACCAGGCCCAAAAAGCATTCGGTGACCTCTCGGAGTCAAACGAATCGTTCGTTCGTATGGAAAGTCAGAATCTTGCATGGGACGGACCGTTGGAAAGGGGATTTAGTGACCTTAGAATATTCATTCATCCTTGGTCAAGATAAAGAGTTAACTTAGGCCAAACAGAGCCCGGGAGCGCCCGATGGCCTCTAGGTCAAGTTTCGGATGCAAACGGATCGTTCGTACCTATGGTAAGTCGGAATTGTGCACGGGGCAGACCATTGGAAAGGGTATTCTGTGCCCTTCGAAGATTCATTGAGTCTCGATCCAGATGAAGAGTTTGATTTTTGGGTCAAACTGAGCCGGAGAGTGCCCGATGGCTTCTAGGTCAGTACTCGAGAAATGACCTAGGTTTGTAGTGATTAAGGGAGGTACTAGGGACCTAAGGAGAGTTAGGGAATAACAAAATGGTGTGTCTTCAGAGCTCCTCTATGGGTGAGTTTGGAATAAATGGTGACCGTCGAATAGACACAACATGATGCTTTTGAGAGAGTATGACCGATTCAGGGGTCGAGGCCAATTCTGAGGACCTAAGGAGTGTGTCGGGGATGGGATGACGATCAAAAGTTGAGGTTGATTCTGAGGACCTGAAGTGTTATTGGGGGATGACTAATTCTGCGAGTCAAAGCCAAATCTACGGGCTTAAGTGATGAGGGTGATCGATTCTATGGGTCGAAGCCACTTCTACGGGCTTAGGGTGAAAATCTAATAACCGAGGTCAATTTTGACCTAAGAGTGGTGACGACCGAGGACCGAGGTCAATTCAGACCCAATAGTGGTGACGATCGAGGACCGAGGTCAGTTCTAACCTAACTCAGGTGACGATCCAAGACCGGGGTCAATTCTGACCCAAGATTAGTGACGACCGAGGACCGAGGTCAATTCTGACCAAACTAAGGTGACGATCTAAGACCGGGGCCAATTCTGATCTAATAGTGGTGATGATCGAGGACCGAGGTCAATTCTGAACTAACTCAGGTGGCGATCCAAGACCGGGGTCAATTCTGACCCAAGAGTGGTGACGACCGAGGACCGAGGTCAATTCTGATCTAACTCAGGTGACGATCTAAGACCGGGGTTAATTCAGACCCAAGATCGGTGACGACCGAGGACCGAGGTCAATTCTGACCTAACTCAGATGACGATCCAAGATTGGGGCCAATTCGGATCCAAGAGTGGTGATGACCGAAGACCGAGGTCAATTCTGACCTAACTCAGGTGACCATTCTGACCCAAGAGTGGTGAAGATCGAGGACCGAGGTTAATTCTAACCTAACTCAGGTGACGATCCAAGACCGGGGCCAATTCTGACCCAATAGTGGTGACAACCGAGGAACGAGGTCAATTATGACCTAACTCAGGTGACAATCCAAGATCGGGACCAATTCTGACCTAATTCTGACCCAAGAGTGGTGACGACCGAGGATCGAGGTCAATTCTGACCTAATCGTGTGACGATCCGAGATCGGGGCCAATTCTGACCCAAGAGTGGTGACGATCGAGGACCGAGGTTAATTCTAACCTAACTCAGGTGACGATCCAAGACCGGGGCTAATTTTGACCCAAGAGTGGTGACGATCGAGGACCGAGGTCAATTCTGACCTAACTCAGGTGATGATCCAAGAAAGGGGCCAATTCTGACTCAAGAGTGGTGACGATGGAGGACCGAGATCAATTCTGACCTAGCTCAGGTGACGATCCAAGATCGGGGTCAATTCTGACGCAAGAGTGGTGACGATCGAGGACTGAGGTCAATTCTGACGTAACTCAGGTGACGATCTAAGACCGGGGTCAATTCTGACCCAAGAGTGGTGACGACCGAGTATCGAGGTCAATTCTGACCTAACTCAGGTGACGATCCAAGACCGGGGTCAATTCTGACCCAAGAGTGGATAAATATTGGATTTTGATTCTGCTGGAGAAAGAGCTTTGTGATTTTGATCTAAGCTGGGGAGCTGATAGCTGGGGAAGCTTTTAGGAGGCCTCGGAGGGGGGTGGGGAACAACCTATTTTGGGTGTTGTAGGAGAATTCCGGTGGGGAAGGGATCGGGTGATCCGTAGGGATCCTCCGGAGCTTTTCGGGAGGAGATTCACTGAAATTTTAAGGATTTTTCTAGGAAAGAGGGGTTCCGCTCAAGGGAATGCAATGTTTTCTTGGTGAAAAGGCTTTAAATCCTTCCTGGGATTTTTAGGAATTTTCTGGTGATTTTGCGAGGCTTTCTGGTATTTTCTGTACGAAATTTAATGGGGGTGCCGGTCAGCATAGTATAAAGGGTTCCATTCGGCAGTGGCACGAACTTTTGGGCTACCTCGGGAAGGCAAGGGGTCAGTGCCGATCAGTATGGTAGGGGCAAATGCCGATCGGTATGGAGCTTGGCATCCCATATAAAGGGGGTGAATCCTTTCATTTTTTCACAACTTTATTTGCTTTCTCTCTCTCTGCGATTCTTCTGCAAATCGTTCTAGCATTCCGATCTTCAAGAAATGGCCTCTTTCGTGAGCACTGCAGTTTACCGGGAGTGGTTGACTGTTGATGACTGGGCGAATATGGAGTGGAGGTCTAGGGTGCCTCTTGCTTTATGGAGTGAGAACTCCTTTGATGCGTTTCAGCCTGTTGCGGATGAGCGAACCTTGCTGCGGGAGCCATCGCGTCATCTCCCATCTAGAGTGAGTCCCGGTGGTTATGTAAGTAACCCGACCTTTGGCATTCTTCTCTTTTGGTGATTTTTCTTTCTTTCTTGACTTTTGATGAGACTTTTCTTTTTGCCAGTCTGATATTTCTTTGAAGAACATGCGTGCTCGCGGGACGATGGGGCTCAAGGATGTCTAGGAGTATCTCCCAACTCTGGTGCGCTGGGTGGTCTCATCAATGGGTTTTGGGCAATTGGCATCAGTGTTGGATGAGACCCTCGTTCGACAGCGGTCTAGTGCACTTTGGGAGAGAGGTGGTGGGACACTACCCACACCTTTCATTTCAGCTTCGGGGAGATGACTGTGACTCCCATAGACGTGTAGCAGCTGCTGGGACTGGATTGTGATGGAGAGCAGATAGAGGTTGATCTCTCTTTACAGGTGAGACCGGAGGCAGTGCGTGCGGCACTTGGTGATGTAGGGAGGATAGTTTCTGGGGATTATATATGGCTGTCCCTGCTGAAGGATGTTCTGCTGAGCAGGGTGATTGAGGTGGAGGATAGGATGTAAGTGAGGCAGATGGCCCGGTTATTTATTTTGCTAGTATTAGGAGGTTTCATGGTGGCGTCGAGCGACGATGTCATCCATTTATGGTTTCTGTCGTATTTGAGTATGTTTTCGAACATTCATTTCTATGATTTGGGGAGTCTGACTTTGGCGACCCTTTACTTTTATCTACATGCATTTAGTTGGTGCTGCTGGCAGACCATTATTGTGGTCACTTACCTTCTTGAGGTATTTTTCAGTTTGTGCATTTCTTTTCATGCATTCGCATTTTCCTTTCATGCTTTCGCATTTTCCTTTCATGCATTCGCATTTTCCTTTCACGTCTCTTTTTGTTTGCGAATTCATACGTGGTTCTATGAGGTGATTGGGTTCAATACCCCGATGATCGTTCTGAGGGATGACACCATTGGGGAATTCTGTCATTTGTATCGATGGCGTAAGGCCAATGGGCAGTCGAAGGGATCTCTCTCCCTGGAGGTGGTGCGTTAGGTTTTGAATGACCTGACCAGTGGTAGGGTAAGACTTTTTCCATTCCAGTCTTGATTTTTTGCATCTTCTGATCTTGTATTGATTTATTCTTGCTTGGATATTTTCAGGTGACATTTTATCCCTGGGGGATAACTATTCAAGATGGGGGGGCGACCGGGGTGAACGCGCGGATGAGGCGCTTGCTGGCGCATGAGTTCGGCCATTCCTGGTAATTAGGGGAGAGGGTGGTTCGTCAGATTGCTGAGGAGGAGGTGGTGGTGCCACCCGCGCAGCCTCCTACATCTATGAGGTAGGAGCGACTGATATTGGAGATGAGATGATCACGGTGATGATCGGTGAGTCCTACTTGCTATACACCGATACGGCTGCGCCGTATGACTATATGGATTTTGTGATAAGCTGGTTGATGGCGCCCAGTATATATGATGCATTGCCTTTCCCTCCAACGGGTTCGAGTCAGGCGGTGGGATCTTCCCACAGTGGCGGTGGTTCATCGGCATCTACGGAGGGGGCGACCTCGTTGGTCCCTTTTATGCGATTGCATACCCCTTCGTACAACATCTGACGAGCTGTTGGAGGGATGGTGCCTATGTTGCACCGTCCACATGCGATGGATCCAGAGGATTTGGGTTTGACAGAGGAGGTCCTTCGACCTACGGTATACTTTTATGTTCCTCTTTTTCTTTCTTTTTTGTTTTGGCTATCCCTTATTTGATATTGATTTTTGCCTTTCATTGCAGCAAGTTCGGGTGTCGACCACTTAGCTCAGGGACATCAGAGATTGGATATCTTCGGCGACTGCCCACATTTAGGACGCGGTTCCTGTTCCTTCTTACTTGGTGTCGTATGCCTCGTCTGGAGAGGACTCTGGCTCGGGTAGTGGTGGTGCATCATCTCGCCGTAGGGGGAAGAGAGCACGTCGCAGGGGTGGAAGCTCTTAGTGTGTGTGTGTGAGAGAGAGAGAGAGAGAGAGAGAGAGAGAGAGAGAAAGAGAGAGAGAGAGAGAGAGAGAGAGAGAGAGAATGTGGGTTCGGACTGAGTCTCATTATTTTTGCCTTTTTCTTTTTATTTCCTGCAAAATTGATGTAACACAGAACACAAATATATGCAATGGAACGGAGTTTTTTATTACCTCTTATTAATGATGAATGAATGCATGCACATGCGCTTTTTACTTTGCTGCTGAGACCGTAAAAAGGAATATTTTTGGAATATTTTGAAGGAAAGGTTTTTTTTAATTAAAAAGGGAAATTATATAAGGAGGAAAAGGGATTTTGAAATTCTTTTGATAATATCAATTTATTTTTATTGAGTTTTCTGATTTGATAAAACAGCAAAAGAGGAAAATTTATAAAAATGGGGGGTTACCGATCGGCAAGCACCCTGACCTGCCTATCGGCAGTTCAGTCCAGTCCCATCAATTCAATGCTTTGAATGGTACCCTCTTCATCCTTTGGTACCTTGTGGGGTAGGATTCCTTCCAATTTTTGTAGGGATTATGTCCCTTGTGAGGGTTTTCAAGTATAAAAAGGGGTAAGGGTGGAGTGTTTTCATCACACCTTTGCATTCTTACCTGCTTGCCCATTATCTCTTAGCTTTGCAAGATGGCTCTCCCTGGTAGCATTGATTTTTCTAACTACCTCGAAGCCTTGGAAGTGATGTGCTCTTATAATGTCAACTATGTTGCTTTCAACATGCGTCGAGTCTCCTTATGGCGCAATCGGCCTATTGAGTGGAACGTGCTGATGGCGGCGGTACAATTCTGGTACCCCAAAGACCATGTATTCCACTTTGGGTTGGAAGAAGTTTGTCCTACTTACGAGGAATTTTCTTCCATGCTGGGTGTAAATCCCAGTGTTGCTGCGGCTTTGCCCAAAATTTCCCGCTCTCCCAGGGATTTGTTGGCCGAGCTTCTTCATATTTTGCCTTCGGCGGCTAGATCATTGGTTGCTAGAGGAATGATCTCCCTCCCGGCGGTTCTGCAGTGCATGAATTTGCGGGAAGTAGGTGATGTTGGCTATGTTGGATCCGTTCTTCTGGTCTTGTTTCCAAATTGCTGCTGGTGACTGGGTAGGTGCAAGTGGACCCACAACTTGCAGCCATTACCTCATGGATGTCATACCGTCATAATCTTGCGATGGTGATACTGGCGGAGACCCTGAATGGCTTGGATGCCTGGAGAGAAGGTCGTTTAACTTTTTGAGGGGTAGCCCTGTGATGCTGTTCATATGGTTGTCTGAAAGATTCTGCTTGGCAACTCCTCCAGTGCATCCCTTGTCGGTCGTACCCAACTTCTTTTCACGCTACTTCATCAGCGTTGGCCTATATATTGAGAACTGGGAGAATTGGCTTGTGGAGTATGGGGCTCATGGGCTGTATTGGTTATTGCCTTAGTGGGGATAGTTACAGCCTATTCTGGAGCTAGGAGAGTATTCATATGTGCGATTGGTTGGTCTCAGACAGACCTCTTTTTATTTCCCTTGGCGACTTTTGCGCCAATTCGGCTGGGCACAGGTCATGCCCCCTCGGACCTCAAATTTTTTTTCGGTAGAAGATTTGACTAAGCGCCTGCGTCTGTTGCTTGGGTCTCTGTGGGAAAATCGGCATTCGTCGACCCATCCCTCTCAGTCTGTAGGGAAGGTTTGGCATGTCCCCAAAGATAATATGAAGTGGTTATGAAGGAAAGTAGTAAGCAAGATGTTGGCAGTGGAGACTGGACAAAGATGGTTTGTTTTTTCCAACACCATGGAAAGGGGTGTTGTGGTCTTTTCGAAGATGGTTCAGGCTCATCGGTCCATGGAGTGTTTGAGGCACTCTATTCAGGAAAGGGAAACTTAGGGACCTCAAGATGTAGATGATGCGGGTGCAGGCTCCTCTGGTAGCTGTGGGTAGGACTCCTGGGGAGTTTATTTGTGTAACAGATGTGGGGATTTTATTTGGCTTTTTATAGTAGTGGGGAAGGGAGTTATCCGTTCCTTTCTCTTATGTAATCCGTACTGTAATTTCTTATTAATGAAATAAACAAGTTTCTGATCATCTAGTTGTGCCTTTCGATGAGTTTTGTATTTTGACTTATCTATACTGATTGCTAAGGCGTACATAATCCTTTTGTTCAAGTATTTTTAGAATGAACCGTCGTTCTCGGAGGTAAGAAAAGAATAGTATTTTGTGAGAAGGAAAGGGTCGCACTCATGTGAGGTGCATGAGCTGCCTATGTACCTCTGGGGTTTTTGAAAATGCTTTTATTTGTTCGCAAAATAGTTTTTTTTGGCAGAGGATCAGGCCTATGTAGTTCTGGGTAGAGGGAAATGAAGAGTTTTTTTTAGAATAGAAGTGGGATGAGAAGAGTCGTAGCGTGCCGAGATTTCGGACTAGGGGTAAAATTTCTTGAGACAGTCCAGGTTGACTGGACGAGCTATCTCCTCCCCATCTAGGTCAGTGAGCATAGCAGCACCTCCGGATAAGATTTTCTTCACAATGTAAGGGCTACTCCAGTTGGGCTTGAATTTCCCTCTGGGGTCCCAAATGGGTTCTATTATCTTTTTGAGGGATAAATTCCCCTCCCGGACACCGCGGTCCTTGACTCTCTTGTTGAATGATCGCGTTATTCGGCGATGGTACCCCTGTATGTGGTAAAGAGCTTTTAATCTTCTTTCATCTAGGAGGGCTAGCTCATCAAGACGGCTTTGGCACCAGTCTTCTTCACTAACTTTGCTTTCGAGCATGATACGTAGTGAGGGTATTTCCAGCTCCACAGGTAGGATTTCTTCCATGCCGTAGACCAGGGAGTAAGGGGTAACCCCAATAGAGGTTCGAATTGAGGTTCGTTAGACCCAGAGGGCATACGGGATCTGGTCGGCCCAATCCCTACAACTTTCGGTCATCTTGCTAATGATGGCTTTGAGGTTTTTATTGGCGGCTTCAACTGCACCATTGGTCTGAGGTCGGTAGGGAGAAGATTTTTGTCTCTGAATCCCATACTCGTTGACTACTTCTGTCACTTCTGCTTCGAAATGCAACCCGTTTTCTGATACTAGCTCGTGCAGGACCCCATATCGACAGATGATATTTTTCTTGAGGAATTTGGCCACTTTCTTGGCGTTCAATACTGCGTATGACTCTGCTTTGGCCCATTTGGTGAAGTAATCGATGGCAACCAAGATGAACTCATGTCCATTTAAATCCTTTGGTGTAACCTTCCCTATGATGTCGACACCCCAGGTGGAGAATGGCTAGGGAGAGGTCATGTTGTATAATTCTTGCGGAGGCAAGTGTTGAAGATTGGAGAATTGTTGGCATTTGAGGCACCTACGGACATAGGCGATGCAATCTAGGATCATGGTGGTCCAGTAGTAGCCCTGTCGGATGATCTTATTGGAAAGCATGTGACCGTTCATGTGGGGTCCGCATTCCCCGCTGTGGATTTTCTGCATAATTTTCTCAATCTCAGCCCCTGCGATGCAGTGTAGATGAGTTCCATCGAAGTTCCTCTTGAGTAGAGGTTTATGATAGATGATGTACTGGGCGGCCAGTCTTCGGAGGGTTGTTCAATCTTTCTTGTTAGAACCCTCAGGATACCTACCATGTTTGAAGAGGCACCAGATATCATAGTACCAGCAATCGTCTAGTTCAGGATCTACAGTGGAGACAAGCTCAATATGGTAGCAACGGGTCAGTTTGTCTTGCTTTTGAACTAGGAAGGGGGTCATTATTATTCCCTCGGGCATGTCGATTATGGAGGCCAAGGTAGCGAGAGCATCGGCTAGGTTATTCTTTGTTCGAGGTAGGTAATGAAAGGTGATATCTCGGAATCGGGAGGCTAACTCTTCTAATTGGGCATCAAAGGGTTGGAGATTTTCGTCCTTAACTTTCCACTTTCTGAGAACTTAACCGATGATGAGGGAAGAATCCCCGTAGACATTAAGGTATTGAATACCTTTCTTGAGAGCAACTTTGAGGCCCACTGTGCATGCCTGGTATTTCGTCATGTTATTGGTGCAAGGGAAATCCAATTTAATGGCGATGGGAGTGTGGGAGTCATCTGGGGCGATCAGAAGTATCCCAATGCCATATCCCTTTTTGTTAGCAGCGTCGTCAAAGAACATTTTCCATCGAAGGAGGTCTTGAGTGGTGCAGAGGATATTTTCATCTGGGAATTCGGAGATCCGAACATCTTCTTCATCTATGGGGTAATCGGCGAGGTAGTCAGAGATGGCTCTTCCTTTAATAGCTTTCTGTGTGATGTACACGATATCAAACTCGGTTAGGGGCATCAACCATCGGGCCATTCGATCGGATAAGGCAGGTTTTTCAAGCAGGTATTTGATGGGATCCATTCGGGATACAAGTTTGATGGGGAAGGCGAGCATGTAGTGTCGCAAATTTTGGGTGACCCAGACAAGTGCGACACACGCCTTTTCCAAAGTGGTGTAGTTAACCTCGTACCCGGCCAATTTGCGGCTGGCGTAATAGATGGTTCTTTCTTTGCGGGAGTCTTCAAGGTATTAGGCTAGCAAAGCCCCAGCTGCAGTGTCAGTTATGGTTAGGTATAAGTTCAAAGGGAGACCAGAATGTGGTGGCATGAGAATTGGAGGTTGGGTCAGATATTGTTTGATTAGGTCAAAAGCTTCTTGGCAGGCCTCATTCAAAACCTTGGTTGAATCCTTTCAGAGGATCTTGAAGATTGGTTCACAGATGGAGGTTAGTTGGCTGATGAACCGGCTGACATATTATAATTTCCCAAGAAAACCTCGGACTTCTTTTTCTATTCGGGGTGGTGGCATCTCAAGTATGGCCTTCAGTTTTGCAGGATCTGCTTCTATCCCCTTTTCGCTGACCATGAATCCCAAGAGTTTTCCTTTTGTAATGCCAAAGACACATTTATGTGGATTGAGTCTCATCTGATACCGTCGCAGTCGTTCGAAGAACTTCCGAAGAGCGGGAACATGACCTTCTCTAGTTTTGGACTTGATAATCATATCATCCACATAAACCTCGACCTCCTTGTGAATCAGATCGTGCAGGATGGTTGTGGCAGCCCTTTGGTAGGTAGCCCCAGCATTCTTGAGACCGAATGGCATAACGGTGTAACAAAAGTTGTCCATGGGGTGATGAATGCGGTTTTTTCTTGGTGGTCGGGGTGCATCTTGATTTGGTTGTATCCGTCAAACCCGTCGACAAATCACTTGAGAGCATGACTGGCTATGTTATCCACAATCACGTCGATATTGGGTAGCGGATAATCATCCTTTGAAGAAGCTTTGTTTAAATCTCGATAATATACACACATTCGAACCTTCCCTCCTGATTTCGGCACAGGTACAATGTTGGCTAGCCATGTGGGATATTCGATCACCCGAATGAAACCCACGTTTAACTGTTTGACCACCTCTTATTTGACCTTGAGCAACCATTCGGTGAGGAGTTTTCTCAATTTTTGGTTAACCGGCTTGTAATCTGGGAGAGTGGGGCTCTCGTGTTGAGCTATTCTAGGATCAATGTCGGGCATATCATCATAGGACCATGCGAAGACATCTACGAACTCCTTCAATAATTCTTCGAGTTGTGCACGCTCATGCTCATCAAGGGTGGCCCCTATCCTAATCTCGTGAAGTTGGCTACTAAAATCGAGATTAATAAAAACAGTCTCATCTTCACTAACTTGAACACGGTTACATTTTTTATTAACCTTATTTAGATCAGTTAAGAATTGTTCATTTGCAAAATCATCATCATCAAAAGTTTGATTATAATTCAATCAGTTAATGTAAGGCACGGTAAGATACTCAAAATCTTCATTTATTTCATTGATAGGAAAAACAACATTGAGAACCTTATCAAAAGAGGTCTCAATTACATTTTAACAAGGATAGACAACAGAAGAGGAAATAGGGTAAACATTGGGGTTAGGGGATATTTCAGGAGGTAGAACTGGCGCAGCATGTTAGTTAAGGAGAGGACTATCAGTAGCTTTAATCAGACGGGATGGGTCCATTGATGTAGTTCTTGAATAAACCATGTAGAGTTCCAGCCCCAGTGTCTGCAAGTTGAAGGAATCTTCGGAATCACTTTCCTCAGTCTCTTCGGTATCTTCGATGAGCAGTTATACACAGTGTGAGAAACTTTCGGCCCATGGGTAGCTATCTTGGAAAAACATCTCCATTCCCGGCCTCATCTTCTTGTCTGTGTGGTCATACCATGGTTCTGGAAAATCACAAAAGGGGAAGTCCTCACCTTCTTTGATGAATCGTCCATTTAAGGAGTCTCCTGAGATAGTTTGGATGCAGTCTAATCTTCTCTTTGGTCGAGACTCGCGGATCATTCTGAGTTCTTGTTGTCATGGTTGATACCCCAAGCCACAAGGAGGGAAAGCTTTCTTCAGTTTGATGGGCTCAAGTATCCCTTGCGGCCTTTGTCCTAGCCCCAGTCCGGGCATGAAGTCCATGTTTCTAAACATTTGAATCACATTGACATTACTAAGAGGGTCATATTCTGGATAAACCCATTCTTTGAAGCCGTCCCCTGCCGAGAGTAGGAGTGGCTCAACTCGGAATCCTGATAGGAGCATATCATTTGACTCGTGCTGTATCTCAAGAATTGGACTGCTGGTGCTTGCACCCCCGACATTTTCTTCATCGCCCAAAATGGTGATGACTCGCCCATCGGCGAAGAATTTCAATTTCTGATGGAGTGAAGAAGACACACCCTTGATATTATGTAGCCAGGGGCATCCGAGCAACAGGTTGAAACAAGCTAGGATATCTATGACTTGGAATTCAACGACAGGGTTTATAGGGCCAACCCCTATTGCAAGTTTTATGGACCCCATAACCTCACGACGAGTATTATCGTAGGCACGAACAGTGGCAGAGGTTGGAGCGAGGTCGCTTTCTTTTATGCCTAAACACTTGAAAGTTCTCAGAGGGTAAACGTTCAAGGAGGATCCGTTATCGACAAGGGAGAGTGGCACGGCCTTCCCCATAACTTTGACGGAGATGTTGAGTGCATGATTGTGATTTGGCCCAATTCTGGGGATTTCTTCTTCAGAGAATGATAACATTTGGGTAGAGGTCAAGGATCCGACCAGATTTACCGCTTCTTCTGGTGTGGTAGATGGAGGAACTGTGGGTCCCGTGAGCAGCTTGATTAAAGCTTTTCTGTGCAGCTGGGATGACATGAAAAGCCCCCATAGAGTGATGTTAGCTTGGGTTTTCTTCAGTTAATCGAGGATCTTGCTCTCCTTGATAGTCATCTCTGGCATAGGAAGGTTTTCAATGCCCTTCCCCTTGTCATTTACTGGTAGTGAGCTTGGCACATGGTAATGTCTCCTTGATCTGGTCATGTGATTTACTGAAGAAGGGAAGAACATGAATCCCATTTCCTCATCAGTCTCAGGTTGTTCTGCCAACCTATTTATTTCTTCGAGGAGTTCTTCAAATGATATCATCCCACATATGTCGTCTACGGGGCCAGTTCTTCCTGAAGATTGTTCTTCACTTAAATCTTCGAATTCTTCCCCCCATTTGGTGGTAACAATTTTATCTTTCCATGTAAAGTCGATGCATTCCATAACTTCAACGTCTTCTTCTTACAGGGCCTCCCATTTTGTGGGGATATGTGGGATTGAAGGGACCAAACGCCCTTGTAGCTTCAAAGTGTCAAGTAACCCGGTGATACTGCAAATGCTATTGGTTTGCTCAAATAATTCTGCCATAGTTTGGACAACATCATCTAAGTTGACTTAGTCGGTTGGTACCACCAATTTGTCTGAATCTCGGTTCCACTTTCGTGCTTCCAAGAACAGTGTGATGAATTTCTGGCAATCGATTACCATCTGTGAGGGAAATTTCCGCCCGAACACTAGGATTTGGTTTAACATCTCTGATAATTTCATACTTCTATTTTCAGAATGGGTACGGACAGCGATGCATGCTCTGGTAAGGAGTGACAGTGCCTGATCAGTGAGGCTAGTGGGGTGTAGGAGGAAATATGGGCAAAGTTGAAAGAGGTTTAGGAGAGTATATGGATGTGATTTGAATTGAGGGATCGAAATCTGGGTTTTCTTCCAAGAAGATGGCATTAGTGTGATTCGAAAGAGGATTGTGAGTAGTGTTTGGATTAGGATTGGCTGGTGGGGGGATGGTACCCCGGTCAATGAGATCTTGGATTATGTTCCGAAGGTGAAAGCATTGGTCGGTGGTATGGCCGGCAGTTTGGTAAAAGGCACAATCAGCATCGGTCTTGAAGTTTCTTAGGAGTGGATTTGGCAACGGACGGGGATCCAAGGGTTTGATGAGCTTTCGGCTTAATAAGGCTTGGTAAACTTTGGAAAGGGTGTAATACCCCGTATTTTTATGCAATATTAATTTGGGGATTTATTAAATTTAATGTGAATTAATTATTTAATATAAATTCAGAAATTAATTATGTTATAATTATTAACGTGATGAGAGTTAGTGATTATGGAAAAATTTGTTGAATATTACTAATGAGCAAAGTAATATATAATATTGGTTATATTAAATGTCACGAGTGAATAAAATGACAATTTTGGAAATTTTAGTCGGGACACGCCCGTATCGCGTCGGGACTAAATATTGATGAATAAAAGTGAATATATTATAAGTCACTCGTATGGTCTTTTTGAGCGCGCTAAAGTGTCCGGGAGGGTCGAGATAGTCAGAAAAGTGTACCCGGGGGTTTAGTTTGGGTCTCGGGGCATTTTTAGGCTTAATTAGAACCTCGGGAGGGAATTTTGGACATTTTACATTTTTGGGTAATTAAACCCACGAAAATTCAAGGGATATATCAGATGTCTAAGGTTGTCTCCTAGGGTTAAAACAACCAAAGACAAGTGACGGCCATAGGAGAGGGAAGGAGAGGCTTTTCCAAGCAACCCAAGGCCAACGATTCACCCGGTTGCACCGCTATCACCACCAACGCGTAGATCGCGCGACGGGGAACGCGACCACACCAAATTCATCATCAAACCAGCACGTAGAAAATCCTAGGCTAGTGTTTATCTTGTTCATTTCGTTAATGCATCACTCATGTTAGTCTAGGAATGATTAGGATGAGTTTTATGGACGAAAACCCAAATTTGAGATAGGAAATCGCATGTAGTAATGGTTTAAATGTTATTCAGGAAACCCCTTTACATATAGAGGATTAAACCAAGAAATTTTGATGTTTTAGAAGAAGAAAATTCTGGAAAAAGACTGATTAGAACCATGTTAGAAAGAATTCTAGGGTCCTTGAGATTTACATGAATTTTGGCCTGTTAATCCATGATTATTAATGAAAATTTGCATGCTTTACGTAAAAGATGTATGGAATGGATTTATACTATTAGTAGTACCAATTTCTGGACGATTGGGAATGAAAAGTTTGGGTTTAGATGGAGTTATGTGAGAAAAGCCGTAACTGGTAACTGCAGAATTCTCCATACCTGCTTGATCGATCGATCGAGCCAAGAGCTTCGATCGATTGAGCCCAGACCTCGATCGATCGACCCCTTCTGGCAGACTCATATTTTCCCCTTTTTAAATTAGTTGTATTCGACTTAATGTGAAATAATTCTTGGACACCCTTAATAAAATGTTTTGGGAGATATAGAAGACCAGTAGGACATATGAATAATTTTGGGACCTTTAATGTGAGACGAGAATTGTATTTGTGGGATATTTACATAAGGGACGATGAAATTTCGTATTAAAGGGAGAGACGCATAAGATGAGTACCTACTGAATTCTACACTAGGGAGGATAGAGTCCATGAGTGCCAGGTAATAAGTTAATATGATCTCTCAAATTAAACTAAGCTATGAACGGTTATACGTGATAACTAAATAATGAGAAATAAATATAAATATCGTAATTATGGGATTTGAGATGTACCTAAATTGATATGGTAATAATAGTATAGTTATATGACGGTGTGTATACATATACTATGTATGTGTAAAAATCGTGCCCGCGCTACTTGCTATACCGCGCTGAGATAGTCTTATCTCGATCGGACCTTTATAGGGGATATTGACTCGTACCCTAGAAGATATATATCCTTGGTACAGCCTATCGAATCGATAGTACAGATGGTCCTAAGAGACGTGGAGGCATGTGCTATCCTCTTAGAGACTTGCAATCTATGTTCGCCTCAATATTGTTTGTGTATGTGTTAATACAGTTCGAGAGTGATTCCGGACTTGTATTTCCCTTAGTACGAGAGATACGGGGATTGGATAGCAGAGTATGCACGCACCATAATTTTTATGTGGGGTGCTGTTAGAATATATATATTATACGAGTATTTAATATATATATGAAATTCTAAAATTTGGAGCTGCCTACTTTGTTATGGTAAGTAAGAAATGAATCGTGACTTCAAAATTTGAAATACTTGTTTTGAAAAGTATGATATGACACTGGGAAAATTTATTAATAAATAAAGTTAAAATGAGAGCTTTGTTACTAAATGAAAATATCCTGTTAAACAATTATATTATTTAGTTTTAAATCTTACGAGTAACCTAAGATAAATTAAACCATTGGGAAGATTAGTGCGATATAAGTTAAGATGAACCGTTGGGAAGGTTTATGCGATAGGTGTGCACATTAGAAGAGAGGTGAGAATTGCTCAAGAGATTGTCGCACTAATATGTTGTTGCATTGGCCTATAAACATTTTAAATGCTTGCTAAACGAATTTAAAACCATATACACTATCAGGCTCTGACCCGTTTCTATTTCTTTTTCTCTCTTGTATATATATGTATATATTACAGGTTCCCACCCACAGGGGCGTCTTGCATAGGGTCCTTTGGAAGGAACGCGCTGCAGCTTAGGAGGGAGCTGCAGGCCTCTTTCTTAGACGACTTCATTCATTTTACTCCACTCCTAGCATATTCATTTAGTTGGGCATGTGTAGCCCTTTCCATTATTCAGTTGTTATTTTGGCATTGCGATTCAGTTATTTCTAGTATTGTCACTTTCGGATTTATTACTGTCTGGATTTTTTACTTTAAGTTTTAAATGTTGGGATTTAGTTGCTGAATATTTAAATTATTTGGATTATATGTTCCAGGATAATTGTGGTGTGATTCTTCATATTGAATTGTTGTGAACATTTAAATCTTGGTTTTTTTAAAATAAAATTTGGTTAGTAATGTCTAAAAAGATGGTTTTGACACTTAGCTTAATTAATTAGGGTGTTTAAATTGGAAAAGTTATTTTTTTTGACAGTGATGCTAAGAATGAACCAATTGTTCACCTTGATATTAATTTAATAAAGGAGTGATCGCCCGGTATTTAATTAGGTGGGGTGTCACTGGTGGTATCAGAGCATCATGTTCTAGTGTCCATAGGATCTGTACGGCTTATTTCGCTTTCAGCTTAACATTTTTGCTATTTGAGATTTGATAATAACTGTAGACTAATAAATTTCTTCACGTTTCAGATGCCTCTGAGACGTGCACCAAAGGATAGGCGTGCCCAAGCCGAGCAGCCAGCAGCTCCGGCACAGGGTACTATGAATGCTAATGAGGTAGCCGCTATTATTGCCCAGGCGGTGAATGCCGCGCTAGCGGTGGTTCAGCAGGCTCCACCCCAGATTCAGGCAGTGGCGCCAGTACCTGCACAGCTTCCATTTGCGTGGGAGCGGGTTAAGGATGCCTTTCAGAAGGCGCATTCCCCTGAGTTCTTTGGTAGTGCAGATATTATCATCGTCAACCAGTGGAAGAAAGATATCTAGCGGCATCTTCGTATGTATGAGTGCTCGGACATGTAGAAACAGTTGTTGACTTCCTTTAAGCTGGTGGGGGCCGCTTTGCAGTCGTGGGAGTCCACCACCACATTGGAGGAGAGGGATACGATCCCGATTCAGTCATTCTGGGAGCGATTTGATCGCAAGTACTTTCCATCGGTCGTGCAGACTTAGATGAGGCAGAAATTACTGAATTTGAAGCAGGAGAATTATACCGTCGTTGAGTATGAGGAGGAGTTCACGAGACTTCTCACCATCGTGCCAGATAAGGCACCCACTGAGAGTAAGAAGATAATGTTGTTTGTGGACGGGTTAGCTTAGAGGATCCGTCAGCACCTTATAGGGAATCTGTCTCTGAGTACTTTCACTGATGTACTCAATGCTGCTTTACTACATTGCCAGGATCACCGCTTCCATTTCAGGAAATTAAAAGAGCAGGAGAGTCCAGCCAGCAGGGCAGGACCGGGGGTAGTAGTGCTAGTGGAGCACCATCTCAAGGACAGACTCGTCAGCACGAGCAGAGTTCCCATCAGGGGGACCCTGCTAAGAGATTCCGTTTAGGTGATTCCAGATAGGGATTTGGGGGTTATAGGCAGGGTCAGCAGGGTTCGCCTAATCAGCAGGGTCAGCAGCAGGGCCAACCGGGCCAACAACGTTCCCATCAGGGCCAGTGGAAGGGTGGTGATGGCCAGCAGGACAGTGGTCAGCAGGGTCAGAGGGGAGATAACTTCAAAGGCCGATGTTTTGGGTGTGGTAAGCATGGCCATAGGCGCCAGGATTGTCCAGAGGGAGAGAGAGGGCCCCACAGCAGCAGGGTGCCCGCAATGAGCCACAGAGGCCACTTTTTCCAGCCGCCCTCCCAGCCCCAGCTCAGGTACCAGCAGTTCCAGTAGCTCCAGTGCAGTAGGGGCAGTTACAGTATGGGCGTGTTTATAACGTCCATCAGGCAGCAGCTCCACAGGCACCACCTGCGATTGAGGGAATGTTTCCTATCCATGGTACTATGGGTCGGGTTTTGTTTGATACTGGGGCGACGCATTGTTTTATAGCTATGCATTTTGCGAAGGCCTTAGGGTTATTAGCCACCGCAGAGAGCACTGTGACGTGTGTAGACTCACCACTTGGGAGTGGGTCACTCATTTTCTTTATATGTCGGGGTGTGAGGGTAGATATTGGTAGCTTGGTATTACCTGCAGACATGTTAGTCTTAGATATGCATGAGCACGATGTTATTATCGGTATGGATTATCTTGCAGCTTACAGAGCCATAATTGATTATTTCGGTGGGAGTATTGTCTTTGTCATTCCGGGATAAGAGATGTTTGTAGTGGCGATGCCTTGCCCAGAGGGAGGCTCGACTGCTCATTTATATTACATAGAGGAGGATACCTCTAAGGATGTTGTGATTCCCTTAGACTCGATCCCAATTGTTCGTGAGTATTCCGATGTCTTTCAGGAGATACCAGTCCTACCTCCCAGTCGAGAGATAGACTTTGTTATAGATTTATTACCAGATACTAGACCGATAGCATGCGCACCATACCGTATGGCTCTGGCAAAGATGCAAGAGTTAGGAGATCCAATAGAGCAGCTGTTAGGCCAGGGCTTCATTCGCAGGAGTACCTCACCTTGGGGCGCTCCAGTCTTGTTTGTGAAGAAGAGAGATGGTTCACTGAGGTTATGTGTGGACTACCGGGAGTTGAACAAGGTCAGGATACGGAATAAGTATCTGTTGCCTCAAATCGATGATCTGTTCGACCAGCTGCGAAGAGCAACTTTCTTTTCGAAGATAGATCTGAGGTCGGGGTACCATCAACTACGTATTAGGGAGCAGGATGTTTCAAAGACTTCCTTCTTGACAAGATATGGGTCTTACGAGTTCAGAGTGATGCCATTCGGCCTCATAAATGCTCCAGCCGTATTCATGGACTTGATGAACCGAGTGTTCAGAGAGTTCTTGGATTAGTTTATCATCATCTTCATAGACGACATTTTGATATATTCACACTCCGAGGAGGAGCATGCCGAGCACTTGAGGCAGGTTCTTCAGACTCTGCGAGAGCATCAGTTGTATACTAAGTACGAGAAGTACGGATTCTGGTTGCGAGAAGTACAGTTCTTGGGGCATGTTGTTTCTGAGCAGGGGATAGCAGTTGACCCGAGTAAAGTGTTAGCGGTGAGGGAGTGGGGAAAACCCATGACACCGACAGAAGTGCGTAGTTTCTTGGAATTAGCCGAATACTACAGGAGATTCATTCGGGGATTCTCCAAAATAGTGGGTCCATTGATGAATCTGACTCGCAAAGGGGTTCCATATGTTTAGGATGATGCTTGTCAATTGGCTTTCGACGAGCTGAAAGACAAGCTCACTTCAGCACCAGTCCTTGCTTTACCAAAGCCGGGTGTGGAGTACCTAGTCACTGCAGTAGAGAGCTGAATATGCGTCAGCACAGATGGTTAGAGTTTGTGAAGGATTATCAGTTCGACATACAGTATCATCCGAGAAAGGCCAACGTAGTTGCTGATGCGTTAAGTCGTAGACCGGTAGACGGTGTAGCGGACGTCTGGAAAGCAAAGTGGAAGGAGTTGGGTCACCAAGATGCAGTAGCTCGTTCCTTCATATCTATTATGACAGTAACACCCGAGATTGTTACGAGGGTGATACTGTCACAAACCATAGACCCATTTTGCCAGGAACGGATTGTACGACTGTTAGCCGAGGGTGCTGAGTCCTATTCTGTTAGTTCTGATGGGGGTTTGAGGTTTAATGGGAGATTGGTGGTTCTAAAAGGAGCAAAATTACGTCATGCATTGATGACCCAGTCTCACGGGTTCCGATTTACGGTACATCCTGGAGGAGATAAGATGTACAAGGATATAAAGAGGCAATACTGGAGGAGTGGGATGAAGAAGGAAATTGCTGACTTCGTGTCCAAGTGTTCTACCTTCCAGCTGGTAAAGGTGGACCATCAGAAGCCGTCAGGGTTGCTTCAGCCATTGGAAGTACCCATGTGGAAGTGGGAGAGTATTTCTATGGATTTTATTACAGGGTTGCCCACATTACAGCGGGGCCACGACTCTATCTGGGTGATTGTAGACCATTTGACCAAGGTGGCTCACTTTCTGTCGGTGCGGAAAAATTATACCATGGGTCAGTATGCTCAGTTATTCATTGCTGAGATTGTCAGATTACATGGGGTGCCCTTGAATATTCTGTCAGATAGAGATAAGATTTTCGTGTCGCTTTTTTGGGAAAGCTTTCAGGAGGCTATGGGTACTGAGTTGAGGGTGAGTTCAGCTTAACACCCACGGACAGATGGACAGACAGAGCGTACTAATCAGATGTTGGAGGATATTCTACGCATGTGTGTTCTTGATTTTGGAGGAGGTTGGGAGCCACATCTTCCACTGGTAGAGTTTGCTTATAATAACTCTTATCAGTTCACTATTGGCATGGCTCCATTCGAAGCCTTGTACGGCAGGACTTGTCGTTCCCCAACTTGTTGGCTCGAGGTGGGGGATAACAAGTTACTAGTACCAGAGGTGATTCAGGAAATTTCTGTTAGGATTGAGATGATCAGGAGTCGCATTCGAGTAGCCCAGGACAGGCAGAAAAGCTACGCAGATGCAAAACGGTTCTTCTGGGAGTTTAATGTGGGGGACCAAGTGTTACTACGTGTATCTCCTATGAAAGGAGTGATGAGGTTCAGGAAGAAAGGGAAATTGGCTCCGAGGTACGTGAGACCATTTCCCATTATCGAGAGAATTGGGCCGGTAGCATACAGATTGGGACTGCCAGAGCATTTACATCGCATTCATGATGTATTCCACATCTCGTCGTTGAGACGATACCTTCAGGATGATATGGCCCATACTCACATCGCGATAGATGAGATAGACTTACAGCCTGACAGCTCTTACGAGGAGAGATCGATGGATATCATAGACCGTAGCGCGAGGAGATTGAGGTCGAAGGTAGTTCCACTTGTACGGGTCCAGTGGGAGCATCATAATGTGGAGGAATCCACTTGGGAGCAAGAGACAGATATGCGCGAGAGATATCCAGAATTATTCCTACAAGGTAAGCCTTATTTTTCAAATTTCGGGATGAAATTCCGTTATTAGGGGGGAAGTATGTAATACCCCGTATTTTTATGCTATATTAATTTGGGGATTTATTAAATTTAATGTGAATTAATTATTTAATATAAATCTGAAAATTAATTATGTTATAATTATTAACGTGATGAGAGTTAGTAATTATGGAAAATTTTGTTGAATATTACTAATGAGCAAAGTAATATATAATATTGGTTATATTAAATGTCACGAGTGAATAAAATGAAAATTTTGGAAATTTAAGTCGGGACGCGCCCGTGTCGCGTCAGGACTAAATATTGAAGAATAAAAGTAAATATATTATAAATCACTCGTATGGTCGTTTTGAGTGCGCCAAAGTGTCCGGAAGGGTCGAGATAGTCAGAAGAGTGTACCCGGGGGTTTAGTTTGGGTCTCGGGGTATTTTTAGGCTTAATCAGTACCCCGAGAGGGCATTTTGGACATTTTACATTTTTGGGTAAGTAAACCCACGAAAATTCAAGGGATATATCATATGTCTAAGGTTGTCTCCTAGGGTTAAAACAACCAAAGACGAGTGACGGCCATAGGAGATAGAAGGATAGGCTTTTCCAAGCAGCCCAAGGCAACCGATTCACCCGGTTGCACCGCTATCACCACCAATGCGTAGATCGCGCGACGGGGAACGCAACCACACCAAATTCGTCATCAAACCGGAACGTCGAGAATCCCAGGCAAGTTTTTATCTTGATAATTTCTTTAATGCATCACTCATGTTAGTCTAAGGATGATTAGGATGAGTTTTATGGAAGAAACCCCAAATTTGAGATAGGAAATCGTATGTAGTAATGGTTTAAATGTTATTCTGGAAACCCCTTCACATGTAGAGGATTAAACCATAAAATTTTGATGTTTTAGAAGAAGAAAGTTCTGGAAAAAGACTGATTAGAACCATGTTAGAAAGAATTCTAGGGTTCTTGAGATTTACATGAATTTTAGCCTGTTAATCCATTATTATTAATTGAAATTTGCATGTTTTACGTAGAAGATGTATGGAATGGATTTATACTATTAATAGTACCAATTTCTAGACGATTGGGAATGAAAAGTTTGGATTTGGATGGAGTTATATGAGAAAACCCGTAACTGGTAACTGCAGAATTCGCCATACCTGCTTGATCGATCGATCGAGCCAAGAGCTTCGATCGATCGAAGGTTCGATCAATCAAGCCCAGACCTCAATCGATCGACCTCCTCTGGAAGATTCATATTTTCCCCTTTTTAAATTAGTTTTATTAGACTTAATGTGAAATAATTCTTGGACACCCTTAATAAAAAGTTTTGGGAGATATAAAAGACCAGTAGGACATATGAATAATTTTGGGACCTTTAATGTGAGACGAGAATTGTATTTGTGGGATATTTACATAAGGGAGGATGAAATTTCGTATTAAAGGGAGAGACGCGTAAGATAGTAACACTGGAAATTAGATGAGTACCTACTGAACTCTACACTTGGGAGGATAGAGTCCATGAGTGCCACGTAATAAGTTAATATGATCTCTCAAATTAAAGTAAGATAGGAACGGTTATACGTGATAACTAAATAATGAGAAATAAATACAAATATCGTAATTATGGGATTGGAGATGTACCTAAATTGATATGGTAGTAATAGTATAGTTATATGACGGTGTGTATACATATACTATCTATGTGTAAAAATCGTGCCCGCGCTTCCCATCTATCCCTGAGGTTACCGCGCTGGGATAGTCTTATCTCGATGGGACCTTTATGGGGGATACTGACTCATACCCAATAAGATAGATATTATTGGTACAGGCTATCGAATCGATAGTTCAGATGGTCCTAAGAGACGTGGGGGCATGTGTTATCCTCTTAGAGACTTGGAATCTATGCTTCGCCTCAATATTATTTGTGTATGTGTTAATACAGTTTGAGAGTGATTCCGGACTTGTATTTCCCTTAGTACGAGAGATACGGGGATTGGATAGCAGAGCATGCACGCACCATAATTTTTATGTGGGGTGTTGTTAGAATATATATATATATATATATATATATATTATACGAGTATTTAATATATATATATGAAATTCAGAAATTTGGAGTTGCCTACTGTGTTATGGTAAGTAAGAAATGAATCGTGACTTCAAAATTTGAAATACTTGTTTTGAAAAGTATGATATGACACTGGGAAACTTTATTAATAAATAAAGTTAAAATGAGAGTTTTGTTACTAAATGAAAATATCTTGTTAAACAATTATATTATTCAGTTTTAAATCTTACGAGTAACCTAAGATAAATTAAACCATTGGGAAGATTAGTGCGATATAAGTTAAGATGAACTGTTGGGAAGGTTAGTGCGATAGGTGTGCACATGGAAGAGAGGTGAGAATTTCTCAAGAGAGTTTCACACTAATATGTTGTTGCATTGGCCTGTAAACATTTTAAATACTTGCTAAATGAATTTTAAACCATATACACTATCGGGATCTGACCCGTTTCTATTTCTTTTTCTCTCTTGTATATATATGTATATATTACATGTGCCCAGCCACAGGTGCGTCGTGCATAGGGTCCTTTGGAAGGAACGCGCTGCAGCTTAGGAGGGTGTTGCAGGCTTCTTGCTTAGACGACTTCATTCATTTGACTCCACTCCTAGCATATTCATTTAGTTGGGCATGTGTAGCCCTTTTCCATTATTCAGTTGTTATCTTGGCATTGTGATTCAGTTATTTATAGTATTATCACTTTGGGATTTATTACTGTCTGGATGTTTTACTTTAAGTTTTAAATGTTTGGATTTAGTTGCTGAATATTTAAATTATTTGGATTATATGTTCCAGGATAATTGTGGTGTGATTCTTAATATTGAATTGTTGTGAACATTTAAATCTTGGTTTTTTAAAAATAAATTTTGGTTAGTAATGTCTAAAAAAATGGTTTTGACACTTAGCTTAATTAATTAGGGTGTTTAAATTGGAAAAGTTATTTTTTTTCGACAGTGATGCTAAGAATGACCAACTGTTCACCTTGATATTAATTTAATGAAGGAGTGATCGCCCGGTATTTAATTAGGCGGGGTGTCAAAAAGGGGTGCATGGAGCTAAGTGTATTACCTTCGGATGGGGACAGGGAGGCTTTCTGGTGCCCATGATGTGGTTGGTTGAGAGATGTTATTGATGGTTGAGACTGTAGCACTGGCAGGCTTGTCATACTTTCTAGGGGTGAACTATCCGGACACCTTATTTGGTTCGACCTCTTTTTTAACAAGGCTTTCTTCGATTTCTACTCCAACCTCTTTGAGAGCTTGTAAGTGGGGATAGTATTGTCCTCCCATCGTCGCTCGGACATGGGGCAAGAAGTTCTTCTTCACTATGTTGACCTGTTCTTCCACGGATGGACGATTGGTCATGGTAGTTGCTTGCTCCCTCCACGGGGTTATGAAGTTACTGACTAATTCTCCAGGATTCTGTTTAAGCAGTTCTAAATCACGATGGGTGACCTCAACCTCTTCATTGTATCTGTATTGCGACATGAATTCTCGGGCTACATCCTCCCATCTACGGATTATGGATTCCTCAAGAGATAAAAACCATCGGAGGGCACTATCCTTCAAAGTTTGCTGAAATAATAGGACCATCACCTCCTCAGAAGCCACTAGTAGAGTCATGGAACGATGATAATTGCGAAGATGAACAATCGGGGGTCCACTCCCTCCGAACTTCTTGATATTTGGCATCTGGAACTTCTTGGGTAACCTCGCTTTAGGATAAAGAGACATGTGAGTGTAGTCCTTGTAATTTCCAGAGATCCTGACTTGGTAGAATTTCTTGGTGAGCATCTTGAGATCCTCTTTAACTTTATTTAACTCCTCCTACTTTTGATCAATGATCACAGGCAGGTTAGCCATATGCTGGGAAATGTTGGGCATTGGAAGATGGGTAGGCGGTGGCTCATTAACAGGAGGGGCACGTGGAGCGTGCTGATATTCTTCTGGAACCCAGATAGGCTCGGATGGGCCCATAGCATGAGGGAATATGGCCTCGGGCTCTTGAGGAATATGAACTTGGTTTCGTTGCATTTCTCAGACCTCAGTTTGGAGGTTGTCAATCTTGGACACGAGCTGAGCTAGGACTGTCGTCAGATCCGGCTGTATGACTGGTGCTGGATTTTTATTTTCCATGGAAAATGGATGGATTCCGGACTCAGAAGAAGTAGTAGAGGAATGGATGAAACTCCAGGGTGATTTGACTGAAGACCGAAGCCAATAGGGAGCCAAACCAAGGGCTTGCGATTAACCTGAGAGGGCGTAGGATGAGATTTATTTTTCAGAAAAAAAGGAAGAACTATTTTTGGATTTTTGATAAAGAAGATAGAAATGTTTTTGAATTTTTTTTCTTTTTGATAAAGAAGGGAGAAATGTTTTAGGATTTTTAATAAATAAGGGATAAATGTTTTTGGATACGGGACTCAACATGATTATTATGATTATTATGTTCTCACCTGTATTTAATTCTCCTAAATGCAATGCCGGACAGGACTCGAGCCTGGAAAAGTGGGGTTTTTAATATAAGCAAAGCTACGGTTTGGACTTGTAACCAGGCTCACGGACAGGGTCCCGTTAAAAATATGCAAAAATTGGGTAGATCGACCCGGAATTTTGGTAGAGTTTCGTGTTCAAACCGGCAATCTAAAGTGTGTGTCCTAGGTTTGACACCTATATGCGGATATACAGTTGGTTGGGTGAATCGGCATGGGTTCCCCCATTTAGCGTGTCTTCCAATATATACGTCTTGCTCTTGTGGGCAATCGGTACGTGTGGACAAGCCATTTGATATACCTGAGTGTACGTGAATTGCCTCACCATATACCTCGTGGGGACGGTACGTGTGAGAGCAAATTCGATATACTCGACGTACGTGGATGAATTTCCTGCAATATACCTCCCATCATGACTTTGGTCATGCGGTACGATGCGGGGGAACCATTCAATATACTTCGAAGGTACTTGGCCAATGGAAGGTGAGAGTCATATCGCTTAGGCTAACTCTGACCTACCGGACCAGCGCCCATCACGAAGTGACCCTCCAGTTACTGGGTAAAATTTGGTCAATAGCAACGCTCTTTGGTGATGTTGTGTGAATCATGCATGATTCTCTTATTAATATCTTATGATGAGAATGCCTTTCTTAATTATGCCAAACAGAGAGCAAAGTATAAGTACCCCAAAAGGTACACCAATTATGGATGGGTGATGCGTGAAACATGGGGATATATATATGATCCTATGTGCACATGGTGTGAATTGTACATGGAGAAATTTCTACAAGTGTGTGAATATAAGCATAACCATGAGATACACATGGAAAAGGGAAACATTCGGATATAGGGGGAAACATAAACAAATATAGCATTCATGTAAATAGAGTCAAGCCCTTAAAACAAACATATATCCCCAGCAGAGTCGCCACTGTGTCCATCCCCGATCCTCGCCATGCGGGCGGGCGCATAGAGGAAGGATCCTTCGGGTCCCGCGCGTCCCTCTCGGGAGCGCTTCAGCCGGCGTCATTTGAGATGTGGTGTAAAAGTATACAGAGATTTAGAGTCGCCAATCTATTTTACTCAAAATAGATAAAAGAGAGGGGAAGCCACCTCGAAGGATGGCATCCAAAGACATACCGGTGCGTGCGAAACCAAGATGATTTGAGAAGGGTTCGAAGGCTTAGTTACGAAATGGGAAGGTGTTAGGCACCCATTCCGCCCTTTCGGTCTCTCATGAATATTTGCTATTTTCCTTTATATTTCCCCCCGTGATATGTGTGCATGTGTATATATATAATGGAGGTAGGAATCCTCGACTTGTATCATGGAAAGGATAAAGCAAGTCATCCGTAGGAAGATATAAGAATAATATTAGAAAAATAAGATTTACGCGATTACCCCTACGTTGATCGTTATAATGGAACGATAACGCATATGGAGTAATACATCACTAAGAGCAAGTATATAGAATATAAGAAAAATGGATTTAGAGAAGATAGAAAATGGGAGAAAAAGTGAGAAAAAGGACTCGAGTCTCGAGTTTTACCCCGAGGCGCCTACGTAGCCTATAAAGGCATCAAAGTCCACGTAGTTCGCATACAAAACGAGGGGTGGGGTTTATCCCATAAATCCAAAGTGGGGATCTCTTATTTTTAAGTGTGTGTGTGTGTAGAAAAAGTGTTTTAGTTGTGGGAAAAGTGTGGAAAAAGTGTGAGAATCCCTATTTGGAATTTATGAGCAAACCCTTTTTTTCTTGTTTTTGGGGTTTTTATTTATAGGAAAGTAAGAGATGTGAAATAATACTAAATAAAAAGTATATTAGGATGTGTGAGATGAGATAATAAAAGTGTTAAGTAAGAAAATAAGTTATTGAGAAATTAAGAGAATTTAAGAGAGAGTTTGAGAAAGTTTGACCTTCTTGAAGATCTTGATCTTGATCTTGAATGTTGGAGAGCAGCCCTTGCACTTTGATGATGATGGAGAGTGGCTAATTCATCAAGTTTGATGAAGAGGATGATTAAAAGTGGAAGTAAAAAAAAGGATTTGGGAGTTGAAATCACGCTGCCTTCGAGAGAAGTTTCTGGGATTCGGTGAGAGAGATTTTTATCAGATCTGGGATCCCTTTGCAAATGAGGGGAAGGCCTCCTTTTATAGGCTCAGCTCACTATCGATCGGCATAGACCCGTTCCTGCCTATCGGCACCTACCGACAGGCAGGATCTGGAACCTGCCATTTGGCAGTGCGCTTCAGGGTTTTTTGGAAAATCGGTTGCCGAGGAAAAATCGTTGGTCAGAATCGTGCACGGGGCATACCATTATAAAGGTAATTCATAGACCTTCGAAAGTTCTTAGGACCGTTCATGGGTTCAGGAGTTGACTTTGGGTCAAATATGGCTCGGAAGCATTTGTCGGTCCATTGTATGGGGAATCATTCGGACGCAAACGGATCGTTCGTCCT
Organism: Sambucus nigra; assembly: GCA_949130495.1. NCBI lineage: Eukaryota > Viridiplantae > Streptophyta > Magnoliopsida > Dipsacales > Adoxaceae > Sambucus > Sambucus nigra. The sequence goes on from CASBWL010000025.1 coordinate 843,540, forward strand.
CATTGTAAGTTCGAATCACGCACGGGGCAGCCCATTGGAAAGTTTAGGAGATGTAATTAGACATTCCAAAGAGGTTGACCCAATTTAGAGAGTTGACTTTGGTCAACTCGGCTTGGGAAGCATTCGGTGACCTCTCGGAGTCAAACGGATCGTTCGTCCGTACGGAAAGTCGGAATCGCGCACGGGATGGACCGTTGGAAAGGAGATTCAGTTCCCTTCAAAGATTCATTCAGCCTCAGTTGAGCTGAAGAGTTGACTTAGGTCAAATAGAGCCCGGGAGCGCCCGGGGGCCTTTAGTTCAGGTTTTGGACGCAAACGGATCGTTCATCCGCATGGTAAGTCGGAATCATGCACGGGGCAGACCATTGGAAAGGGTATTAAGTGCGCTTCAAAGATTCATTGAGTCTCAGTCGAGATGAAGAGTTTGATTTTTGGGTCAAACTAAGATGGGGAGTGCCCGATGGCTTCTAGGTCAGTACTCGGCACATGACCTAGGTTTGTAGTGATGAAGGGAGGTACTAGGGACCTAAGGAGAGCTAGGGGGTAATAGAATGGGGTATCTACGCAGCGTAGGTTAAATCTAGTGATGAAAGAGGTTGTTAGAGAGGAGGTAATTAAGCTTCTTGTTGCTAATATAATTTACCCGATATTAAATAAAAGTGGGTGAGTCCGATTCATGTGGTTCCTAAGAAATCGAGTGTCACCATCGTAAAAAATGCGAAGGGGGAGTTGATAACCAAACACACCACCACCGGGTGGCGCGTATGCAATGATTATCAAAAACTCAATGCCATGACTTTGAAATATTACTTCCCCCTTCTCTTTATCGATAAAATGTTAGAACGCATGTCCGGCCACCCGTATTATTGTTTTCTCGATGGTTATTCAGGATATAACCAAATCGAGCTCGATATCCAAGACCAAGACAATGCCACTTTCACATGCCTTTTCAGTACATTGCCCATAAAAATATGTCCATGGGGTTGTGTATTATGCCGGATAAGTTACAAAGGTGCATGTTGAGCATGTTTAGTGATATGATAGAATGAGGGTTGGAGGTATTCATGGACGACTTTAGCGTATTTGGAAATTCCTTCGACCATTGCCTTTCCATTCTTGAGAGGGGTTTGTCTAGGTGCATAGAGTAGAATCTTGTCTTAAACTGGGAAAAATGCCATTTTATGGTCACTAAAGGGATTGTCCTTGGGAATATTGTCTCCTCCGACGGTATCGAGGTGGATAAGGCAAAGATTGAGGTGATTGTCAATTTTGTTGCTCAAAAATCACTCAAGGACGTAAGGTCTTTCCTAGGGCATACGGGGTTTTATTGACGATTCATCAAGGACTTTAGCTCCATTGCTCTACCCTTGTGTAATCTACTCTCAAAGGAGACCCCATTTGAATGGAGCGATGCTTGTTAAGTAGCTTTTGAGGAGTTAAAAAGCATGCTTACCACCACCACCATAATTCAAGCCCCGGATTGGACCTTGCCCCTTCAACTCATGTGTGACGCTAGTGATTTCACGGTTGGGGACGTTTTAAGACAGAGAAGCGACTAAAGGTCTTATGTTATTTATTATGCTAGTAGAACTCTAAACGGTGCTCAATTGAATTACTCTGCCACCGAAAAGGAGTTGCTAGCGGTTGTTTTCGCCTTGGATAAGTTTCGGGCTTATTTGGTGAGATCTCCCATTGTGTGCCTCACGGACCACGCAACGTTGAAATACGTTCTTTATAAGAAGGATGACAAGTCACATTTGATTAGGTGGGTCCTCTTACTCCAAGAGTTTAATCTAAGGATAAAATATAAAAAAAAAAGTAGAGAATTTGGTTTCCGATCACTTATCTCGGTTGACATTTGAGGCAACCAAAGACTAATTTCCTATCAATGAATTCTTTTCAGATGAATATTTTTTCTCCCCTTCCTCTCTTCCATGGTTCGTCGACATTGTGAACTACCTCATGATGGGATACATCCCATCTCATTGGACCCCTTAGGAAAAGAGGAAGTATGTGTTCCTTCGGGAACTTTAACAACTTTATGAACGACCGCAACGGAACCCATTTTACTAATACTTAATTTTCTTATCTCATGCGAAAGTATGTCCAATCGAGAGATCAAATATATCCTAGACAAAACGATTAATCCCGACTGCAAGGATTGGTCTCTAAGTCTAATCGATGATTTATGTGCCTATCGCACGGCCTAAAAAACACCCCTAGGCATGTCTCCCTTTAGGCTTATCTAGGGAAACCATGTCATCTCCCTGTCGAACTCGAACACAAATCCTATTAGGCGATTAAAAATTTGAATTTTGAGTTAGATAATTACAAAAAGAAGCAGATGCTCCAACTCAATGAGTTGGAGGAAATTCAGAACTATTCTTATGAGAGCGTGAGAATTTATAAAGAGAGGGTGAAGGAGAATCATGAGAAGAACATATCTCAAAAATCATTTCACCCTCTTGAGAAGGTACTCTTGTACAATTCCCGATTACATTTATTTCTGGGAAATTTAAGGACGAGGCAAATGGGTCTGCATGTTGTAAAGATAGTTTATTCTCACGATGCGATAGAGGTGGAAAACCCAAAAGATGGGAATGTGTTTAAGGTGAAAGTTCAATGCCTTAAACAATTTCTAGAGTTATTTGACCCTTATATGGAATCAATTCTGTTGTCCGACCCCATATACACGGCTAGATGAGTTCAACCGAACCTTGATTTTTGTGCCGACCAACCCCAGCATGTGAGGGGTTACATTTTTCCAGGGCCATTCTACGTTTTTAGACATCACTGTGACCTTCATTACGTATAACATAGTGAATTTTTTGGCTACCTTTTTAGGATTGCCATGATCCCTCTCGATTCATGGCAATCGACATTATTGCACGCATATATATATATATCATATTTAAACGATCCCTAGGCATCCAGTTGTGTTGGATCATTTTTGTATGGGTTATGAGACTTTAGGTGAGCCGAGAAGTAAAGTGATGAGAAAGCCTGGCCCCGGTCGATCGGCCCTCTGATGGAAGTCGATCGGTTTGAAGTTATCAAACCCCCTATCTTGTGTCCTAGGCAATAATCCAAAATGCAGTCGATTGGCCCCTTCCATGCGGTCAATCCGTCCCAGGAGTTAAAAAAGGCGTGTCTTAAATTCAAGTAAAAATCATGAAACTCGGTCGACCGGTTCCCAAACCGCAGTAGATCGGTCCCAAGGCTTTATCGAACACTGGTTATGCTCCAAGGCATTTTTAAAAAGTGAGATCGATCGGGGGTACATGTTACTTGAGCCTAATATGTTTTTCATCCTCAATTCTCCTAATATCTCCCAACCTATCTTCTTCCTTCTCCATCTGAAATCCAACAACTGCAAGCCCTAGGTTACTTTTCTCCCATTTTCACCACCAATCAACCCCAAATCTTAACAGGTATGGATTCTCAATTAATGTTTATGGATTTTATTGGGGGTTTTTATGAGATTTTACTTGTGTGTAGGGGTAGTTATTGTTGGATTTTTGGCAAATATTAATTTAAATGTTGTTAATCCTTTGTTCACATGTTTTTCTTCTTCACACACACACACATACACTTTCCATTGATTGATTATTACCTATTATGTATGTGGGATTGGAGAACACTTTGTGAGTAGAGGTTTTGTGCTAAAATCTAGTGTGCAAGTATATGTTATGTTGGCCCAAAATTTTGTAAAATTCTTACACATATGCTTGCACACTCGATTGTTGGATGGTAATTGATGAGGATTTCTTTGACACAAATTGGTATAATGCTCGGTTCAATTTGGGATGTTTGGTTGCTTTATTTCATACATATTGCACCATTTTTTTGTATACCCATTTTAACCCCAATTCTTTGTCGAAACCCCATTCATGTGCATATATTGTTGCATATTCTTGGGATTGCCACGAAAGGGGGGTTCTTATTGGTTAAAATTTGTCCCACGCCATTGTTTTTCCACTTTGCATGCCAAGTGTATGTCCAAATGCCTAAATTATTTAACTTATATCGTTGCTTTATAAATTGATGGGCTTTTCATTTGTGAATGTATCTTGCATGTTTTACTTAGTTTCCATCATGAATGGCTAGTCCTTTAGCTGGGGATCATGATCCCACCTTGGATGATTGAACTTCATATTTAGGGTTTGGTTTATAATGGTTCTAATGGAACTTCATGTGTTGGAATTGGAGTATCCTAGTTTCTTAACTTCTCTTGTCTTGCAAGAGTAGTGTTTGAAGCTTTACTACAACCCCAACCCATTTAACACCATAACTAATTAACCCATAATCCTACATTGACGAGTTTGGTCTCTACATGGTTGATGTTCGAAATTAATTAGTTATGATCAATTATAGTTAATTTGAAGCAAGTACCATCATGTTCTTATCGAATCAAAGGTGGAAGAATGATCCTCAATCCCTTTTATCTCTAGAACGCAAGCTTCCATTTGTTCGTTTCAAGAGTATCTTCACGGTTAATTTTTTCTTTATTAATTAAGCATATCTTAGTATAGCGGTTACTTAATCTCACCGCTTCAACCAAGAAATCATCTTTTACAATTTATCTTTGTGACGTTCAGAGAATAACTTTTAACCCACACTAGTTATCTTAGGAGTGATCAATCCATGTGGATTACGATTCTGGACTTACCCGAATACTACTTGTTGTGAAAGATTTTCACTTGAATTGAACCATATTTTTAGAGCATCACATGGCATCACCCCACACCAACGATGACCGAAACACTCCTTTTAAAGAGGGCGTGAGACCTCCACTCCTCCCCCCCCCCCCCCCCCGGTAAAGGAAAGGGATGGCCACAGTGGTGAATCTGTTGTGGAAACTTTATAAGATGGCTAGACTCTGTTTGCACGGGTGTTATCATTTTCTACTTGTGTGCGTAGGCACCTACCTGTATGTTCCCTTTTCTCCAATATTATTTATTTTATATATATTTACCTCATGCTTATACCACTCACACACTTGTAGATACTCTCCATGTACACTTCACACTACTTACATGTAGGATCACTTATATCCACATGTTGCACACACCACTTAGAATATCCATGCTTAGCTCTCACTAGCACACACCTCCACTTGTCACGTTTTTAAATATCCATGCTCACTCACACTTATCACACACCACTTATAGTCGATCCATGCTTAGGTTCACTACCAGACACTCACTTGTAGATATTCAAACATCACTCATTCTTAAATATTCATGCTTAGTATAATATCCTTGCTAGATTTACTTTTTATAATACTTGTACATTCTTTCCCATTAGTATAATGCTCATCATGCCAAATAAAAATACTCTCTCCATAATATACTAATCAAGAATCATGCATATTTGCACACTACATCACCAAAGAGCATGGTTATTGACCAAAGTTTGTCCCGTAACTGGGGGTTTACTTTGTGATGGGCACTGGTCCGGTAGGTCACAGTTAGCCTAAGAAATATGACTCTCACTTTCCATTGGCCAAGTACCTTTGACATATATCGAATGGTCCCCCTGCATCATACCGCTTGACCGAAGTCATGACGGGAGGTATATAGTAGGGAACTCGTTCACGTACATAGAGTATATCAAATTCTCTCTCACATGTACTGTCCCCATGAGGTATATAGTGAGGCAATTCATGTACACTCAGGTATTTCAAATGGCTTATCCACACGTACCGATTGCCTTCAAACGAAAGAAGTATATCGTGGAAGTCATGCAAAAGGGGGAAACCCTTCTAATTAACCCAACAACTTCATACCCTCATATAGGCGTCGAACCTAGGGCACTCATATTTAGTTTTCCTGTTACTACCTGAAACTCAGCCAAAATGATGGGTCGGCATGCCGCCCAAATTTTGCTTGATTTTGTCTTTTTTCCAAAACGGGTATTTTTCCATGAGCCTGATAACAAGTCAAACTGTGTTTTACATATTTTTCTAACCCAATTTTCCTAGGCACGGGTATTGTCGAACATTTATTTTAGGTAAACCTAATACAAGTGAAAACACAAACATAAATAATAATCATGATGAGACCCTTTTCTCGTTTTTCTTTCTTCCTTACAAAAAGTGTCCAAAATATTTTTTCCCTCTTTTATCAAAATACCAAAAACATTTTCCTTCCTTTTATCATAAATGTCAAAAAAACATTTCTTCCTCCCTTTTCTAAAAAATACCCAAAGAAACTTTTTCCTTACCTTTCCAAAAGTTGTCAAAAATATTTTCCTCCTTTTTCAATAATAAAAGTTTGCCCTTTATCTTTCAAAAATAAATTCGAATAATATTTCCTTCTCATGTCGATGGGATACCCGACCCTTGGCCTGGATCCCTATTGGCTTCGGCCTTCCGTTGAACTGCCCCGAAGTTCCGTCGGTTCTCTCGCTAATTCCTCCGAATCCAAAATCCACTTTCACTCACTTTCTATGGAGAATGCAAATCAAGTACTGAATGTGTATCCAGATTTGATGATGGCTCTATCTCAACTTGCTTCTTAAATTAACAACCTTCAAATCGAGTTTCATGAGATGCAGCAAAATTGGGTCCCTATTCTCAAAGAGCTTGAGGTACTCTTCCCTCGCACTATGGGTCTTCCCGCACCTAAGCCTATTTGGGTCTCGAAAGAATATCAACACGCTCCATGTGTCCCTCCTACCAATGGGCCACCCCAGCTCAACTCTCTATACCAAATCTTGCTCAACCAGGGGCTAAACTGCCTGTGATTGTTGATCCGAAGGAATAAGATTTTAATAAGGTCAAGGAGGACCTTAAGTTGTTGACTAAGTCTGAATCTTCTGGAACTACATGGATTACCACCATATGTCTTCCTATCCTAAAACAAGGTTGTAGAAAAATTTCAAGATGCCTAACATTGAGAAGTTCTGGTGTAGCGGGGCCCCAATTGTTCATCTCCAAAGTTACCACCAAGCCATGACTCTTCTAGGTGTCTCCGAGGAAATAATAGTCCAGATATTCCAACAGACTTTAAAGGACAATGCTCTTCGCGAGTTTCTATCCCTTAAGGAATCCAAAATTTATAGTTGGGAGGATGTTGCCTATGAATTCATTTCATAGTACAAGTACAATGAAGAGTTGGAGGTTACCCACCGTGATTTAGAACTTCTCAAGTAGAATCCTTGGGAAACTGTTAGTAACTTCATAGCAAGATGGAGGGAGAAAGACCCCACCATTAGCAACCGGCCTTTCGAAGAGGAACAACTCAATATTATGAAGAACCTCTTACCCCATGTTCGAGCAATGATGAGAGGACATTACTACCCCCATTTTTTAGCCCTATGGGAAGCAGGGGTGGAGATTGATGAATGTCTTTCCAAGACAGAAGTTGAGCCAAAGAAAGTATATGAATAATTCACTCCAAGAAAGTATGACAAGCCTATTAATACCACAACATCAACCATCAATAACATATCTCAGCCTTCTACCTCATGGGCACCAGAAAGCCCCCTAACCCAGTCAGAAAAGAATATACCGAGCTCCATGCTCCCCTCTCCAAAGTTTACCAAGCCCTTTTGATCCGGAATCTCATCAAGTCATTGAACCCCCATCCATTACCAAGCCCACTTCCCAATATTTCAAACCCAATGCCCATTGTGACTTTTAACAAACTATTAGTCACACCATTAATCAGTGCTTCTATCTTTGTAATATAATCCAAGGTCTGATTAAATGGGGTACCGTCTCCCAACCAGCTAATCCTAGGCCAAACACTACTCACAATCCACTCCCAAATCATGTAAATTACATCTTCCTAGAAAAGGATGCAGAATTCGACCCATCTACCCAGATTGTACCTAGAAAATCACCCATCATACCCATATATTCTAGTAAACCCCTCAAGGTTTGCCCATGTTTTCTCCTACACCCTACTTGTTTTGCAAATCAGTCCCTATCACTTCTTACAAGAGCATGCATTGCCATTCGTACTCGTTCTAGGGGAAAAATATAAAAGTATCACCAGTATTGAATCAACTACTAGAGTCCAGGCTGAAATTGTCCTCAGAGATGACCATTGACTGGAAAAAATTCAACACTTTGATCTTGGAAGCTCAAAAGTGGGCTCGAGAGTCAGATAGTTGGGTGGTACCCACCAATGAAGCTAGCTTAGATGATGTCATCCAAATCATGGAAGACTTATTTCGATAAATCGATGAAATTTGCAGTATCTTCGAGCTACTTGATGCTTTGAAACTACAAGGGCATCTGGTCCCTTCACTTTTGTATCTCCTTGTTGAGTGGGAGGAAGAAATTGTTGTGGTTGTAGAGTGCATTGAGTTTTCATGGAAGGATGATATAGTTGCCACCGGATAGGGGGATGAATTCGATAGTTCAGATGAAGAGCAAAATCCAAAACAAACTAGCCCAATAGTTAGTATATGTGGAATGATATCTTTTGAAGACCTGCTAGGAGAAATTAATAAAGTAGCTGAATACACCGAAGTGGATGAAGAAATGGAGTTTTTATTTTTCCCCTCCTCCGTGAACCATTTGACAAGATCTGGGAGGCACTACTAGGTTCTGAACCCTCAATCAACAACAACCGATAAGGGAAAAGGCATTGAGAAACTTCTTATGCCGAAAATGACCCTCGAAGAGAGCAAGATCCTCAACTAGTTGAAAAAAACTCAGGTAACATCACTCTATGGGGACTCTTTATGTCTTCCCCACTGCACCAAAATGCCTTGATTAAACTACTTACCAGGCTTACAGTCCCTCCTTCTACCACGCCAGAAGAAGTAGTGAAACCTCTACTAGAATGCTCTCCTTCTTCGAAGAGGAAATACTTAAGTTTGGTCCAAATCACAACTATGCTCTCAATATCTCTGTCAAGGTCATGGGAAAGACTGTCCCACTTTCACTTATCGATAATGGGTCAGCACTTAATGTTTGCCCGTTAAGAACTCTCAACTGATTGGGACTAAAAGTAAGTGACATTTCTCTAACTTCTGCTACAGTACATGCTTACAACAATACTCATCGGGAAGTGATGTAATTCATAAAACTTACAATAGGGGTTGGCCCTATAAATCTTGTTACTGAATTTTAAGTCATCGACATTCCTGATTGTTTCAACTTGTTTCTCGGGCAACCATGTCTCCATAGTATCATAGGTGTGTCTTCCTCCCTCCATCAGAAACTAAAGTTCTTTAACAGTGGGCAGGTCATCACCATCCTGGGTGGCGATGATAATGTTGAGAATGCAAGCACCAGTAATCTGGCACTAGAAATATAGGATGGGGCGAAAGATATGCTTTTATCTCACTTTCGAGTCAAACCACTTTCGCTCCCAGTAGGGGATGATTTTAGATATAGAGTTTGTCTAGAGCACATCCCTCACGAAAATATCATTGTGATATAGATATTCAAAACTATGCACTTTATGTCTGGACTGGGGCTGGGACGACGACGACTGGTAATACTCAAACCCATAATATTGAAGAAGTTATTTCTTTCATGTGTCCTGGCCTATAATCCATCAATATAAGAACTCATAACGCTCCGCCAACATCGATTGAAAATAAAGCTAGAGAGTGTCAAGATTATCTCAGGAAATTCCTTGAGTAGAAAATTCATCAAAGAGTATGAAGATTTCCCCTTTGTGGCTTTCCCAAACCATGGTATGATCATGTGGACAAGAAAATGAAGCCAGGAATGGCGATCTTCTTCCAAGACAACTACTCATGGGTCGAAAGTTCCCAGCACCATGTGCAACCACTTATTGAGAAGTCTATAGTTGCTACCGAAGATTTTGAGGAAAGTGACTTTGAGGATTCATTTAATCTACAAACACTAGGGTTCACACTCTGCATGATCCACTCAGGCCTTACATTATTGGAATCGTCCATCCCAATCAAAGCTGCTGATGCACCTCTTCTCAACTGGAATGAAATACCACTTCCATTCGCTGAAATGCAACCCAACCCATATGTTTATCCCATTTATTCTTCTTTTATTATTCCTCCATGTTCTGATCATAATGTAATCGAGACCTCCTTTGATGAGTTTCTTAACATTGTTTTTCTCGAGAATAAAATAAACGAAGACTTTGAGCATCTTGTTGTGCCTTACATTAATTGTCTCGATTCTAATCAAACTCTCGATGTTGATGATTTTGTAAATGAACAATTCTTATCTGATCTTAACAAGGCAAATAACAAACAACATAACTGTGTTCAAACTAATGAAGATAAAAATGTTATTTTTAATCTCTTTTCTAGTAACCAATAGGGGGAGATTAGGATAGGGTCCACCCCTGACGAGCATGAGCGCATGCAACTTGAACAACTACTGAAAGAATTCGTGGATGTGTTCACATGGTCTTATGATGACAAGCACAACATCGTTCCCGAGATCACTCGGCATGAGATTATAACTCTCCCAGAATGTAAGCTAGTCAAATAGAGACTGCGAAAGCTTCGCACCGAATGGTCGCTCAAGGTTAAGGAAAAGGTAGTCAAACAGTTGAACGCAGGTTTCATCCGAGTGATTGAATACCCCACATAGTTAGCCAACATCGTACCCATGCCAAAATCTGGAGAAAAGGTTCACATGTGCATTGATTACCGAGATTTGAATAAGGCCTCTCCGAAGGATAATTACCCACTGCCCAATATTGACATGGTTATGGACAATATGACCAGTCACGCTCTCAAGTCATTAGTTAATGGTTTTGTCGGATACAATCAGGTCAAGATGCACCCGGATCATCAAGAGAAAACCACATTCATCACCCCTTAGGGAACATTATATTACACTGTTATGCCGTTTGGTCTAAAAAATGCAGGGGCTACCACAACCATCTTGCACGATCTAATACACAAATAATTCTAGCCCTACATAGACGATATGATTATTAAGTCTAAAACTCAAGAAGGTCACGTTCCCGCTGTCCTAAAATTCTTTGAAGGACTGTGGTAATTTCAAATGAGACTTAACCCACGTAAATGTATCTTTGGCGTTACCAAAGGAAAGTTCTTAGTATTCATGGTTAGAAAAAAAAAGAATCTAAGCAGACCCTATCAAACTGAAAGCCATACTCAAAACACCACCACCTTGAACGGAGATGGAAGTCCTGATATTCCTGGGAAAATTACAGTATATCAGTCGGTTCACCAGTTAGTTAACTTATATCTGTGAACCCATCTTCAAACTTCTCCATAAAGATTCTACCAAAGTCAGGAATGAATCTTGTCAGGAAGACTTTGACCGAATCAAGAAGTATCTAACCCGACCTCCTGTACTCATTCCACTGTATCATGGTCTCCTTATACTCCTATACATGACCGTAATAGACACCTCAGCTGGGGATTTGCTAAACAAATACATTGTAGAATCCCGTAAAGAGAGGTCCATCTATTAGGCCAGTTGCAAGTTGGCTGGGTATGAAGTAAACTACACTTCTTTGGAGAAAGCATGTGTCGCCCTTGTCTAGGTCACCCAAAAATTACAGCATTACATGCTCGCTTTTCCCATCAAACTTGTATCCCAAATGGATCCTATAAATTACCTACTTAAGAAACCTGCTTTGTCTAGTCGAATGGCCTAATGGTTGATGGTTGATGGTGCTAGATGAATTTGATATTGTGAATGTCACGCAGAAATCCATGAAAGGGAGAGCCATCTCTAACTACCTTACTGACCACGCTATAAAATAGGCCGATGTTTGGATTTTTGAATTCCTGAATGAAGATATCCTTTGCACCTCCCAAGAAGACCTACGGTGGAAAATGTTCTTTGATGGTGCATCCAACAATAAAGGATATGGCATTGGGATACTCCTAATTACCCGTGATGACTCTCACACCCCCATTACTATTAAACTAGATTTCTCTACACAGACAACATAACCAAATCCTAAGAATGCACGGTAAGCCTCAAAGTCACTCTCAAGAAAGGAATCTGATGCCTAGACGTCTACGGGGATTCAACCCTCATCGTTGGTTAGGTTCTTAGAAGATGGAAAGTCAAGGATGAAAAACTCTTACCCTTCCATGCCCACCTAGAAGAACTGGCCTCCTAGTTCCAAGATATCACCTTCCACTACTTGCCCCGAATTAGGAATAGCTTAGTCGATGCCCTAGCTACCCTGGCCTCCATGATTGACCTTCCTGAAGGAATAACAATGGCCCCTTTCCTAATCAAAAAACAAGCCAAGCTGACCCACTGCTACCACATTGAGCTCATCATAGAAGAATATCCTAATATCGCTGAATGTTAATATTATGACATTTTTTGCCTCCTCAAGCACGGTAGATACTCGTAAGATGCCAACAGGAAATAATGAGTAACCCTCCGCAAACTGATTACCCAATATATTATTTGTGATAAAGCAATGTTCAAGAGAAACTTCTATGGAACCCACTTACACTGCATCACAGGGGATGACATTAAAGAGACGATGTAGAAAATACACAACGGGGAGAGCGGACCCCACATGAATGGACATATGCTTTCCTAGAAGATCATTAGATAGGGTTACTATTGGACTACCATGGTCTAGGATTGCACCGCCTATGTTCGGACATGTCTTAAATGCTAATAGTTTTCCAACCTCCAACACTTGCCTTCATAAGAATTATACAACATGACCTTTTCCTGGACATTTTCCATATGGGGCATCGATATCATAGGAAAAGTTACACCCAAGGCATCCAATGGGCACGAGCTCATCCTAGTTTACATTTATTACTTCACCAAATGGGTCAAAGATAAGTCATACGCAGTGCTGAATGGCAAAAAGGTAGCCAAGTTCATCCGAAAGAACATCATCTACCGATACGAGGTTCCTCACGAGATAGTGCCAGACAATGGGTTACATTATGAGGCAAAAATCACAGAATTAGTCGACGAGTATGGAATATATAGGCATAAATATTCTCCCTATCGACCTCAAACCAACGGTGCAGTTGAAGATGATAATAAAAACCTCAAAGCCATCATCAACAAGATTACCAAAAGTTGCCGAGATTGGGTTGATCGGATCCCTTATGCCCTCTGGGGCTACTGCACTTTAGTTCGAGCATCTACTGGGGCTACCCCTTACTCTCTGGTATACAACATGGAAAAGGTCCTACCTGTTGAATTAGAAATACCTTTGCTACGCGCTATGTTTGAAAGCAAAGTCAGGGAAGAAAACTGGCATCAGAGCCATCTTAATGAGTTGTCACTCTTAGATGAAAAAAGGTTGAAGGCCCTATATCATATACAGGGGTACCATCTCCAAATAGCGCGATCATTAAATAGAAGAGTCAAGGACCATTATGTCCGAGAAGGGGATTTAGCCCTTAAAGAGATCATAAAAACCGTCTGGGATCCTAGAGGGAAATTCAAGCCGAATTGGAGTGGCCCCTACATCATAAAAACGATCTTGTCCGGTGGTGCCACTATGCTCACCTACCTCGATAGAGAAGAGATGGCGCATCCAATCAACTTGGACTATCTCAATAAATTCTACACTTAGTCTGAAATCTTAGTGCGCTATGATTCCTCTCATCCCCATTCTATTCTAAAAAAATTCTTCATTTCCCTCTACTCAAAACTTCGCGGGGCCTGATCCTCTAAAAAATCTTTTTACTTCAAAAAATGAAACTCAAAAATTTCAAAAACCCCAAAGGTACGTACGCAGCTCAAATTCTTTACATGAGCACGGTCCCCTTCTTTTCACAAAATGCTATTCTTTTATTTCCTCTAAGAATGATAGTTAATTTTATCATTGACATAAACAGAAGGATTATGTATGCCTTAGCAATTTCTATAGATAATTCAAATGTAAAATCATCAAGTGGCAGAGCAATATAAATAAATTCCTTTTTATTCCATTTTGGGAGACTCCGACACGATTACAGGAAATATCAGCTTAGGGAGTCAAACAACTTACCCCGCCAAACTACAATTATTCCTACACAGCCAAGAGCTAATAAAACACATAACAAAACATAACACCATAAAAAATCTTCACAAATAAAACTCCCCAGAGGCCCTACACGCAACTCCTAGAAGAACGAGCCCCATCATCATATACATCTTGGGGCCCCCAAACGTCTCCTACCTAGATAGTATACTGAAGGTGCTCTATGGAACGATAAGAACGAACTAGACTGATAAAAACCACTATACCCCCTTTCATGGTGTCAAACATGACAAACTATCTCTTCCCCGCCTCCTTGGCCAACAACTTAGACACTACCCTCCTCCACAGCCATTTCACATAGTCCCCAGAAACATGCCAAACTCTACTAATATATTAAGAAGGATGGGTCGACGGCCAACGACTATCCCATAGAAAGCCCAATTGCATGTGCATGCCTTCCGTCAAATCCTCTACAAGAAAGAAGTCTAGTGTCCGATGTGGCACGATCTATTCCCATCCAACTTGACACAGGATCCACCAGGGAAAATAGAAAGAGGTCTATTAGAGGCCAACCAACCGAACATACTGGTATTCCCCCAGTTCCAGAATGGGATGCAACTCCACCCACCAGGGTACCGACCAACGCAGATATCGAGCTCCATACTCCATAAACCAATTTTCCCAATTCTTGACAGTCGGACTATAGTTGATGAAATAACAGTTGAAGAAGTTTGGCAAAACTGCCAAGGGATATTTAAGAGGGATCGCCAAATGAAATCTCTCAGACAACCACATGAACAGCGTAACTGGGTTGCCTCTTAGAAAGTCAGTAACGAACTTCCCGCCAATCATCTAGACCGTTTAGGGTCTTCGCTAGTATTATCTTCACGGGATTACAACGGTGTGAAATCCATGCAGTAATGGCTGTAATTTGAGTGTCTACCATCAAGTACACAGTCGCCAATAGTAACTTTAAAGTTAATCCAAGGGTAACGACTCCGACATAGCCCGCATCACTAACATCCTACAGATGCACAAAATACAACACAGCTGGAAGGGAGATCATTCTACCAGTCACTAATGACCGAGCCACCAAAGGAGAGATATGGAGAAGTCCAGCTAATAACTCCCAAGGAGAATGAGAGAATTCAGGCATGGTCGCCGCCACAGTGGGATTCACCCCCAGCATAGCAAAAAAACTCCTCGTAAGTCAAGCAAACTTTATCCAAGACAAAACGAAAAACATGATCCTTGGGGTACGAGAATTATATTGCTTCCGTCAGAATGTTCCAGTGAATGGGTCGGTTGTGCCATAAGGAAATCCGACGCTGGTTGAAAGCATAGTAGTCTACATTTTATGAGCACATAGAATCTAAATTCTCTAGGTAAGAGGAAAATTCAACACTTTTGGGAAGAGCCATTTTGGAAGAAACAAAACATAAGCA
The DNA here is from genome assembly GCA_949130495.1 of Sambucus nigra. Taxonomy (NCBI): domain Eukaryota; kingdom Viridiplantae; phylum Streptophyta; class Magnoliopsida; order Dipsacales; family Adoxaceae; genus Sambucus; species Sambucus nigra. The sequence continues at coordinate 858,877 of CASBWL010000025.1, forward strand.
AGGAATAAAAAAAAGAAGGAAAATATAGATGGGTGACGAAAAACCCTCCACCTTACCCCCTTTTATACTTGAAAAACTTGGCTAAGAAACAAAAGGCCTGCAAAATTCGGATGAAACCATACCCCATCAAGGAAAAAGTAGCTGAAGAAAGTGAAATCAAAGCCTTAGAGTGATTACACTGGACTGGCCTGCCGATAGGAAGGACAAGGGTTATGTCAATTGACATCCACCTATTTTTGGAAAATATCCTTTTTCCTTTTTTGTCAAAATCAAAAACTCAATAAAAATAACATTTAATTCCAAAAGAATTCTGACTTTATTCTCTTCTTACATTTCTAACTCATCCTGTAATCCTAATCTTTTTACAGTCTCAACAAATAAAGTAAAAGTAGCATATAGATTAAGTCATTTAAAGAAAGATAAATAAATAAAACCCCATTCATTTCATATGTGTGCATATATATATATCATTACATTTCTTTAGAAGAAAAATAAAAGAAGAAGAAAAATAATGGGACTCAGCCCGAAACCCCTAAAGCATTCTCTTTCTCTCACACATTCTCTCTCTCTCTCTCTCTCTCTTTCTATGACCACCCATCCCTGCGGTGTATGTGAAGCACCTTATACCTTTGACTTGCTTAAGTCTATACTGTATAAGTGTTCATCTAATTTGGAAATAGTGACAAAATTGGTTGTCTATCCTAGAATCCAAAAAGCCTCAGAACTTATCTCTCTAATCCTCTTCAATGATCCATGAAGGTATAAATTGAATCACACTACACACATTAGAAGTGCATACATGTGTACATATTGCTTTAAATTGAGTGTGTGATTAATTCCCCTTAATTTGGTGCTTTAATAATTTTTTGGGAATTTGTAAACATTTTTTAAACATTTTTTAAATAAATGTTTTCATTAATAAAATGTGGTTATAAAATTTGTGGGGTTAATATTCTATTTTGAAAACTTCTGTTTTCATTGAAAAGTTCGATTGGGTAGAATATAAAAGCGCTAGAGATTTCAGGGTGATGTTTGTAATTAAATTTGGCGCGCGTTTGTACACCTATCACATGCCAACACTTGTCACTTGCTTGTTGCGTCAGTTTGTGTTTGTTGTGTGAGAGGATAGCCTGGTGCATTGCTGAACGTTGGATCGTTCCTTATCAATGGTCTGCATGTGTTTTTATTCAATCCAGGTGCTATATCTATGAACCAATCACAGTCATTTTAATCACCGCTATTTCATAACCCTTGGATCAAGTCAAAGTTTGAAAGACTTGATCTCAGCCCTTGATTCCCTTCGAACCTCCAGAATCTTCCAACTCCCCTATATAAACCCTCCACTTCTCAGACTTTCAAGACTTTTGGGCATTCGTCTTTCTGAGAGAAAAAAAATAAGAGAGAAGAGATAAGTGAGAGAGAAAAGAAAAGAGATAAGGGAGAGAAAGGAAACTGTGTTAGCCAAAAACCAAACCCTAACCCTAAACACTTCATTTTCTGAATCAAACCTTCGTATACACCTAACCCCAAACACAACCTTGAGTGTTTGAGAGAGAGTGGTTTGTTCATTTGAAGCTGTAACCTCTTTGTCTATGATCTTGTTTACAACTTAAACATTCGTGTGAAGATATGTGTTTCTTTTTCATAGAAACTTTAGATCTACATTCTGCATGTTACATTTTCACTAGATCTGCATATTTCTTACTTGATTTAAGAAAATATTTACTAATTTGGTTTTGAAAATGTTTTATGGTTTCTGTTCTTACGAAACTTAACCTTGACCTAGTTGGATTCACACTTGGAGATTTTCAATCTCAAAAATATTTTTAAAACCGAGATTGATTAAGATCTTGACCGATTTTGAAGCGAGATATCCGTGGAATCTGGGTTAAATTAAAGGTCAAACAGGTTTATAGTTCTGTAAGAAAGAAAGAAAATAAAATCACAGCATATAGACTTTATATGTAATTTTTCTAGGACTGTCTGTAAATCTAAGTGTGTGTGAGTTCATGCATGTTGACAGGAATCACTTCACAAACACTTAACACACTACTACACTGGAAGCGTTGTGTATAAGATCAAAGATCATTGAGTCGACATAAGGAAGATAAAGCAACAGAAGTTATCAAACTGGAAGAACATCATCAACAATCAGATCTATGAGAAGTTAGAAGGACACCAAGTGGGGTATATTCCTAAACTTAGAATAGGTTGATTTGTGTGCATGTATGTTGTATTGTTTGTAACTATTATTTGTTATTAGTGGATTTTTGTTTTTGTGACTTAGAAGTCACCGTGGATGTTTCCTCTGTTGGGAGAGGTTTTACCACGTTAAAAACTGTGTGTTGATTATCTTCATCTCCTCATCTCAGTCTATAGTGTGCTGATTTTTAAAAATGCCTTAGTTTTAAAAAAATTGATTACAAAGTCTTGATTACTCTCGTACATAAGTTTTTTTTGTAAACACAACTTGTTGTTTATAATTTTTATTTTTCAAAAGAAAAGGGTTTCTTCAACAAACATCTCGGAGTTGCTTATACAGTTTAATCTTGTATTAAACGACATTAGCGACGTTTTTCAATTAGTATCAGAGCCTTGTTAACTTTTATTTCAAAAAGATCTTGTGTTTCTGAAATCATTTTCTGAAAAACCTAACTATGGACGAGAAGAATGAAAGGTTTGGTAATCTGTCTAGACCTCCACTCTTTGATGGAAACAACTTTGCTTACTGGAAAGTAAGAATGGTTGCCTTCATCCAAGGGACTTTAGGAGATGATGTCTGGGACATTATTGAAAATGGATATACTTATCCTACTAAACCAGCCACTGAAGGAAGTGATGAGAGGGTAAAGAAAAACTTAAGTGAATTTACCCAAGAAGAGAAAACCATTTCTCGAAATAACAATAAAGGTAAGAATGCTATTTTTATGTCTATTAATGAGTATGAGTTCAAAAGAATCTCATCTTGTGCCACTTCTAAGGAAGCGTGGGACACATTAATCACTGCCCATGAAGGAGACTCAAGAGTTAAAGCTGCTAAAACTCAAATGCTTATCCAGCAGTACAACTCTTTGATCATGTCTGACTCTGAGTCTTTTGATGACTTTTACATGAACTTAAATGATATAGTTACTAAGTTGCATGCTAATGGTATAACTTATGATAGGAATGAAATTGTCTCTAAAATTCTAAGATCATTACCACAAAAGTTTGACAGCAAGAGGTATGCTATTGAGGAAATGAGTGATCAAAATCTTACCCCTGAGTTACTCAGTAGCAAACTTAGGACTGTGGAAATGGAATTAGACTTTAAGAAACAATTAAATCATTCACAAAGAAAACATCCCAACTCTAACTTGAGTTTTGCCTCTAAGATATCTAAACTTGAGACTAATTTGATCAACTATGACTCTGATGAGGAGTGTGATATAGACAAACTAGATAATCAGATTGCCTTAATGTCTAAACAATTTAAGAAAATTGTGAAATTTAGAAACAAACAGGCAACTAAACAAGGCAATCCTAATTATCCTACTCTGTCTAATCCCAAACCTCATGAGAGAGGTCTTGACAAACATCCTAAGGACAACAACTCCAGACCCACTAGAGACCTTAAAAATATTGAATGTTTTAGATGTGGGAAACTAGGTCACATTGCTCACGATTGCAGAGTTAATCTGAATAAAGACAACACACACAATAGAGCCAATGTCTGTAAAACTTGGAATGATTCAAGTAACTCTGATGAAGAGGAACTTGAGTCATCAAATGTACTTGACCCTTGCATGTCTTTTTATGCTAAGATCATTTACAATGATGATATGCCTGTGTGTGATAATGATGCTTCTACTCCTGCTTGTGTGAATACTGTTTTGACTGTCCTAGATGCTTTATTATTTGAAAATGTTGCTAGTTCTAATTCCGTGTGTGTGAGTCAAAGTGATCTCGATAACGACGATGTAAATGGGTGCGTGAGTACTAAAACTGAATCATTAGGGGTCACTACACACACTTCACTTAGCGACTCAGACACAGATGACCTCCCAGATATTCATACTTTGTATGCTAAAACTCTCAAAAAAGGCACTAGATTGGAGAAGACTGTTAGAGACTTGACTAAAAAATTAGATGATCTAAGTCTTATTGTGAAGCTGAATGCCGAAGAGTACACTAATCAGTGTCTGTCTCATCAATCTGAAATTGAAACTTTTGATCAAAAATTAAAAGAGTTGACTAAAACTAATGAAGTCCTGGAAATGAAATATAAGGGAACATTATTAGAACTGGAGGAAGCAAAAACAAAGACAGCTACTGTTTTCAAAAAAAATTCTACGTTTGAAAACAATTCAAATTATTTTACTGACTTTGTTGTTGACTCCAAGACCAATTCTGATGATAGAACCGGTATTGGATTTTGCCCTAAGAACAAACCATAAACTACAAATCTTGAACCTATTAAGTTTGTGTCTGGGGGCAAAAGACCAATTGAAACATGTCCAGACTTTCATCTTATTAAAAAGGAATTTGATCAAAAGCAACAACAGAAAGACATTGGAGAGTCTAGTAATTCTAAGGCTGACACTACACTTAAGACTAAATACGTCTGTCCTTTGATCAGGAAGGCTGAATCTACCTTTAAAACCATCCCTCCTAGGAATAGGACTTCTGAACAGAATGTTGTTAAACCCATTTTTAGAAGTTTTCCTAAGGAAATTCATCCCTCAAGCAATCAATATTGCTCGTACTATGACATTTATGGTCATTCCTTTGAAGGTTGTTATGCTAGGCGTCTAAACACCCCTATGTACAACACTTCTCTCTACAAGAACTTTAACTATTCTAGGCAAAATCGTAACCATTATGTCCTTCCAAGACAACCTGACAAGAACTCTAACTACAGGAATAGAAAGACCAAAACTAAGAGTTCATTTAAGAGAAAGGCTCCCAGAAACTTTCCTAAACCAAAAGCTCAAATTTTCCACAACAATCAGTTTGCTGCTCCAAATGTTTTTCGACAAAAAGTTGTTTCTCGAAATTTTATCAAATGAGGGCAAACTTGCGCAAAATTAAAACTAGAGCTATTTGGGTTAGAAAATATTATCTTTTACCCCAAATGAAGTGTAACATTGTTATCACTGCCTTAAAAGCTGAACACACTTCATCTGGTTGGTACTTAGATTCAGGATGTTCCAAACATATGACAGGAGATGAAACAAAACTTTTAAACAAAACCAGATTTGCTGGTGGAAAAGTTGTTTTTGGTGACGGAGTTTCATCCCAGATCATAGGTAAAGGAACCCTAAAAGAAGAAGGAATGCCTGTTCTCGAAAATGTTCTATTAGTTAAAGGTCTTAAAGCTAATCTCCTAAGTATATCACAATTTTGTGACTCTGACCATACAGTCACCTTTTCAAAGAACAATTGTAAAATTTTAAATGATAAAGGTGAATGCATTATTACAGGAATTAGAACACCTGACAATTGTTATACTGTCAAGACTAGTTCTGAAACCTGTAACATTGTCAGAATGGATGACAATGAAATCTGGCATAATCGTATGGGTCACTTGAGTTATGATATCCTTGGTAGATTGTCGAGTCAAGAGATTGTTAGAGGAATTCCTAAAATTAAACCTATTTCAAGTGTTGTCTGTGGTCATTGCCAGGAAGGAAAAATAGTTAAGACTTCGCATAAAAAGGTTAAAGACATTCTCACCTCTAGACCTCTAGATCTCATCCATATGGACCTTATTGGTCACTCTAGGACTGTTAGTCTTTGTGGACACAGTTATATCCTTGTTATGATTGATGATTTCACACGATTCACTTGGGTTGCCTTCTTGATACAGAATTCTGATTGACTATTTGTCTCTCAAACTAAGTATGCCTTAGATCTTGTTAAGAAATTTGGTTTAGATAATGCTAAAGCTGCCAAAACGCCTATGAGTACTACTGTTAAATTATGTAAAGATGAAAATGGAAAGTCAGTTGATTCCACACTTTATCGTAGTATGATTGGTAGCCTACTCTATTTAACTGCCTCTCGACCAGACATAATGTATGATGTATGTCTGTGTGCTCGTTACCAGAATAACCCTAAAGAGAGCCATTTATCGTGTGTAAAACGTATAATAAAGTACATAAAAGGCACTCTCAATCTTGGACTTAGGTACACTAATGATACCTGCAGCACCATCATAGGGTATATTGATGCTGATTGGGCCGGTTGTACTGATGATAGTAAAAGTACATCAGGTGCCTAGTATTATGTCGGCAATAATTTAGTTGGTTGGAGTAGCAAAAAATAGAATTGCACATCTTTATCTACGGCTGAGTCCGAATATATAGCAGCAGGAAGTTGCTGTGCTCAATTATTATGGATAAAACAGATGTTAAGCGATTATGGGATTAAAGAAGATCAATTACAATTGTATTATGACAATCAAAGCGCCATTAACATATCTAAAAACCCGGTTCAACACTCGCGAACTAAGCATATTAAAATAAGGCATCATTTTATACGCGAACTTGTTGAAACTAAGGAATTAGAAATTCATTACCTGCCTACTGATCTACAACTTGCAGACTTGTTCACTAAACCTTTAGACTATAACAGATTTCTGTATTTGCATAATTCTATAGGTATGGTATGCGCTGATTAGACTCTTAAGACCTTAAGTTTTACCCTTTGTCCATTTGAGACAAAATGGGGGAGAAATTTGAGTCTTACGAGTTCAATGTTTTGTTCACATTTCATCTAAACTTCTTGATCTTAGTGTGCATATTTGCAGGAATCTCTTCTACTGATTGTCTACCGTTTCTAGTGTAAAAATTTTGTAAATAGTTGAGTTATGTAATTTTTGACTTTCTAGGAAATGGGTAGATAGTATTTTTTGAATAGGACTAGGTTTTATTTTTTTTCAGTTCCCTACGAGTTTTAATCTAACTCAAAGGAGATTTTGTCTCATATTTCCAAAGGGGGAGATTGAAGCACCTTATACCTTTGACTTGCTTAAGTCTATACTGTATAAGTGTTCATCTAATTTGGAAATAGTGACAAAATTGGTTGTCTATCCTTAATCCAAAAAGCCTCAGAACTTATCTCTCTAATCCTCTTCAATTATCCATGAAGGTATAAATTGAATCACACTACACACATTAGAAGTGCATACATGTGTACATATTGCTTTAAATTGAGTGTGTGATTAATTCCCCTTAATTTGGTGCTTTAATAATTTTTTGGGAATTTGTAAACATTTTTTAAACATTTTTTAAATAAATGTTTTCATTAATAAAATGTGGTTATAAAATTTATGGGGTTAATATTCTATTTTGGAAACTTCTGTTTTCATTGAAAAGTTCGATTGGGTAGAATATAAAAGCGCTAGAGACTTCAGGGTGATGTTTGTAATTAAATTTGACGCGTGTTTGTACACCTATCACATGCCAACACTTGTCACTTGCTTGTTGCGTCAGTTTGTGTTTGTTGTGTGAGAGGATAGCCTAGTGCATTGCTGAACGTTGGATCGTTCCTTATCAATGGTCTGCATGTGTTTTTATTCAATCCAGGTGTTATATCTATGACCCAATCACAGTCATTTTAATCACCGCAATTTCATAACCCTTGGATCAAGTCAAAGTTTGAAAGACTTGATCTCAACCCTTGATTCCCTTCGAACCTCCAGAATCTTCCAACTCCCCTATATAAACCCTCCACTTCTAAGACTTTCAAGACTTTTGGGCATTCGTCTTTCTGAGAGAAAAAAAATAAGAGAGAAGAGAGAAGTGAGAGAGAAAAGAAAAGAGAGAAGAGAGAGAAAGGAAACTGTGTTAGCCAAAAACCAAACCCTAACCCTAAACACTTCATTTTCTGAATCAAACCTTCGTATACACCTAACCCCAAACACAACCTTGAGTGTTTGAGAGAGAGTGGTTTGTTCATTTGAAGCTGTAACCTCTTTGTCTATGATCTTGTTTACAACTTAAACATTCGTGTGAAGATCTGTGTTTCTTTTTCATAGAAACTTTAGATCTACATTCTGCATGTTACATTTTCACTAGATCTGCATATTTCTTACTTGATTTAAGAAAATCTTTACTGATTTGGTTTTGAAAATGTTTTATGGTTTCTGTTCTTACAAAACTTAACCTTGACCTAGTTGGATTCACACTTGGAGATTTTCAATCTCAAAAATATTTTTAAAACCGAGATTGATTAAGATCTTGACCGATTTTGAAGCGAGATATCCGTGGAATCTGGGTTATATTAAAGGTCAAACAGGTTTATAGTTCTGTAAGAAAGAAAGAAAATAAAATCACAGCATATAGACTTTATATGTAATTTTTCTAGGACTGTCTGTAAATCTAAGTGTGTGTGAGTTCATGCATGTTGATAGGAATCACTTCACAAACACTTAACACACTACTACACTGGAAGTGTTGTGTATAAGATCAAAGATCATTGAGTCGACATAAGGAAGCTAAAGCAAAAGAAGTTATCAAACTGGAAGAATATCATCAACAATGAGATCTATGAGAATTTAGAAGGACACCAAGTGGGGTATATTCCTAAACTTAGAATAGGTTGATTTGTGTGCATGTATGTTGTATTGTTTGTAACTATTATTTGTTATTAGTGGATTTTTGTTTTTGTGACTTAGAAGTCACCGTGGATGTTTCCTCTGTTGGGAGAGGTTTTACAACGTTAAAAACTGTGTGTTGATTATCTTCATCTCCTCATCTCAGTCTATAGTGTGCGGATTTTTAAAACTGCCTTAGTTTTAAAAAAACTGATTACAAAGTCTTGATTACTCTCGTACATAAGTTTTTTTTGTAAACACAACTTGTTGTTTATAATTTTTATTTTTCAAAAGAAAAGGGTTTCTTCAACAAACATCTTGGAGTTGCTTATACAGTTTAATCTTGTATTAAACGGCATTAGCGACGTTTTTCAGTATGCTCTTTCCCCGGTGACGAACCGAGGAACCCCCGCTCTCGGATCTATATCCCTCCTCAGAAGAAACTAACAGAACCATGCAGGAAGGCACTAGGATCACCTAACGGATATGTGCAGTTGTGGAAGATACCCATTCCCGAATGTCTCTCAGCTAGGTGGTCGACACCCAGACATGCTGTAAGAAACACAAAAATAGATCTGTTAGTCTAAAGTGAAAAAAAAAATCAGAAAGATAAAAGTTAAAGAAATTAAAGGTGTACCTCTGGCGGAAGGAAATCCTCCGTCAGCCCCAACATCGTCGGATCCATCACATGAGGATGATCCAGCATACTCACCGACTGCCTCCAGGCATTTTGATGTTGTAGAAAGGAGGTGCCAGCTGAAGAAAGAGAACCTCTGCCACTGCCGCCGCTGTTGATGATGTGCCACCCGTGTTGTGGGTAGACTCCACAGGACGACTCATGACCCTAACAAAGTCATAATAGGAGGAGGCATATTTAAAATGTCATATATGTTGGGAGGAATCAACCATCTCGTCACAAAATCAAGATAATCATAGGTTGTTGCCGTGTCGGTATACGATGAGTAAGGATTACCAATAATCGTCGCCAACCTCGCCTCCTCTGGTATCTCCCGAACTTGCCTCATGTATCTCGGGGGCAATGTAGATGGAACCATCACCTCTTCCTCCATCACCTGTCGGACTAATCTCTCCCTCATATACCAGGAGTATCCGAACTCGTGCGCCTGTAACCGACACAGTTGCGCATTCCCCTCGGTCACCCCCCGTATAATGGATGTCCGTCTCCCAGGGATAGAAGGTCACCTGTAAGATCCCCACTGAAAAATAAATATCTAAATATTACATCAAAGAAAAGTGGTCTCAAGAGGGAAGAATAATTTACCCAATCGCTCGTCAGGCCATTGAAGACCTGACGGACCGTCGCTAAAGAAAGAGACTACCTCGACTGTCGGTTGGACTTTCACCACTGATACATACAACAGAAGCCCCCAATCGACACATTCTTCAAACCAATCAAATGGGCATTGAGTCCGATCACCTTGTAGAACCACGTTTGTAAAAGTACAAGGGTCAACAATCAGAAGAAATAAAAAAGAAATAAAAGGAAATGCACAAAGGAAAGATACGAAAAAGAAAAATACTTTCAAATGATATGTGGCGCCAGTAAAGGCCTAACGATAACACTGAATAAATGCATCCAAAGATGAATAAAGAGTCTCCAAAGTAAGGCTCCCCCAGTCAAAGAGGGGGATATTTAAAAACACCCTCAAATAAGAGAAAAACCACAAGTAGATGACGTCGCCACCAAAAACCCTCCCAACAGCAAAAGGATAAAGAGACGGGTCATCTGATGAACCTGCAGCCCATTGGTCTCGTTGATCTGTTGACTCAACAAAACCTCCTTCAGAAGAGACAGACAGATAGATTCCCCTAAGACTATGCATCCCACATCACCAAGCACCGCCTCCACCGTCGTCGGCATCACCCTCAGGGATCGATCAACCTCTATTTTGGTCCCCTCACGGTCTAGCCCCAATAGCTATTTTACATCGATGGGAGTCACTATCATCTCCCCCAAACCAAAATGCATGGTGTGGGCAGTATCCCACCACCTCTCTTTCCTAAGGCACAGAGGACAGCCATCGAACGAGACGTCTCATCCAATGCAGATGCCAAACTGCCAAAACCAACTGATGAAACCACCGAACACACCACCTAATGAAGGTGCTCCCATACATCCCTAAACCCCGTCGTCACCCGGGAATGCATGCTCGACGCAGATATATCAGTCTGTTAAAAATAAAAGGAAAAACCCTTGTCAAAATTCAGAAAAAAATAAAAAAATATGCAAAAGAAGAAAGGGGAATACCAAAGGTCATTAACACTTACATAACTACTAGGGTTCACCACCCTAGACGAACGATGGTTCCCAGGCTCACCAAAAAGAGTCCGCTCGTCAGCAACCGACTCAAATAAGTGAAAGGCATTCTCATTGCCCAGTACGAGGGGTACCCTAGCCCGCCACTCCAAATTAGCCCAGTCATCAACACTCAACCATGCCATGTGAACCGCACTACTTGGAAAATCTGCCATTTCCTAGTCTTGAAAAAGATAAGAATGCTAGAACATTTCGTAGAAAAGAAAGGCAGAAGATAGAAAATCTAGAAGCTGTGAAAAATGAAGAAATCTCACCCCTTTTTATAGGAGGCTAAGGGGCATGCCGATCGGCAGTCCCCTGACACATAACGATTGGCACTGTCCCTTCACCTGCCTAAAGTAGTCCAAAAGATCGTGCAACTACCGTTTGGCACTCCTTATACCCTGCTGGTCGACTCCTCCCTGAAAATTCGTACAAAAAATTCCAAAAAATACTAGAAAATCCCTAAAATTCCCCAATAAATTCCTAAAATTACTAAATAAATTTTAGAACATTTCTTCACCAAGAATATCATTTTTCAAGCTCTCAAAACCTCAACCAAGTTAATACCACATTTTCTCCCTTAGCTTAAACCCCGCAATTCCTTAACAGAATCCCAAAATTATTTGCCCAACAGAATTCTCAAATCCAACTTCCCCACTAGAACATTAAGTCAATTAGGTATCTCTCCAGCAATGTCTCCAAGGAACACAACATAAATTGAAAATATCCCCCCAGGGCGAAATCCAATCCTGGGATTAGTATTCTTTCCCCAGTGTAGTCTCCAAAATTTCCCAGGAAAATTTTACCCCACGCTACAAACTTAAGGTCCTCGGAATTGATCTCGACTCGCAGAATTAGTCATCTCCACTTAAGGTCCTTGGAATTGAACTCGACCAGCAGAATTGGTCATCCCAACTTAAGGTCCTCAGAATTAACTTCGACCCGCAAAATTTTTCATCTACAATTAAGGTCCTTAGAATTGACCTCGACCCGCAGAATTGGTCGCTTCCACCTAAGAATTGACTTTGACCCGTAGAATTGGTCGCTCTTACTTAAAGTCCTCACAATTAACCTTGACCATTAGAATTGGTCTCTTCCACTTAAGGTCCTCAAAATTGACCTCGACCCTCAAAATTCTTCGCTTCCATTTAAGGTCCTCTGAATTGACCTCGACCCTCAGAATTAGTCGCTCCCATTTTAAGGTCCTAAGAATTGATCTCGACCCACAGAATTGGTCGGTCTTACTTAAGTTACTTATAAATGACCTCAAACCGTAGAATTGGCCATCCCCATCATTACCTTAGGTCCTCAAAATTGACCTCGACTCTTTAATCAGTCACCCTCATCCTTTTAGGTCTTCAGAATCGACTGCCCTCCTCAACATCATGTGGTGTCTATTTGATGGCTTTCACTTATTACAAGATCACCCGTAGAGGGTCTCTATAGACAACATATTCAAGGACCCCCTAAGACTATCCTTAGGTCCCTAGCACCTCCCCATTTCATTACAAAGCCTAGGTCATACTCCGAATACTGATCTAAAGGCCATCGAGCACTCCTGGGCCCTGTTTGACCCTGGTCAACTCTATGGTCAGAGAAAAATATTAATGAATCATCGAAGGGCCCTGAATCTCCTTCCTAATGGTCCACCCCATGCATGAATTGGCATAATAGTTCTAATAACGGACCATTTTACTACCGAAACCGATTTGGAGGCCACCGGGTGTTCCCGAACCCCATTTTGACCCCAATTTACGTTATCATCAGAGTGAAAGATCTTTGGATATTCAAAGGTCACTAAAACCCCTTTTCAACAATCTATCCCATGCACAAAATGGCATAACCCTTCATAACAACGATCTATTTTTCCCCAAAAACTGATTCGGAGGCCACCGGACACTATTGAGCTTCGTTTGACCAAGGTCAAATCTTCAGCTTGAATGAGATTGAATGAATATTTAAAGGTCACTGAATACCATTTCCAACGGTCCACCTCGTGCATGAATTAGCCTAACGACATGGACGAATGACCCGTTTTACTCCGAAAGGCCACCTAGCGCTTCCAGGCCTCGGTTGACCAAATCAACTCTCTGAACCAAGCAAAGCTATTTAGAATGTATAAGTAACTCACATAACCTTTCCAACAGTCTTCCCTGTGCACAATTTTGACTTCTGGTTTGGAAGAACGATCCATTACCATTCGACGATCTCCTATCCAAAGGACCAACGGGCATTTCTGAGCCCCGTTTAACCTAAAGTCAATTCTCGAACCCGAAAGAAGCACGAGAAAAATTTGCACGAGACTGCTAATCGACACACCATTTCCCTATCTTCGGTAGTGCGTCTAGGGCCACTTGTTGATTCACAGGGTTGGGGATATGCAATCTATAGTACCTTAACCCTGTATAAGGAGGGCATGAGCTCACTCTTAAGAGACACCTAAAATCCATCAATATTAGTGATATTAACATCATCCTTCTGCAATCAGCGAAGTTTCCTTGTGTGAAATTACTTTCCAACTTTCCTTCACATCATTTTCATACCCAACTTAGTAAAATGTCCTTCTCTCTCATCCAACATTCATCCCAACATTCAAGGGAGCTTATGAAGGATCAAGACCAAGCCTCAACTCTCCAAACAAGGTCCAAATATTATAATCTATCTATAAATTTCTTTAATTTCACATTAGTTATATAAATTCGTAATCTAGTTTTTATTATCTCATCCTTTATTAGGTATATTTAACATACTTTATTTTCTATAAAAATAAACTAAAAGAAAATAGGTTTACACCTATAAATTCCAATGGGATTATTCACTACATTTTCTCAAAATTAAAATAACTTTTCTTACGCATATACACATATAATAAACTCATGCTTGGAATCTATGTACTCCATTTCGATTATTCTTTTCAAGTCGGCATCTATGGAGGGAAAAAACGTCTGCGTGGCTATTATCATTCCTTAGAAGTTTCTCCATTGAGGTAGACTTAAACTTTTGAAGGTTGATTCTAGTAGTGTTTTTAAAAGCTATCATCCTTGGATCCATTTCTTCATATTCCCCATTGAGCTAGTTAGCGATCAGTCTACACTCATAATTCACAACAATGTGGCATGAACCCAAACTGATTGCCCTGCACAGATCGTGCACCATGGATTCGTATTTTGCTTTGTTATTTGAGACTTTGAATCCCAATCCAATGGATTTCTCAATAACACTACCCGTTGGTGTCATAAAAACTATCCCCACTGATGTGCCCTTCTCATTTGATGTTCCATCCATAAACGTCTTCCAGGACTGTTTGTCTTTAACGATCATCTGTGGGTCTAGAATTGGATGTTACCGTTCGCCCTTTCCTTTGGGTGATGTTGAAAAATCTTCCATGAAATTAGCTAAAACCTGACCCTTCATAGCCGTTATGGGTTCATATTTGATGTCGAACTGGGTTAACACAAGGGACCATTTGGTCATTCTGTTGGGGAAGTCGACCATCTTAAGAGCGTCCCTTAGAGGGTAGCTCGTGAGGATGATAATTGTATGAGCATCAAAGTACTGTCGCAACTTCTTTGCAACGGTCACCAGTGCTAAAACCATCTTCTCCCTGGGCATGCACCTTGTTTCTGATTCAAGAAGGGTGTGTCTCACATAGTAGATCATTCTCTGCTCTCTATAATGTAAACAGATCAATGCTACGTTGGTTGCATGCCTTGAGACGACTAAGTAGAGGTACAATTCTTCTCCTTCTTTGGCAGTTAACAATAAGGGCGGATCCCAAGTACTGTGGAATTCCTTATAAAGCTTGATCACATTCTTCTATCCAGATAGTGGGGCTTTCTTTCTTCAAGGCTTGCAAGAACGGATGAAAATTTTAATAAGATCTTGAAATAAAGCGATTTAGGGAATCTAATATTCTAGTAATGATCGGGATATCCCTAATGGTGGTCGATCTTTCGAAGTCCTGCAGACCTTTGATCTGATTAGGGTTTGCCTCAATACCACTTTGAGTCACCAACTAACCTAGAAACTTATCGGAGTTCACACTGAATACACATGTGGAAGCATTGAGCTTCATCTTGTACTCTGTGAAAATGTTAAAGGTTTAGTTCTTGATTTTGATGAGCATGTCGTAAATATATACCTCCATGGTGGAACCGGTTAATTTCTAGAACATCTTGGTGATAAGCCTCTGATAAGTTTCCCTTTTGCGTTCTTTAAGCCAAAGGGCATTAATTTACAATAGTAAAGTCCCAAGGTTGTGGTGAATGAGGTCATCTCCTGGTTTGAACCGAACATGGGTATTTAGTGGTAGTCATAGTGTGCTTTCATAAAACTCATGCATTGATGCCCCGTTGTGGAATGCATGAGCTGATCTATCCATGGTATCAGGAAACTATCATTTGGATAGTGTCTGTTGAGATTGGTGACAATAATGTTAGAGATCCAATTCAAGAATTAGACCTCTCTGATGGAGCCGTCTTGGAGTAGGAAGTCAAATTCAGCTTCCATGGCCCTCACTTCTCTGGGGCTGACTTCCTGGGCTTCTGTTTGATTGGATTGATACTTAGATCTACGTGAAATTCGTGGCAAGTAATCTTCGGGTTTATTCTTAGGAGATGATAGGGATATCGAGCAAAGAAGTCTATGTTTGTTATGAGGAAGTGAGAAAACTACTTGTGTTATCCTTGGGAAGATCCAATCTGCTGAGGAAAGTCTTTTCTAGCTGTGATGCATCTAGAGGTATAAGGATGAGATCCTCTAACACGCGATTGGCAAGATCCAGATGATTCTCTTCAAATCCTGGCCAAACACCCTCTGATTGCTACTTAGGTTGGTCGTTCTCTAAATTATCTTCATCTTGACTATTCTTATATTGGGTTTGCTATGCCTTGATGGATGAAACAAAATAGCTTCATGTCGCTTCTTAATCTCCTCTGATCTCTTTCACTCCCTGATCAGTCATAAATTTGAGCTTCTGGTGAAGAGAACCAGGTATAGTCATCATATCATATATCCATCCTTTGCCCAGTATGGCATTGTAGGGTGACTCCGATTAGATTGTGTGGAACTCTACTTCCTTGTTGGCTGGACCGATATTAACTTGTATCTTGATTTATTCTAATACAGTCTCCATATCTCCATTGAAGTCGATTAATGAACCAAGTTGGTATCCAGATCCTTGATACAAAAACCTAGCTTGTAGAGCACTGTCAGGTACATGATTTCTGAAGAGCTGCCTTGGTCTACCAGCACTCTTCTTACATAAAAGTTTGCAATTCGCAAGGTGAGCAGCAAGACATCCTTGTGAGGTAAATTGATGTTGACTAAATCATCATCGGTGAAGATAATGGCACGATTAGTATCCAGGTCTTTCCTTTCCTTCTTAGCTAAGAATGGCTTAGATAATTATACTTAGAACGCCTGTTGGATGCCGGCAGTGATTCTCACTTTCTCCCTTACCTTTTTATCGGTGTGCTAAGTCGGGTTAGTATAATCGTGGGTGACAATGACTAATTTTTCTTATCAAACGTCCTCTTCTTCTTTTCGAACCATGTTGACCTTCGTCATCACTTCTGGCTTCATTGTGTTGATGTATTACTTGAGGTTCCTTACTTGGACAAATTCCTCCTAGTGTTTTTTGAATATTTTACGATTCTCTATGAGGTTCCATGAGTTTTTCGTGGTCCCGGTGATAATTACAACTGAGATCGGTGTCCCTATAATCTGGATTACTCGTCATCTTAGGAGGCCTCTAGAAGAAGGGCTTGTCCTTGATCTGATGAATAAGGTTGTATATGGGTTCTTTAAAGACTATCTCTAGTGCCTTGTAATTATTCTCACTGACCTAGGATCTAAGGAGACCCTTTGAGGCTTTATTCCCAGATCCCTTCTTGGTCGAAGAAGGTTGATTTAGCCCTTGGGGGCCTTCTTAGTCTCATACTTCTTTTGATCGGCTGAGGACTCTGCGTTGATGATATCGTCCTTTGCCTTGGCATATTTTTTAATACAGGACACGAGGTCGTCCATTGTAGATGTTGTCTTCATCATTAGTGACTGGTATAGATCATTCGATCGCTCTAAGTAGAACTTGAAGGAAGGGATTTCTACCTGATTATAATCGTTAATTTAATTATATATCTCATAGTACCTCTAAGATTACTTCCTGAGAGATTATCCCTTCTTCTTAAGAGAAATTAGTGAATCAACCTCCTTTATTACCTTGTTGCTTGTGATAAATCGGGTCGCAAACTTCTTAACGAGTTTGGGTAACTTCTTAAACCACTTTCGACTAATCTCTCCAAAGTTGATGGGAATACCCAAAACATTAGGGCATCATTGTTGATGTAAAAAACTAGACTTGATCTAATTAATTAATCACAGATAAATACGAATAAATGAACAAGTAAAAGGATTTTTAAAGTAGTTCAGTCTTAATAAAAATGGCTTACGTTCACTATTTGGTATTACTGGGTGTTCTTTCTTGATCTTGATTACTATCGCAAGTGATCAATTACCCCGTTATTGGAGGGGGGTTACAATATATTTATAGCCCTTGGGCTGTCCATATGAATAGATGATATGGAATTATTTAATAGACATATGCATCTGTACATGATAAGAATGTTCATTGAATCAGTTTATTGATGTTTGATCTTCCTCGCTAGATGCTCTGCATGTTGAGTAGCTCGGTACGCTAAGTAGCTCGGGGTGCTGAGTAGCTCGGTGTAATGCGTTCTTCGGTGAACGTATGTATTTTCCATGTACGCTGACACATGTTGTGATATAATTGGTCCACATCAGCTGACTAATTTTTGTATCAGCAGAAGCCCCCAATGTTTCACAGTTGAAGTTTGTCATGAGAGTGTGGAGCATTATGCCCAGAAGTTGCTCGGACATGTTTACCCAGTCTTGTTAGATTACAGATCTCCAACACTTAGGAATTTTTTCTCCTAAACTTATCACTTGAGCGCGAAATGGCAAACTTGTAAATATTTTGAATTTTCGTGTGCGCTTGGGAACTTGCACTTTTCAACCGCCGGTAACGCAATCGTCATTGTTTGTAATCATCACTTTTCCCATTTCCTAAAGTAGTGTATATAAAGTGGGATGGAATCCGATTGTCTTCTACTTTTCACTTCTAAACTTCCAAACTCTTTGTCTTCTTGCTTTCTCTTTTTACTATCATTCCTTTTGTCATCCGCCTTAGCAGATTTCTTCATTTTTCTGTAAGAATTTCTTCTTTCTTCTTTCTTTACTTTATTCAACATGGTTTATCTTGTCCAATCGTTGGATAAATTTTGGGCTAACTTTACGATTACCTCTTGGGTTATTCTAGAAGAACATCCTTGCCCTTCTGATTTATTTTCTTTAGCTAAGGGACATTGGTTTCCCTCCCTTTTTGTAGAGAAATGCAGTTTTGACTTCCCGCCAAATCCCTTGTGTTTGGATTTTTGCCAATATTTCAATATTGTGCCTGCAAGGGTAGGTCCAAATACATGGAGGGTAGTTCATGGCGTACATAGGTTGAATCAAATTCTTGGAACTCATTTAGGGATTCCTGAAATTATGTACTGTTATAAATGGGTTACCAGCGGCACTACTTTTTATTTAAAAACTAGGTTTTCAACTAGAGCTTTTGTGGTCAATCTTCCCGATGCTAATAGGGACTATTTTGATCATGGGGTTGTGATGAAAAATTGGCAACACCCCCCGTTAAAAGGAAAAGATGTGTATCAAGGTCCCAGATGTCCACTTTATGCCAATGGGATAGGTTGTTTTTATTTTTTTCAAATTATCTCTATTTCTATTTGACAAAATGCATCACTGACACTAACTTTTATTTGTTGCAGTTGATAGTAAAAGGAAACCCCAAAAAGAGGGTGATATCAATATAAAAGATTTGAAATTCATCTGGGGTTTGCATCAATCATTTGTTGGGGAGCACGTGAGAGTTGCTTCCTATCTACTGCAGTACAAGAACACTACTTCTTCTTTTATAGCTCGTCATTTGGTTCCTCCCTTGGTGATTGACCTTGATCAAGCTTTGATATCTTCCTCATTTGTGGAATAAGCTTCTCCTGATTTGAGTACTTCCATTGCTGATCGGATGGCGAAGAAGACGAGAGTGCCTGAGTTCTTTACTGAGCCTGCACCCGGCAATCAAGGGACAAAGAGGAACACAAAGGAAGTCCCAGTTGGAGGGACTAAGAAAAATAATGTTGCTAAGGAGGTTGGCCTGGATCCCCCTGCTTCCTCAAAAGAGGCAGTGCCTTTTATTTAAGTTGTTATTATACCAGAAGAGACAGCACCTTTGATTGAAGGTGCTGCTCTGAAAAGATTGAAAATAGGTCTTGCTGAGAAGACCATTGATTCTGCTGCCCGACCAACTGGGGTTGGGATTTCTTCTGTGAAGGCAAGTCCTCCAACCGTTCTTATACCTAGCCTGGCCAAGAAATTAATCAAGTCGGGGACTCTCCCTAATTTTTGAGCTGCTGAAACTTCAACTCCTCGGGATAAGGTTGTTAACCTGGTTGCTCAACACCTTGCATCAGTAAGTGGTCATTATATTTGTTCCTTTATTTCTTTATTGTCATGTTCATGCTCTAATTTGTGCCTTTCTTCCTTTTACAGTTTTTGGTGCACTTTGACAACATCATGGAGAAGGATGAAGACGTCAAAGCTTTAACCTCATCCAGTGGAGTAGAGGAAGCCCTTGTCAGTTTGCCCAACTCTTTTTAAGTCGCAACAAAAATATAAGGAGGATAAGGATGCTTGGGGGAGCAAAATTAAATCTATCGAGTTAGCCCTACAACAAGCTAATACAACTCGAGATCAAGAGATAAATGCCTCCAAGGAGGTTGATGCCAAGCTTGAAGAGGCTGAACGGTGTAAGAAAGAGCTTGAGGAGAAAGTGAAGTCTGCCGAAGAACTTCTCAGGGAGAAAACTTCCTCAGAGAGAGGGAAGAGGAAAGCTGCTGTAAAGAAGTCCTTTAGCTCTGGCTGGGACAAAGGATGGAACAATGCCCTAACTGCTATCTCTTCCCAGATAGAGTATGTAAGTGTGAAATACTTCAGAGATGGATGGGTAGCAGCTTTGAAGAGGTTGAAAGTTGCTGATGATTATGAGTTATTCCATGAATATACCCATGGCCCTCCTCCTACTATTGAAGAAGAAGATGATGAAATTATATATGATGAATCTTATATGGTAATGGTTGAATAAACACCAGTTATTACCCTTCCTCAGTCCTCCGACCAAGTTCAGTAAGGAGCAACTTCTTTCGAGCAACTCTAGCTGCCCTCTGAGCAACTAACTCCTTCCTCTAAATCAGCTGATGATGTTATAGGGAATAAAGAGAAGGTGTAAAGTTGTTCGGCTCTTTACTTGTGTAATTTTTATATTTTTCCCTTTTTGTTGTAACTTTGGTTGTACTCTTTCATCCTTTGATCAATGAAATGGACTTCGTTCTTATCTCTGAGTTTTCTCTCATTTACCTGCTTATCATAATTATATTGTTCTTAATCTGTATTTACTTTTCCTTGCTAGTTCATTGCTAGAATGGAACTCTTGTCAGCTCATGATACAAAGTTGATGAAGAAATGTAATGATTATTTTAAGGTTGGTCGTACATACTTCACTAAGGCACAAATAATTGCTATCCTTGGGTCTGATGCCTCTAAATGAGCAATTGATGCATACCAGTATCTAAAGTGCTTACTTGATTGGGTCGTGGCCAATAACGTAGACTATTATGAAATGATTGAGGACCTTCAAGGGATGATCGAAGATCTCTAAATTCAGCATAAAGAAACCACTGCTCAGCTACACAAGGATTATGAGCAAAAATACCAACGATTAAGCACTGACCATGATTATGATAAATATATCTCAACCCATAAGAAAAGAGAAAGCGTGCAGAAACTTGAGGTCGAGGAACATACAAACATTGCCAAGTTGTTGGAGGAAGAAAATCTTGCCCTACGAGAAGAACTGAAACAACTAAAGTCTGCTGTGACACCCCGACTAATTAAATACCGGGTAGCTACTCCTTTATTAAATTAATTCAAAATGCCAAGTTGGCTCAGATAATAGCATCACTGTCGAAAACATTTTATTATTACTAACCACCTAGTATTTAAAAAGTACGTTGTCAAATTTTAATTAAAGTCTGATTAACATGCAACAAGTGTAATGAAGAAATAAATAACACCATTCACCATACTGAAGTAAAACGAATAACCATCACATAATGTAATTTAAAGTCTGGAGGTAAACTCCTCACTACAATCCCACAACTGAAACAACTAAACTGAATACTGAAATAATACATGCCAAAGTCTGAAAAACTGAAATGTAAAAGATGACTCTAATAGAAAAGGGCAACATGCCCTACAACTGATAGATAGTGACTTTGGAATCCAAAAGATAGAAGCGTCTACAAGCAAATCCCTGTAGCTTCCACAAACAGCTACAGCTCATCACCTGAATGAGTATCCTATGCTTGGTGTCCTTGTGGCTGGGCACCTAAAATGGTTTTACAAGAAAAGTAGATTTGAAAAGCAAACGGGTCAGAGCCCGAATGTGGAGTTATATTTTAAAAACCTGCAAGTGCTTTAAAAACATTTAAAACATTAAATGCAAAGTACATGTTAGGACGTACACTCACATAATATCCTCACCTCTCGTCTAAATGTGCACTCCTAACGTAAGTACCCTTCTATACCGACACAACCCACTAGCTAAGTGCCAACATATCTAGCTAGACTGTCATAGGTCCTACCCTTATTACTCGGTTCTATTAACATTATAACGCTCGTAATTAAGTAGGGGTTTAACGTAAACTCAGATGCTCAATATGCAGTATATTTCACTATCAGCTAACTCGTTATGTTTCTCGAAACAATACCGTAATTATTTATACAACATTAACATGAAGGTTCCCATTAATTAAGTGTATATTACTCACATCATAAATATACAATATAAACACCCCGAGCCTAAGCTGCAGTGCACATACTCTGCTATCCATCCCGGTACATCACGTACATAAGGAATCACGTATTCCGAATCTCTCAGGAATCGTTCAGATAACAACATCACAAATAGTGGAGGTGAACACAGTCACATCACATGGGTCACGCACATACCTACGCTCCCACGATCAGCGGACTTATTAATATCCCAATAAGTCTTTCTATGAACTATGTTCATCGAGGTAAACAGTCTAAATCCGGGCAACACAAGGATTAGAGGGCCCTAAGTGAACGCAAACCTCCCGTGATAGCAAGTATGGTAGGTATGTTATACACACAATTCATATACCAATACTAAGTAAACACGCGTCTTAGTAATCACTATAATATATTGATACATATCGCATTCCCGTACCAAATTATAATTATCACAATTTATACTATTCCGGTTTATAATCATACGCGCCATAATTTATTCTCACGTCGTAGTAGACACTCACGTCTCAACCCAAACCGTCCATTTAATATAACTCTCGTATATAATTTCCTTCTCATAAATACCCAAAAGTCCCAATTCTATCATTACATCATCATCGGAATGATATCTATATCCTCGAACAAGTTTACGGGACTCCAAAAATCAAAACAGTCCAAAAAGGCCCAGACTGCCAGCTCGTTAGAAGTCTCGTTCGAACGAGGTTGTTCGAACGAGATTGGACTGTCAGCTCGTTAGAAGTCTCGTTCGAACGAGACTGTTCGAATGAGATTCCAGTTCGTTCGAACGAACTGTACCTTCTAACGAGATCTCGTTCGAACGAAGTATCGAACGAAATTCCTTTTCGTTAGAAGCGACTGGTCAACTCGTTAGAAGCTCGTTCGAACGAGCTCGTTCGAACGACCTGGGAAGGTCTTCTAACGAGGGACCAGTTTCGGCCCAGAATTTTCCCCATCTCGTTTTTATCCATTTTATCACCTCTAATCTCTTCCAAAGTTCATCCCAACCATGTTTTAGGGTCTCTAATTGATCCTAAACATATTCAAGTCAACTCCTAACATGTTTTCAAGGATTAAATCTCTTTAACATCAATCAAAATATGAATCTCTACACTTTTCCCCCAATTATTTCAAGAACATGAACCCTAACTTTTTGAATCATGAATTAACCCAACAAAATCCGTTTTAATTTCTTCCAATCACATATATCATGAGAATAATTCTCTACCTATCATTCTACATGCAATTCTTCTCAAGATTTTCAAGTTCTATGATCTAAACTACATGGGTTTTCATTATCTTTCAAGAACAATTGATATTCTTCAATTTCTAACATGGAAAAGACATTCTCTGAAATTAAATGGAATAAAGTCACTTGCCTTGGTTCGATTTCTGATTTTGGTGTAGGTTTGATGAAGTTTTTCTGCAGAATTTCCTCTCTCCAAGCTCCTTCTCCAATGGTGGCTTAAGGTGGCTAGGGTTTGTTTTGGGGAACTTGGAAACCTAAAAGATAACCTCCGTAGCTTAATGGGTTAAAGTGGGTTGGATAGTGGGTTTAGTGGGTTAAATCCACATCAGATTAAAACTCCCAATTTTCGTCACTTTTAATTCCTCAAAGTGTAAAATTACCAAAATACCCTTTAAGTTGCCGGTATGGCCTAAAAATACCCCGGGACCCAAACTACACCCCCGGCTAGTGTTTTCTGACTATTTCGACCCTTCCGGACGCGTTGGCGAACTCAAAACGACTATACGGATAATAAAAATAAAAATCACTTTTATAATTAAAATAATATACCATGACGCGGCGGTCACACGCGTCTCAATAAAATTCCCAAATTGCCGTATATAAATCTCACGACAATTTCATAATTCAATATATATAAAAACATGTATGCACATAATCAAATACCAACTCGCATCTCGTTAGTATTTTTTAACCCGGATTAATTTCCAATTAATTCACATTTAATTAATTAATCCCATAAATAAATATAGCCAAAAATACGGGGTATTACATACTCCCCTCCTAATAACTGAATTTCGTCCCGAAATTCAAAACTAGAAAGTACCTGCTAAAAATAACTCTGGATAACGTTCGCGCATCTCATCCTCGCGCTCCCATGTGGACTCCTCGACATTGTGATGTCGCTACTGAACACGCACTAACGGAACTATCTTTGACCGCAGTTTCCTCTCGCTTCGGTCCAAAATAGCAATCGGCCCCTCCTCGTAAGAGCTATCCGGCTGGAGATCGATGTCATCCACAGCAATGTGAGAATGAGCCAAATTATCTCTAAGGTATTTCCTCAGCGAGGAAATATGGAACACATCGTGAATCCGATGCAAATGCTCCGGTAACCCAAGTCTATACGCAACCGGTCCGATCCGCTCAATAATAGGAAACGGCCCCACATATCTCGGTGCCAACTTCCCCTTCTTCCCGAAACGCTTAATCCCCTTCATAGGAGACACTCTGAGCAAAACCTGGTCCCCTACTTGGAACTCCCTGAAAAATCTCTTCGCATCAGCATAACTCTTCTGCCTGTCTTGAGCTACCCGAATGCGACTCCGAATCAACTCAATCCTTGCCGAAGTATCTTGAATCACTTCCGGCCCAAGTAGTTTGTTGTCCCCCACCTCTAACCAACATGCTGGGGAACGATAAGGCCTACCGTACAATGCTTCAAACGGAGCCATGCCAATAGTGAACTGATAGGAGTTGTTATAAGCAAACTCCACCAGTGGTAGGTACTGCTCCCATCCGCCCCCAAAGTTAATAATGCACATGCGTAGCATGTCCTCCAACATCTGATTTGTGCGCTTGGTCTGCCCATCGGTCTGCGGATGATAAGCCGTACTCAACCGCAATTCCATGTCCATTGCCTCCTGGAAACTCTCCCAAAATCGCGAAACAAATATCTTGTCTCTGTCAGACACGATATTTAGTGGCACACCGTGAAGTCTGACAACCTCTGAAATGAAGAGCTGGGCATACTGTCCCGTAGTGTAAGCAGTCCTTACGGGTAAAAAGTGAGCGACCTTAGACAACCTGTCCACAATTACCCAAACGGAGTCGTGACCCCTCTGCGACGTAGGCAACCCCGTGATAAAGTCCATGGATATGCTCTCCCACATCCACACCGGGACCTCCAATGGCTGTAGCAATCCTGCCGGTCTCTGATGATCCACTTTTACAAGCTGACAAGTGGCACATTTCCAAACAAATTCAGCGATATCTCTCTTCATACCGCTCCACCAATACTGGCGTCTCATGTCTTGGTACATTTTGTCCCCTCTAGGATGTACCGCGAACCGTGAGCCGTGCGACTCTGCCATCACATCGTGTCGCAATTCCTCTCCTTCCGGAACCACCAATCTCCCATTGAAGCGTAATCCCCCGTCTGAGCTGATGGTATAGGACTCGGTTCCCTCTGCAAGTAATCGAACTATCTGCTCCTGACAGAACGAGTCATTAGCCTGTGCCCGTACTACCTTCGTGACAATCTGCGGTGTAACGGTCATCACAGACATGAAAGATCGGGCCACTGCATCCTGGTGTCCCAATTCCTTCCACTTTGCCTTCCACACCTCTGCCACCTCATCTGCTGGGCTACGGCTCAACGCGTCTGCTACCACGTTAGCCTTACTCGGGTGGTACTGGATGTCGAACTGGTAGTCTTTCACAAACTCAAGCCACCTACGCTTCCGCATATTCAATTCCTTCTGCGTGAACAGGTACTGTAGGGACTTGTGGTCCGTGAACAGTTGTAACTTCTCCCCCAAAAGATAGTGCCTCCAAATCCGTAGGGCAAATACCACTGCTGCCAACTCAAAATCATGCGTGGGGTAATTCTTCTCGTGAGTCTTAAGCTTACGGGAAGCATAAGCTATGGCCTGTCTCTCCTGCTGTAATACACCTCCAAGCCCTTGCAAAGACGCATCGGTGTAAACCAAATACTCAACTCCCGGTCTCGGCAATGCTAACACAGGTGCTGAGGTCAATTTATCCTTTAATTCATCGAATGCCAACTGACAGGCATCACTCCAGATGTAGGGCACACCCTTACGAGTCAGATGTGTCAAAGGACCTGCTATCTCTGAGAAACCCCGAATAAACCTCCTGTAGTATCCTGCTAGACCCAAGAAACTACGAATCTCCGTTGGTGTCGTGGGCTGTCCCCACTCCCTCACCGCGGACACTTTCCCCGGATCAACAGATATTCCCTGGTCGGAAATAATGTGTCCCAAAAACTGGACTTCCTTCAGCCAAAACCCACACTTCTCATA
Source organism: Sambucus nigra (assembly GCA_949130495.1). NCBI lineage: Eukaryota > Viridiplantae > Streptophyta > Magnoliopsida > Dipsacales > Adoxaceae > Sambucus > Sambucus nigra. Next base: position 885,033 of record CASBWL010000025.1, read on the forward strand.
TTTTGCATACAACTCGTTCTGACGGAGTGTCTGCAAAACTTGCCTCAAATGCTCGGCGTGCTCCTCCTCTGTCTGAGAGTAAACCAGAATGTCATCAATGAAGACAATGACAAACTGATCTAGGAAATCCCTGAACACTCTGTTCATCAAGTCCATAAACACTGCTGGAGCGTTGGTCAAACCAAAAGGCATAACCCAGAACTCGTAAGAACCATATCTCGACAAGAACGCAGTCTTCGAGACATCCTCCTCCCTGATACGCAACTGATGGTATCCTGATCTCAGATCAATCTTCGAGAAGAAAGAAGCTCCTCTCAGCTGGTCGAATAAGTCATCGATTCGAGGCAACGGATATTTATTCCGTATCGTGACCTTATTCAACTCTCGGTAGTCCACACACAATCTCAGTGAACCATCTCTCTTCTTCACGAACAACACAGGGGCACCCCATGGTGAAGTACTCCTCCGTATAAACCCCTGACCCAACAATTGTTCAATCTGATCCCGGAACTCCCTCATCTCTGCCGGACCCATACGGTACGGTGCGCGTGCTATAGGTCTCGTACCCGGTAGCAAATCTATAACAAAGTCTATCTCTCGACTGGGGGGTAAGCCTGGTATCTCCTGAAATACATCTGAATACTCCCTGACAACCGGGATCGAATCTAAAGGAATCACTACCTCCTTAGAGGTATACTCCTCAATGTAATACAGATGAGCGGTCGATCCTCCCTCTGGGCGAGGCATCGCCACTACGAACATCTCTTGCCCCGGAATGGCAAAAACAATGCTTCCGCTGAAGCAATCAATCATGGCCCTATAAGCTACGAGCCAATCCATACCGATGATCACATCGTGAACATGCATATCTATTACCAACATATCTACAGGTAATACCAGACTACCAATCCCTACTCCCACTCCTCGGCATATAAATAATATAAGTGACCCACTCCCCAATGGTGAGTCGACACACATCACTGTGCTCTCTGCCGTATCTAGCAATCCTAAAGCTTTCGCGAAGTGTGTAGCTATAAAACAATGTGTAGCGCTCGTATCATATAATACCCGACCCATAGTGCCATGGATAGGAAACGTACCCTCAATCGCGGGCGGTGCCTGTGGAAATGCAGCCTGGTGAACGTTGTAGACACGTCCATACAGTAGCTGCCCCTGCTGAACTGGGACTGCTGGAATGGGTGGCAATGCTGCCATCTATGGCGGTGCGGGGAGAGCGGCGGGAAACATAGGCCTCTGTGGCTCCTGGCGAGCACCCTGCTGCTGCTGCTGTGGGGACCTGCCCCTATCAGGACAATCCTGTCGTTTATGGCCAGTCTTGCCACAAACAAAGCACTTCCCTGGAAAGTTCCCTCCTCTCTGCCCTTGCTGTCCCCGGCCCTGGTGGCCGTTACCGTTCCTCCCTTGGCCCTGCTGGCCCTGGTGAAACTGCTGCCCATTCTGCCCCTGTTGGCCCTGATGGCCGTTTGGACCCTGATGGCCCTGACGGAAACCTCCCTGTCCCTGTCTGTAGTTCCCTGACCGAAACCTCATATTATCCCCCTGTTGGGAGCCCTGCTCATTCTGTCTCTGCCCCTGACCAGATTGTGCCCCGCTGGCACCATGTCCTCCGGTCCTGCCCTGATGGCTAGACTCCCCCGACCTCTTTCCCTCGGCCATGTGAAAATGGTGGTCCTGGAAGTGTAACAAAGCAGCGTTAACCACATCAGAATACGTGGCCAATGAAAGGTTCCCTAGCAGATGCTGACGGATCATCCAAGTCAACCCGTCTGTGAACTTCTCAATCTTCTTCTTCTCTGTTGGTATCTCGTCTGGAACGATATTCAACAGGTTCGTGAACTCGGCCTCATACTCGGCCACTGTTTTACCTTCTTGCCTCAGACTCATCAATCTCCTCCTCATTTTCGTATGAACAGCCGACGGAAAGTACTTGCGGTCAATCCGCACCGAGAAGTCCTGAATAGTGAGGGTGTCCCTCTCCTCTACGGTGGTAATAGACTCCCACCACTGCAGTGCAGACCCAACTATCTTGAAAGTAGCTAGCACCTTCTTCTGGACGTCCGTGCACTCATGCATTCTCAAGTGCCTCTGCATATCCTTCCTCCACTGGCTCGAGACTACCACATCTGAGCTACCTGCAAACTCTGGCGGATGCGCTTTCTGAAAAGCGTCACATGCACGTTCCCAAGCAGACGGGAATGCATTTGCCTGAACTGGCGCGGCAACCGGCGCCTGAGGTGATGCCTGCTGAACAACGGCAATTGCGGCATTTACCGCTTGGGCTACTATAGCTGCAACCTCAGCGGCGTTCAACATGCCCTGAACTGGAGCGGGCTGGGGTTCGGGCGTTGCATCCCTGGGAACTTGTCGTGCACGTCGTGGAGGCATACTGAAATAAGAATAAAGTTTATAAGTTCACAGTTATAAACTTAAAATAGCTGAAGAACGAAGCATACACAAAAAGAGTACAACAGTCCTAAAATATAGAGCTCTATATCAAAGAAACGTAGCGGAAACATAATAGCCGTACAGATCCTAAAGGACACTAGAACCTGATGCTCTGATACCACCTGTGACACCCCGACTAATTAAATACCGGGTAGCTACTCCTTTATTAAATTAATTCAAAATGCCAAGTTGGCTCAGTTAATAGCATCACTGTCGAAAACATTTTATTATTACTAACCACCTAGTATTTAAAAAGTACGTTGTCAAATTTTAATTAAAGTCTGATTAACATGCAACAAGTGTAATGAAAAAATAAATAACACCATTCACCATACTGAAGTAAAACGAATAACCATCATATAATGTAATTTAAAGTCTGGAGGAAAACTCCTCACTACAATCCCACAACTGAAACAACTAAACTGAATACTGAAATAATACATGCCAAAGTCTGAAAAACTGAAATGTAAAAGATGACTCTAATAGAAAAGGGCAACATGCCCTACAACTGATAGATAGTGACTCTGGAATCCAAAAGATAGAAGCGTCTACAAGCAAATCCCTGTAGCTTCCACAAACAGCTACAGCTCATCACCTGAATGAGTATCCTATGCTTGGTGTCCTTGTGGCTGGGCACCTAAAATGGTTTTACAAGAAAAGTAGATTTGAAAAGCAAACGGGTCAGAGCCCGAATGTGGAGTTATATTTTAAAAACCTGCAAGTGCTTTAAAAACATTTAAAACATTAAATGCAAAGTACATGTTAGGACGTACACTCACATAATATCCTCACCTCTCGTCTAAATGTGCACTCCTAACGTAAGTACCCTTCTATACCGACACAACCCACTAGCTAAGTGCCAACATATCTAGCTAGACTGTCATAGGTCCTACCCTTATTACTCGGTTCTATTAACATTATAACGCTCGTAATTAAGTAGGGGTTTAACGTAAACTCAGATGCTCAATATGCAGTATATTTCACTATCAGCTAACTCGTTATGTTTCTCGAAACAATACCGTAATTATTTATACAACATTAACATGAAGGTTCCCATTAATTAAGTGTATATTACTCACATCATAAATATACAATATAAACACCCCGAGCCTAAGCTGCAGTGCACATACTCTGCTATCCATCCCGGTACATCACGTACATAAGGAATCACGTATTCCGAATCTCTCAGGAATCGTTCAGATAACAACATCACAAATAGTGGAGGCGAACACAGTCACATCACATGGGTCACGCACATACCTACGCTCCCACGATCAGCGGACTTATTAATATCCCAATAAGTCTTTCTATGAACTATGTTCATCGAGGTAACCAGTCTAAATCCGGGCAACACAAGGATTAGAGGGCCCTAAGCGAACGCAAACCTCCCGTGATAGCAAGTATGGTAGGTATGTTATACACACAATTCATATACCAATACTAAGTAAACACGCGTCTTAGTAATCACTATAATATATTGATACATATCGCATTCCCGTACCAAATTATAATTATCACAATTTATACTATTCCGGTTTATAATCATACGCGCCATAATTTATTCTCACGTCGTAGTAGACACTCACGTCTCAACCCAAACCGTCCATTTAATATAACTCTCGTATATAATTTCCTTCTCATAAATACCCAAAAGTCCCAATTCTATCATTACATCATCATCGGAATGATATCTATATCCTCGAACAAGTTTACGGGACTCCAAAAATCAAAACAGTCCAAAAAGGCCCAGACTGCCAGCTCGTTAGAAGTCTCGTTCGAACGAGGTTGTTCGAACGAGATTGGACTGTCAGCTCGTTAGAAGTCTCGTTCGAACGAGACTGTTCGAACGAGATTCCAGTTCGTTCGAACGAACTGTACCTTCTAACGAGATCTCATTCGAACGAAGTATCGAACGAAATTCCTTTTCGTTAGAAGCGACTGGTCAACTCGTTAGAAGCTCGTTGGAACGAGCTCGTTCGAACGACCTGGGAAGGTCTTCTAACGAGGGACCAGTTTCGGCCCAGAATTTTCTCCATCTCGTTTTTATCCATTTTATCACCTCTAATCTCTTCCAAAGTTCATCCCAACAACGTTTTAGGGTCTCTAATTGATCCTAAACATATTCAAGTCAACTCCTAACATGTTTTCAAGGATTAAATCTCTTTAACATCAATCAAAATATGAATCTCTACACTTTTTCCCCAATTATTTCAAGAACATGAAACCTAACTTTTTGAATCATGAATTAACCCAACAAAATCCATTTTAATTTCTTCCAATCACATATATCATGAGAATAATCCTCTACCTATCATTCTACATGCAATTCTTCTCAAGATTTTCAAGTTCTATGATCTAAACTACATGGGTTTTCATTATCTTTCAAGAACAATTGATATTCTTCAATTTCTAACATGGAAAAGACATTCTCTGAAATTAAATGGAATAAAGTCACTCGCCTTGGTTTGATTTCTGATTTTGGTGTAGGTTTGATGAAGTTTTTCTGCAGAATTTCCTCTCTCCAAGCTCCTTCTCCAATGGTGGCTTAAGGTGGCTAGGGTTTGTTTTGGGGAACTTGTAAACCTAAAAGATAACCTCCGTAGCTTAATGGGTTAAAGTGGGTTGGATAGTGGGTTTAGTGGGTAAAATCCACATCAGATTAAAACTCCCAATTTTCGTCACTTTTAATTCCTCAAAGTGTAAAATTACCAAAATACCCTTTAAGTTGCCGGTATGGCCTAAAAATACCCCGGGACCCAAACTACACCCCCGGCTAGTGTTTTCTGACTATTTCGACCCTTCCGGACGCGTTGGCGCACTCAAAATGACTATACGGATAATAAAAATAAAAATCACTTTTATAATTAAAATAATATACCATGACGCGGCGGTCACACGCGTCTCAATAAAATTCCCAAATTGCCGTATATAAATCTCACGATAATTTCATAATTCAATATATATAAAAACATATATGCACATAATCAAATACCAACTCGCATCTCGTTAGTATTTTTTAACCCGGATTAATTTCCAATTAATTCACATTTAATTAATTAATCCCACAAATAAATATAGCCAAAAATACGGGGTATTACATATGCCTCTTCTTCTAGATCTCTGATCCCAGTCATTGATGAGGGTTTTTCATTTTTGGAAACTGAAAATGTTGCTTTGAGAGAAGAATTGGAGGCTTTGAAACAAACCCGACCTACATCATCCTCATGGGGTAGAGAAATAGTTGGTCAAAGAAGTATTAAAGAGACTAGGACTCAGTAAACCTTATCAAATTAGGCTGCTTAGTTGAAAGAAACAAATCAAGCCTTGGCTAAAATGTCCCTGTAAATTCAAAATATTTCCGACCAACTTTCCAGTCAGAGCTCTGCCATGGAAAATAAAGAAAACTTGGTGAAAAAACTTCACGAGAACCTTGAAAGATTGACATATCAATTTTATAAGCAGCCTAGAGAGTTTTGGATGGGGGATACAACGAAGCTCTGTGCCATCTCGATGCTCGACTGAAGCAAGGGAATAATGAGGGATATAACAAGGGTGGTTGAACGGCTTGACAATGATGAAGCTTGAGAAAGGAAATTCTTTATGGGATTGGTATGAGCCTGGAATACTTGATCTGCCTAATCCTCCTTTCAACCTGGATGTCAGTTGGATTCTAGCTCATGCCATTCCTAAGAGCTTGATCTACAGATACCTTAGTGACTACCAGCTTCATGAGGATTTTGAGATATCACAACCTCAACATCTTCTTGATATACCATGATCGAGCAACATCAAAATGCTGCGAGATATGAATTTTATCAATTACTCTCATGCTTTACATGATCCTCCAGCGGGGATGGAGCATGTTCCTAAATCAGAAGGAATAAAACCAATAGAATAGAATAGGAAATTTGTATTTAATGAAGAAAAGTTCATCTTGTTGTAATATTCTTTTCCTTGGAAATAAATCGTAAGATACTTTTCCTTATTGTACCATCTTTTGATGAGTATATATATATATATGAAGGGACAATTTGTCCTGTTTTGTTTTTATTGCCTAGGCAATGGAACTTTACCCCATTTGTTTACTTAGTTGTAGTGACTTATCACCCATAAGTGCCTAAGAAATGGAATAATTTTCATCCTATGGTCCTACTTAGTTGTAGAAATATTATCTAGATTACCTTGGTGCCTAGACAGTGGATGCCTTGTGAGGTCACCCATCCTCTTGCCTAGTTTTGGATGCCCCGTGAGGTCACTCATAATCAAACAGGACTTGCCTTGTATGATTGTTGTGCCAACATTGTTGGTTAAGTTTATTGATGCCTACCAACCTTAGTTGGTGGTTACTGAATTGTCGACCAATTGTAGTTAGTGGTTGCTGATGCCGACCAACCTCAGTTGGTGAATAATTTGCCGATTAACCTTAGTTAGTGCAAAGGTCAAGTGTAGTGTGTAGCACTAGTACTCCGAAAAAATTCGAATGAAAAGGAATATGGGGAAAATATCATTTTTATTCATACTAAAAGAATGAGATACATGTGGATCCACATTACCGATAATATTTGCGAAAATGTTCTGCATTCCACGCATTCTTGAATTCTTCCCCCTCCAAAGTTTCTATTCTGTAGGTTCCTGGTCGAACAACTGATGTGATACGATAAGGCCCATGCCAGTTGGCTTCCAGTTTATTATGATTCTGAATCACTTTCTTGAGAACATAATCTCCCTCTTTAAGATCACATTTCTTCACTCGTTTATTATAGAACATGGCAGTTCTTTGCTGATAGGCCGCGTTCCTGATTGCAGCATCTTCCCAAACTTCTTGGAGCATATCCAGATCTAAACATCGCATCAAGTCACTTACTGGAGAGTTGAAATTGAGCACTTTGTGAGTAGGTAGGCCCAGTTCAACAGGTATGACCGCTTCACTTCCAAAGGCTAACATGTAGGGAGATTCCCGAGATACTGTTCGGGGAGTTATTCTATATGCCTATAACACAGACTACAGTTTATTATCAAGTTCCCTTTCACATCATCCAACCTTTTCTTCAACCCGTCAAGCAGAGTCACGTTCTTCACTTCAGTTTGCCCATAGCTCTGGGGATGGCCTGGTGCAGAATGGATCTTCTGAACATTGGACTGGTGACAATATGCAGCGAACTCCTCATTATCAAATTGGGTACCATGGTCAGTGATGAAGGCATGTGGTAGACCATACCTACAAATGACACTCTTCCAGATAAATTGGTAAACCCTTTCATAGGCCATGTCAATAAGAGGTTCAGCTTCCACAACGACCATTTGGTGAAGTAATCCACAGCGACCACTAAATATTTGAATCATCCTCTAGTGGTTAGAAAATGCTCGACCAAGTCTATTCCTCACATTACAAATGGCCAAGGTGAGGTAAATGGGGTTAATAGCTCCTGTGGAGTTCTTCGTGTTACAGAGAACCATTGACACTGATCACATTTCTTGGCATAAGTTGTACAGTCAGCTCTCATCGTTGCCCAATAGTATCCATGTGTCGCTATCCTCTTCAGGAGAGTCCGGCCAACTAAATGAGCTCCACAAGAGCCTTCGTGAAATTATTATATCAAATCTTTCACTTTTGAGGGATGAACGCATCTTTGTAGACCTGCTATCATACCTCTTCTGTACAAAACACCATTATTTAATACATAATGAAAAGCTTTAAACTTTAGCCTTTTAACTGTAAGTGGATCAGTTGGCAAAACTCCTTCTTCGATATACGCTCTGATGGGATCCATCGAGGAGGGTCCCATATCCAAGGTGATGAACTTCACCATCAGGTCTTCATCAATTCTTTGCTCTGCCAATACCTCAATAGGAATCATTCTTCATAGCTCGATAAAGGTGGCTGAGGCCAAACGAGCAAGTGCATTAGCCCTTGAATTCTCCATCCTTGGTATTCTAACCATCTGGAGAGCTTCAAAATTGGCAATAATCTCCATAGCTTTGCTTAGGTATCTAGACATGAAGTCTCCTTTCGTTGCATATAGCCCGAGAATCTGGTTCACAATTAGTTGTGAGTCACTAAACACCATCACTTGCTCTGTCTTCAGTGTTTGAGCTAAACTGAGCCCCACAATTATGGCCTCATATTCAGCTTTATTGTTGTAAACTTTGAACTGAAAATGCAGAGCATACTCTATGTCTAATCCATCTAGACTATTCAAAATCATCCCAGCTCAGCAGCCTGCTGTGTACGAGGAACCATCAATGAACAACTTCCATATTGGGATATCATTATCAAATATTTGGTTGGACAAAACTCCTTTATGGAATATCTTCTTTCTCCTTTCATCACTTTCCAATTATGAATGCTTACCAACTAAGTCTGGTTGCTCGGTGGTTTTCCCCTCTAGTGATTCTGTTGCAGGCAGTTGGTTGGGAACAATTTCCTCCAGTTCTCTGGCGTCCTTGAGTTACTCTGTACTAGCCCCTTATTGGTCGGGGATATCTGGGTTGGTAAATTCAACGATGAAATCTTCTACCGCTTGCCCTTTAAGAAACGTCCTTGGCTCATAAACAATATCATATTCTCCTAGCTCCATCGCCCAATACATCAGTCTCCCCGATTTCTCTGGTTTATGAAAATCTTGTCGAAGTGGCATATCAGTATACACTGCTATGGTATGAGCTTGAAAGTAGGGCTTCATCCTCCTGCTTGCTTCAATCAATGCTAGAGACAACTTCTCTAATTTTGGATATCTGATCTCCGCTCCTCAGAATGCCTTGCTTGTATAATACACCAGCTTTTACACTCTATCTTCTACTCTTATCAATGTTAAACTGACTGCACTATCTGATGCAGCCAGGTATAAGTATAGTTTTTCTCCAACTACTGGCCTGGACAGCAGAGAAGGTGTCCCCAGATAATTCTTCAGCTCTTGGAATGCCTTCTCACACTCATCATTCCACTCAAAGGTTTTTCTAAGTGTTTTGAAGAATGGGAGACATTTATCTGTTGCTCATGAGATGAACCTGTTGAGAGCTGCAACACGCCCCGTGAGGCTTTGTACATCTTTCTTCGTAGATGGAGATTTTAAATCTAGCAGAGCTTTAATCTTTTCGAGATTTGCCTCAATACCTCGTTGATTCATGATATACCCGAGGAACATGCCTTCTCGTACCCTAAATATGCATTTAGTCGGGTTTAACTTCATCTGATGTTTCTCCAGCTGATCAAAGGTTTAGCTCAGGTCAGTAAGGTGATCAACATCTTTCTTACTCTTAGTCAGCATGTCATCGACGTAAACCTCCATATTTTTTTCCAATTTTTTCTGCAAACACCATATTCATTAGTCGCTGGTACGTATCACCTGCATTTTTAAGTCCAAAAGGCATAACATTATAGCAGTAGGTTCCCCTTGGGGTAATAAAAGAGGTACTCTCCTTATATTCAGGCTTAAACTTGATTTGGTTGTAGTCGAAATACGCATCTATGAAGCTTAGAAATTTATGCCCCGAGGTTGCATCTACCAGCTGATCTATTCTGGGCAATGGGAAGTGATCTTTCGGGCAGGCCTTATTCAGGTCTGTGAAGTCTACGCACATCCTCCACTTGTGTAACTTCTCTACTTCTGCTTGAATGGCTTGGTTTTTCTCTGGGCTAAAGACCCTTCTTCATTATTTCAATGGTTTGATCTACTTATTAACACTGAGTTCGTGACAGAGGAAAGCCGGGTCTATCCATGGCATATCTTCATGGCTCCATGCGAAAGCTTGCTTTATGTGCCTCAAAAATGCCATTAACTCTTGTTTCAATGATGGATCCAGTGAAGCGCCAATTTAAGTTATTCGTTATGAACGTTCGTCATCTAGAATAATGTTCTTCGTTACTTCCATGACCTGACCCTTCAGGAGCTCTGATTCATCTCTGGGGTCCAATATCTCAATTTCTTCGTCTTCAGATTCATCCACCTGGTAAGTGGTGGTCTTTTTCCTGGCTTCTTCCAACTCTTCTTGCTCGGTAGATGAATAGTAGCATTCTCGAGCTACTTTCTGGTCTCCCTTTACAAGTCCCACACCAAAGTTGGTTGGAAACTTCAAGCGTTGATGGACTGTGGATGGCACTACTTCAAAAATTTTCAGACCTACCCTTCCCATGATTATGTTATCGGCTGATTGGACATTTTTATCCATTATGAGAAAGCGTACATTCTTGGTTCTGCAGGCGGGCCAGGTGCCAATAAGCATATCCAACTTGATCGTCCCAAGTGGAAAAACCTTCTCTCCAGTGAAACCAAGGAGGGGCATGTGATATGGTTCTAACTGGTCGAGCTTCAGATTTAAACTATCAACGCAATGGTAGAATATGATATCTACCGAGATACCATTATTTACCAACACTTTTGAGATGATCACATCCTTCATCCTTATTTTGATCACGAGAGGATCATCGTGGGGATATAAAACTCCTTCTAAGTCATTTTTTGAGAAACCAATGACCATCTTATCTTTATTAACCTTCCTCGGATAATCTTCTTCGGCCAGATTTATCTACTGTATGTGCGAACAGGCTTGGGCCTCATTGAGGTAAGCCTTTCTTTCAGCAGTATGATCCCCTCCTCCAGCATCTCCACCTGTAATCATATTACAATCAAACGAACCAAAACGGATTGAAAATACCTCATGTTCTGGCTATCTCTACTTTGTGGGGATCTCAGGGTCATCCTCATGGTCTCTCTTCTTATCATCTCTTATTGGGCGAGGATATTTAGATCTCTGCCTTACTCTGTCGTTGGTCTTCTCATCATTCCGAGTACTAACAAACCTGTTCAACTTTCCTCGTCTAATGAGTGCTTCAATCTCATTGTGGAGATCTATGCATCGCTTGGTCGTATGACTATGGTCTTTATAGAACTCGCAGTACTTGGACTTATTGCTTCTATCAGGGGTTATCCTCCATTTATCCGACCAATTTGGTTCCTCGTTGTTCTTGATCTCGTCCAGGACATGGTTTATATCCACCTTCAAGGGGGTATAATTCGCATACTTTCGTAAGTGCTCTATCACTTCTTTGCCTTTGGATTGCTTGCTACCTACGTTGTGCTTATGATCTTTCTTCTCAGACCTACCTTTGGCTTTGGCTTCAGCTTTGGTATCATCATTCTTCTTCGTAGCCATAACTTCTTCAGCATTCATAATCTTGGCTACTTTTGCCATTAATTGTGCCATAGATTTTGGGGGATCTTTGGCCAAAGTATAATACAGCTTGTCGGGTAACAATCCACTTATCAAAGCTATAAGTGTTGTCTTCTCCTCGTAGTCAATCACCTCAAGTTTCTCGTTATTAAAATGAGTGATGTAATCCATGGTGCTCTCTCCTCCTTTTTGCCTTACACTCAGCAAATGAGCTACCCTCTTGACTGGCTTTGCACTAAAACATAAATTCCCTATGACAAGCTCAGCCAATTGATCCAAAGTCGCAATCTGCCCTCGAGGAAGGCTATTATACCATATTTGAGCAGATCGAGTGATAGTTCCTGAGAATGCCCTGCACCATATCTCATCTGGGACTGCATAGATATCTGTAGTAGCTTGGTACTGCTCTATGTGAAGAACAGGATCAGTCTTTCCATCATACTTTGACGTAACCACAGGAGCCTTAAATTTTGAGGGTGTGGGAAAATCCACAATTTCTTGGACAAAAGGAGACCCTTTGATAAAGGTTCTTTGGAGAGGATTATTGGCCTTAGCCATTTCCCCTAGCCTATCTTCTAACCTTTGGATGGAGCCCTTCCATGCATCATTTCCAGCCTCTGATCTATTTGCCCGAGCAATGGATTGCGCTGAATTCTCCTTTTGGGATCTTTATGTTCGAACTGCTCAGTGTGATTGGGCAGAACCCTCCCTTAGATCATTTGGTCATTGATAATTCCTCGATGCAATTCTAGGAGGGTTTCTATTCCTCCTGGGGCCTAAACTATCAAAAGGGGAGACTCTACTCAGCCTCTCTTGAGCACTTGTGCATTCTGGAGTTAGAGAAATATTTTCTTGAGAGTCTACAACTCTTATGGAGGATGTTTGGCCAGGCCAATATGAGGGATCACTAGACCTCTTAGTTGAACAAGGTTCGATGTATCTAGATCGAGAAATGTTAGGGAACACAGTACGTCTGGATCTTGAGTGTTTTTATGAACTCTTCGTTGGCCTAACTGGGTAGGCATTCCATTTTGAACAGTCCTAATGAGTTGTCGCATGGTCTCCTGCATGGTTGTTTATCCTTGGGCCAAGTTTTCCACTATTCTTGTAAGTTCATCAATAGTTGGAGGAGCACATGTCCTGGGAGGAACCCCATCATTGTTCCTATTACTAGATTTTGGGATCTCGGCCATGCTTGATGAATGTTTTAGTGAAAAAATCTACGTATAGTCGCTTCCCACAGACGGCGCCAATCTGCTGATGTAAAAAACAAGACTTGATCTAATTAATTAATCACAGATAAATACTAATAAATGAATAAGAAAAAGGATTTTTAAAGTGGTTCAGCCTTAATGAAAATGGCGTACGTCCACTATTTGGTATTGTTGGGTGTTCTGCCTTGATCTTGATTATAATTGCAAGTGATCAATTACCCCATTAGGGAGGTGTTACAATATATTTATAGCCCTTGGACTGTCCATATGAATAGATGATATGCCGTTATTTAATAGACATATGCATTTGTACATGATAATAATGTTCATTGAATCTGTTTATTACCGTTTGCTCTTCCTGGCTAGATGCTCTGCACGCTGAGTAGCTCGATGTAATGAGTTATTCGGTGAACATATATTTTTCCACGTACGTTAACACGTGTTGTGATATAATTAGTCTACGTCAGCTGACTAATTTTTGTATCAACAATCATGATGGATCCAAATAAACATGGTTTGTTGATAGTGCCTAATGTGATAGGCAGGATCTACCTTCCCGTCGTATGTTTCCATGTTTCGCATGGAGAGCTTATTGGGTAGCTCAAAATATTTTATCTTCTCAATAAAGGGGGACAAGGATCCATGCCTCAGTGCCTTTCTAGCCATATCCTTGGGAGTCCTGGACATATTTGGGTTTATCCTTCCTTCAAAATCTTTTCGAATGAGTCCTCTCAGTTCGTCGCTCCTTACATGGTTTGGATGAACCTCTGGATGGGAAGGTCTTGTACTTTGAGCTAACTTCATAGGATGGGGAAGATGGTGAGTGCAATTAATAGGATTCCTCCCTAGAGAATGATCATGTTATTGGTGGTGATGCATTGCACGAGGGATCCTTAAACAGGAAGCCTTACCAGGTTGATTCCTTAAAGAAAGAGGTCCTCTCCTACGATGGTATTGAGTACGAGAACTTGATTTGTTATCCTCCAACTGTTGAGTCAGCTACATACTTAAATAATCGATCTCCTGATCGAGGTCGTCCAGCATCTCCTCTTAAATGTTGGACATACGGGAAATAACCTTTCCCTCTGGTAATCGATCCGTGCGATATCTCTAACTCAGTCTAAATCTCCCAGGATACCATACTCTTGACCTTGAATGTCATTAGAGGGATGGAAACCGAATAAGAGTGTGTTCCCTTCTTATAACTCTTATTTCAGACTGAACGCGCCTCCTTATGGGAATAGGGTGGTACTGGTATGCACTCATTACTAACTTTGGGCTTTACTGGCTCTAACGGTGGTGAGAACTTTGATTTCACACAGACGATGCCAAATTGTAAGGGTTATTGACCCACAATAAAACCTAAAATTTGAATATTAGCCCCATAAAGTTTAAAGTGCAGAAGAAAAAACAAGTAAACCGTATATATGTGGTTTGGTCGTGAGGTCAGCCTACATTCATGGGGGAAAAGGGAGAGATCGATTTATTACATTTCAAAAGGACTGTAACAGTTGGAGTTATAGGGATGCTACATGATATTCTAAGTTATCACATGAAAGTTACACTATGCTTTATATGTGCTAGATCATTCTTATTTTCAGACCCAGACATCCGACAACCTTTGGTCTCTTTATGTTTATCTTGGCTAAGTTATAAAGTCCCATTGGTGGCGGTTTTCTGAATGTTAATATGGTCCCTAAGATTTAATCATATCAATTTAAAGTCTGCTCTCTTTTATTCTATTCTCCCATCATGTGTTTTTCAAGTGATATGCCACGTCTCTGGCCATATAGCCCAATTCGGTCACGTGGCCCGGTTTGATCACATTACCTTTAGACATTCATAGAAAATAAGTAGGAAACAAAAGTAGATATTAAAGTAAAAAAGAAACATATAGAAAGATGGATGAGAGCTAACACAAATAATAATTTTTTTAATCAAAATAAAATCTAAAGAAAATATGAAATTAACCCCTAAATTTAAACCTAATCCCCAAATAAAAAAACATAATATTAAGATATACAAATGGGTGATTATTTTGAAAACCTAATGCATAAGGTTAATGAAGAAAGAAAAAAATAGATCATATGTGGAAGCATTGTAGGTGCCCAGTCCCAGGGGCTGTACAAACCTTTTCAACTTTCCATGACTTGATTGTTGGTGATGGAAAGAGAAAATAACATGGAACTCTAAAAAGTGAAAATATGAACCAAAATTTGCAAACAAAATGATGTGAATAGAATTCAAATAGATCTCTCAATGACAAATTGTGAAAAAAGATGAATGACGGGTGGAGAAATGATTGATGAAAATGAGGTGAAAATAAAAGGTAAAACCAATGGAAACCTAAATTAAAAAAACCGAAATCATAAAACTTCACACAATAATACAACTTACAAATAATTAAAATCTTATCACAAATTTTCACGATCCTCAAATGGTTCATTAACATAAGCTTAACATAAACTTGTCAGAAAACTGAGGAAATTAGCAATCTAAATAAAATAAAAATAGTATAGGAAATTATTTATACTTACACTTATTTGTATACAAATGTGACACTAATATGTTCAACTCCAACAAAAAAAAACCTTAGATCAGAATAAAAATTTGAAACAAAAGGATTGCAGTAAAAACTAAAGAAACTTTAATTTGAAAGAATAAAAAGTACATACGAGTTTGTCTATAAACTTGAGTCTACCAAAATTATATCGTGTTCGAAACATGGAGAAGATAAAGAGATGGCATATCAAAATGTTTACATCTGTTTGACGGGGATAGCTAAGGAATGTACAAAGTCGGAGGAGAGAGATCATGAAATAAATACATGTTTAGGGGAGATAAAGAGACCAAGAGAAATGGACAGTTTGTATCAAATGAGATTAATGAATTTCTCGGGTGAGAAGTAAGAATATAGAGAGAAAATTGGAGAAATTGAGAGTGAAGATGGAATTTATTGGTGGCTATCTTCCATTGCCAAACAATGTATTATTAACACCTAGTCACGTCACTAAAACCATGCTAGATTAAAGTTTTCCTCTAGAATTATTCTTTTATTTAACACCCGTATATTTATTATATTGATATAAATTATAAAAATCATCGGGTTTTTTCTTATATGTGGCCAGTGATGTCACATATTACCATCAACTTTATACAAAGAAGTTTGTGACCCGCGGGATGTGCGGGTGCGTTATAAGTTAATTTATTATTGATGCTTAAAAAATTATAATGTTATATTTAAAATTAATTGAGTAAATAAATATATGTGATAAAATTAAAATTTACCATTTATATATTATAAAATGATATACGTGAGTTAAATACTCCTCTTTGTTTAGGGCATCCACGTGGAACCCATTATATCCACATGGTAAAAGAGCTCTTCATATTCTTAATTACTATTTACATTTGGTGTTAGCCTCTTCGGCTTCTACCTCCCTTTATATCTCCTTTAATCCATCCCTCTTATGCAATTCATGTTCACGATCCTTCCTCTATTTTTCTTCCCCGTTGACATTATATGTTAGATGGAGGTTCCATATGATGTTATATTCTCATTTTTTGTTGGTTTGTTTGTTGCATATGTGGCTTCATTCTTTGTCTGGTGAATATTTACCTGGGGTTTCTCTTTCTTTCGTAGTTTTGAAGTTTTAGTTTGGTTTAATACGTGTTGTTTAATAAGAATTTTTAACCAACGAATGTATAGGATGAAGAAATAAAGGTGTATAGGTATACCCATTTAACTTATCTATTTATGTTCTCTGAAAGCATAAAAATTGATCTAGACATTTAACACACATATTTGATTCCAACTCCTACTTGCAATGTCAATGCATTTTCCACATTGGTTTCTTACGATGCACCCCACCTATTTGATGAAATACAACAATGAAGGTTTATTTTATTCTCTTTCTATGCACATTGGTTCCTACTGATGTTGAATGGTGGGAATTAAAGGATCTGCATGAGTTTATACAAAGGAACACCTGAGAGTCCCATATGATTATTGATACAAGGCTCTCGTGAGTACTAATTTTTTATCCAACCTTCTTATCAGATGCAATAACATTGCTCAAAGGAAGAAGGCATAAAGAATATTTGACTGGATAAGTAGAGTTCCTGCAGAAATTTGATGAGAAATTATGGAGGTCAAGTTTTGAGTTGTGGGTAACTACTACACTCTACGCATCACGCGAGTTTATACCTAATTTGTTATGAAAACCAATATACGTACAAATACTATTGAAATTTAATTCATAAATTTATGTAACATCATTGATTGGACTAGTTATGAATGATAAGCACTTATGAATTTTCTTATTTAATTGAAATATTTTTATTAAATTTTAGTGTGACTATCATTTTTACACACATACACACACACACACACACACACACACACAATATATGTATATATATATATATATATATATATATATGTATGTATATATATATATATATGTATGTATGTATTAAATAATATTAGAAGTTATAAGGGACGTGTTGGAGAGATCAGAAGAGTTATATAGAAAATGGAAAAAACATAGATTTTATTTAGCCTTATATAAAACTTAAATGAGAGAGATAAATGAATTAAATATGGAGGAAGGGGATAGGGATATAAATATGAGATAGTATTGCATAGTGACACTTGGCACGATATAGGAAGAAAAGAAATAAATGTTTATAAATGTGGGATAACCTCTTTCAGAGGTTGTTTTTATTTATTTTATATAAATGTCGCGTGGGTCTTGTTTACATTAAACGTGAGAGGTGAGAGGTTAATGAGCGGGAGATTTTGGGAGGGAGTGAAACACATTAAGATAACTATAGAGACCTACGTGGCTCTTGTTTACATTGAAGGATGGCGTTTCGGTAACTATTTAAAATCTAGAAAAAAAATTTATTTTAAATGGTGACATTATGTAATTATTTAAAATCTAAATTAACTTATTAGATTCATAATTATGAAATTGTTATAGAAATTTTGGTAACATTTGCAGCATTTTCCATATGTCGCAACTGGTGCACAAATTACCGGCATTTTACATAAATGCCGCGAATTTGTGACATATAGATCAAATGCCACAAAAAGTTGTTTTCCTAGAATTTTAAAAAAATGCCAAAAAATAAATACCATGAAAACTACATTTTCTTGTGGTGATATATATATATATACACAATACCGCTCTCATGTAGATTTCCCGCAAGATAATACAGATCTAGCTATACTATTCTTATTGCACACATGATTATGTGATGTTGTTTGGATGTGGAGTAGTTGAATAATATCGAATTAGACTATTTTACGTATATGTTGGGTTTATGGGTGGCCACGGGTCAGGTATGGGGCGGGTTTGCCAAAACCCTAACCCTCCCCTTAACCCGCAAAGGGTTTACTTTTTAGAGGCGAGTCAAGTCGAAAAATATTTCATCCCTACTTGGGTTGTAGAAATTGGGTAGAATAACTATATCTAATCTATGTAAATTTAATCTTGGTAAAGATGTTAGATTGAGAGATTGTTATTGTTATTTTTGCTGGAGGATGCATAGTCATACCTTATCCAAACACCCGATGAATGGGTGTTCCTTAGGTCTATATTCTTGTCTTTTATCTCGTGAGCCATGTGATGGCCCCTTCGATTGTTAACTCGTTTGTGACGGGTTGTTAAACCATAATGGTGGGACGATGAGGGGAGTACCTTATCGTGCCTTGTGAGTGTGAACATATTTGAATTGGGTCATGGAGTATTTTGAGGATAAATAATAAGAGGGCAAATAAGAGTTCACACCGTACTGAGGGGATTTTTATATAAGGGGGGACTTTGGGATGTGTAGTGACACACAGTGAGATCCTATGATGTGATGTTTATCTTAGGATGCTAGTTGATCATTCATATGTATACACTCTTATATATATGCATGCACGAGCATGTGTACTTCATTTGGAGCATTTATACGAGCCTACTAAGTTTCCCGTTCACACCCCACAGTTTATATGCATTAAAGTTTTGATTCGAGTAAAGGTTTATTTTGATGATGTGTTGTATTTGAGATTTGTTTTGGAACGAATAAAAGGCATTTGTGAGGGAAATAATCCACCACGCATGGGAAGAAAGTATGTGCCCTACTGACCAGGTCAGTCACCCCCATCGTGAAGATAAGCACTTCCGAAGATAACCAACTTGCGAGAATCAAAGGAAAAGGTACAATGGATTAGCTAAGGATATCTACCACATCGATTGATGTCCCAAAGACTCAATCACCTCGTCTTATAAATGTAAACCTAACCCCTAGGGAAAAGGGGAATGTAAATATGATTATTGTAACATTGTCAATAATAAAGTAGAACCTTATAACTTTGTAGTCAAACCACGTTATCCCCCAGGGAAAACCTTATATCATTGCCTACATCCACCTTTTCCCGTGAGGATAAATGTAGGCACATAGTTGAACCATGTGCACCATGTTCTTATCTGTGTGTGTGCATGATTTCTTAATTTTATCCGGTTGATTTATGTTGAATCTCAACTAGTAGTATTTTACCTCCTACAATTGGTGCCACCTGTGGAAAAAATGTTTCTTTCCTCAGCCTCATCAACTAATAAATATCATGTCTTATTCACGCAATGATAACTCACCATCTCATGATGATCATCAAGATAACCTTAATGAACATGTCCCTCCCATGATCAATTCTATGATTAGACCCCACCAGGACCAAAGTACCCACAAATACCTATATTGTCCACATGAGGAGCAAATAATGGAAAGAAATGAGATACCATGATTCGGTTAGATATCATGACTCATGGATGCTTATAAGAAGCATCTTCATGAGCAGGAGGCCATTATACACCACAAATAGGAAGAGAATTCTCATCTACAACGTTGTATAGGTAGGATGGATCAGGAAATCCAAAGACCAGATATAAGCATTAAGATATCGCCCTCACCCCTAGCCCTTAGGAGAGTAAGCCCCAGAGCCAAAGAAGGAGTTCACAACATCATCCATATCTATCCCACCAAATGGGATCCCAAGAAATGAGGGACCGATCAATCAGTTTCCATGGAAAGTAAGACCTTCGTAATCTAATACAAAGGGAAATAAATTAACATATCTCTTATCGATGAGCTAGGATGACCAAGGAGCTTGCCAGAAGAGCCCTTGTCGGCTAAACGAAGTAATCAATCACTTGGTCAATCTAATACTTTGAACCATCGAAGAAGTTCACTGCGTCAAAATTCAAAATATATAATGGGAAGACGTTACCACTGACCATATTTGCCAGTACTACCAAGACCTGACGCATTAGAACAACAATGAATCTTTGATGTGTTGGATATCTCCCTTAAATTTTAGGGATTTAGCGCAATAGTGGTTCAAAATGTTATCTCACAAATTCGTCTCTAAATTCAAATATCTCATGGAAGCCTTTAGCGTAAGATTCATCACAAGTACCATCCACCTGAAGAGGATGGATTCTTTTATCATGATGAAGAGAAAGCCTTAGGAAACCTTATGTAAGTATGCCAGGTGATATTGGGAGGTCCAGAATGAGTTGGAAGAATACACCGAACAAGTCCAACTAGCCTTATTCAAGATCGACCTACCGAATATCTCCACGTCATACCACTCCATCACCATCAAGTAAGTGACCACAATTGACGATTTAAGGTAACGAATCAAGAAGTATGCCAAAGCTGAAGATGTGGCCATGGGAACAAATCAGGATAACGGTCGGCCAAAGGCAAGAAATAATGGAGATAACTATGTTGCTCCAAAAAAGGGGGAAAAGCAAAATGATGACTCAAAGTGAGGCGAAAAGTCAGATCCCAGCAAATCTCATCGTATCATCAACATCATCTTCGAGGATCCCATATATAATATCTTAATCAAGATCAAGGACTAGTAGTATTTAAGTGGCCCGAAAAGATTATTGGAGACCCATTTAAAAGGAACATCTCCCTGAGATGTTCCTGGAATAAAGAACAAAGTCACAAGACGAAGAATTGCAAGGCATTAAAATCATAATAAAAGGAATTGGCCCAGGTAGTCCATCTGGATAATTTTTTTAAGAAGAAGAATGGCAAAAATCCGACAGAACACGATCAAAAACAATACAATGTCTTGAAAGATAATGATTCAGGGTACGAGTTTACGGTGATCCATCAATAGACTAAAGGAGAACAAATGTCTCACTTTTTTTGCCAGCCTTTGTCACGGTTGAGGACTATGACAAAAAAACATGAATTTGTTGTCACGGTCCTTAAAGTCCAATAGACGCCACCCAACATTTTTCTAACTCTTTTGGCCATCATCATCTTATATGTATTCTCTTTCTTGTTGATCTTAATTTTTGGGAGATAATTGAGTTTTTGGTAAAAACACACATAAAAACGGTCCTTCATTAATCATCTTAATTTGTGGCTAATGACCTGGAACCTTCCTTGTCATTGAACCCAAAACATGAAATCTAACTTCTTAAAAACTTTAACCACACCTTCCCCAAAATAACACTTCCATAACTAGGGTCGGTAATGAGTTTTGGATTGAATTTTGAATTGACTGACACTTATGTTATAACAACTTATATATTATATTTTTGTTAATATAAATTATGTGTACCTGATAGTCTATACCAACATATATATTCAATGTATACATGATCAGTGTAAAAGATTATTTCACGTTGTTATTAAGATTTGTCTTTTACTTCTACATTCTATTATTGAAATTCTTATTAAGAAAATAAATATATTTGTTGAAGTGTAAGTCTACTATTTTATATTTTATGTGATAACTTGTCACATTAATTTCTAAAAATAATTCCATTTTGTGATATTTTAGTATTTTAGGCCACAAATGTTTAGTGAGGCCATGACCTATAAGGATTTATGTGATGCAAAGTTTAATGACGCAAACTTGCAAAGACTTAACACGTGAGTCTATAACATGGCCTAGTTAGGTCATACCTTGATATTCAAGTTTAGAGAGTTATATAAGCCTTTTTAAGAAGGTAATTGTGGAAAAGAGTATAGAAAAAAAAAGAAACCCTAGGTTCCCTATTAATTCCTATAAATAGAAAACCTTGGCACATTTCCCAAAGATGCTAAAACCATATTATCCCACTTTAGAGAGAGAAAGTGAGATTTTAGAGAAAGAAGGTGGTGCTACCGAAAAAGACGCCATGGACTCTTACGGTTCACTAGAGAATAAGATGTGTTCCTAGTCAAAGGCGAGTTACTATTCATCGAACCTAGTCCAAAAAGTTAAGGTATATGTACTCTTCCTCTCCTTCCTTGCTAAAACCCTAATTCCTATTTTTTCTTTGAATGAGATGAGTCTATACTTGTAGATTTGGGTATAGCCATGAAGTTTTATTATTCATAGTGTAATTTGGTTATAGCCATGGTGTTCTACTGTTCATATAGTTTTTCCTAGGTTTATAGGTCATGGGAATCTATTATTCATCCAAGTTTAGAGGCCATTAAGTTTCACTGTTCATTTGTGATTTGGAGACCTCTGAATATTACTGTTCATTGGGAAAATCAATGATTTAAGTTTTCCATTAGGATTTTTTAGGTAAGATCTTGGAGTTAGAGAGTAAGGGTTTTGTGGATGATCTTATTGATTTTAGGAGACTTATTTAGGGTTTTGCCATGGATCTTTAAGGATTGTAGTTAAAAATAAATTAGTGTTTTGAAACCTATATTTTACTATAACACCTTTATTGTTGAAGATCAAGAGTTCTAACTCTTTCTTTGAAGCCGCCACATTTTAGTAAAGACTGTGGAGTTTAAAGCCATTATTATATTGTGTCAGGGAGATTGAGTTGGCGATTCGGTGTTGAGGCCGCGGAATTATCGAGCTAGGCCAAGGCATCTTGTATATTTGAGTACCTCCTACTTATTTCTTTAGGTCAGAACAGTTAGTCCTAGGTAGATTGAGCCTAGGTTAACTAAGGGTCTTGCACTTTGGCAGAGCTCGGCCAAGGCCGTGGAGTTAATAACAAATTGTAGATCGCTCATCCTAGAAGTAGGCAGGAGAGGAGGAAGTGAACCAATGGCATAACTAGGTCAATATACCTAGTATAAGTTTGTGGAGATTGAGAAATCCAGGGTTATAAAAATATAGGTTGCGGACTATGAGGGCGAACCGCGGGAGATTGAGCCATGGGGGAGACGAGGAGTGACATCTGGGAGATTGAACCTTAGGTAATTGGGTTAATTTGGTGAGTTGGTAAATACTATTATTTCCTTTCCGATTTTCTTACATTATATAGTTAATATCACTTGCTCTATTACATTTCATTGTTTGTACATCTATTACCTCTGTTTATACTAACATTGGCAGGTGGTTGAGGACTTTTGGGTTAAGCCTTGATGAGATATTTGAGCTCATCCCTTTTATATTCCTTTTTTCCTCATAATAGGAGCAGAAGAGTTAGTAGAGGCCACATAAGGGGATTTAATTCGCGGAGGATAGACTTTCCTAAAGAGACCTTTTTTGATGTTTTACTTAGATTTCACTCTTAGTTGTATTGACTCAATTTTATAGTTTTATGTTAAATATTTATGAGGAATGATTTTTTCTATGTCATGTATTAGAGACTTCAAGTATTACTTTAATGAAATTGATGGACTGTGTGGTATTTAACTTGTTCTTCATTATTAATGAATTATCATACTTTGATAGAGAGACTGATGCCTCTTATAGGCCACGAGTAAATAAGTTGCCCTAATAATTAAAGTTTTAAATTTTACCATGTGAGACAAAGTGACTTAACGACCACGACCTAATAGGGCAAGCCATGGGGTGTTACACTTATTTTTCTTCTTCTTCTTCTCCTATTATACTTCTTCGGATTCCTCCTCCTATTTCTGTTCTTCTTATTCCTTTTCTTTAATTCTTTTGTTCTTCTTCTTTTCATCCACATTGTTGTTGTTGTTGTTGTTCTTCTTCTTCTTCTTCTTCTTCTTCTTCTTCTTCTTCTTCTTCTTCTTATTATTATTATTATTATTATTATTATTATTATTATTATTATTATTATTATTATTATTATTATTATTATTATTATTATTATTATTATTATTATTATTGTTGTTGTTGTTGTTGTTGTTGTTACTATTATTATTATTATTATTGTTGTTGTTTTTGTTGCTATTATGCTTCTTCTTCCTTCGTTTTTTCTTCATCCTCTTTTTATTATTTTTTTTCACTTCTTCTTCTTCTTCTTCTTCTTCTTCTTCTTCTTCTTCTTCTTCTTCTTCTTCTTATTATTATTATTATTATTATTATTATTATTATTATTATTATTATTATTATTATTATTATTATTATTATTATTATTATTATTATTATTATTATTATTATTACTCTTCCTTTTCCTCCTCCTCCTCACCATCATCATCATTTTCATTCTTCTTCTTTTTCCATATCTTCTTCATTATCATCTTTTTCTTCCTTCTTTCATCATCATCATCATCATCATCATCATCATCATCATCTTCTTCTTCTTCTTCTTCTTCTTCTTCTTCTTCTTCTTCTTCTTCTTCTTCGTCATTGTCTTCTTATTATAATTCTTCATCTTTTTCGTCTTCCTCGTCTCATTCTTCTACTTCTTCATTTTTCTTTTTCTTCTTCATCTTCTTCTTATTATTATTCTTTTTGTTCCTTTTTTTCTTCATCGTCTTCTTCTTATTTTTTTTTCCATCTTTTTCATCTTCCTCTTCTCATCCTTCTCCCTCTTCCTTTTTTTCCCTTCATCTTCTTCTTGTCGCCAAATTTTGCATCTTTGTAAGTAAATACTAATATATATAGTCAATTGGAAAATTCGACGCTTTTTGTTTGGATGTTAATATTCAAATACAATAATCAATAGACGTTAACGTGCAAACGACCATTACGTTTTTGGATGCTTAAGTAAAAACAAACTGCAAAATTCAAGAATTGTCATACTAAATTGTAAGGTGTAAATAAGCCTAGTTGAATATAAAATTTCTCAAACTTGGTTTGGAAAGTTTAGTGAGTTTGGAAATATGTTCAAACTTGACTTATTTGTTTTACGAGCCGAGTTGGAAACAAGACTGAGAAAACGAATACAAGTTGACCTCAAGTAGCTTAACTATTTTATACTCCCTTCATCCCATACTAATAGTCACCGTATGACAACCAAACATCATAAGAAAAGTTTTTATAATGGATTTTTTTACATATAGGTCATATATATAGAGAATTTTCCTAAATAAGTCCTACTGACTTTTCAACTATCACATAGGTCCTATTTCTAATTTTTTGGATTTTTTTTTCACAATTTTATCCTTTTTAAACCAACCATCCGTAACTTCTTGGGGGAAGTTACACAAGTGGTTGAATTTTTTTTCTTCTTTTTTATCTTCAAATGATCATAACTTTTGATTTACAAATCCATTTTTTGTAAAATTACTATTTTTGAAATATCCTCATCAGGATCTATCAAACAAGATCCATGAATCCCAAAATATTTTTAAAAAGTTACATAGATAGTAAAATATACTGTGTTCATTGAAAAAAGAAACAACTTTATATCTGGAATATTTTCGCAGACAGTAAAATTTATTGTGTTTACAAAAAAATGAAACATTTTTATATCTTGAATATTATCACAACCAGTAAAATTGTGATTGCAGAAACACTAACTTTTACCATTTTCCTAAAAATGAAGATAATACTTCATCGTTATTTTTTTTTAATATTTTCCATCGAATAAGGGTCTTGTTTTATAAGGCTCGATTAACAGCTTTCAAAAATATAACTATCGTAAATTTTTAAATTGTATATCTATTGGGTAAATGGTCTCAAACTCCCACTTACCTAATATTTTCTTATTTTTAAAGGCTCACGCTAGCGGCACCCCACCCCCACCCACACCCACCCCATTGTCGGAGCTCCGGTGGGATCAAATACCCATTTACCCCATGTTCTCTTGTTTTTAAAGGTCCACACTAGCAGCACTGCAACGCACCCTACTCACGGAGCTTCGACAGTGGGGTGGGAAGGGGTAGGGTGCCACACTAGTGCGAACTTTTAAAAATAATAGAATATTGGGTAAATGAATGTTTGAGTGACTAATTGTGTTAAACTAAATATAACTGACTTCTTTTTTACAAAATATGTATTTATGTCGGGGAATATATATTGTAATACCCCTTACTTTCGTGTATTTATATTTATATATTAAATTATCGGGTATGGTGATTTAATATAATTGAGAATTAAAACGAGGATTTAACATAAATATTGATTTGGGTAGAATAGTTAATATTTATGCAATTGAACATTTACTATTGTGACTTAGTAAATATAATCTGTTGCGTGAAATTTCGTCCTATATGTGTTTATCGGCGGCGGGAATTAGTTATTTCTCAACCGGGGCATATTTGAGTGAGTTATATGAGTTTGGGAGATGATTTTATATTCAGAGTCTCAGATGTTAATTTGGAGGGCACGATTGATTCCGGAAGGGCCGAGAAAGTCAAAATGACGGCCCTGGGATTTTTATTTGGGTTCCGGGATCTTTTTTACTAGTTTAACCCGAATTTGGGAATACGAGTCATTTTATGTATGTATTATTGTTTAAAGTTGGGATAAATAATTATACGGGTTATTCGGCTTAAAAGCGTTAATTAATCTCAAGTAAGAGAAGACCCATTTGAGAGAAAATGTGAGAAGACGATAAAGAGAAGAGAAAGCTTTGGAACTTTGGAAATCTTGAACAATCGGTGACTTTGAGGAAGAATCAGATCGTACATCTTTGAGGCAAATGTATTAACTTGCTAAATGCTTATTTTTGTGATTTATTTCATAATGTGTGTAAATATTTTGGTAATGTTAGATATAAATGTTAAACACTAGACTTTTGTGTTGAAGTTTAGTAATTGTTGTGTGTATATAGGTTTGCAGGTGTAGAAATGGTGGAGTTCATATTTTGGGTGAGTTATGAAATTGAAATATTGTAGAAGAAGGGTTTGTTGGAGAAGTATAAAGATTTCGTAGGATCCAAGAACTGTATAGTCCAGACAGGTTCATTTTCAAAGGATATCGGTTCGGTCCGGTCATCAAAAGTTTTCTGCCGTTTTAAAGAATCGGACCGGTTTTTTTTCGGGGACCCTTAGTCCGATCCGATCACTGTAGTTTGTTAACTCTTGTTTTATTCCTCTCCAGTTGGTTTTAAATACTTAGGAACCCTCTAATATCATGTGGTAAACATGTGTATGGAATATAATGTGGGTTTATGTTATGACACAATAGAGGGTCTACTTTGGGGCAATAATAAAAGTATATTTGAGAAGGTATTATGTTGTTTCCTTTTTTAAATCCTCTAAGGAGTGGGGATTCTTTCAAGGAGGGTTATGGAATAAAGAGTGAGAGTAACGATGGCAAATTTGAGGAAAAATCATAGGTGTGATTGATTATCAATATTGAAGTAAGCGAGTAAACTATAATATGAACTTGAAATGATTGTGTGGATCATTAGCTAGTGTAAGGTGCGATATTTACATATAGCTGGGATCATTAATATATACATTCTAATATGTGATGGTTTGTATATATGATGTTCATGTATATCTGGTGTGTATGATATAGATTATGGGGTACATACCCCTATAGCGCTATCATGGGAAGTGGCACGATGTGGGTGAATATTTTGGCTTGAGAAGCAGGGAGAGTATAGTCCCCAGGTCATAGCGTCCAGTATTTAACTGCGTGTGAGGTAAGGTTAAGACATCATGGGTATGATTCTTATTACCTTTAAGTAAGGAACTGTGGCCATCCCCGATCCTCGCCGCGTGGGCGGGTAGCGTGGAGGAAAGGATACTTCGGGTCCCGCGCGTCCCTCTCGGGAGCACTTAGGCTGGCGTCATTTGAGATGTGGAAATGTAAAAATGTAGAGAGATTCAGAGTCGCCAGTCTATTTTACTCAAAACAGACAAAAGAAAAAGGGGAAGCCACCCCGAAGGATGGCATCCAAAGACATACTGGTGCGTGCGAAACCAAGATGATTCGAGAAGGGTTCGGAGGCTTAGTTACGAAATGGAAAGGTGTTAGGCACCCATTCCGCCCTTTCGGTCTCTCATGAATATTTGCTATTTTCCTTTTGTTTCCCCCCGTGATAAGTGTGCATGTGTATATATAGAATGGAGGTAGGAATCCTCGACTTGTATCATGGAAAAGATAAAGCGAGTCATCCGTAGGAAGATATAAAAGTAATATTAGAAAAATAAGATTTACGCGATTACCCCTACGTTGACCGTTAAAATGGAACGATAACGCATATGGAGCAATACGTTATTAAGGGTAAGTATATATAATATAAGGAAAATGGATTTAGAGAAGATAGAAAATGAGAGAAAAAGTGACAAAAAGGATTCGAGTCTCGGGTTTTACCCCGAGATGCCTACGTAGCCTATAAAGGCATCAAAGTCCACGTAGTTCGCATACAAAATGAGGGGTGGGGTTTATCCCATAAATCCAAATGGGGAATCTCTTATTTGTGAGTGTGTGTGTGTGTTTATAGAAAAAGAGTTTTAGATTGTGACAAAAGTGTGGAAAAAATGTGAGAATCCCTACTTGGAATTTATGAGCAAACCCTCTTTTTCTTGTTTTTTTGGGTTTTATTTATATGAACATAAGATATGTGCAATAATACTAAATAAAAAGTATATTAAGACGTGTGAGATGAGATAATAAAAGTGCTAAATAAGAAGACAAGTTATTGAGAATTTAAGAGAGAGTTTGAGAAAGTTGGACCTTCTTGAAGATCTTAAGCTTGATCTTGAATGTTGGAGAGAAGCCCTTGCACTTGGATGATGATAGAGAGTGGCTATTTCACCAAGTTTGATGAAAAGGATGATGAAAAGTGAAAGTAAAAAGGGGATTTGGAAGTTGAAATCACGCTGCCTTCGAGAGAGGTTTCTGGGATTCGTTCAGAGAGATTTTTATCAGATTTGGGCTCCCCTTGTAAATGAGGTAAAGGCCTCCTTTTATAGGCCCAGGTGAGTGCCGATCGGCATAGACATGTTCCTGCCTATCGGCAGGTGCCGATAGGCAGGGTCTGGAACCTGCCATTTAGGGGTGCGCTTCAGGCTTTTTCAGAACATCGGCCGCCGAGGGCAAACCGTTGGTCAGAATCGTGCACGGGGCATACCGTTGGAAAGGTAATTTAGAGACCTTCAAAAGTCCTTTGGACCTCTCCCGGTTTTGGGAGTTGACTTTGGGTCAAATATGGCTCGGAAGCATTTGTCGGTCCATTGGACGGGGAATCGCTCGAACGCAAACGGATCGTTCGTCCGCATGGTAAGTCCGAATCACGCACGGGGTGGAACATTGGAAAGGTTAGGAGATGTACTTAGACATTCCAAAGAGTTTGACCCGATATGGGGAGTTGACTTTGGTCAACCAGGTTCGGGAAGCATTCGGTGACCTCCCGGAGTCAAACGGATCGTTCGTACGCATGGAAAGTCGAAATCGTGCACCGAGTGGACCATTGGAAAGGGTATTCAGTGCCCTTTAAATCATCCTTGATCGAGATGAAGGGTTGACATAGGTCAAACAGAGCCCGGGAGCGCCCAGTGGCCTCTAGGTTAAGTTTCGGACACAAACGGATCGTTCATTCGCATGGTAAGTCAGAATCGCGCACGGGGTAGACTGTTGGAAAGGGTATTCAGTGACCTTTGAAGATTCATTCAGTCTTGGTCCAGACAAAGAGTTTGACTTTTGGGTCAAACTGAGTCGGGGAGTGCCCGATGGCCTCCAGGTCAGTACTCGGGACATGACCTGGGTTTATGGTGATGAAGGGAGGTACTAGGGACCTAAGGAGAGTTAGGGGGTAACATAATGGGGTGTCTATAGGAACTATGATCGCTTCCCATACGCTTGTGAATTGGTCCATTACCAAGTCGGTGTGAGAGTCAGACCACCGGTAATCCAGGATGATATGTGAGTAATTCCCTGGAAGAGGATATCATTGTAGAGATTGTTATTATACTTTTATGATGTGTGTAATGTATTATCCTATAATTGTATGATGTATGTGTTATGTATTGCCATTTTAGCATGAGAGTGGATAAGTACACTTTATGCCAGTAGTCAGAAATATAGGAGTATGTGCTATGAACTGAAGGCCTAATGGATTTACATGACTGAAAATGATAGGGAGAACTTTATCGGGGGGGTTCCTTTTTTGGATTTTTAGCATGCGAGACATCCCACGCATGAAATCTAACGCAATGTTGAAAGTGGGGAGATGTTTGGTCATCAGTACTTTGGGTCATGTAAAATGATCAGAAAATGTTATACAAGTAGTAAAGGATGTGTGAGATATCAACTTAATTAAAGAAAGCTATTATAAATGAATTTGTACAATCAAGGAGCATGACATTTAATAATGATATTAAGATATAGTCATGCTAATGAGAGCTACGCGTAGGCTTAAGGGGGCATTATCCGTAGATTGAGTTGGGGTAGCTTAATTTAAGATTTATTGCATATGTTTAGGTGCACGCTGTAGCTGAGAGGTGAGGTTGAGTCTCAAGAGAGTGCGACTCCACTTCAATTATGAAATCTTGCATTTATAATTATGCATTTAATTCACTTACTACAAATATTTTCAAACCCAGGGATCTGACCCGTTTATATCTTTTCTCTCTCTCTCTCTCTCTATATATATATATATATATATATATATATTGTGTTTATCATAGGTGTTCCTTCGCAAGGACGCCAATGAGAGTTATCTGTTCCAGAGTTTTGGGAGATGTAGCATGCGTGGGATGTTATAAGACTTTTGTTATAGACGAAACTCTTTTTCAAATCTAGTTGAGAATTCACAACTGTAAATCGAATGTGTATACCCAAGGGTCATATATGTTTATCCCTTATATATTTGTCTTTCGATATTATATGGTCTGTTGCCCGCCAGCATATTCGGGAATATTCTTTTGTATATAAAATCATAGCATGCTAATTATCTGGTTTCTTAATTTTCTATTATGTGTATGCTCCGTAATCTGTAAATAATTTATTGCTGATACACTTTTAAAAAAAAGAAATTTTCCGGCACCTGTTTATTTCATATTAGGGTGGTTACCGATTATATTTTTATTGACAGTTGATGTTAAGAATGGTACATTTGAGATTCCTTTTTTATTTTACTATAGGGCTGGCCACCCGTTATATTGAATAAGCAGGGTGTCACATGTGGTATCAGAGCATCAGGTTCTAGAGTCTTAGGATCTGTGCGTACTTCTACGTTCTACCGCAATATTTTTTATATAGAGTCTTATTATTAGGATTCTTGTGTTGATATTTCATCCTCAATCTTCTGTTGTGATTAATTTCTTGAACTGGGTGTTGATAGAGTTTGTACTTTTTACAGATGCCTCCAAAACGAGATCGCCCGACTAGGGCAAATAGATTAGTTGAGAATGTGGAACCCCAAATGCCTCAGGGGACTATGACTACAGCAGAAGATGCCAATATTGTGGCACAAGCCGTTAATGCAGCAATGACCATGATGGCACAACAGTATCCTCAGGCTCTTCAATAGCCTACAACTCCAATAGTTCAAACCCACACGGGGCCACCCACGTGGGAGAGAGTGAAAGAATCTTTCCATATGGGGCACCCTCCGGAATTTCAAGGAAGAGCTGATGCTATCCTTGCTAGTCAGTGGAAAAAGGATATTCAAAGGCATCTGCATATGGTTGAATGCAACGATGGTCAAAAGAAAATACTCGCGACTTTTAAATTAGGTAGTGCGGCTCTATAGTGGTGGCAGTCAGTTATTACCTCTAGGCAAAGAGATGCAATGCCCATAGCATATTTTTAGGTACTCTTTGATCGTAAGTATTTTCCTCGGGTAGTTCAGATAGAGATGATAAGGAGGTTGTTAAATGTAACCCACGGAGACCGAACACTGGCTGAGTACGAAGAGGAATTTACTCACTTGGCAAATTTTATGAGGGATGAAGTCAATACCGAGGAAAAGATAATCTTAAAGTTTTTGAGAGGTCTAAATTGGAGAATTCTACAACACCTGTTGGGGAACCCGACTTTGTTAATGTTTGCAAATGTAATGAATGCTGCACTGTTACATTATCAGGATCATCGTTTGCATTTGATGGGGATCAAGAAATTGGTGGACTCAAGTTCGTCGAGTAAGAAGGGAGTAGATAGTGCCAGTGGGTCACATTAGGCTTAACAAAATGGGAATAAGCAAAAAGAGCGGGATCGCCCTTCGAGGGATTTAGCAAAAAGGCAGCGTTCAGGAGGCTTTAGATTCAATGGTGGTGGTTTTATGTAGAATCTCTAAGGGAACCAACAACAGTAATAGTATGAAGTTCCTCAGGGCCAAGCAGGTTGAGGGAACAACGAGGGAGGTCAACAGGGTTGAGGTCGTCAGGGCCAGCGACAAGGGAAACTTAAATTCGGACAGTAGGGCCAGAGGCTGGGGAACTTTGTAGGCCATTTTTATCAGTGTGGTAAGGTGGGTCACAGGAAGATAGATTGCCCACAGCAAAATAGGGTATAGGTACAGGGAGCTCAGCAGGGTCAGCAAGCACTTTTACCTCCCTTAACTCCCGTTCAGATTGCCCCACCTCCATAGGGACAGTTGCAATATGGATGAGTCTATAATGTTCAAAATGTAGTGCTACTGCAAGTGCAACAACCTCCATCAACCATTGAGGGTAAGTTCCCTATACATAGTCATATGGGTCGAGTAGTATTTAATATGGGAGCATCCCATTCCTTTATAGCGATTCATTTTATGCGTGTGGCAGGAGTGTTAGAGTCAGCTGATTTTGTTCAAATGTGTTTAGAATCTCCCTTGGGAGATGGATCGCTTATTCACTTTATTTGTAAAGGGGAAGAGATAGATTTTGGGAGATTACGTTTAGCTGCCGACTTACTTATATTAGATATGCATGGGTATGATGTTATATTAGGTATGGACTGGTTAGTTAAATATCGAGTGACGGTGGATTGCTTTGGGAGGTCGATTGTATTTGCTATTCCAGGCCAGGAAATGTTTCTTGTTACTATTCCTCTTCCGGAGGGAGGTTCAAGCACATATTTATACTATATCGAGGAGGAGACTTCACAAGAAGTGGTTATTTCCTTAGATTTGATTCCGGTGGTTTGGGAGTTCGTGGATGTTTTCAAAAGATTCCAGGCTTACCTCCGAGTCGCGAGTTCGAGTTTGTTATAGATTTAGCACTGGGAACTAGTCCGATTGCGTGAGCTCCATACCATATAGCTCCTGTGAAAATGAGGGAGTTACAAGGCCAAATCCAATAACTTTTGGAATAAGGTTTAATTCACCAGAGTACATCACCTTGGGGATCCCCTGTATTATTTGTAAAGAAAAAGAGACTGTTCTCTGCGATTATGTGTAGATTACCTAGAATTGAATAAGGTGATAATAAGGAATAAGTACCAGTTACCTCATATTAATGATTTATTTGATCAGTTGAGAGGAGCCACTTACTTCTCAAAGACAGATTTGCATATAGGGTATCACCAGCTTTGTATTAGGGAGCAGGATGTTTCTAAGACTACATTTTCGACCTGATACGGCTCTTATGAGTTATTGGTTATATCATTTGGGCTAACCAATGCCCCTGAAGTGTTTATGGATCTGATGAATAGGGTCTTTCGAGATTTTTTGTACCAAATTATAATTTTGTTCATTGATGATATTTTGGTCTAATCTTGAACGGAGGGCGAACATTCTGAGCATTTGAGGATGGTTCTGCAGACATTACAAGACCATCAATTGTACGCCAAGTTTGAGAAATACGGATTTTGGTTGCAAGAAGTTCAATTTTTGGGTCATATAGTGTCAGAGAAGGGTACTTTCGTGGACCCAAGTAAAGTTGCGGCGGTGAGGGAGTGGGGTCAGCCCACAACACCGATAGAGATTTGAAGTTTCTTAGGTTTGGTAGGTTATTATCGCCGCTTTATAAAGGGCTTTTCGAAGATTACCGGCCCTTTGACAAATTTGACCCGAAAGGGAGTCCAATTTATGTGGGATGATTCCTGTCAATTAACCTTTGATGAATAAAAGGATAGGTTGACGTCGGCACCTGTTCTCACATTGCCTAAAGTGGGAGTAGAATATTTAGTCTTTACCGATGCATTTCTCCAGGGACTTGGGGGAGTGCTCCAACAAGAGGAGAGGGCAATTGCATATGCATCTCGTAAACTCAAACCCCATGAGCGTAATTATCCTACACATGAATTGGAATTAGCTACAATATTCTTTGCATTGAGAATTTGGAGGCATTATCTCTTAGGGTAGAAGTTTAAACTTTTCACGGACCATAAGTCATTGCAATATTTATTCACCCAGAAAGATCTAATTATGAGGCAGCCTAGGTGGTTGGATTTTTAAAGGATTATCAGTTCGATATTCAATATCATTTGGGAAAAGCTAACGTAGTAGCTGATGCGTTGATTCATAGACCCATTAGGTAGTTGGCAAAGGTATGGAAAGCCAAGTGGAAGGAACTTTGTCAGGATGATGCTGTAACCAGGGCTTGTATGGCAGTGCTGTTAGTTACACCCGAGGTGGTAATGAGGGTGGAAAGCTCAATCTGAAGATATGGATTGTAAGGTCATAGTACAGATATTACTGATCGAGGGAGCGAAATCCTACTCCATAAGTTTTTAGGGTGGATTATGTTTCAATGGTAGGTTGGTAGTCCCGAACGATTATGATCTGCAGCAGGCTGTTATGTCAGAATCTCACGGGTCAAAATTTATGGTTCACCTAGGTGGAGATAAGATGTATCAGGATATACGACGGCAATACTGGTGGGAAGGTATGAAAAGAGACATAGCTGAATTTTTCTCTAAATGCAAAACTTATCAGTTAGTAAAAGTGGACTACCAGCGACCCTTGGGAATGTTACAGCCGTTTGAAATTTCGATATGGAAATGGTAAAGCATTTCCATGGATTTTATCACGGGGTTATCGATGTCACAGTATATATATAATTCCATTTGGGTTACCATAGATTTTTTGACGAAATCAACACATTTTTTATCTGTGAGGACGGATTTTATGACAGCACAGTATGCTCAGCTCTTTATTGCAGAAATTGTGAGGTTGCATGGAGTGACGATCAATATTGTTTCTAACCAAGATAAAATCTTTGTCTCCCATTTTTAGCAGAGATTTCAGGAAGCCGTGGGGACTGAATTGAGGTTGAGTACGGCATACCATCCCCAGACCGATGGGCAAACGGAGCGAGTAAATCAAATGTTGGAAGATACGCTCCGTATGTGTATGTTAGATTTTGGAGGAAGTTGGGAGCAATACATACCGCTGGTAGAATTTGCTTATAATAATTCTTACCAATTTACTATAGGTATGGTGCCCTACAAGGCATTGTATGGATGCCCGTGTCGTTCACCTACATGTTGGTTGGAAGTCGGCGACAATGAAATTCTTGGACCAAAAAGATTGAGTTGATTTGTAACCATATACGTGTTGCACAAGACCGATAGAAAAGTTATGCCGATGAGGATCACAAGCATGTGGAGTTTGAAGTGAGAGACCAAGTGTTATTAAAAGTGTCTCTGATGAAAGTTATTATGAGGTTCGGCAAGAAAGGAAAGCTTTCGCCGAGGTACATTGGGCCTTTTCCAATTATTGAAAAGATTGGTCATATGGCTTATAGACTAGCCTTGTTTAGAACATTTGCAAAGAATCCATTATGTGTTCCAGTTTTCATCCTTTAAGAAGTATAAAAGATGTGATGGGGCTCATTGGCATGTTCCATTAGAGGAAATTGAGTTACAACCTGATATCTCGTACGAAGAGTGACCAATTGCCATTTTAGACCATAGTGAGCATAGGCTACGATCAAAAGTAGTGCCTTTAGTTCGAGTCCAATGGGGGGACTATAACATATATGAGTCAACGTGGGAATGAGGGGACGATATGAGAGCCATGTACCCTTACCTCTTTCCATAAGGTATGTCTGAATTTCGAGGACAAAATTCCTTTGTCGGGGGGGGGGGGGGGGGGAGTATATAATACCCTTTACTTTCGTGTATTTATATTAAATTATCGGGTATGGGTGATTTAATATAACTGAGAATTAAAACGAGGATTTAACATAAATATTGATTTGTGTAGAATAATTAATATTTATCAAATTGAACTTACTATTGTGACATAGTAAATATAATATGTTGCGTGAAATTTCGTCGTATATGTGTTTATCGATGGTAGGAATTAGTTATTTCTCAACTGAGGTATATTTGAGTGAGTTATATGAGGTTGGGAGATGGTTTTATATTCAGAGTCTCGGATGTTAATTTGGAGGGCACGATTGATTCCGGAAGGACCGCAAAATTCAAAATGACTGCCCTAGGGTTTTATTTGGGTTTCGGGATCTTTTTGACTAGTTTTACTCGAATTGGGGTATACAAGTAATTTTATGTATGTATGTATTATTATTTAAAGTTAGGATAAATAATAATATAGGTTATTAGGCTTAAAAGAGTTAATTAATCTCAATTAAGAGAAGACCCGTTTGAGAGAAAATGTGAGAAGAAGAGAAAGAGAAGAGAAAGCTTTGGAACTTTGGAAATCTTAAACAATCCGTGACTTTGAGGAAGAATTAGATTATACATCTTTGAGGCAAGTGGATTAACTTGCTAAATGCTTATTTGTGTGATTTATTTCATAATTTTTGGAAAGATTTTAGTAATGTTAGATATAAATGTCAAACCCTAGACCTTTATGTTGAAGTTTAGCAATTATTGTGTGTATATGGGTTTGAAGGTGTAGAAATGGTGAAGTTTATATTTTGGGTAGATTATGATGTTGGAATATTGTAGAAGAAGGGTTTGTTGGAGCAGTATTAAGATTTCTTAGGATTTAAGAACTGTACAGTCCGGACCGATTCATTTTCAAAGGATATCGGTTCAGTCCGGTCATCAAAAGTCTTCTGTCATTTTTAAGGAACCAGACCGATTCATTTTCGGGGACCCTCGGTCCGGTCCGGTCACTGCAGTTTGTAAACTCTTGTTTTACTCCTCTCCAATTGGTTTTAAATACTTAGGAACCCTCTAATATCATGTGGTAATCATGTTTATGGAATATAATGTGGGTTTATGTTATCACACAATGGAAGGGATACTTTGGGGCTATAATAAAGGTTTTTTTTTTAGGGTATAATGTTGTTTCCTTTTTGTAAATCCTCTAAGGAGTGGGGATTCTTTCGAGGAGGGTTGCGGGCTAATGAGTGAGAGTTTGTGGGTCCTTAACGATGGCAAATTTGAGGAAAAATCATAGGTGTGATTGATTATCAATATTCAAGTAAGCGAGTAAATTACAATATGAACTTGAAATGATTTTGTGGATCGTTAGCTAGTGTAAGGTGCGATATTTACATATAGCTGGGATCATTAATATATACATTCTAATATGTGATGGTTTTTATATATGATGTGCATGTATATCTGGTGTGTATGATATATATATTATATAGTACATACCCCTCTAGTGCTATCATAGGAAGTTGCGCGATGTGGGTGAATCCTCTGGCTTGGAAAGCAGGGAGAGTATAATCCCCGGTCATAGCGTCCAGTATTTTACCACGTGTGAGGTCGAGGTAAGACGTCTTGGGTATTCTTCTTCTTACCTTTAGGTAAGGAACTATGGCCGCTTCCCATACTCTTATGAATTGGTTCATTACGAAGTCGGTGTGAGAGTCCGACCGCTGGTAATCCAGGATAATATGTGAGTAATTACCTGGAAGATGATAGGATTGTAGAGGCTGTTATTATACTTGTATTATGTGTGTTATGTATTTCCCTATACTTGTATGATGTGTGTGTTATGTATTGCCTTTTTAGCATGAGAGTGGATAAGTACGCTTTTATGCCAGTAGTTAGAAATATAGGAGTACGTGCTATGGACTGAGGGCCTAACGGATTTCCACAACTGACAATGTTAGGGAGTAGTGTATCGGGGGTTCATTATTTCGATTTCGCTTGCGAGACGTCCCACGCACGAAACCTAACGTAATGTTGGAAGTGGGGAAATGTTTGATCATCAGTACTTGGGGTCATGTACAATGATGAGGAAATGTTATACAAATAGTAAAGGATGTGTGAGATATCAACATAATTAAAGAAAAATATTATGAATGGATTTGTATAATCAAGGAGCATGACATTTAATAATGATATTAAGATAGAGTCATGCTAATGGGAGTTACACGTAAGCTTGAGGGGGGTATTATCCGTAGATTGAGTTGGGGTAGCTTAATTTAAGATTTATTGCATACGTTTAGGTGCGCGTTGTAGTTGAGAGGTGAGGTTGAGTCTCAAGAGAGTGCGACTCTACTTTAATTACGAAATCTTGTATTTATAATTATTATGCATTTAATTCACTTACTATAAATATTTTCAAACCCAGGGCTCTGACCCGTTTATATCTTTTCTCTTACTATATATATATATATATATATATATATATATATATATATATATATATATATATATTGTGTTTATTATAGGTGTTCCTCCGCAAGGACGCCAATGATGGTTATCTGTTCCAGAGTTTTGGGAGGTGTAGCATGCGCGGGATGTTACATGACTTTTGTTATAGACGCAACTCTTTTTGAAATCTAGTTGAGAATTCACAATTGTAAATCGAGTGTGTATACCCAAGGGTCATAAATGTTTATCCCTTATATATTTGTCTTTCAATATTGTATGGTCTGTTGGCCGACAGCATATTCGGGAATATTCTTTTGTATATCAAATCATAGCATGTTGATGATCTGGTTTCTTAATTGTCTATTATGTGTATGCTCCGTAATCCGTGAATGATTTATTGTTGATACACTTTAAAAAAAATCGGCACCTGTTTATTTTATATTAGGGTGGTTACCGGTTATATTTTTATTCGACAGTTGATGCTGAGAATGATACACTTGAGATTCCTCTTTTATTTTAGTATAAGGCTCCAGTTATATTAAATAAGCGGGGTGTCACATATATTGATTGACCCATTAATTTAATAGATAACTATATTTTACCCCCTGGCTAAAAGGTTTTATAGAGCTAAACCCACATAAAAATTTGTTCTACATATTGGCCCTTTAACCGTCTACATTACCTGTGGGTAATCTCTAAGGTACCAAAGGTACCAAATAACCCAACCGACCATGGGATTGCCAAAGAAATAAAATAAGTATTTGAATGGTAAAAGGGTTTTTGTAACATAAAGTATCTACCTACCATAACCTCTATGCATATATTTTAGATACTTTCTCTTACAAATGGTTAGGTATCTAATGGAAAGTATATACTTACCGATTTGATTAATTGGTAAATGAATATAAATGAGTATCTATTTATGTTGGTGGGTTTATTTAATCAAATATGAAGAGTTCAAGAATCAATTACTTGTGATATACAATGGAGATACATATGCAATTGGGTTACTTAATATAGGAATACAAGTGGATTTATATTTCTTCATGTAGGAGCATTTGAATAGATGATGGAGACTCCTAGAATTTAGGAGAAACAAACAAACAGGTGATTCAAATATAGTTAGAGGGGCCGTAGTATTTATTTAAAAATAACAAGGATCCACATCTATATTTCCTATTTACTAGGGGGT
Organism: Sambucus nigra; assembly: GCA_949130495.1. Classification (NCBI taxonomy): domain Eukaryota; kingdom Viridiplantae; phylum Streptophyta; class Magnoliopsida; order Dipsacales; family Adoxaceae; genus Sambucus; species Sambucus nigra. The sequence goes on from CASBWL010000025.1 coordinate 924,583, forward strand.
GAAATCTATAAGCCCCTTAATTTAAACAATTTGTTTGCATTCTTGTTTAGTCCTAATAACTAATGTGAGAATCGAGTTAATAGGTATTATTAGATGTAAGTCATATTTTAAGAGTTTTTTTAGTTAAGTGCTAGTCAACCATTAATTAAATCTTATTTTAAAATTATGGATTTTTTCTTTACTAATATGCTCTCCCCCTATATTCCCTCATAATTTAAAAATAGTTGTTATTTTTTTTTCTTTTTCAAACTTTAAACGACTATAACTTTCGATATACAATTTCAAAATTTATAAAATTTATACCTTTGAAAGCTATTAACCGACTCTTATAAAACAAGACCTATGTTCGATGGGTAAAAAAAATGCCGTATTTTCTTCGTTTTTTAGGGAAATAGTAAATATTACTATCTGTGTAATATTTGTATAGTACATGTTTATCTTGAAATTATTTTACTTATAAAATTATTTTATTTTTCGGTGAACACAGTAAATTTTACTTAGTAATATTAACGCATTAAATGTTAGGTTGCGTTTGTTTTTTTATCTGAATATGAAATCTGAAGACTGAATCTGAAGTCTGAAATCTGAATCTGAAAAATGTGTTTGTTTTTACGTCTCAATATACTTCTGAATGAATGTATTTAGACTGATTCAGACTTCAGATTCAGACTTCAGACCTAACTCTACCTCTTAATCATTAAGAGACAAATATGACCGTTAACCTCTTAATCATTTAAAAAAACAAACACTTTTTGATACCTTTTAAGTCTGAATGTGACCATTCAGACTTAATAGGTAAAAACAAACGACCCCTTAGTGTCTGTGAATATGGAATTCATAAAAAAAAATACTAAAATTGAATAATTTACTCCCATGAATATTGTTTATGTAGATTGTAATCCTAGCCATTCTTCTTTTGAACTATTGTAACACACAAAAAACTACCGATTCAGTAAAATTGGCAAACCTGTGTCTATGAAACCTCTGCCGATTCCGAATTTGATGCTCAAAACCCTCCCAAACAGCCCTCGGTAGTCTCCTCCGATCATCACCATCGTCTCGTATTTGCTGCTCTATGTATAATATGATTTAGGTATTTTTAATGTCCAGTATTGGAATTTTAATAATAATTCTATTTGAATTTCAGTTTATGGCGTTAGAACTTGATTCTTTGTTTTTTTTGTGGGATTCATTGGGAATTTCATTAGAATACTGAATAATGTTTTGTGGTGTAGTGTGGGCAGTGTGTTAGAAGTTGTGTCTGGAGTTCGGTAATGTGTGTGCGCATTTGTGTGTGAAACTGTGTGAAGTTATTTGAATTGTGAGCATGAAATTGTGTGAATCGTGTGTGGGAAGCTGTGTGTGTGAAATTGTGTGGGCACGATGTTTGAACTCGTGTGTGCGTGAAACTGTTTGTGCAGTATATGAAATTGTGACCAGTGTGTGTGAAACTGTGTATGAAACTACGTGAAACTGTGTGCGCGGTGTGTGAAATTGTGTGCGTGAAACTATGTGAAATTGTGCAGTGTGCGTATGTGCAGTGTGTGATCAATTTCATAAAAATGTGATTTTGTAATTAGACTGCTTTTACTTTGGAATGCTATTTATTGAATTTGGATTCCTGGAATTAGAATCACAAGGAGCAAATCCAGACTCATTTTCTTCTAAACATCAATTCCAATTCCAATATCTGGAATTGGGTTCCCAACATTTCTTTAGTCGATAAAAATTTCTTCGTGGTTAGGTTTTTGTGTTGCGAAGACAAAGGGCTTAATTGAATCTACCAAGAAGGAAGGTTCGATCATACCAGAGTTGAGTGTTGTGGATGTTCCCATTGGGAAGGTTTCCATTTTGGCATTGTGTGCTGATTCCTCCGCACTTGCTGCTTCTATCGGTGGTAACCTTCACATCTTCTCTGTTACTGCCCTCCTCAACCAGGTATGTGCTTTGTTGGTGAAATTAAACTCTATTTTTAATGCTTGTCCCAATTTGTTCATCTTGGCATAGGCCATTAGGATTACTTTGGGAGTTTTAAAATGGAGAGAAAAGAAGAGAAATAGAGGTAAAGTGTATCCTTCTCTTCTTTGGGAGTTTAACTCGGAGAGAAATGGTGTGCGATAAGTTTAAATGAAACTTTTCTCTACTAAACTTTATCTCCAAATTGGAAAGAAATGCGAGAATAGAAAGATTGAGTTAATGAATTTATTTTATTGATTTTTTATGCATAATAAAATTTTAAATTACCACATCATATAAAAATGGATAGGGTTTATTAGAAGTGTATAGTAGTAGTTTTCTCACTTTTCCTTTCTTTTTTTCTCAACTAGAAAAAAAAGGAAGGAAATTAACTTTCGTTTCTCGTATACTCACAAACAAAAGAACTAAGGCTTGTGGGAGAGGGGACCAAATTTATGATGTAATAGTTAAATGGTGTGCTTTGGTGCAATGGTAAGGTTACTCATTTTCCTAGGTATCAATGGTTCAAGTTGTGGAAACAGCCTCTTACACTTCCTAGACCCTGAAGTTGTGTGCGCCACTGTCTGCCCCTTTTCTTTTTTATCGTAGGAGCTAGAGATCAATGTTCTGTTGAGGAGCCATAATTTTGGGAATGGGGAATAGCTCGTGAAGAACCTTAGGCAGTAGAGGGTAGTGAAGAAAGTTTTTGTTATGGGGAGGCAGTGATGGGGCTTTATAGAGGGAGGAGGGTATGGAATTTTCTCACCTGAATCTTTGTGATTTGAATTGTTTTTAATCTTTCAAGTGTGGGGATCTGGGTGGGGGAGAGGAATGGTTTCTACATATCGAAGCTCAGGAGTGAAGTACCATTTAGTTTATATTTTAGTAACCCAACATGAGGTAATGACCTTTATTTTAGGTGTCGTGTGTCTGTTTTTTTGGGTGGGTGGGTGGGTGGTGGTGGTTGGACAAGGCGAATACGTGCGGTTAAGGTACCTGAGGTCGTGAAATCATCTACCTTTAAATATATACAAATAAATTAAAAGAAGACGCGTGAGACCCCCGTATGGTAAGTAGAAGTTAAAAGTAGTTCAATAATTGCTTAAGGCGGTTGTGATAGAGTTGAAGGTTAATAGTGTGTCAAAAAAAATTGGGTTATATGTCAGGAAGATGGTGTGATGACTATATTTGGGGAAATAAATAAGTGGAGTGTGTGTACTAATACAATGGGATAAAATGATTATTGAGAATTTAAACTTGATAAAAGTTGATGACAATGCCATTTGCCTCTCGAGTGCGAGATTGGGTTGTCGGACGAGTGAGCTGCTCACTTTTTCTTTGTTATACTTATCATTCAGTTGGATTTATACATTGTTTTAATTATGCTGTTTTACCCGTCGTAGGAAAGGGAGCAACGTAGGCTTTCAGGAAGTATGCTTACTCCAATAGGCTTGCGAGTAAGTTTCATTCTTTAAACGACCAATTCTCTTCATGCTTACTTGGTATACTTATTGTTATCTATTTTCATCAGGCTAAAGAGAGGAAAAAGGGAGAAGGCAATGAAGAGGATGAGCGAGATTCAGAGGCCACCCACTCTGAAGGGGGTGGGGACGAGCAAGGTGATGGAGATGGAGATGGAGATGGAGAGTCTGATGGGAGTTCTATGGACACAAGTTTTAACCTGGTGGAGATGGATTCTCCTGACGAGTATATGAAACAATTGTGGTCTGTACACCTTGTGAATAAGATTCGCGAGGAAGATAGGGCCATACTGGATCTATTATACGAACACCATCCGGAAACGTTCACCAGCAGGTCTGTTCGCAATATTGAAGGCATCACCATTACCAACTTGCGAACTCTTGCCAATCAAATTCGCGGATTCACTACTACCTCTCCGAGCAACATTACTTCAGCTAAGGCACGTCACTTCCTTGCTGCTATCAATGATCTGGAGGATTGTTACCACTTCAAATTAGATTGGTTGGATGCTGCTATTCGCAACCTTATTCATCCTTTGCTAAAGAGGTTAATAAAAGCCAAGTCCTTTGAGAATGCCAAAGCCGAGGAGCGTCTTCAGCGAGCAACTGCTCTAAGAGAACAAATAAAGTCCCTTGAACTTGAGCTGAGTAAAGTCTTATCTAGCGAGAAAGAAGGTGTATCTCGAGTGGCCAAGGCTGAAGAAGAGGTGACGCGGGAGATGGGCACCCTTTGGGAAGGTTTCTACGAGAGAGAGAATCTTCTTTTTCTTGTAACAGGTGGTTAGTTTGTACAGGCTTTTACTTTTCTCAATTCCTTTTCCTCTTTTTCAGGCTCCCAAGCAAGTGTTCTCATTTATTACCCCTCCATCCACAGATTCAACATCCAAGCCTCTTGACACAGAGGCGGCCAAGATTAGTTTCAATACCGATGAGAAATCTACACTACAAGCTTCACCTCTTCAGTTTGATCTTCCCACTGGTACATCTAGCTTGAAACTTGAACCCTCGATACCATCAAGTCAACCATATTCCACTTCTCAATCTCGAAATCTTCTCGACATAGAGGTGGCGAAGATTAGTTTCAATACCGATGAGAAATCTACGCTACAAGCTTCACCTCCTCAGCCTGATCTTCCCACTTGTACATCTAGCTTGAAACTTGAACCCTCGGTACCATCAAGTCAACAATCTTCCACTTCTCAGTCTGGAAATCGCCTCAGTTTCAGTGTTACACCCAACGCAGCATTAAACCCTAAGCCAGAACAACCATCTGTTGCGCCACCACCTGTTCAATTATCAGAACCAGCTTTATCAACTTCTGAGACCGACACTGCTGGAGAGAATGAAAGTTCAAATGTTGCGTCTACCCAAGAAGATGAAATGGAGGAAGAGGAGCCCGAAATTGGTGAGACGAACAAACTAGCAATAGGAAACCTCGGTGGCTTTGGAATTGGATCAACCCCTAATCCAACTGCGCCCAAACCAAATCCGTTTTGCGGGTCGTTTCTTAATACTCCAGCTAATCCACCACAAAGCTCTCCGTTTACAATGACAGTTCCTGCTGAGGAGCTATCTCAACCTCTATCGTTTAGTTTCCCATTCGCACAGCCTACATCCCAACCATCTCAGCCACAAACAACAAATTTTTGTAGTTTCGGTGGTGGTTTTGGGCAGCCAGTGCAGCGTGGAGCAGGGAAACAAGTGTTAGAGTCGGTTCTTGGTAGTTTTGGACAGTCGAGACAGATTGGCACTAGTTTACCTTCTGCAAGTGAATTTGGTGGTGATTTTGGTGTCACGCACCTCACCGGTGGTTTTTCGAGTGCTACTACTGGTGGTGATTTTGTTAATGTGGCTTCAGCTGCTGGAGGCTTTACCAGTGTAGTTTCTGGTGGTGGTGGCTTTGCTAGTGAAGCCACAGTTGGTGGTGGATTTGCATCGGCTGGTGGAGGTTTTGCAAGGGCTGCCACAGCTGGTGGTGGTTTTGCATCGACTGGTGGATTTGGTGGGGCGTCGATTGGAGGTTGTTTTGGAGGGGCTGCTTCTGGTATTTTATCATTCATTGTTGATTTTTATTGACTTTACAATAAGAGAAAATTATGTATTTAGACTTTACCCCCTGCCGTTGGCCACGCATTTAACATCGCTAAAAAGTATCCGTACGCGGGGAGGGGAGGGTGGTTATGTTTAGATACATATTAGGGTCATTTGGCCTTTTTGATCCCCGTATGCCATGTTGTATATCACTTTGAGTGCTAAAGTCTAGTTTATTATCACTTTGGGTATCATTTTCACTCTTTGCGACACATTTGTAGTTAGTAATAATTAAAAAAGAAAAAAACTGTCGTAAATGTTAAAAAGAGAGATTTGTAAAAAAAGTGAAAGTGGTCCTCGAAGTGAATGATACGTTAAAATTTGGCACCCAAAGTGATACTAGGGTAATTTGGCATTTGGTCCCAGTTTGCTATGTTGTATATCACTTTGGATGTCAAAGTTTAACATATTATCACTTTGGGCACCATTTGCAATCTCTGTGACACCTTTGTAAAAAAGAAAATAGCTTTGCAAAAAGTATAAAAAAGTGTAAAGAGTGGCGTAAACAGTATTAAAAAAATGAGGCACAAAAAGTGAAATTGATACCCTGAAGTGATAACACGTTGAACATTGACAGTAATTTATATTCGTTATAACTAACGGGGACCAAAGGTCAAATGACTGTGCTTTTCATAATGGACATTCTGTTTTTCTCTTTATTTCTTTTAAAAATACCACAATTTAAAAAAATTTACAGTTTTTTAATGTTTTTTTGTTTATCTTTTGAAGAGTTTATGTTTTTTCAATTTTTTAATAGGATGTGACGCATGTCAAATTATAATTGGTTGTATAATAGTGTTTGCAGGATTACTGTTAAAAAATTAACGGATGGTTAACGGCGGTCCAAATTTGTTGAAAATTGAAACGTCAGGGTTAAGATCGCAAAAATTGAAAGAAGTGGTCTAAAGTTCAAAATTGCGCCAAACGTGAGGGCCAAATTTGCAATTAACTCTATTATTTATATGTGTTCTAAATTTTTTTGAAGGTGGTGGATTTGGAGGTTTTAGCAACCAACAAGGAGGAAGTGGCGGCTTTACTGGTTTTGGTAACAGGAACTGGAAGGCCTCCTTCTGAACTCTTCACACAGATACGTAAGTAGTTGCTGACATGCCAGAAACAAAAACTTATGTAGATATTAATATAATTTAGCTGTTGTGAAATTTAAATTGATTGATAAACACCATATAAAATATGATCAGACTACTAATGATAAGGCAAGGTACTTTCATCTTCTTTATTAGTTCTAATGCAGTTTTAGAAATAATATGTTGTGCATTAGTTTAATTTTATTGAACTCTGAAAGGGGGATGTTTAGTTTATCCTTTTGTCTTTTATGGATCGAGTATCAAAGAAGAACACTGAGTAATCTCATTAACTTTATTTCCCCCCTTCCTGGTAGTGACACTTAATTGTTGCAAAGCTCTATTGGATATATATATATATATATATATATATATATATTTGGAGATATTAGCATAATTAGACTTATCCTTCTAGAAGTTTGAAATTAGACTTAGCCCCCTTGTGTGCAACATATAATCCAAAAGACACAAGTGAGTTGATGCACAAGTAGATGTAAATCTGTTTTTTGAACTTCTAGGTGGGGTTAGTCCGATTATGCGATTATATCAGGAGGCAAGGTGGAAAAACATAAGTTTCGTTGATGGGGTTCGAATAAATACAAATGGTTGTGACTATGTGGTCCATTTCTCACCCTAAAAAAAAACTAATAGTGTCACACACATTAATAGAACCGGTTTTGTTTAGGATCCAATCCAAACTGAATCCATTTAACCAGATCCCAAATCCATTTTAAACATGATATAATCCGTTTATCCATTTATAAAATGGGCCAGATATGAATTGATGTCGATTCGGTCCAGTAATATTCCAATCCGATTAATTATTATGTGTAAACATAATATATATTGACATATGGTTGGTCTTCATTATTACCATAAATTAATTATTAATTAATATATAAATTTATTGTATATATATATATATATATATATATATATATATAGAGAGAGAGAGAGAGAGAGAGAGAGAGAGAGAGAGAGAGGACAATTTGTCCATCTTTATGTATATGTTATGTCATACGCCGTTACAAGATTGATGGTTGAAAAGATCACATCGTCATCAACGAAATCCGAAATCCGAAGATCAAAAGAAGAAGGAATCTGGAAACAGTCAGCCGGACCGGTCCGCCCCAAAATAAAAAGAACCGATCCGACTGCGGACCGATCCGCCCAGGATCGGACCGGACCGCCTTGCAAAATGAGTCCAGAGAGCACCGAACCGATTGCGAACCGAATCGGCTTCAAATTAAAAGAACCGATCCGCCATCGGACCGATCCGCCTGATGCTCGGACCGATCCGCCCTGGATAAACTCTGCCAGATCGTGTAGCAGATTTTTTAGGGTTTTGACTCCTTATTTAAACCACGATTAGTAGTTGGTTTTGAGAAGACTTACCCACGTTTTTCAGAGCATATTAACTCTAAGTCTTCACCTTTTTGAGTCCCAAGACTCTTTTTGATTCACACCAAAAATCCCAATTACGTTTGTGAATCTTTTGGAACCCTAGAACACAAGCTTTGCTATTGTTCAATCTTTGTGGGGAGATCTTTGCAACCGAGGGCTGCGTGTCATTGCTGAGGGAGTCTCTACAAAGTTTTATGGCTGCGTGTCATTGATGAGTGCTGCGGTTCTTCCTTTGTTAATTGGACTGAGGTTCATGTGGGTTCGCTGCGTGTGAATTCATTGCTGCCCTCCTGGAAAGGGATATTTCCAGCCGCTGACTACAGAATCCGATACCTGAGGGTAATTCTTAGTCAAACTGTATTTCATTGTAATCCGATTGTAAGCCGTTTTCTTACAAATTATAGTGAAATAAAAGGTTTTGCCCCTTTGGGGTTTTTTTCCTGAAATTGTTTGTTTTTATCCTGCATGCTATATTTTATTTGATAAATCATCTAGATGCATGTCTTAGGGTTTAACTAAAATTTGGGTTTCATTAAAATTGTTTTTTTTAGAAGTCGCAATATTTCCGCTGTAGCTGCACTCTCAAATTGGTATCAGAGCGGGTTACGCTAATTTATCGCGTGATCCTGATTTTTTCAAGGATTTATTTTCTTTGTGATACAATTTGTCTACTCACGTTTTCAAATTGGTATCAAATGGCTTTTGATGGTTTTGATGATCTTCGATGTCAAATTTTTGAAAAATTTAATTGGAAAATTCACACGAACTCCTGTTTTAAATCTTCTGTTGAAAACGAATATGAGAGGTGTCCTTGTTGTGAGGGTGTTGGTCACACGTTACATGAGTGTACCACAAATTTAAAGAAGAAATTGAATAAACCAATTTCTCATGTTTCTACCCTTAGTGATTGTGATTCGGAAGAAGAAGTTTTTTATGCTTCTAGGCGAGAGTTTCCCATCCATGTGATTAGTGATGATAGTGAAGGTGATGGGAGTGTGGATGAAAGTGAGGAGGAAAGTGTAGATGAGCATGACTTGCAAACTGCTTTCAATGAACTTTATGCTGAAACTTTGAAAACAAAGAAAGAAAATTTGAAACTGAAAGCTCAGTTGAAAGAGTGTGCCATAAAAAATAATGATTTTTTAGTTGAAGAACTTAGGGCTCATGGGAAAATTTTGAAAGAGAAGCTTGAGTATGTCGAGGGTGAGAGAGATAGTCTTAGAGGGTTGATGGAGACTATGAAAAAGGAGCTTTTAGAGTTTGAGGATTCTAAACGAGTACTTGAATCTAGGATAGGTGAACTTGAGATGAAATTGAAAGATTCAAGCAAAGTGAAATTTGATTTGGAGTCTAGGTCTGAAAAACTTGATAAGATCTTAGGCACAGTCGAGATCAAAACTGATAGGGGTGGGATTGGTCTTGAAAAATATGTTGCACCCATTCCCACACGTGTGAGAGAGCCTCCTAGGTTTGTTAAGAAAGAGGCACCTAAAGTTGTTAGGAAAGCACCCCTTAAGAACATTGTGAGAGAACCTTCTAGGATCATTAGGAGAGACCCACCTAGGCAAATTCGGAAAGAGCAACCGATAAATTTGAGGAGAGGGGCACCTTTAGGTAACACACACCGCCCGATGTACACTTGCACACATTGCGGTAGGCAAGGTCATCTTAGGCGATTTTGTTACAAGCTTTTAAATGGACCTAGGAAAGTTAATGAAAGAATAAATTCGATTCCCAAAACCCCCACACTTTGTTACACATCAATTTGGGTTAGAAAATCGGATTTAAAGGCTTATGGTTTATTTGTCCACGATTTCCGTTTGCTTGCACGTGATTCACCCCATGTGAAATCTTTTGGTTGATTGTGTTTGCATGTTTGTCATACACTAGTTGTGGTTTCATGATATATTTTTACTAGTGTGATGACTTGTACTTTTTGTATAAATTCTTGTTTTTGAATTTTTTTCGAAAAATACAAAAAGATTTTATTTTGATAAAATTTTGAGAAAATCCAAAAAGATTTTTGTATTGCACCGTTTATGGATGAACACTTTGGATGACCAAGTCACAACATCATTCCATTTTTTTCATGTGACTATTTGATAGTGTTTTGAGATAATAGGTCAATTCATCCTTGTGCTTTACAAAGTTTGGAGTCTTTGAGTTGCTATAGTGTTACTTTCTACATGTTTGACTCACTTTGTCCTTTATTGCACACATGCACGGATTTGTTTGATTATTGTGCTTGTCTTATCACATGTTGGTTGGGTGTTTTCACTTCAATCCTGTCCTTAAAACGAACCAAGCGCGATAATTTTTTATAAGGAAATTGTGCATATAAAAAACCGTTTTGTGAGATTGTGTGCTTTGTTTAAAAACGGGGAGGGGCTGCGAAAGGTACATATCTATCCTTTGCGCAAAAGTCACCGTTAAAAAGGACCTAAAAAATTGAGGAATTTTATTATCCGAGGTCCAAAGAGGTTAAAAGAGCCCGAAAAAATTGAAAGGCAATAAAAAGATATTCATGCCAAAATATGGGCCATTTAGGTTTTTGCACCAATTCTCCAATGTTTGAGAATTTAGATTACCTCTAATAGAATATATATTTGAGGGAGTTTGGTTGGAGAATTTAAAACGGGTTTGCACGTCCTTGATATTTGAAAATGCGCTACATAGTTTTGGACGTTATTGGTGTGGAAATCACTTTGACTTTGATTTGTTGATTTGCATAAGACGATGTCATCTAAATTCAACAAATTTTTTTACACCTAAGGATCCTTTTGATGTTCATTCGTTAGGGGTACACATATGCATCGTGCACATATGATTGATTGAGTTGATTTACCTATCGAATGTGTTCACACCCATTCATTCCATTTCCATGACTTGGTTGTTTGAGTCTAAATCCATGGTGTGATTTTTGTATCATTTTTGTTCATATTGGTATCCTATCTTTGTATGAAAAATTTTGAAATATTCAAAAAAAGTTTCTGTTTTTTTTGTGTACCGTGGCACCCCGATTGTGCTTATTTGATTCATTCTTCTCATTTGTCTATTTGGGGACATCATAAAAAGGGGGAGAAAGAATTATCATATTATGGAGGAGTTTGAATTATGGGGGAGTTTTTGAGACGTTTTTATCATATATTGATATCCATGTTATCTCATTTCAAACTCGATATGTCACTTGGTATTTGCTTTATCTCATGTGTGTAGGTACATCCTTGATAATCCCATAATACACACCCTCATGAGAAAAGCGTGAAGATTCCTGAAGAATTGAAGAGCAAACGATGCAGCCTTAGTCATATGTACCTCTTTCAGTTTTGGGTTCATGGAAGGGTAGATTTGTATAGGCATTGTTCATACTTGATAATTCGGATTTTTTTATGTTTGTTCCGGCATAGACATAGGGGGAGATTTGTAAGGACAATTTGTCCATCTTTATGTATATGTTATGTCATACGCCGTTACAAGATTGATGGTTGAAAAGATCACATCGTCATCAACGAAATCCGAAATCCGAAGATCAAAAGAAGAAGGAATCTGGAAACAGTCAGGCGGACCGGTCCGCCCCAAAATAAAAAGAACCGATCCGACCAGGACCGGACCGGACCGCCTTGCAAAATGAGTCCAGAGAGCACCGAACCGATTGCGAACCGAATCGGCTTCAAATTAAAAGAACCGATCCGCCATCAGACCGATCCGCCCTGGATAAACTCTGTCAGATCGTGTAGCAGATTTTTTAGGGTTTTGACTCCTTATTTAAACCACGATCAGTAGTTGGTTTCGAGAAGACTTACCCACGTTTTTTAGAGCATATCAACTCTAAGTCTTCACCTTTTTGAGTCCCAAGACTCTTTTTGATTCACACCAAAAATCCCAATTACGTTTGTGAATCTTTTGGAACCCTAGAACACAAGCTTTGCTATTGTTCAATCTTTGTGGGGAGATCTTTGCAACCGAGGGCTGCGTGTCATTGCTGAGGGAGTCTCTACAAAGTTTTATGGCTGCGTGTCATTGAGGAGTGCTGCGGTTCTTCCTTTGTTAATTGGACTGAGGTTCATGTGGGTTCGCTGCGTGTGAATTCATTGCTGCCCTCCTGGAAAGGGATATTTCCAGCCGCTGACTACAGAATCCGATACCTGAGGGTAATTCTTAGTCAAACTGTATTTCATTGTGATCCGATTGTAAGCCGTTTTCTTACAAATTATAGTGAAATAAAAGGTTTTGCCCCTTTGGGGGTTTTTTCCTGAAATTGTTTATTTTTATCCTGCATGCTATATTTTATTTGATAAATCATCTAGATGCATGTCTTAGGGTTTAACTAAAATTTGGGTTTAATTAAAATTGTTTTTTTTAGAAGTCGCAATATTTCCGCTGTAGCTGCACTCTCAGAGAGAGAGTCTTAAGTGCGGACACGGTGCAGACGATTTTAAAAAAAAAAATTCCAGACAATTTTTTGAAGTGATTTTTTTGTGGGCTATTAACATTTTTTTGGGAGGTCATTGAAATGCTAATAACTCATAAAAAAATCACTTCAAAAAAATGTCGGGAAGTATTTTTTAAAAAATCGTCCGCACCGTGTTCGCACCGGACACATTCACTCATGAGCCGGACTCCATATATATATAGCTACAAGATCGAAATTTTTGGATCATTAACCACGTCAGATTTGTTATAATAGATCTATGATTTGTCATCGGACCCCTTTTCAATATTTCTCACACTTAATAGTTGTTCATTAGTGTAGTCCATTTTGCAAGTCTGAAGATTTTGTGATCCATGGGCTGTCATTTAAGGTATCAAGCACTTGCATGATTGCATCTTAGAAATATAGTGAGAATTGATAAAAACGAAGTTTTCTTGTCATGAATCAGGCCACTTGACAATAATGTAGAGTTTGTGCTCTACTTGACAACTTCTTAAGTTACGAGTTATGAACATCTTTGTTAAATTACGATTGTCTAGACAAGTTAGACGCAGTTTGATTGCGCAAATTGTTTGATTATGTAAATTGTTTCATTGTGAATTAGTGAATTATAAATGAGTGAATTTGAAATGAGTTAAATCCAATTTTACACGATGTTTGGTAATTTGAAATTGATGTTAAGGTTCTATGAAAAAAAATATAAAAACAAATCAAGAGAGAGAGAGGGGAAGGGAAAGAGAGAGGGAGAGGGGGAGGGGAAGAGGGGACATGCACTTAATGTGACTCCTATTTCAAATAGATTCATTTCATATTTTTTGTGAAATGATCTAATTTCAAATTTTGCACATGAGCTAAAATGGAACAATTAATGAATCATTTCATTAATGAAATCAAACACAATTAATGAGTCAATTTGTAAATGGGGCAATTTATTAATGATCCAATTTACAATTTTGGGATAACCAAACAGGGCCTTAAGGAATGCAAGTATTACAAAAAAGATGTTGAAGAGATAATCAAGAAAGTGCTTGAAAAGCTTAGGAATATCTATTACGTGAGAAAATTATTATGACAAACAAAATCAAAGAAAGAACTATGAAGAATCTTCAAAAAGTTTCATGTAAAATGGAGAATCTTCAAAAGTTTCAAATTATTGTTCTTAGTAAAAAAGGGTGTTCTTGTTTATAACCACGTATCCTGATTACAACCCCTACATTTTTAAAAACTGCTCCCTTATTAAAAAGATCTAAAAAGACTTACATACCCATTTTAGAAACCCTGGTAGAATTTGTGGAGATTTGTTTGGAGAGGCGGCACTGAGTACAGTATCATATACATTTTTTCCCAAATTAATATCAAAACACAAATTTCTATCTTTCTCCAATCCAGTCAATATACCGTAAATGCTCTTACACTGTGATGTTGAAGACAACTAAAATGTTGAAAACTGCTAAAATCTTATAGTGTGGAGGAAGCTTCTAGTATCACATCACCATCCCTTCTACCATTCCCACCTATATTAATACCCCACCGATAAATGTAATGACAAATTTTCAATTGAGTCAATTTGTATGTGTTGGCTTAATTCCAGACAAAACTCTTTGAGTCATAGGATATAAGTTATTTGTGACCTTTTAAGCCTATGACATTATTGTTGAAGACGTTGCGGCCAAATTTAAGGAGGTCACATCATACGTCGTGTTTCGTCCCTTGGAAATTTATTATTGGGTGTTAGAATTTTTGTTAATTTTTTTTGAATTCATACTAACTAAAGATTTTATTATCCGACACACTTCCATAGAAAATTCATAACTAATTAAAAAAATCAGAAAAATACAAAATCGGCGGTCACGCGTTCGTATCGAAAATATCTAGCTGCACAAGGGTCGTTAGAACGAATTTCCCACCTCGTTAGATTCTAAGGTCATTCGAACGAAGTCATTTTTGGATTTGCAGACATCTCGTTCGAAATGTCGTTCAGTATTCGGATTTTTTTTGGGGATATCTATTCGAATAGAAATTCAGAAGGACATATTCAGATAACACTTCTTAATATTTGGAAAATAGATATGAATATGGATATTAAGGTATCTGCCATGGATAATTTGTATCCAAACCCGTATTCATGAATATTCTATCCATAATATTATCTAGTATAAGATATGTATTTACTAGCGGATGCCTGTGCCGATGGCACGGTGATAAATTTTCCCCCGTGATAAAATCCAGCCATAATTAAAAAAAAACTAAAAAAACCTAAAAAATAAATTTCAAAATAATATATTTAATAAATCAAAAAAATATATATTTAATAAAAAAATTAAAAAAAAAATATTTAGCATAACATTGTAACACCCCGTAAATTGAAAGACATTTAATTAAATAATATTTTGGTAGGAAAAGAATTTATTTTATTTCAAGAATTAAATTCATGATTTGAGAAATTTTCAAATTGAGGAATTTAATAATTTGGCGAATTGAGGATTACTTATTTTGGATTATTTTATGTCGTATTTTCATGTCTTAAATTTGAAAGATGTTATAAATTAATCCGTATGTCGACTTTGAGAGCACGGTTGAGTCCAATAGGGTTGAAATAGTTCAAAATGAGTGGCCATAGGTATATATTGGGTTTCGGGACCTTGCCAGACATGATTGAGCTCCAAATAAGAGTTTGGGTCCTTTTTAGGAGGCTATAGGCCCAAAAACGAGATTTGAGTTTTTAACCCTAATTGTGAAAGGGTAAGGCAACTTAAAGTCATTTTAGAAGACTAAAATTGGGGAGAGCTTAAGAGGAGAACCATTAGAAGAGAATTTGGAGATTTTGAAAGATTGCTTCAAGAATAAGAGGAGATCCTTGATTCCAATCCATCATCTTCATCAAAGGACTTGGTTCTACAAATCTAAGGCAAGTGGTTTAACTTGCATTTGTCCTATTTAGATCAAAGAAGGTGTGAATTAATTAATATGTTAGGGCTTGTTCTACATCTTAATTTGGGGATTTCATATTTGAGATTTATAAATCTATAGAGATGATAAAATCATGTGGTTTTGATGCCCCAATTTCTGTAGATGATGTAGTTAAATTGAGATAATCAAATGGGTGAATTCAAAACAAGTCTTAGAGGGCTTTGTGGGTAAAATATGGGAAGAAAGTGTGGTTTTAAAGCTTTAATGGTGATTCTGTCCGCACGGCTTTGCAGAAAATCGCATTTTTTAAATTTTGTTCTTTGATGCGTTTTCTCCAAAAACAGCTCCAAAATGCCCTAAAACGGCATTTTAAAAATCTGGGCACATTAGTGGGGAAAATTTTAATTTAGGGTTTGAATTTGTGAAAAATTACCCTTGGATTAAGTAGAGGATAAATCCAATTTGAGAATTAAGGTTCATGATTGAGTGAGTTGAAACCTTGTTAATTAAGTGGGTAGGGTTAATTGAATGAAATGGAACGATGGGTTGAAAATATTGAATTTCGGGCCGAGAGAGTGAGTCTGGGTATAATTGGGAGGGTGACACCAAAATAATGAAAATTAATTAGTGTATAATTAATTAAAATGAAGTCGGATCGTAGACTTGCATGTTTTAGGCTTGTGTATGGACATAGTACATCGGTAGCATATATATATATATATATATATATATATATGGTGATATGTAGTATATATATGATTTATAAATATTTGTATGAATAATATATATAGTAAAGCATAAGGCTTGTGTGCGGACCTAGTACACCGGTAGCCTGGATTCAACATATATATATGGTGATGTGAAGTATATATATGATTTATAAATATTTGTGTGAATAATATTTATAGTAAACCATACCAATATTAATGATATCTTAAGAGGTTGCGCGATGTGGGTGAGTCTCCTGGCTAGCGAATCCCCACGCCATAGCGTCTGTTTATAGGGGTGGGTCGTTATGGTATGGAACGGGTACTTTCGGGGAGAACTATAGCTCCCTCCTACCGGATGGGTGATAGCATTTATATCCGACATACGCGTGAATATTGAGATATGATACGTATATATAGTGCAGAATTATATACGGATATATTTTTTTTTATCATAAAAAATGCTACCTCAATTTTCAGTGAAATCATACAGATTTGGACAGAACCTACACCTTGAGCAAGAGAATTCCTGCCAATGTCAATCTAATGAGCTAAATAATATGGATGGCTTCAAAAGTAGCATGTATATTCGTTTATACATCTCCCAAAACTAACCTACATTCTGGTTATACTTGATTCCTTTTTCGCCGTAGGAAAGATAATGGCTTCAGTCAGGCCAGGAAGCAAAACCCTAAACTGAAGACAAAGGGTTATATCCCAACACAAACCTTATATACACATAATATTATTTAATGGTTAAACTGATAACGGTTTCCATAGAGCTGAAAGAACATTTCCTTTCAAAATCATTTCTTCTTTCCCGATTTCACAAAATCATCCATCAATGACTGCTTCTGCTTCTTCAGAGTAGGAGGTGGGCTCTTAGCAGCCTGTCTAGCCAATGCACGCTTCGATGGTGTTGTGGTCTTTGCAGCAAGCTTCTTCTCTTTACGGGCCTGTCTCTCGCTCTCATCAAATTCTTGGTTCTCTCTCTCCACCAAACGAATGAGGGCATCACATCTTCTTGAAAGTTCCTGAGTAGTTCGAGACATCACAAACCAATCAAAGTGGAATAAAGGAGAAGTGCGAAATGCTGCCTTCAACTCATCCCAGTTTCCATATCTAAGTTAGTGAACCATGCATATCATGAAACGGTCGCATTCTTCGTTGTACAACTTTCCTTTGTTCTGACCATACTGAATCTTCAATTCCAGCCAAGGATTCTTGTAACGGTCCAATTTCTTCCCAATTGCTTTCATGATCTCATCTTTGTGGGAAATTTTAGCCTCCCCTCTTTCAATGTTTTTTATTATCCGATCATAATCATTTAACTCTTTGTATCTCTCTTTGAAATTTTTTTCATATCTTTCAACTTCCTCAACTGTTTTCCCTTCCATTTCCGAAGCAATACTTCTCACATTATTCCGACCACACTTCTCACAAGCCCTGATAAAAGTATTGAAGTCTCTCCTACTCCATGTTGAAAATCCCTCTTCCAACAATCGTTCTTTTTCCTCCTACTCTTCAGCAGTCAAAGGGTCTTCCGAATCTTCAGGTTCGTCAACTTCTATTCTGTCTTTTAGCTGATTCTTCTTATGTTCTTGCATGAGATAGCCTACTTCTTTTTCATACAGCTCACTCAGCCTTTGTTCGTTGAAGAACTGGAAGTCATGCAACTGTGGCATACGAGGGATCCAAGGCTCTTTTGGTCTTGCCGGCCCACTTTGGCGCATTGTTTGCTTAAAGTATTCCGATTCTAAGTAATTGCGCTTTCGATCTCTTTTTGGTGGTTCAATCCAATTTTTGCTTGCAATCTTCTTGAAATCCATTTTGTTCTCATCCTTGTCGTCGTCAAAATCATACAAATCAGCAGTGTCATCCATTTTAAATTTGATGGCATCTTCAGTAAATTTCTTCATCTTGGCATCAAGATCAGCTATTGCCTCTTCTCCTTTAGCAATGATTCTATCTATATCCTCATCTGTAATAGTTCTATCCTTTGAACTGAACACCATTTCAGCACCAAACCTGACCATTTGCAGTAGCTCGTCTTTATTAACCGTTTTTTTCTCTGCAAGTCGTCCTTGTTGAATAACCAAAGCATCAAGTGAAAGCTTCTTATAAGATCTCTCAATCACTTTATCCTCAATTGTATACTCGGTACAAAAACGGAACACTTGAACTTCTTTCTTTTGCCCAATCCTATGAGCACGATCTTGAGCCTCCAAATCAACTTGTGGATTCCAGTCACTGTCATAAAGAATGACAACATCTGCAGTAGCAAGATTGATTCCAAGTCCTCCAGCTCTAGTTGATAATAAGAAGACAAATTTCTCACTTCCCGGCTTATTAAAGGCATCAATTGAAGCATCGCGGTCATCACCACCTATATTCCCGTCAGTTTGGCAATAGAGATATCCACGAAACATCAGGTAGTCCTAAAGAATGTCCAGCAACCTTGTCATCTGAGAAAATATTAGGACCCTTGAATCATGCTGTTTCAGTTTTGGGAGCAACTTATCCAAAAGAACCATTTTGCCAGCATTTGTAAGAAGATGATCCCCTGTCATGTAAGGAGGGCCAGGTTCAGCACCTTGAAAAATATAGGGATGATTACAACATTTATGAAGATGCATCGCTATATTCAAAAGATGCTTGCGCTCTCCATGACACGACTCAGAATGTGTCTCTAAAGTGTGTACTCTCTAGGCTCAAGTGCAAGCCTGTCGCTCAAGTAATAATCCGACAAGTCGGGTATCGATCCTCAGGGAAAAAGGACAACGAAGTTGTGACGAAGGGATAAGACGGAGGAATCCTAACAATGACTCTAAAAAGGAAGGAAAAGATTTGGTTTTGGTTTTTGGGATTGATTAAACTAAATGCAATTATGAAATTATGATGAAATATGCAACTAACTAAATTATCTAAATGAGGAATGAAGAATTAAATTGAAATTGTTAAACTTAAATGATGAGAAAACAGGATGGGCATACAATCCCCCAACCCTAGTGTAGTGCAGTGACAACGTCAATCATAAATTTATCCGATTAATCCAACCCGGAATTTAGGACTCCCAAGCATTATGTATACGAGGTTCAAGCCCGCATCATACCTAATCTGAGGATGAGTAAATTGGTATCGCAGTAATTGCATTCAAATTGTACTCTAAATCATCACGAGTACCCAGAGGCAAACGAGATATAAAGATCCACAATTATTATGTAATTATGCGATACGATCAAAATCAATCATTAAATTCATCGGATTCACGTTGTACACATACACTAACACATCAGGTTGGGTTCATGCATCCCAACCTTTAAAACCTAGCCGGACATGTTAAATGGACTAATGCATGAAATAGTAACGTTGCATGTGGAAGAATTCATGATGAAACTAGCTAGAAGCATGTAAATACATATTATGAATGCGAAAACAAGTTGAATCGACTACGAAAACTAAGCATGAAAGAACAACGACAAAAATCTTGAATCTTGAATTAAAACTTGAAAAACAAACCCGAAACAATGAAATCTTGAAGCAATATAATCCCTTGATGTTCCTAGATGTCCCTCCTTATTTTTTTCTATCAAAAACTCTCTGAAACTATCCTTAATAGCTGCTCCTAAGTTGCTGCCTACGTTCCCCACAATTTTTGAGAAGTTAAAACCTAATAGGAGTCTTGGGAACCAATCAGCATAAAGGACAAACTTCGTGCATCAGGTACCCCGAACCGGTTCGGGTGTACCTGCGAACCGGTTCGCCCCCCCAAACCGGTTCGGCCTGGGGTTCGCGAATGTATGCTGGCCTGGAGTTCAACACTTAGGATTTTTTTTGGCTTTTCTCTACTTTTCTTGGATTTTTCTTCAACTTCAACTGAGCATAAATTTTCAACCGTAGCTCGGATTTGGGTGTCGTTTCTCCAGTGTTCTCGTTGTTACGAGCTCTTCAACTTTCCAGTTGACGTCTCTTTTCGGATCGGGCTGCAAAATTACCGAATTGCCCTTAAGCTTGCCTTCTTAGCTTTTCTTGCACTGTCTTGCTTCCTCTTTCACACTGCTAGCACAATTAACCTGTAAAACCAATAAGGGAAGCACGAAACACGAAATACTCGCCAACGAAGGTTAGTAGCATAAATGTGAATCAAATCCATATATGTTACATCACTCGGGTTCACAAAAGTACTGAAATTAGGGGGATAAATGTACAATATTTATGCCCAATCAGACCCCCCTAACTTAGAACTTTGCGCGTCCTGAGCAAAGTAAAAGAATGAGAGTATGAGTTAAGGATCCATCAAAGACTTTATTAGGATAGAGCACCTCTTTCGCGGGCAAGCGATTGCATTTAGCGCATGCAACAAGCCTTTAAACCTCTAAGTTACCCTAGTAGGACGAGTTGTGTCTCGTGAGGGTTTGCAGTGAATATACCCACAAAATTCGACTCAAAGGAAATTCAAAATATGCAAAAATTGTGCAATTCAAACTTTTCCAGAAAATAGTCATCATCAAATCATATTTACGAGTCTCAAACCGTAGTGTGTGTGTGCGAAGACGAAAATATAGCCTCCAATTTCCATCGATTGATCATTACGCTACTTATCCGAAAGTTCATTTTGATTTCAAATTCTCACGGAATGCTCTCTCAAACAAATCACTCGGATTGTGGCTATTCTCTCGGTATGCGTGATATAAAGAGTAAATGTAATGGAAGCAAATTCACGCATACAATTAGAAAGACGGAAATTTTATGGTGAAAGGATCTCATCAACGGATTACGATTTTAAAAACGGGAACATTGCCTCTATTTCGCGCATTTAGCCTCTTATATTATCTTTTGGTGTCTTAATTCTCTATGTGGTAATCAATTTTCGCAATTTGGACTCGGTTAGGACTTTTTCGGGTTGAAGGTTGCATTGGGTAAAATGAAGGAGGTATGGAAGGTTGGAATTGGAAAAGTCATTCGTGATGTCCATTTGTGCATTTTCCGGGCTATTGCTCATTTTTTCTTCTTTTTCTATTTTTTTTTGTTGTTTTTCTCATTTCTTTTCTTTTCTTGCTATTTTTGTTGAGCATTCCTCTATTTTTTCTTGCCCCTTTTTGTTGCACTTTTCGGGCTTAAATTCTGAATTTTTTTTCATTTTTCGCAATTTCGGTTATTTTGGGTTTTTCGGGTTGTCAAACGAAAGGGAAAATTATTCGGCTCAATTTGGGTTACAAAGGGTGATTTTTCGCTACTTTTTCTGGCCAAAATTTTGGGTGACAAACGAGGGCCTACTTCATTGTCCAAAATGCCAATTGCGTTACCATATGCGTTTCGAGGTGAATTTAAGTTTAGAGACTAATTTGGCACGTTTTTTCAAGGCAATATTGCACACATTTTTCAAAACCGATCAAAATGAAAGGATTGAGATCCTTGACAACTTATTAAGCGCTAAAAAGAACCTTGAGTTAACAATTAACTCAGAATGGTTTAAAAAGCTCGCAAAACGGGATAGGCTCGAATCTCACCGGGTTTGTTAATCTCCACATTTATTCGTTAAGTCGTCAATTTTCGCACAATTTCCATCTTTGGTCAATTTCGGCTTTGTGTATGTTGGATATTTACAATTTGAGACTCCAACTCGACTTTTAATGATATTTTTGAAAAATTTGAATTCCAATTTTTATTTATTTAGAACAAAAATATTTTTGGCTTTTTCAAAAAAAAATTTTGAATTTTTTTTTTTTCTGAAATTTTTGGGCATTTTTGAAAATTTGTGAAGTTTTAGAAATACGCACTTGTGACTCCCCCCTAACATAGACTTTTTCATTGTCCTCAAGCAAAAAGGACGAAATCTAACTTAAAGCGAATAATAAGTGCGGAAAAATAAAACAAACAAATATTAAAATGCAACAAGACACTGTATGATACTCATGCTTGACTCAAAACTACAACAACAATCACCCCATACGCGTCGGGGGTGCGACGACCTCTCATCTCTCCACAAACTCACCCGACCCCACTCACGGGGTTTGATGTTCTCCTTGTCTCTCCCGTCCTAGGATTATAGGCTAACAAGCGGAACAAGTTGGGACCTCGCCCATAGATAAAGGATAGACCGGGAGACTCATCGTGACTAACTGGAAAGGGATCCTCGTGATGCTGGCTCAAAGTGTGATATGCGTGCACTGACTCGGAGGGAACATCTAGGTTTCGTTCAATTTTTAAGATGCATGGGTCGGGTTCTAAGTCAGATGAACCACAACTTTTCTCCTCACTTACCTTCGGGGCCTCTAGTGTTGTGGGTGGATTGTCACAACGAAGGAATTCATCAATTTTTGATTTCAATTCACTTTCATCTAAGTGACTACATGAGTCCAATAGGGATTGGCCTTCAATAGTAATAGTTTCATCCACCTGCCCGAATTCTCTTTCAAAATCTTCCATGCTCATGTCTCCTAGTTCTCTCTCTTGAGTAGTGCATACGTCCTCTCTTACTTGCTCGATCTCCAACTCCACCAGTTTTCTCTCTTCTAACCCCTCTCTCTCTCTTTCAATTGCGGTCACTACACACCTCCCCCCCACTTTTCTCTCATCCTCACAACTACCACTATTACTTGATGAAATAGGGCACACCCCTAACGGCTCTCTCTTGTGGGAGTCCTCATTCTCATGGCTCGGCACTAAGCAGGACCCTAGGGCATCTCCACAATCATTTTCCTCAAAGTACTCCCCTACGATCTCGTCTATGAAGCTCACCGCGTGAAGGTCATCCTCTTCCCCCATATGTTGGGCCACATGGAAGATGTTGGTCTCTAAGGTCATGTTCCCAAAGGTGAGTTTCATTCACCCATTCCGAGTATTGATGATTGCGTTAGCCGTAGCTAAGAAAGGGCGCCCAAGGATGATGGGAACATGGTTGCTCAAGTTAAAGGAGGGCTCCGTGTCCCAAATAACAAAGTCTACCGGGAAGTAGAAAGTGTCAATTTGGACGATCACGTCCTCGACTATGCCTCTTGGGATCTTCACGGTTCGATCCGCTAATTGGAGAGTGACCTTTGTGGGGTTGAGGTCTCCCAAGTCAAGTTGCCTATAAATGGAGTAAGGGAGTATGTTTACACTTGCTCCCAAGTCAAGTAAGGCTTTTTCAATTTTATTTTCTCCAATGATGCAGGAAATGGTGGGTGCACCGGGATCTTTGAATTTAGGTGGGAGATCATTGAGTAGAATGGAGCTCACATTCTGTGCTAGAAAGACATTTTTCTTTACCTTCATCTTTCTCTTTACCGTCAACAAGTCTTTAATGACTTTGCCATAGGCTGGAATTTGCTTGATGGCATCAAGAAAGGGTAAATTCAGCTTTACTTGCTTAAGTACTTCTAGAACTTCATCACGTGGATTCCCTTTTTGAGCGGGAATTAGCCTTTGAGGAAACGGTGCCGCGGAGGGTGGTTTCACTACTACCTCGGCCTCAATAGCATCTTCTTTGTCGCTCTCATTTAAGGAGACATCTTCGGCCTCTTTCGTGCCGGGCGAAATCTCCTTGTCTTTAAGTACGTCTCGTGGGGGAGGTGACAAGTCAACTACCCTCCCACTACGTAGAGTGGTAATTGCGCTACATTGCTCAGGATGGTCATGGGGTGTCGAGCTAACACTAGTTTGACCTTGGAGAGGTCTTTGGGCCTGGGCAGGAAACTTGCCCTTCTCTTGGACACTCAATGAGGATTGTATCTTTGATAGATTCGCATTTATGTCGCCGATCAGACGATCAAATTTGGCATTGGTTGCGGTCTGGCTTGCGATGAATTCATTCATGGTATCCTCGAGAGTTCTCCGCTGTGGCGGGATATAATTTCCGTGAGGTGGTGGAGCTTGTTGAAATTGTTGTGGTGGAGGAGGGGTAACATGCGAAGGAGGGTTCATTGCGGCATGTTGTTGCCCATAGCTAAAACCGGGATGATTTTTCCATGAAGGGTTGTATGAATTCCCGTGTGGGGCACCTAAATTACCCTTAAAACCTCCTATACCACTAACTTGATCCTGCAACATTACCTTGTAGGCGGGTATCGTCGGGCATTCTTCAGTTGAATGTCCCGCCTCACAAATCGCACACACCTTCACGATAGGATTTTGGATAGATCCAACTACCTCACATAAGTCTCGCAATCCTTTCTCAATGGTGTCCAACCGACTGTCCGTCATAGAATTCTTATCTACATGGAATAGACCTGACGTCGACGGAGCGGTGGTAGATTGTCGATTTCGATTTTGAGCGTTCGGATCGGAGGTATCCCAGGATTGGGTAGTCTCGGCCACATACCTCATGTGAAGATCAGCATCATGGGCATTTAAATCGACAAATGGACCACTTCCCATGGTTTCAACAAGCTGTTTAGAATTAAGATTCAACCCATTATAGATAAAGGAGATGATTTGCGATGGATCAAATCCATAATGGGGGCATGAAGCCACTAACTCGTTGAAACGTCCATAACATCGATGGAATGGCTCATTTTCTTGTTGCCTGAATGCTTGGATTTGAGCCTTTATAGAGATTGTTCGATGTGTTGGGAAGAATTTCTTAAGAAATTTAGACTGTAGCTCATTCTAGGATGGAATCGAGCTTGGAGGTAAAGACCATAGCCAAGCTTTAGCTTTATCTTTAAGCGAGAAGGGGAAGAGTTTGAGGTGGATTACCTCTTGTGTGCAGGTTTGATCGTTGAGAGTATCACACACGTCCTCAAATTCCCTTATATGGAGATATGGCTTTTCAGAATCCATACCGTGGTAATGTGGTAGCATCTGGATCATCCCATTTTTGAAACGGAACTGCCCGGCATTATACGGAAGTATAATGCATCCCGGAGTGACAGTGCGCTCGGGATATAAGAATTCTCTCAACGGGCGGTACGGAGGCTCTTCCTCACCGGTAGGTGCATTACTATGCTGCGACATCTCTCTCTCACTTGACGACTCGACGCTCTCACTGGGTGTGCTCGAAGTGTGTCCTACGAAGGAGAAGGGAGCGTTGCTAGAGATTGAGTGTGACGGTGTGGGAGGTGAGATCCAGAACTGTGGGGCGTTTGGAGTGTGGGGACTGTCTGGGTTATACTCCACTATAGGATTTTCGTGAATATTGGTTGGAGTATTATGAGGTGTGGAAGTGGTTTCAGAATTTTGCATTAAGCTTGTGAGAGATGGTGGTGAATCTTTTTGTGCTTTTTATTTTTTATATATATATTTTTTTTTTGAATTTTTGGTCAAAGCTTTGGATTAACTCGATCTAATCCTAAGTCTACCTAGATTCCCCGGCAACGGCGCCAAAAACTTGACACGACTCAGAATGTGTCTCTAAAGTGTGTACTCTCTAGGCTCAAGTGCAAGCCTGTCGCTCAAGTAATAATCCGACAAGTCGGGTATCGATCCTCAGGGAAAAAGGACAACGAAGTTGTGACGACGGGATAAGACGGAGGAATCCTAACAATGACTCTAAAAAGGAAGGAAAAGATTTGGTTTTGGTTTTTGGGATTGATTAAACTAAATGCAATTATGAAATTATGATGAAATATGCAACTAACTAAATTATCTAAATGAGGAATGAAGAATTAAATTGAAACTGTTAAACTTAAATGATGAGAAAACAGGATGGGCATACAATCCCCCAACCCTAGTGTAGTGCAGTGACAACGTCAATCATAAATTTATCCGATTAATCCAATCCGGAATTTAGGACGCCCAAGCATTATGTATACGAGGTTCAAGCCCGCATCATACCTAATCTGAGGATGAGTAAATCGGTATCGCAGTAATTGCATTCAAATTGTACTCTAAATCATCACGAGTACCCAGAGGCAAACGAGATATAAAGATCCACAATTATTATGTAATTATGCGATACGATCAAAATCAATCATTATATTCATCGGATTCACATTGTACACATACACTAACACATCAGGTTGGGTTCATGCATCCCAACCTTTAAAACCTAGCCGGACATGTTAAATGGACTAATGCATGAAATAGTAACGTTGCATGTGGAAGAATTCATGATGAAACTAGCTAGAAGCATGTAAATACATATTATGAATGCGAAAACAAGTTGAATCGACTACGAAAACTAAGCATGCAAGAACAACGACAAAAATCTTGAATCTTGAATTAAAACTTGAAAACAAACCCGAAACAATGAAATCTTGAAGCAATATAATCCCTTGATGTTCCTAGATGTCCCTCCTTATTTTTTTCTATCAAAAACTCTCTAAAACTATCCCTAATAGCTGTTCCTAAGTTGCTGCCTACGTTCCCCACAATTTTGAGAAGTTAAAACCTAATAGGAGTCTTGGGAACCAATCAGCATAAAGGACAAACTTCGTGCATCAGGTACCCCGAACCGGTTCGGGTGTACATGCGAACCGGTTCGCCCCCCCAAACCGGTTCGGCCTGGGGTTCGCGAATGTATGCTGGCTTGGAGTTCAACACTTAGGATTTTTTTTGGCTTTTCTCTTCTTTTCTTGGATTTTTCTTCAACTTCAACTGAGCATAAATTTTCAACCGTAGCTCGGATTTGGGTGACGTTTCTTCCAGTGTTCTCGTTGTTACGAGATCTTCAACTTTCCAGTTGACGTCTCTTTCTGGATCGGGCTGCAAAATTACCGAATTTCCCTTAAGCTTGCCTTCTTAGCTTTTCTTGCACTGTCTTGCTTCCTCTTTCGCACTGCTAGCACAATTAACCTGTAAAACCAATAAGGGAAGCACGAAACACGAAATACTCGCCAACGAAGGTTAGTAGCATAAATGTGAATCAAATCCATATATGTTACATCACTCGGGTTCACAAAAGTACTGAAATTAGGGGGATAAATGCACAATATTTATGCCCAATCACTCCACTAGCATTTACAACCTCAAGATCTTTCTGTAATAAATCTTTATAGTACTGCTTCTGCATTTGGCACATGCCAACTTTTAGATTTGTCTCTTTCTTAGGAGGCAAGCGTTTTTCCACATCTGAATTTAATCTTTGGAGAAGAAATGGGCGAAGGACCTTATGAAGCTGTTGAACAACTTCCTGCTGGTCACTCTCACCAGAAATCTGAAACCATTCATCAAAAGTTTCCGCTGAACTAAAGATCTCTGGCAGTAGAAAGTTCAATAACGACCAGAGCTCATGAAGGTTGTTCTGAATGTGAAATGGATATATAGTATTGAATGTGGATTGATATAAACAAGTTAGTGAGAATAATAACTTATGACTCATATACGTGATGTGAATCGTATAAGTGGTATAACTTGTGTGAATGTTATATGGCATTAAATGTGAAATGACTTAAATAAATTAATGAGATTAATAAATGATAAAGTATACTAAACCCACTAGGGATAGAGTAATGGAAAATCATGGGATATATGTGACAAGACTAGTTGCGGGGTGGGTAGCTAGATGGGTAATATAGAAGGACGTTAGGTGTGCACATTAGTTGAGGGGTGAGGGGTTCCTCAAGAGAGTGTGCGACACTAACTTAAATATGAAGAGCATTCATGCATTTTAATTTCTTGTATTTAAATTCACTTCCTAAATATTTTCAAAACGTTTTGGGTTCTAACCCTTGCTATAAAATATTTTCAAAACCTTTTAGGTGTCCTGCCATAGGGACAACATAATTGTTCTATTCCAGGTTTACGCAGCTGCGACACATGTGGATGTTGGAAGACTTTGACTTAGCCACTTTAGACATTTCATTCCTAGAGTATAATGCAGTCAGTTTTCCATTTGGGCATGCCTCCCTAGTTGTTCCATTTTATTTCAGTTAGTGGATGTAATCAGTTATTACTCTTGTGATTCATTTCGTTATTTGATTTGTAGCCGGTGGTTGTTTCGGCATGGTTTACATCTATTCCATTTTAGTATTGTTTGATTCAGTGATTGTATGATGGTTAGTTATATATTCTTTTGCACATTGTTGTTAGGATGTTAAATAAAAAGATAAAATTTGGCACCATGTCTTTTGAATACTAGGTGGTTAGTAAGTTTTAGAAAGTTTTCGACGGTGATGTTAAGAATAAAGCAGATGAGATTCCTGGTTAATCTGGTATAGGACTGATCACTCAGTATTTTATTTGACGGAGTGTCACAGATGGTATCAGAGCATCAGGTTCTAGTGTCTTTAGGATCTACGTAGCTTTTCACATTTCAGCGTAGCATTATTTGATATAGAGGCTTATTATAAGTATGGTGTATTCCTTCACGGATGCGACTTACGTTCTCTTGCTATAATGTTTAGTTGATGTGATTCATATACAATTTTAGCCGAGCGCGGCAGACCGAACATTATAGAACGATAAACGTGGGACGTTAGAAGGATTGAATGAGGGAGGACTCAACAGAAGCCATGGAGTATTCTCGAAACAGTGACGCGATAGGAGTCACCGTATTGTTTAAAAAATTGAAGTTGGAGAAACCACTGGGGAGCAGTATTTGCCCAAAAACCGTTTTGAAGGACGGTGCTACAAGGTTAAAACTCCAAGTGTAGACGACAAGGGGTGAGGGTCGAAGAAAATTTTGTTTCAGAAGAACAATTCACTAGGATTCGAGGGAGGTGCGGTAGAGTGATTTATCAGTGGGTAGAGAACAAACAATTGGGATCATGTGTGTGGGACTGTAGTAACACTCAAGTCAAAATTATGGGCCAAGAAATTTGCTCTGAGAAGCAGTATGGGCAGATGGTAGCCAGTCACCACATACATGGGGAGATACTATGAATAACGAAGCATTTGGGGTGAGGATTACTATGAATACTCTCACTAGAGGTTAAATAGAGAGGCAAGGAAAATTTCAGTAATCTTACAAAAGGTCCGAACAGTGGCCGAATGGGAAGAAAAGTTAATGGAATTCACAAACTTCGTAACTGATGAAAGGGATACGGAGAATCACGTAGGGTTTCAAGTTAATACTAGACCCGTGAGTAGAATGTACATGCACGGATAGAAGATCTGGCTAGGATGACTGGTGTCATTGTCGTCAAGGTTGTACATTTACATTTGTTTCAATGCTCTCGGGAGGGAGGAGATAAGGGAGTTAGAAAATCTATCAGAAGAGTGAGACTTGATTTTTAGTGTTAGTGAGGCACCAATGGAAGGGATACCTAATAGAGGACCTGAATCAATGATCGAGATCAGAAGAATTTATACCAAGTGATGGAGGGTTCAGCTAGGGCTATTAAGGCCATCAACAAGTCCCATGGGATGAGCGGAGACAAAGGGATAATAGGAGTAGCAATTAGGGTCAAGACTACCAGGCCCGTGAGAAGGAAAACCCTGACATGGCCGTTGGGGCCATAAAAAGGGGAAGGACACAGAGATGTATCTTATGTATAAAAGATTAGAAACACATGCCTGGATCTTGTTCGCAGCAAGTCAGGGGACAAGTTCTAAATGCATAATAGGGGCATCTGTTGGAGAAGTTTTTTCTTTGTTTGGATATGACACGGGTGTTATGTCTAATGACCGTTGAGCCAGTAGTGTTATTGGCAACTAAAATGTAACACCCCGTAATTTTGAGGATTTAGTATTTAATTATTTTTGGGAGATATAAAAATATTTAAATTGGAGAAACTCAAATTTATAATTTCGAGAATTTTTTTGAGTGAGAAGAATTATTTATATTTGGCGACTTTAAGTTAAATTGTTCAAAATTTTGTATGTCGCATTTTGAGGTCAAAATTGGAGAATGCTATAAAGTATTTCGAATGAAAATTCTGAGTGCGCGGTTGAGTCCGGATGGGTCGAGATAGTCAGAAAAAAGTACCCGGGGGTAGTAATCGGGTCTCGAGATATTTTGTGGCATATCCGGGCCCACACGGGGTGATTTGGGCCATTTTAATTAGGCCCATGTGGCCAAAAATAGGATTAGGGGTTTTAAAACTAATTGAGGGACTAGTTGAACAACATCTAGCAATTCTAAACCTAGGGTTTGAGAGAGAAATAGAGAAAGCTAATCAGGAGTCAACTAGAGATTATTTGGGGACAAATCGAGGGACAAAGTGAGGGTTCGTCATCAAACCATTCCCTACAATGGATCAGACTCTAAGAACGATTCTAGGCAAGTGGTTAATTGTTATGATTCATAAAATAAGTGATAACCATTTCATATAGTATGTGTATATGAAAATTCGTTTTGGGTGTGTAACCATAATTAAAATTGGGTTTTTCTGAATATAGAGTAACGGATAGATTTAATTACTCCAAGGATGTTAAGTTATGATTTGGGACTGTTAAGATTGAATTGTAGGGTGGATTACAGTATCTATTAGTGATTAAATTGACTGAGAATGATGAGGTCGAACTCGGTAAAAACGAGACCCGGGTGAAAAACCCAAATCGGATATACCCACGGTTATATATAGATCTGATAATAAATTAAGGTCTCTAGGATGTTTAGACCCTTTTCTTATATGGAGGTAATGTTGGTTGTGATTGGGTAAGGGTTTGGGAAGAAACTAAAAGCTTGAGGGTTCATTGATGGTGAAACAGAAGGTCGGAGAAGAAGCAAACCTGTTCGATCGATCGATGGTCCCAGAATTCTGGCAGGTTTGCCAGTTTTATAAATAAAGGGGAATTAAATTAACGTTTTTCCGCTACTTTTTATTTAGTGATAAATTCATATGTAGCACATATTCCTTAGCAATTATAAGGTGATATAATTGGGTTTAGGAGGGTGATAAGTGTATGTCACGAGATGAATAAATTTCGGAAAATAATTCGTAAGTATTGATTTTGGATCGAGGGAAAATGTTCGGGTATTGTAGTTGAGTGGCACTACATTATTAAAGGAATTGAGGTGTGATTAATTAATTATGGGGCGGAATATAGGATTGCGTATTAACGATGGTACGAGACAAGTGAGCGAGTCTGGGTATATTGGTTGGGCGACACGAAGTATTAAATTAATTGATGTGTAAATTAATTAAATTAGAGTCGGACTGTAGACTCGGGAAAATAATAAATTAATTAAAAAGAAAATTAATTAATTTGAGTTGGACCATAGACTCGGGAATATACAGGCTACTTTTACGGATTTTAGTATACGATAAAGCCGGGATTTATATTATATATATACGGTGTGGTAATAGTATATCTATATGTGTGTAGTTTGTGTGTGCTATTAAATATGAGTGATTAGATATTTATTTAATTTATGTACTCTAGTGCTATCAAGGGAGGTTGCGCGATGTGGGTGAACCCCCTAGCTTGAGGAGTAGGGTGAGTATATCCCCAGGTCATAGCGTCCGGTATTTTGGTGAGGGGTTTATCTCACTTTCAAGGAAGGAATATGACCGCCTCCACTACATTTATATTTTGGGCCAGGTTGGTGAGCGAATGCAACTTTGGTAATTAGGTTATGTGAGCACACCTAGTGAGATAGCACTTTAGAGGGAATCATCCGACGAGGGTATACTCGGAGGGATGGATATACATATGCTGTGTGTGTGGATGTTCTTAGTAAAGGTATGTATATAATGGTAGCAAATATTATAGACGGGTAATAATGCAGTGTGTGATGTATTTACTTTATATAACTTGTGTAACTGTTATACGATATTATTTAAAAGGAATTAATTAAGTTAATTGGTGAGTTAACTTATAACCCATGAATAATACTCGGTTTAGAGTAGGAATGCAAGGGAGGATTTCAAGGACTAGTTGGATGGGGTAGTACAACTTGGTGGGGGTTAAGGTAATCGTTAGGTGTGCACATTAGTGGAGGGGTGAGTATATCCTCAAGAGAGTGCGACATTAACTTAAATATGAAGCACATTCATATATTTTTAATTACTGCAGTTAATTCACTTGCTAAATATTTTCAAAATGTTTTGGGTTCTAACCCTTGCTATAAAATTATTTTCAAAACCTTTTAGGTGTCCAACCACAGGGACGCCAGGATTGATATTCAATTCCAGGGACATGGAGCTGCGGCACATGTGGATGCTAGCAGGAGTTTGGTTTAGACGCATCGTTCATTCCTTCTTAGAGTAGGAATCATTTATGAGTTTTAGCTTTACTTAGGGCTTGTCGCCCAGACTTTTCAGTACAGTTTTCAGATTTATTTATTCAGGCGTTGGATGTTTTTATTGGACTATTTACTTTGGTGACCGATGGTTTATTCCGCATGTATTTTATTACTTATTTAGTTGATTTAATTCAGTCGTTGTGTATGACTCATATTATCTTTCCACGTGTTATTGGTTGTTTAATTAAAAAGATAAAATTTGTCACCGACTTTTTGGAATACTAGGTGGTTAGTAACTTTAAAAAAAAGGTTTTCGACAGTGATGCTAAGAATGAACCAACTGGTATTCCTGTTTTAATTTGGTATAGGACTGATCACTCGGTATTTTATTATGCGGGGTCTCACAGATGGTATCAGAGCATCAGGTTCTAGTGTCCTTAGTATCTGTGCGGCTTTTCTCGTTTTAGCATAGCGTCCTTTGATGTAGAGCCCTATAATAGGATTATTATATTCTTATACGTATGAGCATTTGCGTTCTTCTGCCAATTACTTTATATTTGATGGTGAACTCATACAATTCGATTCACATTTCAGATGCCACCCAGGAAAGAGAGAGTTGCTAGGGCAGCAGGGGGAGATGAGACTAGGGAGGCTCATCAGGAGCCAGAGTTACTGGATCAACTACCAGATATGATTTATGTTGCACAGGTAATTGAATTAGTGGCACAGGCAGTTCAAGCGATGATGATCGCAATAGCAAGGTACTTTCCACGAGATCAGCCACAAGCGTTAGTGGTACCAGATGTTCAGGCCCACCTGGGGCAGTCGGAGTGGCAACAAGTACGAGAGGTCTTTTAAAAGGGCCATCCCCCAGAGTTTCGAGGGGGTTCAGATGTGGTGCTAGCATGTCAGTGGAAGAGAGAAATTCAGCGTCACCTACGCAAGGTAGATTGCAATGAGGTGCATAAGCAAATGCTAGCCACTTTTAGGTTAGTGGGAGCAGCGCTTCAGTGGTGGGAGTCGATCACCACAGTTGAGGAAAGAGATACATTAACTATTACAAGTTTTGGGTTTGATTCGACCGCCAGTATTTCCCACAGTAGTCGAGGCTGAAATGAGGAGAAAATTCAGTGAGGTGACTCAGGGGGACCGTTCAGTGGCCGATTACGAGGAAGAATTCACTCGTTTGGAAAATTTTGTACTGAATTAGGTATGCAATGAAGAAACAAAGAAGTCGAGGTTCATGGATGGGTTAGTCTCTAGGATCAGGCAACATTTGATTGGTAATCCCGCATTAGTAGCTTATACAGACGTTGTTAATGCATCACTCCTATACTTTCAGGAATATCGTTTCCACATGAAAGGAAGCAAGAGGGGAGTGGAAACCAGTCAGTCGAATAAAGTGGGAGGGAACAGTACCAGTGGGGTATCCCAACAGCAGACAGGGGGACATCAAGGGTGAGATTTGTGGCAGGGGAATCAGGCCAAGCGATTTAGGTTTGGAGGCTATCGACAGGATGGCCAGGACTTTTGACAAGGATAGCAAGGAAGGGATCAGTGGCAGGGTGAATTTATTATGAGGTGTTTCGTTTGTGGGGAAGCGATACACGTGAAGAGATATTGTTTTAAGAGAGGCAGGGGTCAACTACAGGACGAGGTCCTGGATGTACAACCACTACAACAAGTCATAGGTGCGTTCGGGTAGGGGCAAGCTGCTTAGGAACCCGAGGATCAACCATTACAGCTAGAGTATGGAGGTAATTATCTTTTTATCCTATGGGCATGGGGTATGTTTTGAGTGACAGTGAGGGTGTCACAATATAAGGATTATTTTCACCAGAGTTCGCGGGTTAGTCAAATTTAGTGGGTGCGCTGGCTATAGCAGCCATATTACATATATATATTTCTG
This sequence comes from Sambucus nigra, assembly GCA_949130495.1. Classification (NCBI taxonomy): domain Eukaryota; kingdom Viridiplantae; phylum Streptophyta; class Magnoliopsida; order Dipsacales; family Adoxaceae; genus Sambucus; species Sambucus nigra. The sequence continues at coordinate 958,546 of CASBWL010000025.1, forward strand.
TGTGGTAGTGGATTCCTTTGGTGTTAACCACGAGAGAGTGGGGGTGTACACAGAGAGAAATTTTGAATTATGTGAGAGGTTACTACTTTCGAGAATTATGGGAGTAGGGTAGATAATTTTTAAATATCGGTTGGATAGTGATGGATTTGAACTATTATGAATAGTGAGGGTAAATTTTGGTGTTCGCGACACCAGGGTATGAATTATTTTTACTAGGTATCACGTAAGAGGGCATCTAGCCTATATATATGTGTGTATATATGTTGTATTGTGTAGTGCGATAGACACATAATGAGGTATTGTGTTCTCATATTTTATCCTAGTAAGTAGGGGTGTCTACTGAAGTGAATCAAGGTGATTAGATTTATTTTTGAGCAGGGAGAGATAGCTCATGATTTATTTTGCGCAAGAACTAGTGATGGTAAGGGCAAGGTATTTTATGATGTCTTTTGTAGCATAAGAGTAGACGTGTATACTTTTGTGTTAAGAGACAAGTATTTGGGGGTACGTGCTATGGACTGAGGGTCTAGTAGATCTTAACGACTGACAATGTTAGGTAGTAGTGTATCGGGGGGTTTCTTGTTTGGATTTCACTTGCGAGACATCCCACACATGAAACTTAGTACAACGTTGGAAGTGGGGAGATGTTTGGTCATTAGTACATGGGTTGGGTACCCCAGTTATTATTCATATATGTGATATGACTACGGGTTGGAAGTTATATTACGGGTTACAGCTAGCATAGTCGGGTAACTTTCGTGCGGTTAAGCACGGAGACAGGGTGTATGGGCACCCTCGCTAATAAGGGTAGCTTTCGTGCGGTTAAGCACTGATACAGGGTGTATGGGCGCCCTGGTTAATTAAAAAGTATATTTGTGTAACTCTTAGTTAGAGGAGGGAGAGATATATGTAGCGAGTTTAGAGTCATAGGACTAGAGAGTGATATTCGAAGCTTGGAGCACTAGGCCTATCTTGATTTCGAGAACGAAATTCCTTTGTAGGGGGGGGGGGGGGGGGGAGTATGTAACAACACGTAATTTTGAGGATTTAGTATTTAATTCTTTTTGGGAGATATAAAAATATTTAAATTGGAGAAACTTAAATTTATAATTTGGAGAATTTATTTGAGTGAGAGGAATTATTTATATTTGGCGACTTTAAGTTAAATTGTTCAAAATTTTGTGTCGCATTTTGAGGTCAAAATTGGAGAATGTTATAAAGTATTTCGAATGACAATTCTGAGTGTGCGATTGAGTCCGGATGGGTCGAGATAGTCGAAAAAGAGTACCCGAGGGTAGTAATCGGGTCTTGGGACATTTTGGGCATAGTCGGGCCCACACGGGGTGATTTGAGCCATTTTAATTAGGCCCATGTGGCAAAAAACGGGATTAGGGGTTTTAAAACTAATTGAGGGACTAGTTGAACGACAATTAGCAATTATAAACCTAGGCTTTGAGAGAGAAACAGAGAAAGTTAATCAAGAGACAACTGGAGATTATTTGGGGACAAATCGAGGGACAAAGTGAGGGTTCGTCATCAAACCATTCCCTACAATGGATTAGACTCTACGAACGATTTTAGGCAAGTGGTTAACTGTTGTGATTCGTAAAATAAGTGATAACCAGTTCATATTATAGTATGTGTATATGGAAATTCGTTTTGGGTGTGTAACCATAATTAAAATTGGGTTTTTCTGAATATAGAGTAATGGATAGACTTAATTACTCCAAGGATGTTAAGTTATGATTTGGGACCATTAAGATTGAATTGTAGGGCGGATTACAGTATGTATTAGTGATTAAATTGATTGATAATGATGAGGTCCAACTCGGTAAAAATGAGACCCGGGTGAAAAATCCAAATCGGATATACCCACGGTTATATATAGATCTGATAATAAATTAAGGTCTCTAGGATGTTTAGACCCTTTGTTTATGTGGAGGTAATATTGGTTGTGATTGGGTAAGGTTTTGGGAAGAAACTAAAAGCTTGAGGGTTCATTAATGGTGAAACAGAAGGTCGGAGAAAAAGCAGACCTGTTCGATCGGTCGATGGTCCCAGAATTCTGGTAGGTTTGCCAGTTTTATATATAAAGGGGAATTAAATTAAGATTTTTCCCCTACTTTTTATTTAGTGATAAATTCATATGTAGCACATATTCCTTAGCAATTATAAGGTGATACAATTGAGTTTAGGAGGGTGATAAGTGTATGTCACGAGATGAATAAATTTCGAAAAATAATTCGTAACTATTGATTTTGGACCGAGGGAAAATGTTCGGGTATTGTAGTTGAGTGGAACTAAATTATTAATGGAATTGAGGTGTGATTAATTAGTTATGGGGCGGAATATAGGATTCGGTATTAACGATGGTACGTGCCAGTGAGCGAGTCCGGGTATATTGGTTAGGCGACACCAAGTATTAAATTAATTGATGTGTAAATTAATTAAATTAGAGTCGGACTGTAGACTCGGGAAGGTAATAAATTAATTAAAAAGAAAATTAATTAATTTGAGTCGGATCATAGACTCGGAAATGTATAGGCTAGTGTTACGAGTTTTAGTATACGGTAAATTCGGGATTTATATTATATATATACGATGTTGTAATAGTATATATATGTGTGTACTTTGTGTGTGCTATTAAATAATAGTGACTTGATATTTATTTAATTTATGTACTCTAGTGCTATCAAGGGAGGTTGAGCGATGTGGGTGAACTCCCTAGCTTGAGGAGTAGGGTGAGAATATCCCCAGGTCATAGCGTCCGGTATATGGGTGAGGAGTTTATCTCACTTTCAGGGAAGGAATATGATCGCCTCCACTACGTTTATAATTTGGGCCAGGTTGGTGAGCAATTCCAACTTAGGGAACTAGGTTATGTGAGCACATCTAGTGAGATAGCACTTTATAGAGAATCATCCGACGTGGGTATACTCGGAGGGATGGATATACAAATGATGTGTGTGTGGATGTTCTTAGTAAAGGTACGTATATAATGGTAGCAAATATTATATGCGGGTAATAATGCAGTGTGTGATGTATTTACTTTATATAACTTGTGTCACAGTTATATGATATTATTTAAAAGGAATTAATTAAGTTAATTGGTGAGTTAACTTATAAACCATGAATAATACTCAATTTAGAGTAGGAAGGCAAGGGAGGATTTCAAGAACTAGTTGGACGGGGTAGTACAATTAGGTGGGGGTTAAGGTAATCGTTAGGTGTGCTCATTAGTGGAGAGGTGAGTATATCCTCAAGAGAGTGTGACACTAACTTAAATAATAAGCGCATTCATATATTTTTAATTACTGCAGTTAATTCACTTGCTAAATATTTTCAAAATGTTTTGGGTTCTAACCCTTGCTATAAAATTATTTTGAAAACCTTTTAGGTGTCCAGCCACAGGGACGCTTGGATTGATATTCTATTCCAGGGACGCAGAGTTGTTGCAGATGTGGATGCTAGCAGGAGTTTGGTTTAGACGCATCATTCATTCCCTCCTAGAGTAGGAATCATTTATCAGTTTCAGTTTTACTTAGGGCTTGTCACCCATACTTTTCAGTACACTTTTCAGATTTATTTATTCAGGTGTTGGATGTTTGTATTGGACTATTTACTTTCGTGACCAATGGTTTATTCGGCATGTAGTTTATTACTTATTCAGTTGGTTTAATTCTGTCGTTGTGTATGAATCATATTATCTTTTCGCATGTTATTGGTTATTTGATTAAAAAGATAAAATTTGGCACCGGCTTTTTGGAATACTAGGTGGTTAGTAACTTTAAAAAAAAGGTTTTTGACAGTGATGTTAAGAATGAACCAACTGGGATTCTTGTTTTAATTGGTATAAGACTGATCACCTGGTATTTTATTAGGCGGGGTGTCACATGAAACTACAAGTTTTATTTCGATATGATTGGGGTATGTTTTGTGTGATGCAAGCGGGTCAAGTAATGTATTAGTACTAGATTCACGTGATAAATGGATTTAGTGGAAGTATCATTAGTATCACTAGTATGTGTATACTTGCCATGGAGTTTCGGGGTACTCTTCAGTTCGACCTGAAAGGAACGGGTGGGTACGTTGAGATAATGTATTTCTTGAGGACTAGCTCCTTTAAGAGGTGATAATTAAAGTATGGTTTTATCTTGGGTACAGACGGGTTCGTAATGGTGGGCGATCGTAGCAAGGCTATCATGTTCGTTGATTTAATGTTGGATGTATATTCTCTTGAGATGTCTCACCTGGAAGAGGGTTGAGCAATATCATTGCGGTAATATTCTGTGAAGTAGGATTCATAGAGTGCAGTTGTCTAGTTATATTGGATTTCGGTGCGTAGGGACTCATATTGATGAGACTCAAGCGATGTAGGGTTGCCGTGGAGCGGAGAGATTTAACTCCCTATTAATATTTAGTGCTAAGGGCTTAGTAATAGTGTGAGCGAAGAAAATGTGACTCCTTTAGAGACGCGGGAGTCCGTGATTAGACTTGTGAGAATAGGGGCAAGGTTAAGAGTCCCGGGGATATGCTTTGGCTTCTGTGGAAATCAAGAATAAAAAATGTTGAGGAATAGTGCATTAGGAAAAAATTCTTTTGGGTTGTGCTGGGAAGTGTTATATGCATAAGCCTTAATAAAATTTCGAAAGTGTGGGGACGTCATTGGATTCCACGTCATCTAATTTACTGATAATTAGTGAAAGTGTGGAGAAAATACATTGAGCAGAGAGCCACTAAGAGATAGGGCTAGTGGAGACAAAAAGTGTTACGAAAGAAAAACTGTGAAGCTTTGCACCACAAGTTGATAGGTGAGGTAATATCAGGAAGAATTTAATAGTGATGAGTAAAGTCATCGAAAATATTTGGAGGCTATAGCCACGTCGAGAATGCAGTGGTTGAAATTGAGACAAATATGGTTACGTAAGTGAAGATCAAAGGTTTGGGCAGTTAAGCACGAGATATAGGGTGCATGGGCACCATGGGAGTAATCAGAGCCTCTATTGTGAAGATACTTAGCAGATTTGGGGAGAAGATGCAAAGGCAATGATTTTGGGTATATTTCATAGTAATGGGAATAAGTTGTTCTACGAATTATGGAATGATTAGGCACGGGTGTGTTTGGAAGTGACATTGAGTACGATACAACCTACGGTTTTCTATTACTAGGATTTGTGAGTGAGACGGATATTAGTGGATGTGTTGGCCGTAATAGCCATAATATATATATATATATATATAAGTATCGTGGGATAGCGGGGTTCTTCGGTGTTAACCACGTGAGAGTGGGGGGTTATGCTAAGATGATGGTTGCATTATACGAGAGATTTCTACTTTAGATAATTATAGGAGTAGTGTGGATGTTTTTTCAAGTTTCAATTGTGTAGATATAGTTTGGGGCTATAGTGGATAGTTATAGTAAGATTGAATGTTCGCGATACCAAGGAATGAACTATGGTTGCTAGGCTTCACCTGAGATAAGGTCTAATCCATATATACGTTTATGTATGTTAAATGTGTTGCATATTATTGAATAAATTATTAATTGAAATCCCAGAGAGTAGGGACATTTCTGATGTAATTCAGAGTGGTTCGACTTATTGTTGAGATATAGCTCAGGTTTTATTTTCGCACAAGGAAATTAGGGATAGTAAGGGCGCGTTAGTATGTCTTTTTTTACATAAGAGTGGATATGTATACTTTCATGCCGAGAGGAGGGTATTTGGAATGTTATAATTGTGGGATTGAAGTTATATTATGGATTAAGGGCTTGTAAATGTCGGGCTTCATTTCGTGCGTTGAAGCACGGGTACATGGTGTATGGACGCTCTGGTTAATTATATTCGCTCAATAACTTTGTGCGATAATGCTAAGTGTATGTGATTGTGGGGATAGTTGAGACTGGGAGTACTAGGCTCATCTGAATTTCAAGGACGAAATTCTATTGTAAGGGGGAAAGTATGTAACATCCCGTAAATTCGCGGAAATTTAATTAAATGATATTTTAGAAGGTAAAGAATTTGTTTCATTTGGAGAATTAAATTCATGATTTGAGAAAATTTTAAATTGAGGAATTTATTAATTTGGCGAATTGAGGATTAATTAATTTGGATTATTTTATGTCGTATTTTGATGTCTTAAATTTGGAAGATGTTATAAATTAATTTGAATGTCGACTTTGAGAACACGATTGAGTCCGGTAGGGTCGACATAGTCCAAAATGAGTGGCCATAGATATATCTTGGGTTCCGGGACCTTTCTAGACATAATTGAGCTCCAAATTAAGAGTTTGAGCCCTTTTTAGGAGGCCTATAGGACCAAAAATGGGATTTGAGTTTTTAACCCTAGTTGTGAAAGGGTAAGACAACTTAGAGTCATTTTAGAAGATGAATATTGGGGAGAGCTTAAGAGGAGAACCCTTAGAAGAGAATTTGGAGATTTTGAAAGATTGCTTCAAGAACAAGAGGAGATCCTTGATTCCAATCCATCATCTTCATCAAAGGACTTGGTTATACAAATCTCAGGCAAGTGGTTAAACTTGCATTTGTTAACTTTCATTTTTCCTACTCATATTAAATAAGGTGTGAATTTACTAATATATTTGGGTTTGTTCTACATCTTAATTTAGGAATTTCATATTTGGGATTTATAAACCTATAGAGATGATAAAACCATGTGGTTTTGATGCCCCAATTTGTGTAGATGATGTAGTTAAATTGAGATAATCAAATGGGTGAATTTAGAACAAGCGGCTTTGGTGGTAAAATCTGGGCAGAAAATGAGATTTTAAAGCTTTTAATAGAGATTTGTGGGGCATTTTAAAAATCTGGGTAGATTCATGGGGCAAATTTTAATTTAGGGTTTGAATTTGTGAAAAATCACCATTAGATTAAATAGAGGATAAATCCAATATGAGAATTAAGGTTCATAATTGAGTGATTTGAAACCTTGTTAATTAAGTGGGTAGGCTTAGTTGAATGAAATTGAATGATTGGTTGGAAATATTGAATTTCGGGCTGAGAGAGAGAGTTCGGGTATAATTGGTAGGGTGACACCAAAATAATGAAAATTAATTAGTGTATAATTAATTAAAATGAAGTTGGACCGTAGACTTGCATGTTTTAGGCTTGTGTATGGACATAGTACATCGGTAGCCTAGATTTCTCTCTCTCTCTCTCTCTCTCTCTCTATATATATATATATATATATATATATATATATATATATATATATACAATGATGTGTAATATGTATATGATTTATAAATATTTGTGTGAATAGTATTTATAGTAAAGCATAAGGCTTGTGTGCGGACCTAGTACACCAGTAGCCTGGATTCAACATATATATACGGTGATGTGTGGTATATATATGATTTATAAATATTTGTGTTAATAATATTTATAGTAAAGCATACCAATATTAATGCAATCTTAGGAGGTTGCGCGATGTATGTGAGTCCCCTGGCTAGCAAGTGCAGGGTGAGTATAATCTCCAGGTTATAGCGTTTGTTTATAGGGGTGGTCCGTTATGGTATGTAACGGGCACTTTCGGGGGGAACTATGGCCGCCTCCTACGCTTTGGGTTATGGCATTTATATTCGACATGCACGTGAATGTTGAGATATGATACATTTATATAGTGCATAATTATATACGGATATATATATACATTGTGTAAATGTATAATTAATATAACTTATGAAATGGTTATATAGTATTGAATGATAATTGATTTAATAAGTTAGTGTGAATAATAACTTGTGACTCATATACGTGATGTGAATCGTATAAGTGGTATAACTCGTGAGAATGTTATATGGCATTAAATCAGAAATGACTTAAATAAGTTAATAAGATTAATAAGTTATAAAGTATGCTAAACCCGATAGGGATAGAGTAGTGGGAAATCATAGGATATATGTGACAAGACTAGTTATGGGGTGGGTAGCTAGATGGGTAATGTAAAAGGACGTTAGGTGTGTACATTAGTTGAGGGGTGAGGGGTTCCTCAAGAGAGTGTGCGACACTAACTTAAATATAAAGAGCATTCACGCATTTTAATTTCTTGCATTTAAATTCACTTGCTAAATATTTTCAAAAAGTTTTGGGTTCTAACCCTTGCTATAAAATATTTTCAAAACCATTTAGGTGTCGAGCCATAGGGACTCCATAATTGTTCTATTCCAGGTTTACATAGCTGCGACACATGTGGATAATGCAGAACTTTGTCTTAGCCGATTCAGTCATTTCATTCTTAGAGTAGGATTTAGTCAGTATTCCATTTTGGCATGTCGCCCTAGTTGTTCCATTTTATTTCAGTTAGTGGATGTACTCAGTTATTATTCTTGTGATTCATTTCGTTATTTGATTTGTAGCCGGTGGTTGTTTGGACAAGGTTTATATCTGTTCAATTTTAGTATTTTTTGATTCAATGATTGTATGATGGTTAGTTATACATTCTATCGCATGTTGTTATTGGGATGTTAAATAAAAAGATAAAAGTTGGCACCATGTCTTTTGAATACTACGTGGTTAGTAAGTTTAGAAAGTTTTCAACGGTGATGCTAAGAATGAAGCAGATGATATTCCTGGTTAATCTTGTATAGGACTGATCACTCAATATTTTTTTTGGCGGGGTGTCACAGATGGTATCTAAGCATCAGGTTCTAGTGTCTTTAGGATCTGTGCAGCTTTTCACGTTACAGCGTAGCATTATTTGATATAGAGGCTTATTATAGGTAAATTTTATTCCTTTACATATGCGACTTACGTTCTCCTGCTACAATGTTTAGTTGATGTGATTCATATACGATTTCAGTCGAGCGTGGAAGATCGAACATTATAGATTGACAAACGTGGGACGTTAGAAGGATTGCAGGAGAGAGGACTCAACATAAGCCATGGTGTATTCTGGAAATAGTGACGCAATAGGAGTCACCGTATTGTTTGAAAAATTGAAGTTAGAGAAACCGCTGGGGAGCAATATTTTCCCAAAAACTGTCGTAAAGGACGGAGGTACAAGGTTAAAACTCCAAGTGTAGACGACAAGGGGTGAGGGTAAAAGAAAGTTTTGTTTCAGAAGAACAATTCACTAGGACTCGAGGGAGGTGCGGAAGAGTGGTTTTCCAGTGGGTAGAGAACATCCAATTGTGATCATATGTAGGGGAGTGTAGTGACACTCCAGTCAAAATTAGGGGCAAGGAAGTTTTCTCTTAGAAGCAGTATGGGCTGATGGGAGCCAGTCACCACATCCATGGGGAGAACCCGTGAATAACAAAGTATTTAGGGTGCGAATTACTATGAATACTATCACTAGAGGTTAAATAGAGAGGCAAGGAAAATTTTAGTAATCTTCCAAAAGGGTCGGTCAGTGTCGAATAGGAAGAAAAGTTGACAGAATTCGCAAACTTCGTAATTGATGAGAGGGATACATAGAATCAAGTAGGGTTGCAAGTTAATAATAGACCCGTGAGTAGAATGTACATGCATGGATAGAATATCTGGCTAGGATGACTGGTGTCGTTGTCGTCAAGGTTGTACATTTACATTTGTTTCAATGCTCTCGAGAGGGGGGAGATAAGGGAGTTAGAGGTATTAGAAGAGTGAGACTTGATTTTTAGTGTTAGTGAGGCACCAATGGAAGGGATACCCAATAGAGAACCTAAATAAATGATCGAGATCAGTAGAATTTCTACCAAGTGATGGTGGGTTCAGTTAGGACTATTAAGGCCATTAACAAGTCCCATGGGAGCAGAGCCAAAGGGATAATAGGTCTAGCAATGAGGGTCAAGACTACCAGGCCCATGAGAAGGACAACCCCGACATGGCCGGTGGGGCCATAAAAAGGGGAAGGACATAGAGATGTGTTTTATGTATAAAAGATTAGAAACACATGGGTGGATCTTGTTCGCAGCAAGTCAGGGGACAAGTGCTTAAAGCGTAGTAGGGGCATCTGTTGAAGAAGTTTTTTTTTTGTTTGGATAGGTTACGGGTGTTATGTTTAATAACCATTGAGTTGGCAGTTTTGTGGGTAACTGAAAGTATAAGATTTATTTCGAGATGATTGGGGTATGTTTTGTGTGATGCAAGCGGGTCAAGTAATGTATTAGTACTAGATTCGCGTGAGAAACATATTTAGTGGAAGTATCATCAATATCACAAGTATGTGTATTCTTACCATGGAGTTGTGGGGTACTCTTCGGTTCCACCAGAAAGGAACGAGTGGGTACGTTGAGATGATTTATTTCTTGAGGACGAGCTCCTTTAAGAGGTGATAATTAAAGTATGGTTTTATCTTGGGTACAGACGGGTTCGTAATGGTGGGCGATCATAGCAAGGCTACCGTGTTCGTTGTTTTAGTGTTGGAGGTATATTCTCTTGATATGTCTCACCTGGAAGAGGGTTGAGTAATATCATAGCGGCAATATTATGTGAAGTAAAATTCATAGAGTGAAGTTGTCTAGTTATATTGGATTTCGGTGCGTAGGGACTCATATTGATGAGACTCAAGGGATGTAGGGTTGCCGTGGAGCGGAGAGATTTAGCTCGTTATTAATATTTAGCGCTAACGGCTTAGTAATAGTGTGAGCAAAGAAAATGCGACTCCTTTAGAGACGCGAGAGTCCTTGATTAGACTTGTGAGTATAGGGGTAAGGTTGAAAGTCCCAGGGATATGATTTGGGTTCTGTGGAAATCAAGAACTGACAACGTTAAGGAATAGTGCATTAGGAAAAAATTCTTTTGGGTTGTGCTAGGAAGTGTTATACGTATATGCCTTAATAAAATTTTGAAAGTGTGGAGACGTCATTGGATTCCAGGTCATCTGATTTACTGATAATTAGTGAAAGTGTGGAGAAAATACGTTGAGCAGTGAGCCACTAAGAGATAGGGATAATAGATACAAAAAGTGTTGCGAAAGAAACACTGTGAAACTTTGCACCACAAGTTGATAGGTGAGGTAATATCGGGAAGAATTTAATAGTGATGAGTAAAGTCATCAAAAATATTTGGAGGATATAGCCACGCCGAGAATGTGGGGGCCAAAATTGAGACAAATAATGTTACGTAAGTGAAGATTGAAGGTTTGTGCAGTTATGCACGAGATATATGGTGTATGGACACCCTGGGAGGAGTCAGAGCCTTTATTGTGCAGATACTTAGTAGATTTGGGAGAAGATGCAAAGGCAATGATTTTGGGTATATTCCATAGTAATGGGAATAAGTTTTTCCCCAAATTATGGAATGATTACGCACGGGGTTGTTTCGAAGTGACATTGAGTATGATACAACCTACGGTTTGCTATCACTTGGATTTGTGAGTGATACGGATATTAGTGGATATGTTGGACCTGTAGAAAATGGGTTTTGTAAATTTTGTTCTCTAATGTGTTTTCTCCAAAAACAGGTCCAAAATGCCCCAAAACGGCATTTTAAAAATCTGGACAGATTCGTGGGGCAAATTTTAATTTAGGGTTTGAATTTATGAAAAATCACCATTAGATTAAGTAGAGGATAAATCCAATTTGAGAATTAAGGTTCATGATTGAGTGATTTGAAACCTTGTTAATTAAGTGGGTAGGCTTAATTGAATGAAATTGAACAATTGGTTGGAAATATTGAATTTCGGGTCGAGAGAGAGAGTCCGGGTATAATTGGTAGGTTGACACCAAAATAACAAAAATTAATTAGTGTATAATTAATTAAAATGAAGTTGGACCGTAGACTTGCATATTTTAGGCTTGTGTATGGACATAGTACATCGGTAGCCTAGATTTCTCTCTCTCTCTCTCTCTCTATATATATATATATATATATATATATATATACGGTGATGTGTAATATATATATGATTTATAAATATTTGTGTGAATAATATTTATAGTAAAGCATAAGGCTTGTGTGCGGACCTAGTACACCAGTAGCCTGGATTCGACATATATATATATATATATATATGGTGATGTGTGGTATATATATGATTAATAAATATTTGTGTGAATAATATTTATAGTAAAGCATACCAATATTAATGCAATCTTAGGAGGTTGTGCAATGTTGGTGAGTCCCCTGGCTAGCAAGTGGAGGGTGAGTATAATCTCCAGGTCATAGCGTCTGTTTATAGGGGTGGGATGTTATGGTATGGAACGGGCACTTTCGGGAAGAACTATGGCCGCCTCCTATGCTTTGGGTTATGTCATTTATATTCGACATGCACGTTAATGTTGAGATATGATACATTTATATAGTGCATAATTATATACGGATATATGTACATTGTGTAAGTGTATAATTAATATAACTTGTGAAACGGTTATATAGTATTGAATGAGAATTGATTTAAATAAGTTAGTGTGAATAATAAGTTGTGACTCATATACGTGATGTGAATCGTATAAGTGGTATAACTCGTGACAATGTTATACGGCATTATATCAGAAATGACTTAAATAAGTTAATAAGATTAATAACTTATAAAGTATGCTAAACCCGGTAGGGATAGATTAGTGGGAAATCGTAGGATATATGTGACAAGACTAGTTACGGGGTGGGTATCTAGATGGGTAATATAAAAGGACGTTAGGTGTGCACATTAGTTGATGGGTGAGGGATTCCTCAAGAGAGTGTGCGACACTGACTTAAATATAAAGAGCATTCATGCATTTTAATTTCTCGCATTTAAATTCACTTGATAAATATTCTCAAAAGGTTTTGGGTTCAGACCCTTGATATAAAATATTTTCAAAACCTTTTAGGTGTCGAGCCATAGGGACGCCAGGATTATTCTATTCCAGGTCTACGCAGCTGCGACACATGTGGATGTTGCAGGACTTTGACTTAGCCGCTTCAGTCATTTCATTCCTAGAGTTGGATGTAGTCAATATTCCATTTTGGCATGTCGTCCTAGTTTTTCCATTTTATTTCAATTAGTGGATGTACTCAGTTATTACTCTTGTGATTCATTTCGTTATTTGATTTGTAGCCGGTGGTTGTTTCGACAAGTTTTACATCTATTCCATTTTCGTATTGTTTGATTCAGTGATTGTATGATGATTAGTTATATATTCTATCGCATATTGTTGTTGGGATGTTAAATAAAAATATAAAATTTGGCACCATGTCTTTTGAATACTAGGTGATTAGAAAGTTTTAGAAAGTTTTCGATCGTGATGCTAAGAATAAACCAGATATGATTCCTGTTTAATTTGGTATAGGGCTGATCTCCCTGTATTTTATTAGGCGAGGTGTCACAAACATTTCACGCATGGGGATGAAATGAAAAAATTTCATGCATACAAAAATGGAGATATTTTTGTCAAAACCATCCTCCTTTGATATATATATATATATACAGAAAGTCTCTTGTAATGACTCGTTATGGTACAAATTTTGGTACATGCCCTTTTTTTTTTAAATAGTAAGAAAATGATTTTTTTTACGACCCTTCATGGATATGATCTCCACGGTGAGAAGATCATCTTCAATATTTGTTGACAAAAAATTCAATAAAAAACCGTTGAGATGAAGTGATATGTAAAAAATGGTATAAATATGTATTTTTCAACGGTTGGAATGTTGGGTCGGCACCAATCGCTTTATTGATTGAACTTTTTAATGAAACTTCTTGGATATGATCTTCTAACTATCAAGATCATATCCATGAAGTTTCATAAAAAAATTCAATCTAAAAGTAAATGATATGATCGTTAACATTTCAACAGTAAAAAATGCATATTTATACCATTTTTTTACAGATCACCTCATCTCAACGAATTTTTTATTGAATTTTTTTATGAAAAAAATGGATATGATCTTCCCACCGTGGAGATCATATCCATGAAATTTTATCAAAAAATTTATTTTTTTACTATTTAAAAAAAAATGGTATGTACCGGGGTCTGCACCATAAGGAGTCCTTACAAGAGAGCGCCTCTCTCTCTCTCTCTCTATATATATATATATATATATACCAAGTGTACATATCAAGTATACATACCGATTTTAAAATGGTAAAAAAATTATTTTTGAGTTGAGTGTTTTTGTGTGGTATTTAAACTTTTCAAGGGATCCATATAAAAAAATCAACTCAAAATAACGTTTTTTGCTATTTTAAGAAAATCGATCAAACTTTCACACCTTTTAAAGCACTTTAAAAACTGTGAAAGTTTGATTTTTTTTTAAAATAAGAAAAAACGTTATTATCATCTTATACTGTGACTAAAGTCACAATGGCTCTAGACTTTGTCCATCTTATCGACATATTCACGATGACTCCTAGATAATGGTGTTGTCAATTTAGTGCAATTCAGACAAGTTTAATTACTTTGAGAGTATTTCTTCCCATATGTGTTCAATAAAATACTTTCTCAAACTCTCATTGACTCAATATGATATGCTATCAAGTCTATAAAGGTAACTTAATGTCAATGTTATAAAAGATGCGCCTGGACTTGAGGCTTGGAAGAAACGCTCCTCACATGCCTTATTCTTAGTAAAAAGCTTAAGGCACACTTTTTTTTTTTTGAAAAAAAAAACGATTTAATGAAATGATATTACCTTTTAAAGACTTTTTTTACAAACCGGACTAATATCTCGTTCAAAACTATCAAAAGATAAACAATATCCCAAACCGCTCTGCATCTTTCTTCCTCATATGGGAAGAAAAACCTAACATTGTCAATCGACTTCCAACTAAAAGTCTATTTATTTTATTTGAAAGATGAAAAATATATTTCTTATATTGAATCATTTTATATTGATTATTAATTATTGATGATCGATTATGAATTATTAAGTGATTATTGATATCGATCATTGAATGATGAAAAATACATTTGTATATTGCTTATTAGATGTTGAGAAATGCATTTTGTATATTGAGTATGGAGCATGCATATGAGAAAGATAGCTACCAAACTTACGGATATATTTTCAAAATTCAAGGTATGCTTTATTTTATTATATTACTAGCCTTAGAATAATTAAAATAATAAAAAAGGAAAAACTCCTTTTTATGTCCACACTCCTAAAGCTTAAGGCTTGACCTCTACTCTTTGACCACGCCTCGCGCCTTTTAAAACCTTTCTTAATATATATTGAATGTTAATATTGGTTTTAAGCCTCCTAAATTTGATTCTCTATCTTTCAATGGTCATTCTCATTAAATATTTAATCTTATTTAGACTTTTATGCATAAAAAATATTTTTGTTGAGATTTTACGATTCATCAAATCAATACTCGATAAGTACAATGTATGTATAATAAATAATGTGAACGGAAAGGAATATTATCTAAATTTCGAAAATTCAAAAGGTTACAGATAAGGATTGTTTTGCACACACTATACGACGGGGTGATACGGATAAAGATACAGATACTGCACTTTTAAATAAATACGGATATGAGCACCATGATATTTTCTTTGTATTCCACTCTTTAACACCCTTAATCAGTGACGTTGAATAAGTGATTGCCAGTTTAATTTCCAAAGCTTATGAAACATTTTCTCGCTTAAACTAAGTTGTTGTTCAATGAAGCCTAGTTTAAGGAATATATAAGTGTATGTTGGCCAAAATACGATTGCTTGCATAGAGCCGTTTAAATGCATTTAATGCTCAATGCGCAGTAAAACCCTTAGGGTTGCATTCGAGCATTCTATGAGAATGAAAATCATCTACTGAGATTTCATTGGCATTTATGAGCATTCATCGAGACAATATTGATTACATATTTCGTACACTCGAAGGTTACAAAATTTACAAGTCAAAACTCTATTGTTCTACAAGTATTCGTAAAAAAAAGGATTTGTTGATGCTAATGGAGGGAGTTGTCATCGTTTCGAGGGAGTGAGATGTGTATCTTACTTCAAGTGTCTGGGTTACAAGGGGCGGAGGGGGGGGGGGGGGGGGGGGTCAAGTGCCCATCTTAGAAATTTCAGTTTTTATATTTTTAGTATACGAGCATAAAGGTTAAGTTTTAATATTGCAGACAAAAAATTGTAATATTTCCTAAAAAAAAGATTACGCACTTTCATCCACTTGCCCAGTTTGATTACTTGGATTATTTTGTTGTTGCTTAGGGTTTGAATGAATTTGTTGTTATTAATTTTAGGTTATGGTTCGAATTAATTTGTTACTATTTATTTTAAGGGTTTGACATATTTAATGGTTTGAGTTAATTTAATTTTGTTGTTGTTTAGAATTTTGCTAATTTGGACTAATTCCTTCATATCCTAGTGTAAGATCTCATGCTTCGTATGTTTTATTTTAGGATTTTGTTCTTAACTTACTATGTGTATTTGTACTATTATATCCGGTGTTGTTTTATTTCAATTATAATTGTCTACAAATGTAAATTATTAATTATAAAAAAATATAAAAATAACTTTAAAATTTTTTACTCGGGATCCCGAACCCCCGAAAAGGGTTGATAATTTATAGAGTGTCCCATAAAAAAAAACTCCCGACTCCGCCACTTGTCACACATGTAAAAAGGGGTTGGTATTGATATTTATAAAGGTTTGTGAAAAAGTGGATATAATGAAGTTTCAGAGTGTGAGTCGTTTGGATGTGGATGTGGATGGGCTTCGTCAAATCATGTCAAAATAGTTATGTTTGAATCTTCTACTCTTTTGTAACTATCTTTACTTATTTATGTCATAATAGGTTATGAATCAAATATTAGTTATTTGGAATTGCACCCCACCTCCCCACCCCAAAAAAAACAATTGATCATTGACCCCCAATTGTTGGCAAGATTCCATTTATTAAAATTTATAGGGTGCGGCCATTCCAACACCCTTAAATTTTTCCCCCGTACCCTTTTCATATATGTAACATACAAAGAAAAAAAATAACATTTCCTCTTCCTTTAAAATATAATATAATTTTAAAACATAACAACATTTTTAGGTTTTTAAAACATAATATGATTTTAAAACATAACATCATTTTAGGTAAGATAAAATTTACTATTTAAGATAAAATGTGATTTTATTATTATTATTATTATTATTATTATTATTATTATTATTATTATTATTATTATTATTATTATTATTATTATTATTATTATTATTATTATTATTATTATTATTATTATTATTGTATTTTTTACTTTAACACCATGCTAATTTTTTAATTAGACTATAGTACATTTTTTTGAATTTATTAGACTTTCTATATTTTTCGTCGCTAAATATGAAACTTTCTCCATGAAAAGTGATATTTGGTGACATTCAAACAGTTTTCAAACCAAAAAAGCTTATAATGAAACAAATACCTTTTTAACAAACAAAAAAAATAATTTTTGAATATAAAAAAGTTTTAAGAAAATAAAAACAATTTTAACGAATTTATTTTAACAAAATAAGAACTGCTTATAACAAAAAAAAAAGTTTTTTTTAAAAACAAAATTCTAACAAAACAAAATAGTTTTTACCCAAATAAAAATATTTTATAGCAAAGAAGCAATATCTTTACAAAAATTATTTTTAAAGAATGAAAATATTTTTCTAAAAAATATTTTTAGAAAAATAAAAGGGGCAAGTTGATGTAAAAAATTAGATTGTTTCTAATTATTTAATCACAGATAAATTTAAATAAGACAAAGGATTTTTAAAGTGGTTCAGCCTTATAAGAATGGCCTACGTCCACTATTTCTGTTATTGCTGAATGCTTGGGAATTCTCGATTATATGTTTGATCAAGATATTCCGGTCCCCATAAATGAGGATGATACAAGGTATTTATAGCCCTTAGGCTGTACATGTGAAAGGGTAAATAATTAATGCCCCTTAAGCGTATACATCTGTATGATAAGCATTCAATGAATAGTCGAACTGTTGGTTATCTGGCAATTAATGCTATGGTCGAGATGCAGCTCGGATCGCCTTAATTGCTCGACATTTAGGAGTTCCTCGGAGCAGTGGAGTTCCTCGGAGCAATGAAGTTCCTCGGAGTATTCCTGTTACTCGGAATGTCTGAGTTGATCGGGGAGGCAGATTTTCTCGTTGCTAAAGTGATTGTAGAAATGTCTGTAGGTGCCACGTAACCTGACACGTGTCTTCCTGTGATTCATCCACGCCAGCATGTCAATTTTTGTATCAACAGAAGCCCCCAATGTTTCATAGTTCAAAATTTTGAGGAGTATGGAACATTCTTTCTCGGAATATGGAAATTTTAAATGATCCTCCTGATTTTTAGGAGCGTTTTCTTCGTATTTATTTTTCCTTCCAAATTCGCAGAATCAGTCTTTTCGAATTTTTATAACTGCTTCGATCTTCGCGCATTTTTTGTCCTTTTAGTCGCCGGTAGCGTAATCGTTTCTTTTTATAATCATTTCTTTCGCCGTTTCCCGAGGCAAAGTATTTAAGCATCGCAGACAATCCCATTGTCTTCATCTTTTTCAAATTTCTGTCTTCGAGTTTTCCATTGTCTCTCTCTCTCTTGTGCGTTCATCTTTTCCATCGTTCGTTGTCAACAGACCCCCTTTTTTTCTGTAAGATCTTCTTCCTTCTTTTTCATTTCTTTTATTCATCATGGTTTATCTTATTGAATCTCTTGAGAAGTTTCGTTCTGATTTTTCTATCCCTTCTTGGTTAACTCTGGAGGAACTTTCTGAGCCTTCAGATTATTTTCGCTTGGCTGAGGGACATTGGTTCCCCAGCCTCTTTATTGCTGAGTGTGGATTTTCTTTTCCACCAAATTCCTTATGTTTAGAATTTTGTCAATACTTTGATGTTGTTCCTGCAAAAATAGCCCCCAACACATGGAGAATAGTTAATGGGGTGCATAGGTTAAATCAAATTCATGGAACTCGCTTAAGAATTCTTGAGATTATGTTCTGTTATAGATGGGCAGTTGGGGATAAAACTTTTTATTTAAAAACTAGATTTTTGAATAGGGCTTTAGTAGTCAATCTCCCAGATGCCAATAGGGACTATTTCGAACATGGGGTTGTTATTAAAAATTGGCAACATGCCCCTTCAATTGGAGATGAAGTATATCAGGGTCCCAGATGCCCTCCCTATGGCAATGGGATAGGTTATTTTTATTTTATTTTATTTCTGAAATTATGCCTTCATTATGTTTGCTAAAATGTGTGACTGATAGTTCAATGTGTATTTGTTTGCAGTTGATAGCAAGAGAAAAACTCCAAAAGAGGCAGAAGTTAACATAAAACACTTGAAACTTATATGGAGCTTTCATCAGATAGTTGCAGACGAGCACATTAGGTCTTCTTCATACTTGCTGCAGTATAAGAGCTACACATCCTCTTTTACTGCTCGCCCTGTGATCAGCAATATTGGACCGGTGCCAGTTCCTGAAGACTCTTCTCCTGAATCTCACATTCGTCTGAGTCAAAAGATGGGTAAAAGAAGAGTTCCTGCTATCTTCGAGACATCTGCCTCTGCTGGAGAGGCAAAAAGAAATAAGTCTGATGTCCTAGAGGGGACAAAGAAAATAGATACTACTCCTTCTGTTGCAACCAAGAAGGCTGCTGAGAAGCCCCTAGTGGCTTCGAGCAAGAGTGATGCTCCCAAGGAAGTGATTACCATTTCCCCGACCAAGAGTTCTTCCTTGGTTGAAACTATTCCTATGCCCCCGAGGAGGCTGAAGAAAAGCCCCTCGGTCAATTTGGCTGAAACCATTTCCCAGCTCCCAGTTAGTGGTGCTGGTGTTCCTACCATTGTTCCCCCGAGCTCTGCTATGAGCTCGATGAAGACTTGGATCATCCCCGAGATCCAAGGACTTGAAGAAAACATTCCTCGGGATATGATCACCTCTTTGGCTACTCGCCATATTGCTTCAGTAAGTTTCTCTTATTTTGAACTTTCCTTCTTTCCCTTATTACACGTGTCTCTGTACTGACTTGTCGTTATTTCCTTTTTCCAGTTGATGAGTTATTTTAATACAATTGTGAAGAAAGACGAAGCAATTAAGGCTTCTAGCTCCTCATCTGGTGTGGAGGAAGCTTTAGTGGGTTTGACCCAATCCCTGAAGGATTCCCGTCAGAAATATGACGAGGACAAAGCTGATTGGGAGAAGAAATTGGCCTTGGTTGAGGAAGAGAAGGCTCAGATGGTTGAAGTCTCCAAAGGGTTGGAGAACAAAGTAAAAGATTTAGAAGAGAAGAATAAAGAGCTTAACGAGAAGCTCAAAAATGCTGGAGGGCTTGAGGGGAAGCTCAAAGTTGCTGAGGAGGAATTAATCTAGCTCCGAGAAGTAAATCGACAGAAGGTGGAGGTGGAAGGCAAATTGAAGGCCATCGAGGAACTTCTATCCGAGAAGCTTTCCTCGGAGAAAGTGAAAAGAAAATTGGCTGTGAAGAAGTCCTTCAGCGTTGGCTGGGACAAGGGATGGAGTAAAGGAGTGGCTTCCATGATGTCACAGGTAGAGTATGGCAGTCTCAAGTACTTCAGAGATGGCTGGGTTGCTGCTCTACAAGAATTAAAGGTTGATGAGGGTTCTGACCTATTTCAAAAACATATTCCTAGTCCCCCTCCAACTCTCGAGGATGAAGAAGAGGACGAAGCTGCCTCCGAGGAGTCCTCCATGGTTGTAGGTGATCAAATCTCTACCCCACAAGTTATCCAGCCAACCAACGAGCAGCTTCCACCTCTGCCTGCCCCTTCCGAGCAACCTCCTGCTCCTGCCGACCAACTTTTTATTCCTGCCGAGCAACCTAGCTCCTCGTCCCAGGCTCCCGAGAAAGTTTTGGGAGATAAGGAAAAGGTGTAAAGTTATTCGGTATTTATCTTTATTTTATTTTCTTTTGGCATATGTACTCTGAACTTTGTACTCTTTTTCTATGATGTAATAAAACTTGCATTTTTGATCATATATATTGTTGATACTCTGTTTGCATTCTTATTAACTCTTGCCTTGTCCTCTTTATTGGTTTATGGCCAGAATGGAATTGTTGTCTGCTCATGACACAAAACTGCTGAGACAATGCAATGAATACTTTAAGGCGGGTCACACTGATTTGGATAAGTCACAAATTGTAGACATCCTTGGCCAAGATGCTTCAGAACAGGCAATTGAGGCTTATCAATAACTGAAGTGTCTTCTTGATCGTGCCGTAGCCAATAATGTGGCTTATTACGAAATGATTGAAGACTTACAAGGTACTCTTGATGAACTTCAACAGCTGTACAAAGAATCTTCAGCTCTTTTGCATGAGGGGTATGAAAAGAAGTATCAACAACTCAGTGCTGACAAGGGCCATGGCAAGATATTTGCTGCTTATGAAGTGAGAGAGAGAACTTTGAAAACAGAGGTCGAAGAGCACAGGCAAATCGCTGAGTTGTTGGAGTAAGAGAATAATAATCTGCAAAAGGAACTAGCTCAGTTGAGGTCTGTTGCCTCCTCCTCAAATGCCTTGGTACCTATGACTGACGAGGGATTATCCTTCTTAGAAGTTGAAAACGCTAAATTACGAGAAGAATTGGAGACTTTGAGAAGAGATGGTCCTTCTACTCCTACTCGGGGACGAGCAAGAGGTTCTCGGGGACGAGAAAGAGCTGCTCTGAGTACTGTCGAGGAACAGGTTACTCCACCTGCTCGGGGATGACCAAGAGTTCTTCGGCCTACTATTGAAGAAGCTCGGACTCAATCAGCATTGGAAAACCAAGCATTCCAGTTGATGGCAAAAAATCAAGCCTTGTTTGAAATGTCCAAGAAAATCCAAAGTTTGGACGAGCAACTTGCTGCGCAGAAGTCTGCTTTGGAAAATAAGGAAATTTTTGCAAGAAGCCTTCACGAGCAATTAGAAAGATTAACTTATCAATTCCATAAATAGCCCCGAGAATTCTGGATGGCAGGTTACAACGAAGCCCTTTTCCATTTGGATGCTCAATCGAATATGCCAATAATAAAGGCTACAAGCAGGGGTGGTTGAACGCTCTGGGTGTACTGAAACTGGAGCAAGGTCACTATTTATGGGATTACCATAACCCTGGGCTGCTCAATCTGCCAGTTCCACCATATAAGCTTGACATGAGCTGGATACCTGCTCGGGCTATTCCTCGGTGCTTGATTTCTAAGTATCTCTGTGATTATAATCTTCATTCTAATGCAGAGCTATCTCGCCCCGAGCACCTGCTGGATAGACCATCCGTAATAAATGTCAGGATGCTTCAAGACCTCAACTTTATAAATTTTCCCCTTTCCTTGGAGGATCCTCCTGCTGGCGAGGAACCTGTTTAAAATGCACAAGGAAAGAAACCAATAGAATAAGGCTCTTGATGTAATGGTTATTTATACATTTCATAATCAATGTACTCTATTTTTGGATTTAATGAAATACATATATTTTTTTTGCAAATGTTAATTGTCATTGCCTTGTAGTTATAAAACACTTTTCACTTGTGTATATATATCTGTTAAAAAGATAACAACATTATGTATCTTGTCGACCAACTATAATTGATTCAAACTTGTTGTCGACTAGCTTAAATTTGTAGTAATCATTTGGCTGCCCAAAATAATGATGTTTTGCTTCTCGACCAATTAAAAATCACAAGTAATAAAAATTTAACTTGGTCTCTAAAATATTCGTAAAATGTTTCCGACCAACAAGGGTTGGCGTCTTTTGATTCTCAACCAATATAACTTGGTGAATTTTTCTTTCCCGACCAACTTTGGAATTTTTTGGGAAATATTTCTTTATTCCTAACCAACCAGAGTTGGCATTTTTAGGAATGTCGTTGCCTCCTAACCAAACCGAGTTGGCATTTTTAGGAGTATGGTTTCCTAACCAACCGAAGTTGGCATTTTTAGGAATGTCTTTCCCTAACCAAACCGAGGTGGCATTTTTAGGGATATTTTTGCCTCCTAACCAAACTGAGTTGGCATTTTTAGGAGTATGGTTTCCTAACCAACCGAAGTTGGCATTTTTAGGAATGTCTTTCCCTAACCAAATCGAGTTGGCATTTTTAGGGATATTTTTGCCTCCTAACCAAACCGAGTTGGCATTTTTAGGAATATGGTTTCCTAACCAACCGAAGTTGGCATTTTTAGGAATGTCTTTCCCTAACCAAACCGAGTTGGAATTTTTAGGGATATTTTGTTGTTGCTGAGCAGTGTAGTGTGTAGCACTAGTATTCCCCGAAAAACTTTCAATAAAAGGAGAGAAGCTGGCAAAATATCATCATTTTATTCATACTGATGGAACTGTTTTACATAAGATTTTACATCACTGATAGTACTTGCGCAAGTGTTCAGCATTCCATGCATTCTTAAACTCTTCCCCTTCTAAAGTTGCTATTCGGTAGGTTCCTGGTCGAACAACTTCTGTAACTCGGTATGGTCCATGCCAGCTTGCCTCCAATTTGTTGTGCTTATGAATGACTTTCTTTAACACATAATCTCCTTCTTTTAAGTCGCACTTCTTCACCCTCTTATTATAGAATAGAGCTGTTCGTTGTTGGTAAGCAGCATTCCTAATGGCTTCTTCTTCTCTAACCTCCTCGAGCATGTCCAAATCCAATCTTCTCATTAAGTCACTGACTGGGGAGTTAAAATTCAGCACTCTGTGTGTTGGGAGACCCAACTCGGTAGGTATTATAGCCTCACTTCCAAATGCCAGCATATATGGGGATTCTCCAGTTGCTGCTCGGGGAGTAGTACGATAAGCCCATAGTATTGACTGTAACTCGTTGATCCAATTTGCTATTGCCTCACCGAGTCTTTTCTTCAAGCCATTTAGCAGTGTCCTGTTCGCCACTTCAGTTTGTCCATTGCTTTGGGGATGACCTGGTGCTAAATGGAGCTTCAAAATGTTGGACTGATGGCAATAGGCAGCGAATTCCTCATTATCAAATTACGTTCCATGGTCGGTGATGAATGCATGAGGAAGACCGTACCTACAAATGATATTTTTCCAGACAAATTGATATACCTTCTCGTAAGTCATGTCGACAAGAGGCTCAGCTTCTACCCATTTTGTAAAATAATCTATTGCGACGACGAGGTATTTGAACCTTCCCCTGGTCGTTGGCAGTGGCCCGACCAAATCTATCCCCCACATGGAAAATGGACAAGGGTAAGTGATAGGTGTCAAAAATGCTTGGGGAGTTCTTTGGATGAAGGAAAAGCGCTGGCACTTGTCACATTTCTTGGCATAAGCTATACAATCAGCCCTCATTGTTGGCCAGTAGTATCCTTGCATCATTACCCTTTGTAAAAGAGTACGACCTGTTACATGAGCTCCACTGGACCTTTCATGGATCTCTTCAATCAATTCTTTCATCTCGGAGGGATGTACACATCTTTGCAAACCTGCCATAATTCCTCGTCTGTACAGAACACCATTAATTAATACATACCGAGCAGCTTTAAACTTAAATTTCTTGGCCGCGAGATTATCCATTGGTAATTCTCCTTCCTCGATATACGCCCTTATGGGATCCATCCAAGATGGTCCTAAGTCAAGGGTGATAAAATTCATCATCAGGTCTTCATCTATGCTTCGACTAGCTAACACTTCAATTGGTATTGTTCTTCGCAACTCGGTACGAGTAACTGATGCTAATCGGGCTATGGCGTCTGCTCTTGCATTCTCCATTCTTGGTATTCTGATCAGCTGTACGGCAATAAATTCTGATACCAACTCCATCACCTTTGCATGATACTTAATTATTAATTCTCCTTTGGCTGCATATGTTCCCAACATCTGATTCACAATTAATTGAGAATCACTGAAAATAATAACCTGTTGCACCTCCATAATTTTTGCCAAATTAAGACCTGCTATCATGGCCTCATACTCAGCCTCATTATTGGAAGCTTTGAATTGAAATCTTAGTGCATATTCCATGTCGACTTCATCCGGGCTGTTCAAAACGATCCCTGCCCCACAGCCTGTAGTACAAGATGAGCCATCTACATAAAACTTCCATATAGGTAACTCGTCTTTTAATTTCTAATCTGCCAAAGTTCCTCGGTGAAATATTTGTTGCTTCTTTTCATCATCCCCTGATTTTTCTTGTTCTTCATCGACCATCTTTTCTTGCCCTTTTACCAACCTAAGTTGGTCTGAGCTCGAATTTGATGATCCTGTCACATCCACTTTCCCTTTTACCAAACTAAGTTCGTTTGAGCCAGTGTTTGTTGATCCTGTAACATCCACAGGTTGATCGGCGAGCTGCTTTTTCTCCTCGGGGGTATTAGGATAGGTGAATTCTGCTATGAAATCTGCTATTGCTTGCCCTTTAAGTGATGACCTGGGTTCATAAATTATATCATATTCACCGAGCTCTATTGCCCAGTACATCAATCTCCCTGATTTTTTTGGTTTATGAAGGGCTTGTCTCAATGGCATGTCAGTATATACGACTATAGTATGGGCCTAGAAATATAGCCTCATTATCCTACTCGCCTCAATCAGCGCCAGTGCCAATTTTTCCAGCTTTGGATACCCGATCTCTGCTCCTCGGAAAGCCTTACTTGTGTAATAAATTGGCTTTTGCACTCCATTCTCCATTCTGATCAATGCCGAGCTAACTGCATTCTCTGATACTGCCAGATACAAATACAATTTTTCTCCTATCACTGGCCTGGACAACAGCGGAGGTGCTCCCAGATACTTCTTCAAGCCTTGAAAGGCCTTCTCACATTCATCATTCCACTCAAAAGTTGTTCGGAGTGTCTTGAAGAACGGGAAACATCTATCAGTTTCTCGGGATACAAATCTGTTGAGCGCTGCTACTCGTCCTATAAGACTTTGCACTTCTTTCTTCATCGTTGGAGATCGTATCCCTAATAGAGCTTTGATCTTTTCTGGATTTACTTCAATGCCTCGTTGATTGACGATGTACCCGAGAAACATGCCTTCTTGTACTCCAAATATGCACTTTGTCGGGTTCAGCTTCATTTGGTATTTGTCTAGTTGATTAAAGGTCTGGCCTAAGTCAACTAGATGATTAGTAGCTTTCTTACTATTTGTCAACATATTGTCGACATAGACCTCCATATTGCAACTAATTTGTTCGGCAAAGACCTTGTTCATCAGTCGCTGATATGTCGCACCTGCATTTTTCAAACCAAAAGGCATAACATTATAATAATAAGTTCCCCTAGGAGTAATAAAAGAAGTACTTTCCCTATCTTCAGGTTTCATTTTGATCTGGTTGTAGCCAGAATAAGCATCCATGAAGCTGAGCAGCTCGTGTCCCGAGGTAGCATCCACCAGTTGATCAATTCGGGGCAATGGAAAGTGATCCTTTGAGCATGCTTTGTTGAAATCGGTGAAATCAACACACATCCTCCATTTAATGTTTTTCTTCTTTACCATCACCACATTTTCTAACCAGTCTGGATATTTAACATCTTCGATGAATCGAGCTTTCTGGAGCTTCTCGACCTCCTCTTGTATAGCTTGATTCTTCTCGGGACTGAATACTCTTCTTCTCTGCTTTACTGGCTTGATCTCCTTATTCACGTTGAGCTCATGACATAAGAAGTTTGGGTCTATCCCTGGCATATCTTCATGACTCCATGCAAAAGTTTTCCTTCTGCTTCTCAGGAAAGTTATCAATTCCTGTTTTATTGATGCATCCAACGACGAACCTATTTGAGTTGTTCGTTCAGGGTGCTCGTCGTCCAGAATGACATTTTCTGTAGCTTCCACCACCTGACCTTTTACAAGTTGAGATTCATCTCTAGGATCCAATGTTTCAATTTCTGTGCCTTCATCCACTTGATATGTAGTAGTCTTTTTCCTCGACTCCTCCAATTCCTCTTGTTCGGCAGATGAATAATAGCATTCTCGAGCTACTTTTTGATCACCTTTCACAACTCCTACTCCAAAGTTTGTTGGGAATTTTAAGCACTGATGTACTGTAGATGGAACCGCTTTGAACTTCTTCAAACCAACTCTTCCTATGATGATATTTTAAGCCGACTGAACATTCTTATCCATCACAAAGAAACGTATTCTTTCTGTTCGACATAGAGGCCATGTACCAATGAATATATCCAACTTGATCGTCCCAAGTGGAAAAACTTTCTCACTGGCAATACCAAGGAGAGGTCTGTGATAAGGCTCCAGTTGAGATAACTTTAGATTTGAACTGTCGAAGCACGAGTAGAACATGATGTCTGCCGAGCTACCATTATCTACCAGAACCCTTGAAATCATCACTTCTTTCATCCTCATTTTTATCACCAATGGGTCATCATGTGGGTATAGAACACCTGCGAGGTCATTCTTTGAAAAACCAATGACCAACTTCTCTTTGTTTACCTTCCTCGGGCGATCCTCCTCGGCCAAATTTATCCGTTGAATATATGAGCAAGCTTGAGCCTCCCAAAGGTAAGCCTTTCTTTCTGCAGTAAGTTCTCCTCCTCATGCATCTCCACCTGTAATGACATTACAATCGAATGACCCAAAACGTATTAAAAATACATCGCGTTCCGGTTGCCTTGGCCTCTTGGGAAGATCGAGGTCATCTTCTGTATCATCTTCATGATCTCTTTTCCTGTTCTCCTCTTCCCGACGAGGATATCTAGACCCTTCTCTTGTTCGATCATCGTTTCCTCTTTCATTTCTACGATCGACATACTTTGACAGTTTTCCTCGTCTAATGAGTGTTTCGATATCATTCTGGAGTGCTATGTAATTTTTAGTCATATGGCCACGATCTTTGTGAAACTCGCAATATTTTTCCCTATTCCTTCTGTCAGGGTCTGCCTTCATTTTCTTTGGCCATTTTAACTCCTCGTTATTCTTGATTTCTTCCAAGACGTGGTTGATACCCATCTTCAAAGGAGTATAATTATCAAACTTCTTCAAGACTTCCCATGATGACCTATTTTTGGATTGTTTGTCACCACCATTTCCCTTATGCTCTTTCTTCTTAGCTTTGTCGACTTCCACCTTGGTTTCTTTATCCATATTCTTCTTCGCAGCCATAGCCTCCTCGGCATTCATGATTTTGGCTGCTTTTGCCATTAACTCTGACATGGTTGTAGGCGGATCTTTAGCCAAAGTGTAATACAACTTATTGGGCAATAGCCCACTCATCAAGGCGGTGATTGCTATATTCTCTTCATAATCTATGACTTCTAGTTTTTCGTTATTGAAACGAGTTATGTAGTCTCTAGTACTCTCACCAGCTTTTTGTCTAACGCTTAACAAATGCGCTACTCGTTTTACTGGCTTTGCTCCAAAACAGAAATTCCCATTGAATAACTCGACCAGTTGAAAGAAAGTTGAAATCTTACCCCGAGGAAGATTGTTGTACCATATCTGGGCAGATCCAGTAAGAGTTCCCGAGAATGCTCTGCATCTCATCTCGTCGGGGACAGCATAGATGTCGGCGGCAACTTGATATTGTTTTATGTGAAGAACAGGATCTGTCTTTCCATCATATTTGGGGGTCACAACAGGTGCTTTGAACTTTGACGGTGTGGGAAAATCTACAATGGCCTGGACAAAAGGTGTCCCTTGAACAAAAGTTCGCTGTAGTGGGTTCCTCGCCTTAGCCATTTCTCCCAATCTATCTTCCAGTCTTTGAATAGAGCCTTTCCACGCGTTATTTCCTTCCTCGGGCCTATTGGTTCGAGCAATTGACCGAGTTGATGTGGCTTCCTGAGATCTATCTTGACAAAAAACTGGTCGTGATTGTGCTGATCCTTCTCTTAGATCTGATGGTTGTCGAAAACTCCTCGACATGGCCTTAGGTGGACTTATATTCCTCCTAGGGACTAATCGACTGAAAGGAGACACCCTGCTCAATCTTTCCAGGGCACTGGTCCTTTCTGGAGAGGGAGTGATACGTTGTTCAGTATTTGTGGCCCGTATTGACGAAGTTCGCCCAGGTTGATAAGAGAAATCATCAGATTCCTCATTATGATATGAATCAGTATGCCTGGACCATGAAGAAAGTAAATTGGTTGGTCTTTGACCACTTCGCTGTCCTGAATGGGTAGGTGCATCGCCATGAACGGTTTGTATGAGTTGCCGCATAGTTTCTTGCATGGCGGTCTGACCCTGGGCCAGGTTTGTCATTATTTTAGCCAGATCTGGAATGGTTGAAGGTGCAGATGGATTTGGAGGGTTTCCAGCGTTTCGATTGCTGGATTCAGGATTATCAGCCATTGATGATGAATTATTTTTGGTGAAAAATGATAATAACAGTCGTTTCCCACAGACGGCGCCAATCTGTTGATGTAAAAAATTAGATTGTTTCTAATTATTTAATCACAGATAAATTTAAATAAGACAAAGGATTTTTAAAGTGGTTCAGCCTTATAAGAATGGCCTACATCCACTGTTTCTGTTATTGCTGAATGCTTGGGAATTCTCGATTATATGTTTGATCAAGAAATTCCGGTCCCCATAAATGAGGATGATACAAGGTATTTATAGCCCTTAGGCTGTACATGTGAAAGGGTAAATAATTAATGCCCCTTAAGCGTATACATCTGTATGATAAGCATTCAATGAATAGTCGAACTGTTGGTTATCTGGCAAATAATGCTATGGTCGAGATGCAGCTCGGACCGCCTTAATTACTCGACATTCAGGAGTTCCTCGGAGCAGTGGAGTTCCTCGGAGCAATGAAGTTCCTCGGAGTATTCCTGTTACTCGGAATGTCTGAGTTGATCGGGGAGGCAGAGTTTCTCGTTACTAAAGTGATTGTAGAAATGTCTGTAGGTGCCACGTAACCTGACACGTGTCTTCCTGTGATTCATCCACGTCAGCATGTCAATTTTGGTATCAACAGGGCATATACCAAATAGTCCCTCGAACTTTTTTTAATACATGTTTAGTCCAAGTCTTTTTATTTTGCACCAAAAAGTCCTTCACTATGCCAAAAAGGCTTTACCATATCGCTGGCGCAGACCTTTAAAGATAAGAGAATAAGAGACTTTTTAGTACAAAATAAAAGGCTTGGACTAAATGTGTATTAAAAAATGTTTGAGGCACTTTTTGATATTTGATCCAAAATAAAAACACTTTAGTGAGAAAAAACGGTCTTTACAAAAATTTAGTTTTAAAAGAATAAAAATAGTTTTTAAAAAAATTAACAAAATAAAAAATGGTATTAATACAAAAAAACTTTCCGTAGAGAAATTTTCATATTTAGTAATGAAAAATGTACAGAAGTATTACACACTATCTAATTTGTAGTAAAGTCTAAAATAAAAAAATAGTAATGGGTTAGAGTGAAAAATCCAAATAATAATATTAATAACAATAATAAGTATCTATATCTATATTATACTTCTAATACAATAGTATTAGAAATTAATGACTTCTAATAAATACTCTTCTTCATTCATTTTTACGGATTAATTTTTTAATAGGATCAAATACAAAAAAGTCCCTCAAATATTTTTTAATACACATTTAGTCCACGTCTTTTATTTTGTTCTAAAAGGTCCCTCAAACATCCATTTAACTAATATTCTCTTATTTTTTAAAGGTCTGCGCTAGCGGCATGACGAAGGAGTTTTTGGAGCAAAATAAAAACGCTTGCACTAAACATGTATTAAAATATGTTGGAAGAATTATTTGGTATATGCCCATTTTTAATATATACAAAGTTTTAAAAAAACTTCTCAATTACCGACGCAACTGTCTAGCTTCCATATCATTGTTTATAGGGGATCTTCCTATTAAGTCCTGTTTGAAGGGGATATTTCCTAATAGGTCCTATCACAACATTTTTTCCTCAATGGGTCCTATTTGTACATACAATGAATATTCATTGTATGTTTACAAATATGACATATTGGAACAAAAATCTTATTTCATGGGACCTAATGGAGCAAAAAAAAGATGTTAGAACCTATTAAACTACATATTTAGTAAACGGGACTAATTGATAAAAACCTCTTTATGGGAAAAGAAAAGGGCAAGAAGTAAGAAGAATAGTTAGAGAATAAATGGTTGATTGAGAGGTTAGATAAATCGAGCACAAAATCGTTTGACATCCCCATTTTAGGCTAGACAGATTTTGGGTTATTTCTTCTCCATTTCATATCGTTGAAATCAGTGGCAAGTTTATCACGTTATGGTTAAGTACTTATAAAACTGCTGAAGAGGCTTCTGCGGTCTATGATAATGCAACTATTAAATTAAGAGGACCCGATGCCTTGACTAGTTTTATTACACCGCTGGCCAAGGTGACGTCAGTTTCCGGGTACGATTCCGGCAAGGCATGACTATCAAAGGAATAAACTCAGAATTCCACATCCATTAATAGGGCCAACACCAAAATTAAGCAATAGGAGAAAATCAATGAGAGAAAAAGGAATAAAGACAAACAACCACAAGCAACGTGATGGACCTCCTTAACAGATTCATAACAGACATGCAGAATAAAAAAGCTTCAAACCCTGCTTAAAATCCACCGAACCCCCACAAACCACAGAACCTGATCTCACATCCTTACAAAAGGCCAATCAAGCACTGGAGGAGCATTTGAAAGAGCCACTAGCAGGAATCGAACAATGTGAGAGGAACTAAGACAGTAAAACGAATATTTGTTTTTTATTATTATCCATAACAACTACTTTTTTCTGTTGGTGGAAAAGAGAGATGTGGTTGTTATCAATTGTATTGTGGTTGGGTGCGTTGTGATGAAATTTTTTCAAATAATTGTTTTGTACCAGCTTTTGGAGACGATCTTGAATCGTAACAAAGAGATACAATACGGGAGTCTGCATTTGGTTTCTATAAATATCGTGTCCCATTGAAAGGTGAAGAGCTGATTTTTTTGGGGTCTTTTAAGGTTCACACTTTTAAAGTTTTTTCTATTTAAAACAAATATTTTTATATAATGCATATGTTTATCAATTTATGTATGTATTGTATTCTTTATTCTGAATATGTTTTGTTTAGTTTGATTATTTTTATATATTGAATACATAGTAAAAATTGGATTAGTTTGAGATTCTCGAT
Organism: Sambucus nigra; assembly: GCA_949130495.1. Lineage (NCBI taxonomy): Eukaryota > Viridiplantae > Streptophyta > Magnoliopsida > Dipsacales > Adoxaceae > Sambucus > Sambucus nigra. The sequence goes on from CASBWL010000025.1 coordinate 990,462, forward strand.
GATAGAACTTCTTAAACAATGTATAAGTCATTATTTTGACAATTTTATGCCAAAAACCTTTGTGTAAATTTTGGACCAAATTCGGATCACATCACTCTTTTGTGCCAAAATTGTTACCCTTAATTCTGAATAATTATTTTTACTCATACAATAAAATATAAATTATAATATATTTATAAATTCTACCAGCTAATATCAATTTATATTATTAGGATTGTTTTAGATAAATTTTAAGTATTTTTTCTATAAAACGCTCGTGCATCGCGCATCGCACGGGTTACATACTAGTTATACATTTAATACGATAGTATTAGAGGCATAAATGATAATTAATGCCCTCTACTTAGATACATCTCTCTGCTCTTAAAATTAATACTCCCTTTCACCTAAATGGATTAATTAAAAATTTCTTTGAAACCAAAAAAATGAATAAATAAAAAATCTCTTAAAAACTAAAAAGTTTATACATTATAGACTCCATTTATTAATTTCTCTATCCAACACAATCTAGATTCAATTATTCTCTTTTCATCATTCTCCACTCAAATGACATTACACTATACTATTAATACTACTACATCTATATACATTTTATTTCTAGAAAAAAAGTTTTCGAAATTTAAAAATTGTTTTTTACATAAATAAAGGTTTTTGGCTAACGCTTTTATATAAAAACATTTTTAACGTTGTATTTATAGTTTTTATTTATAAATGACATAAAAAAAATTAAATATAAAATATGCACAGTTTTTTTGAAGTTTTTATTTGTAAAAAATAGTTTTTAAGTTAAAAAAAATTCACAATTTCGATTTTTTTTTAATAATTAAAAGTTTTTGGTTATAAAAATATTTTTAACATTTATTTATAGAAAAAACTCTATTTTCATATCTGTTGTATGTAAAAAATTTACTCCCATGTGGACCAATGATGATTGCACACCTGTCATCCAGCATGGCCGACCAACCACCTTGATCGGCCTGACATATACTTAATCGGCTAGAATGCCGAGCAACTCCAAAGGCCAACCAACATGAATAACAATAGTTACCTGGATGAGAATGCCAATTAGCCCTAAATTTCAAGGGTCTTACTTATTGTATATAGATGTAAATGCCTGGCAATATAAAAGGCGTTCCATCTTTAGGGTTTTGCGCCCCTATAAATATAGATTAATCCCTTAGCTCAAGGGATAACTCAAATCACTCGTATGCATACCATACCGAGATATTGTAAACACCTGAAATAAAATAACAGTGGAGGTAGGATTTATTTACTACCGAACCACTTCAAAATCCTTTATCTTTTATGTATGTGGTTTGAGTTACTTCTCTTATTTTTATCTGTGATTATAAAATTAGAGTTAATCCATTTTAGACATCAACAGATTAACATCGTATGTCAGAATGACTGACTACTATCGTTCTTCACCAAATTCATTTTCTTATTCATCTTGAAGGTGTACGAAAGATGACTGACGTTCAAGAAAGCAACAATGTTATTGGAAACAATATTCCTCCCAGTGCGACAGACCTAAACGAAATTCTCATCAACCTTGCCAAGGGGCAAGAAGCGATGCAAGAAATTATGAGGCAATTGGATCAATCATTACAAGCCAGGTCTATTTCTCCATCCAGGCATACTACTGATCCGTCTCATAGAAGAGAGATGCCACCCACTCCTCCCAGGGACAATTATTTCAGGTCCTCGCATGATAGGACTTGTCACCTAGGGCCTAGTTCATCAATCAAATCTACGGATTACTATGATGGACACTCTCACACCCCTGAACGTCCAAGTGCCCTGGAAAGTTTGAGCAAGGCTTCAGCTTTTAATCGCTCGGGTCCCCAAATAAATAAAGGTCATCACAAAAAACCTCCCCGATCATGAGAACATCGTGATGAACGTCATGAGGGATCATCCACGCGTAGAACAAGCATCTGGGCATCCGTGCATGTCGAGTAGACTTCTTAGGAAGATAGCTCAGCATAAACACATGGTAGAGATGGCCAAGCTACTTCAAATAGATATGATGCTAAAAATCCTTCATGGAAAGGGTCAATCTAACGATTAAAAGATCTACTGGGAGAACTAGACAAAGTAAAGAATCCATTGCAGCGAAATTTTGTTAAGGGGTCTCCTTTCATCCAAACGATTATTGATTTCCCTACTCCATCCAAGTTCAAGACACCAATGGTCACTCCTAAATACGATGGTAAGACTGATCCAGTTTTACTCATTGAATAATATCAAGCTGCAGCTAACATATATTATGTTCCTGATAAAATGAGATGCAGAGTTTTTTCAAGAACCATCACTAGCCCAACCCAAATATGGTACAACAACTTGCCTCGAGGACAAATTCCTAACTTTAACCAGTTCGCTGAGATATTTATTAGCAATTTTTGCTTTGGGGCCAAGCCAGTTAAGCAGGTATCACACCTTTTGAGTGTTCGACATCGAGTAGGGGAAACCACCAGGGAATACATCACTCATTTTAATAATGAGAAGTTAGAGGCCATCAATTAAGAGGAGAAGACAACAATCACAGCCTTGATGAGTGGGCTACTTCCTGAAAAATTGTATTATGCATCAGCAAAAGATCCATCTAAAACCATGGCAGAACTCATGGCCAAGGCTGGAAAAATTATGAATATCGAGGAAGCTATGGTTTCTAAGGAAACCTTGATGACAAAGCCTACAGAAAAGAAGGAACAAAAGGATAAGAAAGTAGAAAAGCCCAAAAAATATGAGGACTATACTCCATTGACAATTGGTGTCCGTCACATCCTAGAGGAAATTAGAAATAGTAAAGACTTGAAATGGCCCACGAAGCTGAGAGCACAACCTAACAGGAGAGACAAGTCCAAATATTATGAATTCCATAAAGATCATGGGAACATAATCTATAATTTCATCACCTTGAAGAATGTGATTGAATCCCTCTTCGCCAAGGAAAGCGAAGCAAGTTCGTTGATCGGACAGATGGCCGAGGAGCCAAAAGAAGGTCGGAGTCTCCTTGCAATACTAGAGATGACAAGAAGAGAGGTAATGATGATAATTGCGAAGATGATCTAGACCTACCAAAGAAACCCAAGAAACTAGAAATTAAAGTAAGTATGATAACCTTTGGATGTTTTGATCGTCATGTCATCGCAGGGGGAGACGCAGGAGGAGGCGATGAGGTCACTGAGAGGAAAGCTTACATGAATGAAGTCCAAGCTTGTTCTTATATATAACACATCAAATTGAATGATGAGGATGGTGGTCGACCTAAAAAGGTGAACAAAGATAACCTCATTATCGGCTTATCCAAAAATGACCTGGCCGGAGTATTATATCCCCATGACGAACCTTTGGTTGTCACATTTAGAATCAAGGAAGCTAGAATTGCCAAAATTCTGATAAATAATGGAAGCTCTGCAGATATCATGTTCTATAATTGCTTCAAAAGTCTGGGATTAAAGACAAGTCATCTGGAACCTTACAATAGACCCCCGATTGGTTTCTCGGGGGAAAAAGTCTATCCCCTAGGAACTGTCAAGTTGGAGGTGTTGATCGACACTTGGATGATAAGCCGAGTAGAGAATACATGTTTTTTCATTCTTGACAAGAATGTCCAACCAACCTACAACATGATTCTCGACACAGTAGGTTTGAAGAAATTTGAAGTTATACCATCCACTGTCAACTAATGCCTGAAGTTCCCTACCCACTTCGGAGTCAGCATAGTAAAATGGTGATTCAAAACTGGCCAATGAATGCTATTATACATCAGCCGAGCAAGAAGACTTGACAGATATGAAGAAAAAGACAACTACCTACCAAGTTGACACTTTAGATCCCATGGAGGAAACATAACTAGTCAAAGGGAATGTAGTAGAAATCACTGAGAGTATAATCCTTGAAGATGAAAAGCCATAACGGACTACTCAAGTTGTCTCCACCTTAACACCATCCCATAAACAGGAATTGATTTCATTCCTTAGAGAGCGAAAAATAATATTTACTTGGAGTCATGAAGATATGCCTGGGATTGACCCCTACTTCTTCTGCCACAATCTCAATATCAACAAGGATGCCAAGCTGATCAAATAGAAACTCAGGGTATTTAGTCCCGAGAAGAACATGGTTATCTAAGAGGAGGTAGAAAAGTTATAGAAGCCCATTTCATCGAAGATGTCAAGCACCCTGAGTGGTTAGGAAATATGGTGATGGTCAAGAAGAAGAATGATAAATGGAAAATGTCTGTAGACTTCACTAACCTCAATAATGCATGACCGAAAGACCATTTTCCTTTTCCCAGAATTAACCAACTGGTAGATGACATTGTAGATCATGCATTGTCGATCTTTATGGATGCTTATTCTAGTTACAACTAAATTAAAATGAAGCCAAAAGATAGAGAGAGCACTTCTTTTATTACCAACCGAGGTAACTACTGCTACACCGTTATGCCTTTTGGGCTTAAAAATGCAGGAGCGACATAGAAGAGGTTGGTAAATAAAGTATTCAAAGAAAAGATTAGGAAGTAGGTATACATAGATGTCACGCTCATCAAGAGAAAACCGTCAGATCATATAAAAGACCTCAGCCAAACCTTCAACCAACTGGAAAAGCGACAGATGAAGCTTAACCCAACCAAATGTGTATTCGACATCTAAGTAGGAATGTTCCTTGGTTTTATGGTGAACCATAGAGGAATAGAAGCTAACCCTGTTAAAATCAAAGCTCTGATTAAGATGCAATCTCCAGCCTACAAAAAAGATGTTTAAAAACTTACTGGAAGAGTGGCTGCTCTCAACCGATTTGTTTCCCGAGCAATAGAAAAATTCTTACCATTATTTAAGGTACTCAGAAAGACTTTTAAATGGAACAAGGAGTGTGAAAAAACATTTCAGGAGCTGAAGAAGTATTTGGGATCTTCATCATTACTGTCCCGACTAACTTTGGGTGAGAAGTGATATTTGTATTTACCTGTTTCTGAATCTGCAGTTAGCTCGGTACTCATCCGACTAGAAGACGGAGTCCAAAAACCAGTCTACTACACCTATAAGGCATTCAGAGGAGTGAAGATCAGGTATCCACGCTTGGAAAAATTGGCTTTAGCTTACATTGAATCGTAATAGTGAATGAGACCTTACTTCCAAGTACAAACTATAGTGGTATACACTGATTTACCTCTTCTCCAAGCACTTCACAAACTAAAGAAATCAGGCCAACTGATGTGTTGAGCAGTGGAGCTTGGAGATTATGACATTATCTATGAGCCGAGATCATCGTTGAAGGGGAAATCCATAGAAGATTTCATTACAAAATTTACATATCTATAGGTGATCAACCAACCAAATTTGCCTACCGAGCAAACTTGTTTGGAAGAGAGCTCAGCTCCAAAGGAAACCAAGGTTGTAGTCGATCAAACTGTATCATCTATTATTTAAGAAATAGCCTAAAAATATGCATAAGAGAGCAAGAAAATATTCCAGAAAGGAGTTCTATCTACAAAAAGCTTTGACAAAGATGTTCCATTGTGGAAACTATATGTGGATGGATCTTTATGTGCAATAATCAATGGGGCAGGTACCATACTTAACACATCTGAAAATATTGATGTAGAATATGCTCGCAGATTTCAATTTCAAGCCTCAAATAACGAAGCCGAGTATGAGGCATTAATCGCAGGCATTGAATTATCTTTGTCTTTAGGTGCTGAGCAGGTGATGACACATAGTGATCCCCAGTTAATCGTCAACCAAGTGCTTTAAATATATGGTGTCAAGGGAGATTTAATGGTCAGATAATTGGCCAAAGCTATAAAAGTTATTTCCAAATTTCAAGTGATACAGATGGTTAGAATACCAAGGATAGAGAATGCCCGAGAAGAAGCACTTGATCGGCTGGCCTCAATGACCAGGATGGAGCTCAGAAGAAGCATCCCAGTAGAAATCTTAGCGTCCAGGAGAATAAAGGAGGATCGTATGATCAGTTTTATTATTATAGATTTGGGACCATTATGGATGGATCCAATCAAAGATTACATTGACAAAGGTGCCCTACCAACTGATCCAAAATATGCAAGGAAACTAAGGTGCAAAGCAGTTGGGTATGTGTTGGAAAGAGGAGTATTATACAAAAGGGGATATACTGTCTCCTTACTATGGTGTGTCCATCCCTTAGAAGTAGTTGAGATAATCAAGGAGCTGCATAAAGGGTTTTGTGGAGCTCATTCATCTGGTCAGTCATTAGTCCGAAGAATTTCCATGCAAGGGTATTATTAGGCAACTATGAAAGAAGATTGTAGAACCTTCGCCAGAAAGTGTGATAAATGTCATAAGTTTATAGAAGTTCATATAAGACCATGGGATTCCCTAACACCAATCACTTATCCTTGGACTTTCGCCATTTGGGGAATTAATTTGATCGGCCCATTATCGACCACCAAAGGCCGGTTCAAATACTTGGTGGTTGCTCTGGATTATTTAATGAAATGGCTGGAAGCTGAGCCGTTGATAGAGATGTCGTATGAAAAGGTATTTCAGTTTATATGAAAGCACATCATATGCTGATATGGCATGCCTTATGCATTCATACTAACCATGGCACCCAATTTGACAATGACGAGTTTGAGGCATACTGTGTTCAATCCAAGATCCAAAAACTTCATTCTGCTCCCGGACATCCACAATGCAACGGTTAAACATTAATAACTAATACATTTTTGATGGATGGATTGAAAAAGAGACTTGATGCTGCCAAGGGCAACTGTATCAATGAATTACACTATGTTATTTGGGAATACAGAACCATGTCGAGAACAACCACTAGAGAAACACCTTATATGCTTGCTTTTGGGACAGAGGTCATGGTTCGAGCTGAGATAGGCCTACTAACACATAAGGCATTGACCTTTGACTCTCTCAAAAGCGATCTCATGAAAAGGTTGGACTTGGATCTGGTGGAAGAGGTCAGAGAAGATGCCGCCCTCAGAGCTGCTGCTTATCAACAAAGAACTGCCCATTTTGATAACAAGAGGGTCAAGCTGACCAACTTGAAAAAAAGGGATTGCGTCTTAAGAAAGTCATTCAGAAAGGAAACAAGTTGGAAGCAAACTGGTTTGGTCCTTATCATATTTTGGCAGTCATCCTACCAGGAACTTTTAGATTGGAAACTCTTGATGGGGAAGAATTAAAGAACCCTTGGAACGTCGACCACCTCCGAACATACTATCAGTAAAATGAATACTTTATGTACCCCTTTTATTTAAGTTTAATGAAAATCTTGATTTCTTTTCAATTATGCTTCTATATTTCATTTTTTTGGAATGCGGTGATATACATTCTTAACAGAAAACATAAGTTTCATTTTTTTTTTCTCTTGGTCTTCAACCCTTGCCGACCAAAAGAAGAAAAACTTAATCAGGTTGAATTTATCAAATTCGAGATGCACCAATAGCTTAACAAACTTCGTGTTTCAACACGGATATATATATATATATATATATATATATATATATATACATTCCTAAACGCATGAATACATAAATACATTCCTAATACATTTACTTCATGTATGACTTCATCTTTGACAAGTCATGAAGAAGAAGCTTGTAAAACTTCATGTATAAACATAATATGATTTACCTAACTAAGCTAAAACACAGGAATACATACATACATTCCTAAACACAAGAATACATATGTACATTCCTATTACACTTGGTCTCCACTGATAACTAATGTCAACACTTTGTCCAAAACTACTTGCAGTTTTACTTAGGTACATTAGTAGAATCTAAGGCCCTACAATATAACTGAAATTATTGAACCCATTACTTATTAAATAAGCAGATTACATAGTCAGCCAACCGATTGACTAATCATAAGCTCAAAACAAGTACAAAATCAAATACATAAACCAAACATGTATTTAACACAGTAAATAAATTCTTTTTATTTTATCCAAATAAAAAGGTGTCAATAAAAGTTGAGCAACTAAAAAAGAAAAGTTATTTTTTTGGACGTTTTCCTTATGCCTTGTCCATCCCAGCAGGAGGATCATCCAAGGTGTATGGAGAATTTATTGAGTTGAAATTCCTTAACATTTTATTGTTACTGCTGCTCGGCCTATCATACAGACGAAGAAGAATAACAAATTTAACTTCGTCATTGATGTTGTAGTCACCCATGTATTTATTGATAAAGTATTGGGGAATGGTATCAGGAGGAATCCATTGAGTATCAAGCTTGAATGGGTGATTTTGACAATCTAAGAAGCTGGGTTCATTCTAGTGCCATAACTCACTGTCTGAGTCATACTTCAACAAAGTCAGTAAATTTGTCCAACCCCATTTATAACCTTCACGGTGGCTCTGAGCTAAATGATCGTCCAAATGGGTTAAGGCTTCATTATACCCGTCCATACAAACTTCTTTTGGTTATTTATGGAATTAAAAGGTCAGGCAATCAAATTTCTCCTGGAGTTTATTTAGGACCAGGTCTTTGGCTTTTATTTGGGTAGCTTGGCTAGCCAATGTTTTTCTGGTTCTTTCTTCTTCAACACTGGGCGAAGGAGCAACTATTTGTATTGAAGATTTGCCCAACTTAGATTTTTTCTTCTTCATGAAGCTCTCCAGTTCTTCCGATAACCCGACATTCTCCAGTTCAATAAATTAAACTCCTTTATTTGACACTACCTCAAGAGGCATAATGGTCTTCTTCAAGCTATCCAATTCATTATGCAGGCGATTATTTTCTTCGTCAAATAACTTGTCAACCTCCCTATCAGTTCTCCATTCCTGGTTCAATATGAACTCCTTCATGTTGTATATAGTAGCATATTCTTCAAATTTCTTCTCGTAACCAGCTGCTTCACTATAAAATTTGTATTTGTCCTCATAATCGACGTGGAGTAGGTGTTTGGACTTTTTGTTGTCTTCTTGGAGTTGTTCAATCACATCCTAATAAGCAATGTTATTTGCCATAGACCGATCAAGGAGACTGCGTAGGTAATAATAGGCTTCCTTCGCTTGATCTGAAACATCAGTGTCGAGCAACTCTAACAACTCTTCCTTAGACAAAATCATATGGCCAGCCTTGAACACGCTGTTTCAGCGTGTAAGTAGATCGGATTCAACAGATGCAATCATTTCCATCCTCGCATTAAACTGGAAATAAACAAGCATAAACCCATGATGCCGACCAAGTAAGCAAGCAATATATAAGATAATGAATAGCAAAGAATCACATTATAGGTAGAATAAATGCCAATTGAGTAAAAGATACTTTCTTTCATTAATGAAATTGAAGTTATATGGGTCGATAACATCAAAAGGAGGCAAATGCAACATATATAGGAAAAGGGCACGGTTTACGAATTTACACCTTCTCCTTGCCATTGTCTTTATCCTAGTTTCCATCCTAGTTGACAGATAAATTAGTAATCTCAATATGTATAGTAGAAATCTCCCCAGATTTCTCTTCTTCAATATCAAACTCATCATCAAGATTGAGGGGAGTACCAGTGTTATGCCTCTGAAAAAGTTCATAATCTTTTATTGTGCCGACCATTTTAAGGGCTTCAAACCACCCTTATTTGAAAGGCAACTTCTTAACATTTTCAATTTGGGTGGAGGCAACAAAAAGGGCTATCTCCCAACCCTTTTCGAAGGCCACTTTAGCCTTAGCTTTCAAGGAAGTAACTGTAACATTAAGTCTAGTTAATTGGTGTTCAGTAATTTGAGCCCGAGATGTGGCTAATGAGAATTTATATTCGGTAGCCCTGAAATGTTTTAATACCAAAGAAAAAAATCAAGTCAAAATTTGATTGTTTGCTATTTTTAAAAAATACATAAAAATCCGTCCGCAAGTTAAATCCGAAGTTGTGTCCGCATTAGAGACTGGTTGTATAAACATTTATTATGAGTTTCACTCTTCTACAAATATCATTACATTTTTCTTAAAGACCTAATCATAAGTACACATTTTCCTATAGACCTCTTGATATGAACAACCATTCCCAAAGTCATGTTGCTCACTCATTACATGGCTTCATAGTAGAATTATATTTCTTGGCCCATACGGTAAAACACTTTTTGTTTTGCGTTTGCATTTTTTATTGCCACGTGTTTATGATGCATGAGCATGATTTATTTTATTTATATTGTATTTATTTTTTAGAAGGGGTATCCTTGTCTTTATGTCATATTAGGGCTTCACCTCTTATTTTTATATAAAGAGGTCTACTCCCCTTTTAGTGTTATCAATAATATACGATTTTTTTCAGTTTGATGTCCGTTCTATTATTCCATGATGGATGATCATTAGAGATTATGTGAGTGAGTGAGAATATTTCTGTTTCATTACATCAATTGATATCAGAGCAATGTCCTTCTTGACTCTCGATTGGAGATGAATGATGAGAACTGGTTTGATTAGGAAGATGGGTGGTCCATGACACCTGTAAAAAATTTGGGAAACGAGGGCAGACCCCACTTATCGAGAAGCAGTTGAAGGGGGATGGTAACACGACGCGGCAACCTTGGTTGCCTCTGCTACTTGGCATGGTGCAGCCTTCCTGGACCCACCTACTGTGTCTAATCTTCTCATCCAAAACCTCGACTAGCCTGGTCCGACCCTAACCTCACAGCCTCTCCGTGAGCCAGCCCCACTCTGAGATGTCCTAACCCTTTCCTACCAAAAATAACCCCCGAATCCCACCCAAACCTATGACCTGGGAATTGAAACCCCTAAAAAATCTAACCCTAGCCCTTGGCCACCCTCGCTGATGCTAGCCGCTGCGAACCGACTCCAAGCGAGGGTGTGACAACCCCTCTTTTTAAATTTAATTTGGTTAGCTATGCCCAATTAAACTATATGCCAAGTTGTCAATATGTTGATTCTTGAAACATAAACAAAATAAATGCAGTGAAGTAAACATGTACACTCCCATACGTGTAAGGAAAACACGCCATATCAACTATAGGATTTGAAAGTAATATCAACACTGAATATCAAATGCCCAAACATACGGGACCAAAAATAAACTGGGTAAAGTGTATAATGTAAACCTCTCAACACTCTTAAATCCCTAACAATGGAAAATCTCTGATACCACACTCTACGGAAGAGTGACAAAAACAAGATAAGGACGAGGGTCCACCATTACAAGATCCTAAGAATAGATGCAAGGTTATCCAACTCCAAATTCTACTATCTAGCGGGGCGAGGACCTATATAATACATATATATAGGTGAGGGTAGAGGAGACATAGAAACGAGCATCAATAGCAAGAAAATCTATACAGTTATAAGATGTACTTATGATGAACGCATACTCAACACAACTTGTCTAAAGTAATTAAGTCGTTGAATTACCTAATCAATGCTCCTATATCGTGACTAACCAACCCAAACTCGAGTAATGTGTTGTCTCATATCGTATCCTGATTAATCATTATTAATCTCATTTCAGTATTTAACATATCATAATATTTCCTTCAAGTATAATATCAAGTGTATCGATTCGGGATATTAACTTTAAAACATAAGCTTAATATCTCCCACAACGAATCATATCGGGTCACTTTCATTACCCGGGAAAACAAGTCATAACTCTAGGCCTACACTCGAATATTCCCCAATATTACGAGGCAGGGGAAATTATACTAAGTCCTAAATCATATGGAGTTCCAAGGCCTTTTTAACTGACCCGCATTAGAACCATGTGTCTAGTTTTGGTGGTTTATCTCCCACACGACACTCGAGCGGAACTTAACCGGATCAATCAAAACAAGTCACATTCAACATGTGCCTATTTCAACCGGAGGACTAGTCTAGCGTGTACTCGACAATATACACGTAAGACAATTTCATGCATATTTATATATACAATCATATTAGGTCGCTTATTCGAGTTATACAATAGTCATTATTTATGATATAACATAATTTACATCATTAATTTGCTAATTAAACATCAAAATCATTTCAAGGTTATATATCCCTGATAATCATTAGTTTATGATCAAGTTAGAAGATTAAGCACAATACCACAATTATCTTACTAAGAAAATGAGAAACCTTAGAACTCTTATTCCAATAACATTCTGCCTAGAAATATAAAACGCAGATTTGAGGCTTTTTTGATCTGTTTTTGAAGAAACTTAAAACTAAAAAGTTGTTCAGAACATGATTTTATATAGGAACTCGCGAGCATGCTACCATTTACTGCTTAACACAGACCCAAAGCCAACATACAATGTTTGCCCTTTTTTTCAGACTTGTATGAGTTCAATTCGTTTCTAGTTGGATTCATCCTAAATCATTTACATATTAATTCCAACAATTTCAAGATTTGGGGATTTAACTCATGTTCATACACTTTTTCATTAAACATTCAAGATTTAACTATCTAGATTAAATTGCCTTTGTTTTGTGTAGAGAGGTGTTGGTGAAGAAGATGACCCACTTCCAAGAGTTCCAAGATGCAACCTTCTTATTCTCTTTGAGCTCTCTCTCTCTACCAAAACCCTAGCCTCTTTTGTGTGTAATGAGAAATGAAAAGTTTGTTTCTAACTTTTCTATTTATACCTAGGGCTAGTTTAATTAAAAAAATTCCGTCGACCCAATTTAACTCTAAATCCTTTTACGCGTTAATTCGCTTCCAATATTTAAGTCGCGCATTTGTATCGTAATGTATTTATTTTAACTTTTCATTTCCAAACATTTCGAAGATATATATAGATATAATTTGCTTGTTCATTAATTATTTGTTTATTAATATTTTATCGCGAGGTATTATTTTTAATTGGGATTTTATTCTATTAGTTCAATTTCAATTCAGTAAAAAAATGCGAGGTATCATAGAGGGCCACCATATTTTTCTACCATTTTGCAACCTTTGGAATAGGGAAAACAACCCAATAACCTTCCTAGTCCCCTCAAACTCCCATTCGTACGAAACCCCCATCCTTTTCCTCTTACCGGACACACCTAGGATGACATGCCAGATGTATAGATTGATTATATTCTTCGTCGAAGGGTTACCCATTCCAACGTACATTTGAATCTCCCCAAGAACAACTCCACTAAAGCCCACTCCCTTATTGCTTTAGTGGCAGAGTCATCAGACACTTCTTGAACGCCAAAAAACCTATTCTACATTTGTTGCCTCTCCAAGGGATGATTGTGCACAATTATAATTGATAGTGGTCGAGTGTGAATCTCATAGCTTGTCATGTGGTTGAAGCCCTATGTCTACCAATTGAACCATTGTCAGCACCTAGACTGGTTCATTGGTTGGGCGTTGGAAGTCCGATACGTCCCAGTGGGCGATGTCGCGTCCCACTTACTCTTGGTCCATACTCAGATGAGGTGGCATGTTCGGAGGTTATATATACACTTGCCATCTTTTGTTGGGGAAACCGTTGAAACATGCTATGGCCAGTGTTCATGATGGGAGAGCCAATACCTATTCCTTCCAGTTTTAGGGACAAGAAGTTGTGCTACAACCCATGAGGGAGATTCAGCCCTAGGTCCTCTCTCACTCGTTGCAGCCCCAGTTTTTTACCCTGTTGAGGGAATGTTTTATTCCCTTGTTTCTCCATTGCAGGTAACCTCTACTAGTGTACCCCCAACACTCCAATCCATATTAGGCACTTATATTGATGTTTTCACACCCCCAAATACCCTCCCTCCACTCCACGACATCCAACACATAATTGACTTTGTCCTAGGGACGTAACTGCAAAAAATTCCCAATTATCTCATGTCATCATCTGAGCATGATGAACTACATCGATGGGTTTAGAGTTGTGTGATCAGGACTTGGTCCGAGAGTGTGTCCTCATGTGTGGTTCCAACCCTCCTCACTCCAAAAATTAATGGGAGTTAGCGTATGTGTGTTGACAGTAGGTTGTGAACAAGATCACGATCAAGTATCATTTTTTGATTCAACATTTGGATGACATGATTGATCATCTTCACAGCTCCTAGGTGTTCTCCTAACTTTATTTTAAGAGTGGGTATCAATAGATATGGATGCAATCGATATATGAGTGGAAGATTGCTTTCACAACAAAAGATGGCCTGTTTGAGTGGATTGTGATGCCCTTTAGCCTATTTAATGCCTCATCTACATTTATGTGTGATGACATAGATACTCCTCCACACATTCTTAGGTAAGTTTGTTGTTATCTATTTTGGTGATATACTTATCAATAGTCGGGGAAACGAATGACATTTTTAGCATGTGGCTGAAGCCTTAGAAATTATAACACGAGCAGTTTTATCTGCGTTTGAAGAAGTGTTCATATGTGTCCGAGTCAATTTATTTTCTAGGATATTTAGTTTTAGTTGATGTTATTCGAGTAGTCAACATGAAAGTATAAGCAATCGTAGGTTGTCCCACTCCGACTTCTCCCACACAGGTTTGCAGTTTTCATGGACTTGTTGGATTTTATCTTCGATTTATTGAGGGTGTTAGTACCATTATAACTCCTCTTTACGCATGCATGTCTACTTCCCCTTCTGAGTTTCGATGGACTAATGAAGGTGAGACAACCTTCCAACTTATCAAGTTTTTCATGACGACTGCCCCTATTTTAGCCCTCCCCGACTTCTCATAGTATTTGAGTTAGTTGCTCGGTGGACTATTATAGTTAGTATCTCTTGGGAGATGAGCTTAACTACTCGACATACGATCATGAATTATTTCTTGTCGTCCAGGCCGTTAAACCTTGGAAGCCTTATCTCGCGTATCGGGAGTATGTTATTCACTCGGATCACGAGGCTCTTCATTTCGTGAACTCTCAGCGTGAGATTTCTGACCGCCGTGCTCACTAGAGTAGGCTTGTAAACAGATCGGAATCAAACCGGATAAGGCAAATTCAAATCCATATCCGTTTATGTTAAACGGATTCAGATCCAATCCAATTATCTGACGGATTATCTATTAGGTTTTCGAATCCAATTTGTTAAAAATTTGTTTCTCCGTTCCGAGGCCATCTTTTTTATATCACCTATATTGACCTTGACCTCACCTTAAATGTTTTCCCTCGTCGTCTTCTTCGAGCCTTAATAGAGCCTTTCATTTCATAACCCCAAATCCCATAACCAACTCCACATTGGAGTTATGAGCCATATATATTACCTTTTGTACCTTTATTTGGAATGATACTTGGGAGTGAATGATATTATTGTCTTGTCATTACAAGTAAGCATGTGAGAGTGGCAAAAGTAAAGAAAACAAAGAAGTGAAAAAGTGAAGAAAAAGAGAAAGTAGAAAACAAAAGAAAACAAAAGAAAAAGTGAGAAAAAGAAGAAAAGAAAAGAAAGAGAAATTTGTATATGTTATGTATTGTATTCAATAAGCTTTGTTTACTCTCTCCATTGTTATATTCAATGATTATTATGGAGTTATTATTGCAATTTTTAAATTCCCCGCATTTTCCATTATCCCAAGTTTTCATCTCCGAACACTTTGAATTCGCATATATTTACCCTTAATTTCATAACCCGAAAATAACCTACATTATAAACCTATAAAGTCCTATGTGATGCTAGGGTGATTCAATTCAAAAGTTTAAATAATTTGGATAATCTGCGAAAATACATTTCACTCCTTTAATGAGCAGTATCTTTCATTGAGATTACAGTTTTTCATTTTATATACAGTGTTCTTATTTTGTGACATGTGTGCGGCCTTGTTTCCATTTCCATTTACTTTTTACTCCCGCATGTCCCGTGTGTTACCTCCCCATTAATAGTGATTTCATTTATTGAGCGTAATGCCCGATGAGGATTGATTTATATGCACACTTTAATTTTTATTATCTTATTTATATAAGTTTTTACCAAATCGTACTTTGCATGTGCTCGATCCCCTCTCACTTTTAAGGTTTTAATTCTACGAAGTTAATTCTATAGTGTTAATGATAAGGACTTTTGTGCGAATTCATTCACTTTGCTAATAATGTGTTGGAAATCTTTTTCATTATTGTTGGGCCTGTCTCATGTGATTGGGCATACATTTTGAGGAAACCATATTATGTTTGTGGGTTTCATCCCCGAAAACTCTCACGAGATGACACTCGTCCACTAGGGTAACCTATGGGTTTAACGTCTTATTGCATATGCTAAATGCAATCGTTCACCCGCAAAAGTGGCTATCTATTTTGTATATATATCTCATCTTGTGGTTTTCTTATTGTTCTTATTTCTTTGAATTTAATTGCAAAGAACTAGCAATGTGTAAGTTAGGGGTGTGATTCGTCCCGAATCATGGCACTTATAACCCTCTATACTTATGCATTTTAGCCCCCTCAAGTACTATAATTCCTATAATTATGCTCGATAACCATACAACCTCCGTTTTATATGCTAACATGTTATTTGAGGTATTATTGAGTGACTATAGGTATTAGGGTGCTTAGTGTGAAGTTTGGGTGCATTCCGATAAAGTTTCGCTGTAGCTCACACGTTCAGGGGCATTATCATCATTTCAGACTTTGGGATTTTTGCCCAAATTCTTTACAGAAGTTGAGGCCCTCGGAATACACGTCGTGTGATCGCAAACGGTGAGCGAATTCGAGCCCAAACGAAGAAGTTACGAATTTTTAATCGGGAAAGAAATTAAAGGAAACCAACAAAGGACAAACAATTAAATCAAAGAACTCTGTGTCCTAGCCCTCCAAATCAAATTGCTGGAAACAGGTCCGAAAGAAACGCAACTCGGTTTTGGAATTTTGTTGATGGTCTTTATCCACAATTCGATTTTGAGGAGGTTTTGGCTTTTGGTCTAAAAACTTGCAAATGGGTCTTTGGCCATTTAAGATATTGCAGGTCTTAGCTAGAGCAAATTGGACATGGTCTCGGTTTAAACCAAATGAAATGATGGTCTTGTGCTGATACCATGGTCGGTCTCATCTTGAGCAATCCGTGGGGTGTTATGCTTTGATCGGTCGACCGAACTTTCCCCACTAGTCGATCGGTGTTCCTTTTTTTAATGCATTGTGCTCGGGGCCGGTCCTAAGATTGATAAAAATTAACAAGGCTCCCGTGCAAAAATTATAAAATAGGCCCCTTTTACATGTATTGATATAAAAAATGGCCCCTCAATATATAAGTAATAAAAATGGATCAACGGGAGGCCCTGTGCGATCGCTCACTTAGCACATGCTCAGGGCCGCCCCTGTGCTAATGCAATATACTTTACCCTTGGGACCGGTCGCTCGGTCACCACCTGCGGTCAATCGGGTATAGCAGATCCAGCGTTCCCTCTTTCCTTTTTCTCTTTCTTTTCCCTTTTCCCTTTATTTATTTTTGTTACTTAGTATATAAGGGGACTTTTGTTTATTTGTAAGATATATGGTTTTTATCTCTCATTTTTCTTCCTTTTAGTTTAGGAGCTCGGTTAGAAACATTTGGGGATTTTATTGGAGACCACCCCTCACCTCCCTTTTTGTGGGTAATACCCATTTATGTAAGCTTCACTTTATTATTCATCTTCTTCCTTAATCTTTATTTCTTTTGTTTCATGCCTAGATAAATTGTTGTAGATAATTTATTTATTGTTTGCTTTAATTTTAGTTGCTTTTATTTAAGCTTTTTATCATGCTTAGTGGCTAATTTAGTTTAGGTTATGTTGGATTGAACTCACCTAAGGGTTTATTGGTTGCTTTGCTATGGTGATGGATTTTCATGATTTTATTTCGTTTGGGTTGTTCTTATTATTAAGCCTAGGAGATTTAACGGGGCATATCATGTATGCTCCGTATTTATGACCTTGAGTGTGTAATTTCAGGGGTATTTGTTGATGCCAAAATGATTGTAGGCTTTTATGCAAATTTAGGGGCGTGAAAACTCTTGATTTAATTAATTGACAAAACGAGATTCAATCTTAATAACTTCTGAACCCATGTAACCATTTATACCAATTAACTCGGGGTGAGGGATATCCGTCGCAACCTATAGTTTTTATTCCTTTTTTTAATCTTAGTTTAAATACACTCGTCTCGTTATCTTTTCCCTTTTGTTAAAAATTACCTTTTACACTTTTATTTTAGAAGTATTAAATCAGTATAATTCTAGCAACTAATCTCTGTGGATTTTTGATACCCGGATTGGCCGTTATACTCCCTTAAAAGAGTGTAGTCATAATTTAGGTTTTTTTATTGATTTGGTGAAACGAACACAACGACAAGTGTTTGGACACGATTCTATCCTTTACCCTCAATCAGAATACTTTCCAACAATTTCTACCTATTCTCGCTCCTAGGCTAACGGAACAATAGAAAAAGTGTACCACTTAGCCCTACCCTGGAAACGCCCATCCGTAAACATCTACACTCACTAGTCCCATACCAATAAAGTGTTACAACTACATGCCTACCTAGTAGTTCCATACCTAACAAGCAACCTAAAATAGGGTGAAAGCATAGCTACCCCAATAATCTCGTCGTCCCCGCGGTGTAGAATATTAATGCAATTAATAATCACATAAGGCATATTTTCATCATGTACAAACAATTCTTTAATTTAATCACAAGATTACTATTTATCCAATTTATTTCCGTTTAATTATACTATTAATTAAACAATTTATTTTCCAGCTACTTGTCTAACTTTCATGCACATACGTTTTTTCGGGGCATACCACAATAACTTTCTACTCTACAAGCAACAAATATATAATATCATTTTATTAGTCGAATTCAATTTGTAAACATCATACATTTTATTTTAACATGCAAATGTCCATATATTCTAGCGGAATACCAACCTCTAATCTAAACATGCGAGGGTTTTGAGTATTAATTCGTATTAAAGTTTTGCATAAAAATAATCTTAATTTTAGTTTCATTTTTCCTAATTAGTATATCTAATTTATTTTAAGAAATCAATGATTATTTGGCAACATTTAAAATTCATAATACTAAAGGGGAACAATAGAAGTATTCATGCCAGTAAAAATCATTGGCAAAATCTGATTGAATGGTTGCGTCCCTCTCGAGAAAACAAGAAAGGCGCATTCTTGAACAATCTTGAGAAAACACAGTTTGAACCTTCAAAACTTGGGTTGAATCTTGCTTTTAAATTGGGTTAGGGTTTTGTAGATGAAAGGATATGTAAAGAAGGGAGGCTACTGCTCTTAGGGTTGAGGTAAAAGTGTTTGAATAATTATAACCCTCGAGTTTAATTTATATTAAGATGTGGAGGAGTCTTAAAATAACACAACTCTAAAAAATTAACAGATCTGCCAGCACTGCCCGATGCGAATCGATTCACCTCCAGGGCCGAATCAATTCGCTCCTGAGCAGGTTCCCAAGTGGCCCAAAAATATTTACATGTGAATAAAACTCAATTTTCCCTCCTATTACAATTTGGATTAAATATTCCATTTTTCCAATAATAAAACCAACATTTTAGATGCAAAAAATAATCCAAATTATAATAAAATATTTTTTTGATTTTTTATTTTGATGGTTAAATAAACGATCCAAAAATACGGGGTGTTACATCCTTTTAGAGTTTTTGGAATACCTTGTATTTTTGTATTTCCAGCCTTTTTGTCAAAATGTATAAAGTTTGTTTACCAACTATACCAAATTTTGAGCACGCGCTGACTAAATATTGTTAATAATTACTTTTGTATTTTGGTTGCTAACTAGGAGGAGATGATACCTACCAATCACTTAGAAATTTTACTGACCAAATAATATTGTTAATCATTTTGGGCTTTTAGTCCATTAAATGAGTTAGTATCTGAGATTAATCATTTTGAGCTTTTGCTGACTAAATGAATCAGTGACAAGTGTTAATTATTTTGGGCCTTTGCCGAATAAATGAATTTGATAACTTATGTCAAACATTCTTCCAGTCCAATATGCCCTAGCAATATCATTCCATTTGTCTTACCTTTTAGGTTGTGTCGTCACACTCCGTTAGGCCTAGGTGAGATGATGGAAAGAATGCCTCTGATTAATGGGTCATTCACCCAATCAAGTTTTAAACAACCATCACAGTTGGAAACCAACCTAAGTTAGCTTTTTTCCTAAGGATCCCCTGTAGGGCTTTTTCTATCGTCGAGAAAACTCATGAGGTCTGTTATGTTTCTTTATCACAATGACCTAAGTATTGCATCAATTGAAATAACCTTAATATCTTATCATAATTACTATGAACCCTGCTTGGCATAAGGATATTCCTTGATTGAAAATAAGTTGAATGACCTATTGTAATCTAAAGGAGTTTTAGTATGTGCGAGGAAGTTCCTTGGTTGAAATAAGCTGCACAACTTACTGTAACCAAAAGTGATTCTACTTTATGTTGAGAGGGTGGAGTCATCATTTGGAAATAGTGCATAATACTGAGATACGTAACATAAAATTGAGACAGTCGATATGCAAAAGAGAAATGCGAGAGCCAACGGGCCTCTATTCATTGAATAATAAATTGAGAGAAATATAAGCTTGAAATGAAAATTTACGTAAACTAAATGTGGTGAAAAAGATTAAGAAGACTAAAAGTAGAACTTCTTGAGATTGGTTACATTCCATGCTCTTGGTATCTCCCTGCCCTCTAACGTTTCCAAATGATATACTCCTTGAAGATCGTCCCTTATCACCTTGAAATGTCCTTTCCAGTTCGGTTCCATCTTTCCATCTAACGGTTTTAAGGCACTGTCGAGGACTTGCCTTAGGACATAATCACGTACCTGGGATTTCCTCGTATTGACTTTCTTATTATATTGTTTTGCCAGCTGCTAATAGTATGAAGTCGTCTTGATCATCTCATGTTCTCTTCGCTCATCTACTATGTCAAGTTCAGTGCACAATGCATCGTTGTTTAGCCCTTGGTCAACCAAGTTAGTTATCATAGTAGGGAAACCTGCTTCAAGAGGGATAGTAGCTTCTATTCCATAGGTGAGCGTGAAGGGTGTTTCCCTAGTTGGTCTCCTAGGAGTAGTAGAGTAGGCTCATAAGACATGGGGGATCTCGTCTACCCAGGCACCCTTTGCTCTTTCTAGCCTTTTCTTTTGTCCGCAGAGCATCATTTTATTGGAAGCTTCCACCTAACCGTCGCTCTAGACGTACGCTATAAAACTAAAATGATTCTTGATTATATGATCATCAGAGAAGCTTCGAAAGAAATTTCTTTTACAGTACATGATGTTATTGGTGATGATAGTTCGCGGTAACCCAACGTGCGCTATGATGTTCTTCCAGATGAACCTTACCATATCGGCATAACGAATGTTCGCTAGTAGTTTTGTCTCTACCCACTTGGTTAAGTAGTTTGTGCCGACCAGCAGATACATGTGATTCTCAAGTGCAGTAGGAAGTGATCCCATAATATCTAATCCTCATTGCACAAATAGCTAATGACTGGTCAAGGATTTAAGGTTGTTAGTTGGCTAATGAACTAAGGAGAGAATTTTTGGAATTATTCACATCTCCGAACATATATACTTGCAACCCTTTGCATGTGAGACCACCAGTAGCCTTTTTTGATCGCTCAAAAATCCAAAGACCCCCCTCCTGCATGACTCCCCCAAATATCATCATGAAGCTTGCTGAGAACTGTCTCGGTGTCTTGTGGATGAACGCATTGGCGGTAAGGGCCTGTGAAGGATTTTTTATAGAGATTCCCCTGGTCAAGGTAGAAACAAGATTCTTTTACTTTCACTTGATGAGCTAAATTCCTTTCATTCAAAAGTGCACCCTTTTGTAAATAGACAATGATTGGATCCATCTAATTAGGGGCTTTTTTCACAAAGAGAACCTGCTCAGCGGATACTGTTTAGTTAGTGCTAGCCTGGGCGAAGAACTCTACCTGAATAGTCCTTCTGAGATCAGAGTTCACTGCTGAACGTAAGGATACTAAGGCATCAACATGACTATTTTGCCCCGGAGGGAACTACTGAATGTAAACCTTCTTAAATCCTTCCATAAGGCCTTTCACAATGGCAAGGTAGGTTTCCATCCTATCGTCTTTTGCATTGAAATATACACTCACTTACGGGTTGACCAGTTTGGAATCCCTGAATACGTTGAGGGGATTTTCCCCAGTAGTTGGTCTTTGTGCAGGACAACTATCTGTGCTTCGTATTCGACTTCTCTATTGGAGGCTTCAAATCCTAACTTGATTCCTTTCTCGATAACAGCATCTTCTAGTGTGATGAAGACAATCCATACTCCTATCACCTTAGAATTGGAGGCTCCATCAATGTATAGGGTCTACTACCTAGACTATGCTTCCTCATTTTTTGATTTCTCCATTATCTGCAAGTTATTGGGCTTGTCCTCTGTGAATTTGGAGATGAAATCGGCCAAGACTTGTCCCTTAATCGCTGTTCTTAGATGAAAGTGAATATCAAACCTTTTGATCTCGACCGACCACTTTGAGAGTTGTCTAGAGAGGTCAGCCTTGTGAAGAACAACTTTAAGGGGGAATGGGGTGATCAATGTTATTGAGTGAGCTTCAAAGTAGTGTTTTATCTTCCTAAAGGCAAACACTAATTCATAGGCTAGCTTTTCCAAGGGCAAGTAGCATTGCTCTGCATCCAGAAGCATCTTAGTTCCGTATTAGATATGGTGCTATCCGCTTTCCTTCTCACTACTAGAGCTAATCTAACAACATGGTATGATACTATGAGGTGGAGGTACACATGATCTCCATTGTCGGGGATCACCAGCAGGGGCGATTTTCTGAGGTAGGACTTGATCTCCTCCAAAGATCTTAAGAAATCGCCATTCCATATTATCCCCTTATCCTTCTTTAGTAGCTGAAAGAATGGTTGTGAACATTCTGAGGACTTGGAGATGAAGCAATTGAGTGCTGCAAGCATCCTAGTAAGCTTTTGGATATCCCGCAACATCCTTTGGGCTGGACTTTGTTGATCGCATAAATCTGATCTGGATTGGCCTCAATCCCTCTTTTGCTGACAAGATAACCCAAAATTTACTTAACTGGACACCGAATGAACACTTTCTTGCATTAAGTTTAATCCGGTACTTCCTGAGGATTTTGAAGGTTTTGGCTAAGTCCATGGGGTGTTCTTCTCTATTCTTGCTCTTGACTAACATGTCATCAATGTAGACTTCCATGGTATTTCTCATTTGCCACTTAAACATCTTCGTGACCAGCCTCTAATAAGTTACCCTACATTTTTTAGTCCAAACAGCATAACCTTGTAACAGTATAGATTGATTGGGGTTATTAAGGAAGTTTTGTCATGGTCAGGGCCGTACAATGGAATTTGGTGGTACCCTGAATAGGAGTCCAAAAAACTCATCCTCTCATGAGCTGCCATGGTGTCAACCAGCTAACCAATCTTAGGTAGTGGGAAACTATCTTTGGGGCAGGCCATGTTGAGGTCTGTGAAATCAATACAGACCCTCCAACTACCGGTGCTTTTCCTAACTACCACTGGGTTGGATAACCATTTGGGAAACTGAACTTACCTAATGGATCCTTCATCCAGAAGCTTCCCAACTTTGTTCTCCACCTCTTTAGCTTTTTCGGTGGCTATTCGATGTGCCTTATAAGTAATTGGCTTAAAGGTTGGGTCAATATGCGGATGCTAGCAGGCTATGTCAGGATCAATTCCAAGCAAATCATATGGCTCCCAAGAGAAAACATCCATTTTGATTCTCAAGAAGGTAGTCAATTCTTTCTTTTTATGATCGGTGAATGCAGTTCCGATCAAAAACTTTATGTCTGGCAAGTTGTCATTAGCACTAACTTCCTCTAGGATTTCAATGACCTTATCAGCGGGATGGATCTTGATTTCCTCCATCCCTGGTCGGCCGTATCGTAGTTGCTATTTAGATGGTGTAGGCCTATCTTGGGATTCCTCTGGAGCATCCTTTGGTTCCCTTTTTTCTCCTTTCGGGGGTGAATGACTGAGATGAAGCATTTCTTTTTATTGGCTTAGTCTCCACGAATCACTACCACACCCTGGTTGGTGACACACTTTAGCTTCTGGTGGTAGGTGGATAGTACAACTCTCTTGTCATGCAACTATCCTTTGCCTAAAATGGCATAATATGGAGACTATATTCCCACCACTAAGAATTCAATCAACTTTGAGATATTGCCTGATATAACTACCAAAAATACCTTACCCAATGACATCGTGACTTTCCCCGTGAATTCGACCAATGGAATTGTGTCCTCCTTAAGATCGCTAAGTTGAGCTTCAACTTGTGAAATAGATCTAGGTACATTACCTTTGATGAGATTTCTTGGTCTACCAGTAACTTGTCAATGTCCCAGTTCGCAATTGTAAGAGTTATCACAAGTTCATCTGTAATAACCCGCGTAATTTTGGGCTATTTTAATTAATTTCTGGAAAATGGAGGAAAATAAAGTTTTTGATAAAATTGTTTTTATTGCTCAAATATGTTGGTTATTATTTTTAAAGGCGAGAATTTTAAATGGTTTCGAAAACGGATTTTAAAATGATTTTTAAATATTTTTAACTCTTGGAATTCTAAGTCGGCGAACTGTCAATTTTTGGGCACGATCGATCGATCGAAGCCTGGGAGTAGATCGATCGACCTCCCCAGATTTCTTGAACATTATGTAATTTTCAAGAGTTGTTTTGACTTCCAACTCTTCATTTCTTTGCCTTATTTAAAGGAGTCTTTTGGATTCCAACTCTTCATTTCTTTGCATTATAAAAGGAAGTAGTGGGCAACCCTTTTAACCTACTTTTGGCACAAATTTTGGCAGAAAATATATTTTATATTCCTCTTCTTTTTATATACACACTGGCCCTTGAGATTTGTGAGTTCTAACCTTAGATTAGAGGTGTTCTTGGGGCTATTTTGTTGGAGGTTCTTAGAGGAGATTTTGTAGATCTTTTGTGTTGATCTTGAGGATGTGATCGTTAGTTTCTCATCATGGTTTGAGGTATGGGGTTTTACACAATATGCTCCTTAAATCTCACGAGTGTCATTCTCTTTGAATTCTTGTTTAATTGAACTCATATTTGAATTGATAAAATCATTGAAATCTGAAAAATAATTATTGAAATTATTTTGATTCACGTGGTATCATTATATTGTTGATGAGCACGTTGTCATGAGATTTTAATATGGCACGGATGTTGAGTACCCGCCAAAATACCTATTCTCGGCTATGGCTTGATAAAGCATATGCGAATGGGGTGAGGCTTGGTTACCCATTGATGTGTTGTTGAGAAATTGTATTGATAAATGCTTTGAGATTTGCGTTTTGAATTGAATATTCATACTCGTGTTGTTACGCTTTATTCATCGCTAATATATATTTGTTGAGCATCTTTCCTCTCGTATTGTGTACTTCCCCATATTTTCTTTTAGTGGCAGGTAAGCGTGGTTTGGAACACTATGGATTATGGAGATTAATTTTTGCGAGGATTGTTTTGGGAAGATTTTAATACAAGTTGGAAGATTGTATTATTTTGATGTATAGAGCATTGGAGATTTATTTTAGTTGTTGTATTTTAATTTGAAGAGATTTGAGATTAGTGGTTTTTCTTGTTCTTGAGGTTTCTTTTAGATGCTCTATACTTGTTGATTGATGGATTTAGTTTAGTTTTATTGCATTAGCGCTCCGTTCGCTCTCCCCGGGCGGGTGGGGTGTTACATCATCATGGTGGGTATTTCTCATCCTGATCAGATCTTCCTCTGTGAAGACGATGTGTTTGGTGTAGTAGAAATCCTCTGGTCACCGAAGCTTTCCGTCTTATCTTTTTGCAGGGTTAATTTAGAATTCCTCCATAATAGTAGTGACCTTCTTCAATTCCATTCGAATAGTGTTCGTTTGGATCTGCTTTAGGTCAGACACCCCATGGATTACCGCGAACTCCTGTCCTATGTTGTCATCAAGGACATTACCCTATTTTAATTACCATTATCTGCGACCTTATGGGCTTTCTTCTCTATCTATTTGTTTAAATGCCCAGCCTGGGCTAGCTCTTCCAAATGAGACTTCAGTATGGGACTAGGGATGGTTTAGGTTCGGTTACCCGAATAAAGGGTGGGGTTAATTGAAAGTAATGATAACTTGTAAAATGGGAAAATAATGCCTAAGATAATAAATAGGTATTAAAATGGAATTTCTTAGCGAGCATGTGCGGAACTAATGATAATTGAGTTGACTGGATATAGTGATGTGGGTGTGTGTTGGCATCACGAGTATGTGCAGGGCTAACGAAATTGGGTCGACTGGCTATAGTGGCGTGTCATGCGTGGAACCTCACGAGTATGTGCAGAGCTAACGAAATTGGACCGACTGGCTATAGTGAAGGGAATGGGTGTGATGTGTAGAACCTTAAGCGCGCCAAGAGTATGCGCAGGACAAAAATAGGGTTGACTGGCTATAGTGGTGTCACACGAATAAGAATTATTGGATAATTAAATTAAGTAAGAATAAGTGCAAAGGTGTAATCTTAATGTTGTAATAACATAATTGGATTTGAACATTGGAGTGGCTTAGTTATGTGGATAGATAGTGGTAGTTTATTTTTACTCGCATATATATATATATATATATATGAATTTAAAATACTCTATTTTGATATTTATCATGTATAATGTTTCTGTCTGGGTTTACGGACCCTAATTGGGAGGAGTAGCTAATATTCATGTGATGGGATCTTGCGTTGACTAACATTTGAGGTATAGTTGTTGGAGTAGATGCATAGGATGGATTGGAGATTTTTGGGAGTGCAGTTGGAGATTTATTTTATCTGCTTTAGTAGTTCAGATTTACTTTCGATTTCGTCATTCTTATTATAAGACTATCATTATGGATTTGGTGGGCCAATCGATTCCATTGTTGTTTATAGTTTCATTCAGATATTTATAGTTGGATTATTTCATTTGAGTTTAATAATTTGGAGTTGGATTTATTGTGGAGTGGTGATGGATTTTAATTTTCATGAATGTTTATATTGGTTGGATAAATCTGAATATTATCTTGTGGAATTTTTTTAAATGTCTCATATTTTTATCTATGCTGAGAATGAGAACATATTTAGTGACGCCCGAAGTAGTTTGGCGGCAACGGCTGGTTACCTCACTTTCCAGAATACGCCGGGTGTTATAGATGGTATTAGAGCATGGTCTTAGGTCTCGTAGGTTGTGAGTCCGTTTATCTTCTACGTTACCGATCTTTGATTCCTTTTGTTGATTCATACTCTGTAATATATTTGGTTTAGCTTACGTGTTAGTTGTGTTTCTTGGAGATAGGGAGGTTTGTGTTAAGGACATTGTAGTCATTAAGGTTGGGAGTAGTAATCTTGATGTGAAGATCCTTAGAGTTGATTTTGGAGATGATATTTATTTGGCAGATCATTTATATAAATTTTAGATATATTTAGTATCGATTGTGTCGATGTGATTCGATTTGAGGACTTAAGTGTTGTGATGGATTTTAGAGAAAGGATCTAGTGGTGATTCATGGGGAATCATGATACGAGTTATTTTCATAATTATGTTTATATATATGGTTACGATATATATATATATATATATATATATATATATATATATATATTGTATTTTTTTCGTGGGGTAGGTGCGTGTGAGATTGAGTGTATGGGCGCCAAATTCTGGCATTCTACGGGTAGGCATATGTAAGCCTTATATTTGCTCGATTTTTTTTACGTTTACGCGTCACCTAATTTTGAGGATGAAATTCCTATCCTAATGGAAAAGTATGTCACACCCCATAGTTTTGAACCGTTTATTTAACCGTCATAATAAAAAGTCAAAAAAATATTTTATTTTCATTTAGGTTATTTTTGGCATTTTAAATTTATTATTGGAAAATCGTTGTAAATATTTTTGGGCAACGTGGGCACCTGCTCTAGGGAGAATCGATTCATGCCAGGCAGTGTCGGATGATTTGTTAATTTTTTAGAGTTATGTTATTTTAAAACTCCTCCACAGCTTAATATAAATTAAAATATGGGTTAGACTTTTTCAAACACTTTTAAATCAACCCTAAGAGCAGTAATCTCCCTTTTTACATCCCTTTCACCTACAAAACCCTAACCCCATTTAAAAGCAGATTTTAACCCAAGTTTTGAAGGTTCAAACCATGTTTTCTCAAGATCGTTCAAGAACACGCCTTTCTTATTTTCTAGAGAGGGCATCCAATCAGATTTTCAAACGACTTTTTACAAGCATGAATACTTCCATTGTTTCCCTTTAATATTATGAATTTTAAATATTGCCTAAACATTAATAATCATTATTTTCTTAAAATAAAT
Organism: Sambucus nigra; assembly: GCA_949130495.1. Lineage (NCBI taxonomy): Eukaryota > Viridiplantae > Streptophyta > Magnoliopsida > Dipsacales > Adoxaceae > Sambucus > Sambucus nigra. Next base: position 1,018,722 of record CASBWL010000025.1, read on the forward strand.
TAGAGATACTAATTAGGGAAAGTGGAACTAAAATTGGTTATGTTTTTATGTAAATCTTTAATACGAATTAATACTCAAAACTCTCGCATGCTTAGATTAGAGGTTGGTTAATCTGCAAGAATATATGGACGTTCGTAAGTTAAAAATAAATCGTATGATCTTTACAAATCGAATTCGACTTATAAAATTATATTATTTATGCGTTGCTTGTAGAATATAAATTTATTGTGGTATGCCCCGAAAATATGTACGTGCACAGAAATTATACAAGTTGTTGGAAAATAAATTGTTTAATTAATATTATAATTAAGCGAACATAAATTGGATAAATAGTAATCTTGTGATTAAATTAAAGAATTGTTGTGAAAGGATGAAAATATGCCTTATGTGATTATTAATTGCGTTAATATTCAACACCGTAGGGACGACGGGATTGCTGGGGTAGCTATGCTTTCATCTTATTTTAGGTTTCTTGCCAGGTATGGGACTAATAGGCAGGCCTTTGTGATTGTAACACTTGGTTGGTATGGGACTAGTGAGTATAGATGTTTATGGATGGGCATTTCCGGGGTGGGGCAAAGTAGTAAACTTTTTCCGTTGTTAAGTTAGCCTAGGAGCGAGACTAGGTAGAAATTATTGGTAGGCATTCTTCCTAAAATGATAAGTTAAGGTACGTTTGTGGTTTTGGTGATATATATGTATGGAACTAGGGATGGTTTAGGTTGGGTTACCTGAATAAAGGGTGGGGTTAATTGAAAATAATGTGAACTTGATAAAATGGGAAAATAATGCCTAAGATAATAAACAGGTATTAAAATGGAATTTCGCTTCGAGCATGTGCATAACTAACGATGATTGGGTTGAGTGGCTATAGCGACATGGGTGTGATGTGTAGAACCCTAAGCACGCCAAGAGTATGTGTAGGACCCAAAAAAGGGTTGACTGGCTATGGTGGTGTCGCACAAATAAGAATAATTGGATAATTAAATTAAGTAGAATAAGGGCAAAGGTTTAAAATTAATGTTATAAAAACATAATTGGTCTTGAACATTGGGGTGGCTTTATTATGTGGGTATATAATGGTAGTTTATTTTTACTCGCATGTTAATATATATATATATATATATATATATATATATATCGTTTAATTTAAAATACTCTATTGTGATATCTATCATGTATAATGCTTTTGTCTGGGTTTACAGACCCTAATTGGGAGGAGTAGCTAGTATTCGTGCTGTGGGCTCTGACCGATTGCATTGACTAACATTTTAGGTATAGTTGTTGGAGTAACTGCATAGAATGTATTGGAGATTTTTCGGAGTGCAGGTGGAGATTTTTTTTTATCTGCTTTAGTAGTTTATATTTACTTTCCATTTCATCGTTCTTACTTTGAGACTATCATTATGGATTTGGTGGACTAATCAGTTCCACAATTATTTATGATTTCAGTCAGATATTTATAGTTGGATTATTTCATTTGAGTTTAATAATTTGGAGTTGGATTTATTCTGGACATTTCATGGTGATGGATTTTAATTTGCATGAATGTTTATATTGGTTGGATAAATCTGAATATTATCTTGTGGAATGTTTTTTAAATGTCTCATATTTCTTCCACATGTTGAGAACGATAAGTTATTTAGTGACACCCGATTTAGTTTAGCGGTGGCGACATCCACCTCACTTACTAGAATATGCGGAGTGTTACAAAGTACTCAGACCAACTACGGATGGCGAGTTAGATAGTCAGCTATGCGTGATCTTCGACCATCATCCTAATTCGGAGCAACCACCTTCTCATCATCTTCAAGATAATGGTTCAAAAGCTGGGAAGGAATGGCGTCAATTACGATCCACTTATCATCTTTCGAGAAAGAGGGTGATGGTAAGCTGGGCAGTCCACCTGGTACTTGTACCACTGTCTTAATTCCTTTGGGGTCTTGAGCTCTCTAAGGGAAGTTAGACACCCTCTTGAATGAAACCTCCTCGACTTCTTTCAGCCTTGATGGGGCATCAGTCTAGCCTTCTATCCAGGCTTCCCAAGGACCAATTATGAAGATATGTCTCAATCTTGACATCTCTCTAAAGTCCAACTGCAATGACATACCCTCTTTTGAGGTCTCTTTTTTAGCTCGACGACCTCCTTCTTCAAGGCTTCATTTTCGGCCTGAATTACCTCACCTACGTGGTCCACATCCTTGCTTACTGTGAGTTGGGCCCTCAAATCATTTAATTCCTCATCCACTAAGGATCCAATTTCCTCCATGACTTAGAGATCATCCTATAGCTTCGCCACCAGCTCGGACGACTCCTTATATGCTACGTTCCTTATTTTCAACTACTTGTATATCTTTAAGAAGGCCCAACGAGTCTGTCCACTCACACCTACGTCCAAAACCTTCACCAAATTTGAGTAAGTAGAGATGTAGTCTTCTATGACAATAAGATGCAAATAGCAAAACAAATGATAAGTGCAATGAACATCAGCATAATAGAACAAAAAAGAACATTAATAAAAGAAGAAATCTTTTTCATTGATAATTAAGGGGGAGGCAAAATCCAGTACAACCAGAGAAGAAATAAAATTACAACACACGAAAAAAAGGAAACGACCCTAAACCTATGGGACTTTACTCCTTCACATGCTTAGAACTTTGTGGCACTTTCCTTTTCTTGACAACTCTCTCCACTTGGTCGACAGCCATCTCGACCTCAGTATATTCTTTCTCAGCATGGTCGGTAGGTTGATTAATAGGAAGCTCCCCATTAGCAATTGGAGAAATCCCTAGAGGATGGAGCTGTCACAGGTTAGACTCCGGAGGGACTGATGATGCCCTCAAGGTTTGGTCTTATCCCTTTTTAAGGACACCTTCTTAGTGTAAGCAATCTAGATCTCATCATCGTCGTAGGTCGTGTTCTATCCATCCGCATAGATGTTATCCTTCATGCCTGGTATCTCACCCTCCAGCTTTTGGACCTTCCCAACCAGGCCTGGATTTTCCTCCTCCAGCTTCTCCTTATCTGCGACCACAAGGCTGTTGGCCGCCTAAAGGTCGGTATAAGCCTTTGTCAACTTTTCTCTATCTTGATAAAGTGAAACACGAGCATCAATTAAGTCCTATTTGGACTTTTTCAAGGCTTTTTTTAGATCCTAGTTCTTCTTGGTCCACTTAACCATCTAATAGTGCAGTAAAGTTTGACAAAAATTGCAAGAAACTAAAAGGTACATTAGTACTCGGAAGCTGAACAAAGAGAAATGATAAAAAAAGAGGAGGATACTTACTAGGGCAAGTCCTAGTGAAGATCTAATTGCCAACTGGTCTAGCCCCAGCCATGTTAAGTGCTCTCGGTCATCCACGAGCACTGCCCCCTTCAGTAAACTTGGGGCAAGGGATGGAGTATTGGCCATACTGTACCCCTCAACAGTAAGAGAGAGGAAGGGCTCAATAGAGGCCTTTATAGACAGCTTCTTCTCTCCTTCCTCCTCTTTTTTCTCTCCTCTTATTTCTTTATCTCTTTTTCTCTTCACTTATCTTCTTCTTCCTCCTCCTTCTTCTTCTTCTTCTTCTCTATCTCCTTCTTTTTCCCCTTGGTCCCCGAGCGGGAACCACTGACTTTGGGGAAATCTTCCTCTACTTTCTTAAAACACTTTATCCTATTAGATAGTAGTGCCCGGTCATCATCATCATTTGTAATCAGTAATCTTCTCTTAAAGGGTGGTCCATGTCTTCTTCTTCTTCTTCTTCTTCTTCTTCTTCTTCTTCTTCCTCTTACTCTTCCTCCTTTTCTTCTTCTTTCTCCTTTTCTTATTCTTATTCTTCTTTTTCTTCCTCTTTTTATTCTTTTTCCTATTCCTCTTCCTCTTTTTTCTACCTAAATTGGCTGAGATGGACCACAGGGCTCCTCTTCTAGAAGCTCTGGGATAGGGATTTTATCGACTGGCTGAGCAATAAAGCTGATAGTGGTGTTTTGCACTCCAACAAGTAAACTGTAGCATAAGAATGCTTATCATCGATCAATCTTTATCGAACCCTCGAAGCCTTGTGTAGATGATCAACTCTCAGCTCGTGAAGGGAAGGTTCTTAGTTATTATGAGGAGCTTCAAAATAGTGGAAGAAAACACGAATTAAAAGATAGTAAAAGGAAATAGCAAGCAAATAGAAGAAAAATAGACAGCGACCTATTTGTTCCTCCCTCCAGTCAGGGATCTATGTACCTTGGTACTTCACACCCTCAGGTAGAAGAGGATGTTGCTAATTTTTGGAAATAAAGTCTTTCCCCCAGTAACCCTTGTGGGAGTTAAGAAGATTCATAATCAAAACCCTCTTAGCTTTCCTAGCCTTCAGGTATAGAACACCCTCATTGGTTCATGATTAGACATAGCAGTAACAAATTTTAGGTAACTGTGTTGAGCGCTCGAGATCGACCATGATCATTGCCCCTTCGCTAAACCTGGGGCGATGGATAGGCTATTGGCAACACTGGACCCCTCAACAGCAAGAGAGAAAAAGGGATCAACAAAGACCTTTATAGGCAATTTCTTATTTCCCTCCTCCCCTATCTTTCTCTCCTCTCTTTCTTTCCCTCCTTTTTTCTTATCTTCTCTTCCTCCTCATTCTTCTTCTCTTCCTCATTCTCTTTCCCCTTAGTACATGAGTGGGAACCACTGACTCTGGGGGAATCCCCCTCATCTTTATTAAAAGACTTTATCCTATTGGAAGGTAGTGCCTGATCATCATCATTTTTGATCAACAATCTCCACTTTAAAGGGGGAGACATATCTTCTTCTATTTCTTCTTCTTCTTCTTCTTCTTCTTCTTCTTCTTCTTCTTCTTCTTCTTCTTCTTCTTCCTATTACTTTTCCTCTTATTCTTCCTCTTATTCCTTTTCCTCTTCCTCTACCTCAATTGGCTCAGATGGACCCCAAGACTCCTCTTCTCGAAGCCTATAAAACAGAGGAAGAAAACATGAATCAGAAGTTAGGAAAAGTAAACAGCAAGAAAATATAAGAAAAATAGACAATAACCTATTTGGTCCCACCCCTAGTCAGGGATCCATGGACCTCGGAACATCATGCCCGTAGGTAGGGGAGGATGTTGTCAATATCTAGCAATAAAGGCTTGATCCTAGTAACCCTTGTGGGAGTCAGGAAGATTCACAACCAAAACCCTCTTAGCTTTCCTAGCCTTCAGGTACAGAAGCCTGTCATTGGTGCACGACCAGACCTAGCAGTGAAAAATTTCAGGGAGACCTAAGTTGGTCCCATACAATTCGTTGCATTAGGTAGTAACAACATCAAAATATTTGAAAAATCTTAAAAAATAGGGTTTGGGGGAAAAGTTATACCCCCTGTACAATGACAAAAGTATGGATCCAGTGTCTATCTTCTATGCCCCAGACATCTTTGGGCATAGGGACACAATTGATTTTCACCCACTCTGAAATATTGTAAGATTTTCTAAACTCTACAATGATTTTGTTATCAAGAAGAGCTAGGGAGGAACAAGACTTCAAATAATAGAGAAGGCTAATCAAAATAGTGAATAAAAGGAGAAGATTAGAAAAACTTACAAGGAAACTCTGGAAGTATGAAGAGAAAGAAGGAAGGCTCAAAGTTAGAGGTTGCACAAAAGAAAGGCTTAGAACACTGATGATTAAATCTCCACAAATGATGAGGAATAGGTCCCTTGGAAGATTTCGACGCTTCAGATCTCTACTCAGACAAGTGAAACCTCGGTAGTTAAGTAATATTACAAGTTTTCCATGATAATTCTTCTCGTATGAGCTCACCCTTATTAACTCTCAAAGATTTACAAATATGCCATGCTGGTTTTAGAATAGTTATGGTCCTTGATCCTAGAGCTCACTTAAAATCTATTGGCCCAACATTCTAGCCCAATAATTTTAGGGGAAATTGTGGGGGCTTATTTATTCAAGCCCAATAGTACAGCCGACCAGTCTAGCATACATAGTTGACTGTCTGACCCAACTCAGATATTTATTTAGACCCGTGTATTTGAAATGTGATTAAATGAATGGATATAGACTCAAAACGATTACCAAAAATCTCGAAGGAGATATTCAGGGACGCCATGAGTTGTCTACAAGATGGTTGAGTTACTTGTACAATTCAATCACTTATCCTCACAACTATAAATTGTAAACCCTGGCTCAGGGAAAAGGGATGTAACTTTAATCGTTTGAGAGACAGTAATAAAAAAATAGTAACCCGTCCATGGATGTAGGCAAGTTGCCGAACCACGTACATTTGTTGTGTTGTGTGTGATTATTTGTTTTCTCCTTGGTATTGTTTTTTGGATTTTTTATTGTGACAAGTCTTGCACTCGCAACGTGTTTTCTTTGTTTTTAGGAAAATAATAAATATTACTGTTAGTATAATATTTTCACAGTAAATGTTTACTGTCTATGAAAATATTTCAAATATAAAAATGTTTCATTTTCCCGTGAACACAGTAAATTTTACTGTTTGTGTAATATTAACACAGTAAATGTTTCATGTCTGTTAAAATGTACTGAATATAAAACTATTTCATTTTTCGGGGCACAAAGTATATTCTACTGTCTGTGTAATTTTTTTTATTTTTTGAAATATTATGTGCTTCATGGATCTTGTTTGACATATCTCGATGATGAGATTGAAAAAATAATAAATTTGCAAAAAATGAATTTGTAAATCAAAAGTTTGATCATTTGAAGATTAAAAATAGGAAGAAAAAAGTTCAACCCCTTGTGTAACTTCCCAAAAAAGTTACATATGGTTGGTTTCAAGGTTAAAGTTGTGAAAATAATTCCAAAAACTTAGAAATATGACATATTTGATGGTTGAAAAGTCACTATGACTTATTTATGGAAAATCTCTTCATATAGGACATATATGTAAAACCTCCTTAAAAAAAGACTTTACAATAACATGAAAAATGTTGCATCTCATTATACCGCTAATATATTTTGATTATTTCTCTATTTTCTGTAAAAATTTATTTTTTATAATTATTTTTCAACTTTGTAATCATCACAAATATGATACGGTAAGTTGGAGAAAGTGATGATTACTATGATAGTAATGGTAAGCACAAAAAATAGGTGAAAAATTGTTATAATTGGTAGGTTATATTGTCTTTATCTACCAAAGCACAATAACTATAGCATATTTGAATTGTGAATACAAAATAGGTGGAAAATTGTTAAAATTGGTAATGCAAAAAATAAACTAATTTTCAATTATTTTCTAACCTTCCCTCGGATTTTTTAATTGTAATGATATTTAAAAGCACCTAAACACCCGGTTATATAATGAAATCATTAACCATTTTTGTTAAAGTTCTAAAACTATATCATTACAAGATATCTCTTTGCTTGATAATGTTTCATATCTCTCACTATTTGTTTTAATAGGAATATATATGATGTGCAGCCTTTCAGTTCAAGAATTGGGATTGAGACTTCAAGAATCCGGAAAAGAGTGTTGCAACTTATTTTATGAAATATAGAGTACTTTCGTTTGATGGGCCATGAGTTGGCGGAAATGGGAATGTATGCTATAATCATATGTATCTCATATATGCTACAAAATATTATATACTCCTCTCTAACCGTGTCCACAAAATCCTCTATATCTCATAAATTAGGATATGTGATACTAGTGCGATAAGAGTCTATATGTCTTTATTATGATCTTTATTGATTCAAAATCTATATTACACTCGTGTTGTTTATTAAATTTTATATATGTATTTGATAATGACTAATATTAAAGGTGAATTGGCATTTGGTATGTAAACTTTTTGCTCATTTGAGGACTCCAACATCACACCCCCTGTGACACCCCGCCTATTCTTATCATGGGTGGTCAATCCTCTATAAAAATAAAACAGGAATCTCAGTCTGGTTCATTCTTAGCATTACTGTCGAACTAATTAAACTACTAATAACATATTAAGCACAATGTCAAATTTTAAAAACATATTAATTAGCTTAAGTAAACATTCAATCATCAACATGAACAGTCACTCCAATGATATAATAAGGAGTGTTGATGACATAATTAAATAAATAATCAAATAACTCTAGGTAAAATCTAAGTATAAACACCCAACTGATAATGAGATAAAATAACAAAGTCTAAAATGAAAGTTGTCTGACTGTGAGCAACATGCCCAAAATGAAATACTAGAGCAACATCCTAGCTAGATAGAAAAGATATTAGCATTTATGTAAATCCTGTAGGCATCCACAGCTGTTGCAGCATCATATGACTGGAAGAACATGCTAACCCTGACATCCCTATGGTTGAGCACCGAAAAGGTTTTGAAAAGGATTTTGATACGGGTTAACCCCAAAATATTTTTAAAATATTTTCACGTATTTAAAATGCAATAATGAATATGCAACATAATTATTCATGTTCATTAGGTGTCTTACTCACATAAGATTATCCTCGTCCCTCATCTATAGTGCGCACCTCACGCATATATTTTTAACTTCCTAGTTATGCTACCCTGCCTAACTAGTCTAGTTATTATTCACATAGTCCAATACGTTATCACTAGCCCCATTTCCACTATACGTAATTCACTTTACTTTATTTGTCACTTAGCTATCACGTAAGCTATGTTATTGTGATTCTCAATTACATTCACACCGTTATATAGTCAACATAATTGTATACATGTTATAATTTAACGTTCACACATTCATTAAGATCACATAAACCTATAACACTCTTTTATACGTATATACATAGCATCCCCGCGTTGTCCTGCCGGATGCATTCCCCGTTATGCTAACAGGCTCCAGGTACGTCACGTACCACTCTTGGGCCACCGAGTCAGAATCTCACCAACGATCCCAAATTAAATACACATAAATTAGAGGCGGTCATAGACATACATCCGTGGGTCATAACCATACCACATTACCCAATTGGACTCTAAACTCACATACAATGGTCATGCAAGAGTCCTGTGAACTAGAAAAATGACCCAACACCTGTTGGTCATGCCAGGGTGGACCGCCCACTACGTGCAACCTCCAACGACAACATGACTAGAGTAGTTATGTTCACATATATATCAATCATATATATATATATATATGATTGATATATATATATGTGTGTGTGTGTGTGTGTGTGTGTGTGTGGACTATCTCACTAGGTACGTATACATATATAACTAGCTAATTGCGCATATATCTCGCATAGCAGTAGCCCACAAATATCGAATCTACACCAACTCTCAATTTTTGTCAAGTATTCTTTCGTTATTAATTATCTAACGTCACGTTTCTGGCCAATATGTTATCCTACCGAATCATGTAGCCTATTTTTTCTCAAAATACGCACTCGATTTTATAATTATTACCCAAGTGCTATTCACCCTAATGCACCCGAAAGCTGATTCCTAGATTTAATCCCCGTCTAACTCAAGGTACTTTAAAATATCTTCTGTATATTTCCTAAATAGTCAACGAAAATCCTAAACAGTCCACGAAAATCCATAAACTAAGCCGAATCCATTAACTAAGCCGAATCCTAAACAATACACGAAAATCCATAACAACCAAGGGGAGACAGCCAGACCAAACCGGTTCTCTAACTGATTGAACCAATTCGATGGGTGAACCATTTTGCTCCCTCCAGTGAACCGGATCGATTTTGTTGGGCCACAGACCAAGATATTTTAACGGGATTCATCTGTTTCCTTTCATTCTTTGATGTTACCATCTTTACCCAAACCCCGACTACGAGCTCTACATCAATCCTAAACATTGTAGCTTGAATTTCTACATATGAATGAACTTGAAAACATTTAATTCAATGGGATTATCAATTTACATCAAGAATTACGCATAGTTTCAACCCTAAATCAAGATTTCATCATTTATTGTCTAGATCACCTAATATTTCATATTTATGATTCCATTCACACCAGATTTAATATATAATCATAATTGAATTCCTTTTCAATGATTTCATCTGTAAAAATTCTCGTTTTACATGTTAATCTCATAAAAAAATGTGTGTCTTCGTACACCAAATTTCTACATGAATGATTTAAAGTACACTAGGAATTATAGCAAGTTAAATATTTTCCTTATGATTGTAAATATTTTGAGTTCTTCCTTTTTGAGTTCTTTTCGTAATGTTCTTGTTTCCGAAATGATTCAATCTCCCTCCCTAATCACTTCGCATCAATTTTCTTCAATTTCTCCTTCTCCTTTCTCTCCTCTCTCAAAGATTTGGTCTCTTGGATGGTTGGATGGTTGCCCAATCCATCCACATTCCCTAATTATAACTCTAAGGGCTCCTAATCCAGAATTCAAGTCAGTCCCTAGGTGTAAAATGACCCGAATACCCTTTTACGAGTTCGATTTGGCCTAAAACCCCCTGATACCCAGATACAACCCCGAGTACCTATTTATGACTATCTCGACCCATTACGTATCCTTAGCACACTGGAAATTACCATTAGAGTTATCGATCATTAATTTTCCATCTCATTCCCAACACGAACCTATCTGTACATTCCGAATGAAATACCGTTAAACCCGTCGATTATACTCACTTATGACGTAATATAATTTAACATATTTTAATTTACTTATCACACAAGTAAATGTAATTACACATAAATATTAATTCTTTTATTCGTTAATTAATATTTATTTAAATTACTTTCTCAAAATAATAAAATTACGTGCACACATGTAATTTAAAAATGCTAAAAAAATACGGGTGTTACACCCCACCCCACCCCCTCACCCCCACCCGCACACAAAAAAGTGTAAGTACGATTGATTCCCAATTTAGGTGGATTATTTAATAAAAAAGTTTAACTACTTGTTCAATTCCTATCTTTAATAAAATAAAAAGGCTAAATTAACCTTTCATATTGTATATCTAAAACACTCACTAGTAACACCATGCTTATGACACCCCATAAAACCTAACAATAGATTGATCAGGTCTATATCAAACAAAACATGAATCTAAACAATTACGTGCCATTCTAAGTAGGGCTGCATTTTTTTTAACATTTCGATTTTTTTGATATTCGATCCAATATTTTTTTATTTTGGAACGTATATAGGGTTTTTCGAATTTGATTATTCCGAAAAAAATCGGATCGAAAATCGAAAATAATTCTGAATTTTCGATTTTTCGATTTTTTCAAAACTATGTCGATCCGATTTTTCCAAAATATTTTTTGATTTTCGAGTTTTCCATTTTTTTCTGATTTTTTAGACATTCTCATGTGTCCCACATCGGCTTGGAGAGGAAGACAGGTCCGAAAAGTCTTCTATAAAATGAGATATCCCTCTAGCCTCTACACAAATGAAAAAAATCGTTAAATCCTTATGTATTTACATGTTGGGTTAAACTTTTTCATGATTTTTTTAAAATGAGAATTTTGAGTAATCAAAAATCCTATATTTATTTTTTTGAAATTTTGGATTTTCCGAAATTTCTAGATTTTTAGTATATTTTTTGAATTTTTAATTTTTTTCTATTTTTTCGATATTTCAATTTTCCCGAATTCAAATTTTTTCTTAATTTTAAAAAATTGGATAAAAAATTGGAATAATTATTTTATTTTCGAAAAAATCGGAATTGTTTTCGAAGGTTCATTTTTTGATCCGACCGAAACATAGCCCTAATTCTAAGCATGCTTAAAATTGAAATATGATAAATGAAATAAAAGATCGTACCCATTGCACAAGGTTAACTAATTGCATTTGATATTATAAACAAATAGTTTTCGAGAATGGATTTGACTAAATATGTAAAATAAGGCAAACATTGTGTCAGTCTTACTCTATGGTCTTGAAATAACAAAAATAATGTCGGATGAAATGATTTGTCACACATTTTGGTTCTACATAATCGGTCGGGTATTCTTTCGAGAGTAAGAGGTGTTATTAATATTGGGTGGATTTTTTTGCTTGATGTTGATAGTCTCTCTGATATTAGTAGGATCAATTGTTGGTTACAGACTGTCGAAGGAATAAAAGTTTGTAAGTACGTAACTTAGTAAACTTTTTTAATTTCATATTAATTTATTAACATTTTCTTTTTACACACACACACACACACACACACACACATATATATATATATATAAGTATATATATATCCAGGAGTACTTTCCGACGTCATGCCCATTACTAAAAATACCCATGTCGATGTCTTCCCCAGATTTATTAGTGGAACTCCATAAATTGTAAAACAATGTATGGGATGGTTACCCATAAAGTTTGAGTTACACACCAATAGATGGAGATGTGTTTGTCTTCTCAATAATATGGTCCCCATATAGAGGCTTCGTATATACGGAACTACCCAAGGTGCTCTCAACGTACAACATGTCTTAGAGTTGTGCGCTATTACTAGACCCACGAATGGGTAATATTTGGTGTTAGAGAGACTCTTGTTATCGAAAAATATTTAATATTTTTGTCATGCCCCATAATTTCCCTCATCTGACGGGGTGGTTATTGCGTTAGGCATATTTTAGAGTAGCCATAATGTGGAAGAATGGTAAAAATTTTGTTATCCATGCGACTCAAGATGAGTTTTCTCAATACTAGTTGAATGTATCTCGGGGGCACTTTTACCTGCACTAAGTAGGCAAGTAAATACCAATGCGATTAGATATGTTTGATCGGTTGGGGAAAAGCGTAAAATTGACACCATTCGTATGCCTATGTTTGTTCCAACTCAATACAACCCCTACCAGGCTTAGTCAAATTGAATTAAATCACAATAATATGTGGATGGCGAACGTGGTCTAGATCTCAATCGACGGGGATAACACAACCATCCTGTTAGAAACACCAATGGAATCTTACCAAACAACTCATTTATGATGGAGTGTTATGTACAAGTAGGCCATGGAGTGCATATTTATGTTAAATACTGAGTTGCATTGGAGTACACAAATAATAGCAACTCTATATAGAGAGATACAACAAATGCACACTGCACAAAGGGAAAATTTTGATTACTACCATACAACAATACTTTCTCCATCGATGGAACCCTCCACTAATGTCGGGTCCTCAATTGGAATAAGAATTCTACGTGATGTATCCCTGATCCAGATGATGTCACGCCATCACAATGGCAAAGAACATAAAATTTATTTTTGGGATATTTTTATAGATTGTAGTTAAGGAAAAAATGTAATAAAAATACATTTTGTTATTTTACATGAGACAATTTGTGTTGTAAGCTTATGTTATTTTAAAAAGCACACGACTGACCCGACCTAGTGTAGTTGGCGGATCTTCATCCAAATTTTCATTAACTAAATTTGCATTAGATAACGTAAGAATAAATAAATTTTAATTTGGACATAACAATCGTGTTTCAGCCAACACAACATCTCTAATCTTGATCTTATATATAAGAATTCCATTCGAGGAAACATTATGATTTATCACCTAACGTATAACTCTATAAGAATCCTTCAGTGTGAGATTGGCATCACCGAATGGGTTCTTTGATAATTCCTTCATCCCTGTTACTACCTGTACGTTTTAAGGATGTATGGATATCCAAGTCTGAGTACCCATAGTCATTTACATATTGTCATAATATGCTGGAGGAATCAACATCCATTGCGTTCAGGGACGTAGCCAGCATTTGTCAAGAGTGGGGGCTAATTTAATGATAATTTTGGGGGGTTCGGGGATGGGAGCCCCGAGATGATTTTATTAAAGGTTATTTTTGGGTATTTACCAAATAATTACTAGATATTTATTTAATCTAATGAAAAGAGAAAAAAATAATTGATTAAAAATTTAAACCTTAACACAAATAAAAATTACGCCGAAGAGCACTGGGGTGACTCGAGTCGTGGGTGACTGTGGATGTCAACTCCAATTTTCTTTTAAAAACCTCTCCATAAGTAGACTGATTTGACAAAACAAAATTAGGTTCATTAATATTATATCCCGAAAAAGGTAATAGCATTACATAACATCAATATCCCCTAAAATTGATTGCATAACATAATGAATATATATTAACCCCAATTTTAACTCTAAACATTAACTCTAATACCCCTAAATCTACAAACCCTAACTAAATTCAAATTTATAAACCCTAAATAAATATATAATTAGAATCTCAATCTTCAAACAAGTAAGGACACAAGTCTTCGATTGAGTCTCAATGTAGTGTTGGCTCAATTTTGAACAAAAACATTTGAGTTATAGGATAGTGTTAAAGTGTATCCATCCATGCCTATGACGTGTTAGTTGAGGACGTAGCGGCCAAGTTTACAAAGCTTCATTATATGTCGGGTTTAATGTGCCTTGTTTCTACGTCAACATCATTGTTCCAATGCTCCTAAGGTAATTATATATATATATATATATATATATGCTTGGAAATTTATTGGGTGTAATTTATAATTTTTATAAAATAATTTTAACGACTTTGTTTTACTCAAAAAATATTCTTCAGAACTTTTCATAAAAGGTTTTGGGCTTAAAATGAATAGGGCATTTTCTGGCACGTTGTTCGAACGAACTGGAATGTCGTTCAAATGAGATTCCTATGTCGTTCAAACGAACTGAAATCTCGATCGAACGAGATTGCCAGGTCATTCGAACGATACTTCTAACGAGTTTCTTTTTTCCTTCTGGAACATCGTTAGTAAAGTCGTTCTAACGAAAATTCGTTCGAATGACATTGGCGGGAACAGTTTTTGGGCAGTGTTTTTACAGTTTTCTCCATGTTCTCACTACCTTTTGACAGAATGATGAAGTGTGGGAACCAACCTTTTGAAAGTAACTTTTTCATATTCCTCCATCTCCTAGAGAGATTTTTTTAGAGTTTCAATTCCAAATGAAAAGGTTCAAGTTTTTGAGTGTTTGTTTTTCAAGAAAAATCCTTAAACACTTTTATTTACACCCATTTGTTTAGTTTATCCAAGTTCCTTAATATATATACTTTGCTTTGAGTTTTGGCACCGGTTTTCTCTCTATTGTTTGAAGAGTGTTTGGGTTTGCTTCTACACCCCATAAAGAAAAAGACTGTTTGCTGTGACATACCCACTTGGATAAAGGGTCCTTGTTCGGGTGGCGGTGATCGAGAAAATTCTAATCGGTGGATTCCGAGACCGCGGTGGACCTCCATGGTTATTCTCTAGGAAGAGGTGTGTACAAGAAGGAGCGTCGGTGCTTGGACGGAGTCAAGTCGAGTGTTGTAAGTCTTACTGTCTTGTACTTGTAAAACCGTACTTAGTGGTTTTGAGGTTAGGGTCGTCCGAGGTTTTTTCCCGTTGTGGGTTTTTCCTCGTACATCGCGGCTTAGTGGTTATTTGTTTATTTTATCTTTTGCAAAACTCACATTAGATGCATGCTTAAACTAGTGCTAAAATTAATTTGGATAATGTTTAATTAATTTAATTCAAGTCATTAATTTTACTGGATAAACTTTGGTTTGGCCTAAAATTGCAAATTGAATATTTATTGTTAGGAAAATTTCTAGGACTTGGGTTTAATTAAGTTATTTAAGCGAAATATGAATTTGTTGTTTAATTTATTGTCACTTTGTGTTTAGTTTTATTTTAATTTAAAATTAAAATTCGGTTTATGTACTTGTTTAGTTGAACCACCTCTCTTCCGCATCGAAAAGCAAATAAATTTTTGTAAGATTTTAAAAATTGGGGGTCCTATATCATGTTTTCAAATTGGTATCAGAGCCGGAGCGCTAATTTATCGCGTCAAAGATCCGTTTTTTTGGCTTCTATAATTTTTGCGCTCCTTGTACTTTTAGGTGGTTCATTTTTGACTCACTCTCAATTTTTGTTTTGTATCTATCGATGGGACGTCTTAATAATAATTTGTACATTTCTAATGATAATGAAGTTTTTAATATTCAAGAGGAATTTAATGAGCATAATAAGTGTAATGAAAATTCAAGAGAATTAAATGTGAGATTTGCAAAAAGAATTAAGTTTCTTGAAAATGAAAATTTATTTTTTAAATCTAGAATTGAACTTTTGCAAACCTTGCTATCTCAAAAAGATATTTTTCGTGAAAAGTTCATGGACATGAATTACAATTTTAATATTTTAAATATGTCCAAGAAAGAGAGTGATAGTCGAGAAAAGACTCTTAGGGACAAGTTTGCTCACATTGAGGGGGAGCGTGATAACCTTCTAGGAGTTATAGAAAATTTAAAGAAGGAGTCTCGTAAAATTAAGGAGTCTAATTTATTACTTGAGTCCAAAATTTTAAAAATGAAAAATGATTTACAAGACTCGAGTAGTAGTTGTAATGGTTCTAGCTCATCTTGTTCAAATATTTTCATTGCTAAATCTAAGACCATTGTTTATTTTAGAGGGTCAACTTTATCCAAGGACTTTAGAAAAGGTCACACCTTAGGTATCATTCCTCGTGTTTTCACATGCTTGCATTGTGGTAGGAAAGGTCATCTTAGGTCATTTTGTTTTGATCTTAAAATAAGTCCTTGGAAGTCTATGTCTAGCATTTCATTAGTTACCAAATTGCATCATTTTAAATATACATCTATATGGGTTAGGAAATCATTTTTAGACGCACTAGATATTAGATTTGTTGATTCTCATTTGCTTTAACATGAAACCTCCCTTGCTAAATTTAAAGGTTGAATGTGTTAGTTTTGTTTGCATACTTTAGCTTTTGTGCTGCATGCTATATTTATCATGCTAATTGTATGCTTCTTTATCATTGTTCTAGTCTATACTTCATGCTTTATCACATGATAGAATTATGATTGTTGTTTATATTTTGTGTTTTACCTTTTAGTAATTTAGGCTTAATGAAAAATACAAATGATTTTTGTTTGTCTTTTGAGTACATATTTTTTAATTTTTGTTAAAAATTTTCAAAAACTCAAAAAGATTTTTTTTTTGTGTATTTTAGTTTGACACACTCTATGTGGCATATACTTGAGTTTGAATCCCTTCTTTTTCGCTCCCATGTGGCTAGAACTTTTAGTTTAGATTGTCAATCCTTATAATGTTCTTTACCATGCTTACATGGAGTAGTTGGATTATGTGTTGTTATAATGGATTCTATTTTTATATGCCTCAATTCACACATGCACGAGCTCTCTTGAAATTTTAACTTCACATGTTATATTTGAGTTTTGTGAGGTGTTCTCCTACCAATATTGTCATCTACATGTTATGTGACCTAGGAGGACTAGTGCATGTTAAAATCCATTGCACGTGAGATTTGTGTGAAATATAAAGATTATATATAAAAATGTGCACGGGGAAGGGCTCCGAAAGGAAAAATCATCCTTTGCGAGTAAGCCATCGTTTGCTTGGACCTAAAAGAAATACGTGGTCCAAAGGCCTAAAAGAATAATGGCATTAAAAGAAAATATTTTCCAAGGCCTATTTTGTTTAGTTGATTTATTCATTCAAAAGATTAAAATAATATGCTTAAATTTAGGGAGTTTGGATAGTATATCAACGGTTTGCACAATGTCCGTTAATCCTAGTTGTACTTTAAATGTCATGACTCTATTGGTTTGTAGAATTATCAAAATTCTAGGCTTGTATGCATTGTGTATGTTTGTTTATTGAGTTCAATCTATATTGTCTCATGAGGTTATATTCAAATGTGATAAAGTTTGCAATCAAATGAGAACTCTGTGAACATGTTTTAAGTGATTGGGTCTAAATTTAATTGTTACCAGTTCACACCTCTACACTTTCATTTCCGTATGACACATTTTTGCCATACGAGTGTGAAAATCTTATTGTATTTTGTGTCATATGTGGTGTCTATACCTATATAAATGTGCGTGTGTGTTAGTGATAACAATTATATTTACATATATATGGTATGTTTTTCTTTACCTCACTTTCTAGTCCATATATGTTTCTAATTCATAATTGGTATCTATCTTGGTGCATATTGTTGTTGATATCACATGCTTAGTATCTCATGTATCACAGTGATATCATCTTTTTTTCATCTTCGTTGGTATCCGTTATTATTTGTATGGATTAGTTTCAATTTTGTTGCCCATATGCTTTCATGTGCTTATCACTCTAAGCTTCATGTTTAAATTAGTTTTTATCCTTCGTCTATTCCTGAGCAAAAAGGGGGAGAATGATAGGGGGAGAAATGGTATATAATACTATTATAATCGTATTTTAGTTTAGGGGATTTAACTTAGGGGGAGTCGCGACCTTCTTAGGTTATTGATACGACGCAAATATTGCGTATTTCACCCGTTAACCTATGCATTATTAGCCCCCTCGGGTATCTTAATCCCTATATTTATGCTCGTTAACCAGACAACCTTGAATTTCTATGTTAACATGTTTTCAGGGGTTTATTGAGCTTTTGTAGGTATTTGGATGCTTAGTATGAAGTTCGGACGCTTTCCGAAAAAGTTTCGTCGACTTTTGCAGCTTCGGGGGCATTTTAGTAATTTCAGCATTCGGCTTGAAATCCCGAGCTCTTCACGTAAGATGAATCCCTTTGATTTATCTTCGTGTGTCCACCGACGGTGCATGATTCCGAGTTGTAACGATGGAGTTATGGAATTTTTAGGATGGTTTTGACTTAAAAAGTACACTCAAGGTCACATTCAAGGGCATTTTAGTCATTTTATATTTTGGGTTTTTAGCCTAATGTCTTCTTGGATGTTTTATTCCTCTGAGTTATCTTCGCGTATCCTCTGACCGTGCCTCATTCCGAGCTATAACGAAGAAATGACGGTATTTTCCGTAAAACAGGACAAAGCTGCAGATTGCAGACCTGTAGGTGCTAATCGATTAGGAATTTTTCCAAATCGATTCGGCCCTACAGAAAGTTCGCAAAACTCTATTTTTAAGTGGGTTTTTGGTGGGGTATTTATGGCCAAACATTTCTATTAAGTGGGGGGGTTCATTTTACATTATGGGGGATCAGATTTAGGTTGGTTTTTTAGGGGTTTTGATGAGAGGGGATTCGGATGGAGCTTCTCTCTCCTAGGGTTTGTTCCATTTGGATTGTTGTAAGCACTATTCATCTCCTTCTCCATTAATTCAAGTTATTTTAACTTATTTCTTGCTTTCTCTTTACTTTCCATGCCTAGATAACTTGTTTTTATTTATTTATTATTGCTTTCTTAGGTTAATTAGTGTTTAATCTAGTTTAATTCATGCCTTGTCCGTAGATAAATATGTTTGGGATTGTGTTCCGCCATTAACGGGCGTCGAGCTCCGAAAACTAGGTTTCGTGCAAAATCGCGTCTAATTGAAACCGCGCGTATTAAAGTTCGATTGTTATGCGTTTAACTTTATTTGTCACGCTACTTTAGTGTTTATAGCGACAATCCGAATTTAATCCGCGTGCGACCATTTTCCATTAAATGTTTAATCTCGCAACTTTGGCTTAAATTCCTTATTGTGTGATGTTTATGCTTAATTGGATATGCTCGATTAAATTTCTTTTGAGCCATAATTCTAATTAGTAGTTATTTATCCTGTGTGGTGGAATGCGATCCCAATCCTCGCTTTACTTTTGTGTAATGTAACTTATTCTTTTTCTTTGTCACCATTTCCACCCATCACCTTTTCTTATTTCTCTTACACTTTTATTTTCAGAAGTTTTAAAACAATTAACATCTAAAATTTAATCACTCCCTGTGGATTTCTTACGATACCCGACTTACCGCTATACTTGCCTCGCAAGTGTAGTAGTAGCTTAGGTTTTTGCATTGACGCGACGAACTTAAAACAACGACAGTGCCTCCTACACGGGCACATCGTTCGCGCTCGATCAGTTATCATAGTGGATAAATGGGAGAATTAATTTAGCGGGAGTATTTATATTAATTGCATTTAATATGTTGATATTCCCTATGTGTTTGACATTTTGCTTAAGTATGCAGGAATTCTTCTAAATGGCATCTTTCATCGGCAAAGATATTTATCATTGGGTTTTGAGTCAAGCTATGTAATTTTTACTTTGGGTGGGATATTTTTCCAGTCTAGTAGATCTTGACGACCCTTAAGAATTTTTGTTTGATTTTTGTCCCGGAATAACCAAAGGGGGAGATTTGTAAGGACACAAGTCTCCGATTGAGTCTCAATGTAGTGTTGGCTCAATTCCAGACAAAAACATTTGAGTCATATGAGAGTGTTCAAGTGTATCCATCCAAGCCTATGATGTGTTAGTTGAAGACGTAGCGGCCAAGTTTACAAAGCTTCATTATATGTCGGGTTTAATGTGCCTTGTTTCTACGTCAACAACATTGTTCCAATGCTCCTAAGGTATGAATGCAATATATATATATATATATATATATATATATATATATATATATATATATATATATATATAGAGAGAGAGAGAGAGAGAGAGAGAGAGAGAGACTTGGAAATTTATTAGGTCTAATTTATCATTTTTATAAAATAATTTTAACGGCTTTGTTTTACTCAGAAAATATTCTTTAGAACTTTTCATAAAAAGTTTTGGGCTTAAAATGAATAGGGCATTTTCTGACACGTCGTTCGAATGAACTGGAATGTCATTCAAACAAGATTCCTATGTCATTCAAACGAACTGGCATCTCGTTCGAACGAGATTTCCAGGTCATTCGAACGAGACTTTTAACGAGTTTCCATTTTCCTTCTGGAAAATCATTAGTAAAGTCGTTCAAACGACATTGGCGGGAACAATTTTTGGGCAGTTTTTTTACAATTTTCACCATGTTCCCACTACCTTTTGACAGAATGATGAATTGCAGTAACCATCCTTTTCAAAGTAACTTTTTCATATTCGTCCATCTCCTAGAGAGAGTTTTTGAGAGTTTCAATTCCAAATGAAAAGGTTCAAGTTTTGAGTGTTTGTTTTTCAAGAAAAATCCTTAAACACTTTTGTTTACACCCATTTGTTTAGTTTATCCAAGTTCCTTAATATATATACTTTGCTTGGAGTTTTGGCACCGGTTTTATCTCTACCGTTTGAAGAGTGTTGGGTTTGCTTCTACACCCCACAAAGAAGAAGATTGTTTGTTGTGACATACCCACTTGGAGAAAGGCTCCTTGTTCGGGTGGCGGTGACCGAGAAAAGTTTGATCGGTGGATTCCGTGACCTCAGTGGACCTCCATGGTTATTCGCTAGGCAGAGGTGTGTACAAGAAGGAGCATCGGGGCTTGGACGGAGTCAAGTCGAGTGTTGTAAGTCTTACTGTCTTGTACTAGTAAAACCGTACTTAGTGGATTTGAGGCTAGGATCATCCGAGGTTTTTTTTCGTTGTGGGTTTTTCCTCGTACATCGCGGCTTAGTGGTTATTTGTTTATTTCATCTTTTGCCAAATTCACATTAGATGCATGCTCAGGGCTAAAAGATAAAATTGGTTTTAATCACTACTCATGCTTAAATTGGTGCTAAAATTAATTTGGGTAATGTTTAATTAATTTAATTCAAGTCATTAATTTTATTGGATAAAATTTGGTTTGGCCTAAAATTGTAAATTGAATATTTATTGTTAGGCAAATTTCTAGGACTTGGGTTGAATTAAGTTGTTTAAGTGAAATATGAATTTGTTGTTTAATTTATTGTCACTTTGTGTTTTGTTTTATTTTAATTTAAAAGAAGTTAAAATTCGGTTTATGTACTTGTTTAGTTTAACCATCTCGCTTTCACATCTAAAAGGAAATAACTTTTTGTTAGATTTTAAAAATTGGGGGTCCTATATCTCCTTTTCAAAACAAACACAACCGATCATACAAATTTGACATATATATAGCACGGGAGGGACTCGGGAGCAACGAAAAAAAATTACCTGTGTTGGCTAGGCTGGTAGCAGGGTATGAGTAGGGACCACCAGAAAATCGGGGGGGGGGGGGGGGACCACCGAAAAATTATCACGACTACACGAGAGCAAATGGAAAACATCATGGAACCAAAGCAGTGTCAAATGTCATTTAGCGGTTGTTGCTGCTACTGATTTTATTAGGTTTTAACGAGTTGATTTATTTTGTTTATTTATAAAAATATCCAGAGAACTTTACTATTATAAGTTTTACCCCAAATATTTTTATGAACCTATTTTTCAAAAAAAAAAAAAAAAACTGTGGGGATTTTAGCCCCCACTGGGACCTTAATAGCACCGTCCTTGATTGCGTTTAAATTAGATTGGTTGTATTATGTTACACCTAGGTTGTATATTTATAGAAATATTCTTCCAAGTCGCAATATTATATTACCCCCTACTATTATTTTATGTTCTTTTACATTAGCTCGTATCATTTAATAATTATTATTTCAAATGTAATCAATTTATGCATTACAAACATATTACACATACAAACTCACATTGATCTAAAAACAGTGGGAAAACATAAAATATAAAGGAAAATAGAACAAACATTGTTACATCAAAAGAAACAAAAAAATAACAAACGCAATATGTCAAAACACAATGCACAGTAAGTTTCATGCATAAATACTCGTTACAATAAGCTCCACATATGATAACAATTTGTGGATTTTCACCCATTAGACAACTCAATAGGTAACTTTTGAAACCGTCTTTTGGGTTATCATTATCATAGTTTGGCGTTTAAGGATCGAAAATATATAATGGATCACTTAGTTCCTTCATGAAATGGATATTTTGGTGAACGTGTGCAAATGGCATTTCATCTATTCAATTTCTCATTTTAAAAGTGAAATTTATATGAATCGATAAAATAAATTAATCTGAAACAAATTGTTTTTAATTTAATCCCCAATAATTATTTATCACAATGTAAAAGAAAAGGCAATCAGACAAGTAGGGACACGATCATTTAACATGAAAACCGTATAAAAAAGCTATAAAGCATAATAGTCTTATCATATTATGATGATAAACATATAATAATTATCGGGCCTCGGGTTTAATCGAGCTTTTGCGGGCCTAAGAATGCTTACCCAGGTCTGCCGATGAAAAACATTAGGCTTGATAAAAATTTCCAAGCCAGCTTTTCGGGCCTATTTAATAGTTTTAAGGCCTATATATATATATATATATATATATATATATATTGTGGGTACCGGAAATTAGATCTATGGGCTTGGACGAGTAGCCCAATCTTGGTGGCCCAAAGTGCAGGCCTCTCATCTCTTATGTTGATTCGGTCTCCCCCCACGTTCTCATGAAGGGAAGTTATATGGGAGATGGAAAACGTGGAGGAACCCATCACCTCCACTTACCTACATGAACATGTATATATTAAACCCTAGGTCCGGGGCAAATGGACAAGTTGTATTCTCTGTAATTACTCTCCGGAGTATATAGAAATAATATCGACTGCACCACCGTGGACGTAGGCACATCTTTGCCGAACCACGTACATCCTTTGTTGTGTGATTGACATCTAATATTCCTTGTTCTTCCTCGGTAATTGCTTCTCCCGTATTTATTTGTGCTGCATAATAATTGTCACCACAATTGGCGCCGTCTGTGGGAAACGTTCATCTTTCCCTGAGAAGAGCCCACGCCAAGAAAGGAGTTTAAGATGTCTGGTCACAGCAGTAATTCCCCTCAAGCAGGATATATTCAAGAGCCACCTCCTCCTCGCAGGATTAGATCTGAAGTCCGACGTTCGGATCAGAGAGCTCGCCTGGAAAGACCAGCCTCGGAGGAAAGTCAAGGACCAGGGAGGTCCACGCAATTATCCAGATTGATTGATGCATACGAGGCAAGGCTCCACGAGCAGAGGGAGTCTTCTCGCAGGTACGAGGCAGAGAATGCTCGCTTGAAAAGAAGACTGGAGAGACTGGAGAGGGAGCTTCGTCCTGATAACAGGAGGCGCCCATATCGCACTCCTAGCCCTCAGGCAAGAAAGTCTCGCAGCCGAGGAAGGATCCCTATGCAAGAATCTCAAAAGGTCGAAGGTGGCGAATCAGACGATGACCTTCGCGAACAGTTGTGAAGAGATCGCTGCTACCAGAGCCCTGCTCGTAGCAACGAGAACATACGAACCTTGGTCCGCAGAGAGATGGACCAACATCCTGCTCACCATGGAACAAGATCAACCATAGAACTCGTGAGGCGAGTTCTCAAAACCCAGATGAAGTCACCCTTCACGAGGGAAATCGAAGAGGAAGAGACTCCCAAGAAATTTTCCATTCCAAGGTTCAAGATTTACGATGAAAAAACTGATCCCATCGATCACGTCAGGCAATATCTACAGGCCATGACCCTCTGGAATCACCGAGATGCCCTGATGTGCCGCATTTTTCCCTCGAGCTTGCATGATGTGGCATAGAAGTGGTTCAAAAGACTCCCCTACTGGTCGATCAAGAATTTCAAATCCCTAACCGAGCTTTTTACGACCCGATTCATTACCAGTAGCTCCCATCCCAAAAGGATGGTTGCTCTGCTAACAATGAAGAAAATGCCTCAAGAGACCCTACGAGACTACACGAAAAGATACTGGGAGTTATTCAATGAGATCGAGGATTGCGCAGAGGAAGTGGCAGTGGCCTCCTTCAAAATTGGGCTCCCTAGTTCTTCCCTCCTCTACCAGTCCCTGACGAAAAAGGAAGCTATGACTATTGATGACCTAATGGCCCGAATCGAGAAATACCCAAAGGTGGAAGATGTCACCCGCCTTAATACAGGAGAAAATGGTCGAGCTAAACTCACTACCAAGGGAAGTGAGAAAACTGAGAACCAGAAGAAAGGAGGAAAGAATGGGGGCAAAAATGGCTCCAAGAACGGAGGAAACCCTGTCGCGTCAAAAGCATTCCAGGCGGTCAACACCGTCTTTAAAGAACCGATTTACAAAATTCTCACGAAGATCAAAGATGCGCCATTCATCAAGTGGCCCAAGAAGATGGGAGGAGATCCCTTGAAGAGGAACAATGCGTTAAGATGCGCTTTTCACAAGGAGGAAGGACATAAGACCGAGCACTGCAAATCTCTTAAGTCTCACCTCGAGGAGTTGGCCCAGTCTGGGCATTTGAATGACTTTGTGGAAAAAAGGGCAGAGAAAGTGGCTACCAACAGAGAGGCAAGACTCGACAACGTGCTGGAGGATGATGCTGGACATGAGTTTGCAGTAATTCACGGAGCATCTGACATCAAGAAGATACAAGGGAACTCAGTTCGAATGGAAGTGAAAAAATTTATAGCGGTAATGCAAGCTTTTCAAATCGATCCAGCAAAGTCACAGTCAGGAAAGCATTGACGAGCAGAGGACGTCAACTATAACAAGCATATTGTTTTCACGGATGAAGATCTGGTGGGAGTGAGAACCCCACATCATGATGCCCTGGTCATTACACTCAGGATAGCCAACTTTGACATCGACAAGATGCTCGTCGATCAAGGAAGCTCATCCGAAGTAATGTACCTCGACCTATTCAGAAAATTGAAGTTGAGCGTCGCTGACCTAAAGGAAGCTACTGTTCCTTTGGTCAGCTTCGCTGGAAAAATGACCATGCCCCTAGGCTGGAAATATCTCCAAGATGATCGAGTTTTTGGTAGTTGACATCGACTCACCGTACCAGGCCATCGTCGGCAGGGGATGGCTTTATGCGATGAAGGCAGTCTCCTCGACCTATGATCAGAAGCTCAAATATGTAACCGAGAGATGAGTAATGGAGATCCACGGCAATCATGCAATAGCGAGGAGGTGCTTCATAGCAGCCATCCGACCAAAGCCAGAAAAGAAGGACAGTTAACACAGCGAGAAAGTTGAAGAAGGTGAGATACCTTCTAAATAGAAATTAAAGTACGGAAGACCTGGAGTAGAGGAGACCAGGCTCCTCCCTTCTGAGCATGTCGTCAAAGACCTGGTCGAAGTTATGGCTGAGGTTGATAACAATAGTCGAGTCTTCCTGATTGGAGCATCTCTCACCGACCAAGAACAGAAGGAGTTGACAACCTTGCTGAGGCATAATGTAGACGTTTTCGCATGGGAACCATATGAGCTGACTGGAATCGATCCTAGTATGGTATGTCATTAGTTGCACGTTGAACCTGCATTCGAGCCAATCACGCAGAGGGCACGGAGAACTGCACCCGAGAAGGCTAAAGTGATAAAAAAGGAAGTCGAAAAACTGCTGGATGCAGGATCCATACGGGAAGTGCAATTGCCCAAGTGGTTGTCCAACCCAGTAGTAGTTCCGAAGAATAATGGGAAGTAAAGAGTTTGCATCGACTTCACTAACCTCAACAAAGCATGCCTTAAGGATAGTTTCCCTCTCCCAAAGATAGACCAACTAGTAGACGCCACTGCAGCTCACGAGGGAATGAGTTTCTTGGATGCATACTCAGGATATCACCAGATCCCCTTGTATGTCCCAGACCAGGACAAAACGGCGTTCATCATGACAGTTGGGTTATATTGCTACAAGGTCATGCCCTTTGGGCTAAAAAATGCAGGGGCAACCTATCAGCGACTGGTCACTAAAATGTTTAAGGATCAAATGGGAGATACAATGGAGGTCTACATTGATGACATGCTCGTTAAGAGCAAGAAGAAGGAAAATCACCTCTCAGACCTGTCAAAAACCTTCGAAATCCTCAAGAAATATCGGATGAAACTTAATGCGAGCAAGTGTTCTTTCGGTGTCCAGTCAGGAAAATTTCTTGGGTACTTGGTCAGTAAGAGAGGCATAGAGGCTAACCCAGACCAGATCGATGCAATCAATAGGATGCAACCACCTCGAACAATCCAGGACGTGCAAAATCTCACTGGAATGCTCGCTGCCTTAAATCGCTTCATTTCCAAATCCTCCGAGAAGTGCAAGCCTTTTTTCTAGCTTCTAAAGGGGAGTAAATCGATAGAATGGAGCCTAGATTGCTCGCGAGCATTGGACGAGCTCAAATCCTACCTAAGCACTCCACCGCTGCTTGTCATACCATAGCAAACGGATTCTTTGTACCTGTACCTCTCTGTATCCGATCACACTATCAACTCTGCGCTAATATGTGAGGTTGCAGGGATCCAACACCCCATTTATTACGCGAGCAAAACATTATTAGATGCTGAGCAAAGGTACCTGCCATTGGAGAAGCTCGCCTTTACCCTAGTAATAGCCTCCAGGAAGCTGAAGCATTATTTCGAAGCTCATACTATCATCGTCGTTACATCGCACCCCCTTAAGGCGGTCCTAAGGAAAGCGGATTTGTCGGGCAGATTGTCTAAATGTTCAATCGAGCTCGGCCGATTTGACATCCAATTTCAACCAAGGACAGCTATCAAGGGCCAGATCCTTGCTGATTTCATAGCTGAATTCATGGGGGAAGAACTCTTCGACCAACCTCAACCAACAAGGCAAAAGAAGAACCAAGCAATAGTGGAAACCTGGAAACTATTCGTTGATGGAGCCT
Organism: Sambucus nigra; assembly: GCA_949130495.1. Taxonomy (NCBI): domain Eukaryota; kingdom Viridiplantae; phylum Streptophyta; class Magnoliopsida; order Dipsacales; family Adoxaceae; genus Sambucus; species Sambucus nigra. Next base: position 1,046,083 of record CASBWL010000025.1, read on the forward strand.
CCAACTCAAAGGGGGCAGGGGTAGGCATTGTTATCATCACTCCAGAGAACACAATCCTTAAACAAGGAATCATGCTTGGATTTGCAGCCTCCAATAACGAAGCAGACTACGAATCCCTAATAGTCGATCTCCAAAAGGCGCAAGTTCTGGGAGCAAAATGTTTACAGTTGTTCGGCGATTCTCAACTAGTCTCCAATTAGATAAGTGGAGATTACAATGCGAATGATGAAAGAATGGAAGCCTACCTCGCCTTGGTAAGAAAATTAATGATGATCTTTGAAGAGATCAACATCCAACAATTTTCCAGGGGGCAAAACAGTCATGCTGATGACTTAGCAGCTCTGAGTTCGGCAGTTGATTCTAGCCTTAAAAGGGTCATTCCCATCAATTTCCTCATTTGTCCAAGCATTAACCACAGTAGCAAGCTGCCAAACGTGGAACAAATACTCCAGGTGGGATCAGCCCCCAGCTGGATGGACCCCTTAAAGGACTATTTAAAGGAGGGCACGCTCCCAGAGGACAAGAAAACTGCCCACCAGATAAGACTCAAAGATGCTCGCTTTCACTTATCCACAAGAGGCGACTTATATAAGAAGTCCTTCTCCAGTCCCTACCTTAGATGCGTCCACCCAGGCGATGTCGAGCAAGTGCTACGCGAGCTTCACGAAGGAATCTATGGAAGTCATGTCGGAGGAAGGTCTCTAGACTTTCGAGCAATGAAGGAAGGTTATTGGTGGCCATATAAGCAAAAGGACTCCACAGTATATGTACGCAAATGCCTAAAATGCCAACTTCGCGCTCTTATGGTCCACCGACCCGCCAGCAACCTAAAGTCCCTGAACAGCCCATGGCCCTTCGCCCAGTGGGGAATGGACATCGTGGGACCATTACCCACTGCTGTCGGCAATCGCAAATACCTATTGGTTGCAACTGACTACTTCACCAAATGGATCGAGGTAGAAATACTGGTGAATATCCGAGATGCTGATATGATAAGGTTCATATGGAAGAATATGATCACTCGATTCAGAATCCACAGAACCATCATCACTGATAATGGAACACAATTCGAGAGTGGCCCCTTTCAGAACTTCTGTAACGAACACGGGATCAGGCACCACTTCAGTTCGGTGGCCTACCCTTAGAGCAATGGAGAAGCTAAAGCTTATAACAAAATAGTGATCGATGGATTGAAGAAGCGATTAGAGCGAGCCAAGGGCACATGGGCAATCGAGCTACCCCATGTCCTATGGGCGTACCGAACCACTCCTCGGCGAGCAACAGGAGAAACCCCATTTTCAATGACATATGGCATGGAAGCAGTCATTCCACTAGAAGCGGGTTTACCAACAATGAGATCCAACCTTGTGGACCAAGGCCAGAATGATGAGGCATTGCTTGCTGAACTCGACCTAGCCGACGAGCGCAAAGAACTTGCCCTAGTGAAGCTAGCGAGCTATCAGCAATAGCTCGCGAAGCACTACCACCAAAGGGTTAACCCGAGAAGATTCCAAGTTGGGGACTATGTTATAAGGAAAGTCCTGGGCAGCACGGTGAAGTCATCAGATGGAAAGCTAGGCCCAAACTGGGAAGGACCCTTTAAAATAACTAAAGACGACCTGCAAGGTGCCTATCATTTGGAAATGATGGAGGGCAGAGAGATACCACGAGCATGGAAAGCAGCTAATCTCAAGAAATTCTATTTTTAGGTTCTCAAGGAATTCTATTTTTGAATAATCTTTTTCTTTTATTTGTTATGTGAAAGGGAAGTTCATTTCCCTTATTACTAATGAAAGTTACTTAATTGATTACACTCTGATCAGTAACAGCTACATTTATGGCACATCTTTTCCAAATCACAGGCACGATGGTCGATATAGCAGGGGAATACCCCTCCTCAGGTCATCGTCATGAAACACGAGAGACCTCTTAGCATTGCCCCTGGCAATATATAAAGCCCTACAAAGGATTCTTAGGCAATGCGACCAGATTTTATACTGGTCATCAAACCTACTTCGATTGAGCAAAATCCTGATTAGATGAAGACATCCAATACCAGGTGGGTCCTCGCCAATTGCCCTAGTTAGGTCTAAGGGAGTGTGACGACACAACCTAAAAGGTAAAGTGGGGCACAATGATACTTTGGTATTATACTGGACTGGGGGACACTTGCATGACAAAACGAAAGGATCATGAAGCAGCAAGAATATAAAAAGTTAGATGTACACGTTTAGTCGGCAAAAATGCCCAAAACACGAACTTTTCATTAATCCATTATATTTACAACAATGATAATACATGTTTATTCGGCGAAGCTCACCCAAAGCATTTACATTATCAAAAATACAAAAGAATAACAACTGGAAAAATCTCAAGGTGGTGGAAGCCTCCGAGCAAGATAATCAGCCACTCTAGCCCTTCATCCGTCATCAAGAGCAGGGGCTAACTCTTCCACAACCTCATTTGCGTCCGACTCCAATAATTGCCGAGGAATAGCATCGATGGGGATCCATCGATCATCCCTCCTGAATGGGTTGGGCATCAGAGTGGAGGAAGACATCTCGTGACGATACCATAACACCTAGTTCCTCGGGACCTGCAGCTCCTTCAAGGAACTTAACCCCCCTCTGATGAAAGAAAGTTCCTCGAACTCAGATAATCTTGTTGGAGCATCCAGCCAGCCTTGATCATAACCGTCAGCCCACGCTTGACGAGGACCTTTCTTGAATAAGTGCCGCAATCGGGTAACATCCCTTTAAAGCCCAGTAACAATTACATATGCTCGCCGAGCATCATCACAGAGTTCTTCCATCTCCTTATCACGAAGTTCTTCTGCTTCCCTGTTTCTGCCCCTAGTGCTCCTACCAGCTCGCGGAAGGGGAGGACGAGTGGAACCTCGCGACATAGGAGGAGTAGATCTAGCTCGCAAAGATGAGGAGCCTTGCGGAACTGCTGGAACAGTGTTCAGTGCATGCTCCCTAAGTTGTAAGACTTCCTTCCTCAGGTCTTTATTCTCCTGCTGAAGGAATTCCCCAACTTGGTTGATCTCGGTGGCCTCTAGTAATCTTATTCTCAACGCATTGACTTCATCTTGCATTGAGGCACCAATGTCTTCCATCTCCTGGAGCCTATCCTTCAGCTTAGCCACTAGCTCTGATTGCTCTTTATACTTATGATTTCTAGACCTAGGGGACTTGCAAAGTTTAACATAGGCCTGACAAACTTCAGGGCTCGCATTGGGACCGAGGGTCCTGCCCAATTGGGAAGTAGCAGGAATGTAATCATCCACATCAACTAACTACAAGTAAAAGAAAGATACAGGAGAGAAAGAGATCAGCACAAGCAAAAATGAAGCCTTTTCATTAATAAGGATTGAGGTTACATCAGACTGAAGAAAGAAAATTTACAAACTAGAAAAAGCAAAAATACAAAGCAATCCTATTAATTAGCAACCTCAGGTGGCCCAGAGGTGGATGGCCCTTTCTCAGCATCAACAGGAGCACTGCCCTCGGCAGGGGTGGTCTCTGTCACTTTAACAAGGGAAACATCAGTAGAGGTCGCCTGAGGAGAAGGATCAGAACCTTCAACAGCTGGGGCAGGATCCTCGTCTATGACTAGCCTTGGCCTTGGGTCATGCTCGTCAAAGAGTGGGGATGCAACATCCACTCCAGCAGCTACGAGAGCCTTGTTCCATCCTTTCTTGAAGTTCAGACGACTGATATAGCCTATCTGAACTTCAGCATCTTCGTATGCCGCGGCCCAGCCGAAATTGTAAGAGTCTTCCTTGGCAGTGACAGCCTCAGACTCCTTCATCTTCAGCTCTTTAGAGAGCACCCTTTCTCCTCCATGACAAAAAGTTTGCTCGAGCAAACTATATCATAGGCCTTCCTCAGCTCCTTTAGATCCTTGATCGTCGTATCCTTCTCCTTGCTCTCAGTGGCAATAGCCAAGTCAGATGAAATCCGAGCAGCATCAACAACCTTAATATTGGCCTCGAGCTCCTTACCCTTCTGCTTCAAAGTAGAGTTTTCTTGCTCCAGTTCACTGTTCTTCTTCACCAGCTCGTCGCGTGAACGACACAGCACGACGAAGTCAGTAACAAACTGCAAAAAAGAGAAGGCATTAGAAGAGGAATATGAAGAAAATCAGAGAAAAAGAAAAAGAAAATCTTACCAGAGCAAGCCTTTGACTAGCCTGGAGGGCCAAATACCCCGACCCTACCGCCCTTTGGCAATCAGCCGGGAGGACAGGTCTCTCGAGCAGGGCCGGGGCCAGCTGAGGATAAATTGCCATAGAAGCCCCCTTAGGCAGAGCGGACACCGGGACTAAGGCCTGCCCGGCCTTCGTCCTCGCCTCAGCCTTCCTTCTCTCCTCTTCCTTCTCACTCTCTCTCTTTTTCTTCTCCTCGACCCTCCTCTTCTCCTCTAGTTTTTTCTTCTCTTCCTCCTTTTTCCTCTCTTTCTCACCTTCTCCTCTTCCTTCCTTCTCCTCTCCTTCTCCTGAATGGAGGATCGGGAACCAGTAGCCACGGCCCCAGAAGTAGATTTTTTCTTCTTGGACCTCTGTGCAAGGAGCACGTGGTCCTCATCATCATCATCTCTAATCAAGTTCTTCCTTGGAGGCATCTCTTCACTTGAACTGCTGGAAAGTACTCGACGATCCTCGAGCTTCAGAATCCTCCTCACGGTCAGAGGAACTGCTACTTTCAAAGCTCCCTTCACCCAAATTACTCACAGCTCCTGCAAGCTCACTTTCAGAGCTGCTCTCCTCTTTGTCCAACTGGATAGGCTCTGTAGTAGTCTCTTTGAAGGAATCAAACTCTGGTACACTATCCACAGGCCTATCTATGAAGCTAGAGCCAACATTCTTGTACTCGAACAGAAAGGCAGTAGACCTGGGGTGCTCGCCGTCACCCAGAGGCTCCCTGATATTCCAAACTTTTACCAATTCCGAGATACGAACCTCGCTGAAAGAAGGATCCAAGTTCTTTGACCTCGCTGTGGAAGAAAAAGCAAAGAGGAGTTAGAAAGGTCACAAATCAGTAAAAGTTGAAACGACAGTACGATGACTACCTATATATTCCTCCCCGTAAAAAGGAACAGTGAACCTCTCAGACCTCGACCCTTAAAATTGGGGATAAAACTACCAATTGCTAACTAGGAATCCTTCTTGCCAGTAGTCCTTATGGGAATCAGGTAGATTTACTACCAATACCCTGTCAGGGCTCCTATCCTTGAGGTATAGGACACCTGAGCTAGTTCGAGAAAAGGAGTAACAAAAGTAGACCTCAGCAAGTCATAACCTAGTGCCATACAATTGATTTATCCTATGCACGCCATTCACTATTTTCCACACATTGGGCGAGCATTGTGCGGGAACGATATTAAAATAGCCAAAAAAATGCAAAAATAAATCATTAGGGGGAAAAGTAAATCCCCCCTGGGAAAGCAGCAAGACATGGATTCAGTGGGCATCCTCTATATCCCTAACATTCCTAGGAGGAGAGGCACAACACTCAATATCTACCCACGCAGGGATGTTGTAGAACTTCCTAAATTCAGAGATTGACCTATTTCCAATCTTCGCCATTGGAAGACTCAAGAAAAGCTACAAACCAAAGAGAAAGTACAAAGAGAGGGCACAAGAAACTTACAAAATAGAAGATCGGTTCAAGTGATGAAAAAGCACGAGCTCAAACAACTAAGAAGCAATGGGAATGGAGATTGAGAGAAGAAGGTACGAGGCGCTAGAGTTCTCAGAAGATAGAAGAATATTGGAAAGACTGAAGCGACGGGAAAAAAGTGACTATTCCAAACAAACCTTCAAATTCTAATCATAGTGCACAGTAAGCGAAGCAGCTGCTGCCAAAATCAACTTCGTAGCTCTCGAGGAATTGCAACACAGCCATTATGTCTAATCATTTAAATCTATTGAGCCCATAAACATGGCCCAATAAATTTAGGGGCAATTGTGGGTACCTGAAATTAGATCTATGGACTTGGACGAGTAGCCCAATATTGGCGGCCCAAAGTCCAGGCCCCTCATCTCTTATGTTGATCCGGTCTCCCCCCACGTTCTCATTAAGGGAAGTTATATGGGAGATGGAAAACGTGGAGGAACCCATCACCTCCACTTACCTACATGAACATGTATATATTAAACCCTAGGTCCGGGGCAAATGGACAAGTTGTATTCTCTGTAATTACTCTCCGGAGTATATAGAAATAATATCGACTGCACCCGTGGACGCAGGCACATCTTTGCCGAACCACGTACATCCTTTGTTGTGTGATTGACATTTAATATTCCTTGTTCTTCCTCGATAATTGCTTCTCTCGTATTTATTTGTGTTGCATAATAATTGTCACCACACACACACACACACACACACACAGATATATATATATATATATATATATATATATATATATATATATATATATATATATATATATATATATATATATATATATATATATATTGTAATACCCCGTATTTTCATGGCTTTTAAATTTAGGGATTTATTAAATTTAATTGAGATAAATTAACTTAATTTTAATTCGGAATGTTGTTTTAAATATTTAATAGCGTGACGAGAGTTAGTAATTATTAGAAATTTGTTATGGATGAGCATAGTAATATATGAGTTTTATTTTATAATATTGTCACATGTGAATAAAATGACAATTTTCGAAATTTGAGTCGGGACGCGCCCGTGTCGCGTCAGGACTAAATATTGATAAATAAAAGTGAATATTTTATAAGTTGTTTGTATGGTCGTTTTGAGTGTGCCAACACGTCCGTAAGGGTCGAGATAGTCAGAAAAGTGTACCCGGGGGTTTAGGTTGGGTCTCGGGGCGTTTTTAGGCTTAATTAGTACCCCGGGAGAGCATTTTGGACATTTCACATTTTTGGGTAATTAAACCCACGAAATTTTAAGGGTTAAATCAGATGTCTAAGGTTGTCTTCTAGGGTTAGAACAACCAAAGACAAGTGACGGCCATAGGAGAGGGAAGGAGAGAGCTTCCAAAGCAATCTAAGACCCGAAATCCATCCGTTTACACCGCCGCCACCACCAACGCGTAGAACGCGCGATGGGGAACGCAACCACACCAAATTCGGCACCAAACCAGAACACCGAATATCCCAGGAAAGTGTTTATCTTGCTTATTTTGTTGATGCATCACTCATGTTAGCCTAGGAATGATGAGGGTGAGTTTTATGGAAGAAAATCCTAAAATTTGAGATAGGAAATCGCATGTAGTGATGAATTGATTATTATTCTGGAAACCCATTAACATGTAGAGGATTAAACCATGAAATTTTGATGTTTTAGAAGAAGAAAATTCTGGAAAAGATTGATTAGAACCATGTTCAAGAGATTTCTAGGGTTCTTGGGATTTACATGAATTTTGGCTTGTTAATCCATGTTTAGTGACATAAATTTACATGCTTTACGTAGGAAATACATAATATGATGATATAATGTTAGTAGTACAAATTCTTAGATGATTGGGGAATGAAAAATATGGAATTGATTGAGGTTAGAGGATGAAACCCGTAACTGCAAAACTGCAGAAATCGCACACCTGCTTGATCGATCGATCGAGCCAAAAGCTTCGATCGATCGAAGGTTCGATCGATCGAGCCCCAGACCTCGATCGATCGACCCCTCCTGGCAGACTCATATTTTCACTTTTTAAATTAGTTGAAATCACTTTAATGAGAAATAATTCTTGGACACCCTTATAAATATGTTTTGGGAGATAAAGAAGACCAGTAGAGTATATGAATAATTTTGGGATCTTTAATGTAAGACAAGAGTTGTATTTTTGGGATATTACATATAAGAAACGGTGAAACTACGTATTAAAGTGAGAGATTACGTAAGATGGTTACTACGGAAAATAGATGAATACCTACTGAATCTTTATACTTGGGAGGATAGAGTCCATGAGAGTTACGTAGTAAGTTTGATTAATTGCCTCGAATTAAAGTTAAAGAAGAACCGTTATACGTGATAACTAATGATGAAATATGAGGATCAATGTCATAACTATGGGACTTGAGATGTGCCTAAAATTGATATGGTAATATTAGTATAGTTATATGATTGTGTATGCATATACTATCTATGTGTGAAAATCATGCCCACGCTACTTGCTATCCCTGAGGTTATAGCACTGGGACAGTCTTATCTCGATGGGACCTTTATGGGGGGTATTTACTTGTACCCTACAAGATAGATATCCTTGGTACAGGCTATCGAATTGATAGTTCAGACGGTCCTAAGAGACGCGGGCATGTGCCATCCTCTTAGAGACTTGGAATCTATGCTTTTCCTCAATATTGTTTGTGTATGTGTTAATACAGTTCGAGAGTGATTCCGAACTTGTATTTCCCTTAGCACAAGTGATACGGGGATTGGATAGTAGAGTATGCCCGCACTATAGTTTTTATGTGGGGTGCTGTTATAATATATATATATATATATATATATATATATATATATATATATTATACGAGTATTTAATATATATATATGAAATTATGAAATTTGGAACTGCCTATTGTGATATGGTAAGTAGGATATGTTTGATGATTCAAAATGGAAATACTTGTTGTGAGAAAGTATAATATGATAGTGGGAAACTTTATTAATAAATAAGGAAAAATGAAAGCTTTGTTACTATATGAAATCTTCCTTTTAAACGACCATATTGTTCGTATTTAAATCTTACGAGTAACCTAAGATAAGTTAAATCATTGGGATGTTTAGTGAGGTATAAGATAGATAATCCGTTGGGAAGGTTAGTACGATAGGCGTGCACATTAGAAGAGAGGTGAGAATTTCTCAAGAGAGTGCCGCACTAATATGTTGTTGCATTGGCCCGTAAACAATTTAAATACTTACTAAACGAATTTTTAAATCATACACTATTGGGCTCTGACCCGTTTCTATTTCTCTTTCTCTCTTGTATATATATATATATATATATTACAGGTGCCCAGCCACAGGGACGTCTTGCATAGGATCCTTTGGAAGGAACGTGCTGCAGCTTAGGTGGGAGTTGCAGGCCACTTGCTTAGACGACTTCATTTACTTGATTCCTCTCCTAGTATCTTCATTTAGTGGGGAATGTGTCGTCCTTTTGCATTATTTAGTTATTTTATTTTGACGTTGTGATTCACTTATTTAGTATTGATACTTTGGAATTATTATTGTGTGAATGTTTCACTTTAAATTTTAATGTTGGGGTCCAATTGTCGAATGTTTAAATTATTTGGATTATAAGTTCATGGATTATTGTGATGTGATTCATTATATATTAAATTGTTGTAAATAATTAAATCTTTGTTTTCAAAACTAAAATTTGGAAAGTAATGTTTAAAAAAAATAGTTTTGACACTTAGCTTAATTAATTAGGGTGTTAAATTGGAAAAGTATTTTTACGACAGTGATGATAAGAATGAACCAACTGTTCCCCTTGATTTTAATGTAATAAAGGAGTGATCGCTCGGTATTTAATTAGGCAGGGTGTCGCAGGTGGTATAAGAGCATCAGGTTCTAGTGTCCTTTTGGATCTGTGCGGCTTATTATGCTTTCAGCGTTGCTTTGCTTGATATAGAGCCCTATGTTTAGGATTATCGATTTCTTTGACGAGATTTCGTTCTCCTGCTATAACGTGTATACATTAGTGAATTATAATTTCGTTCGGATTTGTGCATGTGTAGAGCGATGACGGATGTCAAAAGAGGACCGTTAAGCGTACATCAGGAGGCAGGGCTCAGATGAGATTATAAAATATATTCGAGGATGATGACCGTAGTCGAGGTCACCTCCATTATGGCACGATAAGCCACGACTAGAAAGGCGACTAAGGCGCATCAATGATTTTCAAGTGCTGTTATGATCGAATGAGGTACGAGAGTAAACTCAACCAACGTGTTACAAAACATGTGGAGAACTGTCAATGAGAATTCTAGAAATGCTGAAATTGTATGTGTTTACCAAATGAGGTAAAGTAACCAAAGGTTTAGATATAGGACGGAGTGTGGCAAACCGAAAGTGAAAATTTAGAGAAAAGTTTCTTAGCTTTCGGGACGAAGTTATAATGGTTGGAGTCAACCACCAATTTTAGAAGTGGAATGTTATGCCTATAGGAGAACCTTAGGTACAGTGTTGACCGTATGTTCCTTCCTCAACTGTTCAGGATGAGAAGCAAACGTGGTTCTGAACTCATCGCGGGAGGGCATGACATAAGTCCAAAATTGTGAATATGAATCTTAATTGTTAGTAAATTTTGTATCGGAAGATGTAGATACGAGTGGAGGAAACGACTCCAAGTGGGAGACCAACTTGTAATAATAGTTGATAACACTCAAGGAGAAAATTCTGATGGACGACCGATTCGGAGGTTGACAATGTCATATGTGGTCAATATAGATGATAACGCTTCTTTGTGGGACAAGTTAAAAAGAAATCGAAGAATTTAGTTGAGAATAAGACCGAATACAACGGTGGTGGTATAACACCACAAAAGGATGTGGATACACATCAGGGAATCCATTTATATGCTTCAGATAGTTAAATTCTTACCAAGTGATGGTAAATTCAGTAAGTACTATTATAGATAGTAACATGATCTATATGGCCTAAAAAGCTAAGGTAATAACTGGGATGGCTAACAGGAATCGGGTTTACTAAAGTTCGAGAGAAGGACAATCCTAACCTGGTTAATAGGACAGGTGGTAAGTGGATTATGTGTTGAGATATTTTGGTGCGGAGTGAAATCGCTTATGATAATATGTTTCAAAGTGAGTAAGAGGACAAGAATACGATGCCTAGTAAAAGACAACGATTAAGGTAATTTTGTTTGGTTTGAGTAGACGTGTTACGTTCAGAAACCATTTGTGCAGTCAAGACATTTGACAAGGTGGAAGTATAAGTTGTATCCTCAGAGGATGCGGCGTGTTTATGTGACACGAGCGAGTCACCATATTTTGTTCATTGCTAGATTAGCATGTGAGACGAGTTTAATGCATATCATTATAAACGTTATTAAAATGTGAATATCTTTCCCTAGTGTAGCGGGACTTTTCTTTAGTGCTATCCACGGAGGATGAATGTGTATATTAACAGTGTTATATACTTTATTAAGGCTACTCGTTGTAGTGATGCGATATACGAGTATGATATTATCTTTGTTAAAATGTTATAGATATGATTAGTACAATAGTGGGCATATATGGCAAGGCTATCGGAGTAGTTTCATTAGTGCAGCGTGTTTTGTTTTAGCGAGGCTTTACCCGTAAGAAGGTTGGACTCGTACTTATATTATCTATCCTAGAGACTTCGGAGGAAATAGTGGGCTCGAGATATTCTATTCCAATATATGTATAGACTTTGTCGGTATAATTCAGTATGTACCGGGATTTACCGTTGAGCGAAAAGACTTGACTCAATATTATCTTTAGCACTCCGGACTTAGTGATAGGAAGAGTGCAGTGTTATATTTATCCTTAAGAGATGTGGGAGTTAAGAGTTATACCCCTATTATTAGGGAAAGGAATTTCGAGAATTCCGATCGTATATATTCGAGGTTCATAGAATGCAATTACCATCAACCAATACGGGACGATAGCGAAATTGGTGAAACGTTCTTTGTTAAGCATAATTACGGGAGGAATTGTAACTTTTCCATCAAGGGACGGAATAAAGGGGTACATGCTATGGACGGAGGACCTAACAGATTTCGATAAGCGATAATGCTAGGTAGTAGTGTATCGGGGGGTTCCTTGTTTGGATTTTTCTTTGCGAGACATCCCACGCATGGAACTTAGCGTAAGGTTGGAAATAGGGAGACGTTTGGTCACTATTCCATGAGTTCGGTACCCTGGTCGAAACGGGATCAAGTAATTATGTATGTAAGTTGGAAGTTGAATTTTACTTTAAAGCCACTGGAGCCGCTGTGTGGTAAGAAAGCATTGAAGTTATCCCCACGAGTTGAGGGGTGGAATGATGATAAGGAGGAATTAAGAACTTTGATTTCTAGGGTGATTGAGAGTACCCAAGTGTTGTAACCGCGTTCAGAATACAAGGTGAACAAAGAGTTGGAATGATTTTAACATGGATTATCTAAAAAAGAAAAGAGATGACATGTAATTATTTTGATGAATAGAGCGTTAGTGATTTATTTTGGTTGATATACATATTTGGGAAAATTGTTAAACTTATCTGAAAAAGGTTGAGATTTGTTATTTCTATTTTATTGTCATGGAATTTGAATACCCTATTCCTTCTATTTCGTTGAATTTAGTTAGTCCTACAGATGGGTAGCACGCCGCTCTCTCTCCTAGGGCGATCGGGGTGTTGCAAAATGTGGGCATCTTGGTTAACTGCAGTTAAGATCATCCGAGTCGAAGGGACGTAGTTATAGATATGTGAAATATATGTTTGTGGGACTAGTATAACGAAGTGGAAGTGATAGAGTGGATTAAACATCACATGAGGGGCGATAATCCATACATAAGTGTGCAATTAAAATAATTTGATTGGAAGGCTGTGGAAAGCCATTTCAGAAGGAGTATTCCTTAAATGGAGCAGAATTTAATTATTAGGAAGAACACTCGAAGAGGAGTTGTTAGTAGTCAAATGTGAGAGCGACTCGCACATACAAAGGGTGATGATGTTAGTATGGTATAAGAGATCCAGAAGTGCGCTTCGTGGAGAGAAGAGCACGGGTGGAACTTTCGACATACACCAAGGAAGGAAGGGGAGTATTACGTGTCACCTAATGTGTAACATTTCAAGGGAAAAATCGATGTTTATCGGGACGTATGAATAGTCTCTACATGCACCTCCCATAGGTAAGGTTTGGTGGAAAGAGGAGAATCAACTAAAGAATTTTGTGTTTATCAATAATTCATGAAATTGGAAGAAGTCTGTAAAGTCGGTACAGTCCTTAGATGGGTTACCATCTTCAAAACAAGATCAAGGGTTCATCCCGAACATGTGAATTAAGCCGCCGAGAAGGGAGTGACTGATATTCCTTTGGACTCGTTTACAATATTAACTAGTATGCCCCGGACTTCCTTTGAAAGAAGAATTGTGCCAGTGCATGGTCCGATACAGTATAAATTTCTGAATCAGGATGAGATTGGTGAATCCCACCTTTGATATGGGATTTCAGGAACCAGAAAGATAAGGTTTCATTTCGAGTAGGATATATCACCCTTAGCGAGGGAATAGGCGCACTGTGATTAAAGATTAGTGGAGCCACGTGAAGGAGATTTTGAAATCTTTGTACGATGATTTCAGGAATGCTCTGTAGAAGCACTCGTACCTGTTTGTCGCGTACGAGGTGATTATTAAGGTTTTGTTATGGAAGAACCTCGATTATTATCCTTCCGTATGTTTAGAGGAAAGTAGATAATCATAATTTTTGGATCGGTCGAGAAAACATCCGATAACTATGGTGGAAGTCCACGACTGTTTTAGGCTGGCAAGAGTGGTCAAATGTTCGTATGATTTTCCCAGGAATAGGAGTTTTGTATATGAATAAATCCGAGTAGTTGCCATGTAGTGAGGTGCGGCCTCCTAATGATAGTGAGATAATGGAACAATTTATAACGTATAGGCGTGAATTATGCGAATGTTGTCGGTTGGGAGCACCATGTGAAGTGTTTCCAATGAGAATGTTAAACAAACTTGTTGTGAGGAAGGGGCTATAGTGATTGAGCGCCGTACTATGTAGATAGTTTGCGTACGGAAAATGATATCCATAATTGTACTACCTGGTAGGCCTTATTTTCCGAATTTTGGGACGAAATTCTGTTATTAGGGGGGAAGTATGTAATACCCCGTATTTTCATGGCTTTTAAATTTAGGGATTTATTAAATTTAATTGAGATAAATTAATTTAATTTTAATCCGAAATGTTGTTTTAAATATTTACTAGCGTGATGAGAGTTAGTAATTATTGGAAATTTGTTATGCATGACCATAGTAATATATGAGTTTTATTTTATAATATTGTCACGTGTGAATAAAATGACAATTTTGGAAATTTGAGTCGGGACGCGCCCGTGTCGCGTCAAGGCTAAATATTGATAAATAAAAGTGAATATTTTATAAGTTGTTTGTATGGTCGTTTTGAGTGCACCAACGCGTCCGGAAGGGTCGAGATAGTCAGAAAAGTGTACCCGGGGGTTTAGTTTGGGTCTCGGGGCGTTTTTAGGCTTAATTAGTATCCCGGGAGAGCATTTTGGACATTTCACATTTTTGGGTAATTAAACCCACGAAATTTTAAGGGTTATATCAGATGTCTAAGGTTGTCTTATAGGGTTAGAACAACCAAAGACAAGTGACGGCCATAGGAGAGGGAAGGAGAGAGCTTCCAAAGCAATCCAAGGCCCGAAATCCATCCATTTGCACCGCCACCACCACCAATGCGTAGATCGTGCGACGGGGAACGCAACCACACCAAATTCGGCACCAAACCAGATCACTGAATATCCCAGGCAAGTGTTTATCTTTCTTATTTCGTTGATGCATCACTCATGTTAGCCTAGGAATGATGAGGGTGAGTTTTATGGAAGAAAACCCTAAAATTTGAGATAGGAAATCGCATGTAGTGATGAATTGATTGTTATTATGGAAACCCATTAACATGTAGAGGATTAAACCACAAAATTTTGATGTTTTAGAAGAAGAAAATTCTAGAAAAGATTGATTAGAACCATGTTTAAGAGATTTCTAGGGTTCTTGGGATTTACATGAATTTTGGCTTGTTAATCCATGTTTAGTGACAGAAATTTACATGCTTTACGTAGGAAATACGTAATATGATGATATAATGTTAGTAGTACAAATTCTTGGACGATTGGGGAATTAAAAATATGGAATTGATTGAGGTTAGAGGATGAAACTCGTAACTGCAAAACTGCAGAAATCGCACACCTGCTTGATCGATCGATCGAGCCAAAAGCTTCGATCGATCGAAGGTTCGATCGATCGAGCCCCAGACCCCGATTGATCGACCCCTCCTGGAAGACTCATATTTTCACTTTTTAAATTAGTTTAAATCACTTTAATGAGAAATAATTCTTGGACACCCTTATAAATATGTTTTGGGAGATACAGAAGACCAGTAGGGTATATGAATAATTTTGGGCTTTTTAATGTAAGACGAGAGTTGTATTTTTGGGATATTACATATAAGAAATGGTGAAACTACGTATTAAAGTGAGAGATTACGTAAGATGGTTACTACGGAAAATAAATGAATACCTACTGAATCTTTATACTTGGGAGGATAGAGTCCATGAGAGTTACGTAGTAAGTTGGATTAATTGCCTCGAATTAAAGTTAAAGAAGAACCGTTATACGTGATAACTAATGATGAAATATGAGGATAAATGTCATAACTATGGAACTTGAGATGTGCCTAAAATTGATATGGTAATATTAGTATAGTTATATGATTGTGTATGCATATACTATCTATGTGTGAAAATCATGCCCATGCTACTTGCTATCCCTGAGGTTACCGCACTGGGACAGTCTTATCTCGATGGGACCTTTGTGGGGGATATTGACTTGTACCCTAGAAGATAGATATCCTTGGTACAGGCTATCGAATTGATAGTTCAGACGGTCCTCAGAGATTCGGGCATGTGCCATCCTCTTAGAGACTTGGAATCTATGCTTCGCCTCAATATTGTTTGTGTATGTGTTAATACAGTTCGAGAGTGATTCTGAACTTTTATTTCCCTTAGTACGAGTGATATGGGGATTGGATAGTAGAGTATGCCCGCACCATAGTTTTTATGTGGGGTGCTGTTATAACATATATTATACGAGTATTTAATATATATATATATATGAAATTCTGAAATTTGGAACTGCCTACTGTGATATGGTAAGTAGGATATGTTTGATGATTCAAAATGGAAATACTTGTTGTGAGAAAGTATAATATGACACTGGGAAACTTTATTAATAAATAAGGAAAAATGAATGCTTTGTTACTATATGAAATCTTCCTTTTAAACGACCATACTGTTCGAATTTAAATCTTACGAGTAACCTAAGATAAGTTAAATCATTGGGAAGTTTAGTGCGTTATAAGATAGATAATCCGTTGGGAAGGTTAGTATGATAGGCGTGCACATTAGAAGAGAGGTGATAATTTTTCAAGAGAGTACCGCACTAATATGTTGTTTCATTGGCGTGTAAACAATTTAAATACTTGCTAAACGAATTTTTAAATCATACACTATCAGGCTCTGACCCATTTCTATTTCTCTTTCTCTCTTGTATATATATATATATATATATATATATATATATTACAGGTGCCCAGCCACAGGGGCGTCTTGCATAGGATCCTTTGGAAGGAACGTGCTGTAGCTTAGGTGTGAGTTGCAGGCCACTTGCTTAGACGACTTCATTTACTTAATTCCTCTCCTAGTATCTTCATTTAGTGGGGCATGTGTCGCCCTTTTCTATTATTTAGTTGTTTTATTTGGACGTTGTGATTCAGTTATTGTAGTATTGATACTTTGGAATTATTATTGTGTGAATGTTTCACTTTAAATTTTAATGTTGGGATTCAATTGTCGAATGTTTAAATTATTTGGATTATATGTTCATGGATTATTGTGCTATGATTCGTTATATATTAAATTGTTGTAAATAATTAAATCTTTGTTTTCAAAAATATAATTTGGAAAGTAATGTTTTAAAAAAAATGGTTTTGACACTTAGCTTAATTAATTAGGGTGTCAAATTGGAAAAGTATTTTTAGGACAGTGATGCTAAGAATGAACCAACTGTTCACCTTGATTTTAATGTAATAAAGGAGTGATCACCCGGTATTTAATTAGGCGGGGTGTCACATATATACACACACTAGCATGTACCCCGCGTGAAGCGCAGGTGTTTTATAATTTTCTTAAAATCTTATTTAACTTTGTGGTAATAATTTTGTAGTGAAGATAATTCAAGAAATGAATATACTCTTGTGCAAAAAAAAATATAAAAACTAAGTATAAACATGTGATTTTTCTTATGGATGGAGGGAAATGTTTCAAAAGAATAACAAATCATATGTTTTCAAATTTCATAGGAATAAAAAAAAGACAACCATTTTTTTACGACTAAAACAGATACATGAAAATATTTCTCTCTCTTAGTCCACTAAATCAAATTCATAGAAAAATAGATAAAATTAAAATTTATTTTAATTGCACATAAATTTAAAAATGAATTATATTAGACTTAATTTTAATCAACTAGATAAAGACTAAGATATGTATATGAGTTGCATGTTTCTTACAAACAAAATATACTTATGGTATACTAAATTTTACCAACAAATTTATTTAATTATTACTAATATTAAATCAAAATCTCTCACTGCATCATCAACATCCCTTACTATATAAAGATTAGAAACTAACCAAACAACATTTGTAGAATGCACAATTAAAATTTAATTTAATTGTATAGAATTAAAAAAATAGATATAGTAGACTTTTTATATTAATCAACTACGTAATGACTAAAGTATAGATATGAGTTGCATATTTGTTACAAATAAAATATACTTGTAGTATACTAAATTTTATCAAAGCATTTATTTAATTACTAACAATATTAAGTCAAAATATCTCACGTTTATTTAATTACTAACAACACTGAGTCTTATCTTGTGCCTTAAATACATGCGCTTATAGTAAGAGAGAGAGAGAGATATGAACCTTGTGATTCAAGGTTTGAGTAAATGAGAATTTATTTTTCTTGACGTGTTTCCGAGATTGTTGAGATATTTTTTGATGTTTTGGGTTGTGCACTTTAGCTACCTAGAATTTGGGAGGGACAATGAAATAAAAATGGAACATTGAACATATGGAAATTTGTTTAACTTTCTTATAAAACAATTTTTTTTGTAAAGTGATCTCTATTTTATTATCGCATATAACAAAAACACTTTTTAATTAAAAAAAAATTAAGAACCTTGTTTATAAACCCTTTCTTATGTCATGTATTTATTTTATTTTTTTATAAATATGTTATTAAACTTTTTATAAAACCTGGTTTTATAACAATACAGTTTTAAACAAGCTATGTCCAACTATTTTTTATAAATAACGAAAACAGTTTTTTAAATAACATTAACACATAACAATTTTTTTTGCAAACGGATCTTTTCTTATTATTATATATAACAACAATAGTTTTTTTCTGATTTTTTCACAAAAACAGTAACTTTGTCACATTTTAAAAAAAAATATAAATAATGTCTGTTTATTTATTTTTATAAAAACGTTATAAACTTTTTTACAAAAATGGTTTTTTCTACTTTTTCACATAACGTTTGTTTGTTACAATTTTTTAAAAATTAATAAAATACGTCCATTTTTTTTAAAAAGACAGTTTTTCTTACTTTTTTACAAAACAAATTTTTGTTTTGTTTCAAAAACCTACATCCAGCTATTGTTTTCTAAGTATGGATTTTTTTTTCACAATACACTTTTTATAAATTTTATAAACAATGTCCATTTATTTTTTTTCATAAAAATTTGGAGACGTCTTTTAATTACCCAAAATCACAAAAGAGACATTTAGTTGCCCAAAACCATAATTAAACTTGAGGAGAGAGAATTCACGTATTAATTTAAATTTACACCTCTAGTCCTATAATCCTCGTCTCTCTCGTTTATCTTCTCTCTCACCTCTGTTTGTAACTTAGGGTCCATTTGACAACCTTCAAATTCCAAGGCAAATTCACAAAAGTTGAATTTTTTCAAAATTATTCAGCTTTTTGACCGTTTGATAGCCTAAATTTGCCTTGAAATTTGTTTTTCAGGTACAACACCCCTTAAGCACATTTTGCCACCTTTGGGTGGGATCCAATTCTTTTTTTTTTTTGTGTGTGTGTGTGTGGGGGGGGGGGGGGGGGGGGGGGGGGCAGGTTTTTGTTTGCCACTTTTTGGTGGCAAACCACTCAAAACTATTTTTTTTCAAAACTCTCTATATTTCATAAATATATATTATTCATAAATTTGTGTGTGTGTATATATATATATATATAATGCTCCTGTGCGGACTAATCCGCATTTTAAGAATGCGGAGCGGACATGTATCACCTAACGGTGGGCCTAGAAATTATCGCCTAAATTATAGGCACACTCTCTCTTTTTTCTAGGCTCACCGTCAGGTGACACATGTTCGGTCCGCATTCTTAAAATGCGGACTAGTCCACACAAAAGTAGGATTGTATATGTATATATATATATATATATATATATATATATATATATATATATACAGAGAGAGAGAGAATATATTATATTATATTATAAATATAATATATTATAAAAATAATATAATATATATAAATTATATATATTAAATTAACTGTATATATTATATACATATATAAAGTATATAATTATAATTATAATTATATAAAGTATATATTATATTATATACAGTATATATAATATAATTATAATTATATTATATACATTGTATATAATATAATATAGAGTTATATTTATATTATATTAACTCTATATATATTATATAACTGTATATATATTATATAATTTTTACAATATATTATATTATATATACTTTATATATATTATATTATTTTTATAATATATTATAATTATAATATAATGTAATATATTCTCTCTCTCTCTCTCTCTCTATATATATATATATATATATATATATATATATATATATATATATATATATATATATTCCGTAAATAAAATTTCACATTTATATCTATTTTTCAGCTTTTGTATTTGATAGATAATGTGGAAAATTGATTATTTTCTAACTTCTATAAAACGGACACATGTTGAAAAATATTCATTTGCCTTGGAATTGTTTACCCTATAATCAAATGCCCTGGAATCATTTGCATTTTTCGAGTTTTCTATCAAACGGACCCTTAGTTCATATAATCTCCATGTTTCATATGCTCTTCATATTCATATTATTGATTCTTAAATCATTAGAGATTATTACCGCGTGTAACTCATAGTAATTTCTAGCATTCTGAATTAATAATACTCCCCCATCCCAAAGACTAATATCAATAGTCTTTCTTCCTTTACATCCCAAATAAATTGCCCACTTGCCTTTTAATGTCGGAACTAAAGACTCTGTCTTTTCTAAATAGAAACTCATCAATTGGGAAGGAGGTAGTATTAGAACAAATTAGAATTGCTTTCATCAAATCAACAAACCATCTATTAAAACGGGAACTAATTAGTCTGACAAAAAAAAATTGGTCTACTTTCCCCAAATGGGTATTCTCTGAATACCATATAGTGGGATGAAATCAAAAAAGGTATATTTTCCATGTGAGACACAACATATGTGTAGAAAAGAAACCTACGAGTTTTGTAATGCAAGCAGAGAGTGAGGAAGGCCATGAATACATGACATAGCCAACCTCTCCGTTAACCTCAACGTAAAGCAATCCAAAGTTGTTCTTTTTCATCTAATCATGCAAAGACTGAGCAAGGGATTCGTGTTTTGGGAATATTGTTTTCTCCAACCTCACTATGAACTCAACAACTTTCTCCCTGTTGTTCCACTTTCTATGCAGCTCAGAATGCTCCAACTTCCCCATGTCTTTTATTTTTCATACAAACTCTAATACTCTATGGTTTAAGAGCAGTTTGAACCCAAATGAAAATAAAAATGAAAACCCACATAATTAATCTTTAAAACAACAACAAATAAAAAATAATCGCCGCCAGCCATAGAGTATTCTTTGATTCACCTAAAACTCTTCCTTATAGAGTCCTTCATCTCACCCTCAACAGTATAAACTCTGAAGCCGTCGACCCTTTTGTCCCTTCCAAATCTCGGTCATTAAAGCTCTAGCTTTTAGAAGTTCCACCTTTAGATTTTTGTAAATTTATCCAACTGGTAAAGTAAAAGTGGGAAATGATGGGTTTCCTTGTTAGAAAATGTGGATATCCGATTAGGAGTTTCTTTTCTTGAAGTTATCTTGGTATGGTTTGGTGATTGGATAATCTCGAAGTTATAGGTATTACTCTATATTTGTTATAGGAATAGGCATTTGTTGGGGAGAGAGAGGGACAGGGAGATAAAGGGTCGTGTAGATTTTTCGGAAATAAAGTAGATGAATTGAATCGGCGAAAAAGGAAGGGATGGAAAAACAGATAAGAGATTTGTGTTATGGCATTAATGATAAGGCTTTAGTATTAATACCTCTAATACTATCGTATTAGAGTTATAATATAGATGTCCAGAGGACTTTGGGCTTATGTCTACCCTTAATTAGAACCCATGGAAACTCTGAGTCAATGGCTTGTGCCTTACCCCTGCAAATGCAGAAAGACTATTTTCATAACTTGAATATGTGACCTCCAGGTCATAATGGGGCAACCTTACAGTTGCTCCAGATTCACCCTTTATCTTCCACATTATTTAATTTCTAATAATCACATTAGGAATGTAAGAGGGAAAAAAATCCCCAATAGCTTTCCAGGACACGTCTTCTCTTCATATTACTTGGTAAAAGCTTTTAATAGGAAAATAAGATATTTAGGAATAGTAGTAACCATGAAGACTGAGTCACTTGAAGGAAAGATTCAAAACAAAGATTGTATTTAAAATTACCGAAGCCCAACCAGAAATTTACTGAGGCTGAAAGTAACATGAATGAATAAACTCAAAAACCATTCACCTCTTTTGTTTAGCCATAAAATGGATACAAATGATTTTTCGCTAAATTCCGATGCATTAACTTCAATGAGTAGAAATAACTATAACTAACTGTGAATACTTAAAAGCATTCATTCAAGTTAGCAGTTAATACTTAAAAGCATTTACAATTATGTTCCTCAAAATCCAGTAAAGATACACAAAAACAGAATGCATAAACAACAAATAAATAAGTAAATTGTATACATATGGGCATGCTAACCCTATTTCCATGGTTTGATGATGAAGCTTCATGAGGATCTATATGTGACATTTTTTGAGTGTATTCAACATTTTTGGATTCCAAAAACCAATTATATGAACTTTGGGTTGGACAACAAAGTCAGTTTTACATAAAATTTGGACCCAAAGTTATAATGTCCCTTTATATTAGCATCAAACCTGAGGCCAGCGCACGAACTCTACTCTTGATTCTTCACCACCAAACCCAAAAAACACAAGTTAACATTAGATCAACCCAAAGGGAACACAAATATAAAAGTAAATAGGGAAGAATATTATCTATTAAGGTTCCAACTATCAGAAAATTACTCTCTTTCTCACAAGTTTCAACCATCAAAAGCCATGAGAATTAAGCAAGTAAATACTAAATCTTTTTACCAAATAAACACTTTACCTAATGCCTCTTTTACCTAACAGAAACCATGGAAACAGAAGAGAAAAAAAATGTTATAATAACCTCCCTCCAATCCTTCTTCTTTCATTGTTTACTTGAAGTGTTTGATATGACGGATACTACCCAATTCAGTAGGCCTCTATCCTGCGAGAAAGAAGATGTGTGATATTACAGCCTTAATTTTGTCCAATTATGTAAAGAAAAAGTTCATAGTAATTGAAACATAAACCCTTTTGTCATATGTTCAAAGACGGCTGCCACCTTGAACAACATAAGACTAGATATATAACCTCTCTGATGCATACATACACTTATTACTAATTAGAAACGCATGAAGCATATGTATCAACTGAAGTTTCCAAGTTCTCATTCTTACCAAATTATCCCTGAATGTCACAAAGTTATTACGCATCACCAGGAACACAAAGATTTCATAATCCCAAAAGGATACCACGTTCCCTCACTCAAATAACCAAAACAATAATCCTTACCCTCTTTTGCTAACGAGGTTATAAAAGACCGGAATAAGTCTTCTATATATTATATCTAATAATTAATTGACCTATTCCTTACAAAACCCATATATCAAGCAACTATTTAAGACCATGTAACTCAAAATATAATCTACCGACACCGTATAATCATAACTCAAAAAATGGGGGGGAAAACATGAAGAAAAAAAAGGCATTAACTAGTTTCCAAACTAGTAAATAAGTGTTAACTAAACAATATATTTAAACTACATTAGTTCGTAAAAAAATAATTAGACAGTACAAAAGTAGGCAAGAAAACAAAATTAGTTAAGTTAAATTTAAAGATTCACTCCCCACAAAAGACCTGTGCAATTTCATTTTTATTTTATATTTTAGTACCAACAACTACATAATAGGAATTTTTCGGATTTGTATCCAACCAAGAAGCATGCAAAACTCAATATATTTTTAAAGAGTTCAGCAATATGTTCTCAGCATAATACCATAATAAATTAACGAAAAGCCTAGAATAATAAAGAAACTTTCCACTAAAAAAACTTAACCCAGTTTTATTCTCTTAATAATAAAGAAAGGCAAGACGGATTTGATAAGAAGATAACCTATCTTATTTACACTCTCAGAAGTACCTCTGTATTAGATATATTAGATAGAAATTATCCAGTCCAAGTGAGCAACATTACTGACAGGGTAAATTAAGTAGGTAAAATTGACTATAAATCTGAACCAACAGAAATAATTTTGGGATAAAATATACAATCTCCTGCCTAATCGATTTTACAGTTTCTATAGTTACTTTCCCTCCTTTTTGTAGCTAAATCTCATGTAAGGTAGCATGAGTGAACAGTTTATTTATGCAAACTCAACAAAGTTAAAAAAGCTCAAAAAGATGGAAGCATGCAAATAATATAACCAAGTACCAACTATAAATTTCCATACTAGGCTCAAAACAGTATCGAATCCAGTATCAACTTCAATAAGTTATTCCCTTATGCATTTTGGTAAATAGAACACCATTCAACAATATCGGGTCAATTGTGATCACCAAGTCAAACACGGAGATACCGACTATACAATGTACTAATTTGAAAATGCAGAAAGATATTATGAACTTACCACTTCACCTTCTCGATCCTATGTAGTCATAATCTCCTCTGCTTTCTTAAAGCACTAGTTTGAACCCCTTTGACAGGAAGCCATCTCTCTGAGATACAAAGTCCAAAATTGGAGCTATTTTGTGACATCAATGTGTATAAGAAAAGAGTCGATGCAATTGTCAACTCTTTTAAATCTTGTAATATGTACATGAAAAGCTTGTGGATCTCAGAATTGATATAATATGCGTCCAATACTTTATGCAAATAACATATATATAATACAGTGGAAACCATGATCAAGTCAAGCAATATAAATATATATAATACAGGGGGGACATCAACTTCATTATTTTACCTCTTCTTGGGGACTTACTTTTGTTCATTTTCTTCTCCATCTTCCTCTTTTCCTGTGCTAGATGATTGTTTGCATTTGTTCCCCCGCAACCATTGGGCAGCTTAACAAGGCTTCCCACACAGACATTTGGCTCAAAAAAATCTGTCAGCCCACAAATTTTAATATTTTGGACTGTTTTCCTCTTAAGGTCATACCAAACAAGTTTTTCATAGTTGTGTTCCAGAAGCACTTGCTCACGGCTCTTTGAATATGCTCTAGGTAATACAACCTGAAAAGGCCTAATATCATTGGGTTTTGCAACTGAAATCAACTTAGTCCACGATTCCTTTATGCCATAATCCTTTATCACCCATATCTCAACGTACTGCAAGAAGTTGCTAATCACACAAAGGCATCCTCCCAATACTTCCACATCCATATGAAAGTTCTTACATGAATATTCAGGTTGTGGCACTAACCCAAATTCCTCAGTTCCAAGATCAAAAGCAGCAATTAATTTGTTAGTATATGACTCGGGTTCCCGAGTCACAATCCAGTGCAAAGCACCATTAGCAAACATACCATAAGCTCGTTTATAACAATGGTAATAGGGAAAATCCTGAATCCTTCTCCACGAATTTGATTTGAGAGAGTAAACTTTTACTTCATAATCAAATGCATCCTCATATTCCAAATCATAAAAATGTATCATCCTGAAAACCTTGAAGTCGTCATTAACATGATCATACCCAAAGCCGTAAATAATATATTGGCAACGACCAAAAGCGTCTGTATGAGGAAACTCAAAATCAGTAACGGGTAAGTTGTGGTGCTTTCGGGTGGATGGGTTCCACAAGAAATTGTGTTCATCTGAGTCATATAAGCAGCGCAAGCCATTAGAAGAACCTAATATTTCAGTTCCAGATTTATCAGACTTGAAGGGTCGGGTACGGTTTTTGGCATTGTCAAGTGAATCCAAGTCTACAAAGTAGAGGTAAGAGTGTACAAGAATTAAACAGCGATTGGAGTTTATTTGGACAAATTGATTGAGATACATCTTAATGAAATCAGGGCTATCGATTAAGGCACACCATGGTTTTGAAACGCACCTGAATTGAAGAAGAGGCTTCACCGGTAAGCGTAAGAGTATGGTGGTCACTATTTCTGATGGAATGTCCGACATGGCTAGCCCGTTAGGGTTCTGGTAAGTCGTATCGACGGAGGAAATCTTCTATTGTGGGTAAATTGAAAGTGCTATCAACTAATTATTTTTTTTGTAACTAACCCCTTAATTTTATCTAATAATCCCAAATTATTTTGGATAATGATTTATTAACCGACGAATAAGTCCATTAAACTACCCCTTCCTCATACACGGTTAAAAGCTCTGAATTCTCACGAACAAGTATTTGTTTGTTTAGAGATGGAAATTTAACTCCATAAGTAGGAGTCCCGATCTGAATCTAATGGAACGATTTTAAAACTCGATTAATAAATTAAGAATGAGTATGAAATTAAAAAAATATATATTTTATTAAATAGGATGAATTCAGATTTAGTTAAAATAAAATCGTCTCATGTCGTTTAACTTATGCGTACATAGTACCCTTTATAGATATGTTAATTAGAATTAATAGATTATGAACTTTTTGGACTTAAAATAATATTGGTCATGAATATAGAAAATTCAACTTTACATTTGTGAAAATAGTTCGCGTTTTTTATTAAGTTGAATTGATTGTTTCAAGAATACCAATTTTACCCTTAACTAAAAAAATCTATACTGTAGTTTTAGTACAATCAACTTTTCTTTTATAAAAATGGTCAATATTATGGTTTTAGGACAATTAATTTTCCTTTTACAAATACGATCTCTATTACATTTTTTTAGGACATGTAATAATGCTGGTTATGGATAAAGGACACTCAATTTTTTTTCTTTTTATAAAAATACTCTCTATTTTTGTAAGTTGATTTTATTTTTAATAAAATACCAACTATTCATTATATTAGAAACTATAAAATAATATTTGTCTTCCAATCACTGGACCTTTGCGTCTTCGATCACCATATTCTTTTTGCCTTCGATCACCAGAGGGCTTACGATCACCGATGCTCCGGTCGAGAAACAGTAAATATAAATTTACGATGTAAAAAATACAAAAAACTTTATTGAGTTTTTAATTTCTGAAACACTAAAAATTTTGTTTCACCATTTGGCATCATATTATTTCGTAAATCGGCAAACTTCTGAACTACAAATTCAAATTTGTAAATATTTCATTGCAAAATTAAGTTTGGAAAGTCAAATGCATCATTACTTTTTCATAGTTTGAAATCTCAAATTTTAATTTGAAGTGTAAAATCTTTTGAACCTCTAAAATAAAAATCATTTCAACACTTAATATCTGCTTATCAGGAAACCTCTCATTCACAATAACAATAGTTTTTTCATAGAATAACTTGCTCACACTTTTCACTCGAATGAGATGTACAAGCTAAACAAAGTTATCACATATAGGAATGGAAACAAATGAAATAAATCCAAAAAAAATATTAGAAGGCCGGAATGGAAACATCCCTTGTTCACCATTTTTTGGGCATGAAACTTTTGATATATTTTATTAATGGATGATAGATAAAGGTGTTGATCAGATGAGCATATTTATATGCATATTTACTAGGGAAAATATATGCTATCAGCGTGTTAAAGGAAAAGGGTTTTACTTATTAACTGATTTCATGGAAGGGACATGAATTAGAGATTCATCTAATAGATCTGGAACATAGTTGGCGTAAGATCTTATATAAGCACTCTTGTCACAATAAAAGGCAAGGTAGGAACCTAAGGCACAATAAATGATCAATGATAATGGTGTATCAATGGAAGCAAAGGGGAATGTTCAAGCAATAAATGTGCTCTTAGTCAACACTCATGTATGGAGGAAAACCTACGGCAATTCTAGGTTCAAATTATCGTCCTCGTAAACTGTTTGGTTGGTGTATTTAATTGAGGATGAATATTGAGACACCTCTTTTTCATTTGGCTTAAGACCATTCAAATAGCCAAGTATGTTATCACGAGAATATATGTCTCCAAACATGTTCGTTCCACTTAGCATAACATTATTCTCCATGTTAAACTAAAAATGCGATCTTCCTCTAAGTGATTAAAACAAAAATGAGGACTAGTTGTCATACCGGTTGAGGGTGCACTTCACATACCGAAATGAAGAATATACCAAATTAAAAAAATTATATATTTTAATTTGTGCTTAGTCAAATAACAAATCCTATGGATTTATGGGACATGATTTACTAATGAGATAACTACAAGCCAAATTTTAATCTTAATTAAATATTTGAGTTATAAATAAGTCAGAAAAGTAAATAAGCGTATAACACCGAAGGTATGATGAAAATCCCATTAACGATAAATCACATCGGGCTAATGCAATAATCTCACTAAAACTTAATAAAGATTTACATAGGGTATAAACGTGTTACGATCACACAACTCGCTAACTCACACAACTCGCTAACTCACACTTACCGTTTTTTCACAAATTCCTAGCAAGCCAAATGCCTATATAATGTTGACGAGAATTGTAACATATGCGATGCCTTAATTAACTGATCAACAATATTGCCTTTGAACCAACTCGATCATTTTATTCTTTATAGATGAGGAATCTTCTGATGAACCACACTATCACAACAATCTCCAAATGAATAAATGTCCAAAGTTTAAGAAGATTGATGGCGACAAGATGTTCGATGACTCATAAATTTTCTTCTTCTTTTCTTTGTTATTGATCGATTAATTAAATATTGATCAAATGCAAAGAATAGAGAAAGAAAAAGATGAACTATGATTTAAACTAACTTTTTGTCTTAAAAGGGTTTGAGTTCTTAAAAAGGAAAAAACAAAAAAAACTTGGCTTCTCTCTGTGACACCCCGCCTAATTAAATATCGGGTGATCAGTCCTTTATTAAATTAAAACAAAATATCCAGTTGGTTCAGATTATGCATCACTGTCGAAAACTTTATTATTAAATACTAACCACCTAATATCTAAAAAGGTTGAGGTCAAAATTTTATCTTTTAACTAATGTAAAACTAGGTTAACGAAATAACTAAACATTCACCATTCACATCAATCTCATATGATAGGAAATAGCTGCAATAATAAATGTAACTGGAGTAAACACTTCCAGTCTAAGTCCCAAATACAATAATCCAACAGAAATAAATCAACAACTGAAAGAAGTAAATGACTAAGCCCAAAATCTCTGAATATCTGAATAGAAAAGGGGCAACATGCCCTAATTGATGAAATAACTCAAAAGGAAGAAATGATGGACATAGAGGCGTCTACTACCAAGGTCCTATAACTTCCACAAAAGCTACAGCTCGTCGAGTGAATGGAACTCCTACACTTGGTGTCCCTGTGGCTAGCACCTAAAATAATTTGATAAGAAAAGAGATTTGCAGAAAAAGGGTCAGAACCCGAGTTGAAAACAGTTTAAAAGTGCTTAAAATGAGTTAATAGCACAAATATTATTCATGTTAGATTATCGTTCTCACTTGAGATGCTGACCTCTCATCTAATGTGCCCGCCTAACGTACCTTCAAACCCCTACTAATTTATATTCCCATATTAACTAGTTCTTTACAGTCTAACATCTAATCATATCCCAATATCGTTCCCATGTATTCCCTCGCAATATAAAAAATACCTATAAGTAATTTCTCTTTAACATGGATAAGTGCTTTTCAATTTAATATAATTATGTGTTTACCAACTTAATTCATTTCAGATTTCATTATCATTCATGTCTACTTCATTCATACAGTAGATAGTATCACGAGTATATATATATACATTCACCCTATTTTATATATAAATAATACTGCACCCCGAGACACAGTTGCGGTGCATGCATACTCTGTTATCATGTCCTGGTGCATCAGTCATTGCATTAAGGACTATAGGTTAAATCCCTCACGAACCATCAAAATAAACACGCATATTGGAGGCGAACATAGTTCCAAGACGATGGGCTACACACATACCTACGCACCCATACGATCTCCATCACTATCATTCTCACGGATAGCCCGTACCTAGGTTCTATGCTCTAGTGGTTCAAATCAAGATCCCACCCGAAGGCTCCTCAAGGCATGATTGTCCACAACGCGTTACCTCCACCCGATAGCAAGCAGCATAGGTATTTCATACACATAATAGTTCAACCAATAAGTACACACACAATTTATTATATTCATTAGGTATTCACGTAACCCAAATCCCCGAATTTATATGTAGTATTATCTTCCCTACTACCCACAATACTTTACCCGTAAGATTTAGCTCTCTATCATATATACTCTTTAAGGTTCTCTCATTCCAACACATTCTCTTAGTAATTACACAATTCATCTCACTACTAGACTATGAAACGAAGCTACTCCATAATAACGTGGGTCCTATTCTCTCACTTGAATTAACCTAGAAGGATTTTAACTCGTCCGGGCAAAAATTAGAGTTTCTGATATTTCATTAGAAGTTTGGAATTCTCGTTCGAACGAGGTTGTTCGAACGAGAATCTCACTTCGAACAAACACAAATCTCGTTGGAATTCTCGTTCGAACGACCTGAGCAAGTCTTTGAACGAGAATCCAAAGTTCGTCTTCTACCTTCCAAACTTCGAATTTCACCCTCATCCATCAATCAAAAACCCATGCTAATTTATCTCAACATCAAGTTAAAGGTTCTCAATCATATCCCTACAGGATTAGACACTCTTTACCCCATTTTAGACATTAAATCCTTATAATTATAATAGGGATTAAGATAAACTCCTTAAATTTTGAAAAGCCCTAAATTCATATAACCTCCATTAACAACAATTTAAACCCAAATTTAATTTCATGAAATCAACATATAAAACCCAGATTTATCATACCCATAACATGGTTATCCAACTACATGCAAACCTATATTCCCAATTAAATATTAATACCCAATTTCAGTCCCAAATTCATAATATCATGATTAAAACATCAATTAATCTAACATGGACATTATATGATATAAAATCAAGCAAGAAAAACACTTGCCTCTTTATGAACTTCTGATTCGTTGAATGAAACTGGTATAGGGGTGATCCTCTCTTCACGATTTACGCATTGGTGTGAAAGCTTAAGTCTTTATCCTAGGGCACCTATGGAGTTCTTTTTATCCCTGTTTGGTTCTTTCTCTCTCTCTCTCTTACTTAGGTTTGAAAAATGATAGATAATATATTACCCTCATACACTTCTCTTTTAATTATCTATTTTCATCCATTTTAATTCCCCAAAATCTCAGAAGACCAAAATACCCCTCTGGGGTGTCGATTTAGCCTAAATTGCACCGGAATCCAAATAAAACGCTCGAGTAGATTTTTCTAATTATCTCGACCCTTTCGGACTCATCGACACACTAGAAATGATTATACGAGTTACTTAAAAATAAATTATCTTTTCAACCTAATAAGGTAATACCGACACGATACAAACGCGCGTCCTAACTAAGTGTATTGCAGGTATCTTATTTTTCACTCCTGGCCATAATAATATTTTCGTAATCATATATTACTTTACTCGTTAAGTAATATTCAACATAATTATGACCAATAGATACTAACTCTCGTCACGCTAGTAATTATTAAATTTAAATCCAGAGTAATTATAAATAAGTTTTCTCCATTTAAATTAATTAATCCTAATTCCATAATTAAAATAAAATCCCTCAAAAATGTGGGGTATTACACTCTGTTGGATATTTTCTCTCTTAAAATATTTGAAGCTTAATTAAAATAAAGAGAAAAAAAATGATTTTTTTGGTAGATTTTGAGAACCCTAAATAAGCTAAGCCACACAAATACACCACCCTTATGATGTATGAGTGAAAGTTATAGAGTCCCATTAACCAAAAAGGTGATTTAAGATAAAAAAAAATATATATGAAAAGATATTTGGATTTTCAAATTGTTGATTGTTTAATTAGGTCGTCGCCGAAGTGTCATGGATACGACCAAAGTTTTCGAGGACATAAAGCATGAGAGACCCAAGGTCGTTAGTGGTGATAGAGTTTTTCAATGATGAAAAATGAATGGATTCGAGATCTTGAAGTTTGGAGAATCTTTTCTGGACATGAAGGATAAAATCTCAAAGTATACTATACTCTTATGATCTCCCCATTTTATTAATTATGTGTCAAAACACACAACACAAGATTACAAGAAAATAAAGAAATCTATCATCTATAACCAGCCCGGCCAAAGGCATATAAGAAAAGATAACTAACATAAGAATCTGATTGAAAAAAGACACATTTTAACTTTGCAAGAATCATTTGAGACATGTTTTTATACACAAATTAGCAAGACCATCAATACATAAATATGTAAAGAAAACATTAAGCTAAAAGTCAGTATAGTCAACAAAAGATATAGAAAAAATAATAGAAGGTCATGTCTTTTATTCTGACTGGCATATTATTTTGAATACTCTACTCCCCCTGAATAAGGTAACTACCCCACATAATCTTCTCTTAAATATGGTAACTTCCCCCACCCCCACCCACAATCTGCCCCTTACTAAAAACTTTCCCCCCTTTTTCCAAGTAATACATAAAGGAAATAATGTAAGGAACCAAAATTAAAGCATAAAATGAGGTAGACAATATAAAAAGTCCATAAAAGTAAAGAGTGTGTCGTTGAGATATCAAGATAGATCTATTTCGCTCGCTCAACCAATCTCAAAGAAAAAATGATTTTACAAGGAGATAAGCACAAGGATATGCAAATGGAGATACAAACTCCTAAACATTTTGTATGAGGATTAATATGGACATAATTTATCCTACTTACCAAAAGTGAGTTTTTGAAAATGTTCATAATCAAATAAATATGATCAAAAAGGTTTATAGCATGATGGTTTTTATAAACACTAACCTTATATTATAAACCATTTGTGAAAAACAAAAAAATGGACACCAATATGAGAAAAGGCCCAAGCTCAAGTTAAATAAAGATTAATGAATCATGATATGAAAAACACAAATCTTCGATTCTTGTGAAATTTCCAACACCCTTTTGGATCATTTTTAACTACCACTTCCCCCTCAAATAAGTAATTTATTGGTTAAAAGTCTTAGTCTAATATCCTTGGGGTAACCCAAATTTTGGATAAATATTGATCTTTAAGACGTTTCCTCTAAATGTGCTTATCATGCGTACGGTGAAGTTTTTAAGTCGTGAACATGTTTAGGTAGAAATAATCCCTAGTCTAAACCATGTTGTCATATGTATGGGTCCAAAACCCAGTCGTGTTCATGCTTGTAGGCAGCATGTATAATACTCCTAAAAAAACGTACAAAGCAATGCATTTTGAAATGTTTCACTTAATATTATCACAAAAATCATTTTGCAATGTAAAATCTAAATGTGTTTGTGTATATATAACCCTTGAGACAATTTAACCAAAAAATAAAACAAAAGGGTATAATCTTCAATCTTCAGAATTTCATGTGAAAAATTTGACGTAGAGAGGTAGTGAATGATCTTCAGTTTCAATGTCCATAGATTCTAATGAACGAGACTCTCTCTATCTATCACCTATATATGTAATAAAGATTTTTGGATCGATTTGTTAAAGACTCAATGTTTTTTTAATGGTAAGTATCCAACAAAATTATAATAATATTTATTACGATATCTATTATTTCTTCAAGGGACAACATCGTGCCCGCACTTATACTATTGGAACTTTGCGTTCTATATTTATTATTTATCGCTAAAGTCGATCGCTCTTATAAGTTCAGCGAGAAGTTCAGTTTTTCTCTTCAAAGGAATCAATTATCTATGCGACCTGGCTAGGCAAACTTCCTATAGTCACCATTAGATTGGTCTTCGCGATCTTGATAATGAGAATTGGAACCACCACCATCACAGTGAGATCAAATAACAGATCTAACACATGGAAATAGGGATTAGATGAACCAGTTATTTTAAAAATCATGGTAACTTTAATGGTCCTTTAGTATGTTGTCCATAATACATCACTAGAAAATTAGACATTTCTAGTGAAATTAAATTAAGTGGTGAGTTGCCTCATACGGTGCCAATTGTAAGTGTAAAAAACTTACAGGTGTTGAGTTGTTCCACCACATAAGTAAAATATTAACAATAAAGATATAAAGACCTGTGTAATTTATCATTGCTATTTATCACTTTTTAATACTAATATATACAACTTGTAAAAACAATTCAACTATCACTCTTATCGTTTATAGAAACAAATTAAACAACTGACAAAATATTAGTGCTGTAAGATAAGCCTCAAATATTCAACTTATAAAATCATCAACAAAAAATATATAAGATATATCTCTACAACTACATCCGCAAGTCTCAAATGAAATAATCCACTACAAAGTCTCACTACAACACCAATCCAATTGATAATATGAATATATATGCCAAATTATCCTTCTAATATACAAGTCAACTAAATCCAAAATACTTAACTCATAACTTAAAATGAAAGATAGTACATCTTGCAAATGAACCTACATTAAAGCTCCTAATGATGATGACTAGAATTGAGAGGATGGATAATCTTTGCTAACTGGGGCAGAATTTACTTGCGTGGATAAGCCCTAGCACATGATAAGTTTCCATGAATATAAATGTGTTAACCTAATAAGTTACTAAAGTTAGACATCTCAAAATGAGTTATATATACAAGTGGTAAGGCCATGGTTATCTAGCCTACTAAGATAACCAATCATATTCCACAAAACCTCACAATCCGTTTTAATTAAATCTTTCGTTTCAACAATTAATAAATATATTAATTAATTAATCAAAATTTTCTTAAGTCCCTTGCCCCTTGCCATCTCAAAAATTTATTATACGCACACATAAAGACCGTCACATAACCAGGCATCGCCTTTTTCGCGTGTTTAGAACTATAAACATGAATAAATCACATTATGCACAAATAAATCTCATTATACAAATGAGCACCACCAATCTCTCTTTGGGTTGGAACTATAAACATAAACAATCTAGTGATGTACAAAACAAAATATTGTCATGTCGACAGAATATCACCTTGATATAGCTTGGGTGGGGAAAATAACATCTGGCATGAAGCACAAATAAACCAATGCTCCCACAACACGCAAAAAATAACAATTATCTTTCTCTACATGCACCCATAACCACATCTATTTATCCATCTCATTTAATAAATATCATTTT
This sequence comes from Sambucus nigra, assembly GCA_949130495.1. Classification (NCBI taxonomy): domain Eukaryota; kingdom Viridiplantae; phylum Streptophyta; class Magnoliopsida; order Dipsacales; family Adoxaceae; genus Sambucus; species Sambucus nigra. The sequence continues at coordinate 1,080,722 of CASBWL010000025.1, forward strand.
CATCCTCATTTCTTGCTACTTATTGTATCATCATTATATTCCACTTACCCCACCCTTCATACCATTTGAACTAGTCACTAAATTGTTCATTGACTTATTTCATTAATTTCTAAAGGGATTCTCAAAACACTCTAGGGGTCATATCTAGTATGTGACTACTCATCAATTAAAACATTTTAATAAAAGAGATAGGTTAATTGAAGGAATCTTAAAGTTTTCAATCTCACCCGTCTCTAGACTCCATGCGTGGGACATCTCATAAATCAAATCCAAATAAGAAACCTCCTAATACACTTTCGTCAATATACGGTAGTCGTTAAGACACTATAATTAGTTAAGGAATTATTAGTGTGAATTAATTTAAGGAATAAATTAATTAAAAAAAAATTAATTTCCAACCACAATCACCCCCATAAACAAACAACCACCACAAACCAACATAAACCAGCCATGTTTATCATGTAATCCTTCTTATCCAACTACCCAAATTAGGGCTGTATTTTTTTTCCGAACATTTCGGTTTTTTTTATATCCGATCCGATATTTTTCGATTTTGGAATGAATATAAGGTTTTCGATTTTCGATTTTCTGATTTCCGATTTTTCCGAAAAAAATCGAATCCAAAATTGGAAATAATTCTGAATTTCCGATTTTTCGATTTTTCGATTTTTTCGATCCAATTTTTCCGAAACTATGCCGATCCGATTTTTCCGAATTTTTTTTTATTTTTTCCGAAATATTTTCCAATTTCCAATTTTCTATTTTTTTTTAAACATTCTCATGTGTCCCACATCGGCTAGGAGACGAAGAGAGGCCCAAAAAAGTCATCTATAAATGGAGAATATCCCTCTATGCTCTACACAAATGAAAAAATGGTTAAATCCTTGCATATTTACATGTTGGGTTAAATATTTTTTTCGATTTCTTTAAAACGAGTAATCGAAAATCCTATATTAATTTTTTTGAAATTTTGGAATTTCAAAATTTTCTGAATTTTTAGTATTTTTTTGAATTTCCCAATTTTTTTAATTTTTTTTCGATTTTTCCGAATTCGAAAATTTTTTTGGTTTTCCAAAAAAATTGGATAGGAAATTGGAACAAATATTTTATTTCGGAAAAAATTGGAATTTTTTTCGAAAGGTCATTTTCCGATCCGATCCGGCCGAAACACAGCCCTAACCCAAATATTTCAATTCCAACAACATAAGGAAAGTAATTAAGGATTAAATTCCAATGCAAATGTAATTGTAGACACCACATTCTAGGACCCCCTAAGTCTATCTCTAGGTCCCTAGCACCTCCTCATTTCACTACAAACCCTAGATCATACTCCGAGTACAGATCTAGAGGCCATCGGACGCTCTCGGGCGCCGTTTGACTTCAATTAACTCTATCGTCAAAGTGAAAGCTCAATGAACCTTAGAAGGGCTATGAATATCCATTCCAATGGCCTACCCCGTGTGCAAATCGGCATAACGGTTCATACGAACGGACCATTTTACTATCAAAATTTGATCTGGAGGCCATCGGACGCTCCCGAGCCCCGATTTGACCCCAATCAACTTCATCATCAGAGAAAAATCTCTATGAATACTTAAAAGACACTAAAACCCCTTACCAACGATCCGACCCATGCATGAAATGGAATAACCATTCGGACAAATGATCCATTTTCTCTCGAAAATTAATCCGGAGGCCATCGGGCGCTCCCTGGCTCTGTTTGACCAAAGTCAACTCTTCAACTATAATGAGATTGAATGAATCTTCGAAAATAACTGAATACCCTTTCCAATGGTTTGCCATGTGCATGAATCAGCCTTACGGTACGAACGAATGATCGGTTTTACTATGAAAGGTCACTGGGCGCTTCCGAACCTCGGTTACCATAGACAACTCTCCGAACCAAGTGATGCTCTTTGGAATGTTAAAATGCCTCGCATAAAATTTCCATTAGTGTTCCCCGTGTACGATCCATTTTCGTCCAACGATCTCCCGTCCAAAAGACCGACGAGCGCTTTCGAGCCCCGTTTGACCTAAAGTCAACTCCCTGACCCGGGAGCGATAAAAAAGGACTCTTAAAGGTCTCTGAATTATTTTTCTAACAGTAAGCCCCGTGCATAATTTGGGTTTTTGGATTGCATTCTAAGACCATTTTTTGGAAAAACCTGCACGAGAATACCGATTGGAGGTTCATTTCCCTCTCTATCGGGAGCGTACCTAGGGTCACTTGCCGATTGGTAAGACTGGAGGTATGCCGATCAACATTCCTCCATACCCTATAAAATGAGGGCATGGTCTCACTCCTAATCGCACCTCAGATCCATCAATATCAGTGATCTCAACTGAGCGAGCTGCTTAGCCGAAAAGACCATAATGCAGAAGTAAAAAGTTATCGGGTAAACGCAATTTACCTACGAGTCTTATTTGTTATTCAAGGAGGGACCAATTCAATTTTTTCTTGAATTTTTAACTTTTAAAAACTTGAATTAAGTTTTTAAAGTCAATTAAAAGTCAAGATTATTATCTAAGGTTAACCTAGGTGATTTACCAAATAATAAACAATTCAGTTTCTTAAGTGAGTTTCTAGACTTATTCCTACTTTTTGGTATGAGGTGAGATTTACAGAAACGTAAAGCACACGGTATTTATTTTACATCGTAAAAACCCTTCCCTGGGAAAAATGGACTGTCTTAAGAGTCAACCTAGTCCACATCCACAAAAAACGAAACGAAATAGGAACGATTATACAAACATCAAACTAGACAACATAAAGTAGGTAGATATAGCTATTACCGCACTCAACCAAGCTCTCCCTAGTTGCTTCTTCTGATCTCCCTTTAGTCTGTCCTTACTTGACTCTGTGTTCTTCACATTGCAGCTTCTCCCTCTTTCTCTCCTAGCTCAGGTTCAACTCAGTGCCTATTGTTTCCTAATTATTAGTGAAGTACTTGTGTGCAGTGTGCTATCGTAAATGACACACACACTTAAATGATACAAATCGAATGCTTTATGCAATAATTTTGTTTCCTAAATATCTTAACAAATCTTGCGTTCAAGATCTTCCAAGTTATACTATCTTAACTTAGGATTTTCCAAAATTCTTTTTCTCAATTATTTTTCTCAATTAGATTTGTCAAAATATGTACACAATATTTTCAGTGTCTAAGTGAGAAGTGTATAATGAGTGATCTATAAGTGATGTAAATGATGTAGCAATAGATCCTGAAAAGTCACGTAAGATCAAGTAATCGTATACAGTTTAACAATACACATAAAAATGAGATATGAGTGCAAATATGTAACTATATCAAGTACTCAGTCAAATATCATAAAACTGTTTTTAAGAATATTTTTAGATTAAATCAGCTTTAATCTAATATCCTATTAAGTCAAGTTCAAACAGTTCAGTATCTTAATGTCCAAGGTTCAGTGCAATATCAGTTATGAGTTCTCAAATGAAACTAATCAAGATCTTGTAAATAAAATCCAAGTTCAAGTATCAGTTTAATGGGACAGTCTAAATTTTCATTATTTTTTTAACAGGGCCACAATGTTATTAGGTTTAATTATCTAAACCTCAAGACTGATATACTTTATTAAAATCCAACTTTTTTGAATATTTTTAAAAAATATGTTTTAAAACTAGATGGATTCAGAACATTAGAGCAATCAAAAAATAGATTTGTGTGTGTAATGTTCAACTTTTCACAAAAATTAAGTCTAACAAAATAGATCAACCAAGATAGCAAAGAAAGTTATGCAAGGAAAATCGTGCGAATCAATATCAAACTACTAGAATAGTTGTTTTATGTGTGCAATGTTTGTTTTACAAAATATAGCAACAATACTACACAAAATCAGATCTACAAAATACATATCTATAAGAAAACATACAAACACAACAAGAGAGAAATACTCACAATAGGTTTTTCACTTTGAAAAATCAAATATGGAGAGACGAGGTTTTGGTCTAATAAGCCTTCAAAAATCAACCTCAAGAGTCATTCGAAAATGTTGAGATGAATCAACCTTGTTCATGAAATACACACATAAGATAAATCATTGAAAAATTAGGTGCGTAGACTCTCTCTCTCTCTCTCTCTCTCTCTCTTTCTCTTAAAAATTCAGCAGAGTTTTGGCTCTCAAAAATATTTTCTTGGATTAAGAATAAAGAGGCCCAAAGGGCTGAATTTATAGGAGCTGTGAGTGTGCACTAATTGATGATTAAAGGAATCACATGGATTGTGTCAAAACAATTTTGGCCTTTGATAAAATGTGATCGTGTGGCTAGGAAAGGAACAAAAATGATACCATTAAAAATTAGACACGCGTATGCAAGCTGTAACAAATTGCGTAACAAAAATGCTAACCAAATATTACCGTTTAAAATAAAAAGATGGCATTTTGTTTAAAATGGAAATTAGCTTATAACGAAACCATGGGTGGATTAAACTAACTATGGTCCGGTTTAATAAAAATGATGGCGTTTTATAAAGATCTAAATATTACCGTTTGAATCTTGACAAAAGATTTGTTCTAGCTATTATAAACATGGAACAAGAGTGCCAGTTATGAAAAGGTAGCGACATCGTTTAAGAAAATTAAAGGTCAGTTGTTACATCGTTAGAGAAAAGATAAGTCCCCATATTGTTTTAATACAAAAGGATGTTTGGTCAAACCTCTATGTCTAAGGATAAAGATACACCCCAACTATTATATCAAAAGCTAAGGCTATAAAACTATCCTTTGTTTATATGACTATTGTGACACCCCGCCTAATTAAATACCGGGCGATCACTCCTTTATTAAATTAATTCAAGGTGAACAGTTGGTTCATTCTCAGCATCACTGTCGAAAAAAAAAATTCCAATTTAACACCCTAATTAATTAAGCTAAGTGTCAAAACCCTTTTTATAACATTACTTTCCAAAATTTATTTAAAGAAAAATCATTTATTTATTTATTAATAACATCCAATAAATAAGAATCACACCATAATAACTCTGCAACATAACCAATTAATTAAAACATTCAACAATCGAATCCCAATATTTAAAACTTAAAGTAAAGCATCCACACTAAATAAATCCCAAGGTAACAGTACTAGAAATAACCGAAATACAAATGTCCAAGTAATAACTGAATAATGGAAAGGGATACACATGCCCAACTAAATAAATGTGCTAGGAGATGATTAAAATGAATGAAGTCATCTAATCAAGAGGCCTACAACTCCCACCTAATCTGCAGCGCGTTCCTTCCAAAGGACCCTGTGCAAGATGCCCCTGTGGCTGGGCACCTGTAATATATACATATATATACAAGCGAGAAAGAGAGATAGAAACGGGTCAGAGCCCGATAGTGTGTATGATTTAAAAATTCGTTTAGCAAGTATTTAAATTGATACAGGCCAATGCAACAACATATTAGTGCGATACTCTCTTGAAGAATTCTCACCTCTCTTCTAATGTGCACGCCTATCGTAATAACCTTTCCAACGGGTTATCTATCATATATAGCACTAATCTCCCCCAACGATGAAGTTTATCTTAGGTTATTCGCAAGGTTTAAAACTGAACAACACAATTATTTACAAAGTAAGATTTCAATTTGTAATCAAAGTTCCCCTTTTAACTTTATTAATCAATAAAGATTTCCAGTGTTATATTATACTTTCTCACAACAAGTATTTACAATTTTGAGTCATCAATCATGTCCTACTTACCAAATCACAGTAGGCAGTTCCAAATTCCATAATATCATTTATATATATTAACTACTCGTATAATATATATAACACAACATCACCCCAAATTAAAACTATGGTGCGGGCATACTCTACTATACAAACCCCATACACTCATATTAAGGAGAATACAAATTCGGAATCACTCACGAATTGTATTAACACATACACAACAATATTGAGGCGAAGCATAAATTCCAAGTCTCTAAGAGGATGGCACATACCCGCGTCTCTTAGGACCGTCCGAACTATCATTTCTATAGCCTTTACCAAGGATATCTATCTCCTAGGGTACGAATCAATATCCCCCATAAGGCAACACAGGATAAGATCGTCCCAGTGCGGTAACCTCAGGGATAACAAGTAGCGTGGGTATGTTTTCACACATAAATAGTATATGCATACACAATCATATAACTATACTAATATTACCATATCAATATTAGGTATAACTCAATCCCATAGTTACGTCATTATCCTTATTTTCACATTATTAGTATCACGTATAAGGGTTCGTCTTTAACCTTAATTCGAAGGATCTTTCCAACTTATTACGTAACTCTCACGGACTCTATCCTCCCAAGTATAAAATTCAGTATGTATTTATCCATTTTCTATCGTAACTACTCGACGTAACCTCTCACTTTAAATACGTAGTTTCATCGTCCCTTATGTAATTATCCTAAAATACGATTCTCGTCTCATAATAAAGGTCCCAAAATTATTCATATGCTCTACTGGTCTTCCATATCTCCCAAAACATTTTATTAAGGATGTTCAAGAATTATTTCACGATAAGTTAAATTTAACTCATTTAAAAAGGGAAAATAGGAGTCTGCCAGGAGGGGTCGATCGATCGAGGTTTGGGGCTCGATCGATCGATCAAGCAGGTATTGCGATTTCTGCAGAATTGCAGTTACGGGTTCTAACACCTATCTTCATCCAAATTCAAGTTTTACATTCCCAAACATCCAAAATCTTGTACTACTAACATCCTAACATGATATTATACATTTCCTATGTAAAGCATGTCAATTTACGTCACTAAACATGGATTAATCATGCCAAAATTCATTTAAAACTCGAGAACCCTAGAAATCTCTAAATCATGGTTCCAATCTGTTTTTCCCAGAATTTCCTTCTTATTCACACCAAAATTTCATGGATTATTCTTCTACATCACAAAAGATTTCCAGAATAAGGTTTAAGTCCTTACTCCATGCAAATTCCTATCTCAATTTGGGTTTTCTTCCATATAATTCATCCCTAATCATTCCTAAACTAATATGAAAGATGCACCAACGAAATAAGCAAGATAAACACTTGCCCGGGATTTTTAGAAGTCTGGTTTGGTGTCGAATTTGGTATTGTTACGTTCCCCGTCTCGCGATCTACGCGTTGGTGGTGGCGGCGGTGTAAACGGGTGAGTTTTGAGCCTTGGAATGCCTTGAGAGCTCTCTCCTCTCTTCTCCAATGGCCGTTCTAGGGTTTTGAGTATTCTAACCCTAAATGACTAACCTAAATGACTGATATAGGTTATTAATTTTCGTGGGTTTAATTATCCAAAAATGTAAAATGACTAAAATGCCCTCCTGGGTTACTAATTAGGCCTAAAAATGCCTCGAGACCCAAATCAAACCCTCGGGTACACTTTTCTGACTATTTCAACCCTTCCGGACGCGTTGGCGCACTCAAAACGACCATAAGAACAACTTATAAAATATTCACTTTTATTTATCAGTATTTAGTCCCGACGCGACACGAGCACGTCCCGACTCAAATTTCTGAAATTGTCATTTTATTCACTCGTGACATTCAATATAATCAATATTATATATTACTTTGCTCATTATTAATATTCAACAAATTTTCCCATAATTACTAACTCTCATCGCGTTAATAATTTTAACATAATAAATTTCCGAATTTATATTAAATAATTAATTCACATTAAATTATATAAATCCCCAAATTAATATAGCATAAAAATATGGGGTATTACAACTATCCACCTTGCTTAACAAATAACAAATTGGCCAACAACATTCAAATAGTCTTAATTTATCAACCCACCCAAACACATACAATCAAAGCATAACACTATATATAATAGTCAAACAAATTGCTAAAAATAATATTACAAACAAAAAGGACTTAAACTAAGTCATTACATTATCACCTATTCATCACAACTATCCCACCTAACACATACAATCAAAGCCTAACTATATATAATATAAATTGTGAATGCACAGGCGAACATTTCTAAAAATATGCATCTACAAAGACTTGTAATCATAGAATTTTATATAAAATTCAAAAATGTGTACACGATTTAGAAAATTTTGAGATTATATCCCCTATTTACTGGACTATCCACCTGTTTAAGAAACTAAAACTACTCAGCTATACAATTAGTCCATCCCGAACATTATATAAACCAAATCATTACTAACTTTACCAACAAAATGATGATAAAAATAATACTTAAACACAATAATAAATAATAAATAATAAATAATAAATATAAATCGTTTGATTAAATAACTTATGGTACATTTGTAAAGGGGTGGGATGGGGCTTAAAGCTAAATGTGGTCCCAAACTTAGGTAGCTAATTAACATTTTCTCCTCGTATTTATCATAATCTGAAAATTAAACAACAAAAAATAGACATGTTAGTTCAAGTCCATAATAAATATACAAAAATTAACTTAATGTCTAAACAATCAGTACCAAACATAAACATGATTAACTTAAACCATTGTATCTCAAGATCTGTTAAAGACCACTATTTGTTAGTGTTCTTCCTAGAAAGATGAAACAAAAATAGTGAAGCAAGATACAATTCTACTTAAATGTTTTAATAGAAAATTAGAGAACATTACTTGTAAATATCTTAATTTGAGATTTTGGATGTGGTCTAAAAACTTCAACAATATCAGACATACCTTACAAAACATAAATTACCACTCTGTATTGGTGAGATCTTGGGGCGATAATGCAATCAAAGGCATTCTAGATTGCGGGCATGTTTTAGATTACTTGAATCAATGCATGAGAATTTTTCATATAATAGTTAAAAATTATCAAAACTACAAAATTAAAAATAGGGAAAAAAGATGATACCTCTGTTCCTTACACGCCTCGTCTTATAAAGGGAAAAAAGAAATTTTCATATAATGAAGAGCAATTATAGGGTGTCATAAAATTAAATAATTATACCCGCGTATAAATATACTGAAAACTAAAAGGAGGATAAAGGAGTAGGAATAGAAAATTAAATAATAAATTCATATATCCATTAGAAGCATTGCCCTGTCCACTGACCTTATCTTCCTAATTATAGTTGTAAGGGTCATCAAGCTAAGTTTTATATGGCAACCTTCCCTAAGCCTTGCACCTTCTGCATTTGATTGTGAAGCTCTTTCACTTCCATCTAGATCTACAAAGTTCTGCAAAAAAATTAGTATAAACAGTTATAATCATGAGTTTATTGGTGAGGCAGTTAATTACTTACAAAAACATATATACTTCTGCAGAAACATCAGTGTAAACTCATGATCATAACTGTTCATTTCAAGCATCCCACATACACATCCTGATACTTGAAACTCCCCAATTAAATAACTTAGTAAAACAAAACATTGAGTTTTAATATATACAAAGATTAGCGAGCACTCTGTCAATGTCGAAAAACATATGCACCAGTAGAACATTTGAGCAATGGATATGAATATGCCAATCATTTAGTATACAAGTCAACAAATAAATGAATATGCTAATCAATGAACATCAGTTTAATATGAGTTTTACAATGACATGATAGACAAGTTTTACACAAGATAGGTATAGCTACGTTAGATTACTAAGTGGATTATTTAGGGCCGAGTGAATTGGTGAGGTTGTTAATGTGTACCATTGGATTATCACCAACCACTTTGATCTTGATGCTCACATACATACTGTGATCATAAACGGGCTTATAAAATCAAGAAAATACCATAGGGCTTATGAAATTGGGAAAATACCAAATAAATTGATACAATGATATCAAGAGAACCATTTAGCAAGAGAAGAATGATACACTAATATACATAATCATTTAGCAACAAATAGATTAGCAACAAACCAACATATACAGTGAGAAAATCAGTTCCCCATATCTGGAATGTCTCTTTAATCTCTTGTGGAGTTTTAGATCCATCTTCTAGCAGTGAGAAAAGCTCTCATAATAAACAGCTTTAATGGCCCAAAATGTTGTCATCAGCACAGTATATTCTACTTTTGGGCTCATTAGGCTTTCCAAAAATCTGTAGTAATCAAGGTCCAAAAATCTGCAATAATCAACATGGAACCTATAAAGCAATAACAAATAAATGAACTATAAGTACAATATACACCAAAGAATATTTTGGATATGGATGTTAAGGTCGGGAATCCTATGCATGTCAAGTTCCTATGAATATTAAGGTCGCTCGAAGGCAATTCCAGTCTAAGACTGAATGGTCTTCATGTGGATGGGTTTATTGTGGATCATATAACTTCAATGCAGCTACTTGTGGACGTCTGATTTCCAACACACTTAGGATAAAGCCCGACGAAGCTGTGAGAACTAATTATGTATTGGGTTCGAGACTTCACATGTGATTGAGAATATCCTAACATTAAAAATGGGTAGTCTACTAAGATGAAATATGCAAGGGCTGAAACGTTTTTAGACTAATAACAATAAGATAAATAACAAAATTGGGGAAAACGTACCACTGGGGCAAGCTTAGGGAAAATGTACCACTTTAGCAGCCCCATGGTTGTTCCATGCTCCTTTTTGTGCTTTCAATAGCTCTCTATTGTCTCTGACAAGCTTCACAAAGAACACCAAACTCAAACGCCACCATGGTCACTCCCATGTCTTCATACACTGATCAATTTATGCCCATAAGTATGCACTGATCAATTTATGGATGCCATTCTTAAGGACAAACCATGAGTCACTCCCACGTAAACTGAATAAATATGCATAAAAGACATCATACTTACGAAATCCAAAATAAACTCACAACAATTAGAGTCTTCCCTATAGGAAGGAACTGGATTTTAAAATGTATAGACTAATTTAATGACCTTTTAGAATATTATAACAACCCATAAGTCATCATATTAATAAACATTAGAGAATAACACTGAACCAAATTTAATTTTAAACATTAAATAATGTCTGATTTAAAACCAATGTGAATTTTTAATCTCAAGAAATGTCGATCATTGAACCCAAGTTAATTTTCTAGATTTCATAACAAAGTTCTAGAAATGTCGATCATCCTTAAAGAACAGTACCCAAAGAGAATAGTAACCAATGAGAATAGTAACTAATAAAGTGGACTTTGCCGTAGACATTGCATACTCTAATCTTGATTTTCATATAGCATGTTATATCTGATATACATGATTTACCCGAACCACTATCATAACAGGCATATCATATATATCAGTTAATTTGTTAAGCGTGAATAAAGCGAACGTACTAAAATAAACACGACACACTACGATACTAAATGAAATTATAGTTTTTACAAAATTCTTTCCAAGAAACTTACATTAAGAATGGCACTCCCCTGTGAAAATAAGCAATATTCTCTTGGTTGCAAAAGACATAACTTGTTTGAGCAAATTTCTCCAAGTAATCTTGACTTAGGTAAGGAGGATCTGCAACAAAAATTTCAATGTGCATACTTCAGTGATAATGGAAGGTCTTCTTGTTTGTCATAGTCATAGAATACGAATTAATTTCCATATTTCTCGAAACATTTGTCATACTTAATAAGTTAAACGGATATACTACTGTAAATTTTGACAGTTGGGATATATTGCTGTCATACTCAAGAAGTTAAACACATACTAAGATAGGTTGATAAAATTAACAATTCATAAATTAAGTATTTGATAGTTGGGGTTTCGACAATAAACATGTTTCAGAGGTCTAAGATGGTATTTAAAAGCTTCAATGACCATGTTTGACATTAAAATTATAAGGTTACATTGCCTTTTTACAATCGCATGGATCTCTCCTATTTAGTCTCAATAAGTATTATGACACGAAAATGCATTAAAATAAGGAGACAAAGAAAGATATGGTTTGCCTGGGAGTCCTAGCTTATACACCGTTAATTTATGTCGGCCAAAGGAAAAATGGTTCATCCATTAACAAATGAAGCCTAGAAAAACATCACAACATAAAACAGAGACGTAAGAAAACAGAGAGAGAGTTAATGATTTTGAATCTTAGTCTTCTAAATAGAAGGGTTTGATCTTCAAAACAAAAAATTCAGGTTTCAATAACGTCATTAATCAATGTTTGTTGATAGAGGCTTGATTACAAAATTCAGGTCACAAAATTCACATGGTTTGATAATATGGAGGCTAATTGTACTGGGGAAAAGCTTGATAGAGGCTTGATTAATCAATGTTGGTTGGATTAATCAATGTTTATTCTAATAAGCAATAGATATAATCAATTAGTAGTAGATGTACCATATGATATAAGAATATGTATAAATAGATCTAAATCAAAATGAACAAAATCTAAATAAATCTTTACTGGAATCACTTTTGAAAATCGGTAGTGGGGAGATCGAAACCTAAAAGTCACCATTTGCCTCACTGAGGGCCTAAATAGTTGTAAAAATCGGCTTTATTGTTCTCCGCAATCATAGAAGCTTCCAAGTCCTTAATGAACAGGATAAATAATGAAAATCGTTGCAAACTATGGGACATAGTTTATAGAGCTTTACTTTTTTTTCAAATTCAAAACTTACATCATACAGTACAAGCTTCATTTACGTGGAAAGCTCTCCAAAGATGAATTGTACAATTGAAAGTGGAAGCATTCAAGTACATAAGATAACATAGAAGATGAAATAAACTTCAGCCTAGAACCATGAAATAAAATAAATAGAGAAACAAATACAAAGAAAGTTGGTGGCAACCCATTTTAATAAAATTGTCATATAAAAATGAACCATTAGCAAGGATAAGTACTCATGAAAGAACATTAGGGTAATAAGATGTATCTTGATTCATTCTTACACATCTCTACATGTATCTTGATTCACCACTATGATATAATAAGAAAATGATCTAACAATGTAATAAGATGAACTGTGCAGTCTCTAAATTGAGTTCTTATAGTTTGAAATCCAACAAACCTGATAACACAATAGAGGTGTTTAAACATCAGTCCATTTTCAAATGTACAAATGTTAGCTACAATTCAAACTATTGTCGTTTAAGATTAAGTCTATTTTAAAGAATGATAACGCAAAAGAGTTGTTTAAGACAACACAATAACACAATAGGGGTGTTTCAGATTAAGATTAACTAAATGACATTCAACAAATGTTTATTATAGCAGTAGAGATGTTTATTCTAATAAGCAATAGATATAATCAATTAGCAGATGTACCATATGATATAAGCATACATATAAATAGATCTTTAGAACCCAAAACATTAAAATACGTATAGATAATTCTAAATCAAAATGAACAAAATCGAAAAAAATCATTACTGTAATTACTTTCAAAACTCGGCAGTGAGGAGCTGGAAGCCTAAAAATCGCCATTTACCTCACCCAGGGCCTAAACAAGTGTAAAAATAGGCTCTATTGGAGCACCAACTTACATAAATGAACTCGCAAATAGTTGTAAATGAACTCATACATATACTAATGTATACATGTTCCAAAATCCTCAAGAAATGACTCACATTAGTTCCGCATTAGGCCCATATTTAACATAACTCTTCCTGTGGAATATTAAACATACATAAAAAAAATGAACTTATAAATTATAATTCTAACTAAAAAAATGTATTTGGACATTCATTAGAAACATAGAACCTGCCATCAAGCTTCTCAACTGCCTTCTGTGCCTCAAATCTCCAGTCCTGTATAGACAAAATAACAATTTAACTAAAATGTGAAACACTTGTGCGTAGTGAGAAAATGTACACAGTGCACAGTCAAAATAAGCAAAACAATCAAAAGAACATTCCAGCCTATGATTCTATAAAATGTGAAATACCTAGGTCAAAGTAGTCCTATAAAATGTAACAGTTAAAAATCATATGATTATTGAGGTAAAGATCTCCATTACTCCAATTTGTTATAGCCCGAATCTCCAGCGATTATCAGGAACAAAGTGAAAGATTTTAGATATTCAATGACATAAAGATATAATCAAACTATAACACACATAAGCATCTACACATAACCCCAAACTAAAAATTAATGAAGAAATACAGGTATCCAAACATTTTTCAAGAAATAATAAAATAAAAATTAGAATAAAAAACCTTAGGGTTTAAAAGACTTTAATTTGAATAAAAAAATCACAAAATCTCAATCGAAGAGAGCGAGAGAGAAGGCTTACCTGATGGATCTGAAAAAAATATGTAAAACATTAAACATTGATTTGCAAAACACGTAAAAATTTGTCAAAAACCACGATTGCCAACCAAATACTTCGCTAAAATTGAAACCCCAAGATCAAACCCAAAGTTAAAGAGGGAGGTAAGCACGCGTGTGTACATAGATACCTGTAGCATGGACGGGATGAGAGAGGCAACATGGGAGGGTGAGGGGTGCAGAGTGGGAGAGGGGAGAACTTTGAGATGTTGAGGACAACAGGGTGGGAGAGGGTTTGGTTTGTGGAAGAGGGTTTGTGTTGTCAGGCCGATGGGATTGTTAGGAGAATATGATCATTGAAAAGTGGGATAACAATGGGTATAATACTCTTTTGTCCTTATTTTTGAAATTTGAAGAGAGCGGGAAATAAATTAGAGTGTGTCAAAAGAGGTGGAAACCAAATATTTAAAGGATAAAAATGGTAATAGGGGTATTTTAATCTCAATCAATGGATTTTTGCCTTGGTGGCCAAATCCTAGACCCTAATTAAGTTATCAATTTATTGAATAGTAACAAACTTTTACTCCATATATATATATATATATATATATATATATATATATGAGTCATACACAACGAGTGAATTAAATCAACTGAATAAATAATTAAACTATTTGTCGAATAAAGTGTCCGCCACTAAAGTAAATAGTACAACAACAATCATTCAACAACTGAATAAACGAACCTGAAAACTGTACTAAAAGTTTGCGTGACAAGCCCTAAGTAAAACTGGAACTGATAGATGATTCCTACTCTAGGAAAGACTGAATGATGCGTCTAATCCAAGCTCCTGTTAGCATCCACATATGCCGCAGCTCCGTCTCCCTGGAATAGAATATCAATCCTGGCATCCCTGTGGCTGAACACCTAAAAGGTTTTGAAAATAATTTTGTAGCAAGGGTTAGAATCCAAAACATTTTGAAAATATTTAGCAAGTTAATTAACTATAGTAATTTAAAATGCATGAATGCTCTTCATATTTAAGTTAGTGTGCACTACTCACCCCTCCACTAATGTGCACACCTAACGGTTTCCTTAACCCCACCTAGTTGTAATATCCCGTCCAACTAGTCCTGGTATAATTCTCCCTTTCCAATCTACTCTAAATCGAGTATTATTATCCATGGTTTATGATCTCTCACATTAACTTAATTAATTCACTTTTAAATAGTAACATAAAATCGTGACACAAATTATATAAGTAAATGCAATTTCTCACCTATGTCTTTAATGCCGTATATAATCTTTTTCCCAAAATATACGTAAAATTTATAATACAACAATCCCATGCTTGTCTTTCATAAATTATCCTTTTTAAATAAACTATATAATAGTGTCACTAGTTATATAAAATACATTCATTCTCGTAACATGTATTTAATACCCGTATATAATTTTCTATACTATTATATAGGTAATTATACCAAAACTTCCACACATGTGTCCTATGTATATCCATCCTTCTGAGTATACCCTCGCCGGATGATTTCCTCTAAAGTGATATTATACCAGGTGTGCTCACTTAACTTAGTTACCCCAAGTCAGACTCTCTCGTGAACTGGGCCAAAAACATAAACGTTGGAGGCGGTCATATTTCCTACCTGAAAGTGAGATAATCCCCTCACCCATATAACGGACGCTATGACCTGGGGATATACTCTCCCTACTCCTCAAGGTAGGAGATTCACCCACATCACGTAACCTCCCTTAATAGCACTAGAGTACGCAAATCTAATTAAATATCTAGCCACTGATATTTAACAGCACACACAATGTACACACACATATATATATATATATATATATATATATATATATATATATATATATATATATATATATATATATATATATATACTATCACCACACCATATATATATAATATAAATCCCGGCATTACCGTGTACTAAAACCCGTAACAGTAGCCTGGATATATTCCCGAGTCTATGGTCCGACAAAAATTAATTAATTTTCTCCGTAATTAATTTATTTCCTTCCCGTGTCTACAGTCCGACTCTAATTTAATTAATTTACACATCAATTAATTAAATACTTGGTCTTGCCCAACCAATATACCCGGACTCGCTCACTTGGCCCGTACCATCATTAATACCCGATTCTATATTCCGTCCCCTAGTTAATTAATTACACATCAATTAATTTAATAATGTAGTGCCACTCAACTACAATACCCGAACATTTTCCATCATTCTGAAATTAATACTAAAATTTATTTCCCAAATTCATCCCTTGAGACATCCAATCATTACCCTCCTAAACCCAATTATATCCCCTTATAATTGCTAAGAAATATGTGCTACATATGCATTCATCACTAAATAAAAAGTAGGGGAATAAATCTTAAATTAATTTCCCTTTATATATTAAACTAGCCAATCTGCCAAAAATTTGGGACCATCGATCAATCGAACATGTATGCTCCTTCTCCGACCTTTTGTTTCGCCATTAATGACTTTCTCTAAGGTTTTATCTCCTCCCCTGTTCTAACCCAAGCACAACTAACTATATCCACATAAGAAAAAAGTTCTAAACATCCTAGAGACCTTAATTTATCATCAAATTTATATATAACTCTAGGTATATCCAATTTAGGTTTTTCACCGAGGTCTCTTTTTACCAAATTCAACATCATCATTCTCAGTCAAATTAATCACCAATACGTACTGTAATTCACCCTACAATCCAATATCAATAGTCCCAATTCATAACTTAGCCTCCATTAAGTAATTAAATCTATCCATTACTCTAATTCATAAAAACCCATTTTCAAAACGAATTTTCATATACACTTACCATAATATGAATTGGTTATCACCTATTTTAAGAATCACAACAGTTAACCACTTGCTTTGATTGTTTGTAGAGTCTGATCTGTTGGTTCAGAGGATGGTTAGTGACGAACACTCACTTTGTCCTTTAATATGACTCCAAAAGATACCAAATTGGCTCTTGATTTGCTTCCCCTAATTCCCTCACAGGCTCTAGGTTTAGAGTTGTGTCAACTGTTGTTCAACACTCCGTCAATTAGGTTTAAAACCCCTAATCCCATTTTTGGTCACACGGGCCTAATTAAAATAGCCCGAGACCTAATTACTACCCCTCGAATACTCATTTCTGACTATATCGACCCTTCCGGACTCAACCGTGCACTCAGAATTGTCATCCGAAATAATTTATAACATTCTCAAATTTCGACCTAAAAAATGCGACACACAATAATTTGAACAATTAAACTTAAAGTCGCCAAATACAATTAATTCTTCCCACTCAAATAAATTCTCCAAATCATAAATTTAGGTTTCTATGGTTTAAGTAATTTTATTTCTCCCAAAAATAATTAAATACTAAATCCTCAAAATTACGGGGTGTTACATGCTCCCCCCTTACAAAGGAATTTCGTCCTCGAAATTAAGGTAAGCCTAGTGCTCCAAGCTTCGAATATCACTCTATAGTCCTGTGACTCTAAGATCGTTGCATCTATATCTCCCGTTTCTAACTAAGAGTTACACAACTATACATTTTAATTAACCAGGGCGCCCATACACCATGTACCCGTGCTTAAAAGCACGAAAGTTACCCTAATTAACCAAAGTGCCCATACACCATGTCCCCGTGCTTAACCGCATGAAAGTTACCCGACTACACTAGCCGTAACCCGTAATATAACTTCCAGCCCGTAGTCATATCACATATATGAATAATAGTCGGGGTACCCAACCCATGTACTAATGACCAAACATCTCCCCACTTCCAACGTCGCGCTAAGTTTCATGTCTGGGACGCCTCGCAAAGCAAAATCCAAATAAGGAACCCCCCGATACACTACTACCTAACATTGTCGGTCATTGAGATCGGTTTGACCCTCAGTCCATAGCACGTACCCCCAAATACTTGTCTCTCAACACAAAAGTATACACGCCTACTCTTATGATACAAAAGACAACATAAAATACAGCGCCCTTACTATCACTAGTTCTTGCGCAAAATCAACCCCGAGCTAACTCTCCCTGCTTGAAAATAAATCTAACCACCCTGATTCACTTCAGTAGACACCCCTACTTACCGGGATAAAGTATGAGAACACAAGGCCTCGTTATGTGTCCATCGCACCACACAATACAACATATATACACACATATATATAGTCTAGATGCCCTCTCAGGCGACACCTAGTAAAATTCATTCTTACCCTGGTGTCGCGAACACTAAAACTTACCCTCACTATCCACAGTAGTTCAAATCCATCTCTATCCAGCCAATAATTGGAAAATTAGTCACCCCATTCCCATAATTTCAAAAGTTGTGACCCCTCGTACAATTCAAACCTTCTCTCTGTGTACACCCCACTCTCTCGGGGTTAACACTAAATAAATCCACCGCAGAAATATATATATGTAATATGGATGTTATAGTCATCCCGCCCATTAAATTCGACTTACCCGCGAACTCTAGTGAAAATAATTTTTTTATACTGTGACACCCTCACTTTCACTCAAAACATACCCCATGCCCATAGGATATAAATATAATTACCTCCATACTCTAGATGCAGTGGCAGATCCTCGGGTTCCTGAGAGGTTTCCCCCTGCCCGAACGCACCCATGACTTGTTGTAGTGGCTGTATATCCAGAACCTCATCCTGTAGTTGACCTCTGCCTCGCTTAGGATAATATCTCTTCACGTGTCCCCCTTCCCCACAAATGAAACACCTCATAATAAATTCACCCTACCACTGATCCCTTCCTTGCTAGCCTAGTCGGAAGTCCTGGGCATCCTGTCGATAGCCCCCAGATCTAAATCGCTTGGCCTGATTCCCTTGCTGGAAATCCTCCCACTGATGTCCCCCTGTCTGCAGCTGGGATACCCCACTTGTACTATTCCCTCCTGCTTTATCTGTTTGGCTGTGTTCCACTCCCCTCCTGCTTCCTTCCATACGGAAGCGATATTCCTGGCAGTGCAGGAGTGTCGCATTAACGACATCTGTATAAGCTATTAATTCGGGATTACCAATCAAATGTTGCTTGATCATCCAGACTAACCCATCCATGAACCCCGACTTCTTTATCTCTTCGTTGCTTACATCATCCAGTACACAATTTGCCAAACGAGTGAATTCTTCCTCGTAATTGGCCACTGAACGGTCCCCTTGAGTCACCTCGTTGAATTTTCTCATCATTTTAGCCTCAACTGCTGGAGGGAAATGATGGCGATCGAACCGAACCCAAAACTCTGCAATAGTTAATGTATCCCTTTCCTCAACTGTGGTGATCGACTCCCACCACTGTAGCGCTGCTCCCGCTAACCTAAAAGTGGCTACCATTTTCTTCTGTACCTCATTTCAATCTACCATGCATAGGTGACGATGAATATCTATGTTCCACTGACATTCTAGCACCACATCTGAACCCCCTCGAAACTCTGGTGGATGGCCTTTTTGAAAGACTTCTCGTACTTGCTGCCACTCCGACGGCCCCAGGTGGGCCTGAACATCTAGTACCAACAGTGGTTGATCTCATGGAAACTATCTTATCATTGCAATCATTGTCAATTTCACTGCCCCTGCCACTAATTCGGTCACCTATGCAGTCGAAATCATTTCTGGCAGTTGTTGCGATAACTCTTGATCCTGATGAGCCTCTCTAGTCTCATCTCCCCCTACTGCCCTAGCTACTCTCTCTCTCCTAGGAAGCATCTGAAATCAGAATTGAATCGTAGAAGTTCACCATTAAAATAAAATGATTGGCAGAAGAACGTAAATATGCATACGTATAAGAATAAAACAATCCTATGATAGGGATCTATATCAAGAAACGCTAAGCTAAAAAGTGAAAAAAATCACAGATCCTAAGGATACTAGAACCTGATGCTCTGATACCATCTATGACACCCCGCCTAATAAAATACTGGGTGATTAGTCCTATATCAAATTAAAACAGGAATCCCAGTTGGTTCATTCTTAGCATAACTGTCGAAAACATTTTTAAAAACCTACTAACCACCTAGTATTCCAAAAAGTCGGTCCCAATTTTTTATCTTTTTTTTATAAACAAAATAATAACATGCGGGAATATCATACGAGTCATACACAACGATTGAATTAAATCAACATAGTAAATAATTAAACTGTTTGCCGAATAAACTATCGGCCACTAAAGTAAATAGTCCAACAACAATCATTCAACAACTGAATAAATGAATCTGAAAATTGTACCGAAAAGTTTGGGCAACAATCCCTAAGTAAAACTGGAACTGATAGATGATTCCTACTCTAGGAAAGAATGAATAATGCATCTAATCCAAGCTCCTGTTACATATTCCACAGCTCCGTGTCCCTGGAATAGAATATCAATCATGGCGTCCCTATGGCTGGATACCTAAAAGGTTTTGAAAATAAATTTATTGCAAGGGTTAGAGCCCAAAATATTTTGAAAATATTTAGCAAGTTAATTAACTGCAGTAATTTAAAATACATGAATGTGCTTCATATTTAAGTTAGTGTCGCACTCTCTTGAGGATATACTCACTCTCCACTAATGTGCACACCTAACGGTTTCCTTAACCCCACCTAGTTGTACTATCCCGTCCAACTAGTCCTGGTATAATTCTCCCTTGCCAATCTACTCTAAATCGAGTATTATTATCCATGGTTTGTGATCTCTCACATTAACTTAATTAATTCACTTTTAAATAATAACATATAATCGTGACACAAGTTATATAAGTAAATACAATTTCTCATCTATGTATTTAATGTCGTATATAATCTTTTTTCCAACATATACGTAAAATTTATAATACAACAATCCCATGCTTGTCTTCCATAAACTATCCTTTTTAAATAAACTATATAACGGTCTCACTAGTTATATAAAATACATTAATTCTCGCAACATGTATTTAATACCCGTATATAATTTTCTATACTATTATATATGTAATTATACCACAACATCCACACATGTGTCCTATGTATATCCATCCTTCCGAGTATACCCTCGTCGGATGATTTCCTCTAAAGTTATATTATACCAGGTGTGCTCACTTAATATAGTTACCCCAAGTCGAACTCTCTCGCGAACTGGGCCAAAAACATAAACGTTGTAGGCGGTCATATTTCCTACCTAAAAGTGAGATAAGCCCCTCACCCATATAATGGAAGCTATTACTTGGGGATATACTCGCCCTACTCTTCAAGCTAGGGGATTCACCCATATCGCGCAACCTCCCTTAATAGCACTAGAGTATGCAAATTTAATTAAATATCTAGCCACTGATAATTAACACCACACACAAAGTACATACATATATATATATATATATATATATACATACATATATATATATATATATATATATATATATATATATATATATATATATATTATAGGACAATGATGTTATGAATAGTAACTCATGCATGATAAACATGCATGGCATTTTATGTGTTGCATGCATACATTATTATTATTTTATTATATAAATATTTTTTGAAAATATTTTTTTAAAAAAATATATACATTTTTATTTTTTTTATATTTTTTATAGGTTTTTAAAAGTTTTCTTTTTTAAAAAAAGACGGGTTATTATGGGCTGAGTTTTGTCACGGTGGCAAATTTATCGCCGTGCCCTCGGGCACGGGCATCCCCTAATATATATATATATATATATATATATATATATATACTATCACCACACCATATATATATAATATAAATCTCGACTTTACCGTGTACTAAAACCCGTAACACTAGCATGTATACATTTTCGAGTCTATGGTCCGACTCAATTAATTAATTTTCTCCTTAATTAATTTATTACCTTCCCGAGTCTACAGTCTGACTCTAATTTAATTAATTTACTCATCAATTAATTTCATATTTGGTGTCGCCCAACCAATATACCCGGACTTGCTCACTTGGCCCGTACCATCGTTAATACCCGATATTAGTTAATTACACCTCAATTCATTTTATAATGTAGTGCCACTCAACTACAATACCCGAACATTTTCCCTCGGTCTGAAATTAATACTAAAATTTATTTCTCAAATTCATTCCTTGAGACATCCAATCATTACCCTCATAAACCCAATTATATCCCCTTATAATTGCTAAGGAATATGTGCTACATATGCATTCATCACTAAATAAAAAGTAGGGGAATAAATCTTAAATTAATTTCCCCTTATATATTAAACTAGCCAATCTGCCAAAATCTGGGACCATCAATCGATCGATCCTTTCCATCTATCGATCGATCGAATAGGTCTGCTCCTTCTCCGACCTTCTGTTTCGCCATTGATGACTTTCTCCAAGGTTTTATCTCCTCCCCTGTTCTAACCCAAGCACAACTAACGATACCTCCACATAAGAAAAAGGTTATAAACATCCTAGAGACCTTAATTTATCATCAAATTTATATATAACTCTGGGTATATCCAATTTGGGTTTTTAACCCGGGTCTCGTTT
Source organism: Sambucus nigra (assembly GCA_949130495.1). Taxonomy (NCBI): domain Eukaryota; kingdom Viridiplantae; phylum Streptophyta; class Magnoliopsida; order Dipsacales; family Adoxaceae; genus Sambucus; species Sambucus nigra. The sequence continues at coordinate 1,103,420 of CASBWL010000025.1, forward strand.
TACCAAATTCAACTTCATCATTCTTAGTCAAATTAATCACCAATACATATTGTAATTCACCATACAATCCAATCTCAATAGTCCCAATTCATAACTTAGCATCCATTGAGTAATTAAATCTATCCATTACTCTAATTTAGAAAAAAACACATTTTCAATTATGGTTACACACCGAAAATGGATTTTCATATACACCTACCATAATATGAATTGGTTATCACCTATTTTAAGAATCACAACGCCTAACCACTTACCTCTGATTGTTCGTAGAGTCTGATCCATTGGTTCAGGGGATGGTTGATGACGAACACTCACTTTATCCTGTAATTTGACTCCAAAAGATCAACAATTGGCTCTTGATTTGCTTCCCCTAATTTCTGCTCAAGCTATAGGTTTAGAGTTGGGTCAACTTCCGTTCAACACTCCCTCAATTAGGTTTAAAATCCCTAATCCCATTTTTGGTCACATGGGCCTAATTGAAATGTCACAAATCCCCCGTGTGGGCCTGACTATGCGCAAAAATAGCCCGAGATCCGATTACTACCCCCGGATACTCTTTTTTGACTATATCGACCCCTCCGGACTCAACCGTGCACTCAAAATTGTCATTCGAAATAATTTATAACATTCTCAAATTTCGACCTCAAAAATGCGACACACAATAAATTGAACAATTAAACTTAAAGTCGCCAAATATAATTAATTCTTCCCATTCAAATAAATTCTCCAAATCATAAATTTAGGTTTCTCCGATTTAAATAATTTTCTTTCTCCCCAAAATAATTAAATACTAAATCCTCAAAATTACGGGGGGTTATATATATATATATATATATATGGCCACGCATTTCACATGTCATCAAATTAATCAGCAAATTGCCACGCATGTATAAAATATAATACCATACATTAACATTCATATAATACTATAATATCGTACATATATAATACTACATATATAAAATAGTATGCACATAAACATATATTAATACATACGGATAACCAAGACTCTTGGCCCAGTGGTATAAGGCTACCACTGGGATAGTCATAGGGGTGGATTGAGTTTGGTCCCTAGTTCGATCCCCGGCACTGTCAAAATAATGCTTTGCTAGCAGAAGCTACGAACTACGAGTCGGGATTAGTCGAGGACCGCATAAGCTGTCCCGGACACCACGCCGTATGATACCAAAAAAAAAATTAATATATACAGATTAATTAAAAATATTTTTAACTTCAAAATTTAATTCTGAAATTTTATTTTTTACAAAAATATTTAATCACATAAATTCCAAATTAAATTTTCAACTGTTTTTAAAAAAAAAACTTTTTAAACACAACAATACACAATCAATAGACATGATAAAATTATATGCAGTGTCCTGTCCTATGTGGTGCAAGTGAATAATCCTATGAGTTATAGTTTTAGGGTGTGAGAGACAACCTTTTTCATGAATGGCTGAAATCGGAGATCGAAATGATAATGTTGATTTGGGGTCGACTTCAGTAGGGAGCTTGGCGAAGGTAACTAGACTCACCCTAATTAAAAAAAATCTTGTCAAAATTTAAGTCCAACTAGATGAAGGTCTATATTGCTACAGCGAAAAAAATAAATCCTAGGAGTGCTCTATATAGAAACCTTCATCAACAATATTCTTTTGCGATCAACGAAGCTTCATTGTAATAAATTCCTTTCCATATTTCATTACCATAATTTTCATACCTAATTTAGCAAAATCTCCTTCTCTCTCATCCAACATTCATCCTAACATTCAAAGGTTCTCATTAAGGATCAAGATCAAGCCTCAATTCTCCGAAGACGGTCCAAATATTCTCCTCTCTCTTTAAACTCCTTTACTTTTCACATTAGTTACATAAATTCTTAATCTAGTTTTTACTTTAGTTCATACACATTAACACCTCATTATTTATTAGTTATATTGCACATACTTTATTTTTTATAAAAAACAAAACAAAGAAAAAGAGGGTTACACCTATAAATTCCAACGGGATTATTCACCACATATTCTCAAAGCTAAAATAACTTTCTACACACACATATATAATAAACTCCCAATTGGAATCTATGGAATAAATCCCACCGTTATGCCTCGTACGAACTACATGGACTTTGATGCCTTTATAGGCTACGTAGGCGTTTTGGGCTAAAACCCAAGACTCGAGTCCAATTTTTGCATTTTCATCTTTTTTATCTATACATTACTCATATATATCATACTTGTGATTCATATTGGCATTTTATCTAACAAATATTATCGTTCCATCATAACGATCAATATCTTTATAAACATATACATCGTATTTTCTAATTATTATTTTGGGAAAATTCCTTTGGATAACCTCACTCTATCTTTTCCATTATATGAGTCGGGAGATTCCAATCTCCATTTATGTATATACACACACACTTTACGAAAAAATTGAGGAAAATAATAACACAAGCCCAGAGAGACCGAAAGGGATGGATGGGTGACTAACACCTTCCCATTCCGTAACTTAGCCCCCAAACCTCTAAACTATTGGTTTTGTAGGCATCAGTTTGTCTTTGATGTTGTTGTGTCAAGGCCTGTGCAAAATAGGTTGGTGACTCCATCTCTTTACATTACCCCACATCGACGATGACCGAAGTGTTCCTAGAGGAAAAAGGGCATGAGACCTTCACTCCTCCCCCTTAGAAGGAAGGGATGGCCACAGTGGAGACTCTTCTAAGGAGGATCTGTTTATCATAATAGGCCTAGACTCTATTTTCATCGGTGGTATCATTTTCTGCTTATGTGCGTATGCACCTACCTGTATGTTCCCTTTTTCTCTCTATTATTTCTTGTATATATCTACCCCATGCTTATATCGCTCTTCACTCACACACTTGTAGATACTCTCCGTGTACACTTCACACTACTTACACGTAGGATCACTTATACCGACATGTTGCACACACCACTTAGAATATCCATGCTTAGGTGTCACTAGCACAAACCTCAACTTATCACACTTGTATATATCCATGCTCACTCAGACTTATCACACACCACTTCTAGTTGATCCATGCTTAGGTTCACTACCACACACTCACTCATAGATAGTCACACATCACACACTCTCACATATCCATACTTAGTGTAATATTTATGCTCCATGCTAGATTTACTTCTCATATAATACTTGTACATTTTTCCCTATTAGTAGAATGATCATCATGCCAAATAAAATCCTCTCTCCATAATATACTAATCAATAATCATGCATTTTTCACACTACATCACCAAAGACCATGGCTATTGACCAAATTTTGTCCCGTAATCAGGGGGTCACTTGGTGATAGGCACTGGTCCAACAGGTCACAATTAGCCTAAGCAATATGACTATCACCTTCCATTAGTCAAGTACATTCGGCGTATATCAAACAGTTCCCCCCGCATCATACTGCTTGACCAAAGTCATGACGGGAGGTATATAGTAAGGAACTCATACACGTACATTGAGTATATCAAATTCCCTCTCACAGGTACTGTCCCATGTGGTATATAGTGAGGCAATTCACGTACATTTAGGTGTATCAAATGGCTTGTCCACGCGTAGTGATTTCCCTAAAAAGAAATACGTATATCGTGGAAGTCATGCCAAAGGGGGGAACCTTTCCATTAACCCAACAAATGCATACCCTCATATAGGCATCAAACCTAGGGCACTCATATTTAGTTTACCGATTACTACCCGAAACTCTAAAGAAATGATGTGTCGACATGTCGCCCAAATTTTTGCACGATTTCATCCTTTTCAAAACGAGAACCTGTCCATGAGCTGGAAACAAGTCCAACCATATTTTACATATTTTTCAATCCCAATTTTCTCAGACTCGGGTCCCGTCCGGCATTTATTTTATATTTAACAAACCTAATATAAGTGAAAACATAATAATAGTAGTAATCATGCTGAGACCTTTCTCTCGTTTTTCCTCCTTCCTTACCAAAAGTGTCAAAAACATTCTTTTTCCCTCTTTTATCAAAATACCAAAAAAAAATTCCTTCCTTTTATCATAAATGTCCAAAAACACTTTCCTTCCTCCCTTTGTAAAAAATATACCAAAAATATTTTGTCCTTTTTTCCAAAAATATCAAAAAAAAATTCCTCCAATGATAGAAGTTTTCCCCTCTTCTGTTTCAAAAATAAATTCGAATCATTTTCCTTCTCGGGTCGATCTCATACCCGAAACTTGGCCAGGCTCCCTATTGGATTCGATATTTTGTCGAATTGTCTCGAAGCTCCGTTAGTTCTCCGAATACTTACTCTGAGTTCGGAATCCACTTGCGCCTGCTTTCCATGGAGAACGTAGACTAAGTACCGAATGTGCATCCTGATTTGATGACGATTCTTGCCCAACTCACAACCAATATTGATAACTTTCAAACCGAGGTTCATGAGGTGCAACAAAACTGATTCCCTATTCCCAAAGAACCCTTGGTTCTCTTCCCTAGCGCTATGAGTTTGCCCACACTTGAGCCTATTTAGGTCCTTGAATAATATCATCACGCTCCACGTACCCCTCCTACCAACGGGCTACCGCCAGCTCAGCTCCCTATGCCAAATCTTACCCATCTAGGGGCTAACCTGCCCGTGACCGTTGATTCTAAGGAAGAAGATTTGAACAAGGTTAAGGAGGATCTTAAACTGTTGAGCAAGAAGTTTGACTAAGTCCGAATCTCCGAGAACTACATGTATTACACCCATATGTCTCCTTACCCTAAATCAAGGCTACCGAAAAAGTTTAAAATGCCCAACATTGAGAAGTTCGGGGGTAGAAGGCCCCTAATTGTTTATCTCCGAACTTAACACTGGACTATGACTCTCCTTGGTGCTTCCGAGGAAATAATGGCTCAGATGTTCCAACTAACCTTGAAGGATAGCGCTCTTCACAAGTTCCTATCCCTCTAAGAATCCAGAATTCGTAGTTCGGAGGATGTTACCCGTTAATTTATATCACAGTACAAGTATAATAAGGAATTGAAGGTTACACACCGTGATTTAAATCTTCTCAAATAGAATCTCGAGGAAACTCTTAGTAACTTCATAGCGAGAAGAAGAGAAAAGCTGCCACCATGACCAATTGGCCTTCCGAAGAGGAGCAAGTCATTATTGTGAAGAAGAACTTCCCACCCCATGTTTGAGAAATGATAGGAGGACAGTATTACCCATATTTTTTAGCCCTCCGGGAAGAAGGAGTGGAGATCGAAGAAAGTATTTGAACAGTTTACTCCTAGAAAGTATGAGAAGCCTTCTAGTACCAAATTTTCAACCATTAATAATATCTCTTAGCCTGCCACTTTATGGGCACCAGAAATCTGCCCTAACCCAGTCAGAAAAGAATACACCGAGATTCACGCTCCCCTCTCAAAAGTTTAAGAAGACATTTTGATACGAAATCTTATCAAGCCATTGGACACTTGTCCATTACCAAACCCGTTTTTTAGAAATTTCAAACTTGATGCCCATTATGATTTTCACCAAACTGTCGGTCATACCACTGACCAATGCTTCCATTTCTAAAATATAATCCAAGGTCTAATTGATCAGGGTACTATCACCCCACCAGCTAATCCAAAACCAAACACCACCAGTAATCCCCGTCCTAATCATGAAAATGCCATCTTCCTAGAAGAAGACCCAAAATTCGACCCATTTACCCAAACTATACCCAGTAAATCTCCCACCATGCCCATATATTCACCTAAACCCCACAAAGTTTAACCATATTTTCTCCTAGATCCTTCCTATTTTTTCGATCAAGCCCTGTCGCTTCTTATAAAAGCATGTATTGTCGTCCATACTCCTTCCGGGGGAAAAGATATGGAATTGCTAGCAGTACTGAACTAACTCCTAAAGTTTGGGTTGAAATTTCCCTCAGAAATGATCACTGACTGCAAAAAATTCAGTGTACTATTCTTGGAAGATCGGAAGTGGGCTCGAGAGTCAGATAATTGGATGGTACTCATCGATGAAGTCAGTTTAGATGATGCCATCCAGATTATGGCAGACTTGTTCTGATAGACCGACGAAATTTACCGTATCTCTAAGCTACTTATTACTTTGAAACTACAAGGTCACCTGGTCCCTTCACTTCTGCATATCCTCGTTGAATGAGATGATCTTTATGAAGAGGTCGTTAAGGTTCTAGAATGCACTGACTTCTCGTGAAAGGATGACATCGTTGCCAACGAATGGGGGGACAAATTCGGTAGTTCAGATAAAGAGCAAATCACATAAAATACTAGCCCAATAGTCAGTATATGTGGAATGATATCATTTGAAGATCTTCTAGAAGAGATCAACAAAGTGGACGAACAACCCAAAATAAATAAAGAAATAGGGTTTCTATTTTCCGCTCTTTTGTGAACCATATGACAAGATCTGGGAGGCACTACCAAGTTTCGAACCCTCAATCATCAATGATCGATAAAGGAAAGGGAATTGTCAAGGAAATCCCCATGCCAAAAAGGACTCTCGAGGAGATCAAGATCCTCAATCAGGTGAAGAAACCTCAAGCTAATATCACTTTGTGGGGACTCTTTATGTCTTCCCAGCTACACTAAAATGCCTTAATTAAAATGCTTACCGGGCCCACAGTCCCTCCTTCCACCACACTAGAAGAAGCCGTGAATATGATTGAATTGCTAACCTCTACTAGAATAATCTCCTTCTCTGAGGAAGAAATACCTAAGTTTGGTCCAAATCACAACTATGCTTTCAATATCTCTGTCGAGGTCATGGGAAAGACCGTCCCTCTTTTGCTTATCGATAATGGATCTGCACTTAATATTTTCTCATGAAGAACCCTCAACTAATTGGGATTAAAATTAAGAGGCCATGCTCTAACTTCTATCACGGTGTGTTCTTATGACAATACTTATCGAGAGGTGATGGGATCCATAAAGCTTACAGTAGGGTCTGGCCTTATAAATCGAGTTACTGAATTCCAAGTCATCGACATACCAACTTGTTTTAAAAAAATTCTCGGCCGACCATGGCTCCATAGTATCAAGGGGTAATCTTCCTCTCTCCATTAGAAACTGAAGTTCTTCACTAATGGGCAGGTCATCACTATCTTAGTAGACGATGATAACACTGAGAATGCAAGAACCAGTAACTCGGTACTATAGATACAATATAGAGAGAATGATATGATTTTGTGTGGCTTCCGAGTTGAACCACTCCCACTCCGAAAGGAGATGATTTCAAAGATAGAATCTTTCGAAAGCATAACCCTCACAGTAATGTCAACGTAATACAAATATTCAAGAATATGCACTTCATGCTCGAACTGGGGATGGGATGATGACAACAGGGGATACTGGAACCCATAGTTTTAAAAAAGGCCTTTCCTACATGTGGCTTGGGTTATCAACCATTATCAGAAGAACTCAGAATGTTTCACCAACCTCGGTTGAAGAGAAGGCTAGAAAATACCAAGACTATATCTGGGGATTACTTGAATGGAAGATTTATCAAAGAGGGTGAAGATTTCCCCTTTTGTGATTTTCTTGAACCGTGGTATGATCATGTGGATAAGATGATGATACTCAGAATAAAGATCTTCTTCTAAGATATCTACTCATGGGCCGAAAGTTTTCATCATCATGTGCAACCACTTATTGAGAGGACTATAGCTTCTACCGGAGATTTTGAGGGAAGTAACTTCAAGGATTCGTTCAACTTGCAGACACTGGGGCTAACACTCTGCATGATCCGCTTAAGCACTACATCATCAGATCTATCCCTCCTGATCAAATCTACTGATGCATCTTTCCTGAATTGGTATGTTATACTAATTCCACCCGCCGAAATGCAACCCAACTCAGATGGTTATCCCATTTCCTCTTTTTCTGTTATTCCTCCCGATTTTGATCATAATGTAATTGAGACCTCCTTTGATGAGGTTATCAATGTTGTATTTCCTGAAAATGAAATAAAAGAGGATTTTGAGTATCTTCTTGTGCTTGACATTAATTATCTTGATTCGAATCAAACACTTGGTGTTGATGATTTTGCAAATGAATAACTGATCTAAATAAGGTTAATAACAAATAATATAACTGCGATCAAATTAATGAAAATAAAACTGTTATTATTAATTTCAGTTCTATAAGTCAACCGCGCGAGATTATGATAGGGGCTACACTTGATGAGAAAGAGTATGCAACTCAAAAAACTGCTGAAATTTTTTTTGGACGTCTTCGCATGGTTCTTCGATAATATGATCGACATTAATCCCCAAATAACTCATCACGAGATTCTAATTATCCCAATATTCAAGATGGTCAAATAGAAACTGCGAAAGCTCCGCACCAAATGTTTGGTCAAGGTTAAGAAAGAATTGGTCAAATAGTTGAATGTAGGCTTTATCTGCATGATCGAATATCCCACATGGTTAGCCAATATTGTACCCGTACCGAAATAAGGAGGGAAGATTCGTATGTGCATTAATTATTGATATTTAAATAAGGCCTCTCCTAAGGATGAATATCTGTTTCCCAATATTGGCATGCTTATGGATAACACGACCAGTCACACTCTCAAGTCATTTGTTAATGGGTTTTTCGGATACAATCAGATCAAGATGCACCCTAATCATCAAGAAAAAACTGTATTCATCACCCCTTTGGGGAACCTTATGTTACACCGTTATGCCATTTGGTCTAAAAATGCAGGGTCTACCTACTAGAGGGTTACCACAACCATCTTTCATGATCTGATACACAAATAAGTCTAGGTCTACGTAGATGATATAATCATCAAGTCTAATACTCGGGAAGTTCATGTTCCCGCTCTAAAAAAGTTTTTTGAACGATTGTGATGATACCAGATGTGACATAACCCGCAGAAATATGTCTTTGACATTATGAAAGGAAAATTTTTGGGATGCATGATTGGCGAGAAGGGGATTGAAGTCGATCCTGCCAAATTAAAAGCCGAAGGAAAAATGCCAGCACCCCGAATAGAGAAGGAAGTTTAGGGATTTTTAGGAAAACTATAGTATATCAGCTGGTCCATCAACTAGTTGACTTCCATTTGTGAACCCATCTTCAAACTCCTTTGAAAAGACTACCAAAATCTTGAATAAAGCCTATCAAAATGCCTTTGACCGAATCAAGAATTATCTAACCCGACCATCAGTACTCATGCCACCACAACCTAGTCTACCCCTAGTCCTATAGTTGATCATAACAGACACTACAATTAGGAATTTATTATACCAATACATTGAAGAATCTAGTAAAGAAAGGGCCATTTACTACGCCAGTCATAACATGGCCAAGTATAAAGTCAACTACAATGACTTGGAGAAAGTATATATTGCCCTTGTTTAAGTCATCCAAAAATTATGACACTACATGCTCGCTTATCTCATTAGACTTGTATCCCGAATGGATCCTATCAAATACCTACTTGAGAAATCTTCCTTGTCTAGTTGAATGGCTCGATGGTTGATGGTGCTAGTCGAATTCGATATTGTGTATGGCATGCAGAAAGCCATGAAAGAAAGAGCCATATCTGAGTACCTTGATTACTACCCTATGGAAGAAGCTGATGTTTGAATTTATGAGTCCTTTGTACCTCCCAAAAATATCTCCAGTGGAAAATTTTCTTTGATGGTGCTGCCAATAAGAAAGGATATGGCATTTAGATACTCCTAATCGCCCCTGATGACTCTCACACTCCCATTGCCATCAAGCTAGATTTTTCCTACACCAACAACATGACCGAATACAAGGCATGCACGGTAGGCCTCAAGGTTTCTCTCAAGAAAGGAATATAATGCCTAGATGTCTACGGGGATTTAGTCCTCATCATCGATCAGGTAATTCGAAGATGGAAAGTCAAGGATGAGAGACTCTTACCCTTCCTTGCCTACCTAGAAAAACTGGCCTCTTAATTCGAAGACATCACCTTCCACTCCTTAACTCAAGAAAGAAAGAGCTTAACTGATGCCCTTGCTACCATGGCCTCTATGGTCGATATGCCAGAAGGAATAACGATGGCCCTTTTCATAGTCCAAAAATAAGCTAAACCAACCCACTGCTACCACATTAAACTCATAAAAAAAGAGGACTTCGGTATGATTGATTGCTAGTATTACGATATTTGGTACCACCTCAAGCTCGGTAACTACCCACAAGATTCTAACAAGAAAGATCGAGCAACTCTCCGCAAATTGGGTGCCCAATACATTATCTGTGATCCAGCAATATATTATTGATCAAGTCTTCAATGGAACCCATTTGCACTACATCGTAGGGACTAACATTGAAGAGATGATGCAGAAGATCCACCACAGGGAATGAAAACCCCACATGAATGGCCATATGCTCACCAAGAAGATCATCCGACATGGGTTACTGTTGGACTACCATGGTTCATAATTATACCACCTATGTTCGAAGATATCTTAAATGCCAACAGTTTTCCAATCTCCAGCACTTGCCTCAGCGAGGATTATACAACATGACCTATCCCTGGCCATTTTCGATATAGGGCATCGATATCATAGGAAAAGTTACACCTAAATCCTCCAACGGGCATGAATTCATCTTGGTTTCCATTGATTACCTCACCAAATAGGTAGAAGTCGAGTCATACACAGTTCTAAATGCCAATAAGGTAGCCAAGTTCATTCAAAAAAATATCATCTATCGATACGGGGTCCCACACGAGCTAGTATGAGACAATGATTTACATTTCTAGGCAGAAGTTACACAATTAGTCGAAGAGTATGGGATCCAAAGACACACATATTATCCCTATCAAACTTAAACTAATAGTGCAGTTGAAGCCGTTGATAAGAACCTCAAAGAAATCATCAGCAAGATGACCAAAAGTTATCGAGATTGGGACAATTAGATCCCTTACTCCCTTTGGGTCTACCTCACTTCAGTTCGAGCATCTACTAGGTCTACCCCTTACTCTCTGGTATACCGCATGGAAGCAGTTCTACATGTCGAGCTAAAAATACCTTCATTACGCGTTTGCTTAAAAGTAAAGTCAGTGAAGAAGACTAGCATTAGAGCCGTCTTGATGAGTTGTCACTCTTGGATGAAAGGAGACTGGCTCTATATCATATACAAAGGTACCATCACCGAATATCACGATCAATCGACAAAAGAGTCAAGGACCATGGTGTCTGAGAAGGGGATTTATCCCTTAAAGAAATCGTAGAATCCGTTTGGGTCCCCAGAGGTAAATTCAAGCCAAATTGGAGTGGCCCCTACATCGTGAAGAAGATCCTATTCGGTGGCGTCGCTACGCTCACCGGCCTTAATGGAGAAGAGATGGCACATCTAGTCAACCTAGAAAGTCTCAAGAAATTCTACCCTTAGTCCAAAATCTCAGCGCATTACGATTCCTCTCATATCCCTTATATTCTAAAAAAATAATAATAATAAAAATCTTCATTTCCCTTTACTTAGAACTACGTGGGGCCTAATCCTCTAAAAAAAATTTGGCTTTCAAAATGTAACTCGAATTTTTTTCAAAACCCCAGTGGTATGTAGGCAGCTCATACGCTCCACATGGGCATGGTTCCCTTCTTTTTCCCAAAATGATATTATTTTCTTATATTCGAGAACAACAGTTCCTTTTATCATTTACATGAACAAAAGGACTATGTGTGCCCTAGCGATTGGTATTGATATTTCAAATGAAAAACTCATCAAGAGGCAAAATAATATAATAAAATTCATTTTTTATTCCATTTTGAAATTTTTTGCTACGATTACATGAAATATCAGCGTAGGGAGTCAAAAACCTTTCCCTGGCAACTTAATCGTCCTAAAAACCAAACCAAACCAATCTATTCCTAAAATAAGCTACCCAAACATAACCAAACACTCAAAAGCTTCACAAATAAACACTAGTTTCACGAAAATCCCTACCCGTAGCTGCTAGAAAAACCAACCTCATTATCATCTACATCTTGAGTCCCCCAAACTTCTCCTGCCTGGATAGTATACCGAAGGCACTCCATGGAATGATAATCTTGAACCAGCTTGGGGAAAACCACTATCCCCCCTTCCATAGTGTCAAACATGGTAAATCATATCTAATCGGTCTCCTCGACCAACATCTTAACCACTACCCTCCTCTACAGCAATTTCATGTCATCCCCAGAAACTTGTCAAACCCTGCCAAGAGATTATGAAGGGTGAGTCGATGACTGACGATTCTCCCACAAAGAGATCAACCGCATGTGCTTGCCTTCTGTCAAATCCTCTACGGGGAAGAAGTCCAAAATACGGGAAGTCATGATCTGTTCCCATCCAACTTGATGTAGGAGCCACCAAGGAAAGTAGAAAAAGGTCTGTCGAAGGCTAACTAACCAAACATACTAATATTTCCCAAGTTACAGAATAAGCTGCAACTCCCCCACCAAGGTACCGACCAGCGCATACATCGAGACCCGTGCTCCACAAACCAATTTTTCTAATTCTTAACAGTTGAGCCAAGGCTGATAAAATAATGGGTAAAAGAAATTCAGCACAACTACTAAGGGATATTCGGGTTGGACCGCTAAACGGAATCTCTTAGATTGCCACATGAACAACATAACTGGCTACCTCTTAAAAAGTCAGAACGACCTTTCTGCCAAGCATTTAGACCATTTAGGGTCTATGTCAATATCATTGGGTCCTAAGATGGTCCGAATTCTAGGGGTTCTTGAAACGTTCGCCCTCCAAAGTTTAATTCGATAAGTCCCTGGCCTCACAATGCTAGTTACTCGGTATCACCCATGCCAATTGGGTTTGAGTCTGTTGTTCTTTTGTATTACTTTCTTGAGGATGTAGTCCCATTCTTTAAAGATTCTCATCTTCACCCGATGGTTATAGTAACGTGTAACCCTTTGTTAGTAGGTGGCCACATGCAATGCCGAATTCTCTTTAACCTATTCCACCAAATCAAGGTCTGGTATTCTCGCCAAAGCACTTCTTGGGGAATCAAAACGGAGGACTCTCTGGCTAGGGAGCCCTATGTCCATAGGGATGGCTACTTATGTACCCAAGGCGAGCATATACGATGTTTTTTCAGTGGCTTCTCGTGGGGTGGTTCGGTATGCCCAGAGCACCTATGGAGTTCATTAATCAAGTTCCCTTTTGCATTATCGAGTCTCCTTTTGATCCCATCTAAGATCGTCCTATTGGTGACCTCAGTTAAGCCATTGCATTGTCGGTGACCTAGTGTAGAGTGTAGTATCTGGATCTTAGACCTAGTGTAGTAGTCTTCAAAATCTTGGTTGTCGAACTGCATGTCTTGATTAGTGATGAATACAAAGGGCACATCATAGCGGCATTTGATAATTTTCCAGATAAATTAGAATACCATTTTATAAGGCAACTCCACTAAGGGTTTGGCTTCCACCCAATTTGTAAAGTAGTCCACTGCCATTATGAGGTACTTGTACCGTCCTTTCATCATCAACAACGGCCCGACTAGGTCTATTCCCCATATAGAGAACAACTAGGGTGACACAATTAGAGTTAATAGGTCCCCTGGGTAATGGTGGATCTTTGCAAACCTCTGTTACTTATCACATTTTCTTGCATAATCTGCATAATCATCCTCCATGGTCAACTAGTAATATCCTTGGGTCGCTATTCGCTTTACCAATGATCTTTCAGTAGAATGGGATCCATAATATCCCTCGTGTACCTCCTTAATGAGCTTGTTGACTTCCTTCGGGTGAACACACTTCAACAGCGAGATAATTTATCCTCAACTGTATAGTATTCCTACTTCCATGACATAATGGGTTGCCTTGTAACGTAACTTTCTGGCTTTATTCGAGTGTGTAGGGAGCTTGCCATCCTCGATATATGCTCGTATAGGTCCCATCTAGGAGGGTCCCAAATTTAGCTTCATTACTTTGTGTGGATCTTACTCAATTCTCCTTTGCGTAATCACTTCAATTGGTATGGTCCTTAAATATGTTGTCGTTGTTGAGGCTAGCCTGGCCAGGGCGTCTACTCGGACATTCTCCAAGTTGGGGATTCTTATTATTTTGGCATCCATGAATCCTTCCAACCCTTCTTGAACGATTGCCAAGTACTCTGCCATAGAATCCTCCCTAGCTTCATAACACTACACCAAAACTTGCGATTGGTCACGGCCAAAAACCCTGACCAAAATTGTGGGTCGCAGACTTGGGCCGTGACCATTTCGGGCGTGACCATTTTTGTGGGTCGTGGCCCAAGTCCGTGACCAAAACATGGTCACGGCCGAGAGGGGTCATGGTTGTGGGTCGCGGACTTGGGCATGACCCATACCATGAAGGGTTGCGGCCCTCGTCCGTGACCCACAACCGTGAAAAATTAGTCACGGCCAAAGTCCGCGACAGACGATCATGACAAAAAAAATAAAAAAAAATTGGTCGCGGCCCTCATCCGTAACCCACAACCGTGACAAATTGGTCGCGACCAAAGTCCATGACCCACAACCGTGACAAAAAAAATTAAAAAATGGTCGCGGTCCAAGTTCGTGACCCACGACCGTGACAAAAAAAAAGGAAAAAAATGATTGCGGACTTTGACCGTGACCCATAACCGTGACCAAAAATATAAAAAAAATGGTCGCGGCCCAAGTTCGCGACCATTTTTATGCGTGACGAAAAAAATAAAAATGGTCATGGACAAAGTCCATGACCATATTTAACTATAATTTTTTAAAAAATGTATTTTTTTGGTCCAATCCTAAAATTGGGGGTCCTGTGAGTGCACCTAAAATGGGGCGTCCAATCACAAACTGCGAATCAGGAATGTTGTTAATAAACAAATATATATATACAATCTTATAAATCATACACCTCTTAATAATTCACAAACGAAAAAAAAAATTGGGCAGAGTTTCCTCTATTTTCTTGACATTCCAAAACCTGTAAATGTAAAACCTACTTATATTCAACAATCAAATTATAAAAGCCCGCACGGCCATAAAACTAAACAATAAAAGCCCGCACGACTGTAACACAAAAAACAAAATCCTGAATGTCCACAACATATAAACAATCCTCATGATGTAGACCATTGCCTTCTTCATTTGTTCCGGGTGCAAAAATCCTACAAATGATGGGATATATAAAAAAAATATCAGTAACCAAGTAGTTTTACAAAAAATTTAATCAAGCTGAAAAATTGCATATATAAGTTAAAATTATCAGTAACCAAGTAGAAATATCAAAATTACCATCGTTTTGAGACCCGTGATTGCGGGGTCAGTTCCTACGAGTTACATTGGTCCCGTGGGAGGTGTTGGTGCCACCCACGGGGACGTTCGGGGGATGTTTCAAGTTTTCACCCTCTAACGCCGTGTTTTTAGGCCTAAGTCAAGAAATATGCAAATTATCATTGTATTCTCAAACAGGGAGTCCCACGACTGCGGGGTCAGTTCCTACGAGTTACATTGGTCCCGTGGGAGGTGTTGGTGCCACCCACGGGGCCGTTTGGGGGTTATTTCGAGTTTTCACCCTCTAACGCCATGTCTTTAAGCCTAAGTCAAGAAATATGCAAATTATCATCGTATTCTCAAATCGGGAGCCCCGTGACTGCGGGGTCAGTTCCTATAAGTTACATTGGTCTCGTGGGAGGTGTTGGTGCCACCCACAGGGACGTTCGAGGGTTGTTTCGAGTTTTAACCCTCTAACGCCATATTTTGCTTAAGTCTAAAAATATGCAAATTACCGTCATATTCTCAAACCGGGAGACCCGCGGCTGCGGGGTCAGTTCCTACGAGTTACATTGGTCCCGTGGGAGGTGTTGGTGCCACCCACGGGGCCGTTCGGGGGTTGTTTTGAGTTTTCACCCTCTAACGCCATGTCTTTAAGCCTAAGTCAATAAATATGCAAATTATCGTCGTATTCTCAAACCGAGAGTCCCGCGATTGCGGGGGCAGTTCCTACGACTTACATTGGTCCCGTGGGAGGTGTTGGTGCCACCCACGGGGCCATTCGGGGGCTGTTTCGAGTTTTCACCCTCTAACCCCGTGTTTTGCTTAAGTTTAGAAATATGAAAATTACCATCGTATTCTCAAATCGGGAGACCCGCGGTTGCGGGGTCAGTTCTTACGAGTTATATTGGTCCCGTGGGAGGTGTTGGTGCCACCCACGGGGCCGTTATTATTAGATGCTTCAAAATGGAAATGCAGGGCATATTCTACATCTATGTCGTCAAGTGTGGCGATTATAATGACGGTGCTGCTTCCCGTCGAACAGGATGATCCATCAACACATAATTTCTGGATTGCACAATATTTGGTCAAAATCTGTTTCTTCATTTTACCAAACTTAAAAAGTTGGCTATAAGACTCGTCACGCTGTTCCTTGTCTTCTTTGATGGATATCTCTCCTTGAAGAGTATACGCAGTGCTACCTAGGCTATTGGTCTCTTCTGGGTGTGGTAGTTCACTACTGGGGACTGAACTCTCTCCCAAGGGAGTCTGCTCGGATGGTTTCTCATCGTAAGTGAACACTATAATAAATTCCACTAATACCTACCCTTTTATATCAATCCTTGGTTCATACTGTATATCGTATGCACCCAGTTACATAGCCCAATCAAAAAGACAACTAAACATTTTTGGTCTATATAGGATTTTCCAGAGAGTCAAGTTTGTATATATCATGATAGTGTGGGCTTGGAAGTACAGTTCATCCTTCGTGAAGTTTCTGTCAATGCTAATGCTAATTTTTCCATTTGTAGATATCGAACCTTGTCCCCCTAATATGCTCTGCTGGTATAATAAACTGATTTTTGGACCCCTTCCTCCTGCCTCATTAGTGCCGAACTAATGGCTGATTCGAACATTACGAGATACAAGTAGAGTTTTTTGCCAATAACTGGTCGAAATAAGAGAGATGGGGAGCTCATGTAACACTTCAGTTATATGAACGCGTTTTTGCATTCCATTATCCATTTGAATGACTTTCGCAACACCTTGAAGAAGGTCAAGCACTTATCATTGGCTCTGGAAACAAACTTGTTTAGTGTAGCTACTCGCCCGATTAGTGTTTGCACTTACTTCTTCATCGTTGGAGACTTTATGTTAAGTAGTGTTTGGATCTTGTAGGTATTAGCTTCAATGCCCTGATTATTTATGATAAAACCCAGGAACAATGCTTCATTCACCATGAACACACACTTGGCGGGGTTAAACTTTATCTGATACTTCTCCAATTTATCGAAGGTCTGGCCAAGGTCTTTAATTTAGTCAGTGACCACCTTGATTTTGGTGAGCATATCATACATAAAACCTCCATGTTAACCCCGAACCATACCTCAAAAACTTTTTTCACCATCGTTTGGTAGGTGGCTCCTACATTTTTAAGACCAAACTGCATACCATTAGAAAAATAGGTACCACGGTGAGTTATAAGGACATTTTTTTCTCTATCGGAGGGCTTCATCCTAATCTGGTTGTAGTTGGTGTATGTGTCAATGAAATGGAGGAGTTCATAGCCCGTCATGGCATCGACCAACTAGTCAATCCGTGGTAGTGGGAAATAACGTTTTGAGCAGGCTTTATTTAGGTAGGTAAAATCGAAGCACATCCTCTGCTTGTCATTTTTCTTACGCACCATGACCACATTAGCCAGCCATTTTAGGTACATGACTTCGTCGATATTGACCACAACTTCCAGTTCTACCATTCCCAGGAGGTACACCCTTTTCTCCTAAAAACCCAATCAGAGGCTAATGATAATGTGAGAGTTATATGTCCTCAAGCTTCAAGTTTTTATAACAATTGTAGAATATCACGTCTGCAGAGCTTTCATTGTCACCAGGATCCTGGCCACCCGACCTTCTTGGATGACCATTATGATGACCAGAGAATCATCATGGGGGTATAATACCCCAGACATGTCATCTTTCGAGAATTTTACGATTAACATGTCCTTAGTCACCTTGTGTTGCTGCTTATCTCAACACGTCGTCAGGTTTATCTATGTTTTCTCGCAAGATTGGGCCTCGTTGAGATAGGCGTTCCTTTCTACGGGGTCTTTTCCCCCACTCGATCCACCTTCGGTGATGAAATGGCAGTCGAAGGCTATCATGGAGACGTCACGTATAGGTTATTTGGGTTTTTTAGGAAGATCTGGATCATCATCTGAGTCATCGTCCCTCACCCTTTTCTTGTCGATTGTCCTCTGGTAGGGCAATTCTGACAATCTCCTGCCTTTACCTTCTTCGAGAGTTAATCGGCGGCTTCCATCCACATACTTGGACATCTTTCCCCTCCTAATTAAGCGTTCAATCTCATTCTTCAGAGTTATACAATGGTATGTATTATGACCATGGTCCTTATGAAATTCATAATACTTTCTTCTGTCCCTCTTATCCGCTGGCATTTTCAGCCTTCTCGGCCATCGGAGGTCTTTTCTTTCTCATATTTCCTCCAGGATGTGGGGGATGCCAACCATGAGGGGCGTTTATTCGTCGTACTTTCTTGGCTTATCGCCCTTTTATCCTTTTTTTACCGTGAGGGTGGGATTTATATGGAAAAGGGATTTTTAGAACGATGAATATTGTGACAATCTTATGATCTTCGTAGAGGAAAATCCTACATGAAAATTAGTTCTTGTTCAAGGAAACTAAGAATGATAATTGTATATATTGATCTTTAAGGGAAATATACGAACTTGTATCGAAAAGATGAAATCTTGATTATGAATTAAGGATTTCATTTGAAGTTATGAAAGGCTAGAAAAAGAAGATGTAAATCCCATGATTAAATTCAGTTTTGATGATTTGAGATAGTCAAATACATGTATTCCAGTTAGTATTAGATGGTATGATAATTTATGTCCTTGGGATAAATTTTGGAACCATTTTGGGGAGGAAAATCTGGGTAAAAGTCGTAACAATAGTATTGTAGAGACCCGCATCCAATGACTTATTACTCTGAGGGATGACGAATATACATGAAATATGTATGTTTGTTGTTGTATATTATTATATATGTGCATGTGCAAACAAATATATGGGTTAAAATATTAAGTGTGTACTGTTTAAATAGCTAGCATCAGTTATTGGAAATAAAGTAATAAATTTCTAATTGAGAAATATAATGGTGAAGCAGACGTGATAGCTAATCTTATAAAAATATGTGGGATAGGGTAACATTAGGAACCTAGGATGTTATGGGAATAGTTAGATGGGTAGCATAACTAGGTGGTTAAAATCCATAAGTTAGGTGCGTAATATAGTTGGGGGTGAGTATAGTCTCATATGAGTGCACTACCAGTTTAAAATATGGAAAATTGATTTACATTATCATTATTGCATTTTATTCACTTGCAAAACATTTTCAAATGTTTTGGGCTCTGACTCAAATCAAATATTTTCAAAAAATCTTAAGTGTCTAACCACAGGGACGCCAAGGATGATTCTTCTCTCCAGGGATACGTAGCTGCAGCTGATGTGGAGGCTTGCAGGATTTGGAGTAGCTGTTTCTTTCATTGCTATATTAGATTAGGTTCCATTACATACATTATTGGGCATGTCTCACCTTCAATCAATTTTATTTACATTCACTTTATTTAGTTCCATTTGGATGATTGTATTATTTGTAATCGATGGTTTATTCGGTACTTCGTTTTATTTATTCTCGCATTTAGGCTTCTTTAGTGATGTGATCATCTCTATTCGTTATTGTGGATGGGATTGTGATGAATTGATTGCTTTTGATATTGTAATTAAAGATTAAAATTTGGCACATCTTGTTAAACTAATAGGTGGTTAGTAATTAATTAAATTTCGACAATGATGCTAAGAATGATTCATATCAGACTCTCATTTTATTTCGGTAGAAGGTTGGCTACCCGTTATTTTAATAGGCAGGGAGTTAAAATTTACTCTCTCATAAGTTAAAATTATAAACTACTCCAAATATTTACAAAATATTAATTTATCCACTGGATCCTCTATATTCTCGAAGTCTTTAATCAATCGAGTCCCTTCAACTCCCTACAACTGAAAGATAAAATAAGGGAAGTATACAATACGACAAGAGTAAAACATAAAGGAAATACAAAAGTCATGGAACAACAAAGTGGATTCACAAGCAGAAATTATATTCACTCAGAGGGTAGGCACTCATACCAATGAAATGCAAACAAATGCATATGAGCATAGTACATTGTACCTTGCCAGGGATATTCCGTCCGTACATAGTCATCACATTTCTACTGAATTCATGCATAAAATTAAATCATCACCATATCGGTATGCAACTGACTTAATAATTATAATGGAATCAAAGTTATATACCATACAAACAAATTGGAGTACAAGGAGGCAAGAAAAGAAAATAGCCCAGGGATTTAGAGTGCAATGTATAAGACCCCTTACCTCATAACCTTGAATAAAAGTATTAGTGTCACAATTCAACCGCGTCAAAATTGTTCCACCAAATTATTTTGAATATTATCGAGCCAACACCACAAAAAAGTATCAAATCACCTAACCCAATCATAATTAGCTCTTTCACTACTGCCTTATTTGATTGTCTTGCTTCAATTCAATCCTCTCTATCCTCACGGAACAACTGATATTCATGAGAGTCGTCTTTAATTCATTATATGACAAATTATGTATATATATAGATAATAATGAGTTCAAATCCTAATTTTTATTACAGTCAGATTTTTACGAATTAGGAAGCACCGACACTCTCCCGAGGCCTCTAAGTAAAAGTCCAACTCTAACATGTCGACGATATGATGGGGCGTGTGTTATGACACGCAAATATGGTGTCCAAATTTTTATTTTTATTTTTTAATTTTGGACATGCTAGGGTCACATTGTGCACACTGCGGACACGTTGAGGGGGACACGTTGGGGTCCTTTTTAAAATTTAATAACTAAAGCACAGGAAAAAATAGTAATAAGGAAAACATAAAAAAACGTCACTAATATATGTTTAAACATGGAATTAGAATAAATTCACACTAAGTAAACGAGGAGAACAAGTTTTGTAGGGATGAACAACATAGACGAAACTCAGACATGATCAATGATAGATACAAAATACTGAGAGGAACATGTGCTAGTGGTTTTGATGCGTACATATATGCTAGATGAAACATTTGTTACAAAAAAAGGTTTTGATGGGTATGCTTGATTAAAACTTAATGGTCGATGCCTTTATTAAGGTTCTTAATTGTTTATCTTTTGGTATTCATTTCTAAATATTAGTATTTGATATTAGGGCTTCCCTCTCGATATATATACACACACATATATTTGTTAACTTATAATGTATGTTTTGTGCTTTATACACCCAAGTATGACCTCGTCCTCATCTAGGATCAACTCAGCCAAAGTCGACCTTAACAAACCATCAAGATGGAGCATATAACGTCTCGATCGAGGTCCAACCACAAAGGGACTCATCTGCGATCGTACATCAGTCAAACGATAGCATCAGTGACCTCAATTTCCTCCTATATTCCCTCGGCATAGTCCATGACATAAAGGCCAAGAATCGCATGCAGACTCAATTAAGACTCGATTGAGTACATATGAGGCCTATTCTATTAGAGGATTTACTTGATGACTCAGATTGACTTGAACCAGTACGACCAACTGTTGCCACCTGATAGAGCCCGTGGTATGGAGCACGCATGGTAATATGCGCGTGGGTTATGTCTCACTGAGCCACGTGGGTAAATCGTTATAACAATATCTCCCCCTCACATGAGGGAATATTACATCATCATTACATACTTGTGCTAGGGACAAGTATCCACTCCTTATTGGAAGTTTCACCATGCACATGATTTATACATTCTTGGGGGAACAATGCACACCCTCGGCACTATATATACTCATATCCTTCCCTAAGGAAGGGATCCAAAAATTGTAAACCCTACCCTAACTCTGTATAATTTAAAGTAGAGAGGGAGATTGAAATTTGTACAACTAAGGCCATTAGAGCCTCATTATTTAGTGAAAACCACACACATATGGACAGTGGAGTAGGTCAATGGCTGAACCACTTAGATGTTAGTGTTCATCCTCTTCTCCTCACCTCTTTATATATTGTTCTTGTTATTCATCATCTCAATCTCTGCAGATTTATTAGTTTGATCCCATTACAGGTTTAAGTGTTGATATATTTTGGTATCATCATTTTGACGCCATTTGTGGGAAATAAGGTTTATCTTCTTCCTCTTATTTTCCAGCTTGATTTTAACTTGATTCTCTAGTGGTGATCGAGTTCCACCCCTGTTGGATCTATATCCCTATTGAAAGATTTCTTGTTGGGTTACTGAAGCTTCTTCAGCTCATTCAGTTTATTTGATCTTTCTCCTATGAGAAATGGCTTATGATTTACTTCCAAGTGTTGCCCCCAACTATAGCCAGGCATCACCTCAGTTAGAAATGGCTGACGTGGTGGCGACCTTGCACTCTCTGGTGGCCAGTTAATAAAAAATGTAAGAACAATTTATCACGTTTAGCCAGAGCGACGGAGATGATCACTCCAGTGGACAAATACTATGTGGATATGGTGACAGGGGGACTACTCCTGACCCTACACAAGAATTATCGGTGACAACATAGGCAAAGAGATGTGGAAGACCCCAGGCAACTGTGCCTCGAAAAATAGGTACAAGAAAATCCAGACGACCTTAATTGTGAAGAGGATGACTGCTGGGAACTATACAAAATATCTGGCAATACAGTTCTCCCAGCACCATCTAACTAATGAAATTGTACTCAACTGATACGAGAGGGCCGAGCCCAGGCTTCATCATCGGACAGACTTAACAGAAGGTAAGACTTTGACCATCTTAGTCCAGTGGGAGACCTACGAGACCGTCTCTCCAGATCTTGCAGCATTGCGACATCCAGGGGGAAGCAAGGACAAAAGGGAGAGTAGAGGGAAGTAAACAGTCATCAGAGAATTACTGGCTGAGAGCCTATTCCTAACCTAACCAATAGAGAAAAGGGGGAGATAATGTTGTGGTAGTTGAGAGACCTTGGAACAGTTCAATCAAAAGGCTGAAAGATAAGATCGACGACCTTCTAAAAAGTCAAGACCCCATCCAGAGAGGGTATATGGAAGGGTCTCCCTTTGTAACGAATGTTACAACCTTACCCAGTCCTGCAAAGTTCAAACCCACAGTCATCACTCCCCAGTACGATGGAAGTTCGAATCCGATACATCACATAGAGATGTATCAGTTTACGGTTGACATATAATCTGTCTCAAACGAGATGAGATTCATAGCTTTCTTCAGAACTCTCAATGGCACAACTCATATATGGTATACTTCTCTTCTAAAAATTCCATAGAAAACTTTAAGCAACTGGTCGAGAAATTCATTCATAACTTCTACTTCAGCATAGAGCCTCAGAAGAAGGTTACCCATCTCTTGTATTTAAAGTAAGGAAAGAATAAGTCTTTAAGAGATTATATTACATGATTCAATAAAGAAAAGCTAGAGCTCGAAGATTATGAAAAAAATATTACCACGATTGCCCTCATGGGTGGACTGAAAAAAGTCAAACTCCTTTGGAAGTTGGCCGAGGATCCTCTTAAATCCATGGCAGTACTTTTGGCTACAACCGTGAGAGTCGTGAATGCAGAGGAGGCCACGGCTGCCACGAGAAGGGATCTGGTAGGACTAAATCTCAAAAAGTAAAAGGAAAGGATGGGAAGAATAAATCAACTGATGGAAAGTTTTCCAACTACACCCCACTAACAGTAAGTCTAGACCTAATCTTGAATGAGAATAAAGATGATAGAGCACTCAGATGGTCAGAAAAGCTTAAACTCCCTCCCCACAAGAGGGATAAAAGCAAGTGGTGCGAGTTCCACCAAGACCACGGCCATACAACTGATAAGTGTTTTATGCTCACAAACGAGATAGAGAAAATACTAAAGCAGAGGAAGCTATGAAAATATGTTGATCGGAGTGGTTCCAAGGATGACACCAGAAAAAGATGAGATGATGGGCCTAGACGAGATGTCCATGCTAATAAAAATGATGATGAGTCTGATGAAGGTGATCAAGCCGACCCTGACCTTCTGCCCAAGATACTTGCACCCAAAACTCGGATAGAAATGGCCTCCTATAGGGAGAAAATGATCTGGGAAGACGGTGGCGATAAAGAGCCTGCCAATCAAAAATCCCATATTGCGATGGATAAGGCAATTCCGAAGAAATTTGAGATAAAATCGGTCGAGGTTAAACCCAAGACAAGCAAATGGAAAAAGGTAGACATGGACACGTTGGTGATAGGGTTTTTAAGAATTGACTTCAAAGGTATTTTGGACCCTCGTGGTGATCCTTTGGTCATCAGTATGAGATATCATATGTACGACGTCCCTAGGATACTGGTTGATGGTGGAAGTTCAGTCGACGTAATGTTTTGGGAGTGTTTTGATGGTATAAAGCTAAGCAAGAAGAGACTCGTCCCCTACCAGCAACCATTATTTGGTTTTAGTGTAGAAATGGTCCACCCTTTTTTTTCAATTGGACGTCTGCATGGGAACCTGGACGAGGTGCCTTACAAAGAAGGTAAATTTATTCGTGATGGATGAAAATGTGTATTCGGCCTATAATATCATAATAGGATGGGTAACCCTCAAGTAATTTGAGGTCGTTACCTTTACCGTACCCCAAATGATAAAATTTATGACTCCCTATGGAGTAGGGGAAATTCAAGGTGATCAGGTAGAGGCACGTGAGTGATACTTCAACTCAACCAAAGAAAGGTGAAGCCGCAGTGGTGCAGGGATCATAGTATCGACTCCAGGCGTGACTGACATCGAATATGCATTGAGGTTCAACTTTAAGGACTCAAACAATGAATCTGAGTATGAAGGTTTGTTAGAAGGCTTATCCCTAGCCAAGTTATTGAATGTCGACAGTTTAATAGTTCACAGTGACTCCCAGTTGGTGGTGATTTTGGGGATTTATGAAGCTAAGGAAGGTGAAAAAGTCTTTGATGTACTTTAGGAAGGTGAAAATGAAAAGAGTTCATCATCTTGAAAACAACCGAATGGATACATTAGCAAGGCTAGCTTTGAACACTAGAATTGAAATCAGGAGAATCGTCCTAATTGAGATCCTGCACAGACCGAGCATTGATGAAGATGATAGTAAACTAAGTCTTTTTTAATTTAAATCTTAGAGCTTCATGGATGGACCCTTTCATCAAATATATTAGAGACGGTGAGCTCTCCGAATCAAAGTTTGACAGGAAAAAATTAAGGTATAAGGCGATAAAGTTCACGATTATAGGAGACGTCCTATACAAGAAGGGTTTTATGCTCCCCTTAATATGATATGTCCACCCTCTGAGGTGGAATATGTCTTAAGATACATACATGAGGGATCGTGTTCCAATCACATTGGGGGAAGATCTTCGGCAAAGAGCATAGTGACGTAGGTTACTAGTTAATGACCTTAGCAAAGGATATAGCTGAGCATGTGAAAAAATGCGACAAGTGTTAAAGGTACGTGAATATTCCCCATCAACCTCATCAACTGCTCCCATCTATCACTTCACCTTGGCCATTCGTAGTATGGGTAATTGACCTTATTGGTCCACTTCTAAAGGCAGCTTGGGGTTATCAATATCTAATTGGGGCTATTGATTATTTTTCCATATGGGTTCAAGCCGAGGCAATGATCTCCATCACAAAAGTTAAAACCTTCAAGTTCATATGGAAAAATGTCATATGTAGATACAATTTGCCTCATACCCTTATATCGAACAACGATAAATAGTTCAAGAACAAGTCCTTGGAAGCGTACTGCTGAATGTTCGGCATCAAAAAGTTTTACTCAGCACCTGGCCGACCTCAAGCCAATGGAAAAACTGAGGTGACCAATAAAATAATTCTAGATAGGAACAAAAAGAATCTAGAAGATACCAAAGGCTTGTGGACAGAAGAGGGGCATGTCGTCCTATAGGCCTAGAGGACAACATAAAGAAAGCTGATAGGGGAGACCCCTTTTATGATGGCTTATGGTTCAGAAGTTGTGATACTAACTGAACTCGACCTGCCCAGACATAGAGTCTAGACCTATAATGCAAAGACAAACAATGAAGAGAGAAAACTTGACTTAATAAAAGAGAGAAGGGAAGATGCTGAGTTGAGACAAGTAGCATACTAACATGGATCGACCAAGTTCTAAAACAAAACCATAAAACCTTGGCCAATAGCTGTGAGGGGCCTGGCTACAAAGAAGGTTTGGCAGAAGTCGAATAAGTTATAGTCGATTTGGCATGGCCCATACAATGTCACTAAAGAGGTTGTTCCTGAGATGTATCGGCTGGAAAATTTAGAGGGAGAACCATTGTTTAATCCATGGAATGTCGACCATTTGAAAAAATATTATCAGTAGTCTTGTGTATACAATCTATGTAAATTTCTCTTTGTCTTGGAAAGATTCAAAGTAATGAATGAAAAGAATTCCAAGTGTTTCCTCATATCTTTCTTGTATAAATTGTCTAAATGCGTGATTTGAATTGACCTAAGCTAAGAAACATCATTCATTTGGTGAATTAGCCTTAACTCACTCTCAATGATATGAGAAACCATGCGAGAATCGTCTCATCCATGGATTCTCAATAACATCAAGAGGGGGGAATGGTGAGATAACATCACTAAGGTGGTAAAAAACAGAAACTATATTAAAAATCATTAATTTAGTTATCTCCCTCGACTGAAGATGAGGGAGAGCTTGAGATTTACATCATCAATTTGGTGATCTCACATTTAATATCATTAGTTTGATTATCTCCCTCGATGGAAGACGAGGGAGTGCTTGAGAATTTACATCATTAATTTGGTGGTGTCACATTAAAAATCATTAAGACAAGGGAGATACTGAGATTTACATCATTAATTTGGTGATCTCACACTAATAATCAATAGGTTGGTTATCTCCCTCAGCTGAAGATCACATTAAAAATAAATAGTTTTGTTATCTCCCTCAGTTGAAGATGAGAGAGTGCTTAAAAATTTACATCAATAATTTGGTGATCTCACATTAAAAATCATTAATTTGGTTATCTCCCTCGTCTGAAGAGGAGGGAGTGCTTGAGAATTTACATTATTAATTTGGTGATCTCACATTAGATATCATTTTATTATAATTACTTCAAACATCATATGGTAAAGGAACCATCAACAAGTATGAGACATTCAAGTAGAAAATACAATTATCATTACTTTGAATATAATGATCATTCAAGTTTAAAATATTATAGACGAGGAAATGTTTAAATAAAACAAAATACAAGATATTATGGTATGGGTCACATGAAACCACCCTATATAGTCGGCTCATTAATGACAGTAATCTCTTCGATGCTAGTACCGGGCAACCTGCCTCCAGTCATAGTGCCATTAGCAGCATCACTGGCTACTCCAATTGGAAACTCGGCTTCGATCGATGCTTTAACTTTAGTAGAGACACCTGGAAGAGAGGATCCTTCATTCAAGGACTTCAAGATCTGTTCGGATAGACGAGACGAACTCGGTGTGTTTGAGAAGGGCCTATTGGCAGGTCATCTTAATACCTCTTTTGAGGTATTGGCAATCGAATTCACCAAACTCATCCAATTTTTTTATAAGACTATACAACCTCAGAAGAGGCCTCGTCCTTTGTATTTTTATGGACTTATCTATATCGGCCATATGATTGGTCGACAAGGCATCCAGGGCATTATCTTTCTCCTTCCTTATACCTTCAAGAGCGTCTCCATGCTCTTTTTTCTTGTCAGCAAGGGCTTGAATGTGTTCGACCTTCAAGGAATTCACCTTGCCCCTTAACTTTTCCTCAGCCATAACGACTCTCTCGACCTCTTGTATCTGGGGGTATCTCTCAGTCATCCATTTGGTGGTTGAGGCAAAGTCACACATGGACTGCAAAAAGTATAAGAAAATAGATGTAAATATGAGGCGGGATAAAAAGTTAGTATGAGAAGATAAAAACAGATTGAAGTGTGAAATTGACTTGAAGTTGCAAATACCTGTGCCAGGTGATAAAAGCCAAAGTCATAGACCTTTAAGGGTCCATCTTCCTTAATAATCCATAGTCGGCCTTGGAGGGAAAAGAAAGTGAGGCTTACTTGGACTTTGTTAGGTAAGGGATGAGAGAACTGGGTCTCACCTTTAACTGAGAGAGATTTTCCATCAAAGCAGCTTCAAAAGGATCCATAATTGAGGAAGAGGGAACAGACTCGGGTGGATTAACCCTCGGCCTTTTATCACACTAACGATGTGTATCCCCCCATCAACAGGTTCTTTTCTTTTTTACCCTACCTCTACTTGGACAGGCCCACCACAAATTGTCTTTTTGGGGGGTTATTTATTGCCCTTCTTCCTAGAAGAAGCTTACAGACTTGGAGTTTTCATATTTCAAGCTTGGTCAAAGTTGTTGGGAGGACGACTTGAAAAGAAGAAAAGGGCAATGGTTAGTCAAAATAATCACTGACGAAGAAAGATTTATAGGTATAAAACTATAGAAAACTCACACTGCTCGTCCAAGGGAGGAACCCCCAGGCCAAATTTCTAAAGAAAGTCAGGGGTCATTAGATCTTCAAAATCTGGAAAATTCACTTTCTTTCTTTGGCCTCTCAGGATGTCAATCCTCTCCTTATCAGTAACCTTGAGGTCAGGGTTTAACCTTACTGACATAGAGGGGTTTTCCCAATGACGAGGAACTCTTGGCTCGTCTTTAGTACGCTCAGCGTTGGGTGCAAACTCCCAGGCCCCGAAGTTAAAGAAATACCTCGACTTCTAAAAGTGGTTCGAGGTTTAATTGACGTGGATGATTTTTTTCCAGGGTCTTCTATCCCTTAAATGGTAATAGGCCGGTTGGGCCTTGGTGCTAGACATGTGGTAGTAATCTTTGAAAATGTCAAATAAAGGTTCATTTGTGTAAGTCGACTTCCAAAGAAAAATGAAGTCGAGAATGATCCTCCAAAAATTTAGTGCCAATTGGTAAGGGGCAAGTCCTTGACCAGTAAGAATGTCCCGTACAGAGGGATGAATAGGGAGATGAAAGTTAACCCTAAATATTTGGTCATAAATGACGATCTCAGCCTCTTGACTGATGTACGTTATCTCTTCCTCTTTTGGTACTCTCATCACGGTGTTGGATTTTATCCCGTACGCATGGCTCCAGGATAAAAGATCAGACTCTGTAATGGAAGAAGGAAAGGTCTGAAATAAGAATAATTAAGTGGTTCCCCGACTTCAGAATCATCATCCTCAGCACGAACCTCAGTGACTGCAGCCCCAATTTGGAACCTATCATTGAACTCTCCCTCGATCAAGTTTGACAGAGGGATGGCCATTAGGGGTATGGTAATGTTAACCACCGGATCCTCACAGTCCTAGATCTCATGGGAAGAGTAAGATTGAGGGTTATGTGATAAGTCAGCTTCATCATACCCAGGAGTCCGAGATGAGGAAAAGTTAAGGGCCTTTTCAAAGGAATCAATTCGCGACGCTACCCAAGAAGACAAGGGACTATATCCCTCAGAATATGAGGACGATCTAGAACACATATTGTCCTAAGAGACTTCAACTACTAGTGGGGGAATAACTACTAAAGGGTTGGGTAAATTGGACGTGTAAAGTCAGTACCGACCTAACGATTAGCCTCGACCTCTTTTTCTATCCTACGTATCTCTGCAAAGAATCTCTCTCTAAGGGTAGGTAATTTGTTAGATAATTTATATAATGTTTTTAACATCCAAACAACTACAAGCTTGACTAAGTTTGGCATGCAGATTAAAAGGAATAAATGGAACAACTTGCTCAAGAACAACCTAAGAACACAGAGATTAAGATAATCGGAGAAACTCCGATAACTCTCATAGGGAGAAAAGAAGGCAGAAAAAGGTTGGAAAAACTCTAATCCACTACTCTTACCTCTCATCCACTCTTAAGGACCACTAAAACCACCCTAAATGCACCTAAGGAGGCTGCCAGAAAACTCAAAACGTTGCTAGGAAAATAACAAAAGATAGAAGTCACTATAAAATGGAAAAAACTTAAAGAGTTTGTTGGGCAAGGTTATCTGGACAATGAGAAACTCTTAAGGAAAGAAACAGAGCTTTGAAACTCATCGGACGCATTGGAATGAGGAGAGAGAATGGAAATGAGAAGGTACAGGTACAGAGCATGAGCGAGAATGATTTTGTGAAGAAGAAAGAGAATTTTTTTATTTTTTGGGTATTTAAACCAAGTAATCATTATGCACAAGAAACGAGGAGCCAAATCATTACTTGGCAATGCTTACTACACCATAATTTACTAGGCATGTCACCGCCCTATCTTGGCTAACACGCCAACCCATATACATAATGAGAAGTGGCACGTTCAGATCACTCCTTCCAGAGACATTGAAATGACGATTATACGCTCAAAAAAATTGGTTCATGTCTTAAGTAGCCGCATATGACCAAAGAAACACATAGGGGTCAGCTGACTATACTCCTCATTTCATAAAGTTTACGCAATTCTCAAGTCAGAACAAACTTTGCAAATCATGCTCAAGTAACACATTTTAAGATATAAACTCAATTAATGGAGGATCAATGAAAGAATAGTTAGATTACCAATGACTGTAACATTTTCAAAGAGGAAAAAGAAGTGTATAACACTCACAAACGAAGAAAAGCCCAAACCTCACTAGGTGTAAGTATATATAATGCAATAAAAGATTACCTAGTTATGAAAATATAAACCAAATCAATAAAACAAGGGAAGTGCATGCGCTTATGGGATTAAACTTTAATTCATGAAGTTATTCATAATATCAATAATTGAGAACTTAAGTCTAATAACTTCTAAAATCGAGAACATGCATCTTTGAATTGTCTATTGGATCAGACATTTATTAAAATTTATCATAAAAAATAAAGGCAAAATGCTCAATAAAGGAGAAAAAAGAAAGAATCTTTTCGAATTTTTAATTTTTTTTTAACAGAAGCATGATTGGAAAGAACATATTATCAAAGAAACGAAGCTACCAATGAATGGATAGAATATCCCACACCCCCTAACATAAAACCTGACATTGTCCTCAATCTGAATTAAGAACTAAGTTAAAGAGAGGAAACAATTGATATTACCCAAAATGGAGAAATCTCGTGAAAGTTCAAGTCTAGTTATTCTACAAAACATGTTAGTACCAAGCATAGCAAAAACAAATAACAAAAACTTAACTAATTACACTAGATAAGAAGTAAGAAAAAAGAAAAATAAGGAAAATAAAAACTATCTATTTATAACCTATAATTTCAACTTCTAACTAACTATACAATAGAAGTTGAAATTTTTGAGGGTCTGCCCAAAATATGATTTGACTTTGGAGGATCAATGTGGGACCCTCCCTTTCATGCATACCTTTTGAAAAATAGGAATTCCATTCAAACAATGGAAGGCATGTGTAAAGCATAAAAAATGAACCATCCCCAATTAAAAAATTTGGAGGGAGGATGGGGGATTTGGATAAAACGGGTGACAAATACACAACATGGGAAAAAAAGGAGAATTTTCTCCTAAATATTTTTCAATTGGAATAGGAGGTGGCGCACATGAAGTAAAAGATGCCTTCATAAAAAGAAACTCGAGCAAGTACTCTCATCGGTGAAAGGGTTGAACGTTTTAATTCATCGGGTACTTGTATCATTTCGATAATATAGAATAAAGATGGGGGAGAAAGAAATTCAAACTCAAGATATGAGTCATCATCACTTAAAGATTGAGTTTCGAAGGAAACACGATTATTTTCAATTAAAAACTCTTCTTTGGGGGCCAAAGAAGAAATTATTTTATTGCAAATGGATTCTAAGTCCATTTCTTCCTTATTTTCATTCTCTATTATACCATGGGACGAGTCAAGAATGGTTTATTCCAAAGTACGCGCAAAATACTTTTGGTTCAAAAGATTCCTTGACTTTGAAAGTCTCGGAAGAAAAATCGTCGTCGGATTCAAATAATAAATCCAACTCACACTCCCAACAAATATTTCTTCCCGATAACGATTTTCAAAATTTTCATGTTCAAGCATGAGCAAGCCCTGGCCGAAAGTCAAAGGCCGAGGTGGGCATTCTTGATAATGAAAAGTTTGGAAATTATCCTTGGAACTACTATCAAAATCATTAACATAAGAATTTTGAAAGCTTTTGTAATTCGTTTCAAAATTATTATCATAAGGATTTTGAGGCCCAATATCGGAATAATCATTCTCAAAATTCTCGTAATCCATAACTTGAGTTTGATAATACTCATCCAAAGACATTTCAGATGTATCCATTTGTTGAGCTTGTAAGTATTGATAAAAAGTCATTAATGTAAGGGGATTTTGATAATTATCATTACGATTACCGAAAAAATTGGAATAAGACATGCTTACCCCAAAGAAGGCTTGAGATGGAAAATTCCACAAAGTGATCTGTGGCTGAAAAATTCAAGCGTTTCTTGGCGCTCAAATGTAGAAGTCCTTCAAAAGTTGCTAACAAAGAATACAAATAGAAAGAAAAAGATAATACGAAATACTAAATCAATTAAATTAAAAAAAAACAAGTCCCCGACAATGGTGCCATTTTGATCGAGGGTGAAATGTAGCGTCGTGCCAAAACGCTTGTTGTTTTCGTTTCACTAACTCTATACAAAAACCTAAACTATGACTACACTCTTTTAAGAGAGTATAGTGGTCAGTCCGATTATCGAAAATCCACAAAAACTAGTTGCTAGAATTATACTGATTTAATACTTCTAAAAAAGTATAATGGTAATTTTTAACAAAAAGAAAAAGATAGCGAGGAGAGTGTATTTAAACTAAGATTAACAAAAGGACTAAAAACTATAGGTTGCGACAGATATCCCTCACCCCAAGTTAATTGGTATGAATGGTTACATGGGTTCAGAAGTTATTAAGAATGAATTTCGTTTCGTTAATCAATTAAATCAAGAGTTGTCACACCCCTAATTTCGCATAAAAGCCTACTATGATTTTGGCATCAATAAATACCCCAAACATTACACGTGCAAGGTCGTAAATATGGAGCATACGTGATATACTCTGTTAAATCTCCTAGGCGTAATAACAAGAACAACCCAATCGAAATAAACTCATGAAAACCCATCACCATAGCAAAGCAACCAATCAACCCTTAGGTGAGTTAAATCCAACACAACCTAAACTAAATTAGCCACTAGGAATGATGAGAAGAAAAAATAAAAGAACTAATTACTTAAAGCAAAAAATAAATAAATTAACTACAATAATTTATCCAGGCATGGAATAAATAAATAAAGCATGAAATAAAAGAAATAAAGCTTAAGGACGAAGATGAATGATAAAGTGAAGCTTACAGAAATGGGTATTACCCACAAAAATTGAGGAGAGGGGTGGTCTCCAACAAAATCCCCAAATGTTTCGAACCCTAGCTCCTAAACTAAAATGAAGAAAAATAAGAGATAAAAACTAGATATCTTACAAATAAACAAGTCTCCTTATATACTAAGTTACAAAAATAAATTGAAGAAAAAGGGAAAAGAAAAGTGAAAAAGGAAAGAGGGCACGCTGGATTTGCTACACCGGGTCGCCCGGGGGTGGGGACCTAATCGATCGGTCCCAAGGGAAAAGTATACTGTATTAGCGCTAGGCAAAAAAAAAGGAACACCGATCTACCGGTGGGGCAATGCTGATCGACCGGTCATAGCAGCACAACCCATTGATTGCTCAAGCCGAGACCTGCCATGGTATTAGCATAAGACCATCATTTCATTTGGTTTAAACTGAGACATTATCCAATCTGTTCTAGCTGAGACCTGATATATCTTAAATGTCCAAAGACCCATTTGCAAGTTTTTAGACCAAAAGCCAAAACCTGCTTAAAATCGGATTGTAGCCAAAGACCATCAACAAAAAGCCAAAACCCAACTGAGTTTCTTTCGCATCTGTTTACTGTAGTTCGATTTGAAGGACCAGAACACAAAGGTCTTTTATTTAATTGTTTGTGTTTTGTTGGTTTCCTTTTATTTATTCTTCGATTAAAAATCCATAACTTATTCGTTTGGACTCGGATTCTTTCACCGTTCGTGGCCACGCTAAATATATTCTAAGGGCCTCAACTCCCATAAAGATTTGGGAAAAAATCCCAAACTGTGAAATGACGATAATACCCCTGAACGTGCGAGCTTCAACAAAACTTTATCGGAATGCACCCAAACTTCACACTAAGCACCATAATACATACAAACACTCAATAATACCTCAAATAACATGTTAGCCTATAAAACGGAGGTTGTCTAGTTATCGAGCATAATTATCGGAATTAAAGTACCCAAGGGGGCTAAAATGCATAAGTATAGAGGGTAATAAGTGTTTTGATTCGGGATTAATCATATTCTTCCTAAAATGATAGGTTATCACGTGTATATCAGATATCCCTAAATTATGACATTCTTAATAAATTACAAACTATTTTAGTATTCACCATTGATTATTTGTAGTTATGAAATATATATAAATTTTCGTTCTATGTTTAATATTTTCCATTTGTACCTTTCGAATTCAGTCTTGAATTTTGTTCCATTCTCGCCAAAAATTTAACTCAATTTTATGGAAGCGTAATTAGATTCTCTAGTGGAAGAAGCCCTTACTGGTTTCGGATTGTCCACCCCTTTTTCCAACAGTCAGTTGACCCACTGCAAGACTAACCTTGCAGTATTACTCTGCATCATAACCCATCACCACTGTTATTTGGAAATTGATACATTTGATAGTCTATTGAATGTAATTCTAACCATGATACGTGTGATTTTGCCACACCGCGTTACACAAATCTTTAAACACAAGTCTCTAACAAATCTTACGGAATAAGATTCAGCTTACCTGACTACATGTTATCGAATTCACATGATATTCATAATCCACTACTTGATTCAATCACCTAGGGAGCTTATACACCCTATGCCTCGCGCAAAATTGTACAATTGACATGTAATTTTCTTACTTCAATTCTCGCATACCTGGTATGCTAATGTAGTAGGGGTGCACTCAACCACCCCACTAGTCATCACTTATTCAATCTTTCAACAACATCATTGCTCTATTTAGAATGATACTAAGACTAGGCGACTCTACTGGCCTTAAGTCATAATGGAATTTTCAACTCTCAATTATATTCTTTTATAGGTGCAATAACCAACGTACAAAACTTATGTACTGTCGACCAAAATTCTCTCTAACTCTCGATGTTCGCTAGTTTCATGCGCGGGATGTCTCGCAAAGCAAAATCTAAACAAGGACCCCTCCCCCCCCCCCCCCCCCCCGATACACTACTATCTAACCTAGTCGGTTGTCAAGGTTCATAAGGCCTTGAGTCCATACTATGTACTTTCCCACAATATCCGTATTTTGACATAAAAGTCTACTCGTCCATTCTCATGACCCAAAAATGTAACATGAAACATGACACTCTTACTATCCCAAGTACTTGGCGGTATAAATATATACCGAGCTATATTTCGCTGCTCGATAAGAACACAATGTATTCTAAGTCTTATCAGGCAAATGAATTCCCATGAACCGGAATCACATATAATTAGACAACATACTTGCTGAGGTCTACAATACCATGAAAATTTCATATATACACATATCTGGGCCCAACCCTATTTCAGGTGGCGCCGCACAGAACAAAAATTACTTCCCCGGAGTACCCGACACGATAGTCATAACACTAAATTTTCTATCGTTCAAACATACGGTAATTAATCACTACACATTACCATAATATACTATACTAATGCTGAATCAATTCAGTAGTAAATTATAACAACAAAACATACCCTTAGGGCCCACCCGGTTCACTCACGGGCGACATTAAAAATGCTCAGCTATCAATGAGAAACACGTTTATAACGAGACTCTTATAACTAACGTTCCCACCCAACTCGACCCGCACGCGAGTTTTAGGGTTTCCAATTTACATATAAGTTGTGCACACCCATGTAACTAGATTTTATCCTTTATTCACAAGGAAGAATCAAAACCTCACCAGTCTTGCCAAATCACGGGGTCTTAGCACATGGTTGCCAACACGACCCATGAACATCTGAAATCCTTATACATTTAGGATTCCATCCAATAGTTGTCCTCTCTCATCACGGAGAATTTATTCCATCATGTGGATTTCACGCCCATTATTGAAACGTTGGCCTAAAATCTCTAGCCCTCAATTAAGGCATTTCTGAACTCCCGTTTACATCCCGGACCCTGTTGACCCTGACATACTATATGCCACTCTTAACTAGGACTCCACTGGTCCAACCTGAACCCATCACTCTCGGTTTGTAAATATCTTGGGCCTAATTCTCTTGACCCAAATTCCTTTGTTGGAAGTCTCTCTCTTACAGTTCTTATGCCTAACTGGCATGATTTACCATTTCTAATCTCTTCGGTCTCACTTCCCAATTATGGACACATTTAGCTCTGGTAGTTCTACTTTCTTCTCACGGGGAAATTCACGAGTCACCTCCCCATTACTAGTCCCACTGACCATTTTGGACTGTCCTTCCCCCAGACCGATAGTCTTAATTCATAATTGTTCTTTAGTTGTCCCTATGGCTATGCTGGCCTTCTGGAACTCTGGTTGGCCTCCACAACCCTGATTGACTTCATCGTCACTTTTTAGGAAATTAAACAATCAAAATCATCTAAATTAGTTCCCTATTAGGCACACTCCCATGTGGTGTTTCACTAACACCGTTAAGTTCAGTTTTACCTTTAGGCCATATTCTCTAACCCTCCTAGCTCACTTCTTCTGGAAAGACTACAACAACTAGTAACTGAATAACCTTGATGACATCAATATTAGTCATCCTAGCTGGATTTCTCATCCATGCTTGTATTCTACTCACGGGTCCTTTATCAACTATAGGCCATTTGGATAATTTATGCCCTTCTTCTAGGTACGAAGTTCATTATGCAATTCGACCTTTCTCTCATGATCGGTCTCTAGCTTACACACTATGCTAAGTTTCAAATTTTCACTTGCATCTCTATTACAACATCGAATGGAAGACCTCACGGTCAACTCGTACCCAAATTTCTCTTTAAATTTCAAACACCTTTCTACACGTTATGATTGACTCTAATCACTTTATATCACTCCTAAGAGCTATAAATTTAATGCCAAATTTTTATTCTAAGTGTTGTCACACTCCACTCTAGACAATTGCCTTCGGATTTTCTACCTACGTTGGCCTTTTACACTATTTCTCTTTATTCTTCACAACTTCACTGATGGTTTGCAAAAGAGTCCCTCTGATTTCTCCCTTGACGACCATATTAGGTGGTCCTAAAGTCACTCCACCGTTATCTACAACTGTGACCTGGGAATCTAGTGTTCCCGAGTGACGATCTCATTATCACTTGTTTAAGTCATACCCATGGTGACATTTGTCACGATCACCATTCTTAGATTACTTTATGTCTTCTGACGCATTTCTTCTTCTGTGGTCCTTCTTATGGCCTTAGTTGGTCGTACCAAAATGTTCGGTGTTCAAATCATAAAAAATTTCGTAGAATGAGTCACATCCATTATAATTCGCAGCAGGAGAACGTAAGACGTATACGTAAGGGAACACAACAATCCTACCATAAGTCTATACATCAAAAAATGCTATGTTGAAACAAAATAAGCCGCACAGATCCTAAAAGACTCTAGAACCTGATCCTCTGATACCACCTGTGACACCCCGCCCAATTAAATATAGGGTGATTAGTCATTTACCAAATTTAAAATAGAATGTTCAGTTTGTTCATTCTTAGCATCACTGTCAAAAAACTTATAAACATATTAATCACCTAATATAGAATTAAGCTAGGCGTCAAAACATTTTTTTCTTTTTACCCATAACCAAATAAAACCATTTCTCAATTTAATTATTAAAAAATAAGTTATTCATCATACACAAGAATATACTAAATACTGAATATGAATCAAACGCTGAAATAAATAAGAGTGGGTAAAACCTCCCAGTTCCAAATTTCAATTCACAGACCCATAGTAAGATTCCATCCAACTAAAATAATCTGCAAAGTAAACCGATTAAAACTAGGAATGGACGACACATGCCCCAACTGAGATATCTAGATAACTGAATGGAAATGATGGAGGCGTCTATTGCAAGGACCTACAGCTTCCACAGCAGCTGCATCACATAAAACAATCCAACTCTCTAGTTCTGGTATCCCTGTGGCTGAGCACCTGATATGATACATATATATAGAAAAGAGAGAAGATATGAAATAGACGGGTCAGAGCCCGATGTTTTAAACATATTTAGCAAGTATTTGAAACTGAAATGAAGCAAGTATTATGTGCATGTTAGATATCGCACTCACATGATATTCTCACCTCTCATC
This sequence comes from Sambucus nigra, assembly GCA_949130495.1. Lineage (NCBI taxonomy): Eukaryota > Viridiplantae > Streptophyta > Magnoliopsida > Dipsacales > Adoxaceae > Sambucus > Sambucus nigra. Next base: position 1,141,896 of record CASBWL010000025.1, read on the forward strand.
TATTGTTTACGCCTAACCTACATCTAACTCACAATAGCTACGCTAGCCGGCCTAACTAGTTCGAAATCATAATATCACCATCTACGTTCTCCAGTATTATACCCGTATCGCCCATACAATACGTTAAAGAAATAGTTTATCTCACATAACTAAAAGTTCAATTATTCACCGTTCAAATGGTTAATCTTTTGCACACTAAGATTAATTTATTTCTCATTTATACTATATCTACTAATTTCACAAAGTAGAATGTTCCCAATTATTTTCATAAATATATATAATCACATCACCCCTATATATATATATATATATCAGTCTTGCACCCTTAGGTTAACACCACTTGGCGCAAAGCATTTTATTCTTATCTCTATATCTACCAGTTTCACACAGTAGAAATATTTACAAATTCTTATATACATATATACATATAGTCACATCATCCCTATACATATATACACTATTTCTGCACCCCCGGGCTAAGACACATTAGCGCCCCTAATCATAATAATTCTGCACCCTCGGGTTAGCACCCATTAGTGTACTTAATAACAATATTATATAATAGGCACACACACATACTATTAAAATTCATAGGTATTCACCCAACCTAAACTATATACATCTCATATGTATTTTAATCTCATCTCTACGTATGATATATTTAATTCAATTACTATCACTCATGTAATTCTTGTACCCCCGGGTTATCACCCATTAGTACACTTATCAATCTTAATCTTGTACCCCCGGGTTATCACCCATTAGTACACTTATCAATAATATTCTACCCCCAGGTTATCACCCATTAGTACACTTAACAATAATATTCTTGTACCCCTGGGTTATCACCCATTAGTACACTTATCAATTATATTCTTGTACCCCCGGGTTATCACCGATTAGTACACTTAGCAATAAAAATATTGTACCCCCGAGTTATCACCCATTAGTACACTTATCAATCATAGCATATAACAGGCATGCACGCATCCTATTAAAATTCATAGGTATTCACTCAACCTAATTATGTACTTCTTATAAATATTTTAATCTCATTACTATGTATAATATATATAATTCGATTACTATTGCTCACGTAATCTCCAAGGCCAACGTACCGTTCCAATTATTTAAAGTATTATTTCCCAAATACTTCCCAAAAATTCTGCACTAGACTAAGTCCATCGAATAGCAGTTTTCTCACCCAAATATATTGCGTAAACTTAATTTGGGGTAAAAATGGAATTTCTCAGAATTTTAGACCTCTCGCTCGAACCATAATGACATGTCGCTCGAACGACTGCTATGTTTTATCCGAACGGCGTCGCGCGAGATCCATATCTCACTTGAACGACCCTTCGCGCGAGATCGCGCAAGACTCTACTGTTCGTCTTCTTCCCCAAAATTTTAGCGTTTTCCACTATTTTCACCTTTAAAATCTCTATTTTTTTCAATTCCAAATGCCCAAACAACAAATTCAATTGATGCTCTAACAAATTTAGATGATTTCTAACAACCTAGAATCATTAAATCATCATATACATCAATTAATTTTAAGATCCCCAAATCGAACCATTAAAACCCTAGTTCTTTCAATTTCAATTCAAGAACCATTCTAACCCAGATTTGTTCATGAAAATTATCATAAATTCATGGTGTTGATGTAAAAAATTAGATCGTGTCTAATTATTTAATCACAGATAAATTTAAATAAGACAAAGAAATTTTAAAGTGGTTCAGCCTTATAAGAATGGCGTACGTCCACTATTTTTGTTATTGATGAGTGTTTTGGAATTCTCGATTACAGGTTTTATCAAGAAATTTCGGTCCCCCCCAACAATGAGGGTGATACAATGTATTTATAGCCCTTAGGTTGTACATGTGAAAGGGTAATACACAGTTGTCCCTTAGGCGTGTACATCTGTATGTATTTAATGCGCAGTCTATCTGTTGGTTTTCCCGCTATTAATGCTTTGTACGAGGTGCAGCTCGGACCGCCTAAGCTGCTCGGTGTATTGAAGTTCCTCGGAGGACTCTTGTAGGTCTGAGCGTTTGAGTTAATCGGGGAAGAAGAGTTCCTCGTTGCAGTATGATTCCTCAGACTCAAAATGCTATTTGATAATGTTGTTGTTGCCATGCAGATTGCCACGTGTCTTGACTTAATTGAGCCATATCAGCAGGTTAAATTTGGTATCAACAGAAGCCTCCAATGTTTCATAGTTCGAAATTTGAGGAGTGTGGAACATTCTTTCTCGGAATATGGCAGTTTTAAATAGTCTTCCTGATTTTTAGGAGTGCTTCCGTTGTATTTATTTTTCCTTCCAAATTCGTAGAATCAGACTTTTTGTATTTTGATAACCGCCTCGATCTCCATGCACTTTTTTATCCTTTTAGTCGCCGGTAGCATAATCGTTTCTTTTTGTAATCATTACCTTTACCCTTTCCCAATGCAAGGTATTTAAGCGTCGCAGACAATTCCATCGTCTTCTACTTTTTCACATTCGTGTCTTTGAGTTTTCCATTGTCTTTCTCTCTTGTGCGTTCATCATTTTCAACGTTCGTTGTCAACAGATCCACTCTTTTCCTGTAAGATCTTCTTCCTTCTTCTTCATTTCCTTTATTCATCATGGTTTACCTTGTTGAATCTCTTGATAAGTTTCGTTCTGATTTTTCTATCCCTTCATGGGTTATTCTGGAGGAACTTTCTGAACCTTCAGATTATTTCCATTTGGCTGAGGGACATTGGTTCCCCAGCCTCTTTATTGCTGAATGTGGCTTTTCCTTTTCGCCAAATCCTTTATGTCTGGAATTCCGTCACTATTTTGACGTTGTTCCTGTAAGAATAGCCCCCAATACATGGAGAATAGTTAATGGGGTTCATAGACTAAATCAAATTCATGGAACTCGCATAAGAATTCCGTAAATCATGTTTTGTTATAGATGGGCAGTTGGTGATAATACGTTTTATTTAAAAAAATAGATTTTTAAATAGGGCTTTAGTGGTATATCTCCCAGATACCAATAGGGACTATTTTGAGAACGGGGTTGTTATAAAAAATTGGCAACATGCTCCTTTAACTGGAGATAAAGTATATCAGGGTCCCAAATGCCGTCCCTATGGCAACGAGATAGGTTATTTTGATTTTATTTTATTTTTGAAATTATGCTTTCTTTGTGTTTGATAAAATGTGTGATTGGTATTTTAATGTTTATTTATTTGCAGCTGATAGCAAGAGAACGTCTCCAAAAGAGACAGAAGTTAACATAAAGCATCTAAAACTTATCTGGAGTTTGCATCAGACTGTAGCCGATGAGCATATAAGATCATCTTCGTATCTGCTACAGTATAAGAGTTACACTACATCTTTTACTGCTCGTCCGGTGATAAATGAAGTAGAACCACTACCAGCTTCTACAAGTTCTTCGCCTGAGTCACACATCCCTTTAAGTGAAAGGATGATGAAAAGAAGACCTCCTACTATCTTCGAGAAACTTTCCTCTGTTGCTGGAGAGGCAAAGAGAAGTAAACATGATGTCCCAGAAGGGACAAAGAAAATTGATGCACCGCCTCCGGTTGCTCCTGTGAAGGTTGTCGAGAAGCCCCTAGTGGCTCCGAGCAAGGCTGTTGCTCCAAGTGAGGTGATTGTCATCTCTCCAGTTAAGACTACATCGTCAATCGAGACTATTCATGTTCCTACGAGGAAGATAAAGAAGAGCTCCTCGATCAATTTGGTTAAAACCATCTCTCAGCCCCCCACTACTCGAACTGGTGTTCCTACTTTTGTTGCCCTGAGCTCTGCCATGAGCTCGGTGAATACTTGGATCATTCTCGAGATCCAAGGTATTGAAGAAAACCTTTCTCGGGACATGGTCACCTCATTGGCTGCTCGCCATATTGCCTCTGTAAGTCTTATTATTTTGAACTTTTCATCTTTTCCTTGTTATATTTGTCTCTGCACTGATTTGTCATTATTTTCTTTTTCTAGTTGGTGACTTGTTTTAATACCATTTTGAAGAAAGATGAAGCTATTAAGGCTTCAAGTTCCTCGTCTGGTGTAGAGAAAGCTTTGGTGGGACTGACCTAATCCCTGAAGGACTCCCGCTAGAAATATAACGATGATAAGACTGCTTGGGAGAAAAAACTCACTTCGATCGAGGAAGAGAAAGCTCAGGTTGTTGAAGTCTCCAGAGGGTTGGAGAAGAAAATAAAGGACTTGGAGGATAAAAATAAAGAGCTCGACGAGAAGCTCAAAAATGCTGGAGAGCTTGAGAATAAGCTCAAGGTTGCTGAGGAAGAATTGGGGCGAGTTCGTGAAGTAGGTCGTCAAAAGGAAGAAGTGGAGACTAAGCTGAAGGCTGCCGAGGATCTTCTTTCCGAGAAGCTTTCCTTGGAGAAGGCAAAAAGAAAGTTGGCTGTGAAGAAGTCTTTCAGCGCTGGCTGGGACAAGGGGTGGAACAAAGGTTTGGCTGCCATGAGGTCGTAGGTAGAATATGGTAGCCTCAAATACTTTAGAGATGGTTGGGTCGCTGCTCTGCAGGAGATGAAGGTAGATGACAATTCTGACCTATTTCATCGACACATCCCGGGCCCCTCTCCAACTCTTGAAGAAGAAGAAGAGGACGAAGCTGCCTCCGAGGAGTCTTCCATGGTGATGGGAGATCAAACTTCTCACCCCCAGCTGTCCAGTCTACCAGCGAGCAAGTTCAACTTCTCCCTATCTCATCCGAGCAACTTCCTACAATCCCCGAGCAACTCTCTCTTCCATTCGATCAACCCACCTCCTCATCTCAACCTCCCGAGAAAGTTTTGGGAGACAAGGAAAAGGTGTAGAGTTATTCGAATCTTTCTCTATGTCTTTCTTTTTTCTTTATCACATGTAACTCCGAACTTTGTAATTCTTCTCTATGATGTAATAAAACTTGAACTTTTGATTATGCATACTGTTGATTCTTTTTTTCATGATCTGTTTGCAATTTTATTGATTCTTTCTTTTTCTTCCTTTGCTAGTTTATGGCTAGGATGGAATTACTATCTTCTCACGATACAAAACTACTGAGGCAGTGCAATGAGTACTTTAAGGCTGGTCACACAGATCTGAGTGCAGCACATATCGTCGACATCCTCGGCCAAGATGCTTCAGAACAGGCAATTCAAGCCTACCAATATTTGAAATGCCTGCTCGATCGTGCAGTGGCCAATAATATAGCTTATTATGAAATGATTGAAGATCTACAAGGCACTGTCGACGAGCTTCAACAACAGTATACGGAGTCTACTGCACTTTTACACGAGGGATACGAGAAGAAGTATCAAAAACTCAATGCTGACAAGGGTTATGACAAAATGTTCCCTGCTTATGAAGTGAAAGAGAGAACTTTGAGAACTGAGGTTGAGGAACACAGGCAAATAGCTGAGCTATTGGAGCAAGAAAATAATAACCTGCAAAGGGAAATAGCTCAATTGAAGTCTGTTGCCTCTTCATCAAATGCTTTGGTCCCTATGAACAATGAGGGATTCTCCTTCCTGGAAGTCAAAAATGCCAAACTACGAGATGAGCTGGAAACCTTGAGGAGAGCTAGTCCTTCTACTCCTGCTCGGGGACGAGCAAGAGCTTCTCGGGGATGACCAAGAGTTCTTAGCCTACTATTGAAGAAGCTAGAACTCAGTCAGCATTGGAGAACCAAGCGTTCCAATTAATGGCAAAAAATCAGGCCTTGATCGAGATGTCTAAGAAGATCCATAATTTGGATGAGCAACTCGCTGCGCAGAAGTCTGCTTTGGAGAATAATGAATTTTTTGCAAAAAGCAGTTGGAAAGATTGACCTATCAATTCCATAAGCAGCCCCGAGAATTCTGGATAGCAGGCTACAGTGAAGCTCTCTACCATTTGGATGATCGAATCCAAAATGCCAATAATTAAGGTTATAAACAAGGCTAGTTGAATGCTTTGGGCTTACTGCTACTGGAACAGGGTCACTACCTGTGGGATTACCATAATCCTGGGCTGCTGGACCTACCAGTGCCACCATTCAAGCTTGATATGAGCTGGATCCCTGCTCGGGCCATTCCTCGGTCTTTGATTTCCAAATACCTTGGTGATTACAATCTACATTCCAATGCCGAGATATCTCGACCCGAGCACCTACTCGATCGCCCTTCTATCATGAACATTAGAATGCTCAAAGACCTTAACTTCATAAACTCCCCTTATGCTTTAGACGATCCTCCTGCTGGCGAGGAACCTGTTTCAAAAGCAGAGGGGAAGAAACCAATAGAGTAGGGATTTTGATGTAATAGTTAGTATACATTTCATCCTCAATGTATTTTGTTTTTGGATTTAATGAAAGACTTTCATTTTTGTTAGCAATGTTATGGTTGTAAAACACTTTATATATGTATGTGCATATCTGTTAAAAAGATAACAAAATTATGTATTTTGTCGACCAACTGTAGTTGATTAAAACTTACTGTCGACTAGCTTGAATTCATAGTGATCATTTGACTGACAAAATTTAGTGATGTTTTGTTTCTCGACCAATTTGGCAGTAATTAAAAATCACAAGTAACCAAAATTTTACTTGATTTTTTTCATATATTCATACTTTATTTAAATAAAGTGTTTCCGACTAACAGTAGTCAACATCTTCTTATTCTCGACCAACCTAAATTGGTGAAATTATTCTCTTCCCGACCAACTTTGGTACTTTTGGAAAACATTTTTTCTTCCTAACCAACCGAAGTTACCATTTTTAGGAATATTTTGTTTCCTAACCAACCGAAGTTGGCATTTTTAGGAATATTTTGTTTCCTAACCAACCGAAGTTGGCATTTTTAGGAATATTTTCTCCCTAACCAACCGAGTTGGCATTTTTAAGAGTATTTTTGCCTTCTAACCAAACCGAGTTGGCATTTTTAGGAGTATTTTGTTTCCTAACCAAACCGAGTTGGCATTTTTAGGAATATTTTTGCCTCCTAACCAAACCGAGTTGGCATTTTTAGGAGTATTTTGTTTCCTAACCAACCTAAGTTGGCATTTTTAGGAATATCTTGTTTCCTAACCAACCTAAGTTGGCATTTTTAGGAATATCTTGTTTCCTAACCAACCTAAGTTGACATTTTTAGGAATATTTTTGCTGAGTAGTCTAAGTTTTACCGAGTAGTGTGTAGCACTAGTATTCCCCGAATATTTTTTGATAAAAGGAGAGAATTTGGCAGAATATCGTCATTTTATTCATACTGATGGTACTGCGTTACATGGGAATTTACATCACTGATAATACTTGCGCAGGTGTTTTGCATTCCATGCGTTCTTAAACTCCTCCCCCTCTAAAGTTGCTATTCGGTAAGTTCCTGGTCGAACAAATTCTGTAACTCGGTATGGTCCATGCCAGTTTTCCTCCAGTTTGTTATGTTTTTGAATCACTTTCTTCAGAACATAATCTCCTTCTTTCAGGTCGCACTTCTTCACCCTCTTATTGTAGAACAAAGTTGTTCGTTGTTGGTAAGCAGCATTCCTGATGGCTGCTTCTTCTCTAACTTCCTCGAGCATGGCCAAATCCAATCTTCTCATTAAGTCGCTGACACGGGAATTGAAATTCAGTACCCTGTGTGTTGGGAGGCCCAACTCGGCTGGTATAACAGCTTCACTTCCAAACACCAACATATATGGGGATTCTCCAGTTGCTGCTCGGGGAGTAGTACGATAAGCCCACAGTACTGACTGTACCAGTTTGCTTTTGCATCACTTAGTATTTTCTTCAAGCCATTTAGCAGTTTTCTGTTTGTCACTTCAGTCTATCCGTTGCTCTGGGGATGATCTGGTGCCAAGTGGATCTTCAAAATATTGGACTGATGGCAATAGGCAGCGAACTCCTCATTATCAAATTGTGTTCTATGGTCAGTAATGAATGCATGGGGAAGACCATATCTACATATGATATTCTTCCAAACAAATTGATATACCTTCTCGTACGTCATGTCGACAAGGGGCTCGGCTTCTACCTACTTAGTAAAATAATCCACTGCGACGACGAGATACTTAAATCTTCCTCTGGTCGTTGGCAGTGGTCCAACCAAATCAATTCCCCACATGGAAAATGGCCAAGGGGAGGTGATGGGTGTCAACAATTCTTGTGGAGTTCTTCAGATGGAGGAAAAACGCTGGCACTTGTCACATTTCTTGGCATAGGCTATACAATCAGCCCTCATCGTTAGCCAGTAGTATCCTTGCGTCATCACCCTTTGCAAAAGCGTTCGACCTGCTACATGGGCTCCACAGGACCCTTCATGGATCTCTTCAATCAATTCTTTCACCTAGGAGGGGTGTACACATCTTTACAAACCTGTCATAATTCCTCGTCTATATAGAATACCGTTAGTTAATACATACCGAGAAGCTTTAAACTTCAATTTCTTAGCTACGAGCTTGTCAATTGATAATTCTCCCTCTTCAATATATGCCCTGATGGGATCTATCCAATATGGTCCTAAATCAAGGGTAATAAAATTCATCATTAGATCTTCATCTATGCTTCGACTAGGCAACACTTCAATTGGGATTGTTCTTCGTAGCTTGGTACGACTAGTTGATGCTAATCGGGCTAGTGCGTCTGCTCTCGCATTCTCCATTCTTAGTATTCTGATTGATTGAACAACAACAAATTCTGATACCAACTCCATCACCTTTGCATGATATTTAATCATTAATTCTCCTTTGGCTGCATATATTCCCAATATTTGGTTTACTATCAATTGAGAATCACTGAAGACAATAAACTGCTGTGCCTCCATAGTTTTTGCCAAATTAAGACCTGCAATCATGGTCTCATACTCAGCCTCATTATTGGAAGCTTTGAATTGGAATCGTAGGGCGTATTCCATGTCGACCTCGTCTGGGCTATTCAAAACGATCCCTACCCCACAGCCTGTTGTGCAAGATGAGCCATCTACATATAGCCTCCATATAGGCAACTCTTCTTCTAATTTTTGATCTGACAGAGTTCCTCGGTGAAATATTTGTTGCTTCTCCTCTGATATTTCTTAATCTTCTTCGACCATATTTTCTTACCCTTTTACCAAGCTAAGTTGGTCTGGGCTCGAATTTGATGATCCTGCAACATCCACTTGCCCTTTTACCAAGCTAAGTTGGTCTGGGCTAGTGTTTATTGATCCTGTAACATCCACAGGTTGATCGGTGAGCAGATTTTTCTCCTCCGGGGTATCATGATAGGTGAACTCTGCTATAAAATCTGCCACTGCTTGCCCTTTTAGCGATGATCTGGGTTCATAAATTATATCATATTCGCCAAGCTCTATTGCCCAGTACATCAATCTCCCTGACTTTTCTGGTTTATTAAGGACTTGCCTCAACGGCATATCAGTATATACGACTATAGTATGAGACTGGAAGTATGGCCTCATTCTCCTACTCGCCTCAATCAGCGCCAGTTCCAATTTTTCCAGTTTTGGATATCTAATCTCTGCTCCTCGGAAGGCCATACTCGTGTAATAAATTAGTTTTTGCACTCCATTCTCTACTCTGATCAACGCCAAGCTAACTGCATTCTCTGATACTGCCAGATACAAGTACAATTTTTCTCCCATCACCGGCCTGGACAACAATGGAGGTGCTCCCAGATATTTCTTCAAGTCTTGAAAGCCTTCTCACATTCATCATTTAACTCAAACGTCTTTTGGAGAATTTTGAAGAATGGGAGACATCTATCAGTTGCTCGCGATACAAATCTGTTGAGTGCTGTTACTCGTCCTGTGAGACTCTGTACTTCTTTCTTCGTTGTTGGAGATCACAGCCCTAATAGATCATTGATCTTTTCAGGATTTGCCTCAATGCCTCGTTGATTGACAATATACCCAAGAAATATGCCTTCTCGTACTCCAAATATGCACTTCATCGGGTTCAGCTTCATTTGATATTTATCTAGTTGATCAAAGGTCTGGCCTAAGTCAACTAGATGATCAACAACTTTCTTACTCTTTGTCAGCATATCATCGACATAGACTTCCATGTTGCTACTGATTTGTTCGGCAAAGACCTTGTTCATCAGCCGCTGATATGTCGCACCTACATTTTTCAAACCAAAAGTCATAACATTATAACAATAAGTTCCTCTAGGATTAATGAAAGAAGTACTCTCCCTGTCTTCAGGTTTCATTTTGATCTTGTTGTAACCAGAATAAGCATCCATGAAGCTCAGCAGCTCATGTCCCGAGGTAGCATTAACTAGTTAATCAATACGAGGCAATGGAAAGTGATCCTTTGGACATGCTTTGTTGAGGTCGGTGAAGTCTACACACATCCTCCATTTGTTGTTCTTCTTCTTTACCATCACCACATTGGCTAACCAGTCTGGGTATTTAACATCTTCAATAAAGCAAGCTTTCTGGAGCTTTTTGACTTCCTCTTGTATAGCTTGATTCTTCTGGGGACTGAATACTCTTCTTCTCTGCTTCACTGGTTTGATCTCCTTATTCACGTTGAGCTCGTGACATAGGAAATTTGGGTCTATTCCGGGCATATCCTCATGACTCCATGCAAAAGTTTTCTTTCTGCTTCTTAGGAAAGTTATCAATTCCTGTTTTAGCGAGGCATCCAACGACGAACCTATTTGAGTTGTTCGTTTAGGGTGCTCGTCATCCAGAATGATGTTTTCTGTAGCCTCCATCACCTGACCTTTCACGAGTTGCGATTCATCTCTAGGATCCAATGTTTCAATTTTTGTACCTTCTTCCACTTGATAGGTAGTAGTCTTTTTCCTTGATTCCTCCAGCTCCTCTTGCTCGGCAGATGAATAATAGCATACCCGAGCTACTTTTTGATCACCCTTTACAACTCCTACTCCAAAATTTGTTGGGAAATTTAGGCATTGATGTACCGTGGATGGTACTGCCTCGAACTTTTTCAATCCTACCCTTCCCATAATGATGTTGTAGGCTAACAGAACATTCTTATCCATCACGAAGAAGCGTATTCTTTCTGTTCGACAAGCAGGCCATGTACCAATGAATATATCCAACTAGATCGTCCCAAGTGGAAAAACTTTCTCTCCAGCAAAACCGAGGAGGGGTCTATGATAAGGCTCCAGTTGAGATAACTTTAGGTTTAAACTGTTGAAGCACGAGTAGAACATGATATCTGTCGAGCTACCATTATCTACTAGAACTCTTGAAATCATCACTTCTTTCATCCTCATTTTGATCACCAATGGGTCATCATGAGGATAAAGGACACCCGCGAGGTCGTTCTTTGAAAAACCAATGACCAATTTCTCTTTGTTTACCTTTTTTAGGCGGTCCTCCTCAGCTAGATTTATTCATTGAATGTACGAGCAAGCTTGAGCCTCACAAAGGTAAGCCTTTCTTTATGCAGTAAGATCTCCTCCTCCTGCATCTCCACCTGTAATAACATTACAATCAAATGACCCAAAACGTATTGAAAATACCTCACGTTCTGGCTGCCTTGGTCTTTTGGGAAGATCGGGGTCATCTTATGGATCATCTTCATAGTCCCTTTTCTTGTTATCCTCTGCTCGACGAGGAGATCTATACCTCTCTCTTGTTCGATCGTTGTTTCTTCTTTGATTTCTACGATAAAAAAACTTTGTCAGTTTTCCTTGTCTAATGAGTGTTTCGATCTCGTTCTGAAGAGCTATGCAATTTTTAGTCATATGGCCATGATCTTTGTGAAACTCGAAATATTTTTCCCTATTCCTCCTGTCAGGGTCTGCCTTCATTTTCTTTGACCAGTTTAACTCCTCGCTATTCTTAATTTGTTCCAGGACGTGGTTGATGTCCACCTTCAAAGGAGTATAATTATCAAATTTCCTCAATACCTCCCATGCCGGCCTATTTTTGGATTATTTGTCACCACCATTGTTCTTATGCTCTTTCTTCTTGGATTTGTCAACCTCCACCTTGGTTTCTTTATCCGTATTCTTCTTTACAGCCATAGCCTCCTCGGCATTCATGATTTTGGTCGCTTTTGCCATCAGTTCTGACATGGTTGTGGGTGGATCTTTGGCCAAAGTGTAATACAACTTGTTGGGCAACAACCCACTCATCAAGGCGGTGATCGTTGTCTTTTCCTCATAATCTATGACTTAGAGTTTCTCGTTATTAAAACGAGTTATATAATATCTTGTACTCTCACCAGCTTTTTGTCTAACACTTAACAAATGTGCTACACGTTTGACTGGCTTTGCCTTAAAATAGAAATTTCCAATGAATAACTCGGCCAGTTGAAAGAAAGTTGAGATCTTACCCCGAGGAAGATTATTGTACCATATTTGAGCAGATCCGGTAAGGGTTCCCGAGAATGCTTTGCATCTCATCTCGTTTGGGACACCATATATGTCAGCGACAGCTTGATATTGTTTTATATGAAGAACAGGATCGGTCTTTCCATCATATTTGGGGGTCACAACAGGTGCTTTGAACTTTGACGGTGTGGGAAAATCCACAATAGCTTGGACAAAAGGCGTCCCTTGAATAAAAGTTCATTGTAGGGGGTTCCTGTCCTTAGCCATTTCACCTAATATGTCTTCCAACCTCTGAATATATCCTTTCCATGCGTCATTTCCTTCCTCGGACCTATTGGTTCGAGCAATTGATCGGGTTGATGTGACTTCCTGGGATCTATCTTGACGAGCAGCTGGTCGCGATTGGGCAGATCTTTCCCTTAAGTCTGATGGTTGTCGAAAACTCCTCGACGCAGCCTTAAGAGGACTTTTGTTCCTCCTATGGCCTAATCGACTGAAAGGAGAGACCCTACTTAATCTTTCCAATGCACTGGTCCTATCTAGAGAGAGAGTAATACGCTGTTCAGTATCTGTGGCTCATACTGATGAGGTTCACCCAGGTTAATAAGAGAAATCATCAGATTCCTCATTACGATATGAAGCTATATGCCCAGTACGCGAAGGAAGCAAATGGGTGTTTCTTTGAACACTGCGTTGTCCTGAATGGGTTGGTTCACTGCCATGAAGGGTTTGTTTGAGTTGTAGCATAGTTTCTTGCATGGCTGTCTGGCCTTGGGCCAGATTCGTCATTATTCCAGCCAGATCTGGAACGTTTGGCAGAGCAGATGGATTTGGGGGATTTCCAGCATTTCGATTGCTGGATTCAGGATTATCAACCATTGATGATGAATTATTTTTGGTGAAAAACGATACTAACAGTCATTTCCCACAGACGGCGCCAATCTGTTGATGTAAAAAATTAGATCGTGTCTAAATATTTAATCACAGATAAATTTAAATGAGACAAAGAAATTTTAAAGTGGTTCAGCCTTATAAGAATGGACTATGTCCACTGTTTTTGTTATTGATGAGTGTTTTGAAATTCTCGATTAGAGATTTTATCAAGAAATTCCGGTCCCCCCCAACAATGAGGGTGATAAAATGCATTTATAGCCCTTAGGCTGTACATGTGAAAGGGTAATACACAATTGTCCCTTGGGCGTGTACATCTGTATGTATTTAATGCACAGTCTATCTGTTGGTTTTCCCGCTATTAATGCTTTGTACGAGGTGCAGCTCGGACCGTCTAAGCTGCTCTATGTATTGAAGTTCCTCGTAGGACTCTTGTAGGTCGGAGCGTTTGAGTTAATCGGGGAAGCAGAGTTCCTCGTTGCAGTATGATTCCTCGGACTCAAAATGTTGTTCGATAATGTTGTTGTTGCCATGAAGATTGCCACGTGTCTTGACTTAATTGAGCCATGTCAGCAGGTTAAATTTAGTATCAACACATGGATTATATCCTATCTACATGAAGGAATTTAATGTCTTGAAATTTCAGTCCCAAAATAAATCAAATCATCAAGTTTCCATCAAATTAATTCTCATAAATTTGAGGCCCCCTACTCTAACATGAACACAATTATTACTAAAACATGCAAGTAATAAACACTTGCCTCGAATATGATGGTCTGATCCGTTGGTGATGTTGGTATAGACGCATTACTCTCTTTGCGATCTACGCAATGGTGGTCTTGGTGGTGGAAGATGATGCCTAAAAGCTTTGGCTCTTTGGGATTTGCTATCCCTCACTCTCTGTGACTCTTTCTTGAGTTATGTGAATGTGAGCCCTAATTTCGCCCACGTAACTGATAAAATAAACTCCCAATTTTCGTCCATTTAATTTCTCCAAAAATTAAAATTACAAAATTACCCCTACGGGGTGTCGGTTTGGCCTAAAATCTCCCGGAGTCCAAATAAAATACCCGGGTAGAGTTTTCTGACTATCTCGACCCTCCTGGACTCAACGGCGCACTAAAAATTACCATACGAGTTACTTAAAAATAATTTAACTTTATATTCCATTCAATTAGTTCCGATACGACTCACATGCGTGTCCCGACTTAATATACCAAACTGCCATATATTTCACTCTCGGCAATTTATCAAATTTCATAATTCAATATTACATATCACACAGTAATATTCAATAATTCTCAACAATAAGTATTAACCCTTGGCACGCTAGTTAATAATTATTTTTAATCTGAATTAATAAACAATTAATTTTTCACATTTTAATTTAATTAATCCAACAATAGTAATTAATCACATAATTATTCCCACAATAATAATTAATCACATAATTATTTAAATCATAAAAAATACGGGGTGTTACAGATGCATTACAGTGGTGGGAGAGTTCCACCAGGTCGGAGGATAGAGATCAGTTGGGTTATGCGGATTTTCTGATAAAGTTTAACAATAAGTACTTTCCGTATGCAATTAGGAACACGAAGAAGAGAGGATTTATGGACTTGGAGCAAGGTTCAAAGTCGATTGTTGAGTATGAATAGGTGTTAACCAATTTATCTATGTTTGTACCAAAGGAGGTTAGCACTGAGGTAAAAAAAATGGAGTGTTTTATTAAGGGATTGTCTTGGTCAATTAGGCAGATGGTATTGGGAAATCCATCATACACTACCTATGCTCAGTTGGTAGATGTCACAATGTAACTATGGAAAGAGAAGGTCAATTATCAAAATAAGTTGGGAAAGAGACAAGATTCAAATGAACAAGATAGTGAGAATAAGGGACACAATGACCAAGCAGGGAAGAGAGAGAGAACAAATCAAGAGGGTAGGCAAAACTAGGGCATGAATTCAGGTGGCATTAGGGGTGCATGTTTCATTTGTGGAAAGATGGCACATCGGGCAGCTCAGTGTTACAAGAGAGAGGGCCAGCAAGTCCAAGTGACACTGGGCCAACAAGACCAAGGCACACAAGGGCAACAAGGTCAAGGAGTATAGGTATAGCAATGACTGAGGTCTCGTGTGCTAGCAGCAATAGGTATTGTGGGAGCACCGACAGTGTCGGGTGCGTAGCACCAACCAATACTGGATATGGGAGGTGGTATTTACTTTAGCCTCAGGCCGAGGCATCTCAGCAGGAGCCATGACGTGTCTAGTAGAGTACCGCGATACGTAATATCTTCTTAGATACTTATATATATGTAGGCTTTATATATATTGTATTTTTGTTAAGGATTACGTTCGGGTAGGTTAGGTGTATGGGTGCCTAATTGTGGTACTCTACGGGTAGGCATTTTTTAGCCTTATTTTATTTATGCATGATTATGATTTGCTTAATTTCAAGGATGAAATTCCTTTGCTAGTGGGGAAGTATGTAACACCCCATGTTTTTATTAATTAAATCAATTGAAATATTTGAGAAAAATAAAATTTTGGAATTTAATAGTTTTTAATAATTAAACATGTGGGTTTTTATAATTGAATAGTAAATTTTCAATCGGAATTAAAATCGGAGTTATAATAAAATGTTAGAATAAATTTTTAGTATAACATGCAGGTACGTTTTTGTTAAATTGAAGAATATTTTTCTAAGTGTAAAGGCAGATTTCAAAAGTTTTTAAATGAACGTTTCGGTCGTTCAAATGGCAGCGTATATCGTTCGAACGACGTGGCATCTCGTTCGAATGACTGGTGTAAGTCGTTCGAGCGACAGGAGGCAGTGTGTGGATTAGAGTCCTAATCATTTTCTAACTCTTAAACCCTTTAAATATCGAACTGTTACGGGGCTGGGACTTTTAAAACACTTTTCCCTCAAACTTATCTCCAGTAAGGTTTTACAAACATATTTCCTCTCATCTTCAACCACTAGCCCCAACTTTTAACTCAAGAATTGAAGATTCAATTGTTGTTTCTCAAGACGAGTTCAACCATCTAATCCTATTTATATCCAACTTATATCAGGCATGAATACTTTATTCCTTTGCTTTAGTATTCCTTTCCTTTCCATTAGTATTTTCCTTTAGTATTTCTAACACTAATATTATCTCTTGTTTGATATTGAAAACAGAAGACTTAGGCATCATAAGTTCCTCCGAAAGAAATAGACTAAATAAAGAAGACATTGCAGATTATCATAGACGTGTATGACCAAATGTCGGTAAAATGCAAAGATAGACTCGGACTCATATTCAAGACTCCTATGAAAGACCAATACTGGAAAACTTTGACGACATTCTAATTCCGCCAAGAAAATCTAGAAATGAAATCATTTCCCATAATAGACTTATCGAAAAAATGTATTTTCTCCAATATAGACCAGACCAAAGATACCCCCACTTGATAAAATATAGACGAGAATTTTCTGATGATGAAATACTCTTATAGACGCCCTATGGTGGAATGTGAAGAATAAACTATGGGTAGAATTCAAATAGAATTTGGTAGCTATTGCCAGATCCATGAGAACTCAAAGACTTGCAGTCACTTAACTCAGTAGTATTGCTATTCCTAGACCCCGGATGCAAACATATGCTCAGACTCTTGGAGAATCCCCCAAAACTAGACCAATTGATAATTTTTATTATCAGCAATAGACTTTTAAGGCTAAGATTGTTATACCATTCGGTAACAATAATCTTTCTTTATCAGAAGACTGTCAGAAAGAGGATAATAACATTATTGAACATTTCAATATGTTATTATCTAAAATTAATGGAGATGCCTTGATGATTAGGGGCTTATTCAAAGATGTTTCAAAAAATTATCTTTTTGAAAAAGCAAAGATGGCACACCCAACCTGTAAGGACATAAATTTCCAATTTAGTCCATGTATTGTTTTGACTTAATTATGTGAACAAAAATATGTTTATAATATATCATAGAGAGATTTTTATTTTGTCATGATCCCGCTCGGTCTATGACGTATTGAAGAAATTGGAGACGTTACGGCAAAGCTTCAAAGAAATAATCATGCCGAAGTTTAATTGGTGCAAGTTTACTCGTCTTCAAATGCTAATTGCATTCCGAGATCACACAGCTATGAATGCGTATAATTTATGGTGCTCGAAATTGTTTTTATAAAAGACAAGGATGTATTCTTATAAAGAAAAATATTTTAAAATGTTTTTAAAAGTGTTTTAAAGCTTTACACTACGTTTTATTCTGATAAACTCAAAATAGAATTTGACAAATTTGGATATCTTTTGTAAGAGACGTTTTAAACAAAAAGTCAATTCAAACGACATAAGCTCTCGTTCGAACGAGATGCTCATGTCACGCGAATGATGTGGCCTTATCGTTTGAGCGACACATTTTTTGAGGTGGCATTTAAATTTTATTTAAAGCGTGGTTTCGTCACAGTTTCGCAAGTATGCATCTGGAAAAATATTTTACCATTCAGTACGTTGTTTGCACATGTTTTCTAAGGTTTAAAAAGCTTAAACACCTCCTTGGAGTTTGCAAAGATCCGAATTATCATTCTTATACGCTTACATGACCTTGATGCACCAAGTTTGTTTGTTCTACCATTGAACATTCGGGTTTTGCATTGAAGAAAAGAGAATGACTTTTTGTTCGACATCGTAGACGAATAAAAGCCATTCAGTGGACACCGAGACATACATGGATGCGTGTGTTGTGGACAGGTGTCATGGAAGACGTAATTTCTGCTGGGCACTATTGAAGAATGGTAGAAGATCATAAGGAGAGTCAATACCCATGAGGATCGAGTCATTGAGTAATTTGTCTTTGTAAAACCTTTGTTCATAGTGATTGTCTGGCTTGGGCCGTCCGTGGTTATTTTTCTGTTTTGGGTTTTTTCCTCATACATCCGGCGTTGTGAGTATTCTTTACTTTGCTTTACTTTACTTGCTTTAATCACTAGATGAATGTTTAGTATTAATCAAGATAAAATTGGTTTAAAGTAAGAATTGGGTTTTCACAACTTGGTTAGGTGCTAATTAAACGTTGGATAATTTATGGTAAAAATTGGCTTGATTTGAAACACACGTGTAGGACCACCTTTTCAAATTGGTATCAGAGCTAGAAAACATAATTTATTTTTTGCGTGATCTCGTGTGTTCGTTTATCTCTCATGTGTTTGTTTTCTCTCGATGGAATCTCTAAGCTTTGACGATTTACATCGTTTGAATTTAATGTTTGCAAAACGTATTGAGGTTTTGGAGAAAGAAAATTACGGTTTCAAAAATAGGATTGAATATATGAAAAATTTTCAAATTCAAAAAGATATTTGTTGTGAGAAGTTTAGTTCCTTGTTTTAAGATTTTACTATAGTAAAATTTGGAAAAAAGGAGAGTGATGAAAGAGTTCTCGTTTTAGAAAAAGAGTTAGAGGATTTGAGAAATTCTAGGGGTTTTGCCATTGAGGAAAATAATTCGATTAATGATTTTATGGCACGAGAAAATGCTCTTAGGGATAAGTTTTCCCATATTGAGGGGGAGCGAGATAACCTTCTAGGGTTAATTGGAAATTTAAAGAAGGAGTTCCAAATGTTTGAGGAGTCTAATCGTTTGCTTGCGTCGAAAGTTTTGAAGTTAAAAAATGACTTAAATGACTCGAATAGTGATGGTAGCGGATTATCTTATTCTAGTGGTTCGAATATAAAAGCCAAAACCAAAGTTTGTTTTAGAGCGTCAACCACATCCAAGGGTATTAGAAAAGGTCAACCTAAAGGTCCCGTTCCTCATCGTGTTTTCACATGTTCGCATTGTGGTAGGAAAGGTCACCTTAGGAGTTTTTGAAGTTTAAAAGTAGTGTCACGTTCATTCCCAAAACCCATTTTGTTAGGTATACACCGGTTTGGGTTAGAAAATCCATTTTGGACATGGTAAATGCTTCGTTGGTTCACTCTCACATGCATGCACATGATTCATCTCTTGCTATTTTTTATGGATAGTAGCTTGCATGTTTTATCATACGCTAGACCTTGCATCATGATCTATTATTTGATAGTGTTATGAAGTGTTTATCATTTTGTATTATAGTTTTCATTTGTTTCAGTCCTTTTGGAAAAATACAAAAAGAAATTTTTTTGAGAAAATTTTTAAAAAAATCCAAAAAGATATTGTTTTTGAGAAAACTTTTGAAAAAACAAAAACATTTTCATTTTATTTGAGTCAAAACATGGAAAGCCAAAAAGTTTTTTTTTGATTTTACATGTTTGATGTGGCAGATTGGTGTGCTTGACCCCCTTTCGTTTCATTATCCATGTGGCTATGACATTTGGTCATTATTATCGATGCTTAGAATGGTCTTAACCATTGTTTATATGGGATTCGAAGTTGATATGCATTTTGATTCGACTTTGTATATATGCCATCATTGTACACATGCACGAGTTTATATGGATGTTTGACTTCTCTTGCATATTTGAATTTGGTGAGGCATTCTTATCTCAATATTGTCATCTATGTGTAAGTAGACTTAAGGAGAAGTGTGCAAGTAAAAAAGGTTTACCGTGAGGATTCGAATTGGTTCCTAATTGAAAAAATGATGAGTGATTCAAGGGAAAGGGATGCGAGAGTTCAAAATTAACTCATCGTGTAAGCCACCGTTTAAAAGAGCCCAAAAGATATGCTAACAATAGGGCCAATAATATTTTATCTAAGTTGAGAATGCTAGAAACCTCAAAAGAACTTGAAAAAGTATGTTTATGAGGGAGTTTGGCTGGAGAAAATTTAAACGGGTTTGCAAACCTAATCCAAATGTTGAAAGATTACAATTTGACGCTATTGTTTGTGGAATCGTCAAAATTATGGATCTGTGTGCATGTAGTATGTTTAGTTCATTAAGTTCACACTTTAATTGTCATATGGCTATGATAAAGATTGATGATTTATCGCTATCAATTAAAGATTCTTGATCTTTTCGATGTGTTGTAATTGTGAGTAATTGTTGTAGTTTCGCGCCCATACATCCCATATCCATGTTTGAGCACATCGATACTATGTTTGTATGTAACTCGCATTATTAGTTTTTATGCGTTTTTATGTTTTGTGTTAAAAGCATGCTATTTTAGCACTGTTTTGCTGCTGTCAGGCTCTTCCACTGATTTTTTTTCTGGAATGTTTTTCACTAGGCAAAAATATAAGATATTTCTGGGAAAATGTGAAAGTTTGGCAGGTCGCGAGTAGTCGTTCAAATGACATATCCACGTCGTACAAACGACAATTGTAGTTCATTCGAGCGACGTCCTCATCTCGTTTGAGCGACGTCCCTGGCTCGTTCGAACGACAGGCTGCATTCTTGCTTCTGATTGGTTTGCAGTCCACTAGATTATTTTGGTTATATTTTTGGTACTACTGGAAGTGTTTCTGGACTGACTGGTTTATATGCAGGTCTTAATTGGTTCAAAATTCATGTTTTGCATATAAGTTCGTTTATCACACCTAATTAGATTGTTATATTCTTTGTGTGATTCATTGGTTTACTAGCTACTGATTTGTCATTACTTGATCATATTTAGCTGGTTGTTTCATGATTATCTAGCGATTTCAAATTGATTCAAATTGGTATATTCTCATGCTAGATACTTTCATTGGTTTATCTTTTCATCGCATTGTCTATTCGAGACAAAAAGAGGGAGAGATGTATGTGATGTAGGGGGAGAATTGAGCATGTTTTGGATTGTATACTTTACAACTTGGTATTACAAATTGGTAGTTTAAATTTGATATTATATATCAGTTTGTTGCTCAATTGTTTTAATAAATGACATTTTCCGAGGTTATTCATATTGGTATCTATTATCGTTTGGTATCACTTGGATATATATTGGTTTCATTTGTTCCTCCATAATTCACTTGGTATTTATTGGTATGTTTCATGTGTGTAGGTATGCTTCAGCGATTCGAGATTTCAAGTCTACATCACATTCAGAGAGTTCATGCTTGCCGGTGCTATATATAATAGTCCGTGTCTTGTATTTTTTTATTTTGGGTTTATGGGATGGGATTTAGGCGTCATACGGCTTGACGGCACGGGTTAGGAATTTCACGGGTTTAGTTTTGTCCTGGAATAGTCAAAGGGGGAGATTTGTAAGGACATAAATTTCCAATTGAGTCCATGTATTGTTTTGACTTAATTCCGTGAACAAAACTGTGTTTGTAACATGTCATAGGGAGATTTTTATTTTGTCACGATCCCACTTGGTCTATGACGTATTGAAGAAATTGAAGACGTTGCGGTAAATCTTCAAAGAAATAATCATGCCGAAGTTTAATTGGTGCATGTTTATCCGTCTTCAAATGGTAATTTCATTCCGATATCACATAGGTACGAATGCGTATAACTTATGGTGCTCGAAATTGTTCTTATAAAAGATAAGGATGTATTTTTATAAAGAAAAATATTTTAAATTTTTTTAAAACTGTTTTAAAGGTTTACACTACGTTTGATTCTTATAAAGTCGAAATAGAGTTTGACTAATTTGGATCTCTTTTGGAAGAGACGTTTTAAACAAAAAGTCAAAAAGTCAAACCCACGTGTTGTCGTTCAAACGACCCAAGCTCTCGCTCGAACGAAATGCTCATGTCGCGCGAACGACATGGCCTTATCGTTCGAGCGACACGTTTTTTGAGGCAGGATTTAAATCTTATTTAAAGTGTGGTTTCATCAGAGTTTCGCAAGTGTGCATCTGGAAAACATTTTACCATCTAGTACGTTGTTTGCACATGTTTTCTATGGTTTAAAAATCTTAAACACATCCTTAGAGTTTGCAAAGATCTGAGTTATCATTCTTATATGCTTACGTGATCTTGATGCACCAAGTTTGTTTGTTCTACCATTGAACATCAGGGTCTTATATTGAAGAAAAGAGAAGGAGTTCTTGCTCGACATTGTAGAAGAATCAAAGCCATTCGGTGGACACCAAGACATACGTGGATGCGTGAGTTATGGACAGGTATCGTGGAAGACAGAATTTTTACGTGCGAACTATTTAAGAATGATAGAAGATCAAAATGAGCGTCAAGACCCTTGGGATCGAGTCATTGAGTAAGACAAATCGTTCTTTGTAAAACCTTTGTTTATAGTGATTGTCTGGCTTGAGCCGTTCGAGGTCGTTTTCCCATTTTGGGTTTTTTCCTCGTACATCTGGCATTGTTAGTTTGCTTTACTTTACTTTCTTTAATCACTAGATGAATGTTTAGGATTAATCAAGATAAAATTGGTTTAAAGTAAGAATTGGGTTTTCACAACTTGGTTTAGTGCTAATTAAAAGTTGGATAATTTTTTTAAAAAAATTGTCTTGATTGGAAACACACATGTAGGACCACTCTTTCACAACCCTTGAAAACTATGGGTTCATTGGACTCATCCAGATATAGACCATAGAAGATTTTATTTCTCTTAGAAAGATAGTCCATGAGTATGCCAAGAGGATAGAAGATTTTTTTTTCCTTTGTTTGCCAGAATTTACCAGATTGCTCCAAGTTCCTGTAAAGGAATGCTAGTTGAAGGTTTTAAACTCATTAGATTTTCCACTTTTGCATTTAAATACAGCGAAATTCTATCTGAAGATGAAACTAAAGACCTAACTATGGATAAGACCAAACTCCAGATTTCCCAAGCTATGGAGACAATAGAAATTATGGAGTTATTAACATGTGAAAAAAGATGGTATATTGTGTAACATAAAGAAGATTTGATCATCCAATAAAATGAACCATTCAATTGAAGGCTCAAAAGGGAATCCAAAGAAATGGTAGAGGTATCTTTATAAGCCAAAATTAGAGTAGTAGTCCTGATAGATGAACCCTACCAGATAAAGACAAAGCAGAAAATATAATGGAAGAAACTGACGAGACATATAAGGCCCCCACCTTATTCAACGAATTATTAAATGCAAAAGATTCAATTATTTAGACCACTTGCAAAAGATTCATTTTAATAATAACAAGACGACAAATTCATTTCATAGATTTGACCTGTGGGCCACCATATAGCCTCTTTTTTAAAAAGAGAAGAGACTTAGACAAAGACCTGCCAGAATTATTAATAAACAATGAGATTGATTTATGTAAAGTAAAGACTTTAATTATTGTTTGTTTCCCACCGATTTTCTTTTCAAAATCGGTTTCAAGTCCTTTGTATGTTCCCTCGTGATTATAAAAATGAGCATCTGTTGTAAGGCAGACACATCTGATATCGAAGAATAGAAAGTGAGAAATCTCAATAGAGAAAGATAAATATGTATATGAGTGAGTAAACCTCTCATAGTTAGGGGGGAGGGGAGAGTTGTATTTACCTATGTTATGCAATAAAATTATGTTCTTTTCAGAGTCTCTTTTGTTAACTTATTATTATTCTCTAAACATCTCAAACTTTCTGTTCATAGAGGACTATTGTGTGGAACCTCTGGTGTAGCACGTAGGTGTTATACTGTTGGACCGTCGTTAGGTGACAATTTTTCATGAGCTATTAGCCAGGTGGGCGTTCGGAGTGGTGGTGTATAGGCGGGAAACGAGTCTACTGCCAAACTAGTGGATTGAGGTGAAACACATAAAGAGAGCTGCATGAGTCACAGACCAGAGAAGAATAGTAACAAACTGAAGAGAAAAAGGAAAGAAGATAAAGGAATTGCAGAACAAAAGGAAGGTATAAACTCAAACCAAAGCCCTAACTATTTCATATATTACTATTAAATTTCACACTTGCATGAGCCTTAAGATAACTAAAGACTTTTTAGAGTTTTTTAATCAAAGAAATCAAGATTTAATAAGAGAAATCCACGAGTGGACTCTCATAGACCCCTCAGATAAACTAGTTATAGATACTGTGTTGACTTACGTACGTGATACTTACAAATATATAGGTCAAATAATTGAATGGTTAACACGAGAAGTACCTAGAATTGAAATACTTAGATCATGGCTTCATGATCTATTCAAACAAGAATTAAGAACTCAAGGTTAGGCAGAAGAACTTTCAAAACCATAAAATATCAAGAATATAGTAGAATACTTGAAGATACTGTAGACGTATTAAAATATATTAGACACAAAAGGTTAGCCGAAACAAGAACTAACTTAATTAGATTAGGGGGAATCCGCCCTATTGTTAAATACGTAGGAACAACTATCCGTTGAACGTTTCGAAGATTTTTGCATCCTATGTGACAATGATTTAGATGAATTCATAGAAAACTAACATAATTTACATTCTTAATAAAATATATAAAGAAACCAGATTAATAAAATCCCAATACTGCATAAGGTTTTTAAGACTAGAATATTTCCCCCCAAAACCTCTTGAAATCTCTAGACACCCTAAGGAAAATATTTATACAAATAATCGTCACTATTATGAAATACAGTGCGATAGTGATGGTAGAAGCCGGACAAGTAGCCTTGAATCTTCTACAATCAGGCTTCCAGATTAAATAAGATTAAAAAGACTCTAGAAAATATTGGGGTAGAAATCTCTGTTTCAAAAACCTTAGAAAAAGACAAAAGTATATAAAAGACAAAGTGGTCCCAGATATTTTTTGGACGGTAGCTAGTCCGCAAACTAGGTCCGCGTGACAGCCTGCCTCTCTCTCTCTCTCTCTCTCTATATATATATATATATATATAAGTTACAACGGTGTTTTCACTATTCATAAGTTTGGAGGACACTTTGTGGTTCAGATTGAAGCCACCTAGGCTAGAAATGGAGGGTTGAGATTAAGATTTTTCCTACAATACCTTTTTTACCACTCAAATTTTTGGTTCCCCCTCTTTTGTTACTTTCCAAATTTACATTTTAATTCAAAATTGGGGGTATTTTGGTGAAAATGACAATGCTTCTCTACTTCTCTCCCCTCACACAAATCGTTTCTCTAATTTCTCCCGTTTATTTCACTCCAGCCAGCCCTACCTCACTCATCCCTTCAGCTCCCCTACTCCTTTCTGCCACCCCTCTCCTACTGCCACTCCCTCTCCTCGATGTCGCATTTCATTCCACTGCCGCAGTGACTTGCTGCCAACCTCCCCTCCAGCTTCTTATCCCCACTACCGCTAGGTACAAATTAGGGGGTTTGATTTAGGTTTCATATGGTGGATTTTTAATGTTTATTTTATAGATCTAAATAGAAGATTTTAATGTGTTTTTTTTTTTTGGGGGGGAGGGGGATTGTAATGGTTAAATCATTCAGATCTTGGAGATTGTATTCTTTTGCAGAGTTTGTAGACTGATGTTTAATCGATGTGTATTGTTTTGCAAAGTTTGTAGATCTTGGAGATTGCCTAACTTTGATTCAAATCAGGTATACTATGTTTTTTTAGTATTTGTAATATGATATGCGCTTTCAAATGTGGTACTATGGTGGGGTTTGTGAGAATAAGATTTAAATTTTGTTTCTTTATGATTTTTTTAACATCGATTACAATGCCACATACATAGATGTTGAAGTGTAAGAGTGCATGTGAACCGGTGGTGGGTGATAGACATTAAGCTTCATTAATTTTCATTCCTAAATGGGTATTTTACTTTTCTTAATTTTTTACTCTTTATTTTTTAATAATTTTTGGGTGGATTTATTTACATCTATCCAACTTCTAGATTGTTTTTAGTGAAATAATGTAGTTTTATACTGAAATCCAAAGACATAATTTAATTCAAAGGACGTCGCACTGATATGGTAGACATAAGTTTCATTTATTCTATTATTCTTCTATTTGTTTGAACAAGTTTGATTCATTATAAAGTGACAGTAAATGCACATGATTTGTTGCTATGCATATATATAATTGGATAGTAGAATGGAGAGAGACTGTAGAACTGTAAACTATGTTATGAGTAACACATGACCTGATTCAAAATGACATATATATGATGAGCTAACCTATACAAATTGGGATGTGATGTTGTTAGAGGGGGATGAAGAGCAAGAGGTATTAGTTTCCTATATTTTGTATCTTTCATTATTTTTCTGGACCATATTGTAAACTTCTCGGTTTAGTTGTAAAATTATTGTGTTAGCTATGAATTTGAGCCTCTCTAATATCATTAAAGCATGGTTTTAAATATTGGTTGATACCGTTACATATTGCCAATTCTTAATGGTTGAGGTTAATGTTCATTTTTTTACATTTTCACAAATCTCTTGCAGGGCTAAGCTTCAGAATGGGATTTGCTAAGAGAGGTCACTCATCTCATGAATTGACTTGGGGACTTTTCAAGAGAGGTCACAAATCTTCAAGGTTTGATACTTTTTTATAGCTATTTGGTTTGGATGTATAATTTATTCTCTCCTTGTGATTCACATTTGGCAAATATTGTGTTCATTTTTACATATGGTATGTTGATACTATTTTTTGGGCTTTGGGTTTTATTTTTAATTGTAATTTATATGGCTACAGGTATTAAAATGTCTGGTGATGCAGCAACTAGATCTCAATCTGTACCAAACACTGATTCAAAATCTGATTTCCAAATGCAAGATATAGCGAAAATTTTATCCAACCTCAAGCTCAATCCCACGGCCAAAGAGTTTATCCTTTCTCATATTCCCATGGTCGCAATCGCAGTCACCCTCAATTGTTGCTCGCCAATAACCCAAGGAGAAGAAATAATTTTAACTAGCGAAGGAGGCAGTTGAATGGGAAAGCGTTTAGAGCTCAAAGAGATGACAATATTAGACGAATGGTGTATGTTCCTGATATCGATCATGATGTCATTGAAGATCAACTTGCCACCTTATTTCGTGGATATGGCCAAGTTGTTGATTGTCGAGTTTGTGGTGATTCCCACTCAAAGTACTCTACAATATCAACTCTTAACCTTTGTGGGACATTGCTCGGTTTCTCTCCAGTAAGGTTCTTACCTGTATTTATTTACAAGCGTGATAATAACTGTGTGATATGAACACAAACATGATTAAGATTAGTGAAAAATATGTAATTTGTATTTATAACTATTATCATTTGTTATGGACTTCCTGTCACAAGCTGTAATACGATGTTATTTACTTCCGATCATAATTTGTTCGCCTATTGGTATCGAACAATTATTAAATAGTAATAGGATTATTTGTAACTCATGTCATGTGGTGGTTGCAGATTCTACACAGGGTGCCTGGGGATGAAGTTATTGCGAAAACGTGAAATGGAGAATTCAGCTACCAATCAAAAGCCCTATCATGGACAGAAGTAGCCGTATCAAAAGTTTTCATTTGGCTTTATCAAAAGTTAATTAGAATTTAGTAAGCCCCACGTATCCATTTTTTTTACTGTTACGTTCATTTGGTTCAACATTCGTTAAAATATTTCTTCACTCTACTAATCAATGTTTGAAAATTCATGTGCTAGAATAATATAAGTGGATCGAGAATATTCAACCGATATTTGCTCTATTTGAGGTCCCTAATCCATGTGCGCAGTGAATGAATCAATACTAGTTGGTTTTGAATTTTGAACAGGGAACCTAAATTCAAGAATCGACGAAAGTTATCGACCAGCTAAGACGATTAACATAGAATGCTTTGAAGCGATAAATCGTATAATTTTTCACGGAATAGGTATGGAGGTGAAAATAACAACATAAGCTAGGTATCGACATATTTGCATCTCTTTGAGTTAGGTAACTATTTTAATTTATCTTCTTTTCTGCATTTAGTTGTTGACTTCAAATCTTAAATTAGAAAGTTGATGTTAGATTTTTTTTAAATATGGCATTTCTGCTTTTATTAAGTTCTGCATAATGGGTTTGAATTCGTAAGAGGCTCCAATTTCTTTAAGTCATACTGTTTGGCAACGTTGTAGATCTAAACGGTTAAAGTTTGGTGTATATTTTTTTGTCATTGTTGTGTTTGATTTTTAAGAGTTTTAAGATTTATTTGTTTGATTTTGATTTTGTACATCTCAAGGATTTAATATCACGTATTTTTGGGCTGGGGGGTTGATAGATGGTTCCTCTACAATGTGCATATTTGTTTGCACATTTGATTGCACCACTTTACGTGTATATTTCGTGTGTGATTTAGGTGAGATGGATCTGATTGATATACGCGGATTTTGACACAATTCTTAGGACTATCGTTTCTGAAAATCATGATTAATGAATGTGGTTTCTTCAATTTCCACCAAAATAATTTCTTCATAGCTCTCATTCTGAATCTATTATTTTACGTATCTTTAAGTTATGTCTACAAGTTGGTCATGCCCATGAAAGAAAAGATACAAGGGAGTGACTCTATAGGTATTATTTTACGTGCATCTTTTGGTTTCCTCGGCTTTTCTTCCTTCTGTGCATTTTAACACTAATGATGTTTTTTTTGTTTTGTTTTGTTTTTGATATTCAGGTCTCCTTCATATGTTTGTTATTATTAAGCATACTAGGTTGGCTGTTTTGATATGCTACTACCGAGTCAAAGAATTAGCCGAGGTACTTGATTGCTTAAGATATGGAGGAACATAGAGCCTCTACCACTGTTGATTGCTTAGGATATTTTTATTTTATTAATTTTTATTATGCGCGATTGCATAACCTCTACTACTGCGGTTTCATGATAGTTAAAATTAAGTATATCTTTTTATGTTAGAGCTATATCTTTTATGTTCATACAATGCATATTATTGTGATTTAATTGGAGCATCATGCAATGTTAGTACACTGTATGTTAGTACACTGTATGTTGTTGCGAATATACCCAGTACGGTGGTTTGCCACACTATTAAGTATAGTACTATGGAAATTACATATTCAAATTAGGGGTTAAACCAGAAGATTAGGCATACATCTGACTGTGACCCCTTATTAATTACATACTCGATATATCTTATTTTTTGGTGTTTGACGTTCAATTTATGTATCTTCCAAGTTTTAGGTGGCCCCCAACTTCATGGTATCTCAGCGTTCCAACTTTCAGAACTGTCTATGCACATTTAAGTGCAAATAAAAGATGCATAAGATCTCGGTTCATATCAGAGGCCTTGACACTATATGATAATTTGTCTCACATGGCTATGCACAACTTCATGGACTATTACTTTTATCATATGTATTGTGACTTGAAGGCACACATTTACTTGGTTCCATTGGCACAACACTATTAAATGTTGTTTTGATGTCTGTGAGGATGATGTGGCCATTGGGAGTCCAAATTGGAAAGATTCTATTCAATCAGATTCCTAACAGCAGAGTCAGATACAGTCATCACTAAAAGCTGAGGAACGAGGAGTTGGAAGAGATGATGATGAGACTCTACGACAAATTATCTCCTTAGCACGATCTGCTATTCATGTGCATAAGATGTTTTTTAGTGGTTCTCTGCTACAAGACAACGTTGTTTCTCCTAAAAAGTTCATTGGTGATGGGGATATGGATAATTTTCAATCAAGATATCAACAGGTATGTGTTTAATTGACACTTGAAGTTGGATATCTAACAAAATTAAGCATGGCAAAGACCATGTCTACCAAATAGGTATGCAAGAAGTTGGATGTAAAGGTTAAAATTTGTTCCACGATTTAGATTTGTCATATATTTGGTGGTTTCATATTTTCTTCCACGATTTAGATTTGTCAAATGTTCAATAGAGAGGGTTGATATCGAGGTTCAAAATTTATTTGGTTTGTTGACTTTCTTCTTTGGTTGTCTCAAAATTTGTTCTTATGCATTAACACAAAAGTAGTTATCTCTCCACCAGCTACTACAGTAACATTGAACGATTATCGAGGTTGCAGCAACATCTATCCAGATGTTGTCCAGATGCAGTCAAAGGTGCAACAACATATGTCCAGAGGTTGTCTGGTGTGCTGCACCATATGTGCAACAGCTGCAACATATCGTTCGATTATCATAACAGGTACGAGGCAACATATTTTCTGTTGATTTGTAAAGTAGATATAGTAGAAATGATGTAATAAATTCATTGAAGAGAAGATGTGATGGCGTGTTGTCATTGCAAATACACCAAAGATAATTGCATACGCACCATCACCATTGGAGGCACCTAAATACCCTTAAAATCGACTCCCTGAAATTATCCAGCATCTAAATACTCTTATAATGACTACCTAACATAAATTGTAGGATTGAGGAATTATCAATACTACATAGGGTGATCTGTTATCTGATTTTTGTTGAGTTTGGTACATCCCAAAAACAATACCCCTCTATCCCAAACTAAGAATTAATGACCAATCTAAATGTTTCGCTTATCTCAATGGTAGGACTGCTTAGGCATATGTTTACGACACATTTAAAACACTATAGATCGTGTTGGTAGGTGACTAATAGTGTCGTTGTTCAAGGCATTGAATATGTTCTTTTTTCAACGTAACATATTTGTAGTGCACATTTTTCTTAACTGATTTAGAATTTATCTACGTGTCATATAATAAAGTTCATGGTAAGTTGTTTCCACATGGTATATATAGTAATGTGGACTCAAATCCATGTGTATGTCATATTCACATCAACTGTCAGTGCATGTAAGGTTTTTATTTGAGCACTGACAAATATTTTTGGAAATACTAACATTTTTTTAATTGTCTTTGCAGATCTAATTCCACAAGTCGTTTGAACTGAGTATCTAATAATGAGGAGGTGAGTTAGGTTTCAATTCAAGTACCCTTTAGAAATCTATTAATTGCCCGACTAATTTGTTTCTCCTCTATGGACATATCCATATAGATACAGGGATGTGGTTCTAATGGATAACCATAAGGAAGCAGAAGCCATAACAAAACTTAAAAGGCCAAAGCGTTCATAGAACTCACAAAGGCCATAACCACAAGTGCTGAAATTTTAAGTGTTGTTGGTACATCTTTGTTTTTTAAGTGTTGAATTATAAATCTTTGTATTTTTATCTTAAATAACGGCGTAGAACTTGAGAATCTGAAATTTAGCATTGTTCCATGATAACTGTCCATAACAGCTAGACAAAATCATATATTAAATTTAGCATCGTGCCATGTTTCTTTCAATTTTAATATATATTGTTATTTATGCTATGGTTGGTGTTAATACATTTAGGGTGTTAATACATCTATGGTTGGTTTTAATAATTAAACAATATTCTTTTTAATGGTTTATATGTTGGCTATTGTGTAATAATTTTGTAGTTGGTGTTTTTCTCCCCTTATAGTATTAATAATATTATAGTATTATATTATATTATAGTATAGTTGGCTATTAATAATATTATTATAGTATAGTACAATATTGTTGATATTTTTGTTCTTGAATAGGGTGAATTATTCTATAAACAAATGAACATGACGTCACACATCATCGTATAACTGTAAAAAAATTATTTATTTTTTGTGAACTAAATATGACGTATGCCCTATTAACGACATATACTTTTGAATATTGTTGGACTATTTGTTTGGGAACGATTTTTTTGCCATTTTGTAATTTCACACTTTGAAGATTTTTGCCATTTTGCGATTACGTACTTTAGAAAAATTTCTCCGTTTCGCGATTATGTACTTTCAAAAATTCTTTTCGTGCCTTCAGGCACGGGCATACGCTAGTGTGTATATATATATATATATAGGGAGAGGTTCAAAAGTGAACATAAAAGATGAACATTTTAATGAACCTTAACAAAAAAAATACATTATAACCCATTACTTTTAATTCTTATGCTGTAATTGGTCCGCGCCAGCAACAACGGACACGCGTCTAATACGAAGACCCCCTTACCCACCTTACCCCCACCCCCAAAACCGAATCCAACCTGATGTGTCTATTATGGAAAATATAATAATTTTCCATGAAATACCTTCATGAATTCTATTCCCAGAGCCATAAGACCTCATGAAAAAATTAAGGACCACATCCTTAATAATTATGCTACCCACCCAAGGCAGGAGCTGCCAAAAGATATTTGTTGCCAAAAAGAAGATTTCCCATTTATTGATTTCCAAAAAAAAAATAACACTTAAATTTCTCAGTTTAAAAAGGAGTTGTTAGCTCCTTCCCACTCTTGATTATTTACGCAGCATCTTCCAAGCTGCTTGATTTTCGTGCATAAAATTTATCAATGTCTTCGTGCATAAGTGATCTAAACTTAAATGCATCTTATGGAAACGGGTTAAAGGTTGTGGATAGGAGCAGGTCGGGTTGTATTTTAATGAACTGGGTATGGGGGATGACAGATGTGCTGGTGGTGGGGGTTAGGGGTAAGGGGGTCTCGTGTTACACGCGTGTCTGTTACCACTGACGCGGACCAATTACAACATAAGAATTAAAATTAATGAGTTGTAATGTGTTTTTATTAAGGTTCATTAAAATGTTCATCTTTTATGTTAGCTTTTAAACCTCTCCTATATATATATATATATATATATATATATATATATATATATATATATATATAGAGAGAGAGAGAGAGAATAGTGACGGTGATCACCATAGTCAACTATGGCGATCGTCGAAATATGGAAAGGGGAGAAAATGAGGGTTGATTTGGTGGTGACAAAGATGGAGTGACCAAAGGGATGGAAAATTTTCTTTGGGGATTTAGGTGTGCCTTAAGCTTATGGAAGATCAATTTTTCTTTCTTTTTAGTTTTGGGTTGATTTCTAAAAAAAAGTTGTTCCCATAAGCTTTGTCTTATTATAAGGGTACAAAATAGGGTACAATTAGGGGTCTACATAATTTTACTGGAATGGAAAAAAAAACAATAATAGTTCCACATGAAGGTCCTTACATGGAATGTCAGAAAAACCAATAGTTTTTAGCTGTTAAAACTTTTACTGGCACTTTGAGAGGTAAGTGGATGAATTTATTCACCAAACTTGGTGGAGATGATCTCCATGATGCGAAGATCATCACCACCTTTGGTTAAAAAATCATCAATTTATCCCTCCAAATGTCAGATCCTGATATAAGGTCCATACTTTAAGGTTCTTACATGTGCATTATAAATATATATACACACACAAAAAAATATATACTCTCCCCGTCCAAATTGAGATATAACATTAGAAGAAAATCTTTTGGTAAGAAAAAGTGACTTGACATAATGAATGGTAAAATATTATTATTTTTTATGAATATTGGGGTTTCCTCATTTTAAGGTGAAATTTAATGACGTGCAAAACAAAAAGTAATCATTTACGTGAAAATAAATATTGAATAATAATTATCTTTTCTCGAATGCGAAATAATAGTTTGGACAAAGAAAGTATATATATTTGAGTACAACTGGTGACCTAACAAAATTTATACAACCACCGTTGGATGCAAATTTAACTTATACATATTGGATCAAATATACCTAAAGGGGTTGCATGTAAATGGAGACTAAGTCCGGTTATCAATCCGTGTGGTCAGTAAAATGGTTTTACGAAAACCAAACTGATTTTTATTTATAAAATCCAAAATTACCAATTATACCAATTGGTACAATGATTTATAAACCAAAACTAAACCACTCTATACCATAGTAAAATCGGTATTTTCGGTGATTCGGAAATCATTGTAAGAACAATAACAAACTTGGTGAAAAAGTTTCATTAAAAATAAGAGAAATTAACAAAACTAGGTTCAACATTATTTTTTATTTAGTCAAATTTTCTTTGACAAAATAAATTATATAAACCAAATTGAATGAAATATTTTAAACTTTTTTGTTAAGACCACATGTGATAAGATGGAATAATCCAAAGTAAGTACCTTGAACCCACCCATCATTGGTTTGCCTTCTTTTTGTAGAAAGTTGCAACTCCTTTTATAGGAAGGAAGTTGTATGAGTCCCCCGCTCAATTTCGATATGAGATAATATGAAAAGAAGTTTGGTAAGGAAGATTTTATAATAAGTTAACTGGGTAAGTGATTTGCTTTCAACCGATGTGGGATGGAGGTTTTTGGTTATATTCAATTTTTTTTCTCAACTAGTTTTTTCTTTCTATTAGTCTCCCGCTCTAATGTGTTTACTGATAATTGTTAATTCTCAATGTTTTGGTGACAGAATTAAACAAAACACTATAATATATTTGGTACGTTAGTTTATTAATGTTTTTTTTAAATTGGGTGTATAAATTAATTTAGTGAGTTGAACCAATAACACACGTTTCATTTAATGGATGGTTGAAATCAATTTAAATGGATATATTTGGTATGTCTAATTTATATTAGGTATATTATCATGGTATTTTTTATATTTCATGTTTTGAAATTTTAAAAGCGGTAATTTTGATAAATCGATTTTTAAAATGGTTAAACCAAAATCAACCACAAAAAAAATCGGTAATGAAAGGGTGGTCCTTGTGTGTGTTTCAAATCAAACCAATTTTTAATGTGCACCAAACCAAGTTGTGAAAACCCAATTCTTTCTTTAAACCAATTTTATCTTGATTAATCCTAAACATGAAACTAGTGATGAAAGCAAGTAAAGTAACCTAAAGAATACTCACAACGCCGGATGTACGAGGAAAAAACCCAAAATGGGAAAACAACCTTGGACGTCCCAAGCAAGACAATCACTATGAACAAAGGTTTTACAAAGACAGATTAACCTTACTCAATGACTCGATCCCCACGGGTCTTGACGCTCCTTCTGATCTTCTACCGTTCTTCAATAGTGCCCACATAGAAATTATGTCTTCCATGATAACTGTCCACAACTTACGCGTCCATGTATGTCTCGATGTCCACGGAATAACTTTGATTCGTCTACGATGTCGAACAAGAAGTCCTTCTCTTTTCTTCACTGTAAAACCCTAATGTTCAATGGTAGAACAAACCAACTTGCTGCAACAAGATCACGTAAGAATATAAGAATGATAACTCGGATCTTTGCAAACTCTAAGGATGTGCTTATGCTTTTTAAACCTTAGAAAACATATTTCAAACTCGTACTGGATCGTAAACAGTTTTTCCAGAATGCAAACCCACGAAACTCTGACAAAAACACGCTTTAAATAAGATTTAAACGCCGCCTTGGAAAACTTGTCGCTCGAACGACAAGGCCACATCATTCATATGACATGATCATCTCGTTCGAAGGAGAGCTTATGCCGTTTGAACGATAGCATGCAAGTTTGACTATTTGATTTTCTGATTGAAACGTCTCTTTTAAAAGAGATCCAAATTAGTCAAACTCTATTTCGAGCTTATCAGAATAAAATGTAGTGTAAACCATTTAAAACACTTTAAAAACATTTTAAAACATTTTTCTTTATAAAAAATACATCCTTATCTTTTATAGAAACAATTGCGAGAACCATTAATTATACGCATTCATACCTGTGTGATCTCGGAATGCATTTAACTTGAAGACGTGTAAACTTGCACCAATTTAAACTTCAACATGATTAATTCTTTGAAGCTTTGCCTCAACGTCTTCAATTTCTTCTATACGTCATAGACCAACTGGGATCGTGACAAAATAAAATTTCCCTATGACATATTACAAACACAGTTTTCTTCACGGAATTAAGTCAAAACAATATAGAGACACAGTTGGAAATTTATGTCCTTACAAATCTCCCCTTTTGACTATTCTGGGAGAAAACTAAAACAGTGAAATGCCTAAGCCGGGCCATCAATTCATATGATTCCTAATTCCCATCCCATAAACCCAAAGTAAAAAATTACAGGACACGGACTAGTATATGTAGCACCGGCAAGCATGAACTGTCTGAATGTGATGTAG
The DNA here is from genome assembly GCA_949130495.1 of Sambucus nigra. Lineage (NCBI taxonomy): Eukaryota > Viridiplantae > Streptophyta > Magnoliopsida > Dipsacales > Adoxaceae > Sambucus > Sambucus nigra. The sequence goes on from CASBWL010000025.1 coordinate 1,177,788, forward strand.
ACTTGAAATCTCGAATCTCTGACGCATACCTACACACATGAAATAGACAAACAAATGACCAGTGAAGTATGGAGGAACAAATGAAACCAATATATATATCGAAATTATACCAAACGACAATAGAAACCAATATGAATAAACTCTGAAAAATCATTTGTTAAACAATTGAGCACAAAATGATACCAAAGTTAAACTACCAATTTGTAAAATATGTAAACCAAAACATGCTCAAATATCCCCTACATTACATACATCTCTCCCCCTTTTTGTCTCGAATAGACAATCCAGTGAAAAGATAAACAAACTAATTAAGAATCTAGCACGAGAATATCCCAATTTGAATCACATTGAAATCACTAGATAATCATGAAAACAACTAGTAAAATATGATCAAAAGATGAAAAATCTGTATCTAGTAAACAAAGGAATCACACAAAGAATATAGCAATTTAATCAGGTGTGATAAACGGACTATATGCAAAAATCCAATTTTGAATCAATTAATACCTGCATAAAAATCAGTCAGTCCAGAAACACTTCCAGCAGTACCAAAAAATCACCAAATAAACCAATGGACTGCAAACAAATCAGAAATAAGAATTTAGGTTGTCGTTTGAACGATCTAGGGACGTCGCTCAAACGAGATGAGGACATCGCTCGAATGAAGTACAGACGTCGTTCGCGCGACATAGAGATGTCGTTTGAAAGAATTCTTGCGACCTGCCGAATTTTCACATTTTCCCATAAATATCTTATATTATTGCCCAGTGAAAAAATTTCCAGAAACAAATCAGTGGAAGGGCCCGACAGCAGCAAAACAGTGCTAAAACAGAAAGCTTTTAACACAAAACTCAAAAACTCATAAAAACTAACATTGTGAGTTACATGCAAACATAGGATCGATGTGCTCAAACATGGACATGGAATGTACGGGCGTGAAACTATAACAAATTAGTCACAATTCCAACACATCAAAACGATCAAGAAGATCTAATTGATAAAGATAAATCATCAAACCTTATCATAGCCATATGATAATTAAAGTGTGAGCTTAATGAACAAAACATACTACATGCACATAAATCCTGAATTTTGACGATTCTACAAATAATAGCGTCAAATTGCAATGTTTCAACATTGGGATTTGTTGTGAAAACCCGTTTAAATTTTCTCCAACCAAACTCCCTCATAAACATACATTTTCAAGTTCTTTTGAGCCTTCTAGCATTCTCAACTTAGAGAAAATCTTATTGGCCCTTTTCTTAGCATTTCTTTTGATCTCTTTTAAACGGTGGCTTTCACGACAAGTTAATTTTGAACTCTCGCAGCCCTTTCCTGTGAATCCCTCATCATTTTTACCTATTCAAATCCTCATGGAAAACGGTTCTTACATGCACACTTCTCCTTAAGTCTACTTACGCATAAATGACAAGATTGAGATAAGAACGCCTCACCAAATTCAAATATGCAAGAGAAGTGAAACATCCATATAAACTCATGCATATGTGCAATGTCGGCATATATACAAAGTCGAATCAAAATGCATATCAACATCGAAACAACCCCATATAAACAATGGTTAAGATCATTCTAAGTATCGATAATAATGACCAAATGTCGAAGCCACATGGATAATGAAACGATGGGGGGGGAGGGGGGGTCCAAGCACACCAATATGCCATATCAAACATGTAAACTCAAAAACAAAAAAAAAAAACTAAAATCTTTTTGGCTTTTCAAAAGTTTTCTCAAAAACAAAATCTTTTTGTATGTTTCAAATAAGACTCAAACAAGTGAAAAATATAATACAAATAGATAAACATGTCATAACACTAGCAAATTATAAACATGATGTAAGGGCTAGTTTATGGCAAAACATGCAAGCTACTATCCATAAGAAATATCAAGAGATGAATCATGTGCATGCATGTGAGAATCAACCAACGAAGCATTTATCATCTCCAAAATGGATTTCCTAACCCAAACAGGTGTATACCTAACAAAACGGGTTTTGGGAACCAATGGGACACTACGTTTAATCTTCCTAAGGTCTTTTCTAAGATCAAAACAAAAACTAGTAAGGTGACCTTTCCTACCACAATTCGAACATGCATAAACACGACGAGGAACGGGACCTTTAGGTTGACATTTTCTAATACCCTCGGATGAGGTTGATGATCTAAAACAAACAATGGGGTTGGCTTTTACATTCGAACCACTAGAACAAGATAAGCCGCTACCATCACTACTCGAGTCATTTAAGTCATTTTTTAACTTCAAAACGTTCGACTCAAGCAAACGATTAGACTCCTCAAACTTTCGGGACTCCTTCTCTAAATTTTCAATTACCCATAGAAGGTTATCTCGCTCCCCCTCAATGTGAGAAAACTTATCCCTTAGAGTCTTTTCTCGTGCCACAAAATCATTAATCGAATTATTTTTCTCAACGGCACAAACCCTAGAATTTCTCAAATACTCTAAATCTTTTTCTAAAGTGAGGACTCTATCATCACTCTCCTTTCTGTCCAATTTTAATATATTAAAATCTTTAAACACGGAACTAAACTGCTCACGACAAATATCTCTTTGAATTTTTGTCACACCCCGCCTAATTCTGGCATCGGCCGCCACCAAAACTAAGCCGGGCGTGAGTAAATAAAATACCATTCCTAGCATGAGACAGATATGAGAAATAAATAAATCAGTCCATAAGATAAATAATTTAATCAATCTCAAATGATCATAACCCACTATGTGATAAAAGATCCATCACTTGCTAACTCAAAAAATCCATTCTCCAATAATGATTAAATAAAATCTGAAAAAAGACCCAACTCTGAATAACTGAAATAAATCCCATAAACAACTTTGGAACTGAATGGCCCAATAACTCTCTTAACTGAGTCTCATAATGAAATACGACTGAAAGGAAAGTCTAAGCTAAAACAAAACAACAAAGTAAATCTGCTCCAGCTGCACCTCCATATGATAATCTCCAAAAATCTTATGCAGCTTCTCCAATTCTAATCCTGAAAAAGATTAGTAAACGCATGGGTTAGAGACAAAGCCCCGAGCAAGAATAAACACTACTCCCCTCAAATAGGATCCTTGAATCTAGACAATAGCATTATACGCAATAAATATCACAATAGAATATTTTAAATTAAATGGACTAATTTAAACGTGATAAATATAAACCACTAACTACTCGTAAAAATCCAATTTATAAAGGCACACCAATATGATTTTAAATTCCCAAGTCCCACGATGCTAATTTAATTAAATTAACAAGCTTTTATTATAACCTCATTTTATTATGGTGATCCTCCCGCCTCGGGTGATTTTTCCACCAAAATACACATCCCCTCATCAAAATTCCGGCTGGGCCGTTTAAAATGTCGGCCCTCGCTGATTGACGAGGTTCCACACACGACACGACATAAAATTCCGGCTGGACCGTTTAAAATGTCGGCCCTCGCTGATTATGTTGCCAATATATTTTAATAACCGTCTTATTATCTTAGGTATTAGTTCTCAATTTCTCAATTCACAATTTCAAAATTATCCCACCCTTTTTATCGATGTGAGATCCTCAAAATACCCCTTTGTCCCATACCTAAGGGTCCCCAAGTTATCAATACGTCCTAACCTATGTATAGGAGGATTTTCTAACATAAATCATAACTTAGTCTCATACCTAGACTAGCGTAACGACGATAAAGTAATAAAAATCATCCCACCCCCAACACAATAAAACCGTGATAATTTTCCCTCACTAGTCCCATTCCTATAAGGCATTCTAAAATATAGGGAGAGCAATAATACCCAACAACCCGTCGTCACAATGATATTTAATAATACCAACAAGTCATACCAACAAGAATAATTAGTCAACGTATAAAACTGCGCATGATAGTCCAATTCAATTAAATCTTTAATTTAATTATCACAACGTCAACAATACCCAAATAATCTCATTTAATGATTTTAAATTAAATATACCAAGCTTTCATCATATATACATCAAAAACAAAAATTCATTATCTCTACATGTATTACATTAGTTATACGCACCCAAAAGTCAATTATTTTAAAGCTTGGGTTTTTCTACATGCAACCTACACCATTAAAACCCAAAATCAGTCATGAATCCTACGTACCCAAAGGGTTATGAATATTATTCAGATTAAAAGATTTTATAAAAATAGCCCCATAATTAGTATCCACTTTTTGTAATTAAGTTACTAATTATTTTTAAGAAAACATGTAATTAAGTGTTTAGGCGACACTTAAAACGCATAATACTAAACGAAAAGAACAGAGTATTCATGCCTGTAAAGATCGTGTTGAAAATCTGATTAGAAATCTGGATTCCTTGCGAAAAATTAGCAAAAGAGTGTTCTTGAACCAACTTGATTAAACCCCAATTAAGCCTCACAAAACTTGTGCCAAAAGCTTGATTATAAAGAAGGTTGATGATTATGAGTGAGAGGAAAAATATTTAGAAGTGTTCTCTGGTGGAAACTAAAGAAAAAGTGATTACAAGAAGTCCTTCCACGGATTGACAAGGTTATATAGTGATTAGGAGTCCTAATCCTACACAAATTCTTAAAAATAGCTTGTTGCTCACATTTTCTGGGAGGGTCGATCGATCTACCCCGAGGCATCGATTGATCGATCATGCCTAAAATTTGGCAGTTCGCCCAAAAAATTATAAGGGACAAAAATTTATGAAAATCATATAAGATCCATTTTTACTCCGATTTTAATTCCGCGTGAAGTTCTATTCTTCTAAAATCATAACCAACATATTTAGCCAATAAAAATTATTAAATTCGACAATTTATTTTTTTCAAAAATTCCAATTAATTAATAACAATAGTTAATAAAAACACGGGGTGTTACAATTTGAAACTTTTGCAAATATTCAATCTTATTTTTAAAACCAAAATTTTCTTTCTCCAAAACTTCAATACGTTTGGCAAACTTTAAATTCAAACGATGTAAATCGTCAGGGCTTAGAGCATCCATCGAGAGAAAACAAACACAGGATAGATAAACGAACACATGGGATCACAAAACAAATAAAATATGTTTTCTAGATCTGATACCAATTTGAAAGGGTGGTCCTTATGTGTGTTTTAAATCAAACCAATTTTTAATGTGCACCAAACCAAGTTGTGAAAACCCAATTCTCACTTTAAACCAATTTTATCTTGATTAATCATAAACGTGCATCTAGTGATTAAAGCAAGTAAAGTAAAGTAAAGAATACTCACAATGTCGGATGTATGAGGAAAAAACCCAAAACGGGAAAACAACCTCGGACGGCCCAAACCAGACAATCACTATGAACAAAGGTTTTATAAAGACAGATTAGCCTTACTCAATGACTCGATCCCTACGGGTCTTGACGCTCCTTCTAATCTTCTACCATTCTTCAATAGCGCCCACATAGAAATTCCCTCTTCCACGATACCTGTCCACAACACACGCGTCCACGTATGTCTCAGTGTTCACCGAATAGCTTTGAATCATCTACGATGTCGAACAAGAAGTCCTTATCTTTTCTTCACCACAAAACCCTAATGTTCAATGGTAAAACAAACCAACTTGGTCCAGCAAGATCACGTAAGCATATAAGAATGATAACTCAGATCTTTGCAAACTCTAAGGATGTGTTTATTCTTTTTAAAATTTAGAAAACATGTGCCAAACTCGTATTGGATCGTAAACAGTTTTTCCAGAATGTATACCCATGAAAATCTGATGACAACACGCTTTAAATAAGATTTAAACGCCTCCTCGAAAAACATGTCGCTCGAACGACAAGGCCACGTCGTTCACGCGACATGAGCATCTCGTTTGAATGAGAGCTTATATAGTTTGAACGACAGCACACAAGTTTTACTTTCTGATTAAAACGTCTCTTTTAAAAGAGATCCAAATTAGTCAAACTCTATTTCGAGATATCAAAATAAAACGTAGTGTAAACCATTTAAAACACTTTAAAAACATTGAAAAACATTTTTCTTTATAAAAAATACATCCTTATCTTTTATAAAAACAATTGCGAGCACCGTTAATTATACACATTCATACCTGTGTGATCTCGGAATGCATTTAACTTGAAGACGAGTAAACTTGCACCAATTTAAACTTTGGCATGATTAATTCTTTGAATCTTTGCCGCAACGTTTTCAATTTCTTCAATACGTTATAGACCAAGTGGGATCTTGACAAAATAAAATCTCCATATGACATATTACAAACACAGTTTTGTTCACGGAATTAAGTCAAAACAATATGGAGACACAATTGGAAATTTATGTCCTTACAGGTAATTTTAATTTCGATAGTTTCGATTTTCGCTAAGTAAAAAATGTAAATCATTGAAACATTTTCGATACATAACGGTAAAGCACGGATTTTTAGCATATCGCGAACACCCCTAATGGAAACTATAGTTAAAAATCCTCCCTACTTTTTCTCAGTAAATAAGTATTATGTATCACAAAGCACTTCTCTTCTATACTACTAACATTGAGAGGCAAGGCATCTAGCTCGGACATTTCTTAAATTCAAATATAGATAATCACGAGAGTAAGGATTGGGTATAATGTTGTCTGCAGAGTTAAAATATTAAGCTCGGTTATTATTTGATACAAACAACACCCACTACCATGAATAATAAAAAGGTTGAACACATCACATTTGTAGTTCTAATATGGAATACATCACGTTTAACATAATTAGTCACACAAGTTAGAAGAAAATGGACTAATGAGTGTCAATTACTAAAATTAACTTAACATAAAACAACAAAAATCAATTCATGAACAAATATACGTCGAGGTAGTGATGAGTCTAGTTTAGTAGAGTGCAAACATATTCCAGTGTAATAGAGTACACACACAACATGATGAAGATGAACGCAAAAATCTGGTAAACCAAAATTTGGCAACATTATTCCAACTATAGTACTTCAATCTTAAACGGTTCTATAAGATAAGAGCTTAACCCAGATCTACAGATAACCTGATTGAATTATAAATTAACTTTTTTTTGTTAATAATTTGTATATTTATAAAGTTTTTTTTACATATAATCCCTATATGAAGAGATTTTCCGTAAATAAATTCTAATGAATTTTCAACCATCAAATAGGTCCTATTCCTAATTTTTAGGGTTTTTTTTCATAATTTTAGCCTCTTGAAACCAACCATCCCTAACTTTTGGGAAGTTACACAAGTGGTTGAACTTCTTTTTCTCCCTATTTTTAATCTTCAAATGATCATAACTTTTGATTTATAAATCCATTTTTTGCAAGATTACTATTTTTGAAATCTCCTCACCGAGATCTATCAAACAAGATTCGTGAAGCCCATAATATTTCAAAGAAACAAATTACACAAACATTAAACTTTATTATGTGCACCGAAAAATAAAGCAGTTTAATATATGGGACATTTTGATAAATCGTAACATTTACAATGTTAATATTACACATATAGTAAAATTAGTATGTTCACCAAAAACTGAAATAGTTTTATATCTGAGATATTTTCATAGACAGTTAACATTTACTGTGCAAATATTATATAGGCAGTAATATTTACTATTTGCCTAAAAAATGAAGAAAACATGCCATCTTTATTTTTTTAATATTTTCCATCAAATATGGGTCTTGTTTTATAAGGCTCGATTAATAGCTTTCAAAAATATAAAATTTTAAATTATATATCGAAGGTTATAGTTATTTAATGTTGGAAAAAGAGAAATATAAGTACTATTTTTAAATTTGGAGGGAATATAGGGAGATGGGTATATTAGTAAAGAAAAAATTTCTAAATTTAAAAATAGGACTTAATTATTGGTTGATTAGTCAATCAGACTTGATTAAAAAAACTCTCAAATAGCACTTACATAAAATAATACATATTAACTAGATTGTCACACCAAAACTGCTAACTTGTGACAGTCAAAAACCTAGACAACTTAAACTTTTCATTTCTGAAATGATAAAGTACTTTTCATTAAATAAATAAAGGATCATTATGGGTTGGCAAAATACAAACGACCATCGAGGGTCAACAAAAGTACAAATAAAATAAGTGGAAAAGAAAAAATGGCCTAGCCTAGCCAGTCTGCTCAACGTCCATTTTGTCTGAAAGATTAGTAGGAGTCGGGAAGTCAGTAGGATCCAACAGGTCAGTGGAGGAGGGGGCAATGACTCAACACGAGGAACTTTCAAGGGGTTAACGAGAAAAGGGTGCTCAGTATAAGCAAGGTCAACCTCGTCAAGATTACACCTCTTGAGTCCAGCTACAGTTATCCAGTCTTCTCCCTTTGGGCCCTTATCTTATAGAGAATGAGCTTCTCCAAAAGGGTTCGCTGCTGGATAACCATGAGTTTTAATAGCTAGCTGACAACCCGACTAAACTCATTTTGGACTCATTCGGCCTCCTCCACCACCTTGCTATGGACATTAGCCTAGGCTTTCAACTGCTTGGTCAAGTCCTCCACTTGATGGCCCTGAGTATTCAGTTTGATCTTGAGGGTAGTGTTCTCTTTCTTAGAAGCCTCCATCGACTTCCAAAAAGACAAAGCTTGACTAAAGATCTCCTGATGAATATTTATGCTTTACACAAAAAAAATACGGTATTAATAACTTATGAAACTAGAAGAGATGCATAAAAAAATAGGGAGTCCAATTACCAACACTTTGTGGTGAAGGCCTTCCTTATAGATCCTCTAAAGTTTCCTTAATTTCGTCATGTTAGAACACAATATGACGATCTGAGAAATGAAGAATTCTACCTCCAAGTCCTTACGAACCGAATCAATGGCTAAAAAGGGATATTTGCCCTTGAAGAAGGTAGGATCCTATGGATGATTCCGATTCATAGGGAGAGGAGGGTTCCTTGAGCAAGGAATCTAATCGACCTCAGCACTAATCTCCGACTCAGTGGTGGTGGGGTCTTGGAGCAGCCACTAACTAGAGTTTTGTGAGTATTCTTCGGTTTGGCCTGTTCGCCCTCCACCCGCTAGTGCTCCAGCTGGTGGGACTCCTTCTCCCCCAAGGCTTACCATATTTATTTTCCTCTAATCGTCACTAGAGGAAAATTGACCCCCTTTTAATTAACAACCCACTACTTCTTTTAATTATCCCTGATGGCTACTAGGATAATTGGCTTCTTGGTTCGACTGGTTATATCGTTAAGAGAAATGGGGACAGGGGGAAGCTATAATCTTCAAAGGAAAAATATTTTCGACCTTAACTTCCTACCAAGGCCGACCCGATACGCTCGCCTCATTGGAGAAAAGGGGATCAAGATCGTCCAGTAATGAACCCCAATTTCCTCTTACTTCTCCTTTTCTTCATCCCTTCCTTCTTATTTTTATTCTTCCTCTTTCTCTTTCTCTTCCTCTTCATCCTCCCCAGAGTCGGTGGAAATCACGTGGGGAGTGATAGGGGTTGGGTATTCATCGGCAATTAGTTCGACGACATAAAAGATTGAATGTCAATCGGGATAGTAGTGAATTAGGAAAAGCATTAGTAGGTGAGTGCTTAGTTTAAGAGAATGTGGGTTGTTCTCTAGTGTGGGTAAATTCCTGTTCGGGTCATTCTTCCAAACATTCTTTAACTCACTGAGATTCACCTGATAATTCAAGGGCTTGGTATTCCGGAATCGATATGCAAACAATATCCAGATCAGTTAACAACAAAAATAAAAATAATAAGATGAAATAAAATTAAACTACTAGCAGGCTACCTACTAGGAGCCCCTTGGTCCAGGTACCCCAAGACCATTATATCATTCACTATAAATTTCCCCAGACACCACAATAACATTTTCGTCTATGTCCTTTTGAAATCTGGTAAAGTATGTGACCAAATTTTGGGTCTTATCCTTGGCCTGGAAGTGGTAAACTCAAGTGCCTAGGGAAGACCTCAAGTCGTAACAGTACTTGATCTCCTCAACACCAAGGTTTGTGCCACAAATTTGGTTAATGGACATTGTTCCCATTACAATACGGTAAAATCTACCATTTTCTTGGGTAGAAAGTAATCCAAAGTAATAGAGTACTATCACCAATAATGTGTGGAGGGTAAAATGAACTCCCTCCAAGTATTGCCACCGTTAGGAAGGCTACTTCCCTACGAGGAAGATAAATAAAAGTCTTCCTCCTCGGGGGAGACCCTCAAAGCAACATTATCAATAATTCCATATAGGCTACGAAATTACTAAGAGTTATTGGCAAAGAAAACCTCATATTTTCTAAAGTGCCTAGACATGGCGAGAAAGTGAAGAGGATACAGGAAAATGGAGAAGATGAAGAAGATGAACAGTGGGAGCTAGAGAGAAGTCAGAGAAAAAGTCATCTTAACAAACTGATGAAAGTGACAAAGTATAAGGGGGAAACTCCTTATACTATTTATGAAGGAGTTATTCTCATTAACCGTAAAAAAACTCTCGAGAATTTCTCTATCATTACTTCTAATGATGACGTTGGATGCAACAACCAAATCGATAGACACGTGCACCAGTTTTAAAAGAAATGATTGCTTCATGGGCGTCTAAAATAAATATGAATCAAAAGAACGCAAAAATTAATGGGACACGTGGAGAACAAAGAATTCATAACGTCAGGCCGATTATCCTGGAATGGCCAAATATTAACCGATCAAATCAGGGTGAGGTCGATCAGTTCCCTCACCTTAGGGGCAAATGAAGTAACAAAAGTAATTTGTCATGGGGTCAAAGACGTGGCGACCAAGATCTTTTAATGATCAGCTCATGGTAGGGGATAAGAATAAACCTAACAAATTTAGGGAAGATAGAGATAAGCTTAAAGTAACCTACGAATGTGGGACTCTAGGTGAATAAATAAGGCCAATCCGGCCAATGTAAAGAATTAAATTGTAATCTACACGTAATAGTTCTGACTCTCAACTACTAACATTAGCACTCCCTCTTTTATCAGTTCCCCTCTTTAATAAAAAGATCACCCACCTTTACCCTCTTGGACATAAGCCGATGTCACTACCGAACCATGTAATTTGTTCACTCTTTTCTTTTTCTGCACTCACATAATTATTTGTGGCTTTCCTGCTATTCCTTTAAATATTATGGGAAGGACCTCCTAGAGTTTCAAAAGAGTAAAATTGTGAAAAACAAATTCCAAAAAATTAGCAATAAGACCTATTTGATGGTTGCAAAGTCACTAGGACTTATTTAGGGAAAATCTCTTCAAATAGGACCTACATATAAAAATGCTTTTTTAAATTGCAGAAGATTCTCTATGGTAATGTATCTTTAATGGTTTTTTACTCCTTAACTAAGAATAATAGTTTGATACAAATTGCAACATAAAATTGAAATAGCTACACAACTTGCCCAATATAAAATTTATCCTCAGTCCTGCACAAGTTCATCTTCTTTCATCAACTTGTCAGTTTCACATCTGGAAATGCCTCCAACACATGCCTAGTAAAAATAATTGGCAAATATAATATGACATGTATACATGTCTATAAAAAAATAATTAGAGTATACCATCTGTGACACCCTTCCTACTAAAATATCAAGAGGACAGCCCATGATCAAAATAAAATGTTGGTCTCATATGGTACATACTTAGCATCATTGTCGAAAATATTTTTAAAGTTACTAACCACCTAGTAATTTAATTAGACCGGTGAAAATTTTTATCTTTCAATAATTAAAAACATGCAAAAATAAATAATAATTAAACCATTATACAAACTTGTAACTGAATCCAACAAATATGAATAATATGAATAAATAAGATCAAATCAACTATCAATTCAATAATAAAAGACAACAGTAAAGTAAAATAATAACCTAGATAGAAAAAATCCAATGAATAATCGAATACTAAATTTGAGGGTGACATGCCCAACTAAGTACTGAAATAAAGTCCCTACACTAGGAATGAATGAACGAAGTGTCTATAGCAAAGTTCTGCAACTTCCACATGAGTTGCAGTTGAGCATCCCTGGATAGAATCCTCAAATTGGGAGTCCCTGTGGTTGGACACCTAAAACTTTTAGAAAATATTTTGACACGGGTCAGAGCCCGAGTAAAATATTTTGAAAATATTTAGCAAGCAGTTAAATTGAAATAATTAAATATGCATGCACACTCTTCATATTTAAGTTATTGTTGCACTCTCTTGAGGTATAACTCAACCCTCATCTAATGTGCACACCTAACGCTTGCCTGTTAAGCTTCCTAGGTAAGCTACCCCACCTAACTAACCGTATCACCCCTCTTACCACCACGCTACTCTAACTCGAGTATTCTTACTTTGATTATTAAGTTATCTACTCATTAACTTATTAATCGGTTCAACTATATTAAATCATATAACATTCACATTAGTTATATAAGAAATATCTCTTTTTAAAATCATATAACCTTCACACTATCTGTGCGAGATTCCTTTTTAAATCATATAACTTCCACACTAGTTATATAAGAAACCACTTTTTAAATCATATAACTTTCACACTAGTTATATAAGAAATACATTCACACTTATGTATTAATCCCGTATAAAATAAAATTATCTACTCATATTATATACGTATTAATATACTACAACATTCCAACACATGACAATTATAATAACCATCCCTTCCCGAGTAAGAACTCTCCGGATATTTTCTCTAAAATGCTATCACCCCATGTATACTCAATCCACACGGATACCCCGAAACGGTTAGCTCACCGAATTAGAAAAACAATATAAGCGTAGTGGAGGCGGTCATAGTTCCATGGGTGTGAGATAGAATAATACCCAAGACGTCTCACTACTAAAAGAATAACAACATCTAAATATTGGACACTATGACCTGGGGATTATACTCTCCCTGCTCCTCAAGCCAGGGGATTCACCCATATTGCACAACCTCCTATGATAGCACTAGAGGGGTATGTATTCCTTTAAATATCATTCACACCAATATCTATAAAGCAAACAACTATATATATATATTATCACACTACCGTATACATATATTTAATAAAAGTCCGGCTAACCAGTGCCTAACACCGTAGCACTAGCCCAAATGCCCAAGTTTATATCTCGACTTGTAATTTAATTAATCTCACATTAATTATTTTGTTATTAAATTAGTGTCCCACAACTACAATACTCAGACCCACTCATTCGGTCAGTATCTTCATTTCTTAGAATTTATTTCATAAAATTCCACTATTAAAGTTAACACCACTCCTTAAATTTAATATTCAATAATTTATTATATAACTCTATAATAAATTGAACCGTCTATCCCGTGCCTAACTCCCATAGCACTCAGCCTAAAAATAATTCGAGTCAAAACTCTAACCCTTAATTAAATAAATTCCACCTCCATAAATTTTATCAATGTAGTGTCACTCAACAAAAATGCCCGAACTCCCTCACTTGGTCTGTAATCTAACCCCTTGAATTTATCACCCCGTCACTCAACAAAAATGCCCGGACTCCCTCACTTGATCCGTAATATAACCCCTTGAATTTATCACTCCAACTTTTAGAATATATTTTTTTTTACACTTTTAATTTCCCTTACACTTAAGTGTATTTCTTTTTAATTTCCCAAGTATGGGAGAATATACTTCCTTCGCAGTTACCCCCACTTTACCCATAGAAGCCTCAAGATCGGAAAAACAAAAAAGGAACGAAGTGGGCGAATTCTTATAGCGTCACTCGAATGACCTACTTGGTCTATCCCCACTTCGTCTTCCTCCTGCGGATGGAAGACATGGATGATTTCCTTCCAGCTTTAACTTCCACCCAGAAATTACCCAAACCTCTATCATACGTGCCTCCTCCAACATATTTTTTTGTCACAGAAGTAACCCTTCAAACCTTATTAATCATCAACAGTATCCTACCTCCATTAAAAAATTATTACGGTTTGGATTTTTCGACCCATTTCCAATTCCTCACATATATCATTTACCATAGTGGGTTTTATAAAATGAAGAGTAACAAAATCTGAGTTGGTCTACTAATTCCCAAGGTTTAAACATTTCCATATGTTACCCATTTATCAGTCATGTAATTAACGTCGTGGATTTATAATATTAACAGTAACAAAAATTTGAGTTGAGTTACATAATTCACCCCACGCTGGTTTTCTCCACATAAAATTGTGAATTCCAAGTCAACCATCTCGATTCCTAGTAAATGAATATCAATTGAATTCTCATGTTTTTAAATCATAATACAATAACAATCGAATCTCTAATCCACATAAATCGTCAAATTCATAAACACTCGCTTTTCATGCGACAACCCACCCCAAAACGAAATGATTTATACCCACTATGATATGAATAGCAATACTACAATTTAAATTGAAAGAAAGTTTAACTACTTTCCTGAATAAGTTTCTAGGGTCTGATTTCTTTTATTGTAGACGAAGATTTGACGAAGAACACCCACTTCTTCTTGGTTTAGATCTCAAAATCTCTCCTAATTTCTCCCTCTTTTCTCCTTTGCACAACTAAGGTTTTCAGTTTGAGTTGTGTCTTCCAAAAACCCCTTAATGTAGGTTTTATATTACTAATCTCGATATTAAGCCTATGGACCAAATTAAAATGACCCAAACACCCCTGTGTGAGTCCGGTTATGCCTAAAAATGTTTCGAGACCCAATTACTACTGCCAGGTACTCTTTTTCGACTATCTAGACTTATTCGAAATCAACCGTGCACTCAGAATCACCATATGATTCACTTAACTAAAATCTACAACCTTGTCCTCAAATTACGATACATGTAAATTTTATTTAAAAAAAATAACCCGAATTAAATAAATTCTTAATTCACTATTTAATTAAATCCTCTAGATAAATTAATTCCTATATCACTGAATTAATTAAATTCTATATCCTCAGAAAATACGGGGTGTTACATACTTCCCCCTTATAAAGAAATTTCGACCTCGAAATTAAGATGAGTCTTATACTCCAAGCCTCGAATACTTCCATAGTCATACGCCTCTAAGATCACTACACAAATCTCTACCCCCTTCTAATTGCGAAGTATATTTAAATTAAATTAATTAACCAGGACGCCCATACACTTTGTACCCGTGCTTATTCGCACAAATGTTGCCCGACTCTATTAGCCTTAAATCATAATATAACTTGCCACTCACAGTTACACACACACACACACACACACACACACACACACACACACACACACACACACACACACATATATATATATATATATGTATATAATAACCAAGGTACCAAACCCATGTCCTAATGACCACACATTCCAACGGTGCGCTAAGTTTCGTGCATGGGATGTCTCACAAAACGAAATCCAAATAAGGACCCCGCCAGTTACACTACGACCTAACCTTGTCAATCGTTGAGATTTGCTAGGCCCTCAATCCATTGCACGTACTCCCAAATTCCAATCTCTTGATATAAAAGTAACTCGTCCACTCTCATGTTACAAACGATATCATACAATACGACGCTCCTTACTATCACTAGTTTCTAAGCGCGAAACTATCACTAGCTATATCTCCCCACTCGATAATAAACCTATCCACCTTGAATCCCATCAGCAAACATCCCTACTCCTAGGGATTAAATATAATAATGCAAACTTCTCTTGCCTAAAGAACCAAACTCCATGGCAACAACCTTGCCCTACCCAAGTTTTATTTCTATAATAAATTACTCATGTCTAATGATGAACTCTATGTACCTACCATGAATTGTTACGTTTGTGATCTTTATCGTGCTTTAATAGTAACTGTAAAGAATAATGCTAGTATAAGATGAAAAACTTCTTCTGTAATTAGAAACATCTTGTATACTGTTTAATCCAATAAACATCATCTTCCATAAGTATTGCTAGCTACTATGAACTCTTTCAAATTAGATTTTGACTACGAAAAGTATATTGCATGAGTGTATGTAAATCACCAACAAAAATCAACGCAAGGTTTTGAAAAGATTGTATACCATTTTAATTTCATAACTAATGTGAGATTAATCAAATATCATATAGCTCTACTTACATTGGGTGAGGCATGAAGTCCAGCGGGAGCATAAAGAATAAAGCATCTCTAAGAGACAACGATCGAACTTAAAGCTATTTGGCATAGAATAAAGACAATCATAAAATAGAGTTTATAACATCCTCTTACATTTCTAATAAAAAATGACTTTCTTGAGGAAAAGTGGATACAACACTTTTTATCAAAACAAAAGGCCATGACATATTGCTTGTAGAATTATACGTTGATAACATTATTTTTGGATCAATAAATGAATCCTTATGTGAAGAATTTTCTGCATGTACGCATAATAAATTTGAAATGAGCACGCTGGGTGAACTTAATTTCTTTTTGGGAATTCATATAACACAATGCTCAAATGGAAATTTCATGAATTAATAAAAAAATACGTGAAGGATCTTTTGACCAAATTTGAGTTGATTAACAGTGAACTAATTGGGACACCCACGAGTCCTACTCTAAAATTGGATCTTGATGAGCATGGAAAGTCAACTGACTTAAAATTTTATCGTGGCATGATAGGTAGTTTGCTATAACTCACTACAGGTAGGCCAGAAATTATGGTTAGTGAGTGCATATGTGCTCAATTTCAATCTAACCCGAAAGAATCTAATCCCGTAGCCGTAAAACGTATCTTTAGATACTTGATTTGCACAATGGATCTAGGATTATGGTATTCGAAATCCACATCACTTGATTTGGTTAATTTCTATGGTGTCGATTGTCAGGGAAGTATGTCTAGCTGCAGTTGGTGAGATCTTTATTGGGATTTTATGCATTGGAACTTATGCCAACCACCCAACCAAGCTAGTTTGTTTGAGAGAGAGGCATGAGTTACATTGTACTCCATCCCTAGCCTTAGAATATATCACTTAACCTCTTCCTCCATTTAAGGGATTGGATTTCATTCATTGCAACTTTTAGAGAGAGAAAAACCTTTGAGCTTTAATCTTCAGATTTTCTTAGTGTTTTAACGGACTGATTTTTTCAATACTATAAATTTTTTATCGTTACTAATTTCTTACACGAATTTACAGTTAGAAATCTAATATGTCTGTTACCAAATATAGCTTACAATTTAAAAGTGAAAAATGGTCGATTTTCATTTGGGGTTCAGTAATTTATTTCCAGATATTTGAGACAGTGATTTTTGAGGCAATTAGTGATTCTCAATTGAAACCTACATGTGAATATGATCCTCAATGACTTTAAAATTCTACCTACCTATGGTCTAATTTTGATTATTTGTTCTCAGACTTTTAAATTTTAGCTTCCATGGTGTTATTTTTTATTTTTTTATTTTAAGAACTCTCATCATCAACAAGCAAAATACTCTAAATCATGTGACTTGTATATACACATGTTTGTAGATATATCCATACATAAATTCGATTCAGACCCACAAATGCTGGAACCGAAAGCCCTAAGAAGTTTGAGATATATTCATGAGTTTTTCTTATAACGGCTTAACTAATAGTCGTGCATAGTGGAAAATAAGAATATTTGTGTACATAACTATTTTCCTGATGAATTGGAAATACCAAAACAATCAAAAACACCTTGTTGGGTGGACTATGATATATATAAATATATATGGACATTCTATATTGTTTGATTGTATGAATATCTATTAATATTTCTTTAATCTTATATGAATAATAATATAGATATATCACTGTCTTCTACTTTCTAGGGGATTTGATTTGGAGGTGGAGGGGCCAGTGACTATCATCGTATCCAATGGAATCTTCACCCATTAAGTTACTCAGGTTACAAGCTCCAACAAGTTGGAGACATGTATGATATATAAATATATATGGACATTAATAAATTTTTGGTTTGTTTGTATGAATATCTATGTATATTTCTTGAATCTAGTATGAATTATGATATAGATTCTGACGTAAATGACGTCAAATGGGAGCAAGAAAATATAATTCTCTCTCAAACTCTCTCTAATTAAATATCATAAAATGGAAGAATGGCCCAAATGAGTCTACATAAGGGGTATTTAAAGGGAGGAGGTTGCTTGTCCACTAAGCTAAGTATCTAATTATAATTATGCCCTTAATGCCAAATAACCTTCCTTCCTCTAAATACAAAATAAAAGAAAAAATACAATGAATACTAAAAATAAAAGAAATACTAACAATGAGGGAAAATGATGAAAAGGCCTTTATTCACGTCATTCTCCCCCCTGAAAGAGTTCATCCTCGAATTCAGAGGGGAAGGCATTCAGTGTCACCATCAAGGATCATAATGAGAGCAGGTTATGGAGGGACCTCCGGTGCCTCCTCAAGGTACTCAGGGTCCCCTGAAGCTAAGAGAGAGCGCACTACAAGAAAAAAACCTTTTTATGACATTTTTAAGTGTCATAAAGTGCATTTTATGACGCTTTATTTTTCAATAAAAAACGTCATAACTTTGGGTGTCATAATTGATACTCATTAAAAGTGTCATATTAGGTAACGGTTATATATGACTTTTTTTTTCAAAAATGGCATATCTGCTACAAAAAATTGTCATAATATACTCTATAAGATGTTATATTTGATTTAAAAAGCGTCATGATAAACAGTTTTCAAAATTTTGAAAAGGTCATAAAAAATTTCATCACGTGAATTTTTAATATGAATGGTCTTAAATTAAACATATAATAAAAAAAAATTAATAACTAATATTAATGTCATAGTTGACAAACAAATCTAAACACAAACCAAAATGCACAGAATCATTTATTCCACATTCAATGTTACAATTGATACATTATAGATTATAACATTTTGCCAAGAAATACAACAATACTCCCACCAATATTTTTTTGTCTCACATCAAACAAAACTACATGAAATCAAA
This sequence comes from Sambucus nigra, assembly GCA_949130495.1. Lineage (NCBI taxonomy): Eukaryota > Viridiplantae > Streptophyta > Magnoliopsida > Dipsacales > Adoxaceae > Sambucus > Sambucus nigra. Next base: position 1,196,729 of record CASBWL010000025.1, read on the forward strand.
TCGAGCTAACACATCAACCAAACTAAATTTTTCTATCAAAATTAGGTGTTCCTCTGTAGTAATAATCTCTTTATAATTTTAAGCAACAATGCAACGAAGTCCTCTTCCCGCTTACATTCACTATCATGTTGTCTGACAGCGATTCACCTTTCACATGCCTCTAAGTAGATGCCCCTGCAAAAGTTTAAAACATCATATATAAATCTCTAGTGCAATGTAAAACACAGCATATGAATTCCCATTTTTTCAAAGTATTAAGTCGTGTATAATTTAAGTCGAAAAGTTTTTTATGTAACACATAATTGTAAACAATTTTCAAAAAATTAGGCAAAAAATGCATGTATATTCGCTTCTTGGTATGTTTATTAGTTGTTTTACTTTTTCATCCACCAATACCCAATTTTCAAAAGCGTGTATATTAGACTTAATCAATTTAGAACACTTATTAATTTCAGAAAATTTCGACAGAGTTTCCTTTGTTTATTCATGAAATCCAATCTGTTTTGACATTAAAATAAACTCAACAACAACAAAAGCCACAACTAAACCAATAATAAAAACCTTCCACCAATTCGACATATATGAGATAAAAAAAATTAAGTCCATCAACATAAAGGTTCAACAGACTCACTAGTCACTACTTAGGCAAAATAACCATTTCCCTCCCTCATTGATCTCCATTCCTTTGTTCAAGCAAAATAACGATATTTAATGTTTAAATGTAGAGAGATTTTTTAGAATAAGCTAATGTTATAGCGTTGATTTATGTAAGTAACAAAATGTATTTATTAGCTCTTTCAAAATAGACAATTCATCGAAGAGCAATTGGCGAGGAACTTGATCCGAATGTACAATATGCATCTTTGAGCGTGTGATGTTAATAAATATACATCTGTTCTTTCCCTTTTTTGTTGAATACCTCCAGCAGATTTAAACAATTAAAGATTGAATTTCATTATGTAACATACCGTCAAAACAGTCTCTAAAGCAGATTTTTTTGACGTCGGATGCAAGACATTCGGTATTTGCAACGCACAATGAAACACGAGCACATGAAAATAGTTGATGAATTTAGTCTAAATAAGGCTAATTGGGCTATGTTGAATTGTAATTTTGGTAAAACCCATTTACCCAGTGGGTTTTGGCCTTCTATATCCGGGTCGGATCCGTGTTTAGGCATAATTCGGGTATGTTGAGCTCGAACTTCTACATTCAACAAATGTTAAATTTTTTGTAATCAACATTCTAAAAAGAGCCTTGGGAAGTCGAACGATGGGAGACTGCCTAGTGCATATTGGTGACTTTTATTATTGGATACAATCTTATAAAAAGATCAACTATTTGCATGTCTAAATCAATTTAATAATAATCATTGTTGATACCAAAATTAATATGCTGATATGGACGAATCACAAGAAGACACATGTCAGTCTACGTGGCACTTTAGCAACGAGGAACTTTACCCCCCGATCAAGTCAACAGGTGTATTCCGAGGAACTCCACTGCTCCGAGAAACTCCTGAACGACGAGCAACTAAGGCGGTCCGAGCTGCATCTCGGCCACAGCATTGATTGCCAGATAATCAATAGTTCAACTATTCATTGAATGCTCATCATACAGACGTATACTCTTTAAAGGGCATTAATTGTTTACCCTTTCACATGTACAGCCTAAGGGCTATAAATACATTGTATCATCCTCATTCAAGGAGACCAGAATTTCTTGATAGAACCACATATCGAGAATTCCAAAACATTTGGCAATAACAGAAACAGTGGACGTAGGCCATTCTTATAAGGCTGAACCACTTTAAAATTCTTTGTCTAATTTATATTTATCTGTGATTAAATAATTAGAAGCAATCTAATTTTTTACATCAACAGATTGGCGTCGTCTGTGGGAAACGACTGTTGTTATCGTTTTTCACTAAAAACAATTCATCATCAATGGCTGATAATCCTGAATCCAGCAATCGAAATGCTGGAAACGCTGGAAATCCTCCAAATCCCTCTGCACCATCAGCTGTTCCAGATCTGGCTGGAATAATGAAAAATTTGGCCCAAGGTCAGACCGCCATGCAAGAAACCATGCGGCAACTCATACAAACCCTTCATGGAGGTGAACCTGCTCATTCAGGACAGAGAAGTGGTTAGAGGCAAACCCATTTACTTTCTACACGATCCAGGCGTACTGATTCATATCGTAATGAGGAAGCTGATGATTTCTCTTATCAACCTGGGCGAACTTCATCAATACGGGCCACAGATACTGAGCAACATATTACTCTCTCTCTAGAGAGGACTAGTGACTTGGAAATATTGAGCAGGGTGTCTCCTTTCAATCGACTAGGCTCTAGGAAGAATAGGAGTCCACCTAAGGCCATGTCGAGGAGTTTTCGACAACCATCATATCTAAGAGAAGGATCAGCACAATCACTACCAACTGCTCATCAGGATAGATCTCAGGAGGCCACATCAGCTCGATCAATTGCTCGAACCAATAGGCCCGAGGAAGGAAACGATGCGTGGAAGGGGTCCATTCAGCGACTGGAGGATAGATTGGGAGAAATGGCTAAGGTAAAAAATCCTTTACAGCGAACTTTTGTTCAAAGGACACCTTTTGTCCAGGACATTGTGGATTTTCCCACACCATCAAAGTTCAAAGCACCTGTGGTAAACCCCAAATATGATGGAAAGACAGATCATGTTCTTCACATAGAGCAATATAAAGCTGTCGCCGACATCTATGTTGTTCCCGACTAGATGAGATGCAGAGCCTTCTCGAGAACTCTTACTGGATCTGCCCAGATATCGTACAACAATCTTCCTCGAGGTAAGATTTCAACTTTCTTTCAACTGGCCGAGTTATTCATTGGGAATTTTTGTTTTGGGGCGAAGCCAGTAAAATGAGTAGCACATTTGTTAAGCGTTAGACAAAAATCTGGTGAGAGTACTAGAGATTACATAACTCGTTTCAATAACGAGAAGATGGAAGTCATAGATTATGAAGAGAAGACAACAATCACCGCCTTGATGAGTGGGTTGTTGCCCAATAAGTTGTATTACACTTTGGCTAAAAATCCACCTACAACTATATCGGAGTTGATGGCAAAAGAACCCAAAATCATGAATGCCGAGGAGGCTATGGTTGTGAAGAAAAATATGGATAAAGAAACCAAGGTGGAAGTCGATAAAGCTAAGAAGAAAGAGCATAAGGGTAATGGCGGTGACAGACAATCCAAAAATAATAAGTCGTCATGGGAAGTCTTGAAGAAGTTTGATAATTATACTCCTTTGAAGATGGGTATCAATCATGTCTTGGAAGAAATCAAGAATAACGAGGAGATAAAGTGGCCAAAGAAAATGAAGGCAGATCCTGACAGAAGGAATAGAGATAAATATTGCAAGTTTCACAAAGATCATGGCCATATGACTAAAAATTGGATAGCCCTCCAGAATGAGATCGAAACACTCATTAGACGAGGAAAATTATCAAAGTATGTTGATCATAGAAATGAAAGAGGAAATTAAGACCGAGCAAGAGAGAGATCTAGATATCCTCGTCGGGTATAAGAAAATAGGAAAATAGATCATGAAGATGATACAGAGGATGACCCCGATCTTCCCAAAAGGCCAAGGCAACCAGAACGCGATGTATTTTCAATACGTTTCGGAACATTTGATTGTAATGTTATTACAGGTGGAGATGCAGGAGGAGGAGATCTTACTACAGAAAGAAAAGCTTACCTCTGTGAGGCTCAAACTTGTTCATACATTCAACGGATAAATTTGGCTGAGGAGGATCACCCGAGAAAGGTAAACAAAGAGAAGCTGGTCATTGGTTTTTCAAAAACGACCTCACATGTGTCCTATACCCTCACGATGACCCTCTGGTGATCAAAATGAGGATGAAAGAAGTGATGATTTCCATAGTTCTGGTAGACAATGGTAGCTCGACAGACATCATGTTCTACTCGTTCTTTGAGAGTTTAAACTTAAAGTTATCTCAATTGGAACCTTATCACAGACCTCTACTGGGTTTTGCTGGCGAGAAAGTTTTTCCACTTGGGACGATCAAGTTGGATATATTCATTGGTACATGGCCTGCTTGTCGAACATAAAGAATATGTTTCTTTGCGATGGATAAGAATGTTCAGTCAGCTTACAACATCATCATGGGAAGAGTTGGTTTGAAGAAGTTCGAAGCAGTTCCATCTACACTACATCAGTGTTTAAAATTCCCAACAAACTTTAGAGTAGGAGTTGTGAAAGGTGATCAAAAAGTAGCTCGGGAATGTTATTATTCATCTGCCGAGCAAGAAGAGCTTGAGGAATCAAGGAAAAAGACTACTACTTATCAAGTAGATGAAGGTACAGAAATTGAAACACTGGATCCTAGAGATGAATCTCAACTTGCAAAAGGTCAGGTGGTGGAAGCTACAGAAAATGTCATTATGGACGACGAGCACCCTGAACGAATAACTCAAATAGGTTCGTCATTGGATGCCTCAATAAAACAGGAGTTGATAAGTTTCCTGAGAAGTAGAAAGAAAACTTTTGCATGGAGTCATGAAGATATGCCAGGAATAGATCTAAACTTCTTATGTCATGAGCTCAACGTGAATAAGGAGATCAAGCCTGTAAAGCAGAGAAGAAGATTATTTAGCCCCGAGAAGAATCAAGCAATACAAGAGGAGGTCGAGAAGCTCCAGAAAGCTCGATTCATTGAAGATGTGAAATATCCAGACTGGTTAGAAAATGTGGTGATGGTAAAGAAGAAAAAAAATAAATGGAGAATGTGTGTTGATTTCACCGATCTCAACAAGGCATGCCCAAAGGATCACTTTCCATTGCCCAGAATTGACCAACTGGTGGATGGTACATCGAGGCATGAGCTACTCAGCTTCATGGATGCTTATTCTAGATACAATCAGATCAAAATGAAACCTGAAGACAGGGAAAGTACTTCTTTTATTACCCCTAGGGGAACTTATTGTTATAATGTTATGCCTTTTGATTTGAAAAATCCAGGTGCGACATACCAGCGGCTGATGAACAAGGTCTTTGATGAATAAATCAGTTGCAACATGGAAGTCTATGTCGATGACATGCTGACAAAAAGCAAGAAAGCTGTTGATCATCTAGTTGACTTAGGTCAGACCTTTGATCAATTGGATAAATATCAAATGAAGCTGAACCCGATGAAGTGCATATTTGGAGTACGAGAAGGAATGTTCCTCGGGTACATCGTCAACCAGCGAGGCATCGAAGCAAATCCAGAAAAGATCAAAGCTCTTTTAGGGCTACGATCTCCAACGACGAAGAAAGAAGTGCAGTGTCTTACAGGACGAGTTGCAGCGCTCAACAGATTTGTATCCCGAGCAACTGATAGATGCCTCCCATTCTTCAAAACACTTCGAAAAACATTCGAGTGGAATGATGAATGTGAGAAGGCCTTTCAAGACTTGAAGAAGTATTTGGGAGCACCTCCACTGTTGTCCAGGCCAGTAATGGGAGAAAAATTGTACTTGTACCTGGCAGTATCAGAGAATGCAGTCAGCTCGGCATTGATCAGAATGGAGAATGGAATCCAGAAGCCAATTTATTACACATGTAAGGCTTTCTGAGGTGCAGAGATCAGGTATCCAAAGCTAGAAAAATTGGCATTGGCATTAATTAAGGCAAGTAGAAGAATGAGGCCATATTTCCAGGCCCATACCATAGTCGTATACACCGAAATGCCATTGAGACAAGCCCTTCATAAGCCAAAAAAATCAGGGAGATTGATGTACTGGGAAATAGAGCTCGGTGAATATGATATAATTTATGAACCTAGGTCATCGCTTAAAGGGCAAGCAGTAGCGGATTTCATAGCAGAATTCACCTATCCTGATACCCCCGGGGAGTAAAATCAGCTCGCCGATCAACCTGTCGATGCTATAGGATCAACAGACATTAGCTCAGACCAATTTAGGTTGGTAAAAGGGCAAGTGGATGTTAAGACCAACTTAAGTTGGTAAAAGGGCAAGTGGATGTGACAGGACCATCAAATTCAAGCTTAGACCAACTCAGGTTGGTAAAAGGGCGAGAAAATATGATCGACAAAGAACAATAAAACTCCGGGGATGGTGAAAAAAGCAACAAATATTCCACCAAGGAACTCTGTCAGATAAGAAATTAGATGACGAGTTGCCTATATGGAAATTGTATGTAGATGGATCATCTTGTACTATAGGCTGTGGAGCAGGGATTGTTTTGAACAGCCCAGATGAAGTCTACATGGAATATTCACTACAATTTCAGTTCAAAGCTTCAAATAATGAAGCTGAGTATGAAGCCATGATAGCAGGTCTTAATTTGGCAAAAACTATGGAAGCGCAACAAGTGATGGTTTTCAGTGATTCTCAATAAATTGTGAATCAGATGTTGGGAACATATGCTGCTAAAGGAGAATTAATGGTCAAGTATCATGCAAAGGTGAAGAAGTTGGTGGCAAAATTTGTTGCCATTCAACTGATCAGAATATCGAGAATGGAGAATGCACGAGCAGATGCACTGGCCCGACTAGCATCAGCTACTCGTACCGAGCTGCGAAGAACGATACCAATTGAAGTGTTAGAAAGTCGGAGCATAGATGAAGACCTGACGATGAATTTTATCACCCTTGACTTAGGACCATCTTGGATGGATCCCATCAGGGCATATATTGAGGATGGAGAGTTACCAGTAGATAAGCTCGCTGCCAAGAAATTAAAGTTTAAAGCTGCTCGGTATGTACTAACTAATTGTGTTTTGTACAGAGGAGGAATAATGGCAGGATCGCAAAGATGTGTACATCCCTCCGAGGTGAAATAATTGATTGAAGAGATCCATGAAGGGTCATGTGGAGCTCATGTAGTAGGTCGTACTCTTTTACAAAGAGTAATGACACAGGGATACTACTGGCCAACGATGAGGGCTGATTGTATAGCCTATGCTAAGAAATGTGACAAGTGCCAGCGTTTTTCCTCCATCCGATGAACTCCACAAGCATTGTTGACGCCCATAACTTCCCCTTGGACATTCTCCATGTGGGGGGTAGATTTGGTAGGACCATTGCCAATGACCAGGGGAAGGTTCAAATACCTCGTCGTCACAGTGGATTATTTCACTAAGTGGGTAGAAGTTGAACCTCTGGTCGACATGACTTACGAGAAGGTATATCACTTTGTATGGAAGAACATCATTTGCAGATATGGTCTTCCTCATGCATTCATCACTGACCATGGAACGCAATTTGATAATGAGGAGTTTGCTACCTATTGTCATCAGTCCAACATTTTAAAGCTCCATTCAGCACCAGGTCATCCCCAAAGTAATGGACAGACTGAAGTTACGAACAGAACACTGTTAAATGGTTTGAAGAAAAGGCTAGGTGAGGCTAAAGCAAATTGGATTAACAAGCTACAATCAGTATTGTGGGCTTATCGTACTACTCCCCGAGCAGCAACTGGAGAATCACCATATATGCTGGCATTTGGAAGTGAGGCTGTAATACCTGCCGAGTTGGGTCTTCCAACATACAGAGTGCTGAATTGCAATTCCCCAGTCAGCGACTTAATGAGAAGATTGGATTTGGACATGCTCGAGGAGGTTAGAGAAGAGGCATCCATTAGGAATGCTTCTTACCAACAACGAACAACTCTGTTCTATAATAAGAGGGTGAAGAAATGCGACCTAAAAGAAGGAGATTACGTACTAAAGAAGGTCATTCAGAAGCACAATAAGTTGGAAGCAAACTGGCATGGACCATACCGATTTACAGAAGTTGTTCGACCAGGAACTTACCGAATAGCAACTCTAGAAGGAGAAGAGTTTAAGAATGCATGGAATGCTGAACACCTACGCAAATACTATCAGTGATGTAAAATGTAAAGCGGTCCCATCAATATGAATAAAACGATGATATTTTGCCATCCTCTCTCCTTTTATTGAATGTTTTTCGGGGAATACTAGTGTTACATACTACACTGCTCAGCAGTTAAAACAACATTCCTAAAAATGCCAACCTTGGTTGGTTAGGAAAACATGACACTAGCTCAGACCAACTTAAGTTGGTAAAAGGGCAAAGTGGACATCAAATTCGAGCTCAGACCAACTTAGGTTGGTAAAAGGGCGAGAACGACATTCCTAAAAATGCCAGCTTCGGTTGGTTAGGAAACCATACTCCTTTGGTTAGGAGGCAAATTCGAGCTCAGACCAACTTAGGTTGGCAAAAGGGCAAGAACGACATTCCTAAAAATGCCAGATCCAGTTGGTTAGGAAACCATACTCCTTTGGTTAGGAGGCAGACACTAGCTCAGACCAATTTATTTTGGTAAAATGGCAAGTGGACATGACAGAATCATCAAATTCGAGCTCAGACCAACTTAGGTTGGTAAAAGGGCAAGAAAGGATGTCGACGAAAAATAAGAAAAATGCCAGCCCTGGAAGGAAAATATATTTTTCAAAGATGGTCAAGAAAGAAAATTCACCAAGTTATATGTGTAGAGAAATAAAAGATGCCAACCCTTGTTGGTCGGGAATATTTTACAAATATTACCAAGTTAAAAATTTTGTTACTTGTGACTTTTAATTAGTCGAGAAGAAAAACATTATTATTTTTGGGTCAACCAAATGATTATTACAAATGTAAGCTAGTCGACAATCAGTTGGTCGACCAAATACAAATATTGTTATCTTTTTAACAGAAATACATACACAAATGAAAAATATTTTAAAATAATAGCAATCAATATTTGCAAACAAAATTATATGTATTCCATTGAATCCAAAAATGAAGTACGAAAATCAATACATCGATTTGAAATGTATAAACAACTATTACATCAAAGAACCCTATTTTATTGGTCTCTTTCCTTGTGCTTTTGAAACAGGTTCCTCGCCAGCAGGAGGATCTTCCAAGCAAAGGGGAGAATTAATGAAGTTAGGGTCTTGGAGCATTCTGATGTTCATTACATATGGCCTGTCTAGTAGATGTTCGGGACGAGATAATTCTGCCTGTGAATGAAGGTTATAGTCGCCAAGGTACTTTGAGATCAAGCAACGAGGAATAGCCCGAGCAGGGATCAAACTCATGTCAAGTTTGAAAGGTGGAACAGGTAGGTCGAGCAACCCGGGGGCATGGTAATCCCATAAATAATGACCTTGCTCTAGTTGCAGTATACCCAGGGCGTTCAACCATCCTTGTTTGTAGCCTTCATTGTTAGCATTTTCAATACGAGCATCCAAGTGACAGAGGGCTTCGTTAGAGCCTGCCATCCAGAATTCACGAGGTTGTTTATGGAATTGGAAAGTTAGTCTCTCTAACTGCTCATGAAGGTTTCTCACAAAAATATCTTTACTGTCCAAAGTAGACTTTTGAGCAGCAAGTTCCCCCTCCAGACTTTGGACTTTCTTGGACATTTCAGACAAGGCTTGGTTTTTTGCCACCAATTGGAATGCTTAGTTTTCCAACGCTGCTTGAGTACGAGCTTCTTCAATAGTAGGCCTAAGAACTCTTGGTCGTCCCCGAGCAGGTTGGGTACCTTGTTCCTCGACAGCACTCAGAGCAGCTCTTGCTCGTCCACGAGAACCTCTTCCTCGTCCCCGAACAACAGTAGAAGGGCCAGTTCTTCTCAAAGCCTCTAATTCTTCTCGCAACTTGGCATTCTCAAATTTTAAAAATGAGAATCCTTCGTCCGTGACAGGTACCAAGGCAGTTGAAGAGGAAGCAGCAGACTTCAACTGAGCTAATTCTTTTTGCAGATTGTTATTCTCCTACTCCAGTAGCTCAGCGATTTTCCTGTGCTCTTCAGCCTCTGTCTTCAACATTCTCTCTCTCACTTCATAGCCAACAAGCATCATGTCATACCCTTTCTCAGCACTGAGTTGTTTGAGTTTCTTCTCATACCCTTCGTGCAAAAGAGATGAAGATTCTTTATACTGCTGCTGAAGTTCATCGAGAGTAACTTGAAAATCTTCAATCATTTCGTAATAAGCCACATTATTGGCTACATCACGATCAAGAAGACATTTTAAGTACTGATAGGCCTCAACTGCTTGGTCTGAAACATCTCGACCAAGGATATCTACAACCTGGGACTTGTCCAAGTCTATGTGACCAGCTTTAAAATATTCATTACATTGTCTGAGCAGAGTTGTGTCATGGGCAGACAACAATTCCATTCTAGCCATAAACTAGTAAAAAAGAGAAGGCAAGAGTTAATAAGAAAGCAAATAGAGCATCAACAACATAGATGAACGAAAAAGGTGATTTTTAGTACATCATACAAAGGAGTACAACGTTCAGAATACATATGACAAAAGAAAAGAAAACAAATATTGAACAACTTCACACCTTTTCCTTATCTCCCAAGACTTTCTCGGGAGGTTGGGATGAGGATCTCGGTTGCTCGGTGGGAACAACAATTTGGACTGCAGGAGCAGGAAGCTGTTCAGATGGAGGAGGCAGAGATGAAAGTTCCTCGTTGGCAGGCTGAATAGGTTGTGGGGTAAGGATTTGATCACCCACTATCATTGAAGACTCCTCGGAGGCAGCTTCGTCCTCTTCTTCATCTTCAATATTTGGGGGAGGACCAGGAAGGTGTTGTTGAAATAATTCAGAGCCCTCATCAACATTGAACTCCTGCAAGGCAGTGACCCAACCATCTCGAAAGTACTTAAGACTCCCATACTGCACCTGGGACATCATTGCTGTTACCCCCTTGTTCCATCCTTTGTCCCAGCCGGTGCTGAAGGACTTCTTCACTGCCATTTTTCTTTTCATTTTCTCCGAGGAGAGCTTTTCGGATAGAAGATCCTCGGTGTCCTTCAACTTAACTTCCACCTCCTCCTTCTGGCGATTTACTTCTCGCAGAAGGGTCAGTTCTTCCTCTGCCATTTTCAGCTTGTTTTCAAGCTCCCCAAAGTTCTTGAGCTTCTCTTCAAGTTTTTTGTTCTCTCCCTCTAAATTCTTCACTTTATTCTCCAACCCCTTGGAGACCTCAGCAAGTTGCATCTTCTCTGCCTCAACCGAAGCCAATTTCTTCTCCCAATCATCCCTATCCTCGTCATACTTTAAATGGGAATCCTTCAAAGATTGGGTCAACCCCAGTAAAGCATCCTCTACTCCGGATGAGGAGCTGGAATCTTTAATCGCTTCATCCTTCTTCATAATGGTGTTAAAGAAACTCATCAGCTGAAAAAAGGAAATAACGACAAGTCAACAGAGAGATACATGTATTAAGGGAAATAGAGCTACGTTGATGCAAAGCGGTCCTTCCGAGAGTTTAGTGTTGAGGAGCAAGTATTACTGCATGTATCTCCTATGAAAGGAGTAATGAGGTTCGGTAAGAAGGGGAAGTTGGCTCCGAGGTACGTGGGCCCATTTCCCATTATCGAGAGGATTGGGCCCGTGGCATACATATTGGGGTTTCCAGAGAACTTGCACCGTATTCATGATGTATTCCACATCTCATCATTGAGACGATATCTTAGGGATGATATGTCCCATACTCACATTGCGATAGAGGATATTGACTTACAACCCGACAGTTCTTATGAGGAGAGACCAGTGGCTATCCTAGACCATAGCGAGAGGAACTTGAGGTCGAAGGTAATTCCACTTGTACGGGTCCAATGGGAGCATCATAATATGGAGTAATCCACTTGGGAGCGCGAGACAGATATACGTGAAAAATATCAAGGTCTATTTTTACTAGGTTCGCCTTATTTTCAGAATTTCAGGACGAAATTCCATTATTAGGGGGGGGGGGGGGGAGTACGTAATACCCCATATTTTCATGGCTTTTAAAATTGGGTATTTATTAAATTTAATTGAGTTATTAATTTAATATTAATCCAGAATTTTATTTAAAAATATTTACTAGCGTGACGAGAGTTAGTAATTATTAGGAATGTTTTGAATTTTACTAGATGAGTATGTAATATATGAAATTGAATTTATTAAAATTTTCATGAGTGAATAAAATGGCAATTATAGAAATTTAAGTCGGGACGCGACTGTGTCGTGTCGGGACTAAATTATTATTATAAAAGTGAATAAATTATAAGTTGCTCGTATGGTCATTTCGAGTGTATCAACGTGTCCGAAAGGGTTGAAATAGTCAGAAAAATGTACCTAGGGGTTTAGTTTGGGTCTCGGGGCATTTTTAGGCCTAACCGGCACCCCGAAGGGGCAATTTAGTCATTTCCAAATTTGGCCTTAATTAAATGACGAAAATTGGGACATTATTATCTGATATTTAAAGATTCTTCTAGGCTTAACACTCTCAAAAGTATAGAATGACAGTGAGAGGAAGCAAGGAAAAGATTTTCTAAGAAATCCAAGTCCAAGAACAAATTCAATTACACCATCACCACCATCAAAATATAGATCGTAAGACGAGGAACGCAGCCATAGCCGTATCATCAACAAATCAGACATTTGAATCCCAGGCAAGTATCTATCTTGATACTTTTGTAGATGATGTTTCACGCATGTTTGAATAGTATTGATAATTACAGGTTTTATGTAAGAATTTGATGATTTAGGGAATTTAAATCACATGTTTTAGAGGAATTTGATAGATTCTGGAAATCTCAACATATGTAAGTGACAAATCTGGAAAAATAATTTGAAGAATGGAAGTTTAATGTAAAATTAGTGTTCTTGATAATTATGATAAATTACCCCTTTAATTCAGTACTTTTGATGAATTTGTACATGATTCATGTAGGAAATCATGTATATAGGTATATGAGACCAGTAGTAAATTTGTTTGGGAGTTTGGAGAAGAAAACCCATATTTAACAATGGCAGAATTCGAAATACCTGCTTGATCGATCGATCGACCGACTGATCGATCGATCGACCACTTTCCTCGATCGATCGACCCCTCCTCGAAAACTGCATATTTTTCCTCTTTTTGTTTAATCCGGTTAAAATATGTAGGAACCCTTAAGTATCATTTAAAGAGTATAATGTGTCATGATGAGGACCAGTAAGGTCTAACTAGACTCCGTTGAGTGAAATTTTATAAGGGATGGAATTGTGGGTTAACGGGGGGTTTCTTCACACATGGGAAATTGTCTGTACGTTCACTAAAGAATTGAGAGACTCGTGGAAGATTTAGACCAGAAGGTTAGAGAGGGTGTACCTACTGAAATTATATTTAGTAAGAGAGAATACTCCGAGAAATGAGAAATAAGTATGCAATGATTATAATTAAGAATAAAAGAGATGAATCCTTTACGCGAGGTAATTGGGTAAAATTATACTAAGTAGGGTTGATAACTAATATTGTTGGGTCGTGGGCGAACCTAATCGGAAATATGATAATAATTATATATGACCGAGTCCATGTGTATATATTTATATTATGCTTGTGTATAATCATACACGCGCTACTTTCTATCACGGAGGTTACCGCGCCGGGACAATCTTATCTCAATGGGACCTTTATGGGGGATATTGACTTATACCGTATAACATAGGATTCCTTGGTATAGGCTATCTGAGAATGATAGTCAGATGGTATTAAGAGACATGAGGGGTATGTGCTAACCTCTTAGTGACTTGGAACTATGCTTCACCTCCATTTTGTGTGTATTGTGTTAATAGAGTTCAAACTAGTATTTCCATTAGTACGAGTGATACGTGGGCTTGATAGAAGAGTATGGAAACACCATAGATTTTATGTGGGGTGCCATTAGTATATATATTATACGAGTCACTAATATATATATATACTTATATATGGAAACTTTCAACTGTGCGTATAAGTAGTTAAGTAATGAATAAAGGCCCCAAATTTATAATAAGTATTCGGGAACTTTGTAATGGTACTGAGTTGTTCTAAGTAACGTAAGAAATCTTGAAGAGATTTATTTTTTAAACTAAATATCATAGCCTTAGTACTTCTCGGGATAAAAATTTATGGAAAATAAGTTAGATAGACTTATGAGTTTAGTAGTACGGTAGGCGTGCACACTAGATGAGAGGTGATAATTCTCAAGAGAGGGTCGCATACTAACATGGTTGTCACATTAGCCGGTAAGCATTTTAAATACTTCCTAAACTATTTTAAAATTGTTTTACACTCAGGCTCTGATCCGTCTTCTGTCATTTTTGTCCCTTGTATATATATGTATATATTATAGGTGCCAAGCCACAGGGGCGTCAGGCATAGGATCTTTGGATTGGACATGATGCATCTATGTGGGAGTTGCAGGCCCTTGCTTTAGATGACCTCTTCATTGATTCAGTTCTTGTTTTAGTTCTTCATAGTTCGGGCATGTGTCACCCCCCGATTTCCTATTCCGTTTGGATTTTCCAGAGATTTATGTTTATTTATATTTCCAGTATTCAGTACTCATTGGGAGTTAACTTTTGTCAGGATGATTTCTTTTATGGTTCTTTAACTTGGTTTGGTTAATCTAGACAGCTTAATTATCTTGTGTTGATTGCCATCCTTAGCCTTGATGTGATTCTTAAACTGATGATTATTTAAAAAGGTTTTTACATTGAAATTTAAAATTGAAATAATACTTTAAATTGTTTTGACACTTAGCTTAATTATTTAGGGGGTTTAAATTGGAAATAATTATTTTGCAACAGTGATGCTAAGAATGAACCAACCGTTCACCTTTATTTTAATTTAATAAAGGAATGATCACCCGGTATTTAATTAGGCGGGGTGTCATAGTTGGTCAGTGTGTTCATTTCAATTCTACCTATACAAAGAACAAAATGCGATAAAACTTGACAATTGAAGAGGTGCATGTTATTCCGTTTCCAGTGAGGACTTGTTTGATAAAAATTTTGATGAGTGAAAAACGGGAAGAGGGCTGTGAAAGAATAATAATCTTTGCGAGAAATACCTCCGTTTAAAAGGACCTTAAAAAGCATGGCGCTAATTAAATTTTCCAATGTCATTTAAACGATCCGCAAAATTGGGCTAAGCTAGTTAATTATTTATGTTCATTCATATCCACGAGGGAGATTGGTTGGAAATTTGGTTAACGGTTTCGCCCTTTATGAAAAAAATGTCTTAAAAAATCATTAAATGGTTTTGGGTCTTATTGGTGTGAAAATCATGTTATTGGTGTCAATTTTAGTTAAATTCACCTCTTTTACCCCTAAGGACGAGAGTGAGTACATTCGTTAGGAGTATCTGATATTCCATCGTGCACATATGTCATGTTAGTGTGCATTGATTGTCCTATCGAATTTGATCACACCCCTTCTATTTCGCTTCCATTGACTTGGTTATCTTAAAGTGTTTTCCATGGTGTTATTCTGTGTTATATATTTTTGCAAGCTATACTTTGAAAAATCAAAAAGAGAAAGTGGTTCTTCGTGTGACATTCTCCATTTGCATTTTTTTGTGTTCTTCTTATTTGTCTATTTTGGGACATCATAAAAAGGGGAAGAACGAATTATGGGGGAGCTTAATTTAGTTTCTTTTTCTTTATGGGGGAGAATGGTTCATTTTTTCATAATGATATGCTTGCTCATACTTGATATACTCATTGTTGCTTATTATTATATTTCAAATTGTTGCGCATCACGGGTACTTGTTTCCTGCCTCATATGTGAAGGTATGAAATTGAGGAATCTCTTTGCACACCCTGATGAGGACAAAGAATGTTTGAAGCTTTAAAGACGGTTGAAGTCATTCATTGAGTTTTTTAGATTTTTGGGTTTACTGGAAATACTACATTATATGACATTTTATGTTGGGAGATCATAATTCAGATTTTATTTTTATGTATGTACCGGCATAGACATGAGGGGAGATTTGTAAGGACAAGTTCAATAAATGTCCAGGGTAGTATCTAGGAATTTCTATTTTATCCAAGATTCTAGAATATATATCTTATACCGCTACAGTCGTCTCGTCCTAGCATGATCATACTTCAACGGCCTCAATCTAAATTTTGTGTTTCATGTGTCCATCATCACCAACATTGTGCGTCGTGCCCATTGTCTTTAATCATGTGTTCGTCGTATCTCTTTCATAAGGGTCCAAACAAAGAAGCTGAAGCAAAATAGAGATCGAACAGATCTGGTCCCGAAGAAAATCGAACCGGTCCGATGACCTGAAGAATTACTGTCCAAGTTTGGGTAGCGAACCGATCCGGACCTAAGCAAAAATGAACCAATCCGGCTCTGGAAAACCTTCTACCAAGTTTTATCTAGTGGACCGATCTTATTAAGGTGATTAATGAACCGATCCAGATGCCGAACCGATCTAATAATCCTTTTCGGATCGATCTGACGTGCTTAGAAAAATCCGGCGCATATGTTTTCTTTTCGATCCTACAAAATTTGTCTTCAGGGATATTTTTATTTAAGACTTTGGAGGGAACATTCATCAGACCTAATTTATAAGTCTTCACCTTTTATCAAGTCCAAACACTTTGATATTCACAAACACTTGGAATTGCATATGTGAAACATTTTAAACCTACATACACACATCTGTGGAGCATCTTGTGTTGAGAAAAGGATTATCTACACTACTGTCCTTGGAGCGTCTCGCGGGAAGATCTTGCTGACGATGACGAACCGGTGCCTGAGGATCTTCGTTTATCAAATTTTATTTCTCTATGTATGTATGTGTTTATAAATCATATTGATATAAAATGGTTTTTCCCTTTGGGGGGATTATTTCCTCATTTCCTTTGTCTGATTGACTATTGCGTTATTTGAATGCGTTTATCAATTAATCAATCATCTTTAGTTGCATGACCTAGGTGTGTATTTAAAATTGGTTTGATAAAAGCTGGACTTAATTAAATTGGTTTCTCTAGTTGAACAAAAAGCGCACTCTCAGATTTCATTATGTAATTGTAAGTTGCAATTTATTAATTCATAGTGAAATAAAGGTTTTACCTTTGGGGTTTTTCCTGAATTCTGTGAGTTAAAATATTTTTTTTATGATGGTTTGACGCACACACACACATAGCTGCATGTTTAGGGGATGATTTTATTTGGTTTGAAAATAGACTCCGATTAAATAAGGTTAACTTGGAAGTTTGCGAATTTATTTAAATCAAGTATCACACCGCGCTTACTTTCTCAAATTCGTGTTAGATCAGGTTTCACTAATTTATTATGAATTCATTTTTTTCGCATAAATCCTGTGATATTTTTTACAAAATCGCATCTTTTCGATGGATCACTTATATAATTGGATGCCCATTTTTATGGTAATAATTATGCCTATTGGAAAGCCCAAATGAAATCTAGTTTGAAAGCGATTGACAAACGTGTTTGGTTGCTTTGTGAAAGAGGGTGGACTCCTCCCACTGTCACCGTGAATAATGTCGAATCTTTAAAACCCATCTCAAACTGGATTGAGAACGATTTTAAACAGTCTAATTTTATTACCCTGGACTTAATGCTATTTCTGGAGCCGTCACTCCTGACGAGTTTTGTCGAATTATGATTTGCAGCACGTCTAAAGAGGCTCGGGATGTTCTCCAATTGACACATGAGGGCACGAACACGGTTAAAGAATAAAAACATCAAAATTTGGCCACCCAGTTTAAGACTATCACCATGTCTGAGTCTGATTGCTTTGATGATTTTTATGCACATTTGTTGGACATTGTTAACACTAGTTTTCATTTGGGTGAGGTAATTGATAACACGCGTGTCATTAAAAATATTTTGAGATTACTCTCAAATTTTTTTTTCCTAAGGTCACTATTTTAAACTCTTTAGGAAATTTGAATTCACTTAAGTTAGAGAAATTTGTAGGAAATCTTCAAACTTATGATATTGATATGTTTCCTAACACCATTAAGCCTAAGGATAAAGGAGTTACACTTAGGGCACGGTCTGGGAAGAGAGAGAAGAAAGAGAAAGAGAGAGTTTGTGAGTCTGAGTCCGAGGGGGATTTTGATTTTAACGATATGGTATTGTTTGCAAAAAAAATTAAAACGTTTCTCAAAATGAACAAAGACAATTCTTTCAATAAAATATTTTTTGAGAAAAATAAAAAGAAAGAAAAGGACAAAGGGAGCGGTGAAAAAGAGAAAGAGAGAGAAAAAGAAAAGGAGAGTGAGGAGGATTTAGAGAATTTGGCATGTTTTGAGTGTAAGGTTAAAAGGCATAAGGCGTTTGAGTGTCCCACTAAGCTTAGGAGAGAGGGCAAAAAGAAAGTTGATATGCCCGCCACTCTTAGCGATAGTGATAGTAAGGTTTATGATTCAGGTGATGAAAAAGACCACGTTATGTGTGTGGTATTTTTATCAAGTTGAGTTAGCACACCTAGTTTGCACGACGATGAGGGCACTAGTACACGTGAGAGTCCCGAGGATGAGATGTGTGTTTCAAGTGAGGGTGAAGGTGAGTGTGAAAGTGGAGATGAAAGTGAGTTCCAAATTGCTTTTAGACATTTGTATGCTGAGACCCTAAAGACCAAAAAGATGAACAAAGACCTAAATCTTAGGGTGAGAGATTTGGACAGAGAGATTGAGGTTTTGAGTGAATTTGAGGCAAAAGAGAGTCAACTTGAGAAGGTGAAGGTGTCGTTGAGTGAGCAGTGGATAGATTTAGGTCGGGAAAAGTGTGATTTGACCAACATAGTGTCTATTCTGACGACACGTGTATCCCAACTCGAGAGTGATCTGGAACGTGCCCGGGAGGTCAAACTCCCTTTAGAGAATGCATCTAAGATGGTTCTCAATCCCATTTCGGTTTATGGTGAGAGTTTAGGAATAAGTCATGACGGTGCTTCTACTTCCCAAGTTTCACCTGAGCTAGTTCCCACTTTAGTGTTAGATTCACATGGCTCTCAACCCCACCCACCTAGGCGTCCGTTTCCCATTAAGAGAGCACGTCCTAGAGTTTTTGAGATAGGTGTTCCTAGTCCTATTTATGTTTGCTCCCATTACAAAAAGAGAGGAAACCTTAGGAAATTTTTCTTTAAGTTGGGTAATGTGTCACGTTTTTCTACTACATGTGTTTCTTGGACACATGCACCCACTTATGATACTTTACATGCTTCTGATGATTACATAAGAGAGTTTGCACATATTTAGGAGCAAGTGAAGTTGTTAGTAGAAACCTCACATGATTTGATGGATATTTTTATAGGATTTCACCTCCCGTGAAAAACTCCTCCATACCTAATGGGTGAGGTTTTTCAATTGTTTTCTAGCGTAGGATGGTTTTCATGATGATATTTTGTCCGTGTTTCTAGTTGTACCGTTTGTGTATTTATTTTGGTCATTTTTTGAATTTTTTTGAAAAATACAGAAAGATTTTCTATTTTTTTGAGAAACATTTGAAAAACCCAAAAAGATTTTATTTTGATAACATTTTCAGACCATCCAAAAAGAGTTTTATAGTTTGTTTACACCTTTTATGGATGGACACTTAGGATGACCGAGTCACAACATCATTCCATTTTTCATGTGGCTATTTGATAGTTCTTTGAGACAATACGTCATTTCATCCATGTGCTTTACAATGTTTGGAGTCATTGAGATGTATTTAGTGTTACTTCCCACCTATTTGACTCATGATTTCCTTTAATTCACCCATGCACGGATCTGTTTGATTATTGTACTTATCTATCACATATTGGTCGACGTGTTTTCACTTCAATTCTGTCTTTAAAACTAACAAATTGCGATAAAACGTGACAAGAAACTAATGCATATAAAAATCGTTGGAGTGAGTTTGTGTATTTTATTTGAAAATGGGATTGACATTTGTACTTCGTTCGAGCGACATGCTGTTCGAGCGATGCACTGAATTGAGTTTTTTTATAAATAGAGTTTTCCAACTTTGTTTTTCAGAAGAAGACCTGCGTTTTTAACCGCTAGGAAAATTACTTTGGCAGAATCATGTTCTTCTCACTTTTAGGGATTTAATCCCTTTTGTTTTCGATTCACAAGCTCCTAATAGTTTATGTGTATTGTTTTGGAACCCAAGAACACATTTTTTTAAGTTTCTCTTGTAGAGGAGATCTCTACTGCTAATCTAGGTGCCGCTTGAGCGAGCTACTAGGCTGACTACGACTACGTGTCGATTGGGAGTAATCGTGGGGTTTTCTTGCTGATTTGGACTGCGTGTTTATGTGGGCTACTGCGGTTATTCCATTATTGACTCTAGGCTGCGTGTCTATGTGAGTATCTATATGATATTCATTGCGAATTTCGTTATGTAATTGTAAGTTGCGATTTATTAATTCATAGTGAAATAAAGGTTTTCCCTTTGAGATTTTTCCTGAATTCTGCGAGTTAGCATATTTGTGCTTATGATGGTTTGAGGCGCGCACACACGTAGTTGCATGTTTAGGGGCTGATTTTAATTTGTTTGAAAATAGACTTCGATTAAATAAGGTTAGCGTAGAAGTTTACAAATTTATTTAAATGAAATATCACACCTCGCTTACTTTCTCATTTGTGTTAAAACTATTTTTCTAAAAAGTAGATTTTCACTAAAAATTGTCTACTTTTAAAAACTGTTTTATTTTTGTCAAAAATGTTTTTTATTGTTAAAATTTATTTTTCATTAAAAATAATTTTTTGTTTAATTTTTTTTTTCGTTAAAATTGTTTCACTTTTGGGCAAAAAAATATTTTTGTGTTAAAACTTTATTTTAAAACTACTTTTTATTGTGTTATAATTATTTAACTTTTGGGCTGAAAACTATTTTTTAATATATATTTTTTTGTTACAAACTGTTTTTGTTCAAAAAAATTGTTTTTCCGTCATTATAAACAGTTTTTATTGTTAAAAACTATTTTTTCAGAATTGTTTTTTTCGTTGTGATTTCTTTTTTATTAGAATTATTTTTTAGGAATTATTTTTTTAGAATTATTTTTTTGTTAAAAAATATTTTTTTGTATATCAGTTTCTTTACATTTGACACTTTTACCATTAATTCTATCAAACATCTCACTTTTGCCACCTGAAGTATGGATTTTATCAAACAACCCAACCTTTTTGCCATAGGATTTGCCATGGAAAATTTTTCCATGCCATGGAAATTTTTTCCATTCAAGTCCATTTGCCCACTTTGCAACCAAACGAACCCTAATAATAAAACCCACTTTAATTTCCAGTAAAGCCACAATAAAACCCACAGCCAAACAACTCAAAATTCTAGACGTAACTTATAATTTAACACACTCGGTGTTGTGATTAATTACTTCGTCATTGACAATGGATGGGACATGAATTCAAAACTGATGGAAAAGGTGGTGTTTAAAGCTAGGTCTCCTCTTTGTTCGACAACTTAAGTTTCTATCTTCTTTAGATATCTCTTCACCGAAAAGTTCACTAGTGATAATAACTTTGCCTATTTTGTCCTCAAAGTTGATTGAGGATTTTCTCTTCACGTCCTTCACCTTGATAATCTATTATGGCATACTATAGTCTCCCACCTTTGACATCGATAAATGATGGATCACCCAACGACCTGATGACGATTTCACAAACTATGTGAAGATCGCTAAAGGCTTTCACGACCACAAAATGCCCCATTGAAAGCCTTCTTCTTCAACTCACAATAGTTGATGCCTAATGATTCTTCACTAGTGTTAACACATCCTTAGTTAATGACAGCAGATTCCATAGGTTTGTCCACCCAATTGTCAGAAATGATTCCAATGAGATTAGACATCTTTTTCACTATCCATTCTTTGTCGATTTTTGGCAAGTGGACACATTAGAGGAACTCGTTGGATCACACTTGTTTCTCACCTCCCTCAACTTAAGGCCTAGATTTAGTAGGGCCCTTAATGGAAGAAATGAGACATGAGGATCCTTTGTTGGAAATATGACGGATCAAAGCCGACAACAAAAGCCAAGATCAATACAACTTCCATCTCTCTTTCAATAATTTGTAGGAACTCGACATAATCGGCCTCGACTCATTGAAATCCATCTAGGAAGAATGTTTTCCATCACATTATTTCACTCTCAAGTAGAAATCTTCAATTTAATCTTCTTAGAAATGTCCCATCCACAAGGATTGGTCATTTGTCAACTACTCGATCTTCGCCCAAACATTTTGAGTTCATGCTGGAACACCTCTGTGTAATCATATAAAATAGTCGAGGTCACCCGCATCAAGGAGTACGTCCTCCAACATAAGAATTATAGTAAATTAACCTTTTAGTACCTAAACTATCTCCCCAATTTTAAATGGCCCCTAATATTTTGTTTGACTCAAGTTAGTCCCTAAATTATGTCATTTATTCCAAAAGGGGGGACTCTATTAATTAACCCATTAGAATTTGAGAGAAATTTGTCAAATTCAAAGTTTAACCTCATTTAACAACTTTATTAGCCAACAAACTTATTATACCTCGCATTCCACTTCGTTTTGGTAGTAAAATCATCAATGCAACCTATCTCCCACTCCATTCCCACGAAGAAAAATTAACAGGAAGAATAAATAGTGGTTTTTTTGCTATTGTGGCCATTTTGTAGAAAGACCTCCCTCGTGGACCCAATAAATCCCGATAGAAGCTTTCTAGCATGTCCAAGTCGTGCTGAACACGGTGACTTTGGATTTTTCATCTGGGAGGACATACTTAACTGGGTTCTCAAAGTTGGAAGAGTTCATATGAGAGAGAGGACGTTATGGTTTCTGTTAGTTATGTGTTATTGTAATTTGGGTTTTGTTGTCTGGGACTGAGGTTGGTGAATGTAAGTTTGAAGTGAAGTAATAAATGAAATTTAGGTCATGTATGAATCAATGAATGAAATGCAAAATTTATTTTCCTATGGTCTATTTTGTCAATGAATGAAAATCTATAAATTTAGCATTGTAAAACACATTAAATAGCATCCAAAAGTAGCCATAGTCATTACATTACATACATAATTATCCAAAATCATTACAAGCAGTTCTAACTATAGTCATTACGTCCAAAAACTATCAGTGTTAACAACCTAAACTACTAGTTCCCACTATAGTCATTACATCCAAAAAATAGTTAACATCCATATACTGTCACTAAACATCCAAAAAACTACAGTCAGTAAAAAAGGAAAAACAACCAACCCTTCACTTCTAATTTGTCATCTGGGGATGTTGGCTCTGAGTTGCATACATTCTTGTTGTTTCTACTTCCCCACGTGTATTTTAACACTCCAATGAGAATAAAATTTCAAAAATGAATACTAATAGTTTACATAACTCAATTTAAGATATGAGGCTTACTTTGTTTTTCTTTCTTGGGACAGTAGTTACACTTCCTCTTGCAGTTACAACCTTTATTATGCCACTCTTCCCACCCTTTTTGGTGACACTCCTTTCACCTTTTACCAGGTGAACTGGTCTCTCTCGTTTTTGGACATCTCCTTATATTGTGTCCAAATAACCACACCTGCTACATTTAAGCTTAACCCAATGTTTACAAATCTTTGTTCCACTTGTATGAACATAACATTTTTCTTTGTTTCTATTTTTTTGGTCTTCCTAGAGCCTCGACATCAGGAAGCCATAATGTTGTCTTTGCAGAGTCAGGCCACAAGTCTTTGCCATTCAATGGCATGGGGATGTTTTCATAATCTTAGAGATATTTTTCTTTAGTATAGAACTCATCCACATATCTTTAAAGTGTGTCCCCTTTGTATAATATTGAAACTAACCCATTAACACAAGGAATTCCACTCAACTTCTAGCTTGGACAAATAAACAAAAAATTGTAGGACATATTGCACTAGGATCAATAAAAAATTATGGAACAACTCCTCTCCCTTAAATAAGCAAAAAATTGGACAAATGGACAACTAACTTGGAACTGAGCTCTCATTTTCCATTCTCCTACTAACCCTATAGTCTATTTAAGCAGGTAGTTAATCTTTTCCTGAATTCTATGACATATTGCACCAGGACGTTTAATCATCTTATCCATATTTACTATAATTATTTTCATTATCAAAATCCTAATTGATTCCATCATTGAGACAATAGGCTTATCTCTTACATCATTTATGAAATTTTTGAACACTTCATAGTGGTTGTTTATGAGGATATCACACTTTGGCATAGTAGATAATTGTGACCTACTCCAATTCTTAGGTGGAAACATTGTTTCCATCCATTTGTATCAATTTTTAGAAAATTTCTTCACTTCTTACATGCATCTGCTAAAATATTCTAGAGTACTAGCTTTGGCACATACTCAAAATAGATCATTCAATTGTTTCCCCCTAAGATCCTTCCTAAAATTGTTGTGGTGGTGCCTAATAAAAAATCTTTGCTCCCATTAATGCACACACATGTTGAAAATTTGGTACTAAACACTGTACACATGGGGTTAAGTTTGAATACAAATAAAAATGGAAATATTGCCTTTTTTTTATCACACATGCAAGTAAATTTGTCTTGATTATCTATGCCAACATCCTCACACAATAACTCCAAAAACCATACCCAAGAACATTTGCGCTCTTTTTCCACCACAGCGTAAGAAAATGACTAAATTCTATTATTTTCATCTATACTAAGATCTTATAGAAGTTGACCAGGGTAAGGAACCTTTAGAAAGAAGTCATCCGGTCCAATAATAGGTCTACATTCATCAAGAAATCCATTTTTAAGTGGCCCCAAAGCACAATACATTCTTTGAAATTTTGGATTCTCATCATCAATTATATCCTCATTTATATGAATTTAAATCATGGAATCAGACATAACTCTTTTTACTTATGCACAATACCTCCACAACCCTACATATTGGTCTTTTGAGCTTTCATCAATCAACATTTGAATTTTTTCTTTCCCATATATGCTTAGCTTCTTGACACACCAACAATAAGGTCCCTTTTAAAAGACTCTTTAATTTCCATCAAAGGCATACTTGGCTTTGACTTGAATATGTCCAAGGACCTATTTGATAGACATTTTGATGTCATAAACCTATTGAAGTAGGATGACTAACAATTCTTGTGGAAATTTTGCATAGTTTTCATTTGAAATGTTTCTTCACCAATTATTTTTGAAGCATAGACTCTCCATTCAAAAGGTAGATCACAATTTGTTATAATCCTACTTGTATTATTTTTTGTGAACTTAATGTCCTTTTTGTTTTGAATTCCATACTCCCTAACTTCTTGTCTAAACACCTGTGTACTTAAAAACTTCTCTCCGAGTTCAAAATGAGTATTTAACATATCATGTTCTGTATCAAACTCATAACATCCAACACTGGGTTTACATGAATTATCTTCCTCATCTTCAGAAGAACCTAAGATAATAAGCTCATCAGAGTCATCCATATCAGACACAAATCCTAAGTTGTGTTCATATTCATTACTTTTTACCTCCTCATTCATAGCTATCTTTTGTATTTCCCTCCTTTTTATCTTGTGTTTTCTCTTTACTTACCTCGTCTATATTCTCTCATTTTTCTTATTAACATCCATTACTAGGAGTTTCTCCATCAGTTTCAACATTGCACTCATCTTCTTTTATTTCTATTTCATTAAAATAAAACCACAACTTACTAGGATAAGAGCACAACTCATCTCGTGGAATTTACATGTACACATCAACTTTTCTATATAAAGAAATATACTTACACATTTCAACAACATCCCTGCCACTATTTATTTTGTCCAAACCAAACTTTAAACCAAAATTTTGGACCATAACCACAATTGGTTGGTATTACGACATCCGAATTCTCTAAGCATTTCAAGTGAGTCTTAGAGGTACAATTTATCTGGATCGTAAAATCAAAATGGTTTAGAGTTCCACCTACATAATCTTTGACTGTATTCTATTCAAATAGCCACCATGGTGAAAATCCACAGTGAAATAATGTTCATTTTCATCTATAATAACACATGCATAATTAAAAAAAAGGGTCACAATGAAAATTTATGAGAGATGCAACAGATTTAACATGAGAAAATGTTTTTTTTTGTTGAATAGCCTACTAACCAACAACAATGTGAAGATAATACATTTGTTTAGCCCCAAAATACAAGAAACTTATTTACTTTTGCTGATTAACGTAACGATCAACATCAATGTCAAGATGAACATGCAAATGAATGTAACAAACTGAACCCTAAGCATTTTACATGAAAAATTCACATACTATATATAGTATTAGTGTCGATTATCTATTCTTGGTCATCAATAACTCGTAACTTCAACTCCATTTGCTCCAAGACGGTAATAATGGTAGGATGAACACAAGGACTAGGGTTTTTGCATGTAGTTTGATAATCTCAAATGTTTGGAATGAGAAATGAGGTGTTAATATTGTTTTACCCTTCCAACAATGGAATGTAAGTAGCACATGACATACTTCTAACATGATGATTAATGGACTCCCCTTTTTGGAATAAGTGACATAGTTTAGCGACTAACTTAAATCAAACAAAAGATTATGGACCATTAAAAAACTGGGAAGATAGTTTAGGGATTGAAGGTATAATTTACTGTAAGAATTATACCTATAAAAAATACACAACAACCATGAACACACACATACCAAGAGATAACTCCAAGAGTTAACGCAACTTTGGTACCGATTTAATGTAAATAAAAAAGAGATTATACACAGCTTAAACATATTTAAGAAATAAGGGGTTTCTCTCAATTAAAATTCATTAAAATTCAAAGGATTAAATAACAATCGAGAAGATGATACAATTATTTACCGACACAAAATACTTGATGGTCATGCGAACTTAAAATATCATAGACTTAGTGACCTTAGTCACGATTCTATAGTATAATGAATCATATCAAGAATATTTCAAAATGAATACTAAGTTATTCTATTACCACTAAAAGATATAAAATAAATCGATTTTAAAATTAAATTATCTTATCTTCATGGATCTAATCCACATGTCATCTCCCACCCTTCACATTATTCAGAAGTCTATACAAACCAATGTGACCAAACCCAAAAAACCACTAGGAGATACTATCTTAAATGAATAATCTTTATTCCTTAAAAAAGTTACCAATGCAGAAAATCTACATAATTTGGAATTTTGTACTTGTCACCTAACAACCCTTGACAAATATCAAAATTCCCCCCAATAGTGTGCGCCAAGGACTCCTTAGTAATCGCTAACAAATATAAAATACTAGATGGGGTGACAGTAGAGGAGATGGATTAATAGTAAAAATAATCGGTAATTGGGGTCATAGAGACATTCTCATTGAAGGGTACGATCTAATGATTGCAAAACTCATT
Source organism: Sambucus nigra (assembly GCA_949130495.1). Lineage (NCBI taxonomy): Eukaryota > Viridiplantae > Streptophyta > Magnoliopsida > Dipsacales > Adoxaceae > Sambucus > Sambucus nigra. The sequence goes on from CASBWL010000025.1 coordinate 1,223,949, forward strand.
GGCCGAAATTGATCCAAGCACACCTCTCGCTCCCAAATCCAAGAAGTAATCTCATCCTCCAACCGAAAAATAAGATTAGATTTGGTGATTGATCAATCTATAGTTAAGGATAAGTTGATTACCATGGTACACACATGAGTTACATCATGTTATAATCAATGATATTTAAGTGACACTCCTTGTACCAACTAATCAAAATTAACTACAAGCCAAAACCATGAGCCTTGTCGTGCTAATACAAGTTATTGGTCACCCAAGCTTCGATTATTTCTTGGGGTTTTGCATTTCTCATCGGCTATCCTTCTCCAAAGACTCAAACATCTCAATTTAAGAAAAATTGAGAAATTCTTCCTCCTCGAAACCGGTAACCAAATGATACCAATCATCAAACTCCTTCTCAATATCTCCCTTATTCAATTTGGGAGTTCTATAAGTGTCAAAGTCTGTATTGAAATTTTTTGAAACAGACTAGAGACTTTGGATGTTAAGTAAAACTTTGTAAGATTGGGAGAAGGGGATAGTAGGACTTCTTGAAGTCCAGGGGAGAGGGGTTATAAGTTTAACAATTTTTTAAAACTTAAGGAGCTAGATATGTAATTAAAAAATTAAGAGGCCTTCGTAACATTGTTGAAGCTTCGGGGGGCTATTGCAATTTACATAATTATGTTGATTTAACTGTAATTGTTAAAAAAAAGGTTTGGTTGTTGTTATTGTGTTGATTTAAGTGTTAAAGACCATGAGAAAATAAATATGTGGGATAAAAAGTTGGTCGCAAGCCAAGCCTAATTGGAATATGTCATTCGGGTCCAGTTTAATTTGGGTTTGGTTCAAATCCAATCAAAAACCATTTTCTCTTGAATTGACAAAATGAAACTGAGTGGACTTAACAAGTTGTAGTGGAAAATATAAGGCATAGGGGATGCACTTTACTGTTCCAACGAGCCTCGTCGGACGTCCGTGGGCGTCATCAAACACCGAAAAGAGGATGGAGTGGCTGAATCAGAAAATATTTTCAAAGGAGTGGGTTTGTTTGGAAGGGTTTGGTTGAGGCTTTACATATAGGCTTGCGTGGAGATACTACTAAGTTTTATATCTCTTTTACTAAGTTATATATCACTTCATCAATGAATGGCGGGGAACTCTAAGGATCCGATGGGACACTCCAGTGAGAGGCGCCGCCAGTAGGAACTCTGATGATAAGTGTCGACTCCTATTTAGCGACATGGAAAATGTTAGGGAAAAAAGACTATCGCGTGAATCAAATGTTGGTGATATGAATGTAACTTGGTCATTGAGGATGATGGTATGGGTTGGAGGAGTGATCTGATAGTTGTTCCTCCACGCTTTACGCACGAGTAAAACAATAATAATCACATACCACATAAAAAAGTTAATGTCAGTAGGATATCAACTTCATATAAACAAACAAACAAACACTAAACAAAATAAAATGAGGGTTTTAACTATCATCACACTTATTCATATTAAAAAGATGAAGAAAGTCATTACAAATAAGGGAATAGTGCAATTATTTGTGTAAGGGGAGGTAAATGCTAAGATCTAGTATTAACTAATGAATATTCCTTAATGGGTTTTCTTATTTTCACGATAATATAGTAAAAAATAATTGAACAATCATATACCGACATAACACGTGCACATTTATTTTGCTTTGTTGGTGATCTGGTGTTTCATTCTTTGTGGTGGAAAATTTCAGGAAAGTGTAAATGTTCGTGCCGTGGTTAGGATCTTGGCTAAACCGTTCTAACATCTTTGCTAACATTTTTGCTAAGAATTTTTTGGATAGATCCATCTTCAAGTGGGGGTTTGCTGATGTTGGTCCTGCCTCGGTGATGAATTCCCTTTACGACTCTGTCCTCGAGGTAAGATGTTTCGAGTGGAGGAGAATGCTGTGTATGCAGGACCCAGAGATTTCAACTGAACCTCTTGTATTTAATGTATTTATGCGCTAGTAGATTCATGGATATTCCCCCATCGAGATTTATCTTTAGCTTAGGAGTATTTTAGTAGTTTAGTCTACCAGGTTACTTGGCATTCAGGATAGTCCTTAGAAATATCCATGTAGACCTCATTTCCTATCAAACTACTTATATTATGAATGAATGATAATGAGATAATAAGAAACTTTGATTTTTTTGTGTGTGTGAGTGCGGGGATAAGTCTTCCACTACTTGCATCAGTAAGGTTTGGATATTTATTATTTATTATGTTGTGAGGCAGATCTGAGGTGGTTTATGCTTTAGTAGATAGCCGCGGATCAGTTATATTTTTGTTGGTTTGTAGATTATTAGAGTAAGGATTTATCTTACTATTTCTCTTATATCTTTATACAATTAGCAGTCATCGTGTCCACTGTAGTGTTGTACTCATCTTTAATAATAAAGTGTTATTTCTATTGAATAAAAAGATGTAAAAAACTCAGAAAATTATTTTGTACCAACCTTTACTCTTCAGCTTCCATCAATCGAGCTCTATGAGTATGACTTCAAACATCAAAGTGCTCCTTGAAGTTAATAAAGGTTAACTAGCAAACTCGATAAAGGCTTCATGAAAATATTGCAAAAGCTAAAATATTAAGATAATATGCAATGAAGTTTTAGAAGAAAAATACAATACTTTAATGGCATATATTGACCATTTCTTTTTGCTAATGTACATTTATGTGTTAGAAATTCATATACGAACAAAATCAATGTTTCTTTAAGAACCTCCTTTAACACTCCAATCAACCTATTTAATTTTTTTCTATAAGATATGAATTGTTTAAATCATCATGACAACCAAAATTGAACATCGGACATAAGCTGACACTAAGAAACTATAATGTTAACATAAAAGAAGTCTAGTGTATGAGAAAGGAAAAAGTGACATCATGTTATGTTAGTATGAGTTTTAGATATAGTATATGAGAAACATTATGTTCAAATACATAGAATTCATATAAGGGTCAATAACCATAATAATAATTAACTAAAAGTCTGAAATGTGAACACATAATGTCATGGCCTCACAGTCAAAACCTTATTTGTGGGGAAAATATTGGTGAGTTCGCACTAATTATGAGTCGTTTGTAAAAAAAATAATGGCGTAGGTGGCGGTCTAAGCTATTGCAATTAGGAGATTGATCTTGGAGGTTCTTCAGAGGATAGACAAATCCTCCTTCAAACAGACTTCTGTAAAAATCCACCGCCTCTTTGGTGGTACAAGGCAGTGGTGGTAGGTCATCTTTGTCTCCTTTTATATTGTATCATTGTCCTTTGGCCCATCAACCTCCAACATAATTTCCCCTTCCTTCAACATAGTTTACTCAAGGACCCACTTTAAAATTTCCATCAGGCTTCCACCCTCGTGATACCAGGCTTGGTTTGGGCTTAACCACCATGACTATATTTTGATCAGACTTGGTGAAATGTTTAAAGGATCTTTCACTGGTTTCATTGATATTTTTAGCCACGTACTCAGACTACAGTACTTTGACACAAATTTAAATAAACTTGCCATTTTTGGTCTCCTCCCAAACATCGAGCGAGCGTTTTCAAAATATCTTGATGTAAGCCATAAAATGCTCCCATGATCTTTACTTATGTGGTCCAAATAATCCAATCTAAAATCATATTTTCCTTGGAAGAACATGTGCAAAAACTTGATATGCATGTATTCCCAAGTACGAATACTGACAGGGGAAAGATTGGAATACCATCAATAAGACTTCTTTGTTAAGGATTTTGAAAATAACTTAAGCCTTAACTTTTAGTCGTTATTGTTCATCCCTAAATTTTTGGTGAAACGTTTAACACACTCTTTAGTATTTCCTCTTTTGCTCATGAATTTGTTGGATTTTGGTGGGATATATCCCCCCAGATAGGGCTCATTGTTGAATTCCTATGAATAAGGGTTTTGAACTCATCATAAGAATAAGTTGCATCAGGTGCTTATGAGGTGATCATTTTCTTTATCGCACTTTTAATATTTTCCCATGTTGGATGAGCTTGGGATGTCATTGGGTTGTTGGGTCCCGTTGCTCCATTTGTGGGCATCAAGACACCTTAAGTAGGGGGATTGATATATTTGGAGTTTATCGAATTTCCTTATCCACGGTGTGATGATGGAGGATGGGGAGGGTATGATGTGTTTACTATTGGTTGTGGAGTCATGAATGCTCTTGTAGCCATATTTATCATAGGTATTTGTTAAGTCGGTGGATTGGTCGGAGTTGCGAATCCACCCATTCCTACTGATTAAAGAAACTCCTTGAAATTTTGCATGAGATTAATTGATTAATCACGGGCCACCAAACGATTAGGCCCTTTTGTGTTATTTCTATCCAGGGTTGGATTGAGTGAGGTGTAACATGATTTTAATGGAAGGAAAATATAAAATAACTCAACCACTATGATTATGAGAGGAAGGAGGAAGTATGAGCACTCTCTAGAATACTAAGTTCATAGTCAAAACACTAATTGTAGTGAATGTTGTTACAAATTACTATGATTTGAGAAAACGTTACTAAGTATTTCTGAAAGAACACTTGAAGTAAAATATTTCTGGTAGTTAGAGAAGTGATCTGGGTGGAAATTGTGCATTTAATACATGCAATGAAGCCTTATACATTGTACACATGTTGAGTGTTCATGATGTATTAGCATTAAATGCATAATACGATATCTTTAGATGCAGTAAATGCGGTTTGGTCCTATCTATCAAGTGGTTACATTTATATCAATCGCAGTAACCCTTTAATCACACTAATTAAGTGGGGGTTTGTTGAAATTTCTCATTTGACATTTCCTCAATAGGATGCATACTAATATGGCGAGCCTAACAAATTTCACTAATTTTTATTTTATTTTAGAAGTTTGATTTAAATATTATGCATGTCTCATTCCCAAAATAAGAGTCCAAATGGTTGTGACCTCGAGTAATCAAGTGAGGTTACTCTAGGGTTAAAGTGTTTCCCTTTTTAGTACTCAGGGGTGGTTACTATTTATGTCTCAAAGAGGCCTCATAGCTCACCCTCCAATCCAGTTTCCTTAGTAAGTTCCCAAATATCTTCTTCGATGGAGCCATACAGGGCTCCCCTAAGTCCTTCCGCATTTGATTATTCAAAGGAAATGAAGAAGTTATATTACTAATCATTATTACGCTAGCCTCGAGGTTCTTCGAACATAGTTTTCTGTGGTACTTCTATTGATATGCCTTTTCATGTCAATTTCATTATTTCACAATGAATAGGTATTATGGCACCTATACTATGGTTGTTTGAATTAACCTACCAAGGCTATTCGAAGTACCTCAAATAATTAATAATTTATTTAACACATATGATTTAATATGGTTTATCGGGGAAAATGGTTCAGCGAAGAACCTCCTAATATATTTGTCCCCTCGTTCATACGAGTCGTGTTAATTAACCTCATGCACAAAAAACTTAAAATATACTTGTTACTCTCTCTTATTAGTTTGTTCATTCTATATCGTGTAAGATATTGTTGAATTTGTTGTCGTTATCCTTTCATCTATCATCGCATATTTTCAATGCACATGCGTTGCCAAGCGTCATTCCCTAGTTACTCAGTAACTCCACGTGATGATTACCTCTTTGAAAATATGTGCCTCATTTTTCGTTAACAGCTAAAGAAAGACACCTTTTAAAATTTACGAGGCTATATAAAACTTTTTGCTTCTTCATCTTGAACTTTCTGAAGGTTTCGTGGTTGTAGAGCTTTAAATCTCCTAGTATTCTTATTTACTTCAGAGCCCTTATTATTCTATTTGTGAGTTTCTTGTTCAAATATTTTTTTGCGTTACTACCTATTTGATACTTCTTGATCCTATAATGTCAAATTCAAAATCTACTGATTTTTCTGACATTATCGGTAAGACTCTTATGGCATTCTCTGAGGGTTGCTGCATCACTCCATTTTTTATGATAATGATGAGTTTAACATGGTGTCTTATTCCTTTAAAATTTTGGATTTGACCTAATTTTATATGGTCAGTCCCGAGAGTATCCTAATACCTAGGGTAGATCGTGAGGATTTACTTTACTAACCCATTTAATTCTAATCACCAAATGGTGCTCCCGAAGGATCTGATGATTAGTCAACATACATCCTTGGTAAGTACATATAGAGTTTTCTCCAAACGGGGTTCTTTCCTATGGACAGGTGGCATGGAGAGCTTAGAGTGATAAAAACAACCTTGATCTCTAAGTGTTGGTGTCATGGTGGATCATAAATTCTCATACTTTTGTTTGTGGATAGGGTGAGTTCACCATCACTTTGCAAGTTGTGTGTGAATTGACTGGACCGGAACCATATGGCGAATCAGTTTTCATCACTACTCCTCTTGATGTGGCTGAGACTCATGCAAGGGTATACTGAATTCCTAGGTGAGTCAAAGTTTAGGATCTCCAACGGAGTTAATGTTTAGTCAGTTCATTCAATTATGTTTCAATACCCAACCTCTATAAATCACTGAGGATAAGCGCCAATTCATAGCCACTACTGAGGTGTTTGGTGATGGGTATGACCAACTATTAGAGCTAACAACTTATATACTCGCTCTTATATCAAGGTTTATATTAGTAGGATATCCCGACGATCAACCAATGAAGTATCTCGTTGACTTAATAGTTTGTATTTCTCGAGGTGACAACTTGTCGCTACCTGCGATGATGTTGGGTCCCTTTATACTTGGTTGGATCAAACTCACTAAGATATGGACATGTCTCTTGGTAATTTTGATGTGAGTAACCAAATTGCCCCCTTAGTCCTTTAGACTTTTTATTTGAGTGATTTCCATATGTTGCCTCCATTCCTAAGGGCCTTTCCCCCTTTACTATTTGACAACCCCGTCTTCTTCGTTAGAACAAGAATAATTTAGAGATCTAATTAATCCCTTTGATCAATGATAATGAATTTTTTTACTTCCAACCTTACGCTAAAGATTAAAACACGGACTGTCATAGGTTCCTCTCCGAATGGGCTTCAAGGATTACCGTTGTTGCGAATCCATATGATTTTTATAAAAACATGTAAATTACTGGACTTTTTGTTATCCATTGTCGACGTATTCCTTTGATGATAAAGTGGCATATTGATATGTAGCCTTATAATTCTCAAAGGTGTTGGGGATCGATATACGCGTCATAAAAAAAACTTAGCCATGGATCTTCGATTAATCAAATAAGAGAAAAAGGTAAAACCAGAACTAGGCTTGAACAATAAGACTAGAGATTATAACACAATACCTTTACGGATACAGTTTCAATCCAAAGAGAAGAAAAATATTTATTTATGATTAAGAGTTGTGTTCTTTTGTGTCTATAATACCTTGCTTGACCTTCCTTAAAGCTATGATCTTCTAGTGTGTGATCCTCTCTAAAGTTAGGTACTTGTGTGTTAACATTTGATATTAAAACCCATGCTTATGACTGAAATATGGTGGTCTCTCTATATCCCTCTTCACAAAAACATGAATAGTGTTTTCTCTCACGCCTCTCAAACCCTAAGGATTAATAATAATGGTTAAAACCCCTTCCCACACCTTTATATATAAGAACAAAAGGTGGGCTTGGGACAACTGGGTTACTTGAGATTGCGGGCCTAATTACTTCGGTATATGGACTACATTAGGGACCCAAGACAAGTAATTAAATTAGATTCTAAATAAATACTCGTAAGTCCTAAATTATAATTATTGTAATTGGTTTTATTTCTTCATTTAATCATATTTAATTCCACTAAATAATTTTGACTACACTCCAATTTAATTATCTTAGAAATCATTCGCATATAATGAGGTCTTATTTGCGATGTTGATAATGGTACATAATATGATTCCCACGTTAAACTTCTGATACCCACTTGGTCAAATCAATTTGTCGATAATTGACTATAGGTAAAATCTAATCAATTCCTTGATTATCATACTAAACTTATTTTTCCACTCCACAAAATTACAAATAATTCACTAATCAAGTTTACTGGTGGAAAAATATCTTATAAATCAATCAAGGGGTTATCATAATACAAGGAATCCCGAGACATGGATTCCTTCGAATTAAGATCTCATACTTACTTACATAACTGTCACCCAATCTGTCGGAATCATTTCGTTCAATCTAAGTTTGGATTTCACTCATAGCAATCAAAGTAACAATCACATAAACATTAAAATCCTCATAACTATCAAGATTAAGCATATATGCACCCTTTGCAAATGGTTTCAGATTGGTGAGTCTAATCAACACAACCCTTAGACGCAAGTCTCACGGGTGGTCATGTTCAATACATTCCTGCGATATACCAATCATAATTATATGTTGAACTATAGTATAAGTTCTCGAACCATCATACAAGTTCCTGTAGTGTGAGAGAAACTACTAATATTGCATCGCAACCATTCCTATTAGATGTGAACTCCCTATCTAGGTTGTGAACTTTTTAATTATTCTAGAAACGAAATTTCAATCTCCTTGCCATCAAACCAAATTTAACTCAATATAATTCCTACTAAGTTCTATTGACCGACATTTATATGAAACAATATATTTAAACAAATATAATCATTCTCACATACTTGATTCTCATTTCAAAATGAAAAAAACAATCCTTTATTAATAAATAATAAAATGTTTTATACATGGTTTTGATAACAGACCGTAACAATCTCCCACTTAGTCTTAAATCCATGTGGCCATGCATTTAACTCCCATTCCTTTTACATGACTGTTAAAAGTCCTAAATGGTAAGATATTTATAAAATATACTACCAAGTTGTCCTTAGCTGCGATCTTGGTAATGATGGTGTCTCCCATCTGCATGATCTCCCGAATCAGGTGATACTTGAGCTCAATGTGTTTCGATCTCTAATGAGTCCTTCGCTCTTTCGAATTAAAAACCTCACCGTTATCATCATAATTAAGTGTGATGTTCTATTGTATTGAAGGAACCACAACAAAATCACTTAGTAAGTTTCAAAGCCATACAACCTCTTTTATTGCCTCTAAAGCGGTAACATACTTGGCTTCCATGGTCAAATCAACAATACATGATTGTTTAATCCTCCTCCAACTTATGGATCCACCTCCTATGGTAAACACATATCCCTAGGTGAACTTCTTGGAATCTCTATCCATCTAAAAGTCTAAGTCTGTATAACCAACAGGTACTAGACTGTCTACTGAGTAAACCTGCACATAATCTCTAGTCCTATTCAGGTACTTAAGAATGAGTTTCATAACAGTCCAGTTCTCCTCAATTGGATTAGAATGGAACCTACTGACTATGCCAATGTCATAAAAAATATTTGGTCTAGTACAAACCATAGCATACATGAGGCTTCCCACCGCCTAAGAATAAGTTCTATTTCATACCCTATATATTTGGTCAGGTGTGTTAGGACAATGATCCTTAAATAAAGGAATTCCATACCTTGAAGGGACAAACCCTTTCTTGGAATCCTACATGCTAAACCTTGTGAGAAATATATCGACATAAGTATCTTGAGATAAACCCAATATCTTTTTTTCCAAAAACATAGTACCTTGATCCCTATGACATGACTGACTTCTCCTAAGTTATTCATATCGAATTTACTAGACAAACACGCTCTTATACTAGACAATACACCCACACCGTTCTCGATTAGGATAATATCATTTGCATATAGTACTATAAATACCACCATGTTTATGTTGTTCTTCTTATACAGATAAGTTTCATCCATACATTGATCAAAACCAAAAGATTTGATTGCCTAATCAAATCAGATATTCCAAGACTTTGAAGCTTGATTAATTCCATAAATGGATTTATTATGCTTGCAAGACTTTCTTTCTTGGCCCTTTGATATAAATCCCAAAGGTTGTACCGTATAGATGCACTTATCAAGATTACTGTCCAAAAATTCAGTCTTAACATCTATTTGACAAATCTTGTAATCGAGATGTGAAACAATGAATAAGAGAATCCAAATAGACTTAGTTATGGATGTTGATAAATAGATCTCCTCATAGTCGATCCCCTTGTTCTGATTGAACCCTTTCATAATAAGTCGCACCTCAAAGATTTCCACCTTCTCGTTCATCCCTTTCTTCCTCTTGTAGATCCACTTGTATCCGATGAGTTTTATCCAATCTGACAAGTCTACAAGTTCCCACACCTGATTCGAACACATAGAATCTATCTCGATATTCGTAGCCTTTAACCAAATCTCTACATCCCCATCTTGGAGTGACTCATTATAGTTACCAAGATATAATTTGTGTTCATTTAGTAATTCACCATAGTGCTCTCCTAAATACACCAACCTATCAGGATGACGCTTGACCCTCTCAATACAACGTGGATCCATATGTGATCCAGTATAAGTGACTTATGTATCCTGATCATCCGTAATACTCCCATTATGATTAGGTAGCGTACTATTGATATCATGTTGTATTTCATCTTGTATGGGTGTGTAATACCCCATATTTTTATGGCTTTTAAATTTAGGGATTTATTAAATTTCATTCAGATAAATTAATTTAATATTAATCCGAAAATTTGTTTTAAATATTTACTAGCGTGATGAGAGTTAGTAATTATTAGAAGTTTATTGAATATAACTAGATGAGTAAAGTAATATATAAGATTGATTTTATAAAAATTGTCACGACAGAATAAAATGGCAATTACGGAAATTAAGTCGGGACGCGCCTGTGTTGGGTTAGGACTAAATTATTATTATATAAAGTGAATAAATTATAAGTTGTCCGTATAGTCATTTCGAGTGCACCAATGTGTCCGAAAGGGTCGAGATAGTCAGAAAAGTGTACCCGGGGGTTTAGTTTGGTCTCGGGGCATTTTTAGGCCAAATTGACATCTCGTTAGGGTATTATACGTATTTTGTATTTTTAGGTAATTAAAACCACGAATTTAATTAGGTTATATCTGCCATTTGGAGTTTTCTCTTAGGGTTAGCAAACACAGAACCTTAGAACAACCATTAGAGAAGGAGTTGGAGAGCTTTCCAAGCAACTCAAGGCCAAAGCCTCACCCGTTTGCACCGCCACCACCACCAAAGCGTAGATCGCGCGATGGGGAACGCAACCATAGCTTTTAATCCACGAAATCATAACCTTGAATTCCAGGCAAGTATCTATCTTCATTTGTTTTTAGTTAATGTCACACCCATGTTAGTTTAGGATTATCAAGAACATGTTTTATGAAAGACATTGATAATTTAGAGACATTAAATCGCATGTTTAGAGAAATTTAATATATTCTGGACTTACCCATCACATGTAGAGGATTACCCATGAATTAGTATGAATTTTGAAACAAGAAATCTAAGAAATAATTAGAAGAATGTATGTTTCCTCCAAAATTATGGTTCTTGAGGATTATGTCAATTTTACCCCATTAATTCTATATCGTTGATGAATTTGAACATGTTTCACGTAGGAAATCATATAGTTAGGTATATCGTACCAATAGTAATGTTGTTTGGGAGTTTGGGAAAAATTGATAGTGGTTTTGAGGACTTTTGGTGATGAAACCCGTAGAATAGTATATGCAGAATATGGGAAATATCTGGGCGATCGATCGATCGACCTTGAATGTCGATCGATCGACCTATTCTTAATTTTGAAGCTTGTTATTTATTATTAATGATTAACCCTCTGTCACTTTTTGGGAACCCTTATACATATTTTATTTACCATAATGGGACTTGGGAAAAACCAGTAGGGTTGTAGGCGAGGTTCGGGTGATACGATTCAAATGTGATTTAACCATGGAGTTTAGGGAATATAAATTTAGTGGGAAATCGTGCGTATGTTATGGTATATCTTGTGAGGATTAAGGAAGACTTATAGCACTAAAGTAGTGAGGTTTCACCTACCGATTTTATATTATTTCGAGAGGATACACTTCGAGAGTCGAGAAGTACTTAAGGATTTGTTATACTTAATAGAATAAAAAGAGTGATGTACTTATACGTAAAACTCGCGCGTGATATGTTACGCATGGCTAGAATAATATTATGGGTCGTGGGTGCACCTAATGTGGAAATGTGAATATTTATGTAAATATGACTGTGTGATTGTTCATATTATATATATCTGTGTAAAAATCATACTAGGGCTACTTGCTATCACGGGGGTTTCCGCGTCGGGACAATCTTATCTCGATTGAACTTTTATGGGGGATATTAACTCGTACCCTAGAAGAGAGTATGCTTGGTACAGGCTATCTGAAATTGATATTTAGATGTTCTAAGATACGTGAGTGTATGTGCTGACCTCTTAGGACCTGGAACTATGCTTCGCCTCCATTTGTTTGTGTATTGTGTTAATACAGTTCCAGAGTGATTCCGAACTAGTATTTCCCTTAGTTTGTGTGATACGGGGACTTGATAGCAGACTATGCCAGCACCATAGATTTTATGTGGGGTGCCCTTAGTATATATATTATGTGTCTGACTAATATATATACGTATATCTACATGGAAACTTTATACTGTGCATATAAGTAGATAAGAGATGAATAAATTCTTCAATTTTATTATAAGCATTCGGGAACTTTATAATAGAAATGAGTTGTTCTAAATAACGTAAGAAATTTTGAAGAGAATGATTTCCTAAAGTAAATATCATAACCTCGCTTTTCACCTGATTAAACCTTATGGAGAATAAGTTAGAAAAACTTATGAGATTTATTAGTACGGTAGGCGTGCACACTGGAGGAGAGGTGAAAATTTTCAAGAGAGTGTCGCATACTAACATGATTGTTTCATTAGCCAGTAAGCATTTTAAATACTTGCTAAACTAATTTTCAAACTGTTTTACACTCGGGCTCTGACCCGTTTCCTGTCTTTCTCTCTCTCTTGTATATATATATGTATGCATTACAGGTGCCCAGCCACATGGGCATCATAATTAGATTACTTGGAACGGATGCGCTGCAGCTTATGTGGGAGTTGCAGGCCATCGTTTAGACGACCTCATTGTCGACTCTACTCTTAATCTTGTTCTGATTAGTCAGGGCATGTGTCGCCCGTTTCCCTGTTCGGTTGGATTTTTCAGAGATTTATGTTCATTTATTTTCAGTATTTGGTACTCTTTGGGATGTAATTCGTGTAAGGATGATTTCATTTGTAGTTTCTAAACTTGGTATTGGTTTATCTGAATGGCTTAATTCTTGGGTGTTTATTACCATTCTTCATATTTATGTGATTCTTAAACTATTAATTATCAAAAAGGTTTTCATATCTGGATTTAAATAAAATGTAAATAAGGTTTTAAATTGTTTTGACACTTAGCTTAATTATTTAGGGTGTTTAAGTTGGAAATTTATTTTGCGACGGTGATGCTAAGAATGAACAAACTCTTCACCTTGATTTTAATTTAATTAAGGAATGATCACCCGATATTTAATTAGGCGGGGTGTCACAGGTGGTATTAGAGCATCAGGTTCTAGTGTCCTTTAGGATCTGTGTGGCTTATTATGCTTTCAGCGTAGCTTTCTTTGATATAGAGCCCTATGTTTAGGATTGTTGATTACTTTGGTGAGATTTCATTCTCATGCTATCATGACTATATCAGTGAATCTTATTTACGTTCGGGCGTGTTCGAATAATGAAGTATGGCAGATGAGGGCCGTTGGGTGGACAGTAGGAGGCAAGGATTAGTTAAGGTTTTAGAGTATATTCGTGGATGATGACCGTAGTAAGGGTCACCCCTATTATGGTATGAGAAGCCATGGATGTAAAGATGGCTAGGGCGCTGCCTAGATTTCCAAGTGCTGCTATAGTCGAAAGAGGTGCAAGAGTAGACTCACCCAACGTTGTGTGACTGGGAAAGAGTCTGACGAAACATTAAGGAGAACTGTCAGTGGAAATCCTATAAATGAGGAGATTGTATGTGTTAGACAAAGGAAGTAAAAATAACCAATGGTTTGGACATATGATGGAGTGCGGCACTAAAAGTGAAAATTTTGAGTAATTTTTTTCTTGACTTGTCGGTACGAAGTTATAATGGTGGGAGTCAGCCACCACTTTTAAAAGTGGAATGCTATGTCTATAGAAGAATCTTAGGGACAGTTTGACCGCATATTCCTTGGTCAGATGTTCAGATTAAGATGTGAATGTTGTCCTCAACTCATCACAGGAGGGTCGGACAGAGGTCCATTTGTGAATATGAATCTAAACTATTAGTGAATCTTGTATTAGAGGATGTAGATGCAAATGTTGGAGAGGATTCCAAGTGGGAGATCGACTCGTAAAAATAGTTAATTACACTTAAAAGGAAATTCTATTGGACAGTCGATCCATATGGTGAGAATGTCATGCATTGTCCATAGAAATGTTAACGCTCTTATGCGAAGGGAGCTATAGTAATCGAAAGATTTATCGGAGAGTGAGATTAGGTGAAATGCAGTTTGCAACGCACCGTAAGGGGGAGAACCATCAGGGGGATCATTTAAATAATTCGGATAGGTAAATTTTTACCAAGCGATGGTAAATTCAGTAAATGTTATTGAATCCAGTAGCACGTTCCTTAGGGCTAACTAGCTGAAGGAACGACGGGGGTATCCATCAGGATAGAGACTATTTAAGTGCGAGAGAAGGACAACCATAATAGGGTCATTATGGCAGAAGATAAGTGGGTTGTGTGTTGAGGTATTTTGCGGATGGTAAAACCACACGAGTTAACATTTTCCGAAGTGAGAAAAAAGAACAAGGGTATAGTGATTGCAAGAGAAATGGTTAATGTAATTTTTGATTTGGTTTAGACAGACGCGTTATGTTCGTAAGACCATTAAGTAGCCAAGGCGATTGGCAAAGTAGAAGTATGAGTTTTATCCTCGGAGGATGAGGCGTATTTTATGTGACATGAATGAGTCATTACATTTTTGTTTGCTGCTATATTCGCATGTGAGGAATTTAGTGCGTATACCTATAGCGTTATAATTATGTGTATGTTTTCCCTGGTATAGCGGAGTTGCCTTCAGTGTTATCCGCGGAGGATAAATGGGTGCATTGTTTGTGTTATATATTTTATTGAGGTTACTAGTTTTAGTGATGTGAGATACGAGTATTATATTATCTTGGTTACAACTTTATAGTAATGGTTAGTACGATAGTAGGCGGTTATTCCAAGGCTATCGAAGTTGTTGCCTTAGTGCAACATGTTTTGTTCTGATGAGGCCTCACCTGCGAGAGGGTCAGACTCGCACTTATATTATCTATTTTAAAGACTTCTGAGGGGATAGTGGGCTCGAAATATTTGATCCTGGTATGTGTAGGGACTTTGTTGTTATGATTCAGTATCTATTGGGTTTACTATTGAGTGAAAAGATTTAACTCGTTATTATGTTTAGCGCTTAGGACTTGGTAATTGGAAGAGTGCATTGATATATCTATCCTTTAGAGATTTGGGAGTTAAGAGTTATACCCATATGTTTGGGGACAAAATTTTGAGAGTCCCAATTTTCTGTACTAGAGGTTTATGGAATGTGATTGCCACCAATACTGAGCAATAGTGCAATTAGTAAAAGGTTCTTCGTTTAAGTACAATTGCGATAGGAGATGTAGTTTTTATGTTATGAAACGGAATATAGGGGTACATGTTATGGACGGAGGACCTAACGGATTTCGATAACTAACAATACTAAGTAGTAGTGTATTGGGGGGTTCCTTATTTGGATTTCGCTTTGCGAGACATCCCACGCAAGAAAATTAGTGTAAGGTTGGAAATGGGAATATGTTTGGTCATTATTCCATCAGTTCGGTGCCCCGGTCATAATAGGAACAAGTAATTCTAATAAGTTGGAAGATAAATTACAATCTAAGGCCAGTGGAGCCGGTTGTGTGGTAAGAAAGCATTAAAAGTTTTATCACCACGAGTTGAGGAGTCGAATGATGATAAGGATAATTTAAAATTTTGATTTCTAGGAGTGATTATGATTACCCAAGTGTTGTAACTGCGTTCGAAACACAGGGGAAATAAAGAGCTGGGATGATTTTTTTTAGCATGGATTATCTAGGAAGAATTTTTAATACAAGGGAGGAGACTTGTATTTATTTTGATTTATATATAATTGGTGATTTATTTCAGTTGTAGTGTTTATTCGGGAGAATTGTTGTACTTATCTGAAGAGATTTGAGATTAGTGGTTTGTCTTTTGTTGTTGTGGGATTTAGATGCTCTATACCTTGTATTTTGTTGGATTTGGATTGTTTTATCGATGAGTAGCGCGTCGTTCTCTCTCCCCGGGTGGGCGGGGTGTTACAAAATTCGGACATCCTGATTATTTGATATTAGAATCGCCCGAGTTGAAGGGATGTGGGAATAAACGTGTGGAATATATGTTTGTGGGACATGCATAACGAGGTGGAAGTGGTAGAGTTGATTAAGCATCACACGAAGAACGATAATCCATATATACGTGTGCGATTAGAGTAGCACACCCAAATTTGGTTAGAAGGCTGTGGGAAGCCATTTAAAATGGAGTATTCCTTGAGAAGGGTAGAATTTAATGGGGAACACTCGGAGAGTGGTTGTAATTAGTCAAAGGTGATAGCGACTTGAGCATACAAGAGTGATGATGTTAGTGTGGTGTAAAAGCCCCGGAACTGCACATCGTGGAGAAAAGTGCACGGGTCGGAACCTTCAAAATACGCAAAGGAAAAAAGGGAGTATGGAATGTCTGTTAATGTGAGACATTACAAGTAGAAGTCGATGTTAAGAGAAACACAGTGAGTAATCTCTTCATGCACCACTAATAGATAGAAAACGGTTGGAATAAGAGGATCAACCAGAGAATTTTGTGGCTATCGATAATTCCTATAATGGAAGAGGCCGATAAAGTTGGAAAAGTTTCTTGGATGGGTTTACACCCTCAAGGTAAGATCAAGGGTTCATCCAAACATGTGGAACAAGTCTCCCAAGAAGGAAGTGATTGATATTCCTTTGGGGTGATTTACAATATTAACTAGTGTTGCCCAGTCTTCCTTTAAAAGGAAGGATTGCGCCGGTACGTGGTCCTACACGGCATTATTTTCTAAATCAGATTGAGATTTTTGAATCCCACTTTCAATATGGAATTTCAGGAAGCAGTGAGGGTAACGTTTAATTTTGAGTAGGATCTATCACCCATAGCCGGGGAGTAGGCGCATGGTGATTAACGATTATTAGAGATGCGTGAAGGTAATTTTGGAATCTTGGTGATCATTTCATTTCGAAAACTGATATAGCTAGCAAGTGAAGTATAGTAAGGTAGAGTTACGTGGAAGCACTCGTACCTCCATGTCGCGAACGAGGTGCTTATTGAGGTTTTGGTGTGGAAAAACCTTAACTATTCTCCTTCTGTATGTCTAGAGGTGAGCGAATAATCAGAATTTTGGATTGGTCGAGAATAATCCGATGACTAAGGTGGAATTACCACGAACCGTTTTAGACGGCTTAGAATTTTGTAATCAAAAATTGAGATTTAAATAACTGACAAGAGTGGCCAGATGTTCATATAGTTTCTCTCAGCATGGGAGTTTGTGTTTAGATAAATCCTAGTAGTTGTCATGTAGTGAGGTGCAGCCTCCTAATGATATTGAAATAATGGGAATTAATAATGTATAGGCATGTCTTATGCGAATGTTGTCGGATGTGAGCACAACGTGAAGTGTCTTTAATGAGAATTTAGACAAGCTTGCTGTGAGGCGAGGGCTATAGTGATTGAGCGCGTTATTATGTAGATAATTTACGTACTGATATGGTATCAAGAATTAATTTACCAAGTAGGCCTGATTTGTTTTGAATTTCGGGACGAAATTCCGTTATTAGGGGGGAAGTATGTAATACCCCGTATCTTTATGGCTTTTAAATTTAGGGATTTATTAAATTTAATTAAGATAAAATAATTTAATATTAATCCAAAAATTTGTTTTGAATATTTACTAGCGTGATGAGAGTTAGTCATTATTAGAAATTTGTTGAATTTTACTAGATGAGTAAAGTAATATATAAGATTGATTTATAAAAATGTCACGAGTGAATAAAATGGCAATTATGGAAATTAAGTCGGGACACGCCTGTGTCATGTTAGGACAAAATTATTATTATTATTATTATTATTATTATTATTATTATATAAAGTGAATAAATTATAAGTCGCCCATATAGTCATTTCGAGTGCACCACTGTGTCCGGAAGGGCCGAGATAGTCAGAACAGTGTACCCGGGGGTTTAGTTTGGGTCTCAGGGCGTTTTTAGGCCTAATTAACATCCCGTGAGGGTATTATAGGTATCTTGTATTTTTGAGTAGTTAAACCCACGAATTTAATTAGGTTATATCAGCCATTTGGAGTTGTCTCTTAGGGTTAGCAAACACAGAACCTTAGAACAACCATTAAAGAGTGAGTTGGAGAGCTTTCCATGCAACTCAAGGCCAAAAACTCACCCGTTTGCACCGCCACCACCACCATAGCGTAGATCGCGTGACGGGGAAGGCAACCATACCTTTTCATCCATGAAATCAGAACCTGAATTCTAGGCAAGTATCTATCTTGTTGTGTTTTTAGTTAATGTCTTACCCATGTTAGTTTAGGATTATCAAGAACATATTTTATGAAAGAAATTGATAATTTAGATACATTAAATCGCATATTTAGAGAAATTTAATATATTGTGGAAATACCCATCACATGTAGAGGATTACCCACGAATTAGTATGAATTTAGAAACAAGAAATATGGGAAATAATTACAAGAATGTATATTGCCTCCAAAATTATGGTTCTTGAGGATTATGTCAATTTTACCCCATTAATTCGATATCTTTGATGAATATGAACATGTTTCACGTAGGAAATCATGTAGTTAGGTATATAGTACTAGTAGTAATGTTGTTTGGGAGTTTGGGCAAAATTGATAGAGGTTTTCAGGACTTTTGGTGATGAAACCTGTAGGATAGTCTATGCAGAATCTGGGAAATATCTGGGCGATCGATCGATCGACCCCCTACCTTCGATCGATCGACCTCTTCTGAATTTTGAATCTTGTTATTTATTTTTAATGATTAATGCTCAGTCACTTTGTGGGAACCCTTATACATATTTTATTTACCATAATGGGACTTGGTAAAAACCAGTATGGTTGTAGGTGAGGTTCCGGTGATATGATTCATATGTGATTTAACCGTGGGGTTTCGGGAATATAAATTTAGTGGGAAATCATGCGTATGTTATGGTATATCTTGTGAGGATTAAGGAAGACTTAGACCAGTAGAGTAGTGAGGGTGCACCTACTGATTTTATATTATTTCGAGAGGATTTACTTTGAGAGTCGAGAAGTACTTAAGGATTTGTTATACGTAATAGAAAAAAGCGTGATTTACTTATACATAAAACTCTTGCGTGATATTTTACGCATGGCTAGAATGATATTATGGGTCGTGGGTGCACCTAATATAGAAATGTGAATATTTATATATATATATATGACTATGTGATTGTTCATATTATAGATCTGTGTAAAAAACAAGCCCGGGCTAGTTGCTATCATGGGGGTTTCCGCACCGAGACAGTCTTATCTCGATTGGACCTTTATGGGGGATACTGACTCGTACCCTAGAAGATAGTATCCTCGATACAGGCTATCTAAAAATGTTAGTCAGATGTTCTAAGAGACGTGAGGGTATGCGTTGACCTCTTAGGACCTGGAACTATACTTCGCCTCCATTTGTTTGTGTATTATGTTAATACAGTTCGAGAGTGATTCCGAACTAGTATTTCCCTTAGTTTGTGTGATACGGGGACTTGATAGCAGAGTATGCCAGCACCATAGATTTTATGTGGGGTGCCGTTAGTATTTATATTATGTGTGTGACTAATATATATATACGTATATCTATATGGGAACTTTCTACTATGCGTATAAGTAGATAAGAGATGAATAAATGCTTCAATTTTATTATAAGCGTTCGGGAACTTTATAATAGAAATGAGTTATTCTAAATAACGTAAGAAATTTTGAAGAGAATGATTTCCTAAACTAAATATCATGACCTCGCTTTTCACCTGATAAAACCTTATGGAGAATAACTTAGAAAAACATATGAGATTTATTAGTACGGTAGGCGTGCGCACTAGATGAGAGATGATAATTCTCAAGAGAGTGTCGCATACTAACATGGTTGTTTCATTAGTCGGTAAGCATTTTAAATACTTTCTAAAAAAATTTAAAACTATTTTACACTCGGGCTCTGACTCGTTTCCTGTCTTTTTCTCTCTCTTGTATATATATATATATATATATGTATGTATTACAAGTGCCCAACCACAGGGGCGTCATGCTTAGATTCCTTGGAACAGACGCGTTGCAGCTTATGTGGGAGTTTTAGGCCATTGCTTAGATGACCTCGTTATTAACTATGCTCTTAATCTAGTTTGGATTAGTCAGGGCATGTGTCGCCCGTTTCCCTATTCATTTGAATTTGTCAGAGATTTATGTTCATTTACTTTCAGTATGTGGTACTCTTTAGGATGTAATTCGTGTTAGGATGATTTCATTTGTATTTTTTAAACTTGGTATTGGTTTATCTGAATGGTTGAATTATTGGGTGTTTATTACCGTTATTCATATTTATGTGATTCTTAAATTGTTAATTATTAAAAAGGTTTTTATATCTGGATTTAAATAAAATGTAAATAAGGTTTTAAATTGGTTTGACACTTAGCTTAATTATTTAGGGTGTTTAAATTGGAAATTTATTTTGCGACAGTGATACTAAGAATGAACCAACCGTTCACCTTGATTTTAATTTAATAAAGGACTGAACCTGGTATTTAATTAGGCGGGGTGTCACAGGGTGATCCTAAATCATTTTCTTGAACTTGTTATCTTGCTAGGTAATCTCTATTAGGCTTCTAGTCAATCATATAATCCTCCTTTAAGAACCTATCGTTTGTGCTGATAAATACTTTTCAGTCCTTGGGATCATAGATTTGGCCACCCTTTGTTCCTTTGGGTTATCCCACAGAAAAAGATACACCCGTGTTTGATTTCAAATTCCCTATAACCTTTCGCAACACGGGTGTTGGGAACCCCATATTCAAACACGAGTTTGACTTCTATTTCTCCCTTCTAGAGTTCTTTGGGAGTTAAAGAGACAGATTTAAATGGAACTAAGTTCAGTATATATATAGTCGTGTTTAGTGTATAACCCCATAAGGAATCAGCCAAATCCGAATAGCTCATCATGTATCTAACCACATCCAAAAGAGTCACGATCCTTCTTTTCGCTACCCAATTTTTCCCCTTGGCCTTAAATGGCCTTTTGGTCATCTTACCCTCTAATAAGGATTCATAAATTACAAAGTGCCTCCAGTTATAATAAACTCAATTGCACATTTGAAACATCTCTTTGTATCCTTTTAGATTGATTTGACCTAACCATAAGTGTCAAAGATATGTTTGGTTCAACTTAGAAGGTTCCTTTCTCTTTAGGTTATTTCCGTTTAATTTATTCAATTTAGCATTAAGAAGTAGTGGTAAGACAAGTCTTATAATATAAGGATCATTGTCCAAAGTTCCAGAATAGATAAGAGATTTTTCAATTTTGATAAAAAAAATCCTTTATTAAAATAAACTAGGTATTCGTTCATCACAAGCTTAGAAACCGAAATCAAATTTCTTCTAATACCATGAACATAAAAATAATCTACTAATACTAACTTATTGTCTGCACCAATATTTACAAATAAATATTCTACTGCTATGAATTTTGCCTTTTGATGATCGCCTATGAATAGAAACATATCTCCATCACTGAGCTTGCTAGTTATCTGGAACCCCTATAAAGAATTATAAACTGAGTAATGTCTCCCGAATCTACACATCCGATACCAGTATATTTCACCACAAAATATGACTCAATGATATAGGAGAAATTACAATTTTTATTCTTCCTATTTAAGAGTAAAAGACATTGTTTCTTCCAGCGTCCTTCCTGTTTGCAGACGTAACAGTTGACTTTCGGACTTTTTCCTGCTCCCCGAGGCTTAAAGTTTTACTTGACGACTTTATGTTGTGCCTGGGACTTACCCTTCTTCTCATTACATTTCGAGACATAAGTAGATATAACTTTCTCCGTAACCTGAATCACACCCTTATGCCTAGGGATATTATCCACAACCCGGAGTAACTTAAGTAGTTGCTTCAATGAGTAATCAAATTTGTTCATATAATTATTTAGGCAAAATTGTTTAAAGGACTTGGGTAGTGATTGGAGCACGAAATCATATAGGGTTTCCCATCTATTTAAGATCCAAGCACTTCAAGTTCCCCCAAGATGGACATCATCTTTTGAATATGATCGAATACGAGAGTACCCTCTAGCATCCTAGTATTGACCAACCTTGCCATAACATATAAACTTATGGCACAACTTTAATCCTCAAATAAATCCCCGAGGTTTAAAATCATGTCGTAAGCAATGGACATGTGTTGTTGATGATGATGATTCAACACATTAGTCATAGAGGTCAATATGTAGTAAAGAGATATTTGATCAACCTTCTTCCACCTGTGGTAGGCTTGGACATCCCTTTTGGGTACCATTTCTCCTACTTGACAGGACAAGTTTCTGTCAAGACAAACTTAAAGTCTTCAGCAGTAAGGAAAATATCTATATTTCTTTTCCAGTCAGTATAGTTCATTCAAGTTAACTTGTTGTCATTTAATATTGAAGCAAGTGGGTTGAATGATGATCCCATTTTGAAATCTGAGAAGCATAAATTTTGAAAAGTGAATTAATTTCAAAATATACATGTGAGAATTTAATTTCGTTTTATTTTTAAAGTCGCTTCCTCACTGCTAATTTTAAAGTAAACCCATCCTAGTTCTCTTATGGAGTGAGATTTCTCATGGGGATATTAAATCAGCCCACCATTAACTAGAAAAAAATTCATGTTTCAATTATGATCTTGGACAGTTCTGGATCCCCTATCCAATATAATTGAATAGTTAGTGTCTTTTGCTCCCATAATTAATAAAAATGACTCTGTGGGGGAGGCTATTGTTAATTATATCTAAGTGTATACCAATGTTTCATTCCCCGAAATAGAACCCACTTGTGATGAACTTTCCGGGGGGGGGGGGGGGGGATCGAACTCACTCACATTATAATTATAGGAACTATCACTTAAGAGTTTAATTGAATCCCTGTTGCCTTCATGAATTCCATAAGAGACGTAGCCTAACTGATGAGTGGAATTAATCACATCTTGATTCATCAAAACATAAATGGAATCCATGGGTCTTATGTTGAAACCCCTCTCCCACTTAGTATTTTGAAAAATGTGGGTGTTTTGAAAAAAAAAATATTCAATTCCAAAAGACCGAATTTAAATTCTTCGTAATTTCCAAATTTACTTGTATGCATTAAATGTCTTAATCTCACATTTTAATTTTCTTAACATAAAATAATAATTTTAGTTTCCCAAAATTAAATAAAACTTGGAGATCTCAATTTAATTCACAACTTAAATTTAAATACCCCAATTTTATTCAATTTATAAAAGAATAAATTAAACACTAATGTTCAAAGAAAATTGGTGATCTAGGACGATCTAAAAATTATAATCCATGCTGCCCATAAAAACTGGTGTTCCTAATTATTTACTTAATTTCATTCAATCTAAGATTGGATCACACTCATATAAATCAAAGGAATAATCATATAAGCATTACAATCTTCATAATTCTTGAGATTAAGAATCTATGTACGCTTTGCAAATGGTGTGAAATTGTCTAAGTCTAATCAAGATAACTTTAGACTCAGGTCTTATGGGCGGTCCTATTCAATACATTCCTAGGATTTACCAATCATAAACCTTTGTTAAACTATCGCACAAGTTCTCGAACCATCATACAGGTTCACATAGTGTGAGAGAAACTGCTAGAATTGCATCACAGCCATTCCGATAGGATGTCAAATCCCTATATAGGTTGTGAATTTTTTAATAGTTCTTGAAACAAAATTCTAATTACATTCCCATCAACCCGAAGTCGATTCACTGGAATTTCTACTAAGCTCTATTGACCTACATTTATCTGAAATAATATATTTAAACAAATATAAAGCATTCTCATAAACTTAATTCTCATTTCAAAATAAATAAAATAATCATTTATTAATAAATAATAAAATGCTTGCACATTTTTTAAGAATAACCCCCAAAACAGTGTGGTTCGCCAATTTGGTTTTGACCAAAGGATTATAGTTGATCATCCATGTTCTTTAGGAGAAATGTTCCTTGAGGTCTCCAATTAGTTCACTCATCACCATGTAACTGAACTAAGTATCCCTTACGAAGGAAAAATTCTTTCCTCGAAGAACTATATCGGGAAGTACACTTTAGGGTGGTTCGAATTATGGGGAAATTAATTACGTTCATTTCTTCAAAGTGATATAATTTACCCTACCCCTAAGTTCTATGCTCCTTCTGAGTTGGTTTTGAAGACAATTTCTTCAAAATCCATTATCAGTCCTTTAAGTAGTACTAAGAGACCTCATATCTTTACTCTACTCCTACTACGGCAAATATTACTAGTTGTTCTTCGAAGGACGCTTCAAGAAAGCGAAGGACCACTGATTCTTTGACGTTCATGGAAAAAGTTACTCATCCCTCTAGGACATCCATCAAAATAGAAATTGTTGCTAATTCTAGACGTGTTACCATTGTGGTTGATCCTTTACTTCGGGGTGCAACTTTAGAAGCTATTGTTGGTACTCTTTCAAGAATATAGGATCGAGATGTTACTTTAGCGGAAGTTGTAGATGTCCTTCATAGGGGCCCATAACTTAGTCATGAAGTGGTGGTAGTGAGGGTAGCTAGATCTACAAAAGTCGATCAACAGGATGCACATCCTGTTGAGACTGAGGAACATCGGTCAGAAGAAACCACTAAAGCTAATCACCAAAAGGTTGAATGGATTGATAAGATAGCTGTCGAAACCATTATAGAGATTAAGAGAGAAAGTGCTGAGCTAGAGGAGGGAGTTGGAAAGAAGAGATATAGATTTGAAAGCCACACATAATCATGCAATGGCCTCGATCGAACAACCTCAAAATATCGACAAACCTGAGGGGCAACAAAAGCTTATTTCCTATATTTATCCTTTTCTTTTCAAATATTTTAAGGCTATGCCTATTTTCTGGCGGCTTGAACATCAAAATTGCTATAGGAGGACCCTAATGCTATTGATCTTTCGAATGATGTCCCTACTGAGGCAAAAGAGGTTGGTCTGGCTATCATTCCTTTTATTTTTTGCATTTTTTGGAGTGGAATATTCATTCTCCTTCTGAAAGGGGTGATTCCTTGGTGTGGGCTCAGAATACCATAGGAGAAGAGACTACTCTTCTAGACCACACCCAGTATGCAATTAGCATGAGTGAGTAGGCTGTCGAGGTAAAACTTTTCCTCTTTTGTGTTAAGGGATGTTATACTTTCTTTAAATAACATTGACATCGTTTGAACTTTCTCTTCTTTCTTTTTTAGGTGGAATAAACAAATTTTCATATTCATTCACCGGGTACCTTATCACATCACTACGAAGGTCTCTAGTCTCCTTTGGAGCTTGTTTATACTCTTTTAGAGAGGTTGACCGCATTGGCAGATCACCCGATTTTAAACTCGAAACCTATACTTTTGAAGGGTCGGGTATTGATTATTATTAGTATCTTGTACTTTCAAATTAATGAGAAGTATGGACACTTTTCATGTGGGGTATTATTATGGTAACATAATAAATACCCTTATATAATCAGTTGATTTCGCAATCTTGAAACATTAGGGTGGTGAGGAGATACACCTCAATCCATTATAACAGGTGACTATTGCATCTCCCATAGTTCTTTGGAGCTGAACTAGGGTCCTTCTAAACTAATTTCCAAGTGTTGAGGGAGACCTTTTTTCTATCTATGAGGGAGTACATTCTTAAGAACTAGGCAAATCTGTTGAATCGTGATGATAAGCTTATAGAAGCTTGTAATGATGAAGCTCTTTCTCGGAGTACACTTGAGTGCGTTGAGGGTGTTCTGGTCGGGGCTAAGAAAAAGGTCGATGTTGTTATTAAGGCAAGATAGGATGTCGACCAGTGAATTATTGATGTTTTTGATTTCCACGATATAACAAGAGCTAGTGTTTCTTCAGTTCATGCCTCGATTGACCTTGATGTATCTTCAGTTTCCTTATTGAGGTTACTCTTTAGGTAGTAGGCCTTGATTGTAAAAACATCATTATATTTTTGTTTTGTTGATGTAGTTTATTTCAGAATAAATGAAAAAAATGATTTTTATTTTATAATTTTCTTGCCTTGTAATTTCTAGTATAATTATGAATCTTTTCATTAATGCATTTGTTGAGATAATGAAGAAATTTTAACATATATTATATTTCTTTAATACTAGATACAAAGACTACACATGGTAATGATTCAACCACTTGTTGTTAATCTTCATCACTTTATCTTCTTCAAACTTAAAAATATGGCAATTTCCTGATTCGTGAGATTCTCTAACAACAAATGGCCCTTCCAAGTTGTTTTGAAATTTAGATAATGAAAATCCTCTTATGTTGTTGATTGCTTCTTTAAGCAACAAATCCCCTTTTGCAAACTGCCTCGGCTTTACTAGATTTTTATATACTCGAGACAATTAGCTTGTGCACATAAAAACGTTTACCTTCGCTTTATCGTAGTTCTCATCCATTGCTTCAAGATGGACATGTCTTGCTTCAGGGAGCATATTATCCTATAGAGTGTATCCAGCCGATGGAACTAATAACTCTACTAGTAATATTTCCTCTACCACATAAACCAATGAAAATGGGGTGTAGCGTGTAGATTTCCTTTTGGTTGTTCGATAAGCCTATGACACCATTGGTATCTTTTCGCCACATACTCCATGGAAATTCTCCATCATCTTTGCTAATATATTCACCAAATTTTTATTGGTTTCTTATGCTTTCCCATTTACTCTGGGGCAGGCCGTTTTAGAAGTATAATGGATGATATAATATTTATCGATGATCAACACAAATTGTTTGTTCAAAAAGGGAGTCCCATTGTCTGAAAGAATGATGTCCGGGATCCCAAAGAGAATATACACTAGAATGAACTGGGCCATTATGGTAGGAACAACTATTCTTAGTGGAATTTCCTTAGCCCATTTTGTAAAGAGTTTTATGGCCATAAGTGCCCATATTTTGCCATGTGTTGATGAATTGATCTCACCTATTAAATCAAAG
Source organism: Sambucus nigra (assembly GCA_949130495.1). NCBI lineage: Eukaryota > Viridiplantae > Streptophyta > Magnoliopsida > Dipsacales > Adoxaceae > Sambucus > Sambucus nigra. The sequence continues at coordinate 1,251,265 of CASBWL010000025.1, forward strand.
GCCCGATTATGGAATAAATAAGGTGTGGAAAGCGAATGGAGTTCCAGTGATGGTGCACGAATGATATTATAATGGAGTTGGCAAGCCTTGCACTTTCGAACAAATAGGGTTGAGTCTTTCTCCATTGAGGGCAAATAGTAACCTTGGGTTAAAATGTGATCATACAACTTGTCTCCTCTAATATGAGTTGGATCATGTGCTCCTTTTTATAGGTCTAGTGCTTCCTCGAAAGAGATATATCTTAGAGGACTATTTAAATATCCCTTCCAATAAAGCTCCCCTTCTAACAGGTGGAATCGAGGGCTATTTTCCTAATGGCGATAACATCAACCTTTTTAGTGGGCAATATTCTATCTCAAAGAAAATCCACGTAAGGGGCTCTCCCAATCTTCTGGATGATCGGTGAAATGGATTTCCTTAGGTCGAGCGAACTCTTGGCACTTGGGGAAAGCCTGTTGCGCAATCGTGTCTTCCTTTTGCATCGTCGACTAAAAATACCCTTCTCATTGCAACCTTCGATACAATAAGATATCTATTGTTCCAAAATAATACTCATGCAACTTTGTGCTAATTTTAGGGCAGCTTCTTCATATCCAACACACTCGCACAATATTCCTTTGGGGATCTTGTAATGCAAAGTTCCTTGTAGGAGGAATTATTTTGATAATTTGGTGAGTTTGATTGATTTATGATTTTCTTCTAGATGATAAAGGGTAGGGGTGGAAATTCGAGCTAATTGGTCATGTTTGGGGCTCGCCCGACACGATTTTATTCATCACGAACACGCCCGACTCGATGTCGTGTTTTTTTTTTGCTAACACAAACATGACCCATTAGTATTAGGATCCAACACGAGTAGCGCGATAAAAAAATCGTACCAGTTAGACACAATTGACATAACCCGACACGATAATCCGTCAATTGATATTTTTTTTATTTTAATACAAAATGAAAATTTTAGACTAATCTAAAATAATTCAATAAGTTTTCAACCAACATACTAATCTAAAATAATATCCACCATAATTGGTAATTAACATTGCAACCAAAAATTTACAATACATAAATAACATACTAAAGTTAATTCATTATAATCCAAAATCACAATATTTTCCAGCATAACCAAACAATAATGTAAACAAAAACGTAAATATTAAATTTCAGCAAAGTCTTCAACTTTTTACTCTTCAAAAATCAACCCAACATTCCCACCACCATACAAAATTAGCTTTCCATCCCACCATACAAAATCATCTCTACATAAAGGAAAAAAAATATTAATGATAATTAAATGATTCAATCAAGAATAATTAGGATAATGCTAAAGTAATTTAGATTATGTACTTTTACGAGTTAAAATAATATTGATTATGAATATAGGACAACAAATATTTCATTTTCATTTTTAGTCCCTACTTTCAAATTAAAGGGACGCGTAGCATACTGTGATTGGTTAACGTTTTTATAAATATGGGTCTGTGCCAGCGGCTTTATTAAAAAATAGGGAGTAAAACTCTAAATAAAATGTTTGTTGTCCAATTTTCAAAATACATATTACAATATGTCCTAAAATTAAATAGCCCTAAATTAATTTCATATCCTGAACCAACGTTCCCTAGTTTTCTTTGATTCTTCAATAATTTGAAGTCACCATTATCAACCATATTATCATCATCACACAAACTTTCATCTCCGCTATCCACTTCCTATTTAAAAACAATATGTGATGATCAGTAAAGAACATAAATAAAATATAACAAAAATACTTGGAGAACCAAAATAGAACATAAATATGTGTAGACGTTGTAGAACAAAAATATAACAGAAATATGTGTAAAACAGGGAATGCATACGTATAAAAGATGACTAAACAAGGAACATACACGTACTAAACATTCTTACAATATGCACGTACTAAATAGGGAACTAAAGTCTAAATAGAACTGAAATTACAACATACAAAATTTATTTCCCAAATTGAAGTTTGGTTCAGCTCCAAAATTGAACCCATAAAACACAACCTGTTTAGTTCCAAAATTGAATGGTTGAACCCATAAAGGACAAGTCTAAAACTTTAGCTCCAAAATTAATTCAGTCAATAATACTGATTGGTTCAGTTCTATATAAGCAATACTAATTAGTTCAGTTTTGAAACTTAATCCATTAGTTCTTATATACCTAGATACTGGAAAATGAGAAAAGTAACCACACCTTCTTTAGTGGATAAAAAAATGGTATACAAACAAATTATACCTGATATTCCGGTTGTTTATTGTTTGGTAGTTCGGGAATTTTTGCCTTCTTTATCACAGTCACTAAAGTTACATTTGATGATTGGTTTTGTGAAATTCTTGTCTTACTTTTTCCTCGATACATGGTAGGAGATAATGTCGGCACTAAGAAGAGAAAGAGATTTTGGATTTTGGTTGTGAAGAAGAAGAAGCCAACAACTGTCGACCTAATGAGAGAAAGAGGGGACACAATTAATTTTGGGTAGTTTATTTTAAGTTTACTTTTATACCATGTACTAGCCTACATACACAAAGAAATTATTAAAATATATATTACAAATATCAAAAAAGTTTATGTCAAATCATAAAAAAAACATTTATTCAGTGAAAAATAAATCCATACGCAAAGAAAAAAATTGAACATAATTCTAGATGATAAATGAGGTCAAAATATGATAAAGTGAAACAGCAATTCAAAATTTTTAAAAATAAACCCACCTACCTAAACTACGATTTGAGTTTGGAAATGTATTTTTATTTTTGACTAAAAAACATAATTAGGAAATCATCGTTTTGCAATTCGTACAAAATAACTAACATAACATCATAAATTCCTTTTTTCAAATAAACACATTTTACGGGGATGACCAAAACTATCACATGAATCGGAAAGGTAGAATAAATACCTGAAATCCAATAAAAATAACAGAACCCAACTTATCCCTCAATAGACTCTTCACCAGATCATCCCACCGAAGGATTCCAATTCATTATGATTTAGAGTGAACCGTAAAACAAAATAAATTGCCGAGCTCATCCCTAAATTAACAAAAACAAAATTGTAAAGGAAAAATATCCTAAGATTGGGAAAAGTGAGATTGAACTTTTAGGATGATGTACATCCGCATTTTCCCAAGATCATTGACCCAAATGATAACAAAATAGAGTAAATAACAAAGACATAAAAACAGTGAAACCTCATATTATTTCAACTAAATTACAATATACTTCATGAGAATAATTGCAAAAATAATAACCTCATATAGAGAAATTAGCTTGTAATTCTAAAACTGTGTAAAAATTAAGCAAATACATAGAGCCACTTAATCTTTATTTCATCAAACCTTTCATTCTGCTGCTTTAACTGACACTACACCAAAAACAGGAATCTGGCAAGGTTTAAAACAGTGACAGATCAAATATGGCACGATTTTGAAATGTGCCAGAATCAGGTGTTCCAAAATGGCCACTTTTTTAGCACGACTCAAAAGTCTGCCAGGTTTGACCAAACAGGAACACTTGTGGCACACTTTTAAATCGTGCCAGAATTTGATATTTCTGGCACACTTTTGAGTTGTACCAGATTGAGCACATTTTGATAAACTTTTGGCACAGTTCAAAACCGTGCCGAAATTTGAAACACTTTTGGCACGGTTTTGAACTGTGCCAAATTTTTGGATAAAAGAAAAAAAATAATTATTTGAAAAGATGAAAATTTAGAAATTGCAAATCTTGCACATTGTTGATAAACTAATGTACATACAAACTTCAAAATATTACAAGTCATTAGCAGTTCACATACCAAAAAAAAAATTGGGCAAAGTTTCCTCTATTTTCTGGACATTCTAAGACCTGCTAATATAAAACCTGGGTAATGTAAAGCCCGCACGGCCACAAAATATAACAATAAACTTACAAAAGCCCGCACATCCATAAAAGCTAACAATAAAACTACAAAAGTTCGCACGGACATAACACAAAAAAATAGAATCATGAATATTAATGACATTGAGTAAATAATCCTCTTGTTGTAGACCATTGACTTCATGTGTTCCACATGGGTAAAAGCTAACGACAAAATGTTATCCTGCAAAAAAATAAGATACAAAACAAAATAACGTTAGTAACCGAGTAATTTAAAAACAAATCTTATTCAAGCTGAAAATTTGCATATACGAATAAAAATTATAATTATATTCACAAATCGATATTATTGTGACTACGTGGTCAACTCCTACGAGTTGCATTAGTCCCATGTGGGGGTGTTAGTGCTTCTTACAGGGCCATTTAGGGACTAATTTAAGTTTTCACCCACAAACGACATGTTTTTAAACCTAATCAAGATAATTTCAAATTATAGTCATATTCTCAAACCGAGAGACACGTGACTACATGGTCAGTTCCTACAAGTTACATTGGTCCCGTGCGAGGTGTTCGTGCCTCTTACGGGGACGTTTGGGGGATGGATTAGGTTTTCCCCCTTAACGGCTTGCTTCTAAATCTAAGTGTTGATTTTCGCAAACTATCGTCATCTTCTCAAACCGGGAGACCCATGACTACGCGGTCAGTTCCTACAAGTTACATTGGTCCCGAGCGAGGTGTTTCTGCCTCTTACGGGGACGTTTGGTGACTGGTTTAGGTTTTCACCCTTTAATAGCTTGTTTTTAAGTCTAAGTGTTATTTTTGCAAATTATCGTCAGATTCTCAAATCGGGAGACCCGGGACTACGCGGTCAGTTCCTACATGTTACATTTCTCCCGATCGAGGTGTTCGTGCCTCTTACGGTGATGTTTGGGGGCTGGTTTAGGTTTTCACCCTTTAATGGCCTATTTTTTAGTCTAAGTGTTATTTTTGCAAATTATCGTCATATTCTCAAACTGTACCGGGAGACCTGTGACTACGCTATCAGTTCCTACAAGTTACACTGGTCCTGTGCGAGGTGTTCGTGCCTCTTACGGAAAAGTTTGGGTGATGGTTTAGGTTTTCCCCCTTAACGGCTTATTTTTAAGTCTAAGTGTTGATTTTTGCAAATTATCGTCATATTCTCAAATCGGGAGACCCGTGACTATGCGGTCAGTTCCTACAAGTTACATTGGTCCCGTGCGAGGTGTTCGTGTCTCTTATGGGGACGCTTGGGGGAAGGTATAGGTTTTCCCCCCTCAACGGCTCGTTTTTAAGTGTAAGTGTTGATTTTTGCAAATTATCGTCATATTCTCAAACCGGGAGACCTGTGACTATGCAGTCAGTTCCTACAAGTTACATTGGACCCGTACAAGGTGTTCGGGACACAAACGGGGATGTTTGGGGGTTGGTTTAGGTTTTTCTGCCTAACGACGTATTTTTAAGTCTAAGTGTTCTTTTTGCAAATTATCGTCAGATTCTCAAATCGGGAGACTCGGGATTACGCGGTCAGTTCCTAAAAGTTACATTGGTCCCGACCGAGGTGTTCGTTCATCTTACGGTGACGTTTGGGGGCTGGTTTAGGTTTTTACCCCTGAACGACTTATTTTTAAGTTTAAGTGTTGATATTTGCAAATTATCATCATATTCGCAAACTGGGAAAATCGTGACTATGCGGTCAGTTCCTACTAGTTATATTGGTCCCGTGGGAGGTGTTCGTGCCTCTTACGGGGACGTTTGGTGGCTGGTTTCGGTTTTCACCCTTTAACGGCCGGATTTTAAGTCTAAGTGTTATTTTTACAAATTATCTTCCAATTCCCAAACCGAGTGACCCGTGACTACACGGTCAGTTCCTACAAAATATTTTGGTCCCGAGCGAGGTGTTCGTGCCTCTTACGGTGACATTTGTGTGTTGGTTTAGGTTTTCCCCTCTTCATTGCTTATTTTCAAGTCTAAGTGTTATTTTTGCAAATTGTCGGCAGATTCCCAAACCGAGAGACGCGTGACTACGCGATCAAGTCCTACAAGTTACATTGGTCTCGTGCGAGGTATTTGTGCCTCTTACGGGGATGTTTGGTGGCTGGTTTAGGTTTTCACCCTTTAACGACTTGTTTTTATGTCTAAGTTTTATTTTTATAAATTATCGTCAGATTCTCAAACCAGGAGACCCGGGACAACGCGATCAGTTCCTACAAGTTACATTGGACCCGATCGAGGTGTTCGTCCCTCTTACGGTGATGTTTGGGGGCTGGTTTAGCTTTTCACCCTTTAATGGCCTATTTTTAAGTGTAATTATTATTTTTGCAAATTATCGTCATATTCTCAAATTGTACCGGGAGACCCATGACTACGCGGTCAGTTCCTACAAGTTACATTGGGCCCGTGCGTGGTGTTCGTGCCTCTTACCGGGACGTTTCGTGGACGGTTTAGGTTTTCACCCATTAACGGCCTGTTTTTAAGTCTGAGTGTTGATTTTTGCAAATTATCGTCAAATTCTCAAACCGAGAGACCCATGACTATGCAGTCACTTCCTACAAGTTAAATTGGTCCCTATCGAGGTGTTCGTGCCTATTATGGTGACGTTTGGGGGCTGGTTTAAGTTTTCACCCTTTAACGGCCTGTTTTGAGTCTAAGTGTTATTTTTACAAATTATCTTCAAATTCTCAAACCGGGAGACCCGTGACTACGCGGTCAGTTCCTACAAGTTTCATTGCTCCCGATCGAGGTGTTCGTGCCTCTTACGGTGACGTTTGGGGGCTGGTTTAGGTTTTCACCCTTTAACGGCCTATTTTTAAGTCTAAGTGTTATTTTTGTAAATTATCGTCATATTCTCAAATTGTACTGGGAGACCTGTAACTATGCTATCAGTTTCTACAAGTTACACTGGTCCCGTGCGAGTTGTTCGTGCCTCTTACGGGAACGTTTGGGAGATGGTTTAGGTTTTCCCCCTTAACGGCTTGTTTTTAAGTCTAAGTGTTGATTTTTGCAAATTATCGTCATATTCTCAAATCGGGAGACCCGTGACTATGCGGTCAATTCCTACAAGTTACATTGGTCTCGTGCGAGGTGTTCGTGCCTCTTACGGGGACGTTTGCGGGAAGGTTTAGTTTTTCCCCTTTAACGGCTTGTTTTTAAGTCTAAGTGTTGATATTTTCAAATTATCATCATATTCTCAAACCGGGAGACTCGTGACTACGCTGTCAGTTCCTACAAGTTACATTGGTCCCGTGCGAGGTGTTCGTGCCTCATACGGGGACGTTTGGTGGCTGGTTTAGGTTTTCACCATTTAACGGCCGGTTTTTAAGTCTAAGTGTTATTTTTACATATTATCGTCAGATTCTCAAACCGAGAGACCCGTGACTAGGCAGTCAGTTCCTATAAGTTTCATTGGTCTCGAATGAGGTGTTCGTGACTCTTACGGTGACGTTTGGGGGTTGATTTAGGTTTCCCCCCTTAATGGCCTGTTTTTAATTCTAATTGTTATTTTTACAAATTATCGTCGTATTCTCAAATCGGGAGACCCGTGACTACGCGGTCAGTTCCTATAAGCTACATTGGTCCCGTACGAGGTGTTCGTGCCTCTTATGGGGACGTTTTGTAGCTGGTTTAGGTTTTCACCTTTTTATGGCTTGTTTTTATGTCTAAGTGTTATTTTTAAAAATTATCGTCCGATTATCAAACCGGGAGACCCGTGACTACACGATCAGTTCCTATAAGTTACATTTGTCCCGAGCGAGGTGCTCATGCCTTGTACGGTGACGTTTAGGAATTGGTTTAGGTTTTCCCCCTTAACGGCCTATGATAAGCACCCAAAACTGTACAATTTATACCCCAAATAGACGTACTTTTGTTGCTAATTTTTGGCAATATGGGTCTTATGTTCTTAAATATTCATTGTGCAGGCTTAATTGCAGTTGTGGTGTCAAAAGCTATATTTTCGAGCAATTTGCAGTTAAATTGGAGCTAATTCCCTCCCCCGTATCCTAGCCTACCCTAAACCTAACCTAAACCTACCCCGAACCATGAGTGTGTTTTGTTTGTCCCTTTTTATTATTTTTAAAATTTTTAGTTTGAGTAATTTTTATTTTTAGGATTTATTTTAGATTTATTTAGTATTTTTTAGGTTTTATTCTCTATTTTATTTTTTTATTAGTATAATTTTATTTTATTTTGATTTTTATTAGATTTTAGTTTAGTCTTATTTTATTAGGATTAGTTCTAGGATTTTATTTTTAGTTTATTAGATTTTATATTTTAGGACTTTTGTTTTCATATTTTATTAGATTTTTTTTATTTTTTATTTCTTTTCATTTATTATTTTAGTTTTTAATAGCTTAGGATTTTATTTTCTTAAGTTTTAATATTTTTATATTTTTTAGTTAGTTAGATTTTATTTGATTATTTTTATTTTTAGGCAGTTAGTGTTATTTTTATTTAGGTCACAAATTAAACACACACAAACATACTCACCCACACCACACTATCCTACACTCAATACACCCAACTACACCCCCTATCATCTTCAACCTTTCACCCTCTCTATCCTCTCTCCTCTAAACTCGCTAACCTCCATTAACAAAACCACCATAACTAAAAAACCCAACACCTCTCTCTACTCTCTCACATCCCCTTCCCTCCTTCATACCTACCCGAGACCAACCCGGTAGAAACCACCTGCCATAAACCAAAATTCAGGTAGAGCCACCCCTAACCCGCCTGTACCTAAAACCCACCGAAGGCGCCCCTTCCCTTCCCACTCTGTCCGGCACATACCTCCAGTCCACTAGCTGGCAAGCACCGAGTCCAGCAACCCCTACTGCACCTCAACCAGGCAACCTCCGGTGCCCCCCTTTAACCTCCGCCGGCGACCCACCTATGCCAACCCCACTTCGGCCAGGCACCTAGACCCTCAACCCCCTTGTCGGTCTGACCAAACCGCCGACCTTTCCACCCAGCCAACCGCGCCGACCACAATCCGACGAAGCTCCGAAACACTCAACCAGTGAACCCATGTCCGGTCATCCAACTAACGCATACCCATTTCAACAATGCCAAACCTCCGAAGCCAAAAACGTGACCTGCTTAATGCCAAATTCTAAAATAAAACCAAAGACCCACTTGTCCAAAAGTCAACCAACCCACATGTATTTTAACCAAACCATTTACCCCTTTTACAAAATTACCGCCAACCAACACCTTTCACACCTTTTACCCAAAACACCCCCATTAACCATATCAGATTTTTTATTCCCTCACCCCTCATTCACATGACCTCACACCATATCCACATGCACCCCTAGCCATATAACCAATATACCCCTTTGCTCCATGTGCCTACTATATAAGAAGACCATGCTCATTCAAAGAAGAGGAATTAAGCTTGGCAGAGAGAACTGTAGAGAGAGAAATTTTAGTTTAGAAATAAATTAGGATAAATTTCATTTTGTAAATAGTTTTTCTTTTTATTTTTTGAGATTATTGAGTGATAAATGTGTGAGGATTAATCTGAGTGAAATTTTTATGTAATATTGTTTGGATCACTCAAGTTGATGGATTATGAATTTCAACTCATGGATTGAAGAACAATTAAGCATAAAGAGATTAGGGTTTGATTGTTCTTTTCTCATCTCATTTATTTTTTGCCTTTGATTATTAATTTGTCATATTTCATATCATATTAGGCTAAATCCCCTTTCAAGGGGTGGTGTAAAACCCTTATTTGATGTTATTTTATTTGTATTAGTTTGATTACTTGAAAAGTCCCTTTGAATGTTAATTTTGATCCCTCACCCTTAAATTTACGCCTCGAGAGAGGGTAAATAATTTTCGAGAGAAAATCAAAATTCTAGTTATAATACCCATTTTAGATTTGAACTAGAGATAGGGGTTTCTTAAGTGGGGTATTATAACTTGAATTTCAACTCTAAATTTTTTTTTAAGATTTACATAAATTTTAATCGATCGATCCTAGCTGGTGATTAATTAAAAGGAGTGTTGATCTATTTTTCTAGAGTTGTGGGGTGTTAAACTTAATTTTCTAAAAGATTACTATTATAATTACACTTGCAATGAGAGTTGCTCTGTAATTTTGATATTAATTTGGGAGAATTCAAATAATTAAATTAATTAATTAGAATAACTAAAATTTATGGTGTAATCCCATTCCTTGATTGTTCTCACAATTATTTACCTCACTTTATTTCTTATTTTAGTGTTAGACTTTATTTTCCATTTTAGTCATTTTCTAGTTAGTTTTTATCAAATCACATTTAGTTTAGTTTAGTCTTATTTCACCTCACCTCACCCTATTGTTATAATATTAAAAAGGATAAAAAAAATTAGTAAAGTGAAAAAGCACAAAAAGAAAATAAAAAGTGAATTACAATTCAATTTGTCTCTAGCTTACTCCCTAGGAAGTGGATTGATACCCTTACTTAAATCAACACTTTAGAATGTTATATTTTGTAGGTATTTGAGGTTTTGACTAACTTGGCTTTCAACGACAACATAGGCAAAAAGAAAAGTTATCAGCCTATTTTTAAGTCTAAGTGTTATTTTTGCTAATTATCGTCAGATTCTCAAACCGGGAGACGCGTGACTAGGCAGTCAGTTCCTACAAGTTACATTGGTCCCGTGTGAGGTGTTTGTGCCTCTTACGGGGATGTTTGGTGGCTGGTTTTGGTTTTCCCCCTTAATGGCCTGTTTTTAAGTAAGTGTAATTTTTGCAAATTAGCATCATATTCTCAAACCGGGAGACCCGTGACTTTGTGGTTAGTTCATACAAGTTACATTGGTCACGTGCGAGGTGTTCGTGCCTCTTACGGGGATGTTTGTGGGATGGTTTAGGTTTCCACCCTAAACGACTTATTTTTAAGTCTAAGTGTTGATTTTAGAAAATTATCATCATATTCTCAAACCGGGAGACCCGTGACTACGCGGTCATTTCCTACAAGTTACATTGGTCTCGTACGAGGTGTTTGTGCCTCATACGGGACGTTTTGTGGCTGTTTTAGGTTTTTCCCCTTTAACGGCCTGTTTTTAAGTCTAAGTATTATTTTTGCAAATTGTCGTCAGATTCTCAAACCGGGAGATCCTTGACTACGCGATCAGTTTATACAAGTTATATTGGTCCCGAGCGAGGTGTTCATGCCTCTTACGGTGACGTTTGGGGGTTGGTTTAGGTTTCCCCCCTTAACGACCTGTTTTTAAGTGTATGTGTCATTTTTGCAAATTATCGTCATATTCTCAAACTAGGAGACCCGGGAATACGCGGTCAGTTCCTATAAGATACATTGGTCCCGTGCGAGGTGTTCGTGCCTCTTACGTGCCCGTTTGGTGGCTGGTTTAGATTCTCACCCTTTAACGACCTGTTTTAAAGTCTAAGTGTTATTTTTGAAAATTATTGTCAGATTCTCAAATTGGGAGACCCGTGACTACGCGGTCAGTTCTTACAAGTTACATTGGTCCTGAGCAGGGTGTTAATGCCTCTTATGGTGACATTTGGTGGTTGGTTTAGGTTTTCCCCTCTTAACGGCGTATTTTTAAGTCTCAGTGTTATTTTTGCAAATTATCGTCAGATTCTCAAGCCGAGAGACCCGGGAGTACGCGGTCAATTCCTACAAGTTACACTTGTCCCGAGCGAGGTGTTCGTTCCTCTTACGGTGACGTTTGGGGGCTGGTTTAGGCTTTCACCCCTGAATGACATGTTTTTAAGTCTAAGTGTTGATTTTGGCAAATTATCATCATATTCTCAAACCGGGAGACCCACGACTATGCGGTCAGTTCCTACTAGTTACATTGGTCCCATGCGAGGTGTTCGTGCCTCTTACGGGGACGTTTGGTGGCTCGTTTAGGTTTTCACCCGTTAATGGTCAATTTTTAGGTCAAAATGTTATTTTTGCAAATTATCGTCAGATTCTCGAACCGGGAGATCCGTGACTATGCGATCAGTTCCTACAAGTTACATTGGTCCTTAGCGAGGGTTCGTGCCATTTACGGTGACGTTTGGAGGCTGGTTTAGGTTCCCCCCCTTAACGACCTGTTTTTAAGTCTAAGTGTTATTTTTGCAAATTATCATTAGATTCTCAAACCGGGAGATCCGTGACTATGCGGTCAATTCCTACAAGTTACATTGGTCCCAAGTGACGTGTTCGTGCCTCTAACGGTGATGTTTGGGGGCTGGTTTAGGCTTCCCCCTTAACGGCCTGTTTTTATGTCTAAGTGTTATTTTTTGAAATTATCATCAGATTATCAAGCCGGGAGACCCAGGACTACACAGTCGGTTCCTACAGGTTACATTGGTCCCGAGCGAGGTGTGCGTGCCTCTTACGGTGACATTTGGGGGCTGGTTTAGGTTTTCACCCCTTAACGGCTTGTTTTTAAGTCTAAGTGTTGATTTTGACAAATTATCCTCATATTCTCAAACCGGGAGACCTATGACTATGCGGTGAGTTCCTACTAGTTACATTGGTCCGATGCGAGGTGTTCGTACCTCTTACGGAGACGTTTGGTGGCTGGTTTAGGTTTTCCCCCTTAACGGCCTATTTTTTAGTTTAAGTGTTATTTTTGCAAATTATCATCAGATTCTCAAATCAGGAGATCCGTGACTACGCGGTCTGTTCCTACATGTTACATTGGTCCCGAGCGAGGTGTTCGTGCCTTTTACGATGACGTTTGGGAGCTGGTTTAGGTTTCCCCCCTTAACGGCCTGTTTTTAAGTCTAAGTGTTATTTTTATAAATTATCGTCAGATTCTCAAACTGGGAGACTCAGGACTACGCAGTCGGTTCTTACCGATTACATTGGTCCCGAGCGAGGTGTGCGTGCCTCTTACGGTGATGTTTGGGGGCTGGTTTAGGTTTTCACCCCTTAACAGCTTGTTTTTAAGTCTAAGTGTTGATTTTTGCAAATTATCATCATATTCTTAAACCGAGAGACCCGTGACAATGCGGTCAGTTCCTACAAGTTACATTGATCCCGTGCGTGGTGTTTGTGCCTCTTCCGGAGACGTTTAGGAATGGTTTATGTTTTGCTGCCTTAACTGCTTATTTTTAAGTCTAAGTGTCGATTTTTGCAAATTATCATCATATTTCTAAACTGGGAGTCCCATGACAACGCGGTCACTCCTTACAAGTTAGATTGGTCCCGAGGGAGGTGTTCGTGCCTCTTACGGTGACGTTTGGTGGCTGGTTTAGGTTTTCACCCTTTTACGACTTGTTTTTGAGTCTAAGTGTTTTATTTGCAAATTATCGTCAGATTCTAAAACCGGGAGACCCGTGACTACGGGGTCAGTTCCTACAAGTTACATTAGTCCCGACCGAGGTGTTCGTGCCTTTCACGGTAACGTTTCGGGGCTGGTTTAGGTTTCCCACTTAACGGCCTATTTTTAAGTCTAAGTGTTATTTTTGCAAATTATCATCATATTCTCAAACTGGGAGACCCGTGACTACGCGGTCAGTTCATACAAGTTACATTGGTCCCGTGCGAAGTGTTCATGCCTCTCACGGGGACGTTTGGGGGATGGTTTAGGTTTTCCCCCCTTAACGGCTTGTTTTTAAGTCTAAGTGTTGATTTTAGGAAAATATCATCATATTCTCAAATCGAGAGACCCGTGACTACGTGGTCATTTCCTAAATGTTACATTGGTCCCGTGCGAGGTGTTCGTGCCTCATACGGGGATATATGGTGGCTGGTTTAGGTTTACACCCTTTAACGGCATATTTTTAAGTCTAAGTGTTATTTTTACAAATTGATGTCAGATTCTCAAACCGGAAGACCCGAGACTACGCAATGAGTTCCTACAAGTTGCTTTAGTCCCGAGCGAGGTGTTCATGCCTCTTATCGTGACGTTTGGGGGTTGGTTTAAGTTTCCCCCCCTTAACGACCTGTTTTTAAGGCTAAGTGTTATTTTTACCAATTATCGTCATATTCTCAAATTGGGAGACCCGGGATTATGCAGTCAGTTCCTACAAGTTACATTGATCCCTACGAGGTGTTCGTGCTTCTCACGAGGATTTTTGATGGAAGGTTTATGTTTCCCCCCCTTAACGGCCTATTTTTAAGTCTAAGTGTTATTTTTGCAAATTATTATCATATTCTCGAACCGGAAGACCCGTGACTATGTGGTCAGTTCATACAAGTTACATTGATCATGTGCGAGGTGTTCGTGCCTCTTACGGGGACGTTTGGGGGAAGGTTTAGGTTTCCCCCCCCCCCCCCCCTTAACGGCTTGTTTTTAAGTCTAAGTGTTGATTTTTGCAAATTATTGTCATATTCTCAAACCGGGTGACCCGTGACTACGCAGTCAATTCCTACAAGTTACGGTGGTCCCGTGAGAGGTGTTCGTGGCTCATACGGGGACGTTTGGTGGCTGGTTTAGGTTTTTGCCCTTTAACGACCTGTTTTTAAGTCTAAGTGTTATTTTTGTAAATTATTGGCAGATTCTCAAACTGGGAGACCCGTGACTAGGCTGTCAGTTCCTACAAGTTTCATTGGTCCCGAATGAGCTGTTTGTGCCTCTTACGATGACGTTTGGGGGCTGGTTTAGGTTTCCCCCCTTAACGGCTTGTTTTTCAGTCTAAGTGTTATTTTTGCAAATTATCGCCCGATTCTCAAACCGGGAGACCCGTGACTACGCGGTCAGTTCCTACAAGTTACATTGGTCCCGAGTGAGGTGTTCGTGCCTCTTACGGTGACGTTTTGGAGTTGGTTTAGGTTTCCCCCCTTAACGGCCTATTTTTAAGTCTAAGTGTTATTTTTGCAAATTATCGTCAGATTCTCAAACCGAGGGACTCCTGACTATGCGGTCAGTTCCTACAACTTACATTGGACCCGTGAGAGGTATTTGTGCCTCTTACGGGGACGTTTGGTGGCTAGTTTAAGCTTTCACCCTTTAACGGCTTATTTTTAAGTCTAAGTGTTATTTTTGTAAATTATCGTCAGATTCTCAAACTAGGAGACCCGGGACTACGCGATCAGTTCCTACAAGTTACATTGGTCCCGATCGAGGTGTTCGTGCCTCTTACGGTTACGTTTGGGGAATGGTTTAGGTTTTCACCCTTTAACGGCCTATTTTTAAGTGTTATTATTATGATTGCAAATTATCTTCATATTCTCAAACTGTACCGGGAGACCCATGACTACGCGGTCAGTTCCTACAAGTTACATTGGCCCCGTGCGTGGTGTTCGTGACTCTTACGGGGACGTTTGGGGGATGGTTTAGGTTTTCCCCTTTAACGGCTTGTTTCTAAGTCTAAGTGTTATTTTTGAAAATTATCGTCAGTTTCTCAAATCAGGAGACCCGATACTGTGGGATCAGTTCCTACAAGTTATATTGGTCCCGATCGAGGTGTTCATGGCTCTTACGGTGATGTTTGGGGGATGGTTTAGGTTTTCACCCTTTAATGTCCTATTTTTGAGCCTAAGTGTTATCTTCGCAAATTATCACCATATTCTCAAACCGGAAGACCCGTCACTACGCGGTTAGTTTCTACAAGTTACATTGGTCCCGCGCGAGGTGTCCGTGCCTCTTACCGGCACGTTTGGGGGATGGTTTAGGTTTTCCCCCCTTAATGACTTATTTTTAAGTCTAAGTGTTGATTTTAGCAAATTATCATCATATTCTCAAATTGGGAGACCCATGACTACGCGGTCAGTTCCTACAATTTACATTGGACCCGTGCGAGGTGTTCGTGCCTCATACGGGGACGTTTGGTGGCTGGTTTAGGTTTTCACCCTTTAATGGCCTTTTTGCAAAGTCTAAGTGTTATTTTTGCAAATTGTTGTCATATTGTCAAATTGGGAGACCTGTGACTACGCGATTAGTTTCTACAAGTTACATTGGTCCCGAGCGAGATGTTCGTGCCTCTTATGGTGACGTTTAGGGGCTGGTTTAGGTTTCCCCCCCTTAATGATCTGTTTTAAGTCTAAGTGTTATTTTTTGAAATTATAGTCAAATTCTTAAATCGGGAGACCCGGGACTACGCGGTCAGTTCCTACAAGTTACATTGGTCCCTAGCGAGGTGTTCGTGCCTTTTACGGTGATGTTTCGGGGCTGGTTTAGGTTTTCCCCCCTTAACGGCCTGTTTTTAAGTCAGTGTTATTTTTGAAAATTATCATCATATTCTCAAACCGGGAGACCCGTGACTACACGGTCAGTTCCTACAAATAACATTGGTCCCGTGCGAGGTGTTCGTGCCTCTCACGGTGACGTTTGGGTGATGGTTTAGGTTTTTCCCCCTGAACGGCTTGTTTTTATGTCTAAGTGTTGATTTTTACAAATTGTCATCATATTCTCAAACCGGGATACCCATGACTATGCGATCAGTTCCTACAAGTTACATTGGTCCCATGTGAGGTGTTCGTGCCTCTTACGGGTACGTTTGGTGGCTGATTTAGGTTTTCACCTGTTAACGACCTGTTTTTAAGGCTAAGTGTTATTTTTGCCCCCTTAACGGCCTGTTTTTAAGTCTAAGTGTTATTTTTGCAAATTATCATCATATTATCAAACCGGGAGAACCATGACTATGCGGTCAGTTCATACAAGTTACATTGATCCCGTGCGAGGTGTTCGTGCCTCTTACGGGGACGTTTTGGGTAAGGTTTAGGTTTTCCCCCCTTAACGGCTTATTTTCAACTCTAAGTGTCGATTTTAGCAAATTATCGTCATATTCTCAAACCGGGAGACCCATTACTACACGTACAGTTCCTACAAGTTATATTGGCCTTGTGCGAGGTGTTAATGCCTCATATGGGGACGTTTGGTGGCTGGTTTAGGTTTTCACCCTTTAACGGCCTGTTTGCTATGTCTAAGTGTTATTTTTACAAATTGTCGTCAGATTTTCAAATTGGGAGACCCGTGACTACGCGATTAGTTCCTACAATTTACATTGGTCCCGCCCAAGATGTTCATGGCTCTTACCGTGATGTTTGGGGGCTGGTTTAGGTTTTCCCCCCCTTAACGACCTGTTTTTAAGTCTAAGTGTTATTTTTGCAAACTATCATCAAATTCTCAAACCGGGAGACCCATGACTATGCGGTCAGTTCCTACAAGTTACATTGGTCCCGAGCGAGGTGTTCGTACCTTTTAGGGTGACGTTTCGGGGCTGGTTTAAGTTTTCCCCCTTAACGGTGTATTTTTGAGTCAGTGTTATTTTTGCAAATTATCATTATATTCTCAAATCGGGTGACTTGTGACTACGCGGTCAGTTCCTACAAGTTACATTGGTCCCGTGCGAGGTGTTCGTGCCTCTTACGGGGACGTTTGTGGGATGGTTTAGGTTTGCCCCCTTAACGGCTTGTTTTTAAGTCCAAGTCTTGATTTTAGCAAATTATCATCATATTCTCAAATCGAGAGACCCATGACTATGCGGTTAGTTCCTACAAGTTACATTGGTCTCGTGCGAGGTGTTTGTGCCTCATACGGGGTCGTTTGGTGGCTGGTTTAGGTTTTCACCCTTTAACGGCCTGTTTTTAAGTCTAAGTGTTATTTTTACAAATTGTCGTCAAATTCTCAAATCGGGAGACCCTTGCCTACGCGATCAGTTTCTACAAGTTACATTGGTCCCGAGCGAGGTGTTCATGCCTCTTACGGTGACGATTGGGGGCTAGTTTAGGTTTACCTTTTCACGACCTGTTTTTAAGTGTAAGTGTTATTTTTGCAAATTATCATCATATTCTCAAGATGGGATACCCGTGACTACGCGATCAGTTACTACAAGTTACAATTGTCCCGTGCGAGGTGTTCGTGCCTCTTACATGGATGTTTGGTGGATGGTTTAGGTTTTCACCCTTTAACGACTTATTTTTAAGTTTAAGTGTTATTTTTGAAAATTATTGTCCGATTCTCAAATCGGGAGACCCGTGACTACGCGGTCAGTTCCTATAAGTTACATTGGTCCCGAGGAGGGTGTTCGTGCCTCTTACGGTGACGTTTGGGGGTTGGTTTAGGTTTTCCCCTGAACGGCTTGTTTTTAAGTCTAAGTGTTGATTTTTTGAAATTATCGTCATATTCTCAAATCGGGAGACCCATGACTATGCGGTCAGTTCCTACTAGTTACATTGGTCACATGCGAGGTGTTCGTGCCTCTTACGGGGACGTTTGGTGGATGGTTTAGGTTTTCACCCGTTAACAGTCTGTTTTTAAGTCTAAGTGTTATTTTTGCAAATTATCATCAAATTCTCAAATCAGGAGATCAGTGACTACGTGGTCAGTTCCTACAAGTTACATTGGTCCCGAGCTAGGTGTTCGTGCCTCTTACGGTGACGTTTGGTGGCTGGTTTAGGTTCCCCCCCCCCCCCTTAACGGCCTGTTTTTAAGTCTAAGTGTTACTTTTGCATATTATCATCAGATTCTCAAACCGAGAGATTCGTGATCACGCGGTAAGTTCCTACAAGTTACATTGGTCCCGAGCGAGGTGTTCGTGCCTCTTACGGTGACGTTTGGGGACTGGTTTAGGTTTTCCCTCCTTAACGGCCTATTTTTAAGTCTAAGTTTTATTTTTGCAAATTATCGTCAGATTCTCAAAATCGGGAGACTCGGGACTACGCGATCAGTTCCTACAAGTTACATTGGTCCCAATCGAGGTGTTCGTGCCTCATACGGATATGTTTGGGGACTGGTTTAGGTTTTCACCCTTTAACGACCTATTTTTGAGTGTTATTATTATTTTTGCAAATTATCTTCATATTCTCAAACTGTATCGGGAGACCCATGACTACGCGGTCATTTCCTACAAGTTACATTGGTCCCGTGCATGGTGTTAGTGCCTCTCACGGGGACGTTAGGGGGATGGTTTAGGTTTCCCCCCTTGAACGGCTTGTTCCTAAGTCTAATTGTTATTTTTGAAAATTATCGTCAGTTTCTCAAATCGGGAGACCCGAGACTACGGGATCAGTTTATATTGGTCCCGATCGAGGTGTCCGTGCCTCTTACGGTGACGTTAGGGGGCTGGTTTAGGTTTTCACCCTTTAATGACCTGTTTTTGAGTCTAAGTGTTATCATTGCAAATTATCATCATATTCTCAAACCGGAAGACCCGTGACTACGTGGTCAGTTCCTACAAGTTATATTGGTCTCGTGCGAGGTGTTCGTGCCTCTTACGGGCATGTTTGGGGGATGGTTTAGGTTTTCCCCCTTAACAGCTTATTTTTAAGTCTAAGTGTGGATTTTAGAAAATTATCATCATATTCTCAAATCGGGAGACCCATGACTACGTGGTCAGTTCCAACAAGTTACATTGGTCCCGTGTGAGGAGTTCGTGCCTCATACGGGGACGTTTGGTGGATGGTTTAGGTTTTCACCCTTTAATGGCCTGTTTGCAAAGTCTAAGTGTTATTTTTGCAAATTCTCGTCAGATTCTCAAATTGGGACACCCGTGACTACGCGATTAGTTTCTACAAGTTACATTGGTCCCAAGAGAGATGTTCATGCCTCTTACGGTGATGTTTGGGGGCTGGTTTAGGTTTCCCCCCTTAATGGTATGTTTTTAAGTCTAAGTGTTATTTTGGCAAATTATCATCAAATTCTTAAACCGGGTGATCCGTGACTACGCGGTCAGTTCCTAAAAGTTACATTGGTCCCTAGCGAGTTGTTCGTGCCTTTTATGGTGATGTTTCGGGGCTGGTTTAGGTTTTCCCCCTTAACGACCTGTTTTTAAGTCAGTGTTATTTTTGCAAATTATGATCATATTCTCAAACCGAGAGACCCGTGACTACACGATCAGTTCCTAAAAGTTACATTGGTCCCGTGCGAGGTGTTCATGCCTCTTACGGTGATGTTTGGGTGATGGTTTAGGTTTCCCCCTAAATGGCTTATTTTTAAGTCTAAGTGTTGATTTTTGCAAATTGTTATTATATTCTATAACCGGGACACCCATGACTATGCGATCAGTTCCCACTAGTTACATTGGTCCCATGCGAGGTGTTCATGCCTCTTACGGGTACGTTTGGTGGCTGGTTTGGGTTTTCACCCGTTAACGGTCTGTTTTTAAGTCTAAGTATTATTTTTACAAATTATCGTCAGATTTTCAAACCGGGAGATCCGTGACTACGCAGTCAGTTCCTACAAGTTACATTGGTCCCGAGCGAGGTGTCCGTGCCTCTTACAGTGATGTTTGGGGGCTGGTTTAGGTTTCCCCCCCCCCTTAACGACCTGTTTTTATGTCTAAGTGTTATTTTTGCAAATTACCATCAGATTCTCAAACCGGGAGATCCGTGACTACACGGACAGTTCCTACAAGTTACATTCATCTCGAGCGAGGTGTTCGTGCCTCTAACGGTGACGTTTGGGGGATAGTTGAGGTTTCCCCCCTTAACGACCAGTTTTTAAGTGTAAGTGTTATTTTCATAAATTATCGCCATATTTTCAAATCGGAAGACCCGTGACTACGTGATCAGTTCCTAGAAGTTACTTTGGTCCTGTGCGAGGTGTTCGTACCTCTTACGGGGACGTTTGGGGGATAGTTTAGGCTTTCCCACTTAACGGCTTATTTTTAAGTCTAAGTGTTGATTTTAGTAAATTGTCATCATATTCTCAAACCGGGAGACCCATGACTACGCGATCAGTTCCTACAAGTTACATTGGTCCTGTGCGAGGTGTTCGTGCCTCATACGGGGTTCGTTGTTGGCTGGTTTAGGTTTTCACCCTTTAACGGCCTGTTTGCTAAGTCTAAGTGTTATTTTTACAAATTGTCGTCAGATTTTCAGATTGGGAGACCAGTGACTACGCGATTAGTTCCTACAAGTTACATTGGTCCCGAGCAAGATGTTCATGCCTCTTACGGTGATGTTTGGGGGCTGGTTCAGGTTTTCCCCCCCTTAACAACCTGTTTTTAAGTCTAAGTGTTATTTTTGCAAACTATCGTTAAATTCTCAAACCGTGAGACCCGTGACTACGCGGTCAGTTCTTACCAGTTACATTGGTCCCGAGTGAGGTGTTCATGCCTTTTACGGTGACGTTTCGGGGCTAGTTTAATTTTTCCCCCCTAACGGTCTATTTTTTAGTCAGTGTTTTTTTTGCAAATTATCATTATACTGTCAAACTGGGAGAGTCGTGACTACGCGATCAGTTCCTACAAGTTACATTGGTCTCGTGCGAGGTGTTTGTGCCTCATACGGGGTCGTTTGGTGGCTAGTTTAGGTTTTCACCCTTTAACGGCCTGTTTTTAAGTCTAAGTGTTATTTTTGCAAATTGTCCTCAGATAATCAAATCGGGAGACCCTTGACTACGCGATCAGTTTCTACAAGTTACATTGGTCATAAGCGAGGTGTTCATGCCTCTTACGGTGACGTTTGGGAGCTGGTTTAGGTTTCCCCCTTAACGACCTATTTTTAAGTGTAAGTGTTATTTTTGCAAATTATCATCATATTCTCAAGCTGGTCGACTCGTGACTACGCGATCAGTTACTACAAGTTACGATGGTCCCGTGCGAGGTGTTCGTGCCTCTTACGTGGACGTTTGGTGGATGGTTTAGGTTTTCACCCTTTAACGACTTATTTTTAAGTTTAAGTGTTATTTTTGAAAATTATTGTTCGATTCTCGTATCGGGAGACCCGTGACTATGCGGTCAGTTCCTACAAGTTACATTGGTCCCGAGCAGGGTGTTCTTGCCTCTTACGGTGACGTTTGGGGGTTGGTTTAGGTTTTCCCCTGAACGGCTTGTTTTTAAGTCTAAGTGTTGATTTCTAAAAATTATCATCATATTCTCAAATCGGGAGACCCATGACTACACGGTCAGTTCCTACTAGTTACATTGGTCACATGCGAGGTGTTCGTGCCTCTTACGGGAACGTTTGGTGGTTGGCTTAGGTTTTCACCCGTTAATGGTCTATTTTTAAGTCTAAGTGTTATTTTTGCAAATTATCATCCGATTCTCAAATCGGGAGATCAATGACTACGTGGTCAGTTCTTACAAGTTACATTGGTCCCGAGCGAGGTGTTCGTGCCTCTTACGGTGACGTTTGGTGGCTGGTTTAGGTCCCCCCCCTTAACGGCTTATTTTTAAGTCTAAGTGTTATTTTTGCAAATTATGATCAGATTCTCAAACCGAGAGATCCGTGACTACACGGTTAGTTCCTACAAGTTACATTGGTCCCGAGCGAGGTGTTCGTGCCTCTTACGGTGACGTTTGGGACTGGTTTAGGTTTCCCCCCTTAACGGCCGATTTTTAAGTCTAAGTGTTATTTTTGCAAATTATTATTAGATTCTCAAACCGAGAGACCCGACACTACGTACTCGGTTACTACAGGTTACATTGGTCCCGAGCGAGGTGTGCGTGTGTCTTACGGTGACGTTTGGGGTCTAGTTTAGGTTTTCACCCCTTAACGGCTTGTTTTTAAGTCTAAGTGTTGATTTTTGCAAATTATTGTCATATTCTCAAACCGGGAGTCCCGTGACTATGCGGTCAGTTCTTACAAGTTACATTGGTCCCGAGAGAAGTGTTCATGCCTCTTACGGTGATGTTTGGTGCCTGGTTTAGGTTTTCACCCTTTAACAGCTTGTTTTTTAGTCTAAGTGTTCTTTTTCCATATTATCATCAGATTCTAAAACTGGGAGACCCGTGACTTTGCGGTCAGTTCCTATAAGTTACATTGGTACCGAGCGAGGTGTTTGTGCCTTTTACGGTGACTTTGGGGGCTAGTTTAGGTTTTCCCCTCTTAACGACCTATTTTTAAGTCTAAGTGTTATTTTTGCAAATTATCATCTTATTCTCAAACCGGGAGACCCGTGACTATGCGGTCAGTTTATACAAGTTACATTGATCCTGTGCGAGGTGTTCGTGCCTCTTACGGGGACGTTTGGGGGATGGTTTAGGTTTTCCCCCTTAACGGCTTATTTTTAAGTCTAAGTGTTGATTTTATCAAAATATCATCATATTCTCAAATCGTGAGACTCGTGACTACGCGGTCATTTCTTATATGTTACATTGGTCCCGTGCGAGTTGTTCGTGCCTTATACGGGGACATTTGGTGGCTATTTGAGGTTTACACCCTTTAACGACCTGTTTGTAAGTCTAAGTGTTATTTTTGCAAATTGTCGTCAGATTGTCAAATCGGGAGACCCGTGACTACGCGATCAGTTCCTACAAGTTTCATTGGTCCCGAGCGAGGTGTTCCTGCCTCTTAAAGTGACGTTTGGGGGCTGGTTTAGGTTTCCCCCCTTAACGACCTGTTTTTAAAACTATGTGTTATTTATGCAAATTATCATCATATTCTCAAATTGGGAGACCCCTGACTACGCGGTCAGTTCCTACAAGTTACATTGGTCCCGTGCGAGGTGTTCGTGCCTCTTACGTGGACGTTTGTTGGCTGGTTTAGGTTTTAACCCTTTAACGGTCTGTTTTTAAGACTAAGTGTTATTTTTGCAAATTATCATCAGATTCTCAAACCGGGAGACCCGTGACTACGCGGTCAGTTCCTACAAGTTACATTGGTCCCGAGCGGAGTGTTCGTGCCTCTTACGGTGACGTTTGGGGGTTGGTTTAGGTTTTGGCCCCTTAACGACGTATTTTTAAGTCTAAGTTTTAGTTTTGCAAATTATCGTCAGATTCTCAAACCGGGAGACCCTGGACTACACGGTCAGTTCCATCAAGTTACATTGGTCCCGAGCGAGGTGTTCGTGCCTCTTATGGTGACATTTGGGGGTTGGTTTAGGTTTTCGCCCCTTAACGACGTATTTTTAAGTCTAAGTGTTGATTTTGGCAAATTATCATCATATTCTCAAATCGGGAGACCCGTGACTACGCGGTCAGTTTCTATAAGTTATATTGGTCCCATGCGAGATATTCGTACCCCTTACGAGAATGATTGGGGGATGGTTTTGGTTTTCCCCCTTAAAGGCTTGTATTTAAGTCTAAGTGTTGGTTTTTGCAAGTTATCGTAATATTCTGAAATCCGGAGACCCGTGACTACGTGGTCTGTTCCAATAATTTACATTTGTCCCGTGCGAGGTGCTCGTGCTCATACGGGGACGTTTGGTGGATGGTTTAGGTTTTCACCCTTTAACGGACTACTTTTAAGTCTAAGTGTTATTTTTGCAAATTTTCATCAGATTCTCAAACTTGGAGACCTGTGACTACGCGATTAGTTCCTACAAGTTACATTGGTCCCGAGCGAGGTGTTTGTGCCTCTTACAGGGACTTTTGGTGGCCGGTTTAGATTTTCACCCTTTAACGGACTGTTTTTAAGTCTAAGTGTTATTTTTTCAAATTATCGTCATATTCTCAAATCGGGAGACCCGTGACTACGCGATCAATTTGTATAAGTTACATTGGTCCCAAGTGGGGTGTTCGTGCCTCTTACGGTGTTGTTTGGTGGTTGGTTTAGGTTTTCCCCCTTAATGGCCTATTTTTAAGTCTAAGCGTTATTTTTTTTCAAATTATCGTCACATTCTCAAATCGGGAGACCCGAGACTACGCTGTCAGTTCCTACAAGTTACATTTGTCCCGAGCGAGGTGTTCATGCCTCTTACGGTGACGTTTGGGGGCTGGTTTAGGTTTTCACCACTTAACGGCTTGTTTTTAAGTCTAAGTGCTTATTTTTGCAAATTATCATCATATTCTCAAATCGGGAGACCCGTGACTACACGGTCAGTTCCTACAAGTTACATTGGTCCCGTATGAGGTGTTCGTGCCTCTTACAGGGACGTTACGTGGACGGTTTAGGTTTTCACCCATTAACGGCCTGTTTTTAAGTATAAGTGTTATTTTTGAAAATTGTCATCAGATTCTCAAACCGGGAGACCCGGTACTATGCGATCAATTCCAATAGGTTACATTGGTCCCGAGCGAGGTGTTCGTGCCTCTGAAGGTGACGTTTGAGGGCTGGTTTAGGTTTTCACACCTTAAAGGCCTGTTTTTAAGTCTAAGTGTTATTTATTGCAAATTATCATGATATTCTCAAATTGAGAGATCCATGACTACACGGTCAGTTCCTACAAGTTACATCGATCCCGTGCGAGGTGTTCGTGTCTCTTACGGGGATG
Organism: Sambucus nigra; assembly: GCA_949130495.1. Classification (NCBI taxonomy): domain Eukaryota; kingdom Viridiplantae; phylum Streptophyta; class Magnoliopsida; order Dipsacales; family Adoxaceae; genus Sambucus; species Sambucus nigra. The sequence goes on from CASBWL010000025.1 coordinate 1,276,155, forward strand.
TTTGTGGGATGGTCAAGGTTTTCCCCCTTAACTGCTTGTTTTTAAATATAAGTGTTGATTTTTTGCAAATTATCATCATATTCTCAAACCGGGAGACCCGTGACTACGCGATCAGTTCCTACAAGTTACATTGGTCCCGTACGAGGTGTTCGCGCCTCTTATGGGGACATTTGGTGGTTGGTTTAGGTTTTCATCCTTTAATGGCCTGTTTTTAAGTCTAAGTGTTATTTTTGCAAATTATTGTTAGATTCTCAAACCGAGAGACCCGGGACTATGCATTCAGTTCCTACAAGTTACATTGGTCCTGTGCGAGGTGTTCGTGCCTCTTACAGTGAAGTTTGGTGGTTGGTTTAGGATTTCACCCTTTAACGGCCTGTTTTTAAGTCTAAGTGTTATTTTTGCAAATTATCATCGTATTCTCAAACTGTACCGAGAGACCCGTGACTACGCGGTCAGTTCCTACAAGTTGCATTGGTCCCGTGCGAGGTGTTCGTGCCTCTTACGGGGACGTTTGGGGGATGGTTTAGGTTTTCCCCCTTATCATCTTTTATTTAAGTCTAAGTGTTGATTTTTGCTAATGATCGTCATATTCTCAAATCGGGAGACCCGTGACTACGTGGTCAGTTCCTACAAGTTACATTTATCCCGTGCGAGGTGGTCGTGCCTCTTACTAGGACGTTTGGTGGCTAGTTTAGGTTTTGACCCTTTGACGACCTGTTTTTAAGTCTAAGTGTTATTTTTGCAAATTATCGTCAAATTCTCAAACTGAGTGATCTGTAACTACGCGGTTAGTTCAAACAAGCTACATTGGTCTCGAGCGAGGTGTTCGTGCATCTTACGATGACGTTTGGGGGTTGGTTTAGGATTTCACCCTTTAACGACCTGCTTTTAATTCTGTGTGTTATTTTTGCAAATTATCATCTTATTCTCAAACTGTACCGAGAGACCCATGACTACGCGGTCAGTTCCTACAAGTTACATTGGTCCCGTGCGAGGTGTTCGTTCCTCTTACGGGGACGTTTTGAGGATGGTTTAGGTTCCCCCCCCCCACCCCCTTAACGACTTTTATTTAAGTGTAAGTGTTGATTTTTTCTAATGATCGTCATATTCTCAAATCGGGAGACCCGTGACTACGTGGTCAGTTCCTACAAGTTACATTTGTCCCGTGCGAGGTGCTCCTGCCTCATACGGGGACGTTTGGTGGATGGTTTAGGTTTTCACCCTTTAACGGCCTACTTTTAAGTCTAAGTGTTATTTTTGCGAATTGTCATCAGATTCTCAAACTTGGAGACCCGTGACTACGCGATCAGTTCCTACAAGTTACATTGGTCCCGAGCGAGGTGTTTGTGCCTCTTACAGGGACTTTTGGTGGCCGATTTAGATTTTCACCCTTTAACGGTTTGTTTTTAAATCTAAGTGTTATTTTTTCAAATTATCGTCATATTTTCAAATCGGGAGACCCGTGACTACGCGGTCAATTCGTATAAGTTACATTGGTGCCAAGTGGGGTGTTCATGCCTCTTACTGTGTTGTTTGGGGGTTGGTTTAGGTTTTCCCCTTAATGGCCTATTTTTAAGTCTAAGTGTTATTTTTTTTCAAATTATCGTCACATTCTCAAATCGGGAGACCAAAGACTACGCTGTCAGTTCCTACAAGTTACATTTGTCCCGAGTGAGGTGTTCGTGCCTCTTACGGTGACGTTTGGGGGCTGGTTTAGGTTTTCACCACTTAACGGCTTGTTTTTAAGTCTAAGTGCTGATTTTTGCAAATTATCATCATATTCTCAAACCGGGAGATCCGTGACTACGCGGTCAGTTCCTTCAAGTTACATTGGTCCTGTACGAGGTGTTCGTGCCTCTTACCGGGACGTTTCGTGGACGGTTTAGGTTTTCACCCATTAACGGCCTGTTTTTAAGTATAAGTGTTATTTTTGCAAATTATCATCAGATTCTCACACCGGGAGACCCGGTACTATGCGATCAGTTCCAATAGGTTACATTGGTCCCGAGCGAGGTGTCCGTGCCTCTGACGGTGACGTTTGAGGGTTGGTTTAGGTTTTCACCCCTTAAAGGCCTGTTTTTAAGTCTAAGGGTTGATTATTGCAAATTATCATCATATTCTCCAATCGAGAGAGCCATGACTACACGGTCAGTTTCAACAAGTTACATCGATCCCGTGCGAGGTGTTCGTGTCTCTTACGGGGACGTTTGAGGGATGGTCAAGGGTTTCCCCCTTAACTGCTTGTTTTTAAATATAAGTGTTGATTTTTTTCAAATTATCGTCATATTCTCAAACCGGGAGACCCTTGACTACGCAATTAGTTCCTACTAGTTACATTGGTCCCGTACGAGGTGTTTGCGCCTATTATGGGGACATTTGGTGGTTGGTTTAGGTTTTCATCCTTTAATGGCCTGTTTTTAAGTCTAAGTGTTATTTTTGCAAATTATCGTTAGATTCTCAAACCGAGAGACTCGGAACTTTGCAATCAGTTCCTACAAGTTACATTGCTCCTGTGCGAGGTGTTCGTGCCTCTTATAGTGACGTTTGGTGGTTTGTTTAGGAGTTCAGCCTTTAACGGCCTGTTTTTAAGTCTAAGTCAAACTGTACCAAGAGACCCGTGACTACGCGGTCAGTTCCTACAAGTTACATTGGTCCCGTGCAAGGTGTTCGTGCCTCTTACGAGGATGTTTGGGGGATGGTTTAGGTCCCCCCCCCCCCCTTATCGGCTTTTGTTTAACTCTAAGTGCTGATTTTTGCTAATGATCGTCATATTCTGAAATCGGGAGACCCGTGACTACGTGGTCAGTTCCTACAAGTTACATTTATCCCGTGCGAGGTGGCCGTGCCTCTTACTGGGACGTTTGGTGGCTAGTTTAGGTTTTGACCCTTTGACGACCTGTTTTTAAGTCTATGTGTTATTTTTGCAAATTTTCGTCAAATTCGCAAACTGAGTGATCCGTAACTACGCGGTCAGTTGCAACAAGCTACATTGGTCCCGAGCGAGGTGTTCGTGCCTCTTACGATGACGTTTGGGGGTTGGTTTAGGATTTCACCCTTTAACGGACTGCTTTTAATTCTATGTGTTATTTTTGCAAAGTATCATCTTATTTTCAAACTGTACCGAGAGACCCGTGACTATGCGGTCAGTTCCTACAAGTTACATTGGTCCCATGCGAGGTGTTCGTGCCTCTTACGGGGACGTTTGGAGGATGGTTTAGGTTTTCCCCCCTTAACGACTTTTATTTAAGTGTAAGTGTTGATTTTGGATAATGATCGTATTATTCTCAAATCGGGAGACCCGTGACTACATGGTCAGTTCCTACAAGTTACATTTGTCCCGTGAGAGGTGCTCGTGCCTCATACGGGGACGTTTGGTGGATGGTTTAGGTTTTCACCCATTAACGGCCTACTTTTAAGTCTGAGTGTTATTTTTGCAAATTGTCATCAGATTCTCAAACTTGGAGACCCGTGACTACGCGATCAGTTCCTATAAGTTACATTGGTCCCGAGCGAGGTGTTTGTGCCTCTTACAGGGACTTTTGGTGGCCGGTTTAGATTTTCACCCTTTAACGGTCTGTTTTCAAGTCTAAGTGTTAATTTTTCAAATTATCATCATATTCTCAAATCGGGAGACCCGTGACTACGCGGTCAATTCGTATAAGTTACATTGGTCCCAAGTGGGGTGTTCGTGCCTCTTATGGTGTTGTTTGGGGGTTAGTTTAGGTTTTCCCCCTTAATGGCCTATTTTTAAGTCTAAGTGTTATTTTTTTTCAAATTATCGTCACATTCTCAAACCGGGAGACCCGAGACTACGATGTCAGTTCCTACAATTTACATTTGTCCCGAGCGAGGTGTTCGTGCCTCTTACGGTGACGTTTGGGGGCTGGTTTAGATTTTCACCACTTAACGGCTTGTTTTTAAGTCTAAGTGTTGATTTTTGCAAATTATCATCATATTCTCAAACCGGAAGACCCGTGACTACGCGATCAGTTCCTACAAGTTACATTGGTCCCGTACGAGGTGTTCGTGCCTCTTACCGGGACGTTTCGTTGACGGTTTAGGTTTTCACCCATTACGGCCTGTTTTTAAGTATAAGTGTTATTTTTGCAAATTATCATCAGATTCTCAAACTGGGAGACCCGGTACTATGCGATCAGTTCCAATAGGTTACATTGGTCCCGAGGGAGGTGTTCGTGCCTCTGACGGTGACGTTTGAGGGATGGTTTAGGTTTTCACCCCTTAAAGGCCTGTTTTTAAGTCTAAGGGTTGATTATTGCAAATTATCATCATATTCTCCAATCGAGAGATCCATGACTACACGGTCAGTTTCAACAAGTTACATCGATCACGTGCGAGGTGTTCGTGTCTCTTACGGGGACGTTTGAGGGATGGTCAAGGGTTTCCCCCTTAACTGCTTGTTTTTAAATATAAGTGTTGATTTTTTGCAAATTATCGTCATATTCTCAAACCGGGAGACCCTTGACTACGCAATCAGTTCCTACTAGTTACATTGGTCCCGTACGAGGTGTTTGCGCCTATTATGGGGACATTTGGTGGTTGGTTTAGGTTTTCATCCTTTAATGGCCTGTTTTTAAGTCTAAGTGTTATTTTTGCAAATTATCGTTAGATTCTCAAACCGAGAGACCCGGGACTATGCAGTCAGTTCCTACAAGTTACATTGGTCCTGTGCGAGGTGTTCGTGCCTCTTATAGTGACGTTTGGTGGTTGGTTTCGGATTTCACTCTTTAACGGCGTGTTTTTAAGTCTAAGTGTTATTTTTGCAAATTATCATCATATTCTCAAACTGTACCGAGAGACCCGTGACTACGCGGTCTGTCCCAACAAGTTGCATTGGTCCCGTGCGAGGTGTTCGTGCCTCTAACGGGGACGTTTGGGGGATGGTTTAGGTTCCCCCCCCCCCCCCTTAACGGCTTTTATTTAAGTCTAAGTGTTGATTTTTGTTAATGATCGTCATATTCTCAAATCGGGAGACCCGTGACTACGTGTCTAGTTCCTACAAGTTACATTTATCCCGTGCGAGGTGGTCGTGCCTCTTACTAGGACGTTTGGTGGCTAGTTTAGGTTTTGACCCTTTGACGGCCTCTTTTTAAGTCTAAGTGTTAGTTTTGCAAATTATCGTCAAATTCTCAAACTGAGTGATCCGTAACTACGCGGTCAGTTCCAACAAGCTACATTGGTCCCGAGCGAGGTGTTCGTGCCTCTTACGATGACGTTTGGGGGTTGGTTTAGGATTTCACCCTTTAACGGCCTGCTTTTAATTCTATGTGTTATTTTTGCAAATTATCATCGTATTCTCAAACTTTATCGAGAGACCCGTGACTATGCGGTCAGTTCCTAGAAGTTACATTGGTCCCGTACGAGGTGTTCGTTCCTCTTACGGGGATGTTTGGAGGATGGTTTAGGTCCCCCCCCCCCTTAACGACTTTTATTTAAGTGTAAGTTTTGATTTTTGCTAATGATCGTCATATTCTCAAATCGAGAGACCCGTGACTACGTGGTCAGTTCCTACAAGTTACATTTATCCCATGCGAGGTGGTCGTGCCTCTTACTGGGACGTTTGGTGGCTAGTTTAGGTTTTGACCCTTTGACGGCCTATTTTTATGTCTAAGTGTTATTTTTGCAAATTATCGTCAAATTCTCAAACTGGGTGATCCGTAACTACGCAGTCAGTTCCTACAAGCTACATTGGTCCCGAGCGAGGTGTTCGTGCCTCTAACGATGACGTTTGGGGGTTGGTTTAGGTTTTCCCCCTTTAACGGCCTGTTTTTAAGTCTAAGTATCATTTTTGCAAATTATCATCAGATTCTCAAATCGGGAGACCCAGGACTACGCGGTCTGTTCCTACAGGTTACAATGGCCCCGAGCGAGGTGTTCGTACCTCTTACGGTGATGTTTGGGGGTGGTTTAGGTTTCCCCCCTTAACTGCTTGTTTTTAAGTCTAAGTGTTAATTTTTGTCGAATTATCGTTATATTCTCAAATCGGGAGACCCGTGACTACGCGGTCAGTTCCTACAAGTTACATTGGCCCCGTGTGAGGTGTTCATCCCTCTTACGGGGATGTTTGGTGGCTGGTTTAGGTTTTCACCCTTTAATGGCCTATTTTTAAGTGTAAGTGTTATTTTTTCAAATTATCGTCAGATTCTCAAACCGAGAGACTCTGGACTACGCGGTCAGTTCCTAGAAGTTAGATTGGTACCGTGCGAGGTTTTAGTGCCTCTTACGGTGACGTTTGGTGGCTGGTTTAGGTTTTCACCATTTAACAGCCTATTTTTAAGTCTCACTGTTATTTTTGCAAATTATCGTCATATTCTCAAACTGTGTCGAGAGACCCGTTACTACGTGGTCAGTACCTACAAGTTAACTTGGTCCCGTACGAGGTGTCCGTGCCTCTTTCGGGGATGTTTGGGGGATGGTTTACGCTCCCCCCGTAATGGCTTGTATTTATATCTAAGTGTTTATTTTTGCAAATTATCGTCATATTCTCAAACCGGGAGACACGCGACTACGTGGTCAGTTCCTACAAGTTACATTTGTCCCGGCGAGGTGTTCGTGGCTCTTACAGGGACGTTAGGGGGTTGGTTTAGGTTTTCACCCTTTAAAGGCCTATTTTTAAGTCTAAGTGTTATTTTTGAAAATTATCATTAGATTCTCAAACCGGGATATCCGTGACTACGCGGTCAGTTCCTATAAGTTACATTGGTCCCGAGGGAGGTGTTTGTGCCTCTTACGGTGACGTTTGGGGGCTGGTTTAGGTTTTCCCTGTCTTAACGGCCTGTTTTTAAGTTTAAGTGTTATTTTTGCAAATTATCATTATGTTCTCAAACCCGGAGACCCGTGACTACGCGGTCTGTTCCTATAAATTACATTGGTCCCGTGTGAGGTGTTCGTGCCTTTTACGGGTTCGTTTGGGGGTTGGTTTAGGTTTTCATTGCTTAACGGCTGGTTTTTAAGTCTAAGTGTTTATTTTTACAAATTATCATCATATTCTCAAATTGGGAGACCCGAGACTACACGATCAGTTCCTACAAGTTACGTTGGTCCAGTTCGAGGCACGGGGACGTTTAGGGGACGGTTATGGTTTCCCCCCTTAACTGCTTGTTTTTAAGTCCAAGTGTTCATTTTTGTAAATTATCGTCATATTCTTAAACAGAGAGACCCGTGACTACGCGGTCAGTTCCTACAAGTTACATTGGTCTCGTGCGAGGTGTTCGTGACTCTTACGGGGACGTTTGGTGGCTGGTTTAGGTTTTCACCCTGTAATGGCCTGTTTTTAAGTCAAAGTGTTATTTTTGCAAATTATCATCAGATTCTCAAATCGAGAGACCCGGGACTACGCGGTCAGTTCCTACAAGTTACATTAGTCCCCTGTGAGGCGTTCGTGCCTCTTATGGTGACGTTTGGTGGTTCGTTTAGGTTTTCACCCTTTAATGACCAACTTTTAAGTCTAAGTGTTATTTTTGCAAATTATCGTCATATTCTTAAACTGTACTGAGAGTCCCGTGACTACGTGGTTAGTTCCTACAAGTTACATTGGTCTCGTGCGAGGTGTCCGTGCCTCTTACGGGGACGTTTGGGGGATGGTTTAGGTTTTCCCCTTTAACGGCTTGTATTTAAGTCTAAGTGTTGATTTTTGCAAATTATCGTCATATTCTCAAACCGGGAGACCCGTGACTATATGGTCAGTTCCTACAAGTTACATTAGTCCCGTGCGAGGTGTTCGTGCCTCATACGGGGACGTTTGGTGGCTGGTTTAGGTTTTCATCCTTTAACGACCTATTTTTAAGTTAAAGTGTTATTTTTGCAAATTATCGTCAGATTCTCAAACTGGGAGACCCGTGACTAAGCGGTCAGTTCCTACCCGTTACATTAGTCCCAAGGGAGGTGTTAGTGCCTCTTACGGTGACGTTTGGGGGCTGGTTTAGGTTTCCCCCCTTATCGACTTGTTTTGAAGTCTAACTGTTATTTTTGCAAATTATCATCATATTCTCAAACCGAGAGACCCGTGACTTTGCGGACAGTTCCTATAAGTTACATTGGTCCCGTGCGAGGTGTTCGTGGCTCTTACGGGACCGTTTGGGGGATGGTTTACGTTTTCACCCTTTAACGGCTTGTTTTTAAGTCTAAGTGTTGATTTTTGCAAATTACCGTCATATTCTCAAACTGGCAAACCCGGGACTACGCAGTTAGTTCCTACAAGTTACATTGGTCCTGTGTGAGGTGTTCGTGCCTCTTACGGGTTCGTTTGGGGGATGGTTTAGATTTTCCCCCTTTAACGGCTTGTTTTTAAGTTTAAAGGCTGATTTTTGCAAATTATTGTCATATTCTGAAGCTGGGAGACTTGTGACTACGCGGTCAGTTCCTACCAGTTACATTGGTCCTGTGCGAGGTGTTCGTGCCTCTTACGGGGACGTTTGGGGGATGGTTTAGGTTTTCAAACCTTAATGGCTTGTTTTAAGTCTAAGTGATGATTTTTACAAATTATCATCATATTCTCAAACCGGGAGACCCGTGACTATGCGGTCAGTTCCTACAAGTTACATTGGTCCCGTGCGAGGTTTTTATACCTCTTACGGGGCCGTCTTGGTGTTGGTTTGGGTTTTCACCTTTTAATAGGATGATTCAATTTTTCACCCTCAAACGGCATGTTCTTAAGAATAATATGAATATTCTTAAATTGTCTTCATATTCTCAAACTAGTTAACCTGTGACCACAGGGCCAGTTCCTATAAGTTACATTGGTCCCGTACGAGGTGTTAGTGCCTCTTACTTTAGTGTTTATTAGAATGTTCTTCCCAAAGCACCCTTCATTGAACATAATTAGTACTAGTATAAACCGTGGCTAGGTATTAAGTTCCTATGTGTTACATTGATTCCGTAGGAGGTGTTCGTGCCTCTTTGGGGTTGTTTGGAGGATGTTTTGGGTTTTCATCCTCTAACGGTATGTTTTTAATCAATTTAGAACGTTTATTGATATTAGAAAATTTTGACATTGTTTCATTTGTTTATTCGTTAAATCCAACATGTTTTAACATTTAAAATAAATTCAACAACAATAGCAAACTCCAAAACCAAACCACCAGCAAATCACTTCCACTAATTTAACTAAATAAGCTCATAAAGTAAGCCATTATACGTTTGGCTACTTCTTGCCGCTATTTCAGGCAATTTTTTTATTTAATGCTGCAACATTTAAAGAGAATTTGAGACTTTGAGACTAACTAGATTTCATTTGTATTTTGATAGCCACACGATGAACTCTTCGCGCCATAACTTCTAGAAAGTATTCCATTTGGTCCAACAATGTCTGCAAATTCTGAAATCTTCTATTCTGAGCGGCATTTAGTCGTTCATTAGACGATATCTTATCTTTCAAGTTTCTCATCTCTTCATTATGAGATCAAGACTGTGCTATGACTGTTGAAGTGTCAGAATAATTATATTAGAATGTTTGTCTTATAAAATACAAAAAGGATAAAAGGGGGAAAGAACTGAAAATTTCAATTGTCATTCATCAAATCATCCTTTATTTTACTCCAATACGATGTCTTGAAGAATTCCACGATGCTATGTTTCACGTCAGTTACATGCTCCTGAATTCAAAATCAATACATGAAAGAATAACTAGTAATATTTCTAGATACACACACACACATATACATGTAAGACAACTTTTTAAAATCAATCAGTGTCTCTCCACTAAAAGATACACACACACACACACACATACATGTGTCGAAATGTAAAGATATAACTAATAATATTTCAAGATAAGAATCATGTACTTGTCACAATATCAATCAATTTGAATTGGGAACGTAGCAATGCATAAGCACATAAATGAAAATAAGTTTCTTAGCTTCGTATGGTTTTTGATTATTAAAGAAAAGACCTAAACCCCTAGCTCAACTCAACCCAAAGTTATAACCAAAAAAAATCTCAGAGTATTTCTTCTTGATCATCAGATGTGTGGTATGTCTTGCATATACACACACACACACACACACACACACACACACACACACACACACACACATATATATATATATATATATATATATATATATATATATATATATATATATATATATATATATATATATATATGTATACACACTTGCATATACATGTATACATCTACAGACAATTGAAGGGTTTAAACTCTATAGTGCACTTGTTCGACTGAATTTGGGTCAGAAGAAAATGTATCTGACGGTCTTTGGTTCTCTTCATCAAATTGGTTAATTATATGACAAGACTTAGTGAAATGTCATTATTCTTAGGCACGTTTACGGCCATACGTTCAATGCTTCTTGTGAAGAAAATAAGGAAATAACAATTATGTCTAAGATTGCAACATAACACGAGTGCTTCCTGATTCAAAGTTCTAACATACAAATAATTGCCCATTCTGAGGGGAATGTAGATGCTTAGGAATGTAATTTCTATGAAGAACATGTTTCGTAGTGAAATGTCATTCTTGTTAGGCATGTTAAGGGCAATACGTTCAATGCTTCGAAAGAAATAAATGCCAACAATCATAAGGTAATCGGATTATATTTCCAAACCCAAATAACCCATAGGTTACCCAATTAAATTTATGAAAATTAAATGATTCGATAGTTGCAATTACAAATCATGCAAATAGAATACACCAATATAGACTCATAAAAGAATGTCAATTTCATATAAAAGTAATAATACAATACAAAAGAAAAGAAAAAATTAACATAAAAGACCAAAATTACCTATGTGGGCACCAAAACATCAGTATTCCTCATGTGAATCAACAAATCGATCTTCCTCAGGTGCCCCTCCTTCAACGGCGGTTGCATTCGCCTCTTTTTACTAATTCAAATAACTCAACCAACTCCCTTTCCATCTCTACAAATAAATATATACATGTATATACATTCAACACAAACAAATTTAAAAAAATAAAATAGATCTTCAAACCCTAATTTTTGGAATATCGATTTGGGTATACAATAATATTACAAATTTACAATCTATTGAACCCATGGAATATCGATTTGGGTATTGTAACAAAACAGTAATTTTTGGAGAAAAGAAGGTTATGCTTTAGAGAGATGTAGTGAGAGAGAGATGGGGAATTACAAGTCTTCATCGTCTTCTCCTCATCAGACCTTCTCCGCAAAAAATACCTCGAGTAGTTCTTCATTTATCCGCAGAAAGAAATGTTTAGAGACACAAGAGACCTACAAGTATCAGGGAAATGACTTAGCCAATGACCACTTAGGTCTTCCACTTCATTCTCCCCCAAATCTAGCTCTCTCAAATTCTTATCCCACAAAACATTTCCTCAATAAAAAATAATAGAAGATATCAAAATTACAGCATTATGTTACAGTTAATTAAATATCTAAATTACAGTGTTATGTTTAGATTCAACAAGATTCAAAGTTGACTTGCAATTAGCGGCTACAATTGGCGGCAACAGAAGCAAGTCCCTCAGTAGTAAGGCCCTCACAGGAAGGAAACACCAACACCTTAAAATTATTAAACGACCTCAAAATCAACTTCAACGTCTCATCCATGACCACTATCCTCTTCAACCTAATTTACTCCAACCAAGGGTATGACCCGCCCATCACCACGATCCATGGGTACACATACCCACCCCATCAGTCCGACAACAGATTTAAATCCGCAAAATACGGTTTCCCTACAAACCTCCTCTAGACTAACCTCATTTCCTACTCCACCTCTCCACCACGTACCACGATTTGCACACCAGTGATACCACGTTTCGGTCCTGGTCGCTGAAGATGAACATGAACACGTACTCTAAAATCTCCTCTAGAAACGAGTACGTGATTACGGATCACAAACAATTATTTCTTTTTGTAGGATTTGATCTCAGACACCATTAACGACTTCAGATCGTTAATGCTTAACAAAGGTAGAGAGAGAGTTAATTTTGGTAGAGAAAAAGCGGGGGATGGGTTAGAGAAAGAGCGGGTAATGGGTGCGTGGCTTCAAAATGAGAAGTGAGTTGAGTTTTGTTTTTTTTTAAAGGTATTTATATTTTCGTCAAGTGTGTTCAGTTTTGGCAAACTTTTAAACATTGCCAAATTTTGGCACGATTTTAAAGTGTGCTAGATTGTCATTAAACCGTGCCGAAATTTGTCACGGTTTTAAACTGTGCCAAATTTTTAATATCAAGGTGTGCCTAGTTGCTGTTTTTAGTGTAGTGTTATGGGAGAGAAGCTTCTGGTAATTAGCTACCTCTCAATTCGCATTTGCGATCCTTTGCTTCTTCTAAGAAATTCTAGATCGCTTCCTTTGCAACGTCAATGGAGTTACCAACCGCTAGATTTTTGGATATTTGCTGATTTTCTTTCCAGCTCAGCGATATATGTACATCTCCCCAAAATAAAAAGAAATCAAAATAAAAAAAATGAAACATTGAAACCTTTCACAATAGATCTGATTAAAAAAAGTGTACTATGATTAGGAAGGGATCAAAGAGGTTTGAGGTGAGATAGAAATAATCTTGTTTCTCTCTCCTCACCGAAGCGCCTTCTAGGGTTTACCTTCTTTTTTTTTCTTGTTTTGTTTTATTGTTATTGGTTTAGGCTTTGGTTTTGAGAATGGTTATTATTATTATATAAATAAATGGTAGAGTTGGGGATCTTCAATAGGCCTAGTTGTAAAGATTCCATCATTGGAAACAGTTGGTGTATTGATAATGTCTCTCTCTCTCTTTCTCTCTCTCTCTCTCTATCATGCCGGTTAATGAGGAAACTCCTCATCTTATCTTACTTCCATATTATATGGTATGATGTGAGTATACGATGACTTTTCTTTCTCTACGTCCAACTGGGATTCCGCCTCCTCGCTCTATCTTCTCTATAACTTAATTGGCTTACTAATACGTGTCATTAAAATTTTACACTGGATGCGAAAAATGTCAGCATCGTGTTCTGCTGTCAACTTTAGTTATATACTATAATTTCTTATTTTATTATTTTTTAAAGGCATTGGAGCTACTATTTTTAATGAAATTGGGCCACAATTGGATTAATTTGAGCTCCTTGTCGGTCATATTATCGCATTCCAATTGGGCTAGAACAAGTCAATTTTGGTCCAATTTCTTGGCATGAACATGACATGACCTGTTAGTGGGCCAAAAAGTCTATCCTGAACACGAATTGAACATGATAGGTCATGTTGATTTTGTGTCGATGTCACATTGGCACGTGTCATGTTGAAAATTGTCACCCCTAGGGTTGTCCTTCTTTGAACAACCACGGTCGTGGAATATTTATTCAATACGATGATTTGGGCTATGTGTAGGAACCACTAGAAATTGCTCCAACCTTTGAATCATGGTCTCATATGGAGTCAAATAGAGATGTTTTAACTCATATTCTTCATTAACATATTTGAACACCAAATTCAAATCTCATTAAATACCAATGCAAAGTATGCCTCTTTGCAATACCTCTAATAATCCTAGCACTAGAGCTTCATACTCAGCCTCATTATTTTATCATAGGAAACCTAACTTAAAGGATAAGCTTATTTAATCCTTTTATTTAGTTAATGAGGAAGACTATAGTACATCATGATGTATACATCAAACCAAATTCTAGTCCCTAAAAAATATTTTTTCAATTTTTTTTTTATTTTTCTCTTTAATTTAACTTTCCAATCAACCCATATTCAAAAAATTAGGTCAAAATACATTTTGAAGCTATTTTAAAAAATCATCAAAAAAACTCACCCTTATAAAAAAGGTATTTTGAGCAGTTTTTTGTGGATTTTTTAAAAATATTTACAAAATGTATTTTGACCTAATTTTTTGAACATCGGATTATTAGAAGGTTAATTTGAAGGGAAAAATATAAAATTTGAAAAAAAAAGTTTTAAAGGGCCTAGAATTAGGTGTGATGTATGGATGATGTATAGAGCATGATGTACTATATCCTGGCTTTTAGTTAATACTACCATAGCTCCTCCAGATCGTTTAATAGAAGAACCATCAAATTCCATGCCCCATTCCTCTTCTTGGGCCTCATAAAAATTGGCTTGCCAATCCGATCTTGGCACACTTTTTGTTGGTGGTTTAAACTCATATGATGGAAACATTGTTAATAGATCAACATAAGATTAAAACTTAATAGCTAGAGGAACTACAGAAACTTGATGCCAAACTCTGATAATATGAGGAACCACTTGACTTCTTGGCCCGTCATAATCATTCGAGACAATAGACGCTTAATAGGATCACATTTAGTAACAACATTTACAGTGAAGATAACCTTGTAATGACTCAATTTCTGAGAAACAAAAATTAAGGCTAAAAAATGTCTTTCTATATTAGAATATCTCAATTTTTCTCATGTGATCATTTGACTAAAAAAATAGACTGACTTCTTTGTTCCTTCATGTTATCTAGTTGGGCTCCCTTTAATCTGGATGTGGAAGTGAGATATAACAACAAAGGTGTTCCAAGATGAGGTAGTATCATTGTTTCTAGTTAAGCGATAAGAGATTTGACTTGGTGGAAGGACATTTAATGCTCTTATTACCACTTGAATGCAACATTTTTCTTCAGAAGATGCATGAGGTGATGAGTGACTTCTGTCAGAGCTAAGACGAATCTTTTCAAAAAGCAGACTTTTCCCCAGAATATTTTTAACTCTTTTTAGTTCTTCGACGATGACATATCAAGAATTTCTTTATGCCTATCACTATTTATCTGAACTCCTTGTCAATTGACCACGAAGCCCATAAATATTTCCACTAGTGACTCTGAAAGGACATTTCTTCGGATTCATCTTCAACTTGTATTTTCAATATCGATCAAACACTCTTAGAAGGACCTTTAGATGGCCATATTCAATCTTTAATTTTGCCACCAAGTCATCCACATAAAATTCCAATATCTCTTGAAACAAATCATGTAAAATGGCCATCATAATTCATCAGTAAGTTGTTCTAGTATTCTTAAGCCCAAATAATGTCTTGACTATGTAATGGAAAATTCCCAAAGGTGTTCGAAAGGTTATATTTTCTACATTTGTTTGATCCATCTTTATTTGATTATACCCAACATAGACATATATGAAACTATGCATTTCATAACTAATTGTCACATCAATCAAATTCTCTATACTAGGTAGTGGGAACTCATCCTTCAGGCAAGCTCAATTGAGGTCTCAAAAATCTACAAATTCTAACTTGCGTTTTACCTTCTTACCCATAAGCATAACACTCTTAAGTTAAAGAGTTTGCTGAATAGATTTGATGAACTCAACATCTAAAAATATTTCCACCTCAGCCTTGATCTTGAGGTCCATCTTTGCCTTCTACATTTGTGTTTCCTACTTGATCGAAATAGCATTTGGAATGATGTTTGGCTTGCAAGAGCTAACATCTGGGTCCAGTCCTAGAATTTCGATGTATTTCTAATGGAATGCGTCTCTATATTCTCATAAAAGTTGCAATAAAGATATTTTCTTATTCTTTTATTAGTCTTTCAAAAAGAACATTAGCTTTGCTTATGTTCCTTGATCTACTTGATTGAGCACCTGGACTTCCAGCTAGGGCTAGTTCTTTATGCAATACAATTATTCTTCAATCTTTTAAACATACTCTTGTATGTTCGAGTGATCAATTATCATGCATTTACCTTATTTATATTCTAAGAAACATTTATATCCATTCTGGTCAGCATCCTCGAACCAGGGTATTACCCACTTACATAATCACAATCGATAGATAATCTGACTCTTGTTGAGTGAAACTTTTTTATATACCCGATTGGGTGGCGGGGAAGATTTTTCTTTCCCATCCTGTTCTTTACTCAAGATTGAACTTGGCTAGAAATTCGTTGAGTCATTTACGATTCAAAAACTAAATCTCATAGTCTACTTTGTATACTTGTCTGCGATTGGCAAGTAACCTAAGGTTTCATAATGTCTCAAATCTTCGTGAGAGACTTTTGATTTCAACTGGTATCTAGGCTTCTTCTTCCTTTGTTGTGTTATTTGGATCGATCATGATTATCCTTGGCCCCAATTTTCTTTTAACGCCAACTTTTGGGATAACTGTCACCTTTTAATGTCATCTTCTGACGGACTGGTAGAGTTGCCTCATCCAACTGTGTATAAAATGTAACATCCAACAAATGAGTTTATTCCTTAAAGAAAGGAGTTTTTGTGGCCTTGATGAAAATTTATGATCCCCTTATGTCATTTTTCTCCACCTGGTGGTAAGTCGAAGGGATTAATCTATGAGTATACTTTCAGTTCCTTCCAATTAAAAGTTAGTAAGATGCGGGGGATTTAATAACATGGAACTTAATTTGGGAAGTTAAGTTTCCTAATGGAATTCTCACATTGACATACCCCTTTGCTATTTGGGACTGGACGATTATGCGTTAGGTGAAACATTCATCTAGTGAATACCGCACCTTCTGGTGAACCTCACAATAGTATGGGTTGGATCTATCTTATGCCGCATGAGCACAATCTGGCATGTTCCTTGGAGGATAGACAAATCCTCATTCAAGTAGGGTTTTGTAACAATCCACCGCCTCTTTGGTGGTATAAGGAAGTGATGGTAGGTCATCTCCTTTTCTTTTTTTTTCTAATGTCCTTGACCTTTGGCCCATCGACAACCATCACTATTTCCTATTCCCTCAACATAATTTCCTCGAGGACCCACTTTAAAATTTCCAGTGGGCTTCCATACTCCTTAGATCAGTCCTAGTTTGGGCTTAACCACCATGACTAAATTTTTAACCTCTTTGGTGAAAACTTTAAGGGATCTTTCACGATTATTATTAATAAGATGAGCGATTTTCATAATGGTTCAATTTAATTTATTGGTACATTGGTACCTCCGCATGCCTATTTTATTTTTATTTTCTTTATTTTTCTGGCATCTTGTGCATTCTACTTGGGTAATACATCACCTTTACTTAATTGGGATCAGGGCACCACATATGAATTTTGTTGCGATCCCTCCACACGGAGTTAGGGTTACCTAGAATAGTCGTAGGGTATAAGTGGGGCATAAGGGGATTTATGTTCGCCACCATGTTGGTTGAGATTGCGTATGTGAGTATGACTTGGTGCAAACTATTTATATATTTCGTGGTTTTGACTGCCGTTGGGATTGTTGTTAATTGGGAATTGCATGTGGGGGGGGGGGGGGGGGATTCCATATATTTAGGGGTTGTTAACCATTTTCGTATACCTTTTATAGGTTTATTATTTATATATAAGATATGAATATTCGGGTTGGTAAATACTACCTTGAAAGACTGAATTTATGGATTATTAAAATTTTGTTGTTGTTGTCAACTTTGTGCGGAACTATTGTTGTCTATTTTAGATGATCCGAATCTATAATCTAAGAACTGAAGCCTGTACTTCTTGACTCAATTTTTCATTACGAAAAACTTTGGCTCAAAAAGAACTTTGTTAAAATATATAAAATGATCGTGGAAAAAAACAAAACAAAACAAAATAAGGCAAGTCCAATCGATGATGGTATACCGAAATAATAAAATTGGTTTAGGATAATAACAACAATATATTTAACTTCACTTCGGGATCAATATGACAAACACCTGAAACATATTCCTTATTATTGATACATGATGTATGTGCCAAAATTTTGTTAACTATTCATTATATGTATAACGAAAGGGAACAAAACGTATCAAGGTCCACACCCCGCAAACATATATAATAATATACGACAACATACTTGGGGTGTAACCCCCGATATTAGGTAATGTAAGTCATTGTCTATATAAATAACCAACACTTATGCAAAAAATAAAAAATATAATGTTTGGCTTGTCATATAGACCCCGAATGTATAACGTTGTTTTTGTTAAATTTACCCTAAATCGAGACAAAGAAAATTAAAAAAATGTACATGAACCAGTTCGAGGCATCTCTATACTACTATAAAATGTTATTTAGGCAATTTAATGTCCTCGATGCTAAGAGTGTCCACATAATCAAGCTTATCCTCTATACTATTCTAAGCCTCTTCTGCTTCCTCATTCAATAACTAGGTATTCCTCTTCTTTGCTCGATTGAAATTCATTGCAGCCGCAAAGTCTCTTTTAATTCCTTGCCATTCACAATCGATAAATAAATACAGCCCAACTCCATATATGCCAATGGAATACATAAAGGCAATTATGCAATATAGTTATTAGGGAAAAATCATTATTTTCGGTGGCACCGATCTTGCCTTCTGCTTTATCCAGTGTTCAACATATTACACTAAGGGCTTATGAATAGAGGTCTGATACTGGCAGTAGGTTGGGGGCATGCTTTTCTCAAGCAGCCATTATGGATTGGATCTTTTTCAATGGGAGATGATGGCTATGGATATATGCCTTCACAGAGACCTTATCAACAACAATCATCTCATTTTATTGGTCATCGACGACAATCATCTCATAAGATTGGTTTAATGAGAAGAAGTATGCCCCACTCCAATGTTGTAAACATGTGGGAAATGTTGGATAAATTTCAATATAATATAATAATTTTATTATATTAATTGATGTTTTATTTTAATCCTTAGTTATTAATATTTTATTATATTATTGGTGTTTTAATTTAAACATAGTTGGGGTTTTATTTTAGAATGTAGAAACATGAGAAAATGGGTGTGAAAGATATGGGAGTACTCAAAATCCCATATTGTCCCACATTGGAAGAATACTACAAAAAGTAGTGGTATATCAACTAAAGGACAACTAAGATTCTTAGTTGATAACTCAAAGAACAGGCTATGATCCTACGCATCGCGGTGGTGCTTAAGCACCACCAATCGCGACACACGTCGTGCGAAAGGGTGATTGGGCGACTTAGGGCGCATTGGACGCTTTGACGTGCACTTGGCACTTTGCTTGGAGCATGGGATCCTAAAGTTTTGATGAGTTAAAATAGATCAACAGTTGTGATTAAACGTTCCGATCAAAGGGTTTAAAATCCAAAACGACTTGATCTAAACCGTTAGATGAACTCGTAGCATTTCGTGTAGGGGATGTCCATTCACTTACGATGGGATGACTAATCTAAACTATTAGATCACAGCTATTGTAAATAGGCACGATCCAACAGTTGCTGAGTCACTACATGAAGAGTTGTGACTGTTGAAGAACAGTCACATAAATGGCTATAAAAAGAGTTCCAGGCCTTTGTTTTGGATACCGAAAATTGCTAATTTCTCCTCTCTCCATCCTCTATATTGTGGTATTATCAAGTTAAAAATTCAGAGTGTTCTCGGTTTGATCAAACAGTACATAGTTTGAATCAAATAACTGTTCATACACTGCATTGTATCCTGAAGGCAGATTCTATAAAACGCATAGTGTACTCGCGATTCTGCCTTAACTGGATTGGGAGAAATTTTGCCTAAAAGAAAGCATTCCAAGAATGTGCCTTGCAGAAATTAATTAATATATTTCGTTCTTTCCATAACAAAACTCCAGCAGTTTTAGGCAAAATTATTCTTATTTCTCCACTCAAATGGAAGGAACTGTGGCACAATCTATCCAAGTCATGACTCAAGACTTAATCCGACTGGACCATTTTGATGGCGAAAATTTCACCCATTGGCAAGAGAAAGTTATGTTCTCCCTCACATCACTAAAACTTGCATACATTCTAGATGATAACCTTAAACAAATTCCCAAGCCCACACCCGAAGATACCGAAGAAATAAAGCAAAAACGTGTGAAGAGGAAAAAAGACGAATTTATGTGTCCAGGACACATCCTCAATGCTTTGTCTCAAACTTTTTATAGTGCTCATCGAATGATTTCAATGGCAAAGGAATTATGGAAGGATTTGGAGACAAAGTATCAAAACGAGGAAGCGACCAACCGTAAGTTTCTAATTTCAAACTATATGAATTTCAGAATGATTAATGATAAATCTATCGTTGCACAAGCCCATGAACTCCAACAAATTATTGGTGACCTTAAAGCCGCTGGTATTAATATTTAAGATGAATTTCAAGTAGGGGTGAATGTTTCATAACTTCCATCCTCTTGGAATGACTTTAAGAAAAAAATGAATCATGATGAAAAGACTTATACTATGGAATCCCTTCTTCGTCACCTTCGTATTGAAGATGATACTCGTATTCGAGAAAAGAAGGATGAACAAGGTGAGGGTCATTCAAAAGTTAATAAGGTTAAGGATAAAAAATCCAAGATTACCAAAGATTCAAAAATTTAAAGCAAAGAATGATTCAAAATTCAAGAACCAAGGTGCAAATAAGAAAAAGAAGGGAATATGTTTCTTCTGTGACAAACCGGGCCATTATTCTCGAGAATGTCGTCTTAAAAAGAAAGCCTTTAAGGAAAAATAAGGGTCGAAGGAAACCAACAATGCTGAAGATCTTATTGCTACTATATGCGAAGAAAATTCAATTGATAATGAAAGTGGATGGTGGATGGATACCGGCGCAACGGTCCACATATGCAAAGATCGCTCTTCATTCAAAACAGATCAAGAACTTGATGGAAAAGAAGTGAAGATGGCAAATAATCTTCGCACCAATGTAGTTGGAAAAGGCATAGTGGAATTGAAGCTAACTTCTGGAAAGACACTTACTCTAATTGATGTACTTCATGTACCTGATATGTGTAAAAATCTTGTGTCTGCGGACCTTCTCAATAAGAGACGTTTCAAACTAGTGTATGAGTCTGATAAGTTTGTCTTGTCTAAGAATGGCCAATTTATTGGCAAAGGGTACTCTTCTAACGACATGATCAAAATTAATGTAATCAAAGATATTAGTTATGGTTGAGTCTATTTCTTTATGGCATACTAGATTAGGTCATGTGAATTATAGAAGTATAAAAAATATGACTAATCTCGGCTTAATCTCAGATTATAAATTTCATAACCTTTCTAAATGTGAGATTTATGCTCAATCGAAGATAACTAGAAAGTCGTTCAAATCTGCTGAGAGGACATCCGAAATGCTTGATCTTATTCAGAGTGATGTATGTAATATGAAGAGTAATATGACTCGTGGTGGAAATAAATATTTCTTAACTTTCACTGATGATTACTCTAAGTATGCACATACATATTTACTTAAAAGTAAAGATGAAGTTTTTGAGAAATTTCAAATTTTTAAAGCATAAGTTGAAACTCAAAAAAATTGGAAAATTAAAGTCCTACAATCCGATTGGGGTGGTGAATATTACCCGAGTGAGTTTATACAAATTTGTAATACTCATGGGATAATCCATCAAGTTACGGTGCCATATACGCCACAACAAAATTGAACACCGGAAAGGAAAAATAGGACTTTAGTTGAAATGATAAATTCAATGTTAATCAGTTCTGGTTTACCTTTGTCGATGTGGGGAGAAGCGGTTTTATCCGCTTGTTATATTTTAAATAGAGTTCCATTGAAAAACAAGGATATTACACCATATGAATTATGGTTTAATCGTAAACCTAATCTTAGACGTCTTAAAGTTTGGGGATGTCTTGTTTATGTAAGAAAACCCGAACCTAAAAGACCTAAACTAGGAAATAGGACTTACAAATGTGTTTTTATTGGATACTCTAGTAATAGTACGACTTATAGATTTTTAAACCTTGAAACTGAAGAAATCATTGAGTCGGTAGATGTGCAATTCTTTTAACATCTAACAAAGTTTAGTACTTTGAATCAAGGTTTAGAAAATAATAATCCGACTGTTGACTCCTCAACTATAGAAGAAAATTCACAACCTATATCTTCTTCAGAAACAACGAATGGCGTTGAACCACGAAGGAGTAAAAGACAAAGATCTGAAAAACATTTGGGCCTGACTTTGTTATTTATTTAGTTGAAGGGGATTTAAATGAGACTAAGAACAAAACTAAATTTGTTCTTAATGTAGAAGATGAATCGACCACATTATATGAAGCGGTAACATCTAAGGATGCTGTCTTTTGAAAAGAAGCAATAAATGATGAAATGAACTCAATTTTGTCAAATCAAACTTGGGTTATTTTCGATCTTCCCCTCGGGGCTAAACCTATTGGGTGGAAATGGATATTTAAAAGAAAATTAAATTCGGATGGTTCGATAAATAAATTTTAGGCAAGACTAGTTGCTAAAGGCTATAAGCAAAAACAAGGAATTGATTACTTTGATACATATGCTCCTATTGCTCGAATCACTTCCATTAGGATATTGATATCTCTTGCTTCTATTCACAATTTAGTTATTCATCAAATGGACGTTAAAACTGCATTTTTAAATGGTGATTTAGAAGAAGATATTTACATGGAACAACCCGAAGGGTTTGTTGTGCCTGGCCAAGAAAAGAAAGTGTATAAATTGGTTAAATCTCTTTATGGCCTTAAACAAGCTCCTATGCAATGGCATGATAAGTTTAATAATATTGTTATATCCCATGGATATAAAGTTAATGATTCCGACAAATGTATATATAATATATTTGAAAATGGTGTTGGTGTTATTATTTGCTTATATGTGGATGACATGTTAATATTTGGGTCCAATCCCAAATATGTTGAAGAAACCAAAAGGTTTCTTTCATCAAAATTTGATATGAAAGATCTTGGAGAAGCTGATGTGATTTTAGGAATCAAAATTGTGAGAAAGGATACTTCTTTAGCGTTATCTCAATCTCATTATATAAAAAAAGTTCTTAAAAGATATAATCATTTTGAACTTAAGTCAGCTACTACACCAGTGGATCCTAACATCAAATTAATGAAAAATATTGGGCGTGCTATGGACCAACTTAAATATGCTAGTATTGTTGGGAGTCTAATGTATGCCATGCATTGCACTAGACCAGACATTCCTTATGAAGTGAGTGTATTGTGTAGATTTACAAGTAATCTAGGACAAGAGCACTGGAATGCAATTTCTAGGATGCTTAGATACCTGAAGAGGACTTTGGATTGTGGCGTACATTATGTAGGATATTCATCTATTTTAGAAGGATATAGTGATTCAAGTTAGAATAATCTTGAATCAAAATCCAAGTCAACTACTGGTTGGATTTTTACGCTAGGAGGAGCATCTATCTCTTGGGGATCCAAGAAACAAAATATGTGTATCATATTCAACAATGCAATCCGAATTTATAGCCCTAGCAAATGCATGTAAAGAAGAAGAATGGCTTAGAAATGTGGTGCATGATATTCCTTTATGGAAAAATCCATCACCTTCTATTATGATAAGTTGCGATAACCAAACCACAATTTATAAAGTTTCGAACAAAACTTACAACGAAAAATCTAGACACATTAGTCTAAGGCATCAAATTATAAGAAAATTACTCAAGGAAGGAGTAATTACAGTTGACTATATTAAAACGAACAAGAATTTAGCAGATCCTCTGACTAAAGGTCGTTTTAGGGATATGATATATATCACCTCAAAAGGAATGGGACTGTTGACGCCACTAAATCTGTTGAAGACATAAAATGGCCACTGTCATTTTAGTGGCGTCAACAGCAGATAAATGATGAGGATGAGATTGAAGATGAAGATAAACATTCACATCAGACATATAAGAGACAAAGGTTTTTAAAGTGGTTCGACTATGAATAAAGCCTACGTCCATTGTTATTTTATTCCCAGGGGTTTACAATTGCACAATATGGTGTAAAGAGAGAAAGGATGTGTATCTTGTGTATGGTGTTTCTATGTTCTCTCGGATCTCCTCCATTTTTGGCTAAGGGGATACATGTATTTATAGTGATGGGAGATAAAGAGATTCATTGTATATAGACATTTATGTCTACATTCAACGAATCTAATTGTTGAATTGCTTGGTATGCTATGTGTTTTCATCTATTAATATAGTATAAATGTACATTAAGGCTCATTAAATGCGTTGTCATCTTCATTAATGCACATTAAATGCATAGTTATTCTTTGATCTTCCTGGTTGGTATGTCGACCAACTCTCCTCGGGTGCCGACTAACTCTCCTCGGGTACTGACCAACTCTCCTCGGGTGCCGACTAACACTCCTTGGGTGCCGACCAACTCTCCTCGGATGCCGACCAACTCTCCTCGGGTGTCGAATATTGCCACGTAGGATGACATGTGTCCTTTTCTGATTGGTCCTCGTAGATGGAGAATTTTTGCGTTAACAGAAGCCCCCAATGCTCCATGCTTGATGGTTTACTTGAAAGGATGGAGTATTTATTCTGCAGTGTTGCTCGGTGCTCATGAAATTCTTGATCTATCTTCTTGATTTGTTCAACAGAAAGTGCATTATCTCCTGGATGACATATGATGTAGACTGATCGATGGTTGCTAATCTTTCTTTTGAGGAACTCCGTGTGTTATGTATCAGCCCTGGGAATTTAGATGCAGCCATGCCATAGTATGCAGCTTGTAGCTTGTCATAATCTTCAAGTATGTTGATTGGTTTGCTAGCCGACCAACTGCCTCCTGTGCCGAGCAACTTAGTGCTAACTTCACGTGCTTGATTCTTCTGATTTATGATACTCCGAATACTTTGTCGAGTAATATACTAGCTTTTGAACCCAACTCTTCAATCTGATAAGTACCAAGCTAGTGGTGGACTTCGAAACATTTTCATACAAATTCTTCTTTAATGTTGGTTGGGAAAGTAGTAGTAAAGATCTCAGTGATGTAGATGCTGAATTTGACTTTTGAAATTCAATAGTATGTGCATAATAACTCCTGAATATGCCTCCTGAACTTCAATATTCCTCTTGAACTTCAGTATACCTCCTGAACTTCAATATACCTCCTGAACTTCAATATTCCTCCTGAACTTCAATATACCAACTGAACTTCAATAGCCTCCTGAACTAATTCTCGAGCAAGAAAAACAACTTCTGAATGATAATTAGTTGGGGCCCCGACTATGTAAGTTTATGGAGTTGAATTTGGTGCTCGACTGTATGATGTTATGAGAATGTGCCACCGAATGAACAACTGAATTTTTAATAGAATCCCCCAAGTGTGGAATGTGAACTTTGAATGCTTTTTGCTTGATCGCTTTCACATACTCATAAAATGTTTCCGACCAACTGTAGTTGACAGCTTCTTATTTCCGACCAACCTGAGTTGGTGGATTTTTTCTTCCTAACCAACCTTAGTTGGCACTTTTGGGAAATATTTTTTCTTCCCAACCAACCTTAGTTGGCATTTTTTAGAATAGTTTTTCTTCCTAACCAATCTTAGTTGGCATTTTTAGGAATAGTTTTACTTCCCAACCAACCTTAGTTGGCATTTTTTAGAATAGTGTTTATTGCTAACCAACCTTAGTTGGCATTTTTAGGAATAGTTTTACTTCCCAACCAACCTTAGTTGGCATTTTTGAGAAATATTTTTGATAATAAATGATGGAGACTTCCTCGGAGCTGACCAACAGATTGTTGGGAATAAGATATAATAAATGCTGGAGACCTCCTCGCAGCTGACCAAGAGATTGTTGGGAATAAGATATAATAAATGTTGGAGACTTCCTCGGAGCTGACCAACAGATTGTTGGGAATAAGATATAATAAATGCTGGAGACCTCCTCGGAGCTGACCAACAGATTATTGGGAATAAGATATAATAAATGCTGGAGACTTCCTCGGAGCTGACCAACATATTGTTGGGAATAAGATATAATAAATGTAGGAGACCTCCTCGGTGCTGACCAACAGATTGTTGGGAATAAGATAATAGATATTGAAGACCTCCTTGAAGCTGAATATATACGGAGAGAAGAAATTTTTCGAGCTCCATGATGAGATAAATATAAAATATGAACCCGAACGGATATATAGAATAATTCGTGCTTGAGCATAAATCAGAGCAATAATAAAATATATAGTTCCTTGTTGAGGTGAAATTTCATAATGCTGAGCAATGATAATAGTTTCCAGATTGTTTCCGAGCATTCGTCGGCGTTGAATCTTGTACCTGTAAAATTAATAACTTGCTCTACCATATGTGTAGGCTGAATTGATTAGTCATGAGAATAATTTACTCATCCAATCAATATATGATATGTATATGCTTGAGAAATAAAAATATTAATTTCAAAAAATGAAATAATATATGTTGGCTGATATGTCGAAGCAAAATTGCCTGATGTCGAGCAATAATAGTTTCTAGAGGTTTAAGATTGTGGCTGAGCTTTCATCGGGATTGAATCTAGTCCCTATGAAATTTTAATAAGCTGCCCGAGCACCTGTCGAGACTAGATTAAATAATGAGAATAATTATTCATCCAAACAATATGTGATGTGTATCAGCATAAGGCAATAAAAATTTCAAAATATGAAATAATATGTTTTGTGTCAAATGTGTGTGAGATGGACAAATTGTCATAAATAGGATGTAGAGTTTTTGTAAAGTTATTTAATCTCCAACAACTAATCAGGTATAAGTTGATGTTTGAAAATTATTTATCACTTGGTCTTAAAAATATTTTTATGGTGATCACAAGTTAAAAAAGACTTAAGCCCCCTGTTTGTCACCAAGCTGAATTCGTGTTTAAAGAAATATCTTGGGTGCTCCACTTTTTTTAATCCCCAAGATTCTACTGCTGCCGACCAACGGCATGGATGTTGCCGACCAACATTTGGGGGTGTCTCAGGTTGTAGAATATATAGTACCGACCAAGAAGCACATGGTCCCCGACCAGTAGAGAGATTTCGTCGATGAACAAAAATGGTGCATTGATATTACAGATCAGCTGTTAGATGGTCATCGAACAACATCATATGTCGCCGACCAAGAAGTGGATGGTTGGATATTTTTCGACCAGTAAATTGAATCCTCCGAACAAGCCTGAGATGTCGCTGATCAAGAAGTAGATGATCATCGACCTGCAATTGGTTGCACCGAGCTACAATATAAGTCTCCGACCAACAATAAGATACCTCATAGTTGGATAAAATTATTTCAATGTTATTTATGGATCTTCACATCTTATCTCCGACAAACAAAAATGGTCTCGTTAAGCTTCCCTTTAATAAAAGATGGCCCGAGATGATGCCGACCAACAATATGTATGGCTGACAAAAAATAGAGGTTGTAAGTGGATGATTCTGAACAGTCATATGAGCCACGGTGATGAATTTTTCCTGAGATTGCTATGTGCCAAAATATCTTGAACCAATAGACAAGAAAAATAACATTCGATGTAAAATCCAAGCATTAAGATTGCTAATTAAATGATCCATTCTCTAATCCACTATATCGTGTGCTTTCGAAAATGAACGAGGAGCCAACATCTCAAATTTGTGCCCAGAGTCTTGATATGGTCATGATTGTTTTATTGATCCTTTTTTACAAGAGGTGGGTAATCGTTTTTCAGGTGAGAGAAAATTATTTTTTATATTGATCCCTTCCTATTCCCTATTTGGAGAGATAAAAATGTGCTGAATGATCGAAGTTATTACCAAATTTATATCAAAAATCAATCAATGAGACTTTATTGACATAGATGGAAGATGAACCAAATTAAGTATATAGTTCATAAAAATGAATACAAAGAGACTCAAACTTGAAGAGAGAGAAAGTAGATCTGGGTCATGATTTCCATGAGAAAACTTTTTATTGTCTTTAACCTTTTCCCATTCTCTGATTAAAAATATAATGGGAATTTGAATAGTCATCAAAGATCTTTCAAAAATTATTTCAAAATCAACAATGAAAATTATCAAATCTTATCATCGTCGTATATATTGGTATATGTAATCATTTAAAATATTGATTTCGTGAGATAAAATTGAAACTCGAGAATTAAGAAAAAAGTTATGATTTATGCAATCCACTATTTTTCAGATTTCTAAATAAGAATTAATCTAACAGTTATGATTTAAAAATCATGATATGCAACATTTTGCAGATAAAAATTGGACAATTAATTTATGTATATAAACATAAAAATCATGATTAAATCAAAAAATGTATGTATAATTGATTATACGTAGAGAAAATAAAAACTTAGTTTTTGATGGAGAACAATGCTTGTAACACGTTCCCACAGACGTCGCCAATCTGTTGAAGAGAGAAAATGGCCACTGTCATTTTAGTGGCGTCAACAGCAGATAAATGATGAGGATGAGATTGAAGATGAAGATAAACATTCACATCAAACATATAAGAGACAAAGGTTTTTAAAGTGGTTCGGCTATGAATAAAGCCTACGTCCACTGTTATTTTATTCCCATGGGTTTACAATAGCACAATATGGTGTAGAGAGAGAAAGGATGTGTATCTTGTGTATGGTGTTTCTAGGTTCTCTCGGATCTCGTCACTTTTTTGCTAAGGGGATACATGTATTTATAGTGATGGGAGATAAAGAGATTCATTGTATGTAGACATTTATGTCTACATTCAACGAATCTAATTGTTGAATTGCTTGGTATGCTATGTGTTGTCATCTATTAATACAGTATAAATGTACATTAAGGATCATTAAATGCGCTGTCATCTTCATTAATGCACGTTAAATGCATAGTTATCCTTTGATCTTCCTGGTTGGTATGCCGACCAACTCTCCTCGGGTGCCGACTAACTCTCCTCGGGTGCCGACTAATTCTCCTCGGGTACTGACCAACTCTCTTCGTGTGCCGACTAACACTCCTCGGGTGCCGACCAACTCTCCTCGGATGCCGACCAACTCTCCTCAGGTGTCGAATATTGCCACGTAGGATGACATGTGTCCTTTTCTGATTGGTCCTCGTAGATGGAGAGTTTTTGCGTTAACAGGGACTAAGGTCTATTAAATAACACAACTATATTTAATGGGAACCCAACTCATATCTTGAAAATATAGATAGAGTTCAATGTGGTACAAACAAGTTAAATTATAGTTATGAAACACTAGGAATTTTATACAAAACGTTTCATTCCTATGTGCCTAGTGTTGGTTTTCTGCATCTTAGAGGATGAAGGTTACTTCTTAATAAATCATATAAGTGTGACTCGCAGAATCAATAAAGTTGATTTACCTATACGAGTATCGAAAGTGTGGCCGCTATCTATGGAATCAAGACCGATCCTAATGCACTCATGAAACAAGGTTAGCACAAGGCCATAAAAGTCCATGCTATAAGAACACTTATAAACTCAAAAATTGGTATGTGTGATAGTTCCGGCTAGTCTCAAAAGGTCCTTGGTTCAAGATACGTTCATCACAACACCTTGATAAAGCTTTGAATTATTTTCACTATATGGAAGTTCAAGTCCGAAAGACACTTCTCATTTATGTACTAGATTTTAGCGATAGTGCCAAAAGTTATTTATTGTCTCTTTGTTTTGCTCTCTTGTGTATATTGAAATTGGCGGGGGAATGTTGGATAAATTTCAATATAATATAACAATTTTATTATATTAATTGATGTTTTATTTTAATCCTTAGTTATTAATATTTTATTATATTATTGGTGTTTTAATTTAAACATAGTTTGGGTTTTATTTTAGAAGGTAGAAACATGAGCAAATGGGTGTGAAAGATATGGGAGTACTCAAAATCCCATATTGTCCCGCATTGGAAGAATACTACAAAAAGTAGTGGTATATCAACTAAAGGACAACTAAGATTCTTAGTTGACAAGTCAAAGAAGAGGCTCTAATCCTATGCATCGCGGTGGTGCTTAAGAACCACCAATCACGACACGCGTAAGCGCGACACGCGGCACGCAGAAGGGCGATTGGGCGACTTAGGGCGCATTGCGCGCTTTGACGCGCACTTGGCACTTCGTGAGCATCGTCGCTTGGAGCGTGGGAGCCTAACGTTTTGACGAGGTAAAACAGATCAACGGTTGTGATTAAATGATCCGATCAAAGGGTTTAAAATCCAAAACAACTTGATCCAAACCGTTAGATGAACTCGTAGCGTTTCGTGTAGGGGATGTCCATTCACTTATGATGGGACACCTAATCTGAACCATTAGATCGTAGCTATTGCAAATAGGCATGATCCAACGGTTGCTGAGTCACTACATGAAGAGATGTGACTGTTGAAGAACAGTCACAAAAATGGCTATAAAAAGAGTTCCACGACCCTGTTTTGGATACCGAAAATTGCTAGTTTGTCCTCTCTTCGTCCTCTAAAATTTTCCATTATCAAGTTACAAATTCAGAGTGTTCTCGGTTTTATCAAACAGTACATAGTTTGAATCAAACAACTGTTCATACACTGTATTGTATCCTGAAGGCAGATTCTATAAAACCCATAGTGTACTCGCGGTTCTGTCTCAACCGGATTGGAAGAATTTTTTCCTAAAAGAAAGCATTCCAAGAACATGCCTTGTAGAAATTAATTAATATATTTCGTTCTTTCCATAACAAAACTCCAATAGGAAAGAACAAAACATCAAAAATCCATTTGTGTTTTGAACATTTTGAACCCATCAAGTGGACTCAACATAATTTTGTAATCAGACCCTATATCTTAAATCAATTATATATTTGGAAATAATCACCATATATAACGTCAAATGTTATATATTACGTGGCACATGTAGTGGGTAAAGTGATGGACAAAGGTGGGGTGATCGTGTTGCTCTAATTTCTGGGACACCTGAGCAGAATCGTTCACTCACTACTTGATCCAAGCATTTATAATGAGCTCTTAAGATGTGAGGATGATTCCTATTTGTTACACTTTCGATTTTCTCTGTTTCAATCTTCATATCTGTTATTTGTTGGGAGTTCAAAACCCCTTTGTACGCACATGCCGATGCACTAGGTGATCTTCATATAAACGACAATAAAATGAAGGGAAAACAAAAGTGCTAATCCAAGTAACCAATCACAGTGCTTATTTTTTTTAGAGTTTCATATAATTTTCTTTCATTCTTATATAAATATTCTTGTTCCTTTACATTGTCTATGTTTTAAGGGAAAAAATTCACATGCTGAAAAAAATGAAGTACCTAATAATAGCAACATTGTAAAACATAAGTTCAAACCCAACCCTTGTAGCGTTAAAAGTAAAAAGAAAAAATAGTTATTAATTCCAATATTGCTATGCTCTATAAAGTACTTTCAGTAACTAAAAAAAAATTCTCATTT
The DNA here is from genome assembly GCA_949130495.1 of Sambucus nigra. Taxonomy (NCBI): domain Eukaryota; kingdom Viridiplantae; phylum Streptophyta; class Magnoliopsida; order Dipsacales; family Adoxaceae; genus Sambucus; species Sambucus nigra. The sequence continues at coordinate 1,307,234 of CASBWL010000025.1, forward strand.
TTTTCGAGTTTCAAATCTTACTAAATTCATTAGTTAACGGGGACAATGCTTTAATTGAGTAGCAACAAGGGTCATATTTCAATCCGATGGTAAGCTTTTGTCTCTTGATTATTTGTTATTTTTACTTTTTGTTGAATAAAATTTTGTTCCTAATGTTTCTACGTAGTTTTTTTTATTATCACGTGTATGTTTCCAAATAATTTTTTGGTTGGTATTTGAAAGTATAAAAAATGAGTGAAACTTTTACAATTTAAGTTGTCATTTTCATTTACAATTGTTATAAAAATGAGTACAAAATTTATCCCACACGTGAGTGTATATATGTATGTATATATAACACAAAAATTATTATAACATTTATACAACGCTCGCGCATAAGATATTTGTAATTGACGCATTAAAAATTTTATTATTTTAGAATTATAGTGCACAGATCAAAATCATTATGACTATTTGTTTTCAAGTGAAAAAATATTAAGTTTGTGTATTGTTTTGAATGAAAATCAACAAAGAGAGTATCATACAATACGAATAATGGTTGGCAATATGTAGGTGCCCAAATAATATTCTAATGGACAAGAAATATTCAAATACTTTGAGCTATAAAAATCATGGTGATTTTTCAATTTTTTCTTTTCTGAAGAACAACACAATTATATAATATCTTAGCCCGCGCATCGCAGGGGTTTATACCTAGTGGATACTAATAATAATCATCGTTGCCCGACCCTAAACCTCCGTAAACTCCATTACCATTTTTAAAAAAAAATTGAAAACTTCAAAATACAAACAAATGCTATTTAAAATAGATAATAATACATTTGGGGGATTGTTTAGAATCGTCTCAACAGGTTTTGAAGGACCAAGGATGTTCACATTGTGTTATCCGCTATCCATGAGTTTATATGTTAAACATCTCAAAAATGATAACGAAATGGTGAGAAAATGTTGCAACTTCAATGTAACAACAACTGTAGAACACTTTTATGGCATTTTCGTAGTGGCTTGAGGAGATTTAGGTGGTGGCACGATAGAGTGCATGCCTATTCAGGAGGGAGCGTACGAGTTTGAGAGAAAAATATTTGAAGAAACTAGAGGTGAGATGTTTAAGAAACTTACTAAGGAAACCCATATAAAAATATTTTTGCAAGACAAAAAATGCTTATATATTATGTGGGTGCCCTTAGTAAGTTTAAGAAACGTTTTTTTTTTATGAAAGAGGGACGGAATGCCAACTCATATTATTAATTAAAGGACAAAAAGCATCCCTTTAGTGTCAATTATAAGCTCAAGAATAAAATTAAATACCTTTGGGGATCCCATGACCAAAAGGAATGAATGCAAAGAATTGAAATTTGGGACTTTATAATAACCCCATTACAAAACGACAAAAAAAACTAATTAAAATCTAATGTGAAAATCTAATGTATTTACAACCTATTTTGTCTAACTTGAAGGAAACTCTAACCAGCATTGGAAACTCCTTGTCATCCTCATAAATCTCCATAGCAGACATTCCAACTCCTTCATTTTCCAAGCAATCATCCATCATATTAGGTTTTTTAAAACAATGAGTCATTGTGTAGTTAATCTGATTAAGATATGAAAATATTTCTTTAATGCAACCTTTATATCTCCATGGGAATTTCCATTAATTATTAGTGATATTAGTCACCTATAAGGAGTCCGACTCAATTTGAATAAATTTTATATTGAACTTGACACAAATTTGAAGCCCCATTTTCAAATCCAATAGCTCCACAACACTGTTTGTTGATACACTATTTGAATTAGCAAAACCTATCAAAAACTAATCATTAGCATCTCTAGTAATAACACCATATCCACTAGGACCTAGATTTCCTCTAGAAGCACTATCAACATTAAGTTTAGACTATCTTTGAGGGAGGAGGGATCCATTGAATCATTTTGGGAGTTTTCTATTTTGGGGAAATTAACAAGTCAAATACCTCAATTATACTGCCATTAAAATTTCTAGTTGAGTTTTCAAATCTAAAACCTTTGCACAGGTTATAAATGAGAAAGATAGATTGATATATAATATTGTGATGGTTAAACTTAATAGTATCACAATACTATTTCTTCCTTTCTAAATTTCCCAACAAACCACATTGGGAATGATTTTTCCAAGGAATCTCAAGTAGTCTTCATATCCATCATTGTACCACCAACTCATGATCATAGAAGACATAGTGTTTCTGCCCATTCTAGTTCCCATGAGGCCTGAAAAGAAATCCTAAACAGGTTTAGTACTCTTGCATTAAATAAACAAATGATTAATTGACTCTCATTGATTTTTCCATGCTTGGCATCTGGACATCAATCTAATTCCCTTTTTTTAATGTTGTTATTAGGAGGTAGGAAGAAATTGAGAATTCTCCCAGCATTTATAGAAATTTCCTTTGGAATATTGTTATCCCATATATAAGCCATAGCTCTGGATGAAAGATGATGATTCTTACATATCTCCATAGCATAAGAATAAGAGAAAGTCCCTGACTCAATTCATTTCCAAATCAATTGATCTCCAATCTTTTCCATGTTTATCAAATGATTTTCTTTAATTTCTATCATTCTTTCCCATGTTAAAGATCCACTACTAGATTTCATAGTTTTGGAGGTATTCAATTAAGATATGTTTTTACAGTGTTATTATGAACTATATTTTTTTGTGTAAATAACAACAACCATTATTATATGAGGACCATTTTCCCCCTTTTGCACTCAATTTGGGACCAGTCCTGACTTTTAGTGATATTTTTGGATTTGTTTCAATTTTTTAGCATCATTTTTCCCTGTGGACAATGGCCTCCAAATTAAATTATTGAAAACTTTAACTCCACAAATTAAAATTAAGAAGAGTTAATGGGCCCAAATCACAAATAATCCTATTAATAAATTTAGTGGAGGCTCCACATTTAGGCGGTATACTAGTTTGTGCGTGAGAGTATGTATATGTTAGCAGTTAACATCAGTTATGAGAGATGTTTTGTATTGCAAAATAAATTGATAAATGAACCGTTTGAAAAATCTCTAAACCCATAGCTTTGTAACCATTTCTGACGAGTTAGGGAAATCAAACCCTAAAAAATATGACGTATAAGATCGGATACTCGTGGGAACGATAATTTTGTTAATTATTTGGGTTATTGAAAACATTTTTGTGGTGGGTTAGAGATAAAGGTTTTTTTATTATGTATTAAACTATTTAATTAGTATGATCTAGAGGAAATTGTTGGAGGGCCTGTTTACAAATTTGGAAATTTGGTTTTGTTTAGGAATTTGAGTTTATTTGGGAATTTGGGTTTTTTTTCTTTTGCAGATGTTAATGGCGGGTGGGAGATAATTGGGGGTTTATTAAAGATTTTGGTTTTGAATTTGGAAATTTAAATTTTGGGTAGAATTTATTTATTTATGTTCATGATTGAATTTTACACCAGTTGAGGGCATAATTAGAATATTTTATGGGTTAGGAGTTTGAAATGATCTGGTCTACTACAAAGGGTTCAATTGTTAGTATAGTACCTTAGATTGTTGATTTTTTGGAGGGGATATGATGAGTTATAATTTTTTGTAAGGCTATTTCAGGATTGTGTGGTGTCATTTATTCGGTCCCAGAACTTGAGCATTGCATTTATCGATTAGAGGCTCTTGAAATCCAGTACCGAACCACTCCAACGAAAGAAGAACAAAGTACCTTTCTAAACTGTAACATATGTATATGTATATACTATGGCGATTGTTATAAATATTGATATAACTATCTTCTGATCCAAAGAGAAAACACATAAAACCACTAAAGAGTTAAAGACCTCGGCCCCAACCGAAGTGATGCCAATAAGGGACCTCGAATCAGCTAGGAGCTTAGTCGATTTTCCACCTAGGCAAACTGTGTGGATGGCAGCTTGGAAGAGTAATATCACGGGACTTTAGTCGTTGGATAATAACATGTGTCTGTCATGTCAGATGACCAACAAGTGTTAAATGTTTACCTTAAATGGATGAAAGCTTAAACAATTCATGAGTGCCCCATTAACCAATATTCTCCCATCTGACCCATGCTGGCTAGAAAACATTCCTTTTATGGTAATCACTATAAAACACCAGATCCCCCACAGGGATCAAAGGTAGGTAGGAAAGCTACCATCCATCCAACTGATTAACCTACAAAGATATCTGCGACATTCTTATTGCCCAAACGAAGATATCACACCATTTGTATGGATCTAATACGAAATCAACTTATTGATGCTTGTTCATTTTTAAGGGTTGAATTTCGTATCTCTCAGTGGTAATATTCTTATCCTAATATCCATCTCTATTTATTTGCTTACATTACTTATCTACTGTTTGTTACCTCTAATTAGATTTCATCCAGCTAAGACAACCTTGAATCCATTTTTATACGATGACATAATTGACCCGTCTGTGGAAAATGACTAAAGCCTAGTTGTTTCTCATCCAACTCCCAATTCCTAATTGTGAAAATTTTGAATTTTCTAGCAAAATCACCCAAATTTCATTAAATAACCATCTTGCTGATTTTATCATTAATAACATTAAATTTCTTGCTTAAAATCCCTCATTTGTTGTTCCATTACTAAATTTTCTGTAAACTGCAGCCAAACACTTTCATTCCTAGCCTAAAATAGTTACCCCACTGTCAAATACTAAAGAATTATGTCATTCTCTATTTTCCTGCATATATACTTTATTTTTCCAAGTATTTTTGTAATAATGGTATAACTCCCAAAGAGTAGTATGGAAAAAAGTCTACATACCGCTATTAGAATAGGGGATTTAGTAGGATTCATGCATATCTTAGTTAAAAACTAGGAAGCTATACAAAAAAACATGAGGCAGCTCACCCAAAGTGTGATGACCTCATAAAACTGCCTAGAACTTTCTCCAATAACCCCAAATTTGGGGGGAAAAGTATGGGTAAACATAGAGAATCGCCTCTTCTAGCCCCTTACAGCGATAGGAGGCACGATATCCAAGTAAAAGCTTTAGAAAATCTTAGGAAACTAAGTCTAGGATCTAACATAAGCAAATATGCTTGAACGAATGGGTCAAAGCCTGATGAGTCCTCTTAGTGACCTGGTAGAACCTCCACCATGAGGTTAGTTGGTGATGATGATGACCAAACGTATTCAGACAAATGAAGAAGTGCCTTTAAAAGGCTTGACAAAGCATCGATCTTTGATAGGCTTGGAAGAAAAAGGGCACGAGCACATTCACACCTCGAAGAAATCACAAGACAAGCAGAATATAGGAGGCAGGACCCAAGGAGAGAGGTAATTTCAAGATTTAAGCAACACTACGGCTTCAAACAAGCTCGAGCAGTTTGGCTGAAGAGAATAAATATCGAACGAGAGTCATGGATGAACTAATAATGTAGTTGATGAAGCTCATACATGGAAGGGATCCATCCAAATGACAGAAGACTGTTTGGGCAATCTCATCAGATTAATTAAATCCACTCCAAAGGGGGTTTGTTCAAGGATCTCCATTCACTACCTCCGTGGTATGTTATCCCATGCCTACAAAATTCAATCGACTTGTGATCACTCCTAAGTATGAAGGGAAATCAGATTTAATTTTTTAATGTTGAGCAATACCAGGCAACATGAGACATATTTTTCGTAGACGATAATAGGCTTTGTAGAGATTTTTTAAGCACTCTCACTGGACCCACTCAAATTTGGTATAGTGGGTTACTAAGAAGAGAAATTTTGGAGTTTAAGTAACTGGTGGACCTCTTCGTTAACAATTTCTGCTTTAGAACAAAAACTAGTAAAAGGGTAACTCACTTGTTTAGTGTTCGTCAACATAAGGATGAAACGGAAAGAGAGTACAATATCGGGTTCAATACTAAGAAACTGGAAGGTATGGATTACAATGAGTTACATCGATCATGAGCGGGTTATTACCCGATAAGTTGTACGGGGCATTGGCCAATGAGCCTCCAAACTATATGGATGAGTTCTTAGCTAACGCAGGAAAGATCAGGAATGAAGAAGCCATAGATGCAAATGTGTTCAGTCACAGAAAGATTGAAGAAAGTAGCATCTCGATAAGAAAGGATAAGACCAAAGATCCCCCCAGGCCAAAGAACGAGAAGTGCCCATACCAATAATTTAATGAATTTACTCCCTTAATAGTGAGATTACATCAAATCCTCAATGATATTTGAGGAGATGGTGACTTAAAATTGTCAAAAAAATTGAGAACTCGTGGTACTAGAAGAGACGAGAGAATGTTTTAAAAATTCCACAAGGATCACGACAATGAGACCAAGGACTATATATCCTTAAATAATGAAATTAAGGCTTCATAAAAAAAAAAGAAACTTAATAAGATCATGAAGAAGAATAGCAGACCAACACAAGCCCATGATGACTAAAAAACTAGGAGGTTATCAAGATCTCCTAAAACAGGGGGTAAAGACTAGAAAGGAGCTCGAGAAAACAAAAATGAGGAGGATTCTACCTCTCAGTCAGACCCAAGAAGCCCGTAAAAGAGATAAATATGATCTCTTTCAAGTACAGTTGTATAGCAGGATGAGATGCTGGTGGAATTGATGAACCAACTGAAATAAAGGCATATCTCAATAAAGTGAGAGCTTTTGCCGACAATAAAGAGATCAACATGGCAGCAGTGGCAGACGTCCAACATCATAAGGATGATAAAGACATATTGATAATAGGGTTCTCCAGAGATGACCTCTCAATATTATTATATCCTCATGATGATCCATTATCAACCACCATGATGATTCGCGATAGAAATGTGATGAGAATTTTAGTGGACAATGGGATCTTGATGAATGTACTGCTTTATGATTGATTTGAGAAGTTAAAGCAATCTGACAGGAAATTAGAGGAATACCATCATCCTCGAATTGGATTCTTATGAGAAAAAATGTAACCACTAGGTACAATTGAATCGAAAGTGGTTATTGGAGCATGGCTAACCTGTAAGATAAATATGGTGAAAGTCTTGGTCCTTAACAACAATGTACCATCGACTTACAATATCATTTTTAAATGATTCGGTCTGAAGAAATTTGAGGTTATAGCCTCAACTTTCCACCAATGTTTAAGTTCCCCATCGACATTTTTGTAGGGGTGGTGAAAGGAAACCAAGTATAAGCATTGAATGACAAGCACCCTAAGAGGACATCCCAGATTGGATCGACGAGGAAAAAAAGGACATCCCAGATTGGATCATCCCTAGATCCCATCCTTAAGAAGTCATTGTCTGACCTTCTACAAGCTAGAAAAAATGTTTTTACATAGAGCTATGAAGACATGCCTGAAATTTATCCAACCATCATCAGCCATGAGCTCAACATAGTCAAAGAACCTTAAACAGTAACACAAAAATGATGAGTATTCTCGAAAGAGAAAAATATGACAATTCAAGAGGTAGTGTTCAAACTGAAGAAAGCCGAATTCATTGAAGACGTGATGATCATGACTGGTTAGAAAACGTGGTGATGGTCCTAAAGAAAAAAGATAAGTGGACTGTAGGGACTTCATGGATCTAAATAAAACAAGTTGTAAGGATTCTTATCCCTCGCCATATATATATCAATTGGTGGATGTAACAGTAGGGCATGAGGTACTGATCTTCATGGATGCATACACTGGTTATAACCAGATTAAAATGAAGAAGGAAGATAAGGAGAATACTTTCTTCATCGCTAGCCAAGTTACCTTTTGTTATGTTATGCCCTTAAGACTAAAACATGCAGGTGAAACTTATCAAAGGCTAGTGAATAAAGTATTTGAAAAGAAGATAAGGAATAACATGGAGGTTTATGTAGATGATATACTGACAAAAAGCCTAAAAGAATATGACCATATAAAAGACCTCGCCCAAACCTTCGATGAGCTAGAGAAATACCAGATAAAGCTCAATCCAGCCAAATGCGTTCTTAGAGTCAAGGATAAATTTTTTGGGTGGTTTCTAGCCAAGCAACGAGGCATAAAGGCCAACCTTGACAAGATACAAGTGTTGATTAATATGCATCCCCCCAAAAGTAAGAAGGAAATCTAGAGCCTAACAGGCTGAGTAGAAGCTCTAAACAGATTTGTGTCTATAGCCACTGATAAATGCCTCCCATTCTTCAAAGTGATCAACAACTCTTTCGAGTAGACGTGGGAATATCAAATTACTTTCTTGGATATAAAAAAATACCTAGGAGGGTCCCCATTACTGTCAAGGACAATCTTATAGGAGAAAATATATTTGTATTTAGCGGTATCGGAGATAGAGATCATGTCGATCATGATCAGAAAGGATGAAGGCATCTAAAAGTCAGTATATAGCATAAGCAATGCTTTTGCTAGTTAATACATTAGGTATTCCAGGATGGAAAAGTTGGATCTGCATTAATAGTGGAATTTAGAAAAATAAAGTAGTAATTCTAAGCCCACTCTATAATGATCTACACTGATCTCCCACTCCGACAAACCATCCACAAACTTGAGAAATCTGGCCGGTTGATAACATAGGCAATAGAATTGGGTGAGTACCAAATTTCATATAACATAAGAATAGCAGTCAAAGGCCAATCTGTAGCATAGTTTATTATGGAATTAACTTGCGAGGAGGAAAGATCGATAGTTACAACAACAAGTGCCCTAATCAAGCAGATCTAATAGCTAACCGAACATCATATTATAGTTCCAGCTGACTAGACCCAGAGCCCGATAGAACCTTCAGAAGACTTGTCTAAATACAATGAAAAGTTCATTACACAACTATTTAAAATGATTCCCTTATGCAAGGAGACTTTGATGATGACCTGCTAGTATGGAAGGTATTTGTGGATGGATCATCATGTGCAAGTGGTAGTGGAGCCGGTTTTGATAGTCAACACACCCAATGGAGTCAATATAATATATCTCATGCGTTTTAAGTTTTAATCATCCAATAATGAATTGGAGTATACAACTTTGATTGCTGGGATAGAATTGACTATATCACTTGGATTCGAATAAATAATAACTAATAGTGACTCACAATTAGTGATGAACCAGGTGCTGAGAGATATGAAGCAATAAAAGTAAACATGTTAAAGTACATAGCAAGAGTAAAAGTTCTCATTCCAAAGATAAAAACACTCTAGATGAAGAATCCACAGAACTAAAAATACCAGAGTTGGCGCCTTATCTCGTCTAGCATAACCTTCCTGTCCTACCAGAGGAAAACTATACCCGAGAAATCTTATTGTGGTGAAGCATTGATATGGAGGAACAAAACTTCCTAGAACTGACCATAGGCCCATCCTGGCTGGACCCAATTATCACATGATTGAAAGAAGGCATTCTGCTAGTCAATTAGAAGGAAGTAAGAAGACTTCATTACAAAGTTACCAAATACATTATGAATAAGGCATTGTTATACAAAAGAGACTTTACAGTCTCAATGATGACATGTGTACATCCCATAAAGCACTGAACATTGTCAAAGAAATATATAAAGGGTTATGTGGCACCTACTTGAAGGTCAAATATTAGTGAAGAGGATATCCATCCAAGGATATTATTAGCCAACAATGAGGCAAGACTGTGAGGAATATACAAAAAAATATGACAAATGCTAGAGGTTTAGAGTGATACACAAGATATCAAAGGCCGAGTTGGTGCCAAGCCCATAACCTTAGCCTTTTTTCCATTTAGGGTATGGATCTAGTCGGCCTACTGTCAAAGACCAAAGGAAGGTTCAAATACTTAGTGGTAGAAGTGGATTACTTCATAAAATGGGTGGAGTCGAAAACACTCCAAGACATGACCTATGACAAGGTCTCCCAATTTATATTAAAGAGCGTGATCAGCATGGGATCTCTCATGCTTTCATTACTGACCACAGTACCTAGTTCAACAATGATGAGTTTTAAAAGTACGATGATAATTCTAGGAACAGAAAATTTCATTCATCACCAACTCATCTATAATGCAACAGGAAGACGGAAGCCATGAATGAACATTTCTAGATGCGATAAAAAAGTGGTTGGAAGAATCTTAGGGAAATTAGATAAATGAGCCACAAAGTGTACTGTGGGTGTAATACCCCACCCTAATATTTTGTTTAAATTTTTTTATAAATTATACTAAAGTGAGATTGATGATAATTGTAGGGAAATTGGGGGCGAAAGGTGGAATTTGGAGAAAATAAAAAGAAAGAAGGGTTCGAACGAGACTGATGTCATTCGAGCGAGGTTTGGACCTCGTTTAAAGCAACGAATGGAGCATGGATTACGCGAGGTCCCACTGCCTTAAAGTTCTAGGTCGCCGAAGCCATTTATCAAATGAGATGGACATGTTGTTTGAACGAGTCTCATGCCATTCGAATGATGTGCCTCGAAAATGTTTAATCTGAGTTGCCCCTTTGCGCTGTCACATTTCTGGCCCTTGATTTGGTGAGTTGTCGAGCTCTAGTGAGCCCAAATTGGGAAAAACGAGATTTTTGGTGTTTTAGGATTTTATAAGGCTTCGTTTGGTTCATTTGGGCATTTGGAAAAAAGAAGAATATGATAGGGAGAGAGGTGTGGTCTTCCATCGTAGATAAGCTCTTATCAGCCTCTCACCACCAGTCCACCACTATAAACCACCTTATTCTTTTGTATTTCACTACATTCAAGCCTATAACATCCATCTCCACCATTGTTGAAGTGGATCTAAGAATTTTGGAAAAATCTTGGGGGATTTTTGGTGAATATGGATGCTTTCATGGACTTTGAAAAGGGTTCTAGGCTTAGAAGATTAAATGGAGCACATATGGAGCAATTTTTTAGGATGAATTTGGTAACCCCTTGAGGCTACCTTTGGAGGTGGGGGTTGCTCCTCCTACACCAGCCTTCTTTCCACCATTTTGAATTTGTAGTGGTGGAAAAATCTATCCTTAGCATTTAAGACTCTATTTGAATTATTATTAGTTTTGTTGTTAGATTACATAAGTATAATGTACGTGAATAAATGATGGTTTCTAGTAAATTAATAATAAATATTTTTATGGAATACAAATGTTGGAAAATTTTATTTGTTGGAAATAAAGGATGACTAAATATTTCAAATTTTTAAAATATAAAAATTGATATTTTATGAAATAGTGTAATTTTTTAGAAATCTAATGGTGAACATTTTAGGAAATAAAATGTTGGGAAATGATGTTGACTTGCTAAAATGGTTGGTGAAATAATATTCCAAAGTTTCTTGTAAAAATGAAGATTTGATGAAAAATGGATATTTGTTGAGTTTGAAATAATAAAATGTTCTTTGGGTATTGAAAATGCATTTTGAAAAGTATTATGAGTTTTTAGAATGAAAAACATGTTTAACCCATTTAATAGGATTTTAGGATTTAACATCCATCTTCTCATGTATATAAACTTGTAGTATTTTGATAATAAATATGTGAACAAGTTTAAAGGAGTTTTTGATGGGTTTAAACAATAAATAAGAAGTGTAGAAATTCTAGTCTTCAAAGTGTGTGAAATGGGGTTAAATGTAAGATGAATGTAAGGTTGTAAGACTGCATGTATTGATAAAAAGGAAATGATATTTTCTTATAAAAGCAGTCTTTAAGTGTAATTATATTCCTTGAATAAAGAAGTAAATAAATGTCTAATGTGTAAATATGGTTAGTAAGGCGTTGGATAGGTGTTAATGGTTAAACATTGGGAAGTTGGTGTGTGTAACCTAATAATGTTTGAAAGATTAACACTTATGAAATTACAATGGAAATAATAGAGTAAAGAGGATTCCAACTTGAGAAGAATGATAATCTAAATTTTAAAAGGGTTTTAAGGTGTTAAAACACTTAAGAAGTTAGTGTGGGTAACATGATTGTGTTTCGGGAAAATTAACACTTGTGAAAATGGAGTAAAAGATGAGTTTGGGAACAAATGGGTAAAATGGTAATTTTACGTAAAGTGGACCATTTTTATGAAATAAAAATTTAGATGGTATGTTACACCGGATATTCCTAATGAACATGATTTTTGGAGCAAAAGTAAAAGTTAAAGTGTAAAGGACATGAAATGATAATTTCAAAGTGTAACACGAGCTGGGGTGAAACCCCGAGTTTGGCTTCGGCTGGGTAAAAAGGGAAAGAAGGAATATTGTGGACATTTGTAAAATGTTAAAATAGATAAAAGAAACTCAGATGACATCGAGATAATTAAGGAGGGCCCGGAGCCCTAGGGTGAAAGACCCAAAACAACTGGCTAGAGCATATAGTGGCATCACAGGCGGTGTGGAACCCGTTAAACTATGCGGTTTATTAGAAGATTTGAGAAAAAGATAAAGGAATAAGGAACATGTCAAGAAACGGGTTTGCCTAGTAAAGTATATTAAGACAACCTAACTTGAATGAATTAATGAATGTTCCGATCAATTATAAAGTGGACAACGAATGTGTAAATTCACTAATGTCCATAAGGTAAATAAAAGGTAAAGTTAGTGGGTAAATGGGTGGTTAAGCAACCTAAGTGGTTCAACCCATAATTAACATAAGAGTGTGTTGTAAAAGGTTTTTAAAAGACTAAGTATGTATTTTCTAACATGGTGATCGCGTGTGTTGAAAGGGTGATTTTCAATGAAAATACTAACGTGAATCGGTTTAAATGACAAGGAAAGTTTTGGTAAAGAAATAGCTTTCGAATAATTCAAGTGGAGTTGTGTCAAATATGTAATCGTGTGTCTTAAATAAAGGGATGAATGTCAAAATGAGAAAAAAATGATGTCTTTTACAAGATTAAGTAGAATTAATCTTGATAAATAAGGTTTTCGGAAGTAAAACAGTTTCTTGCATAAGTATGCGTATATGTATGTATATACATATAAGGTAGTTGCAAGTGCACATAGGAATAACGTGTTAGAGTCTTCTTTTTGTCGTTCGATCCTATACTACATTTATATATTTCCCACTGAGCACTCGGCCCCTTGTTTTATTACGGCAGGCTGGGTGCGGTTTCATATTTTGAGAGCATTATACATGTAAGTAAACTCATTTATATTACCTTAGTATCTCTGTATGCTTGGACTCTTGGGTGCTCCCCATAGGTCCCTCACATAGTTAAATTTGAAATTGGAATCACATGTTAAACAAGTGAAACATTAATTAAAATAACACCGAACTAGCAACATTATATATATTATTTCACTGCACTTCACACCTAATGCTCGGGTCGGACCGAGTTGACTACATGTAACCCATAAATTCGGGCCGAGGTGTTACAAATGGTATCAAAGCTCTAGGTTCAAGGTTCTTTTCAGGAGCGACGTGGTGAGGTCGATATTCTATCTTTCGACGTCGTAATCAGTTTCAGCCGGTTATGCTGGCTTGGTGATGGTTTAGTTCATGGCCTTGACGTTAGAGACAAAGAGGTTACCACGACGAGTAAGTTGGTGGCAAATGGCATGCGATCAAGTTGATAGTTCCTGATTAGACTTGTTAATAATTTATGGGTGTCCATGTAAGCTGATAGTGGTGACATCGTGGTTATTAGTGTGAGGTGCTTATGTTCCAGTCCTTGATGACGTTGAGCCTTCTAAGATGTTAATAGAGTGAGATGATGCCCATTGGGCAGGTGGCACAAATTGTATATGGTCAACGATAGAGGTTAATGGTTGGGGTGTCGTGACTAAGCACGAATGATTGGTGATTAAAAGGTATATATCCCTCAGGTGCAGCGCTTACAGGTATTTAATGCCAGTAATGTAATTAGGGCAATTTTATCATTGGGGTGATATCGCAATTGATGGTAGTCCAGTTAACATGTGAATTTGTGTAGGCCAATAGCAGCAACACAACGATCCTTTGCATGAGATGTATTGTGTGGTAACTTTGATATTGGGAGTAGCCTTGGCAATGGTGAGTGTTGTTCATTACGAAGTAGCTGTAAAAGTTGTACATTTCATATATGGTGGTCAGATGACTGAGTGGCGTTCATAAGTATTAATTCTGCAGTGAGAACGCATTGGGTCCATTTGTTGAGAACTTGGGTCTAGTGTATCTTGATTATAATTTGGTATTGAGGAATAGGATCCCTCGTAGCGTCCGTGGTGCAGGCCTTGGGATTTTTAGGCAATACCCGACGTCTCATATCCTACCAAGATCTATATAGCTGTGTTAACTTACAGGTAGCACATGGTATGATGTTTACATAATGAGGAAATTTTGTTGTCATGGTTAATCATTCATTAGGGATTAAATGAGGCAGACCTTGTGGTTTATTGGTTGTAGGCGACATTATGTACCTTGTCCTAATCCTTATTAGCGTTAGTTGTGGTTTGTACGTGGCATATGGACACAACCGTTTGAAAGAAATATAAGATTATTATCTAAGTGTATAGACTCATTTTAGCCGCCAAAGTAATGTTAATTATTCAACAGGTTTATCGCTGGTGTGCCCTAAACAAGGCATTGTTACATAAATCATGATTCTCTATCTGTGATGTTACTGGGTGGAAACATTTGGTAACACTATACGTCTCGGTATTAGAGTGTATATGATCGTTAAAATAAAACTGAATAATTAACATATTGCTTAATTATTTTATCTGTCTTGTTCTGAACTATTTATTCTAAAAATATATATTGTCGGTTACTTTATATATATTACTGTAAATTCCCATCTCTCTTTCTATATGTGTGTGTGGATTCTGTTCTGAATTGAATAGGTATCAATTTTGCTGAAAACACCTAGAACGTTTGGAGATTGAATCTCATTCGGCTTTTAGCTGATGTTGTGTAAATAATAAATTTTCAGGGAATAATTAAGCTCGCGGATGGAATAAAAAGGACTATATTGAAGATTTAGCTTTTAGAGCTCTTTTTGTTACTTTAAGTAAAATTTTTGTTTTATCAGATAGAGCATGTTTGGCTCTCTAATAATAGGCTTTAAATTTTATCTTAAGTTGTAACTCAGTGTTACTTTTAATATAGATGAAGTTTTAGAAAGCTCTGATGATGTAATTCCTTCACTTTTAGTATTTTATGATTCATAACCATGTGATTGTATTTTCGCTACATATATTTTAATAGAAAATTTTTAAGTCGAAATATTTGTTGCCTTGGTGGCATGTCAGGACACTCATGCCCTACTATTATTGGATCGGGGTCGTGACACATTACCTATTAATTATTTGTTATCTTTTATTGAATTTCATCTAGCTAAGACAACCTTGCATCCATTTTAAGACGATAACAATGACTATAATGAGTATTATAGTGTGCTTCAACTCATTATGTATAATTATTTGGGATCTTAATTCTTAACAGTTATGTAATGATCACAACCATTCATTTGCACATAAAAGGTTGAGGTTAAGGGTGCGTGCATTGGATGACTGTTTATGCCTTTAAGTCGTGTATAAAGTAATTTAGACTTAAGACGTACTATATAGTGTTTAATTTCAAAATACTCCGAGGCTAACGACTACATATAGAAGATTGGATTTGAATTACACTAAATATATTCATTTGATGAGAAAACAATGGAATTTTTCTACATTAAATTTTAGACTTGAGATTTCGATTTCAAATTTCGTATTAGGACATTGGCGTCAGATTAAAAAACTAATGCTACTTGAATATTAAGTTTAAAATATGAATTTGAAGTTTAAAATCGAGAGTTTTTGTGGAGATGCGATGTTCTAGTTTTTTTTGTACATTATTGTCAAAGCGGAATGCCAGTATTTTTTAAGACAAGGCAAATTAGGTTTGGAAGATATGTGAGTTCTTGGATTCTTGTTGGGTTGCCGATTCGAAACTTTTCGAGCTTACTCTGTTTTTTTCTTCCTGATTTTTCTTGATTGGTTGAATCACGCTGGCTGAAATGGTTGTTTTTCATGTTTTATTTTTTCTTTATTTATTTTTTACTTATTTTAGAGTTTTTTTTTTTTTCTCAAATTTTCTATTCAGACATCGAAGTCAAATTAAAGAACTAGTGTTACTTAAATTTTAAGTCTTAAATATTTAGTTGTTTTTAGTCTAATTGGAAACTCTAAATAGATGTTGTTTAGAGTCATTCCGAAGTCAATATTACCTCTGAATTCATTGTGTGAAATATGATGGTTAACTAAAATTTATAACAAACAAATAAATTTTATCACCTTTAAGATCCGAATGTACTTAATTATATAATTTAGAGGCAAAACCAAACAACATCTAATTTATATTGTAAAAGATAACTTTGAAGGATGTGTTGATAATTATATAGGTGTCTACTTAGTCCGGACTTTTATTTTCCAATAAAGAGTTAGGATTACAAAATTATACGTTGTGGACTAATTTCATAATTATAGATGATTCCAATCCTTTCGGGACGATAGTTGTTTTGAACATTAGTGGTTGATGGTGTCTAGATGTTTGATAATGCATAGATCAAACTATAATTTTGCCGTTGGAGTTAGAATTTTGAAAATAATGGATCCAAGCTTATATCTTAAGAAGTAGAGTCATAGAGCTTAAATTTACAATTTTAATCACTTGAGTTTATATTTTAACAAGATGATTAAGTGAATTTAAGAGAATTGTATGGCTGTATATGCATTTATGATGTTGAAGGAGTTATATCTTAGTAGAGTGTAGACTTATTTTGTTTGGAGGTGGGAGTAAGGGAAAACTTCGATTTTGACATCACACTTATTTGTTGATATTACTATTATATATTGCGAGGCAGCAGATGATTAGTTGTTCTCTCTTCGGATGGTGTTACATTGTTTTAATATTGTGTTTGGTTTGCAATTTAATGTTCAAAAGAGTGAGGTTCTTCACGTAGGAAGGTTCTAAACTTGTCTAAGTTTATGACTATTTTGGACTGGAGGTCGATCTTTGGCCTATTCTTCTTACTTGATTTTCCTTTTGATACTAGTCATAAGTCTAAAATGACTTGGGCCTTGTTATTGAGAGGTTTGAAAAATATTGGCAAGATGGAAAAAGATGCATATATTTAAAAAATGAAGGTTGATTTAATTTTCTTTCTATTGTCCCTTTATCTTATTTAACTGGCAACATATTAGAAAAATGAACACGGTACTTTTTATGAAAATCTTGTGATATGAACAATGGAATCAATTACATAGAACACTAACAAATCATGTTTACATAAACGTACGAAGTCCTTTTATGCTAATGACTTTTTTTCAAATTTTGGGGGAAGAAGACGATTTTACAGAGAATGTTTTCTCTAATGGTTCTTTTGACATGGTTGTGTCAGATTTGGTTGTGGTTTAGTTTTCATATGTGGATCCTCTTTACAAATATTTTGAATTGGTTCTTCATTATTAAGGGTTGAATATGCTTATTGTGTGCACTAACCAAGGTGTGGTGGTGTCTTCCTACTTCTACAAGCTGGTATGCCAGTTCTTATCACGATAATTTTAGGGGTCAAGTTTGTGTTCTTCGGTATTAGTTTGGACTTTGGATAGGTCGCGGTAGCGTCTCTACAAGTCTATATTCTAGGAGATTTCATGGTCAATTTCCTTTTTCATGCCTGCCAGTGTTTCATTTAAAACGATGATGCAATTAAGTGTTTCTTTACAATAGTGATGTCGTTCTCTCACGCTCCCACACTCTTGACTAGCGTATTCAAATGGGAAAAGGTGTTATGTACACGAGTCATAGAATTCCCATTATATATTATCATTTATTTTAACACAGTTATTTCGTAATGGCAATAACGAATATTCCTTTTGGATATCCACTAGTCAGTATAAGGGTAAATAGATATTTTTGGCCATTAGGCAACATAGGCTCTTACCTTCTAATTGTGTGTGTGTGCATAATATATATATATATATATATATACACACACACGTATATAGGATCATAAGTGGACCTAAAATGTGGACTTTTTAATGGACCTTAACAAAAAAACACCTAATAACTCATTAATTTTAATTCCTCTGGTATAATTGGTCCGTCCCAGGATAACGGACACGCGTGTCAACTGAATATTTTTTTACACCACCTCCCCTCCCCACCCCCACCCCTCATGCCTAATAAAGATATGAAGCAGTTAGTGGCAATATGAAAAAAAGACAAGCAGGTGAATTTATGAAAATTCCTATTAATTCTTCGAACCCCAAATCTGAAATCTCTGCTCGTATACCAAATTTTAAACCCAAAATTATTTCAAGAACCCAGAAATGATTCGAATATACCTACTTGTCTTTTTTTCTAGTGGGTATTGGTTGAAATGGGTACTTGTTTGGAGTTTGAGCTGGTATGGATTTTAAGCAGGTAAGGAGGTAATTAGGTGGATCTATTATAGCTTCGGGTTGTATGGGTCAACTGGGGATGCCACGGTTTGGATATGGGAGTGTCGGAGCTTGGGAAAAGTCATCGGTAATGGTGGTTAATATGGCCGGAGACTTGGCAGCCAGGTTTAAGCTCTGGGGAAGATGTTGGGCTATGCTAGATGGGGGGTGGGGAGTGGGGGGGGGGGGGGGGGGTAGGGGAGGTGGTATAAAAAAAATTCAGTTGACACGCGTGTGCGTTGCCGCTGGAGCGGACCAGGTACACCATATGAATTAAAATTAATGGGTTATTAGGTGTTTTTTGTTAAGATCCGTTAAGAAGTCCACTTTTTAGGTCCACTTGTGATCCGCTCCCTATATATATATATATGTGTGTGTGTGTGTGTGTGTGTGTGTGTGTGTGTGTGTGTGTATGTGTATATATATATGGAATTTTTTAACTCCCTTCATATTAGGATTGCATGTTACTTCTTATTGTTGTTATTTCGTGTAATTGATTCTTTTGTTTACATCAGAGGCCTCATACTTATAAACATAGTACAAGTCACCCAACCGACCAACCTAATGAATCTTTAATGTTGAAACCCAAAAATTTCTTAACAACCACAAGTTAATCAGGGACACTACGTGGATACATGGTGCAACTAAATAACATAAAAATAGTCATTGTCTGCTACAAATATGAGGGTCATACGGAATAGTTCATCCAAAACTAAACGACAAGGAACTTCATGTAACCAACTGAGGTCTTGGAGACGATGATTTATTTATTTTTGGAGAAATAAATATTATTTTATTGGAGAATAATTAAATTGCCAACTAAGGTCAAAATTTGGAGTCATTAAAAAGTGCTTTGAATGGCGATTCTGAGGGTACCATTGTTTCCGGAAGGGTCGAGAAAGTCGAAATGACTGTACTTGGGGTCTATTTAGGTGCTGAAATAAATTAGGACCGTTTGACTCGAATTAAAGATACCGAGTCATTTAATGTGTGTACTTTTGGGATTTAGGGCTTAAAAGCCTACGGGAGAAACAATTCTCCAAAGAGAGAAAGAGAGAAAGAAAGAGAGAAAAAGAAAGAAGAAGAAGAGAAGTAAGGAGAAAAGAGAGAAAAAAAGGATTTTTCGGCCTCCACGCGATCCTAAGGAGGATTCAGACCCTACGAACCCGAGGCAAGTGATTAAACTTGCTAAATAATTGTTGTGTACCTTTTATTGCATGATTTGTGGATTGGATTTAGGGGTTTTAGGTTTAGTTTACAAAACCTAACTTTTGGGTATAAATCTTAGATTTGATATGTAGATCTTCGATTTGAGGAAAGAAATTGGTTTATATGTATTCTATGATGAATATTAATGATATATTTGTGAATGGGTTGAAGAGAAATGAAGAACAGATGATAAAAATGAATTTAGGGATTTTTGGTTTACTAAAAAGTAGCCATTTTCGAGAGTTCTGAAGGGCCGAATCGATTCGGCCTCCTACCGAATCGATTCGGAAATATGCAGGTGCCCAGGTCTGAGTGACCGAATCGTTTCGGACCCCAGCCGAATCGATTCGGCCTTGTAATACCCCATATTTTTATGCTTTCTAAATTTGGGGATTTATTAAATTTAATATGAGTTATTAATTTATATAAATTCAGAAATTAATTATTTTATAATTACTAACGTGATGTGAGTTAGTAAGTATGGGAAACTTGTTGAATATTACTAATGAGCAAAGTAATATATGATATTGATTCTATTAAATGTCACGAAGGAATATAATGACAATTTTGGAAATTTAAGTCGGGATGTGCCTGTGTCGTGTCGGGACTAGATGTTGATTAATAAAAGTGAATAAATTATAAGTCACCCATATGATCATTTTGTGTGTGCCAAAGTGTCCAGAAGGGTCGAGATAGTGAAAATAATGTACCCAAGGGTTTAGTTTGGGTCTCGGGATGTTTTTAGTCTTAATTAGTACCCCGGGAGGGCATTTTGGACATTTCGTAATTTTGGGTAATTAAACCCACGAAAATTACAAGGTTATATTAAATGCTTAGGGTGGCCTTCTAGGGTTAAAACAACCAAAAGCAAGTGATGGCCATTGGAGAAGGAAGGAGAGAGCTTGCAAAGGAGTTCTAGGCCGAAAACTCCTCTATTTGCGCCGCCGTCGCCGCCAAACGATAGATCACGTCGCAAGGATCATAACCACACTGATTTCAGCACAAATCAGAGACCAAAAACTCCCAGACAAGTATTTATTTAGCTGAATTTCGTTAATGCTTCATTCATGTTAGTTTATGAATGATTAGGATGAGTTTCTTGAAAGAAGACCCATGTTGGAGATAGAAAAATTTCATGTAGTAATGATTTATATGATAATCTGGAAATCCCCTTCATATGTAGAGGTTTAACCACGGATTTATGATGAATTAGAAGTATAATATATGGAGAAAGATGATTTGAATTAAGTTGAAGAAATTTTTAGGGTTCATGAATATTGTATGAATTTGGGGCACTTTTAATCCATGAATCTTGATGAAAACTCCCATGCTTTACGTTAAATATTGTCCATTTGAGTTTAGGACGTTTGTGGTATAAATCTCTGGGATATTGGGAGTGAAAAATCTGGATTTGGATGAGGTTGGATGATAGAACCCGTAACTGATTTCTGCAGAATTAACCATACCTGCTTGATCGATCGATCGAGCCAAGAGCTGCGATCGATTGAAGGTTCGATCGATCGACCCCTTTCTATCGATCGATCGACCCCTCCTGGAAGACTCACATTTCCCCTTCTAATTCGTTGATTTCTATTTATATGAGAAATAATCTTTGGACATCCTTATTAAAATATTTTTGGAGGTAAAGAAGTTCAGTATGACTTATTAAAAATATGAAGCCTTTAATGTAAGACGAGATTTACATTTTTCGAGAAGGTTTACATATAAGCGATGATGGAACTATGTATTAAAGAGGGATATGCGTAAGGTAGCTACGTTGGAAAAATAAATGAGTACCTACTGAGATTTCACTTAGGAGGATAGAAATCCATGAGTGTTACGTAGTAAGTTAGAAAAATCCCTCAAATTAAAGTAAGAAACAAACCGTTATACGTGATAACTAAATAATGAGAAATAAGGATAAATATCATAATTATGGAGTATGAGATGTACCTAAATTTGAGATGGTAATAGTAGTATATTTATATGACTGTGTTTATGCATATACTATATACGTGTAAAAATCATGGCCACGCTACTTGCTATCCGTGAGGTTATCGCGCTGGGACAGTCTTATCTCGATGGGTCCTTTATGGGGGATATTGACTCGTACCCTAGAAGATAGGAATCCTAGGTACGGGCTATCGGATCGATAGTCGGACGGTCCTAAGAGACGTGAGGGTATGTACTGACCTCTTGGACTTGGAAACTATGCTTCGCCTCAATATTGTTTGTGTTTTGTTTCAACACAGTTCGAGAGTGATTCCGAACTTGTATTTCCCTTAGTACGAGGGATACGGGGCCTGGATAGCAGAGTATGCCCGCACTATAATTTTTATGTGGGGTGCTATTTGAATATATATATTACATGAGTATTTAATATATATATATTAAATTCTGAAATGTGGAAACTACCTACTGTGTTTAGGGTAAGTAAGAAATGAATAATTATTTCAATTGGGAAATACGTGTTTTGAAAAGCATAATATGTTACTGGGAAACTTTGTTAGCAAATAAAGCTTAAATGAGAACTTTGGTTTTAAAGGGAATTTACCTCTTAACCAGTTGAATTTGTCAATCTAAATTTTACGAGTAACCTAAGATAAGATAAGTTAAACCGTTGGGAAGGTTAGTACAATAGGTATGCACATTAGAAGAGAGGTGAGAATTTCTCAAGGGAGTTCCGCACTAATATGTTGTTGCATTGTCCAGTAAACATTTTAAATACTTGCTAAACAAATTTCAAATCGTTTTACAATCGGTCTCTGACCCGTTTCCATTTTCTATTCTCTCTTGTATATATATATGTATATATTACAGGTGCCCAGCCACAAGGGCGTCTTGCATAGGATCCTTTGGAAGGAACGCGCTGCAGCTTAGGTGGGAGTTGCAGGCCTCTTGGTTAGACGACCTCATTCCTTGATTCCGTTCCTAGCACTTATTTATTCTGTTGGGCATGTGTCGCCCCTTTCCATTATTCAGTTATTTATTAGATATTGTGATTTGTTTATTTCAGTATTTACACTTTGGGATTTATTATTGTCAGGATGTTTTTCCTTTAAGTTTTAATGTTGGAATCACTTAGTTGGATGTTCAATTAATTGGACTATTTGTTTGAGTATAGTTGTTGTGTGATTCTTTAATTATGAATTAGGTAAAGTTTTAAATGTTGGTTTATAAAATAAAATTTGGAATGTAATGTCTAAAAATGGTTTTGACACTTAGTTAATTATTTAGGGTGTTTAAATTTTAAAAGATTTTTTTATGATAGTAATGCTAAGAATGAACCAACTGTGCACCCTGATTTTAATTTAATAAAGGCGTGATCGCCCGGTATTTAGTTAGGCGGGGTGTCACAGGCCTGAGATAGAGTCCTAGGTATGATGCCCCAAATCGATTCGCCTTTCTAGCCGAATAGATTCGATGGGCCGAATCGATTCGGAATTGGCCCGAATCGATTTGTAAACAGGGCTTTTAGGGGAATGTTTTTCTAGGGAGAATTTAATTCCGTTTTGTTCGAGGTTATCGATTGGGGAACTCTATAGCAATTAATCGGAGTATGTTTTGGAGACTTTTAGAGGGTTTACCTTACAAGAAATTATTGGAGTCATATTGACTAAATTTGAGGAATACCGATTAGATATTATGGTATATTCTAAGTGGGGAATCCCACCGTAATTAGAAATTAATTTAGAGATATTGGATCTTAGGATCCAATTACAAATGGGATAACTTTAAAGGTTTATAAAATGAATTGAAACCTATTATGGATGGAGAATTATAAATGCTAATTGATGTCCATACGGATATAGAAATATCCTTATTGATGATTGATTTGGGAGATGTCTCCCACAATGAAATGCTAATTGAAGCGACATGTGAGCTTCAAGCGAGAAATAGTATAGTGTATACTAAGTGGGGAAGATGTGTGACAATTGACGATTAGTATGTCATTGGGTAAATATACTAAACAATGAGGTCAATCAAATTGCGCCTATGGGCATATAATAAAAATGAAAATGTTGTGACAGGTATACCTTATATGATGGTATATCTTTATATGATGTGATGATTTAGGTATACCTTATATGATGGTATATATATATATATATATATATATATATATATATATAGTGAAGCATACCCCCTCCTTGCTCTCATTGGGAAGTTGCGTGCGATGAGGGTGAGCATCTTGGTTTAAAAAGCAGGGTGTGGATATTCCCCAAGTCATAGTCGTCCATTGTGATTATTATGCGATATATATATATGAATTCTTTTTGGGGGTGAGAAGTCTGGGGTATGTGACATTCTCACTTGCCGGTTATGAGCTATGACCGATTCCCCAGACGTTGTGTGCGTGAGTTGATCACGAGGTGGGTTCCATTGAACCCCACCAGGTGGCCCCAGTTTGCTACGTGTATGGGCTGCTGGAAGATGATAGCATGTGAGACTGCGTGCTCGAGTTATATCTCGATTGGATGGTTATGATTGTGCTTGTATTTGGGTATCGAGGGCATAATGGACCTCAACGACTTACATTGCCAGGATTAGTGTATCGGGGGGGCTCCTTGTTTTGATTTCGCTTTGGCGAGACGTCCCATGCACGAACCGCAGTGTATGTTGGAACTTGGGGAGAATTTAGTCCTTAATGCTCATATTTATAGATATATATATCACCTATCCCGACAATCGACAGTGCCAGGAGTAGTGTAACGGGGGGTTTCTTGTTTGGATTTTGCTTCGGCGAGACGTCCCACGAATGAAACGCTGTGTACTGTTGAGAATTGGAAATATTAATTAATAAAAAAAATTGGATAATAATTTGGGTTACATGCATCAATCATTGAGGGCATAATGAACCTCGAGGATTAATACGGTCAGGAGTAGTGTAATGGGGGGGTTCCTTGTTTGGATTTCGCCTTGGTGAGCCGTCCCACGCACGAAACGCAGTGCCGTGTTGAGAATCGAGAAGAGTTTCGTCCTTATCACTTGATGCTAATAACTCGTATATAATTATATATATATTGTTTACATGCCAAATGAGGGCATAACTAGAATATATGAAATTCTAGTAAACGAGAATGTTGATGTATTGTGATAACATGGTTATGTGGTTGCTTATGCAACCTTATATGTTAAATAAATGAACACAAATAAAGAGATCAATAACATTAAAGTTAATGTAAATGATTTAAAGAATATAGATAAGTTTAGATTGGGAGATTGGCTAGATGATTTTAATTAAATGATTTCAATTGGGTTTAAGTTAGAATCCTTTTACCTAAATAGAAATGGGCATCCATTTGGAGATCACGTGCATTACGTTAGTTATGCTCTTTAGTTGAGAGGTGAGGAAGATTATTATGGAGAGTTCGATGCCACCTTAATCATGTAATAATGCATTTATAATTATTATGCATTTTAATACACTTGCTATTAAATGTTTTTCAACTCGGGCTCTGACCCGTTTATATTTTCTCCCTCCATGTATATATTGTATTACATTAGTTGTTCCTCTGCGAGGACGCCATTGATGTTCATCCATCCAGTGTATTCGTGGAGCTATGGCAGTAGCGTACTGTTACAGCACTTCGCTTTAATCGATTCCCATCTTTGTATATCTAGATTTGGATTCAGATTGTATATTGAGTTTTGACTCAAGTGTTGTAGATTAACACTTTTATATCTCATTTCTCAGATTCTTGTATTGTCTGTGACCCGACAGCATATTCGGGTATTTTATTGTGGACTTTGTTGTACATTATATTGTACTATTTCTTATTATTGGAGTTTGCACATATCACTCATCTTAGTTAGATGTATACTGTTGGTTATGGTTGCATTATTGGTTTTGTTGTCGTGGTTAAATAAAAGTTTTAAATTTTTGACAATTCGCTTTTAATAGTGTTGAGTAGTTAGCCTTATATTATTTAGTATTGTCAGTTGATGTTGAGACTGTGCCATCTGAGATACCTGATTTAATATAGTATAGGGCTAGCCACCCGTTACTATTTTGAGCGGGTTGTTATAGATGGTATCAGAGCATCAAGTTCTAGTGTCTTTAGGATCTGTGCGGGTTACTACGATCTTCCGTAAGCGTTCTTGATGTAGAGCCTTATTATTAGGATGGTTGCATTCATACGTCCATATTTCTTCCGCGATTTGAAAATGTTTGAAAGGCGTTCTGATAGAATTGTTCTTGTTTCAGATGCCACCGAAGGGAGATCGTTCAGTTAAGGCAAATAAAGGGAATGTGCAACCCCAAACGCCCCAAAGGGACGTGACTACAGATGAAGTCACCAATATAGTGGCACAAGCAGTAACTGCTGCCATTTCTATGATGGCACAGCAATCTGCCGTTTGAGCACCCCAACCCCTTTAGGATTGTCTTTATGGGAGCGAGTGAAGGAAGATTTTAGTAAGGGGCATCCTCCTGAGTTTGTAGGGGGAGTTGATGCAATGGTTGCAAGTCAATGGAAGAATAGTATACAGAGTCACCTTCGTATGGTTGAGTGTAGTGAGGTGCAGAAGAAATTTTTAGCCACCTTTAAGTTATCGGGTGTAGCTCTCCAATGGTGGGCGTCCGTCACCACATCCAAACAAAGAGATACGATACCTATAATATAATTTTAGAACTTTTCGATCGAAGGTATTTTCCTTCTCCGACTAGGAATATGAAGATTTTTCAGGGTAATAGAACGGTGGCAGAATATGAGGAAGATTTTTCTAGATGGGCGAAATTAGTACCTGATGAGGTAAATATGGAAGAGAAACGTATATCGAACTTTTTTCGAGGTTTTGATTGGAAAATTCGGCAACATTTGATAAAGAGTCCTAAGTTAGCGACTTTCGTCGAGGTAGTGAATGCGACACTACTAAAGTGTCATGAATATTGTCTTCGTTCGCAAGAGGGTAAGAACTTTGGATGTTCGAGTTCCTCAAGTAAGTTTGGTGATGAGAGTGCTAGTAATGCGAGTGGGCAGAAAGGATTTGTGGGTAAGTGTTTCTTTTGTAAAAAAATAGGTCATAGAAAGAAAGATTGTCCTAAAAGAGGTAAAGGACCATGTTTTGATGAAATTTTGGAAGTACAACCCCTACAACAGATTCGAGGTCATTTTAGACAGAGGGACTTTATTTGGGAACCCATTGATGAGGAAGGGCAATCGGACTAGAGATGGATGATGTAAAGTATTTTCCTTCATGTATAGGATAATTATTATATGAATTTTGGGAATATCGTATGAGAGATATTTATGAAAGGGTAGTGCTATAGCCCTATTACGTGTGTAATGACCCTAAGGGGAAATTTTGAGCAAGTTAGGCTCTTACGCTATTATCTTTTGATAGAATAGATAATTTTGTAATATGCTCAAGAAGAGCTATGAACCTTGTGGTAAATGTAAGAATGGTTATGGTGTGTTAGGTAGCAATGATAAAGCTACTTTTTTTATATAGTCATGTTGGACTTATATAATTGTTGTATTCTAGTTATGGATGAGCCTTATAAATGGCAATATGTTAATGACATGAGATATCATTACTGAAAAGAGTTTAAAGATTGTGGATTGTTGGGACGCAGGAAAATTTTAGCTCATGATTATGCTAATTTTTGTGAGCTACATATTGTTATATGTATGATGATTTAAAATACCTTGTGTGGGACATAAGGCACTTTATGTAAATGTTGTAAGACCTAAACCAAAATATTTTTCATAACTATTTTTCAAAATAAAACTTTTCTAGGCCTTGGGCCATATCAAAATGATTTTTCACCAAAATATTTTTAAACTCTAGTCCGGATTTAACAAACTCTCAATCCCCGACGTCGCTACATAAGTAGTGTATTGGAAGGGTTCCTTGTTTGGACTTCGTTTTTGCGAGACTTCCCCCACACGAAAGTGGCAAATGTCAGGAATTGAGAGGAGCTATTTCTTTGGACCATTCAAAATTTTTATATTATTAAAATGCTAGTATACTTTATATCTATGGAATTGTGGAATGTTAGAGGGAAATGAAGCTTCAATATGTTAGGTACGAGCGATAGCTCGAATATAAAGGGTTTAGGGGCGTTCTAGTTGTGGAAATTGGTTTTATAAGACTCAAAATCCACTTAAAATAAAGTAAATTAATATAAACTCGTCGTGGGAAGTTAGAAATTTTGAGATAGGATTAGTGAGGATGGGTGTAGTAGAACTAGTTGAGCTTTGGAGAATTAGGCTTAGCTAAAATTTCGAGGAAGAAATTTTAGTAAGTGGGGAAGTTTGTAACAACCCGAGGTATTGGAGATGATTATTTATTTATTTTGGGAGAAATAAATATTATTTTATTGGAGAATAATTAAATTGACAACTGAGGTCAAAATTTGGAATCGTTAGAAAGTGCTTCGAATGGAGATTCTGAGGGTACCATTTTTTCCTAAAGGGTCGAGAAAGTCGAAATGACTATACTTGGGGTCTATTTAGGTTCCGAAATAAATTAGGACGGTTTGACTCGAATTAAAGATACCGAG
The DNA here is from genome assembly GCA_949130495.1 of Sambucus nigra. Lineage (NCBI taxonomy): Eukaryota > Viridiplantae > Streptophyta > Magnoliopsida > Dipsacales > Adoxaceae > Sambucus > Sambucus nigra. The sequence continues at coordinate 1,335,251 of CASBWL010000025.1, forward strand.
TCATTTAAAGTGTGTATTATCATTTAAAGGTGTGTACTTTTAGGAGTTAGGGAGGCTACGGGAGAAACAATTCTCCAAAGAGAGAAAGAGAAATAGAAAGAAAGAAAGAGATAAGAAGAAAGAAGAAGAGAAGTAAGGAGAAAAGAGAGAAAAAGAGGATTTTTCGGCATCCACGCGATCCCAAGGCGGATTCAGACTCTACGAACCCGAGGCAAGTGATTAAACTAGCTAAATAATTGTTGTGTACCATTTATTGTATGATTTATGGATTGGATTTATGGGATTTAGGTTTAGTTTAACAAAACCTACCTTTTGGGTATAAATCTTAGACTTGATATGTGGATCTTTGATTTGAGGATAGAAATTGGTTTATATGTATTCTATGATGAATATTAATGATATATTTGGGATTGGGTTGAAGAGAAATGAAGAAGAAATGATAAAAATGAATTTTGGGATTTTTGGCTTACTAAAAAGTAGCCATTTTCGAGAGTTCTGAAGGGCCGGATCGATTCGGCCTCCTACCGAATCGATTTGGAAATATGCTGGTGCCCAGGTCTGTGTGACCGAATTGATTTGGACCCCAGCTGAATCAATTCGGACTGAGACAGAGTCCTAGGTCTGATGCCCCGAATCGATTCGCCTTTCTGGCCGAATCGATTCGCTGGGCCGAATCGATTCGGAAACAGGGATTTTGGGGGAATGTTTTTCTAGGGAGAATTTCATTCCATTTTGTTCGAGGTTATCGATTGGGGAACTCTATGGGAATTAATTGGAGTATGTTTTGTAGACTTTTAGAGGGTTTCCCTTACAAGAAATTGTTGGAGTCATACTGACTAAATTTGAGGAATACCGATTAGATATTATGGTGTATTCTAAGTGGGGAATCCCACCTTAATTAGAAATTAATTTAGAGATATTGGATCTTAGGATCCAATACCAAATGGAATAACTTTAAAGGTTTATAAAATGAATTGAACCCTATTATGGATGGAGAATTATAAATGCTAATTGATGTCCATACGGATATTGAAATATCCTTATTGATGATTGATTTGGGAGATGTCTCCCACAATGAAATGCTAATTGAAGCGACATGTGAGCTTCAAGCGAGAAATAGTATAGTGTATACTAAGTGGGGAAGATGTGTGACAATTGACGATTAGTATGTCATTGGGTAAATATACTAAACAATGAGGTCAATCAAATTGCGCCTATGGGCGTATAATAAAAATGAAAATGTTGTGACAGGTATACCTTATATGATGGTATATATATATATATATATATATATATATATATATATATATATATAGTGAAGCATACCCCCTCCTTGCTCTCATTGGGAAGTTGCGTGCGATGAGGGTGAGCATCCTGGCTTAAAACGCAGGGTGTGGATATTCCCCAAGTCATAGTCGTCCATTGATATTATTATGCGATGTATATATGCATTCTTTTTGGGGGTGAGAAGTCGGGGGTATGTGACATTCTCACTTGCCGGTTATGAGCTATGACCGATTCCCGAGACCTTGTGTGCGTGAGTTGATCACGAGGTGGGTTCCATTGAACCCCACCAGGTGGCCCCAGTTTGCTACGTGTATGGGCTGCTGGAAGATGATAGCATGTGAGCCTGCGTGCTCGAGTTATAGCTCGGTGGGATGGTTATGATTGTTCTTGTATTTGGGTATCGAGGACATAATGGACCTCAACGACCTACATTTCCAGGATTAGTGTATCCGGGGGGTTCCTTGTTTGGATTTCTCTTAGGCGAGATGTCCCACATACGAACCGCGGTGTAATGTTGGAACTTGGGTAGAAGTTAGTCCTTACTACTCATATTTATATATATATCATCTATCCCGACAATCGACAGTTCTAGGAGTAGTGTAACAGGGGGGTTCCTTGTTTGGATTTCGCTTCGTCGAGACATCCCACGCATGAAACGCCGTGTACTGTTGAGAATTGGGAATATTAATTAATAAAAAAAATGGATAATAATTTGGGTTACATGCATCAAACATTGAGGGCATAATGAACCTCGAGGATCAATACGGTCAGGAGTAGTGTAACGGGGGTTCCTTGTTTGGATTTCGACTCCACAAGATGTCCCATGCATGAAACGCAGTGCCGTGTTGAAAATCGGGAAGAGTTTCGTCCTTATCACTTGATGCTAATAACTCATTGTAATACCCCGTATTTTCATGGATTTTAAATTTAAGGATTTATTAAATTTAATTGGGGTAAATTAATTTAATTTTTATCCAAAATGTTGTTTTAAATATTTACTAGCATGACAAGAATTAGTAATTATTGGGAATATATTATTTGTTGCATATTACTGGATGAGTATAGTAATATATGTGATTTATTTTTATAATATTGTCACGTGTGAATAAAATGACAATTGTGGAAATTTAAGTCGGGACGCGCTTGTGTCGTGTCGGGACTAAATGTGGATTAATAAAAGTAAATATTTTATAGGTTGTTTATATGGTCATTTTGAGTGCGCCAACGCGTCCGAAAGGGTCGAGATAGTCAGAAAAGTATACCCGGGGGTTTGATTTGGGTCTCGGGGAATTTTTAGGCCTAATTAGTACCCCGGGAGGGCATTTTAGTCATTTTGTATTTTTGGGTAATTAAACCCACGAAAATTAAAGGGGTTATATCAGATGTTTAGATTATCTCCTAGGGTTAGATAACTCAAAACACTAGAACAACCATTGGAGAGGAGAGGAGAGAGCTCTCAAGGCATTCCAAGGCTCAAAACTCATCCGCTTACACCGCCGCCACCGCCAACGCGTAGATCGCGAGACGGGGAATGCAACCACACAAAATTCAACACCAAACCAAATTTCTGAAAATCCCAGACAAGTGTTTATCTTGGTTATTTCGTTGATGCATCATCCATATTAGTTTAGGAGTTATTAGGATGAGATTTATGGATGAAAATCTCAATTTGAGATGGGAAATTTTCATGTAGTGATGATTTATATGATATTCTCGAAACCCTTTGTCATGAAATGGATTAAGAGTTTGATTAAGAAAAGAGTTCTAATCAGATACAAACACACAAAAAAAATTATTCCGGACGATCGGACCGTTGGAATTGGATGAAATTTTACAGAGAATTAGCTGAAGATGAGAGGAAGATACAGAAAAAAATCCACTCGATCGGATCGTTCAATATTTTTTAATATTTTTTTTTGCTAGACAGTTTTATGTTTTGAGGACTCTTAGAGATAATAAAAATTCAATTAAAACTCCATTTTAATTCCGATTTCGAAACCGTATGAAATTCTCATCTTTGAAAATAAAATTCAAAATCCTTTAATGTAAGGCGAAACCTATATTTTTGGGATATTTTGCATAAGGGATAATGTAAGTATATATTAAAGGGGAGAGACACGTAAGAGAGAGTTACGTTGGAACATAAATAGATATCTACTAAATTTTACATTTGGAAGAATAGAGTCCGTGAGGGTTACGTAGTAAGTTGGAAAAACCCTTCGAATGAAAGTTAGAAACGAACCATTATACTTCGAATTAAAGTTAGAAACGAACCATTATACTTGATATATAATAATGGGAAAATAAGGATAAATGTTGTGAATGTGGGTTATGGGATAAAACTAAATTGATATGATGAAAGTGGTAGATTTATATGATTGTGTATGCATATATTATATACTTGTAAAAATCATGCCCGCGCTACTTGCTATCCCTGAGGTTACTGCACTGGGACGATCTTATCTCGTGTACCTTATGGGGGATATTGACTCGTACCCTAGAAGATAGGAATCCTATGTACAGGCTATCGAATCGGTAGTCACGGTCCTAAGAGACGTGAGGGTATGTACTGACCTCTTGGACTTGGAAACTATGCTTCACCTCAATATTGTTTGTGTATGTATTTATACAGTTCGAGAGTGATTCCGAACGTGTATTCCCTTTAGTACGATTGATACGGGGATTGGATAGAAGAGTATGACCGCACCATAGTTTTTATGTGGGTTGTTGTTATGATATATATATTATACGAGTAATTAATATATATATATATATATATATATAAAATTCTGAAATCTGGAACTGCCTACTGTGATTTGATATGTAGGACACGGTTGATGACTCAAATTATAAATAATTGTTTTGAGAAAGTATAATATGACACTGGAACACTTTATTGATTAATAAAGTTAAAAGGAGAACCTTGGTTACAAAATGAAATCTTACGTTTTAAATACCTGTGTTGTTCAGTTGTAAATCTTGCGAATAACCTAAGATAAGTTAAATGATTGGGGAAAGATAGTGTGGTATATGACGAGATAGACCATTGGGAAGGTTAGTGCGATAGGTGTGCACATTAGAAGAGAGGTGAGAATTTCTCAAAAGAGTGTCGCACTAATATGTTGTTGCATTAGCCTGTAATCAATTTAAATACTTGCTAAACGAATTTTTTAAATCATATACACTATCGGGCTCTGACCCGTTTCTATTTCCTTTTCTCTCTTGTATATATATGTATGTATTATAGGTGCCCAGCCACAGGGGCGTCTTACTTAGGATCCTTTGGAAGGAACGTGCTGCAGCTTAGGTGGGAGTTGCAGGCCTGTTGTTTAGACGACTTCATCGATTTGATTCTACTCCTAGTTCAGTTTTATCCAGCAGAGGCTTGTGTCGCCCTCTTTCTATTATTTAGTTGGTATTGTCAGAGATTGAATTTTTACTTTCAGTACCTTTATTTCGGGACCTATTACTGTTAAGATGTTTTCCTTTAGTGTTGTAAATGTTGGGAGTTATTATTGATGATTAAATTCGTGTATGTTCAATTCTATTTTTATTCTTAATGTGTGACTCTTTAGATGCTAATGGTTTAAGGTTTTATAACCGGATTTAATAAAATGAGAATGAAGTTTTAAATGGTTTTGACACTTAGCTTAATTATTTAGGGTGTTTAAATTGGAAAAGTATTTTTTTGACAGTGATGCTAAGAATGAACCAACTGTTCACCTTGATTTTAATTTAATAAAGGAGTGATCGCCCGGTATTTAATTAGGCGTGGTGTCATAGGTGGTATTTGAGCATCAGGTTCTAGTGTCCTTAGGATCTATACGGCTTATTATGCTTTCAGCGTTGCTTTGTTTGTTATAGAGCCCTATGTTTAGGATTGTCGATTCCTTTGATGAGATTTCGTTCTCCTTCTATAATGTGTATACACTAGTGAATTCTAATTTCGTTCGGATGTGTGCGTGTGCCGAGCGATGCCGGATGTCAGAAGAGGACCGTTAAGCGTACATCAGGAGGTAGGCCTCACTTGAGATTATGAAATATATTCGAGGATGATGACCGTAGTCGAGGTCACCTCCATTATGGCAAGAGAAGCCATGACTAGAAAGGCGACTAAGGTGCAGAAATGATTTTCAAATGCTGTTATAGTCAAATGAGGTGCGAGGGTAAACTTACCCAACGTATTACAAAAATGTGTAGAGACTGTCAGTGGGAAGTTTTAGAAACGCGAAAATTATATGTTCTTACCAAAGGAGGTAAAGTATCCAAAGGCTTAAATATAGGACGGAGTGTGGCAAACTGAAAGTGAAAATTTAGAGAAAATTTTCTTGGCTTTCGGGACGAAATTATAATGGTTGGAGTCAACCACCAATTTTAGAAGTGGAATGCTATGCCTATAGGAGAACCTTAGGTACAGTGTTGACCGTATGTTCCTTCCTCAACTGTTCAGGATGAGAAGCAAACGTGGTTCTGAACTCATCGCAGGAGGGCATGATAGATGTCCAATTGTGGATATGAATCCTAATCGTTAGCAAATTTGTATCGAAAGAGGTAAATACTAGTGGAGGAAACGACTCCAAGTGGGGAACCAACTTGTAATAATAGTTGATAATACTCGAGGAGGAAATTCTGATGGACGACAGATTCAGAGGTTGAGAATGTCATATTTTGTCAATATAGATGATAACGCTTCTTTGTGGGGGAAGTTAAAGGAATCGAAGAATTTAGTCGAGAATAAGACTGAATACAACGGTGGTGGTATAGCACCACAAAAGGATGAGGATACACATCAGGAAAACCATTTAAATGCTTCAGATAGTTAAATTCTTACCATGTGATGGTAAATTCAGTATGTACTATTATAGATAGTAACATGATCTTTATGGCCTAAAAAGCTAAGAGAACAACCGGGATGGCTAACAGGAATCGAGTCTACTAAAGTTCAAGAGAAGGACAATCCTAACCTGGTTAGTAGGACAGGTGATAAGTGGATTATGTGTTGAGGTATTTTGGTGCGGAGTGAAATTGCTCGCGATAATATGTTCCAAAGCGAGAAAAAGGGACAAGAATACGGTGCCTAGTAAAGGACGACGATTAAAAAATAATTTTGTTTTGATTTGGGCAGACGTGTTATGTCCGAAAACCATTTGTGCAATCAAGACGATTGCCAGGATGGAAGTATAAGTTGTATCCTTAGAGGATGCGGCGTGTTTATGTGACACGAGCGAGTCACCATATTTTGTTCATTGCTAGATTAGAATGTGAGACGAGTTTAATGCATATCATTATAAATGTTACCATTATGTGAATATTTTTCCTTAGTATAGCGGGATTTTTCTTTGGCGCTATCCGTGGGAGATGAATGAGTATATTAACAGTGTTTTATACTTTATTGAGGTTACTCGTTGTAGTGATGTGATACACAAGTATGATATTATCTTTGTTAAAATGTTATAGAAATGGGTAGTATGAAAGTGGGCATTTATTGCTAGGCTATCGGAGTAGTTACATTAGTGCAACACATTTTGTTTTGGCGAGGCTTTACCTGTAAGAAGGTTGGACTTGGACTTATATAATCTATCCTAGAGACTTCGGAGGAGATAGTGGGCTCGAGATATTCGATACCAATGTAAGTATAGACTTTGTCAGTATGATTCAGTACGGACCAGGATTTACCGTTGAGCGAAAAGACTTGACTCGGTATTATGTTTAGTACTCCGAACTTAGTGATAGGAAGAGTGCAGTGTTATATTTATCCTTAAGAGATGTGGGAGTTAAGAGTTATACCCCTAATGTTAGAAAAATGAAATTTAGAGAATTTCGATCGTATGTATCTGAGGTTTATAGAATGTAATTACCATCAACCAATACGGGACGATAGTGAAATTGGTGAAACGTTCTTTGTTAAGCATAATTACGGGAGAAATTGTAACTTTTCTGTCAAGGGACGGAATAAAGGGGTATATACTATGGACGGAGGACCTAACGGATTTCGATAACCGACAATGCTAGGTAGTAGTGTATCGGGGGGTTCCTTGTTTGGATTTCGCTTTGCGAGACATCCCACGCATGAAACTTAGCGTAAGGTTGGAAATAGGGAGACGTTTGGTCACTATTCCATGAGTTCGGTACCCTGGTCGAAATGGGATCAAGTAATTATGTATGTAAGTTGGAAGTTGAATTTTGTTTTAAGGTCATTGGAGCCGGATTTTTGTGGTAGGAAAGCATTGAAAGTTATCCCCACGAGTTGAGGGGTGGAACGATGATAAGGAGAATTTGAGAATTTTGATTTCTAGGGTGATTGAGAGTACCCAAATGTCATAACCGCATACAGAACACAAGGTGAATAAAGAGTTGGAATGATTTTTAGCATGGATTATCTGGAAAGAACTTTATATTATACAAAAGAGATGACCTGTAATTATTTTGATGAATAGAGAATTAGTGATTTATTTTGGTTGTAGTACCTATTTGGGAAAATTGTTATACTTATCTGAGGAAGGTTGAGAATTATTATTCCTCTTTTATCGTCATGGAATTTGAATGCCCTATTCCTTCTATTCCGTTGAATTTAGTTCGTTCTACGGATGAGTAGCCCGTCGTTCGCTCTCCCAGGGCGTTCGGAGTGTTGCAAAGATGTGGGCATCTTGGTTAACTACAGTTAAAATAGTCCAAGTAGAAGGGACGTGGTAATAGACGTGTGAAATATATGTTTGTGGGACTAGTATAATGAATTGGAAGTGATAGAGTGGATTAAACGTCACATGAGGGGCGATAATCCATACATAAGTGTGAAATTAGAATAGCACGCCCTAACTTGATTGGAAGGCTGTGGGAAGCCATTCAAGAATTTGTATTCCTTAAATAGAGTAGAATTTAATTGTTATAAAGCACGCCCGGAGCGGAGTTGTTATTAGTCAAGTGTGAGAGCGACTTGCACATACAAAGAGTAATGATGTTAGTATAGTATAAGAGATCCAGAAGTGCGCTTCGTGGAGAGAAGAGCACGGGTCAGAACTTTCGGCATACTCCAAGGAAGGAAGGGGAGTATTACGTGTCACTTAATGTGAGACATTTCAAGGGAAGAATCGATGTTTAGCGAGACGTAGTGAGTAGTCTCTACATGCACTGCCCATAGGTAAGGTTTGGTTGAAAGAGGAGAATCAACCAAATAATTTTGTGTTTATCGAAAATTCCTGAAATTGGAAGAGGTTGGTAAAGTCGGTAAAGTTCTTGGATGGGTTGCCATCCTCAAAACAAGATCAAGGGTTTATGCCGAACATGTGAATTAAGTCGCCGAGAAGGAAGTGATTGATATTCCTTTGGGCTGGCTTACAATATTAACTAGTATGCCCCAGACTTCCTTTGAAAGGAAGGATCGTGCCAGTGCATGGTCCGGCGCAGTATAAATTTCTGAATCAGGATGAGATTGGTGAATCCCACCTTTGATATGGGATTTCCGGAACCAGCGGAGATAAGATTTCGTTTTGAGTAGGATGTATCACCCTTAGCCAGGGAATAAGCGCATGGTGATTAAAGATTAGTGGAGCCACGTGAAGGAGCTTTTGGAATCTTGGTATGATGATTTCAAGAATGCTATGTAGAAGCACTCGTACCTATTTGTCGCGTATGAGGCACTTATTAAGGTCTTGTTATGGAAGAACCTCGACTATTATCATTCCGTATGTTTAGAGGAGAGTAGATAATCAGAATTTTTGGATCGGTCAAGAAAATATCCGATAACTATGGTGGAATTCCACGACTGTTATAGGCAGTCAAGAGTGGTCAAATGTTCGTATGATCTTCTCAGAATGGGAATTTTGTGTATGAATAAATCCGAGTAGTTGTCATGTAGTGAGGTGCGGCCTCCTAATGATAGTGAAATAATGAATTTTTATCATATAGACGTAACCTATTCAAATGTTGTCAGTTGGGAGTGCAATGTGAAGTGTCTCCAATGAGAATGTAAAACAATGTTGATGTGAGGAAAAAACTATAGTGATTGAGCGCCGTATTATGTAGATAGTTTGCGTACTGACAAGGATATCCATAATTGTGCTACCTGGTAGGCCTTATTTTCCGAATTTCGGGGCGAAATTCCGTTATTAGGGGGGAAGTATGTAATACCCCGTATTTTCATGGATTTTAAATTTAAGGATTTATTAAATTTAATTGAGATAAATTAATTTAATTTTTATCCAAAATGTTGTTTTAAATATTTACTAGCGTGACAAGAGTTAGTAATTATTGGGAATATATTATTTGTTGCATATTACTGGATGAGTATAGTAATATATGAGATTTATTTTTATAATATTGTCACGTGTGAATAAAATGACAATTGTGGAAATTTAAGTCGGGACGCGCCTGTGTCGTGTCGGGACTAAATGTGGATTAATAAAAGTAAATATTTTATAGGTTGTTCGTATGGTCATTTTGAGTGCGCCAACGCGTCCGTAAGGGTCGAGGTAGTCAGAAAAGTATACTCGGGGGTTTGATTTGGGTCTCGGGGAATTTTTAGGCCTAATTAGTACCCCGGGAGGGCATTTTAGTCATTTTGTATTTTTGGGTAATTAAACGCACGAAAATTAAAGGGGTTATATCAGATGTTTAGGTTATCTCCTAGGGTTAGATAACTCAAAACACTAGAACGGTCATTGGAGAGGAGAGGAGAGAGCTCTCAAGGCATTCTAAGGCTCAAAACTCATTCGTTTACACCGCCGCCACCGCCAACGCGTAGATCGCGAGACGGGGAACGCAACCACACCAAATTCAACACCAAACCAGATTTCTGAAAATCCCAGACAAGTGTTTATCTTGCTTATTTCATTGATGCATCATCCATATTAGTTTAGGAGTTATTAGGATGAGATTTATGGATGTAAAACCCAATTTGAGAAGGGAAATTTTCATGTAATGATGATTTATATGATATTCTGGAAACCCTTTGTCATGTAATGGATTAAGAGTTTGATTAAGAAAAGAGTTCTAATCAGATACAAACAAAAAAAAATTATTCCGGACGATCGGACCGTTGGAATTGGATGAAATTTTACAGAGAATTAGCTGAAGACGAGAGGAAGCTACAGAAAAAAAATTCAGCTCGATCGGACCGTTCAATATGTTTTTTGCTAGACAGTTTTATGTTTTGAGGACTCTTAGAGATAATAAAAATTCAATTAAAACTCCATTTTAATTCCTATTTCGAAACCGTTTGAAATTCTCATCTTTGAAAATAAAATTCAAAATCCTTTAATGTAAGGCGAAATCTATATTTTTGGGATATTTTGCATAAGGGATAATGTAAGTATATATTAAAGGGGAGAGACACGTACGAGAGAGTTACGTTGGAACATAAATAGATATCTACTGAATTGTACATTTGGAAGAATAGAGTCCATGAGGGTCACGTAGTAAGTTGGAAAAACCCTTCGAATTAAAGTTAGAAACGAACCATTATACTTCGAATTAAAGTTAGAAACGAACCATTATACTTGATATATAATAATGGGAAAATAAGGATAAATGTTGTGAATGTGGGTTATGGGATAATCCTAAATTGATATGATAAAAGTGGTATATTTATATGATTGTTTATGCATATATTATATACTTGTAAAAATCATGCCCGCGCTACTTGCTACCCCTGAGGTTACCGCGCTGGGACGATCTTATCTCGTGTGCCTTATGGGGATATTGACTCGTAACCTAGAAGATAGAAATCCTAGATACAGGCTATCGAATCAGTAGTCACGGTCCTAAGAGACGTGAGGGTATGTACTGACCTCTTGGACTTGGAAACTATGCTTCGCCTCAATATTATTTGTGTATGTATTTATACAGTTCGAGAGTGATTCCGAACGTGTATTCCCTTTAGTACGATTGATACGGGAATTGGATAGCAGAGTATGCCCGCACCATAGTTTTTATGTGGGGTGCTATTATGATATATATATATTATACGAGTAGTTAATATATATATATATGAAATTCTGAAATCTAGAACTGCCTACTGTGATTTGATATGTAGGACATGGTTGATGACTCAAATTATAAATAATTGTTTTGAGAAAGTATAATATGACACTGGAAAACTTTATTGATTAATAATGTTAAAAGGAGAACCTTGGTTACAAATTGAAATCTTACGTTTTAAGTACCTGTGTTGTTCAGTTGTAAATCCTGCGAATAACCTAAGATAAGTTAAATGATTGGGGAAAGATAGTGTGGTATATGACGAGATAGACCATTGGGAAGGTTAGTGCGATAGGTGTGCACATTAGAAGAGAGGTGAGAATTTCTCAAGAGAGTGTCGCACTAATATGTTGTTGCATTAGCCTGTAATCAATTTAAATACTTGGTAAACGAATTTTTTAAATCATATACACTATCGGGTTCTGACCCGTTTCTATTTCCTTTTCTCTCTTGTATATATATGTATGTATTATAGGTGCCCAGCCACAGGGGCGTCTTACTTAGGATCCTTTGGAAGGAACGTGCTGCAGCTTAGGTGGGAGTTGCAGGCCTGTTGTTTAGACGACTTCATCCATTTGATTCTAATCCTAGTTCAGTTTTATCCAGCAGGGGTATGTGTCTCCCTCTTTCTATTATTTAGTTGGTATTGTCAGAGATTGAATTTTTACTTTCAGTACCCTTATTTCGGGATTTATTACTGTCAGGATGTTTTCCTTTAGTGTTGTAAATGTGGGGAGTTATTATTGATGATTAAATTCGTGTATGTTCGATTCTATTTTTATTCTTAATGTGTCACTCTTTAGATGTTAATGGTTTAAGGTTTTATAACCGGATTTAATAAAATGAGAATAAGGTTTTAAATGGTTTTGGCACTTAGCTTAATTATTTAGGTTGTTTAAATTGGAAAAGTATTTTTACGATAGTGATGCTAAGAATGAACCAACTGTTCACCTTGATTTTAATTTAATAAAGGAGTGATCGCCTGGTATTTAATTAGGCGGGGTGTCACACTCATATATAATTATATATATTGTTTACATGCCAAATGAGGGCATAACTAAAATATATGAAATTCTAGTAAACGAGAATGTTGATGTATTGTGATGACATTGTTATGTGGTTGCTTATGCAACCTTATATGTTCAATAAATGAACAAAAATAAAGAGATCAATAACATTAAAGTTAATGTAAATGATTTAAAGAATATAGATAAGTGTAGATTGGGAGATTGGCTAGATGATTTCAATTAAATGATTTCAATTGGGTTTAAGGTAAAATCCTTTTACCTATATAGAATTGGGCATCCATTTGGAGATCACGTGCATTACGTTTAGTTGCGCGCTTTAGTTGAGAGGTGAGGAAGATTATTATGGAGAGTTCGATTCCACCTTAATCATGTAATAATGCATTTATAATTATTAAACATTTTAATACACTTGCTATAAAATGTTTTTCAACTCGGGCTCTGACCCATTTATATTTTCTCCCTCCATGTATATATAGTATTACTTTAGGTGCTCCTCTGCAAGGACGCCATTGATGTTCATCCATCCAGTGCATTCGTGGAGCTATGGAAGTAGAGGACTATTGCAGCACTTTGCTTTAGTCGATTCCCATCTTTGTATATCAAGATTAGGATTCAGTTTGTATATTGAGTTTTGACTCAAGTGTTGTAGATTAACACTTTTATATTTCATTTCTTAAATTCTTGTATTGTCTGTGACCCAACAGCATATTCGGGTATGTTATTATGGACTTTGTTATACATTGTATTGTACTATTTCTTATTATTGGAGTTTTCACATATCACTGATCTTAGTTAGATGTATATTGTTGGTTATGGTTGCATTATTGGTTTTGTTGTCGTGGTTAAATAAATGTTTTAAATTTTTGACAATTCGCTTTTAATAGTTTTGGGTTGTTAGCCTTATATTATTTAGTATTGTCAGTTGTTGTTGAGACTGTGCCATCTGAGATACCTGATTTAATATAGTATAGGGCTGACCACCCATTATTATTTTGAGCGGGTTGTCACACTTCAGTGACAGCCACACTGATATCTCTACTAAAAACGTGTCTCTTCATGGAAAATAGCTATAGAGATTCATGTTTGAAATAATTTTTCTCTCTCTCAATAATCGTGACTAAACACGCCTCATATGGAGCCCCAAAATTTTCATCCTCACTTAGTTTGTGTACTACCTCTTCGACAGGATCCGACTCATGGAAATCGTCCTCATCACCCACTTTCATGGTGATGTTGAAGATGTTCATTTCGAGTGTCATATTATCGAACGTGAGTTTCATTTTACCATTATGAATGTTAATTAGCGCATTAGCCGTAGCTATAAATGGTCAACCAAGGATTACGAGAACATGATGACTCAATGGGGAGGTGGGCTTCATGTCCCAAATGATAAAATCTACCGGGAAGTAGAAATTATCGGCTTGGGTGATCATCTCCTCAACAATCCCTCGAGGTATCTTCACGGAATGATCTGCGAGCTTGAGAGTAATTTTTATGGGTGTAAGTTCACCCAAGTTATGCTTTTGATAGAAATATTAGGGGATAATGTTGACACTTGCCCCTAAATCTATTAAAGCGCACTCAATTTTACTATCTCCAATGATGCACGAAATGGTAGGTGCACCCGGATCCTTATACTTAGGTGGGAGGTCTCTTTGAAGTACCGAAGTTATGTTTTGTGCTAAGAATACTTTATTCTTTACCTTTAACCTACGTTTCACCATTAACAAGGCTTTAAGAAACTTTGCATAAGCGATAATTTACTTGATTGCCTCAAAAAAAAGGTAAATTAAGTTTCACTTGCTTAAGCACATCTAGAATATCATCATGGGTAGCGCCTTTTAGTAGGAAAGACCAACTAATGTGGGTATAGGGCGACATTAGGGGGTTTCACTACCACCTCGGGCCTAATTATGTCATCTTTATCACTCTCCTTCAAGGGGCATCTTCGGACTCTTTCGTGTCCGGCAAAATCTCCTTGTCGTTTTGCACATCGTGTGGAAGAGGTGACAACTCAACAACGTATCCACAACGTAGAATAGTCACCACGCTACATTACTCTTGATTTGTATTAGGGATAGAGATAGCATAATCTTGACCTTGGGGAGGTCTTTGGCATTGAGCGAGAAACTTACCCTTCTCTTGGATACTTAAGGTGGATTGAAGCTTAGAAATCGATGCCTTCAATTCAGTGAAGGTTTGAGAATTTTGGGCATTGATTGTCGATTGCATTTGCAAAAATGGTGTTAGAGTGTCCACGAGACGCTTCCTCTTTGGGATCAAATAAGGTGCGGGAGGCGTCGCTTGCATAGGTGGTGCTTATTGAAAGGGTGGTGGTTATTGGACAACATGCGGATTGGGATTTATCACTAAATTTGGTTGCCCGTAACTAAAATCAGAATGGTTTCACCACGAAGGGTTGTAAGAATTCCCGTGAGGGGCATTAGAATTACCCTTATGAGCTCCCACCACCTTAACTTGTTCTTGGAGCATGATTTTGTAGGCGAGTATCGTCGGGCATGCCTTAATTGAATGCCCCACCTCACAAATAACGCACATTTCATATCTAATTGCTCAAGTGGAGCCGAATTCATCTTTCCCCCTAACTTCGACCACATTATCTAACTTATTGGCAAGTTGGTTAATTTAAAGCTTTAACTTGGCTTCTTTGTCTAATTAATAAAATCCGAACGTAGGAGGATCCATGGACGTGTGTCGAGCTTTAGATTGGGTACTTGAATCCGATCTGTCCTACGCTTGAGTAGTCCTGACAATATACTTAAAGTGGGCTTCTTCATCGTTCGCGTCTAACCCTAAGAACTCCCCGGGGCACATGGTCTCAATGAGTTATGTAGAAATTAAGTTTATCCCGTGTTGGAAGAAGGAGATGAGTCTCCACTTCTTAGAACCGTGGTGCGGGCATATATTAATTAACTCATTGAAATGCTCCCAACATCTATCAAAGGGATCATTATCGTTCTGCCTAAAGGTTTAAATATGAGCCAAGATGGAATTAGTTTGATGCGCTACGAAGAATTTTTAGAGAAACTTAGCTTGCATGTCCCTCCACGTTCCTAACGAGTTCGGTACCAAAGACCATAACCAAGTCTTATTTTTATCCTTCGGAGAGAAGGGAAATAGTTTGAAGCGAATGACTTCTTGAGTGCACATTTGATCGCTAAACATTTCGCACACCTATTCTAACTCGCGGATGTGGAGGTATGGTTGTTTTGACTCCATACCGTGGAATGTGGGAAGAGTCTGAATCATCCCATTATGAAAGTGAAACCACCCCACATTATACGGGAATATAATGCATCCAAGAGAGGCGGTTCGCTCTGGATATAAGAAGTCTATTTTAGGGCGATATAACAACTCTTCCTCACCAGAATAAATACAAATGTGATTCGACATCGCTCTCACACTAATGTAATCACTACCTTCACCAAAATTAGTCGACACATGACTCGGGGCTTGACTATTCGGTGTAGGAGTTGGTACCCAGAAATGTGGAACGTTTAGAGTGTGCGGGCTATTGAGATTGTATTCGACTATATGATTTTCATGAATTCTAGTAGGAGTGGAGTTGGGATTTGACTAAGTATTTTGCATGAAAGGATTTGAGAGAATATTTTTTTTTTCTTTTTATTTTTCTGAATTTTTTTGGATTTTTGGATTTTATGATTTTTTGGCTTTTTTAAGAATTAGAGTCAAATTCTCAGGATAATTTGACATAACCTAGTATGTCTACCTAGTCCCCGACAATAGGGCCAAAAACATCACGTAACACTGAATGGGTCTCTAATGCGTGTAAATATGGCTCAAGTGCTATCCGATCGCGTAAGCAATAAACTGAGCAAGTCGGGTATCGAATAAAGAGACTAAGATGTGAAACGTAACAACTACTAAGGAAGGCGACTAGACCAAATGATCAACTCACAAAGAGAAAGAGAAAAGATGATTGTTTGAGAAATTTTTAATGACTAATGCAACCTCATGAATAATTGTGAATTAACTACACAAGTAAGAACGAACACGTTGCCTTCAATCTATATGAGAAATTAGAGTCGGAGTACATTCCCCCGAACCATCGATAAATACGATGGATATAAAACCTTTAAGAATTTAATTCATAATTCAAAGAAGAATAAAATATTATCTAAGTACTTGACATATGAAGATTTCACTCCTCACACTATCAAGTCAAAAACATATTTAATTCGAGTGACAAATTATCAAAATGTGTATTATATTCTTAAATATTCCGATTATCAAGGGAAAATAAAATTAAAAGACCTACAAGATTTGTTCCAACAAGATTTCAAACCTCTAAATTATTTATTCAATTTTATGTCCATCCGTAATACCTAGGTTGGGTTCATGTACCCCAACCCCAGAAAAACTTAGTCAGACATGACGACCCTTATATTAAACATGCATTCAACTTTGCATGAATTCATTGTTACGTAAAGAATGCAACTAAACATGTATAAAAGTTCTCTAACAAGATAATAAATATATATAACCCAGAAATATAATTAATATTGAAAGAAATAGGGAGAGAACAACTTATATTGAAGAATTGAGTGGAAAACAATGAAGAATTAAGAAGTTTGATGATGATTTTTGCTTCACTTGTTTCTTGACTCCTTTTCTCTCTAAAATTAGGGTAAAAACTATCTAACCCCACTCTAATCATGAACTAGCTAGTTGGATACCAAAAATTACAAGTGTTTTCATAAAACCAAACTCAAAAAAAAAATAAGATAAGGCACAAAAATCGCGAGTAGACATTCCGAACCGGTTCGCCTCATGGCTGAACCAGTTCACTTTCCAAACCGAATCTATATCTTCCAAACCTGTTCAAATTTTGAACAATTACAAAAGTGCCCCTGAATTCTTCTCAACTTCAAATGCTTGAAACTCCTCAATCGTAGCTCGAAATTGGACGTCGTTTGTTCTAATGTTATCTTGAAGTCCATCTCTTAAACTTATCTTAGGCTATGCTGTAGAGTTTAAGAAAAAAAATTACATTTCTACCCTTGGACTTTCCATCCTTCCTTCTTTTCTTCTTTTTATTTTGGTTTCTCTCTCCCATTCACTTGCATGAAATACCTATAAAGTACACGAGAAATACAAAAAATTAGAGATGCTTGACAAATAGGGTCAGTAGCATCAATATGAGATAAATCTATCCTAATTACATCGCACATGACCATAAAAATACCTAAATTATAGGGATAAATACGAAAATTTTACACCGAATTAGTTCGTTTCGGGATCGGTAATTATTAATGCCTTTTATTTTTGTATATGTTGTAAAATTTGTAGTTGTGTGGATTTTTCTCACTATAAACAAGTCTTATTATATTATTTTTTATTTGAAGATATTAGGTTATGGTTAGTCACCCAAAAGCCTACTCTGTTAGTAAACATGTCTAAAAATATTTTTGGTTGTTGGTTTGGATTCTCTTTATAAGACAAGGTCAAGAATATTGGGAAGAGGAAAATATAAATGAAAAGATACCATCTTGTCAACAAATGTTGAAAATTTTACATCATTTCGATCCTGTGGCATATAGGTATGTCCCAACCCCTTGATTATGATGTATTTATTCATCACTTTATTTATAAGTTTATATAGATATATGTATGGGTCCCGTTGAAATGTTTTAAATAATTTTCTTGATATGTATTTACTTGAGGTTTTGGAAGAGTGTTGTTGTACATGTGATGACCATTATTTTACAATCTTGGCAACTTTCAATCCTTGTACGCGTTATTATCACAGCATTACTCAATTCACATGTAATGGACGCAAAGCAACTTTAACAGACTATTACATTGACTGAATAATTGTGGAGTTGTAATGTTTGTGATGCCATAAGATTGTATAATACTATTCATAATTTTTATTTTTGCACAACGTTTCATTTCAAGATTTTAGGGGCTTTAGAACTCATGTTCCACATTGGATATACCTTTCAATACCAGAAATACAAGAAATATTACCTATTCTTAAATAAAATCTTGAAGAGGACTATGGACAATGTGTCTTCCACATCTTTACTATTTTAAACAATTTATTTATTTTTGAGTTATATTTAACGTCATGTCAAATGCTAACATGTAATTTGAAGATAAATCAAGTATGGTTTGACTGTTAGAGGATTTATTCGCTTCCTAATCCTCTGATGTATCGATTTTTTTATTTAAATTAACATTGAACAATTTGCTATTATAATTTGGAAAATTAAGTTCAATACATTACATTTATGGTTATTCAAAAAGTGAACAGTGAAAATCAGTTAGTTTTCTCCCCATGTCTACAACTCAGAAAACATGATTTATCAATCACATTAAAATCATGTTTATGATAGAAAAACTTACTAAAATATTGCCAAAAAAAAATCCCGCTATAATTTAGTGTAGTTGGGAGCCCAAAACAATGTTACCTAGAATGCGGATTGTATTGATATGTGGAATAGGGAACGTGAATATATAATACGATATACAATCTAAAATGTGGCACGGTGGGAGTAGCATTATTTAAATCAAGTTATTCAAATGAGTTAAGCTACGTTAAAAAATCAACGTTATTAAACTGTTAATATAGTTAAAGTTGTACGATGTGCAAGCCGTTGGAATTTATAGATTTGAATTATTCATGTAAACACGTCAAGTAAGCATATCATAAGTTATGTTTTTATATGTTGGAATTTTGTTGCATTTTGCGGAAGAAATTAAAAATATATATCAAGTGACTAATTTTTGTGTATTGGAATAGAAGTTTACCATTATTAGGAATGTGTGTAACCCTACATAAATCTCTTGGGTATGAGCATTTTATGGGTAACTATTGTTCGAAAGACAAAAAATTATTGCACCTATCATTTTTGTGTCTGTATCATAGTCATTGCAACTCGTCTCCTGATCTTCCATGTAGGTTATCTACTCATCTCCATAGATTGGTTGGATGCCATCAATAAACACACACAACCACACTTCCCTTCCCCCATTGCCCAAATTCTTTTGAGTATTTACTTTAAAGATACTGGTTTTTTCTAGAAACCATCCATCTTTATAGATAGCATGCCCTCTGGATTTGTGAGTAATGCGGTAATACCTCCCTCTCTGTATCTCTATATCTATGATGAGTTCATTATTTTTTATTAATTATGCCCAAATTTATGCCTTGCTAGGCCCTTTGTATCATAAATAATAAACTTTCAGAGTCTTTTTCGTAAATTAAAAGAAAAATGCAAGTTTGAATCATAATTGAGTTAAAAATACACTTTTAGTATTTCATGGGGTAAAATCATAATTTTCCAAACTTTACGGGGCTAAAAATATTTTTTAAAGTTTATCGAGGCAAACTAAAGTTATTTATGAAATTTGGTTGAATTTTGAATTAAAACGAGCAATTTTTGAATTTCGGGGGCTAAAATGAAAAGAAGGGTAATTCTGTCATTTTTAAATATTTATGAACCTAAATTTGAATTAATTATTTTTATTTTGCATTTGTTACAGGTACCCCCAGAAATTTGGACACCAAAGGAATCGATGTGCGAAAATTGTCCGGATACATCGCCATGCGACGCAACACGACACAGTTGACACAGCTGGACTAAATATTTTTTATAAAATCATTTAAGTGTCCATTGAGGCTATGCCATAGCTTTTCAAAAATATGTTGACAAGAATCACAACTTTGAAATTCGGACGAAAATGAGATTCTGAATTTTTGGAGGTAAAAAATGAGATTAAAGTTGGTGTTGTGAATAGTAATGTGAATAGTGACGTGATTGGGGATAATTATCTCCAACTTTTCTCAAAACTCCACGAGATAATAATTAGCTAAAATACAAACAATCATGGAGAGTCCCATCTCATCCAAATACCCTACCCTAACCCTATAAATAGGACCATTGGGTTCATTATTTTTACACAGACAATTGTAGAGAGAGCTTTAGAGATAGTTTTTTGTTTCTTATTTTGAGAGTATATTTTTATTGAGGGTCGATAATTATTTTGTGAGAGGAATTCTGTCAAGAATATTTGTGACATACCATTTGTAAGTTTGTTCATTTAATATTCATTCTTGCTAATTTATTATGTCTACAATTATGCTCTCCCAATTTCCTCACTAGGTCTAGGTGAAATTTATCATATGTGATTAATATTGTGTGCAATTTAAATTCTTTTTTGTTCCCGATATGTGCTAAATGTTTTTAAAAAAATCGGTATTCATTTAAAACGACACGAGAGTGCGTTTTAAACCTTCGGTATTGTTTGAAAAAATCATTATTTAATTCTAAGTATGAGTACTTTTTGATGGGTTATACTTTTATTAAATTGACTGAGAGCCCATGCTTAAAGACTATGTTTTGAAATTTAAAAGTGAAATTTTTAAGGGAATAAGGATTTTAGGCGTCTAAATTTAGAGACGTTAAATTTTATTTTCAACTTATAACGTGTTATTTTTTCAAATTAAATACGACGAGAGTTGATTTAATTTGAATTGTAAAATCGGGAATGACGAATTTAAATTATTGCACATTGTTAGTTTAACGTGATAAATGGATCCAACGTCCTAGTTTTCACGCACACTTGATTGTATCTCTCGTACTCCTATTTTTTGTTTGTGTTGCTTAGATTAATATTACATCTCATCTTTAAACCCATTTTGTCTAGTTGGATAGTCACAATAATTTTTAACAAAAAAATTGATAAATCCTCATGGGTGCGACCCGTACTTACACTCGATATTCTATAATAGCCCGTGCACTTGTGGTATTTCATAAAATTGACAAAAAATCTCTCTCTTTCTGTATGTCTATCTCTCTCTCACACACACACATGCGCGCCCACGCACTCAAAACATAGAAACACATACTTAAACATTATTAATATTATCTTAACAAACTATTTCCTTATTGTTTATGAATAAGCTCATGTATAAAGCATTTTTGCTCCAATGCCTCACAAGAATCTACTTTGGTTTTTCATACAGAATAGGATCACTTATATGTAAAGATTATCTCGACAAACGACCACTCATTATCCCTTGTCACGTAGGTGGAAAGAGGTTGCATATATGACTTCATGTAGGCCTTGTAAAAGTCATAGTTTTTTTATAAAAGCTATCCACTCCCTTTTATGTTCTCATACTATTCGTACAGGAGTTTTTCAAATATTTAACTTCATGTTCTCAGGCATTCATTGATCATATAATCTATGTAAAGATGTGAACTAGTTGGATTTCTTAAGTTATATTAGTCCATTTATTTTAATTATATTTTCCCCAATGACCGAGTGAGATTAAATTGTTATAATCTATGAATTATGTTGATGGGAATCTAGCAAATTATATTGAATAATGTAATATCATTTGCATACTTGGTATAACAGGGGTTCAAGTGCAATTTGCTTTCAAACAATGCTGTAATTGGCCATAATCAAGACTCTAGCCTTCAATTTGGTTCTTACTCATGCATTTCCTTCCACTTATTGTCCTCCCCACAAGAAGTTCCTTTCATATAAAATATCTTGTAAAAAACTTCATGGTATAGTTACTTGCAGTTTAATAGGCACGGATATGAACACATAATACAAACATGACACATAACGGATACATGGACACAATATTGATCAAAAGATATGGATACGCTAGGGTACATTAACTAATATATAATTAAGTAATTATATGTTTAAAAAAATCAGTAATTACATAAATCACCTTCAATAATGATTACTTTACACGTTGCTCCCTGAAGGAAAAAATGACAATAAATTCTTTTCATGTATTAAATATGAAAAAGGTCCTCAAGGATGTTAATGCAATTATTCGGACAAAAATTCCCTTCACTAAAGGACATCATTTTAATACCCAAAAATCTTACACTATCTTCCTCTCGCTTTCTCTGTAGCTAGTGTAAATTTTACTGTTGATCGCTCTATTAAATGCCATTCTTTCTTATTTCTTTATTCAGCCGAAAGGTCAAGTCCAAAAAAAACCTTTGTATCGGGCTGCAACATTAATTTGAAATTTCAATAATCATGAAGAGGTGGCACATGTAACAACCCGTACTTCGGGGGATAATTAAACTCCATAATTGGTTGTAAATTGGAAATTTGGGTAATTTCCCAGAATATTAATTTTTTGGATTTTCGAGGATTAGATGATTTTCGATGGATGGTATACTGACTTTTGGTGTTAAGTAAATATGTCAGAGTATTTTAATTACATGTCTACATAGGAGGGTAGTGAGACTGGGGTCTATGAATAACTGGAAAGGGTGAGGCGTGACCCACTCCAATGGACACTGTCAGCAAGTTTCTCAAGAACTTCTGAAGCATCTTCTGATGAGACCTTCTCCTTTTGGTAAAAATGGAGCTCAAGATGGAACTCCTTCCCTGCAAGAATATGAACTTCCACAATAATAATAGTAATTTTCTCAAGAGGATCTCCTCAGAGTGATGGTTGTCAATGGGGAGAGAAAGAACAAGGCACTTAGCACTTAGAGAGAGCAAAGATAGAATACTAGAGAGGTTCTGGTGTGATTTTTAAAGAGTAAAGGTGCTATTGAGTTTTTCTATCTTTCATGACCTTGCCCAGGGGTCCTATTTATACTTTGGCACTAAGGTTGGGTTGGCACTTTTGGCACCAAAACTTAGAGGGTTGGTGAGGGACAAAGTCTGCAGTGTACTATTTGTCCCTACCTGCAGGTAGCTCTGCCTGTCCCCTCTGAAAGAATCCCCCTGGTGCCAACCAAAGTTCAAAAGTAAATATGTTTTTTAATGGAGAAAAAATATCTGATTTGCTAAATATCTTTTGAAATGGTAACTTTTGGCACAAACTTTGTAAACTTGAGGGGGGTCTCGAGGACCACCTCCTCTAAAATCTTTGTAAGCTTGTGGCGGGTCTTGAGGACCCCCTTCTAAAATCATTTTTCTTGAGAGGCGTTTAGAGGACCCTCTATTTTAAAATCATTTTATAAACAATTCTTTTCTTGTGAGCAGCCAGTCCTTTGGCTGCTCACTTCACTTGTGACTAAGTGTGAAATGTGTGTAGTCTTGATTCACTTATGGGTCTTCCTACTATTATTCTCTCAGTCCTATAGTGCTAAGTGGTTGGGCTTGACCAATAGACCTTGTCCTTCAGCCGCCAAGCCAAAACTCCCAAGAGATCCCAACTAGCTTACTTCAGCCCTGCTTGCTCAACTAGGCAACCTGTACAAGAAAATAAGTGTTAGTACTTCTGTTCTTTTTCATGGAGAGGGGTTGCTTGTGGTAGGCACCCCGCCGTCCTAAATTTTTCTAAGAGCTGAGGAGGGAAGGACTTTGTGGGTCCCTCTTCTCAAATGTCATTTCTGCGGGGACCCTTGCGGAGTCCCTCTCAACTTGGGCTTCTACAAGGACCCTTGTGGCGACTCTTCTCCATTTGAGTTTCTGCCGGCACCCTTGCGGTGGTCCTTCTCAACTTGGACTTCTGCGGTGACTCTTGTAGTGACTCTTCTCGACTTAAGTTTCTGCAGTTACCCTTGCGGTGGCCCTTCTCAAATGTCATTTCTGTGGTGACCCTTACGGTGGCCCTTCTGAACTTGGACTTCTGTAGTGGCCCTTGTGGGGCACTTCTCTAATGTCATTTTTGCGGTGACCCTTCTGAACTTGGACTTCTTCAATGAACCTTGTGGGGCACTTCTCAAATGTAATTTCTGTAGTGGCCCTTCTCAACTTGGACCTCTGCAGTGACTCTTGCAGTGGCCCTTCTTGACTTGAGTTTCTGCAGTGACCATGGGTGGGGTTCCTTCTCATTATGAGTTTCTGCCAGGACCCTGGGGTGGTTCCTTCTCAATATGAGTTTCTGTCGGGACCCTGGGGGTTCCTTCTTAATATGAGTTTCTACCGGGACCCTAGGGTGGTTCCTCCTTAATATGAGTTTCTGCCGGGATCCTGGGGGGTTCCTTCTCAATATGAGTTTCGGCCGGGACCCTGGGGTGGTTCCTCCTCAATATGAGTTTCTGCAGAGACCCTGGGGGGTTTCTGCTCAATATGAGTTTCTGTCGGGTCCCTGGGTGGGGTTCCTTATCAATATGAGTTTCTGTCGGGACCATGGGGTGGTCCCTTCTTAATATGAGTATTACCGGGACCCTGGGGTGGTTCCTTCTCAATATTAGTTTCTACCGGGACCCTGGGGGTTCCTGCTCAATCTGAGTTTTACCGGGACCCTGGGGTGGTTCCTTCTTAATATGAGTTTCTGCTGGGACCCTGGGGGTTCCTGCTCAATATGAGTTTATGTCGGGACCCTTGGGTGGTTCCTTCTCAATATGAGTTTCTGTCGGGACCCTGGGTGGGGTTCCTTCTCAATATGAGTTTTCTTGGGACCCTGGGGGGTTCCTGCTCAATATGAGTTTTCTTCCGGGACCCTGGGGTGGTTCCTTCTCAATATGAGTTTCTGCCGGGACCCTGGAGGTTCCTGCTCAATCTGAGTTTCTGCCAGGACCCTGGGGTGGTTCCTCCTCAATATGAGTTTCTGCCAGGACCCTGGGGGTTCATGCTCAATGTGAGTTTCTACCGGAATCCTGGGTGGGTTTGTTCTCAGATGTCATTTCTGCGGTGGAGGGACCCTGGGGGTTCCTTCTCTAATATGGCACTTCTGCGGTGGAGGGACCCTGGGGGTTCCCTCAACCTCATATTTTCTGTAAGCTGGAGGGGGGGTCTTTGTAGGACCCTCACCCACAAATATAGTGGTGAAGCTTGAAACACCCTTTTATATTAGGCCCTCGTGCAAAGTCTTTTGTGTTGGGTAGACTAAAAGGATTTCTAGGGCATAAATTCATTTTTTAGGGACCCTAGGGTTCCTTCATCATTCCCCTTAGGGTCATTAAATGTCCTGTCACTTCATCCCAAGTTTTGTAGATAAGGCCACTTATAGTGGACCTCCTTATCTGGGTATCAACTTGGGCGTAGGGGTTACTCGTAGTGAGCCCCTAGTTCTTGGCCTTCTTATATGTCCTTCCACTTTATTTAGAGGTGTTTCTCATCGTGAGCCCCTCATCCTTGGACTTTTTTTCTATGGCCTTCTATCTTGGGTAGAGGGTTTTCTCGCGGTGAGCCCATCACACTTGGCCTTCTTCTGTGGCCTTCTTTCTTGGGCAAAGGGATTACTCGAGGTGAGCCCCTTCCCACTAGCCTTCTTCCGTGGCCTTATTTCTTGGGCGGAGGGGTTACTCGCGGTGGGCCCCTCACCCTTGGACTTCTTCTGTGGCCTTCTATCTTGGGCGGAGGGGTTATTTACGGTGAGCCCCTCGACCTTGGACTTCTTCTGTAGCCTTTTATCTTGGGAAGAGGGGTTACTCGCGGTGAGCCCCTCACACTTGGCCTTCTTTTGTGGCCTTCTTTCTTGGGCAAAGGGATTACTCGAGGTGATCCCCTTGCCACTGGCCTTCTTCTGTGGCCTTATTTCTTGGGCGGAGGGGTTACTCGCGGTGGGCCCCTCGCCCTTGGCCTTCTTTTGTGGCCTTATATCTTAGGCGAAGGGGTTATTTACGATGAACCCCTAGACCTTGGCCATCTTTTGTGGTCTTCTATCTTGGGAAGAGGGGTTACTCACGGTGAGCCCCTCGCCCTTGGCCTTCTTCTATGGCCTTTCATTTTGGGCAGAGGGGTTACTCGCGGTGAGCCCCTCACCCTTGGCCTTCTTCTGTGGCCTTCTATCTTGGGTGGAGGGGTTACTTACGGTGAGCCCCTCGCCCTTGGCCTTCTTTTGTGGCCTTCTATCTTGGGCAGATGGGTCACTCGCGATGTGTCCCTCCCCCTTGGACTTCTTCTGTGGCCTTTCATATTGGGTAGAGGGATTGATCGCGGTGAGCCCCTCTCCCTAATTTCTTTTCTGTAGCATCAAGTTTGGGAAGAGGGGTCACTCAAGGTGGATCCCCTCGCCCTAGGCTTTTTTCTGTCAAACTTGCAATCTTGGGAAGGTGGAGCCACTCTAAGTGGATCCCCACACTCCAAGCTATTTTATTGTCTGTTCACTTGCTTGAGGACTTCTCAATATTATCCCCTCATGCAGAAGTGTCTTGTAATGTCGAGAGACTTGTGCACGAAACTGTCGTACCTTTTATTTATAATTGGCAGTTACTCAAAACTGTGAGCGCTCCGGTGCCCTTGGAGACTTAGGTGCTAAACTATCGCACCTTATATTTATACTTGACACTTGCTCAAGACTGCGAGCGCTCCGGTTCCCTTGGAGTCTTAGGTTCTTAACTGGCGCACCTTATATTTATACTTGGCACTTGCTCAAGACTGTGGGGGCCTTAAGTGCTCATTTGGAGCACCTTACGTTTATACTTGGCGCTTGATCAAGACTGTGAGCGCTCTGATGCCCTTGGAGCCTTAGGTGCTCAACTGGCACATATTATATTTATACTTGGCACTTGCTCAAAACTGTGAGCGCCCCGGTGCCCTTGGAGCCTTAGGTGCTCATCTGAAGCACCTTTTGTTTATATTTGGAACTTGCTCAAGACTGTGAGCGCTCCGGTGCCCTTGGAGCCTTAGGTACTAAACAGTTGTACCTTATATTTATACTTGACACTTGCTCTATACTGTGAGCGCTCTGGTTCCCTTGGAGCCTTAAGTACTAAACTGTTATACCTTATGTTTATACCTGGCCTTTGCTCAAGACTATGAGCGATTCGGTGCCCTTGGAGCCTTAGGTGCTAAATTGTCGCACATATACTTATACTTGGCAGTTTCTCAATATTGTGAGCGCTCCGGTGCCCTTGGAGCCTTAGGTGCTCAACTGTCACACTTTATATTTATACTTGGCACTTTCTCAAGACTGTGAGTGCTCCGGTGCCCTTGGACCCTTAGGTGCTCATTTGGAGCACCTTATGTTTATACTTGACACTTGCTCAAAATTGTGAGCGCTCCGGTGCCCTTGGAACCTTAGGTCCTAAACAGTCGCACCTTATATTTATACTTGGCAATTGCTCAATACTGTGAGCGCTCCGGTGCCCTTGGAGCCTTAGGTACTAAATTGCCGAACCTTATATTTATATTTGGCAGTTGCTCAATATGATGAGCGCTCCGTTGCCCTTGGAGCATGAGGTAATAAACTGTTGCACCTTATGTTTATACTTGGCCTTTGCTCAAGACTGTGAGCGCTCCGGCGCCCTTGGAGCCTTAGGTTTGAAACTGTTGCACATATACTTGTACTTAACACTTGCTCAAAACTGTGAGTTGCTCTATTTTCTCTGAGAACTTCCAGATGGAATTGCCCTATAGTTTGTGGAGTACTTTGCCAATAATCTGAGCAAGTTATCATTTTGATGTTACCCCTCTAACTGCAGGGTTCTTGCATATAACTGAGTAAGTTAATATCCTGAAACTTCCCCTATAACTGCGGGGTACTTGCATATAAGCTAAGCAAGTTAATATTTTAAAACTTCCCCTCTAACTGCGGGGTGCGGGGTACTTGCATATAAATATAACTGAGCAAGTTATATTTTTTAGCGCAACCCCGTGTGAGTGTGCGGTACTTTTTAGTGCAACCCCATGTGACTTTGGGGTATTTTGTTATGCATATTCATTCCATGGGAGGTAACTAAGAGATGCGATTAGCCGTTCTCCTTCCCATAAACTTTGCATAAAATTTCACATATATTATAAGTAAAGAAATAATTATTTCTTTATACTAAAAATTTCCCTTGGTCTGAAGGGTCCTTGTTCCAAACTTTTCTTAGGAACCTTTTTGTCTTGGAAAAGTAATAGGTTTAGAGAGGGGGGTAGACCCGCTTCTACCTATTTTCTGAAAATTGGTCCAGTAAATTTTCTTGAGAACAGAGGTTAGGACTTATTCTCTAGGCTATAAATCTCTATGGAATAATAATAAAAAAATGTACATAATTTTTATATTATTATTATTACTTGGAGGATAACCTCCTGTTGGTCTGTCGTGTCTGTAGGGACTTTACTCACTATACTTTTACTTTTGGGTTGGATATACCCCCGTGTATAATGAGGAAAGTTCGTTACATCATGGGACCTCTTCTAATCTAGTAGAGGTTCTACTATATTATTAAGAAAGAGAAAATATTAGTATGGTGTAACTTTTGTTCAGAAATTCTAAGCCTTTCTGTCTATATTCCGGCCGCTTCCACTTTTTATAAGTTTAAATGCTTCAGGCGGTTGCTCGTGCTAAGTATCATTCATGGGCAGTTCTCTGTCAGGGATTCTGTCCATCTCGGGTTCCTCGCTTGGGATATGTGCTCCTTTTCTATCGCCATTTCCATGCCCATCGCTACTACTGTGGCCACCATCCGATACAGTCTCACCACCCCGACGTGTGTTGAAATTCATGTTGAGGCTAGCACTTTTGAGGATTCCTCATCGCTTTCTGCGACTATCAGTGGAATCTCTTCCCCAGTCATTGTCGATGAGGGTTCCTCACCATTTGTGGGTTCCTTACTCACCAATCTTCAAACGTAGATTTCTGTTGTGGAGGGTTTGGTATCCAAGTGTTCCCCACCGACCAAAATGTCTAACCAGGGTTCCATGTGCACCGCTGTTACTAAGGCATTTGGCTTCGCCAATTTCATCATCTGCTATTAAGGTTACAAGGGAGCACGGGTTCCTTGAAATTTCATCATTTGCTGTCAGTGGCACATTTAATCTTGGGAGTATGGATTCCTTGAAATTTGTAAAATAAAAAATTGGTGAGGGTTCCTCGACATTTGATATGGTGGTCAAGGGTTCCTCGTGCGAGGACTTTTGTATGAGAGAGGTTTTGTCCGCAAATTTTCATTTGAGGGATTCTTTGACTGAGCGCGCTGTTACAGGTTCCTCGCCCAAGAGTTTGTATACCAGGGGTTCCTCGCGAGGGCTTCTCACTGAAGTTTGTGCATGTGGAGAGTTCCTCGTCTCAACACTTTGAGACTATGGGTTCCTCGACCGCTGGAGCAGTTGCGAGGGGACCTTTACGAGTACCTATGATAAGGGAAATGGGTTCCTCGACCAGCATAGGTTTCCTCCTACTGCTCCAATCATAGAGGGTCCCTCTTCTGAAGCTTCTCACTTGTCGGGTATCTTGTCTGGCACTTTGACCTCAAGGGGTTCCTCGTTTGCTGTCACAACAATAGGAGGTTCCTCGTGACCATCATTAGTCAAGGTTTCCTCCTCGCTGCCCATTATTAGCGAGACACTGCTCAGTCCCTCGCGCCTGACTTCTCAGAATGGCTTCCTCGTTGGGACCATCGTCGACAGCTGGTAGGTCTAGTAACTTGCGGTTTGCTTTGGATGCAGGTGTCTGGACCTCATATTTCGTTGAGTGTTCCTTGTCTGGTGGAACTGGGTTTGGAGATGAGGGTACCTCGTAGTTCTTTTAAGAGGGGGTGTCTCGACTGTTGGAATTTTTCTTAGAGAGAGGGGGTCTCGACCCGTAGTTCTTTATTTTAAGAGGAGGGGTTATCAACATCTTCAAATTCTACAAAAATGGGGGTCTCGACATCTTTGAATTGTACAAAAATGGGTGTCTCGACTGTTGGAATTTTTCTTGGAGAGAGGGGGTCTCGACCCCTAGTTCTTTATTTCAAGAGGAGGGGATTTTGACGTCTTCGGATTCCACCGAAATGGGTGTCTCGACTGTGGGATTTTTTTCTTGGAGAGAGGGGGTCTCAACCCCTAGTTATTTATTTCAAGAGGAGGGGGCTCGACATCTTCAAATTCCACAAAAATGGGTGTCTCGACTGTTGGAATTTTTTTTCTTGGAGAGAGGGGGTCTCGGCCCCTAGTTCTTTTTTTCAAGAGGAGGGAGTCTCGACATCTTCGAATTCCATGGAAATGGTGTGACAACCCGCCTACTAAAATAATAGGTGGCCAGCCCAATACTCCAATAATTACAGGAATCATAGATGGTCCATTCTTAGCATCACTGTCGATTAAAATAATAGTATGAGATAACCACCAATCATTTTAGAAAACGGATTGTCATATACAAAAAATTTAAAAGTAAAAGAGAAACACTTAGACAATCCCATTTGTAAAAATGGTGGGTATCAAAAATCGATGAATAAAGTATGACAATACAATAAATAATCACCGAATAAGCTGTCGGTGTACAGACCAATGCAAATAATACATTAAGTATTACAATCAATATTTACAATATAATAAATGAGTGCAATACCTTGGGCAAACACGCCCGAATAAAAGTATTGAACATAACTAGAGTACAATAGAGGGGAGAGTCTACTACAAGTATCCTACAACATCCGCAATATGCCGTAGCTCCATGACAACTGGAAATGGAAATGTAAACACAGGTGTCCATGCGGAAGAGCACCTGTAACGGCAAAGAATATGCAGAAACAAGGAAAAATAGAAACCGGTCAGGGCCGGGTTTGATATGATTACCATGTGACTAAAATGCATGGCAGGTAAGTGCGTAAATCTCTCGCAGATAACAATAATATTCCTCACCTCTCAATCTAGCAGCAACCTAACGCAATATCGTGAGATGTTCTAGTTAACCCTAAGTACTAAGGTCTAACTTTTCCCCAGTCTCAACACTATGCCCTATTCGTGCGTGGGGTGTCTCGCAAAGCGAAATCCAAACAAGGAACCCCCCCGATACACTACTACTTAGGCAAGGTTGATCGTCGAGATCCATTAGACCCTAAGCACGAAAATAAGAAATAATTAAATGTGTGTGCATAAGTGTGGGAGGTCACAACTACAGCTACTCAAGAAATAAAAACATAAACCCATCCATCATCTAACGGCACAATTCCTAATTCTTTATTTAGGAATATACATATATGGTAAATTCATTTTATCAAATGTTTACTCATAAATCTCATTTCAAAACTTTCTTTACCGAATTTTATTTCCTTTCTTCTATCCAGGAAAAAAATGCATAATTTAAAGCAAGTTTTATTATCATAAAAATGCTTTACTTTCATATTATAACATCCATTTTCCTTCTTCCATCCGGAAAATGTATTTAACATCCCATTTCCCTTCTTCTATCCGGGAAATGTAAATTAAAGCCATTTTATTATCATAAAATGCTTTAATAACCAATAATGTCCCACATTATTGAATCATAGTTATATATATAATATTATATAACGAAATCTAAGACTGCCCGTCCGGGTT
This sequence comes from Sambucus nigra, assembly GCA_949130495.1. NCBI lineage: Eukaryota > Viridiplantae > Streptophyta > Magnoliopsida > Dipsacales > Adoxaceae > Sambucus > Sambucus nigra. The sequence continues at coordinate 1,366,699 of CASBWL010000025.1, forward strand.
TCCCCACTGTGCGCGCCCCTAAATGGCTATCATCTTCCAGGGCCTCCAAGACAACCTGGGATCCTATCGAAACGTCGGGAAGCGACCATGTGCCTACGGGATAGTCAAGACCACACCCGGAATCTCCTAACCAGCGCAGAAAAATATATAAACAAACGCTCACATGGCCTAGGGACTATATCCACCCTGCATCATTAGCCAGGGGGCTTCACCACAACGCGCGCGACTTCCCTTATGATAGCGATTTAGAGAGGTGTGTATCCATAAATTATCATTTATGAAAAACATTACTTTTTCCGTTTGAAAACTCATATTTTATATTTCCAAAAATCATTCACTTAGCCATTAAGCACCAAGTTTCAGAAGGTGCATACTATTCTTATTAAGTCATATATTTTATTAATGACCTAAGACCCCAAAGTGCCACTAACCTCAAAATATCCTCAAATAGTTTATATAATTCATAAACCCTCAAAGTGAGTCTCCATAATGGAGTGTCTCTCAAACGCTCAACATTTAATATTTTAACTTCAAATATATCTTTAGGTTAACCTCCTATATCCGTTGGACATTAACCTAATCCAAACTAGTCCTCGGGTAAACCTAAATCTCCATTCTTAGCCTAGGACATTAGTCTACCTAATACAACCCTCTAGGACTCCCCATTACTTCCTAAAGGAAGGTTCCTAAGCTTCGAACCTGAAAGAAAAGGGCTAAAACATAATTGGAAAAACCTCACTTTTTCAGAAGAGGTCGATCGATCGACCTCTGGCCGTCGATCGATCGAAGGCTTCGATCGATCGACCCTCCAGGTTCGATCGATCGATCCTGGCGAATACTTCTTCTCCGAGAAGCTGTTTCGGCCATTGACGAGCCAACCAAGCTTCTACCCGCTATTTCACTCAACCACAACAACAAATAATGATACCCAATCACTTCTAAACATCCTACAATCAATTATTCATCCTCAAATCAAATCAAAACACAAGATTAATGGATTAAACACCAAAATCTACAAAAACCCATTTATGGTTTAAACCTCCCAAAACTTAACTACACATGCAATTTATCACACTAAATCGATATCTAGCAAGTAAGAAACTTTCCTCGAGGTTCGTAGTCTCTGAACACCTCCGGTAGCGACGGATTCCGGCCCAAAACCTCCATCTCTCTCTTTCTCTCTACTTTATCTTCTCTCTCTCTCTCTCTCTCCTTTGGCTTCTCTCACACAAATGAAGAAAAGAAAGGGGGGTGGGGGATTTATAAGGGTCTAAAAATATAAACCCCCACTCCTAAATGCTAATACACCACTAAAATGACTCGTAACCACTTAATTGAGTCATAACCCCTTAAAAATGCCCGAATCCCAAAAATTACAACTGGGCACTTATTTCGACTATCTCGACTATTCTAAAAACAACCGCACCCCCTATTTTGGCATTTGGGAAAGTGTGAACTATTTTTGTGTTCCAAATCCATTTTAATTCATTAATTATACTCAAATTTAAATATAGGTCATAACCGTCGTTTTACATATAACGACGCAATAATACGCAATATAACACTATTTACCTTCTCATAACGGTAAATAGTCAAAACATAGTAAATATTATCCCTAAGTCTCACGGGAAATAATATTTACTCCAACATTCCTATTTTATAAAATTATCCCATTAGGCAAAATAGTATAAAATAGTCGCTCGAAAACCTGGGTTGTTACATACTCCCCCCCTTAAAGGGGAATTTTGACCTCAAAATTCAGGCGTAACCCATAACCATATAAAGGGTATACTATAATAAAAATCGTGCTATCATACAAGCAAACCCCTGAATATAAATGTCCCCATAGGACTCAGACTAAGGTCACCACTAACGATCTCAGTCCGCATCATCCTGCTATAACATAGCGCCAAATCGTTCCTCAGGAACTTTCGATCCTACCCTTCTACTACGGGAGGAGATACCCACACAAGCTAGGCACTAATTGCCTTACTTTCCGAAACACGTTATACCTCTACTAGGGAATAACTACAGTAACTTACAATCGCTAACCCCAACACTACTAACTTCTATTCACGTTGGCGTAACCCTCAAAAGTCTACTTGCTTACTGAGCCCAATCTAAAGGAAGGTTCCCGGACCACTCCCGGTCCCAGGAATATACTATTCGCTGTTTCCATTCCAATGAGTAGACAAGGCATATTGCCATCTATTACTAGGCTACGCATGGCCTAACGTTTATAAAAAACGATCCGAACTATTGCACGGAAATTCGATCCATAAAAACTACTACTCCGATCTCTCCTTTAAATTAAATCCACCCCTCCACTTACGGGTGGTAGGATATACCCCATATCCCAACGGTTTCCCATTTCTTCCTGGAGACTTTACCTGTACCTTGACACGAATGTCTCGTCTCGGTTGACTACCGTTACTAGAAACTGCATACAGATCTAAAACTCCTGCTAAGAAGAGTTGGACGTACACCTCCCGCTTAGTCCACCCATTTCCATTGAGCAAGTAGCGATTGATCAAATGATCCACAGTTTCCTCAACTAGAATCATGACCGTTACATTATCGAAAATTCGATAAAATTTCCACGGATATACCCATCCTCGTTCCACACTATTCTTTACATACTAGTAGGTGAAAGGGTCAATCACGGACCAGAACGCTCTTAGAATAGCGTCCCCTTGGTGAAGCTCACTCCACTTGGCATTTCCATAACACGAATAAACTCTAAGACGGTATCTACTCGGCGCCTCTACTACTCCCGTTCGCATTACCTTAGTGAAGGGGAATATCCTATCGATAGTCCTCCACGGTCACAAACTTGTTATTCGTGAAAAGACTCCAAATTCCTGCCAAGGAGAAATGCCTCTCAGTCTTTAAGGCAGATACTACCGCCATGAACTTTAAATCAAGCGTGGGATGACACGTAATAAAAATGTGAGACACACGAACAATAGGTCCATGCTCCCATATTAGCACATCCCGTTCCTGGCAAAGACTCGTTCGTTAAATCCACTCTCGATCATAACAACACGAGTGCAGGAGAAAAGTAAGCTTACACTTCAACTCCTCCAAAGGTAGGTTACCCATGTAACCCTCTAACTACGAGAGGCCCCACTACTAATGGCCTAACATTCTAACGAGCTCGAAATCCCATACTTCTCGTCTAGGGACCAAATCCTACTTAGAGTTAACCCACAACTTATTGTGGTCAACTCCCAACCATCTTCCTAAACTAACGTCGCATGCCCTAAGGGCCTAGCATCCTAAGAATCCTAAGGTCAATCTATCTATCCTAACCTAGTCTTATAAGTATAATACTAAATATCCCTAGTGTCCAAGACCTTTCCCGACTTCCGACATTAGCTAGGTTTCATGCGTGGGACGTCTCGCCGAAGCGAAATCCAAACAAGGAACCCTCCCGTTACACTACTACCTCGCATTGTCAGTCGTCGAGAAGTAACGGTCGAAGACACATGATCGGGATCGACGGAATCCTAACTCAAAACTCTACTACTACTTATATATGTCTACGTCCTACCATAACAAATCGACTGAGGCATTTACTTTCAGTAAGATGCCACCACTACTCTACTCCAAGATACACATATACCTCTAAACAAATGGCCTTCTCATTAAGGCATAACCATAAGTCCCTATCGGACTTCCATAATCTTAGTCTTCCCCCACGTTAGTCAGAGGAAAACTATCATAGTGCTCATATATCGCACATGAACTTAGCCCTTAATCACTCATATACGTGATTCTTGGCTAAACCTTCCAACCCAACACTTAACCAACAGAAAATAAAGGAAAGAAGAAAAGAACAGAAAAGAAAATGCACATCTCTCCACTCCCAACGTCGTTAAGGTTCATACGTGGAGCGTCTCGCCGAAGCGAAATCCAAACAAGGAACCCCTCCACACAGTCACCTTAACTAGCCGGTCATGGAGATAAGGCAATAGCATACACAAGCAAAGCAAACAAGTAAGCAAACAAAATAAAAACAAAAATAAAGGAAACTATCTACATAACGTAAACCACCTCTATAAAGTCTCAACCCGTATCCAGGAGAGATGTTATAGACCCACTAGTCCTCCTTCTAGAACTAGAACGGGGGTAGCCTCGCAATATATTCGCTTGCTACCACACCCGTCAATCTAAGACTATCTCTACTTGTATAATATATAATACAAGTAGCACGTACCACATATATCACCACTCGCCCCATAACGAGTGAGAAGGAAAATATAGAACTCCCCTATCATGGAAGCCATATAAATACACTTACTATATATAAAAAAAAATATGTATCGATACCATCACAAGCTCGATATACGCACCCGAATCTAGGGCTAACACCAAACTACTCCCATCTTACCTAAGGAATGCACTACTCGCACCCTAGTTAGAAAGTCCCACCAACATACTAGCCAACCTCCTTGGCTACTACCGATAGTTCTAAGACACGACATTCTAGTCTTACCCGAACTAAACTACTTCCATCAATGACTCAACTAGGAGTCCTATTCTTGCCGGTTATCTTCAATCGACAAGATCAGAACGCATAGTTCCCTTGACTTCTTCGGCAAGGAGAACATTCTGCCCCACCAAAAAAAAAAAGGGCGACCATCATATCCGCCACTTCAACCTTACTCCTAAGGGTGGAAGGTTTTCCTCAAACCCTCACACCTGGGCACTCCTATACCCAATTCTAGGCCAAAACTCTCGGGCCTTACGTTCTCACCGAACGAGGTTACACTTCCTCGATCCAACCAAACTTCAACATGTGGTTCTAATAAAGAACCTCTCAACTCCGAATTGACATTGCTCGGAGTCCCAAGCATAGTACCACTCTCTACCGACAACGGTACTTGGGAAAACTATTTTCACTGTACTTAGTAGTCACGGCAGCATTATAAAATAAAGCTACAAAGGGAGAGACCTCCAAAGTGGTCCTTATTCCCGACCACAGCCTACAGCTTATAGTAATCCCATCCTATGACGCCGTCACAACGGCCTTCCTCAACGCCCTTCATCTAACGACTTACAAGCCTCACACGATCGCGCAGAAGATCTTCGGGGTTCTCATACCATAGCAGGAGAACGAAATCTCACAAGAGAATTCAACGACCTTATTCCTAAGGCTCTACTTCAAACAGAGAGAAACGCAGAAGACGTAAAACATCCGCACAGATTCCTAAGGACTCTAGAACCTAATGCTCTGATACCATCTGTGACAACCCGCCTACTAAAATAATAGGTGGCCAGCCCAATACTCCAATAATTACAGGAATCATAGATGGTCCATTCTTAGCATCACTGTCGATTAAAATAATAGTATGAGATAACCACCAATCATTTTAGAAAACGGATTGTCATATACAAAAAATTTAAAAGTAAAAGAGAAACACTTAGACAATCCCATTTGTAAAAACGGTGGGTATCAAAAATCGATGAATAAAGTATGACAATACAATAAATAATCATCGAATAAGCTGTCGGTGCACAGACCAATGCAAATAATACATTAAGTATTACAATCAATATTTACAATATAATAAATGAGTGCAATACCTTGGGCAAACACGCCCGAATAAAAGTACTGAACATAACTAGAGTACAATAGAGGGGAGCGTCTACTACAAGTATCCTACAACATCCGCAATATGCCGTAGCTCCATGACAACTGGAAATGGAAATGTAAACACGGGTGTCCATGCGGAAGAGCACCTATAACGGCAAAGAATATGAAGAAACAAGGAAAAATAGAAACCGGTCAGGGCCGGGTTTGATATGATTACCATGTGACTAAAATGCATGGCAGGTAAGTGCGTAAATCTCTCGCAGATAACAATAATATTCCTCACCTCTCAATCTAGCAGCAACCTAACGCAATATCGTGAGATGTTCTAGTTAACCCTAAGTACTAAGGGATAACTTTTCCCCAGTCTCAACACTATGCCCTATTCGTGCGTGGGGTGTCTCGCAAAGCGAAATCCAAACAAGGAACCCCCCCGATACACTACTACTTAGGCAAGGTTGATCGTCGAGATCCATTAGACCCTAAGCACGAAAATAAGAAATAATTAAATGTGTGTGCATAAGTGTGGGAGGTCACAACTACAGCTACTCAAGAAATAAAAACATAAACCCATCCATCATCTAACGGCACAATTTCTAATTCTTTATTTAGGAATATACATATATGGTAAATTCATTTTATCAAATGTTTACTCATAAATCTCATTTCAAAACTTTCTTTACCGAATTTTATTTCCTTTCTTCTATCCAGGAAAAAAATGCATAATTTAAAGTAAGTTTTATTATCATAAAAATGCTTTACTTTCATATTATAACATCTATTTTCCTTCTTCCATCCGGAAAATGTATTTAACATCCCATTTCCCTTCTTCTATCCGGGAAATGTAAATTAAAGCCATTTTATTATCATAAAATGCTTTAATAACCAATAATGTCCCACATTATTGAATCATAGTTATATATATAATATTATATAACGAAATCTAAGACCGCCCGTCTGGGTTTCCCCACTGTGCGCACCCTAAATGGCTATCATCTTCCAGGGCCTCCAAGACAACCTGGGATCCTATCGAAACGTTGGGAAGCGACCATGTGCCTGCGGGATAGTAAGGACCACACCCGGAATCTCCTAACCAGCGCAGAAAAATATATAAACAAACGCTCACATGGCCTAGGGACTATATCCACCCTGCATCATTAGCCAGGGGGCTTCACCACAACGCGCGCGACTTCCCTTATGATAGCGATTTAGAGAGGTGTGTATCCATAAATTATCATTTATGAAAAACATTACTTTTTCCATTTGAAAACTCATATTTTATATTTCCAAAAATCATTCACTTAGCCATTAAGCACCAAGTTTCAGAAGGTGCATACTATTCTTATTAAGTCATATATTTTATTAATGACCTAAGACCCCAAAGTGCCACTAACCTCAAAATATCCTCAAATAGTTTATATAATTCATAAACCCTCAAAGTGAGTCTCCATAATGGAGTGTCTCTCAAACTCTCAACATTTAATATTTTAACTTCAAATATATCTTTAGGTTAACCTCCTATATCCGTTGGGCATTAACCTAATCCAAACTAGTCCTCGGGTAAACCTAAATCTCCATTCTTAGCCTAGGACATTAGTCTACCCAATACAACCCTCTAGGACTCCCCATTACTTCCCAAAGGAAGGTTCCTAAGCTTCGAACCTAAAAGAAAAGGGCTAAATTAAAATTGGAAAAACCTCACTTTTTCAGAAGAGGTCGATCGATCGACCTCTGGCCGTCAATCGATCGAAGGCTTCGATCGATCGACCCTCCAGGTTCGATCGATCGATCCTGGCGGACAGCTTCTTCTCCGAGAAGCTGTTTCGGCCATTGACGAGCCAACCAAGCTTCTACCCGCTATTTCACCCAACCACAACAACAAATAATGATACCCAATCACTTCTAAACATCCTACAATCAATTATTCATCCTCAAATCAAATCAAAACACAAGATTAATGGATTAAACACCAAAATCTACAAAAACCCATTTATGGTTTAAACCTCCCAAAACTTAACTACACATGCAATTTATCACACTAAATCGATATCTAGCAAGTAAGAAACTTGCCTCGAGGTTCGTAGTCTCTGAAAACCTCCGGTAGCGACGGATTCCGGCCCAAAACCTCCATCTCTCTCTTTCTCTCTACTTTCTCTTCTCTCTCTCTCTCTCTCTCTCTCTCCTCTGGCTTCTCTCACACAAATGAAGAAAAGAAAGGGGGGTGGGGGATTTATAAGGGTCTAAAAATATAAACCCCCACTCCTAAATGCTAATACACCACTAAAATGACTCGTAACCACTTAATTGAGTCATAACCCCTTAAAAATGCCCGAATCCCAAAAATTACAACTGGGCACTTATTTCGACTATCTCGACTATTCTAAAAACAACCGCACCCCCTATTTTGGCATTTGGGAAAGTGTGAACTATTTTTGTGTTCCAAATCCATTTTAATTCATTAATTATACTCAAATTTAAATATAGGTCATAACCGTCGTTTTACATATAACGACGCAATAATACGCAATATAACACTATTTACCTTCTCATAACGGTAAATAGTCAAAACATAGTAAATATTATCCCTAAGTCTCACGGGAAATAATATTTACTCCAACATTCCTATTTTATAAAATTAGCCCATTAGGCAAAATAGTATAAAATAGTCGCTCGAAAACCTGGGTTGTTACAAATGGGTGTCTCGACTGTTGAAATTTTTTTCTTGGAGAGAGGGGGTCTCGATCCCTAGTTCTTTATTTTAAGAGGAGGGAGTCTCGACATCTTCGAATTCCACGAAAATGGGTGTCTCGACTGTTGGAATTTTTTTCTTGGAGAGAGGGGGTCTCAACCCCTAGTTCTTTATTTCAGAAGGAGGGGGTATCGTGTCCGCGGGTCCCTCGCCAGCAGCGACGTCGGCGACTGGTGGTTCCTCGTGTGTAATCCTCATAGCTGGGGGTGTCTCGACTATGGGTATCTCGTTGATAGTTGTACTGGATCTCCTTCTCGATTCGAGTTTCTCATCGACAGATTGACCCCGAGGGGTCCCTCGACGTTGCATAAGATGGAAGGGATTCCTCGCACATAGGCCCCTCATCACAATCTAATTTCATAGGAATCTCATTCACTGCTTCCATAACCGACGACTTATCAACTACTTTAATTGTGACTTTGGGTTCACTACAAAAAAAAATTGCTTTTTACTACGGAGGCTTTTGAGACTGCAAAAAATTGGGTCTCTAAAACTTACTTTTTGAGACAGATAAAATTAACTGTCTTAAATATTATATCTTTTAAGACAGCTAATTTTACCCGTCTCAAAAGGTATACCTTATGAGACGGCATATTAGGAGCTATCTAAAAAAAATACATTTTAAGACGGCTAAACCCAATTTGGTTTCCCCCCTTACCAATTTATACTCCCGCTTTTTTCTATTAGTAAGAAAACAGAAAAAAGAAAGGAAAAAAAAGGCAAACAAAAATAAGCCAAGCGTGGAGTTCTCATCTCTTCTTCGGCCGTTCTCCTCCCCCCGGGATTCTCCTTCTCCTCCACACATCTCTCTCTCTTTGTTCAGCCTCCATGATGATTCCCATCGATGTTCTACTTATCTAGGTTAAGTAATTTAAGATATACTTCTCATCGTCTAGCCTCCGTGTTGATTCCCATCGACCAGCCTCAATGTATTTCTTTTTTTATGCATTCAAGCTTTGTAGTAAATGAATATGAGAATCGATTAGCTTTTTATTTAAAGCCATGGTTTGTTTCAATCTGACATAGTGGTCAATGGACCCTTTCATTTCAAGATATAATTAGGGATATTTAGTTTTGATTTTGTTTTGTGTCTTAACGTTTAAATTTGATTTGTTGATTTTTTTAAGGTATTAGGTGAACTTTTTGTTTTGAATCTTACTCTATTGTATTTATTTTCTTACAAAAAGTCACATTAAGTTTTGCAACAATTAAAAATTGTTCATTTTCTGTTATAGGTTGATTTTACATAATTAAGCATGTATCACCCATGATAAGGGGTTGTTTATATTTATTTTTGAATTCACCTCCGTAGATGCTATTGATTGTATTTGTATTTTGTAATTGGAAAAGAGAAAATTAATGAAGTCATTGTAGTATTGGTGAATCATTTGTTATACGATCATTCATCATATTCTTACTGTGCAAATATTATATAAAAGAAAGATAGTACACAAATTAATATTAGAAACTTCAAACTGAACAATATATTTGTCTTTATTCTATGAGTCATAGTTCGAGCATGTAGATTATGGTAGTTTGTGCAGAAACCCATTTGTTTTTCATATTTGGTTCCATCCCTAATACCCATGTTTTTCATTTACGGGTATTTGATAGGGAGTTACTACTTACATGGTTGTTTTTCATTCATTTTGAAACAACCCGGATGTTCAAGTTACAACATTGAATTGATACGAATAATAGGTAATTCTAATTCTTAATTATTGATCTATATCATTAGTTTTTGTACATATGGTTTGTATTGGTTCTATGAAGTTGAGGGGGAGCCAATTGAAAACCCGAATTGATTTGTAGTGGTGATAGGAGGTTGAGGGTGAGCCAATTGAAAACCCGAATTGCCAATTGGTTGTTGTTGTGTCCTTTTAGATTAATATAAGATAATATTTGTTTACTAGTTTGTGTGAATTTTAGTTAGATTATTGATTTGTTTGTTTGTGTTAATTAATTCATGTACTTTGCAAGTAGTTCATGCCATTCAAGTTAGCATTACTGATTGTCTATACTTGCTTGTGTGAGTTTACTATTAAAAAAAGTTTGTTATTACGGATATTTCCTACAAAGGATAAGACTAATGACGTATGAAATACTTGAATTCTTGGTGTAGATGGTGCATAGTTGGTTCTCATCCTTCAGAGATTATGAGTATAATAGGAGCGCCATTCGACAAAAGGATGACCCTAATTCCATTCGTACAAATAAGAATCCCCTTCGTTACATGATTTCTTTTTCATATAGATAGATATAAGATCTATGGGAAAATTACATAGAAGTACTTTTTGTGCTACCTAGGGCTATAATCATATTAATCCTCATCTAACTCCAGATTTCTAAAATTAACTAGTAAGTTTTTGTTTTGGGGTTTAAACTGGGCTTTAAGGGGTGAAAATTGAAAACAATAATGAAGTAGCATGAATAGAGACGCATATGCCCCAAAAGGTACCGAGGTAACCTAACAGAAGTCACTGTGTCCTCGCCAAATTCGGGCTTCAAAACTAGGCTCATGCTAGTGATTCTTTGCTTAACACATAGATTCCTTTACTTATTAACTAATAATCCAAGTATGTGAATGACCTTTTGTTTTCATAAAGTGTATTACTAAATATTATTTTAAGTTCTCATTCTATACATTTTCGAGATGCCAAATGTCATCAGAGCAATATTCGGGTCATTTTTCCTTCAGATACGACATAAGTGTACCCAGACTAACTCCTTCCATCGGTTAAGATTCACAAGACCTACTGGCTTATTTTTCCTATGCTCAGATCAGTCCAAATGTTATGTCGGGTCTCCTCATGGAGTGAGCCTATTGAAGTATATAGCTAGTGATGGGGATGAAAGTATGTTTCCTTTAGGGTGAAATATGGGAGGATAGTGAAATTATGGCAGGACTTATGGTGTGGTTATTCTTTGCCGGGTTCCATGACTTGTTATGTAGCATTGTTGGGGATGTCATCCCCTCATTAATAAGTCAATTTTAGGACTTGGAGATAGCGACGGTTAAAGATTTCTTCATGATTTATGTGTAGTTGGACCCCTCCCTTTGGGATGAGGGACTATTTGCAAGTAGGTGGTGGTGTGGAGGAAAGGTGGATTTCTTTAGGTAGACGACAGCGAAGGGGGCAATCCTCACGAATAATAATGTGATAATTAGAGGAAAGTTTTTGGTCAAATGTTGATTTCTTTCCAATAGATGAGGAGATGGGGTCATCTCCTCTTACACTGCTAGGCGATGAGAGGTCTTGGGAATGTGTTTTATTCAATTAAGTGGTGTTTGTTTTATTCAATTATCGGAATTTTATAATGAAGTTAGATTTTAATGATATCTACAGTCATCAATATGCTGTATACCTTGAGTAAATTAATGCAAGTAATGAGATGTTCCACAAATTTGAGTGTCCCATCTTGGCTTAAAGTACGAGGCTACTACAAGAGACGCTAATTGATCAAACCTCAAATCGCAAAGTTGTAGGGAAGTATATAACTTATATAACATAAGTTATATAAATATTATATAACATAATAGTTATATAATAGTTATGTTATATAATAGTTATGTTATATAACTTATATGATGTAACTATTATAACAGTTATGTTATATCACTGTTATTTAACATAATTGTTATAATAGTTATTAGTGCCAAATTAGATCCAAAAACCAGCTCAATCAATTAAGAAACTGTCAACAAATCACAAGGTATCAAGAAAGTCCAAGAACTAACTCAAACCAATCAAGATCCAAAAAAAGTACTCCCAAATACAGCCTTAACTGAAAACAGATTTGAAATACTTGATAATTGTTCTTGTGCAGAAAAACGTGGTCCCAAATACTGCCTATATTGCAGCTGTTTCATGTGCAGAAAAGGGACTAAAATCACATTTCCTTTTACGTGGAGAATAGCCCAAAATCTTAACTGGCTACAAGAGATGAAATGTGACTTACGTCCCACTATCTCAATATACCAAGAGAGGAAATGCGTGCAAGGTTTCCCACTATCTCAAAATTTTAACCGGCTACAAGAATCTTTATTTTATGATAGGTTTCCAAATAATATGTATTTTGTCATTTAGTTTGATCAGTTTCCAGCACAGCATGATCGAAATGGAGAAGTTGTCGAAGCTGTTGAAGGCAAATTTGCATTAACCTGTTACGAGGTATTCAATATTTGCTTACAGAAATGGAGTTGATACTTGAGCGTTTTCAACTTTAGTGACTCAAATTCCGACACAGGAGGGCTCGTTGCTGCAATGGTCGAGCCGCTACCCCCACCCAATGGATATAATTACTTCAAAACACCATCCGGGAGGTTCTGCAATGGCCTCTTGATCATAGATTTCTTATTGGATACAATGGACCTTCCATTTGTAAATGCATATTCAGAAGCTATTGGGGCACCAAGTTTTAAAAATGGATGCAATTTTGCAGCACAGCATGATCTACTATACTTCCAGCAACTGCATCATTTGTCAGCCTATTTTCCTTTAGCATTCAGGTGTCTTAATTTTTTAGAGTCAAATCTCGCGTTCTAGAAATTCTAGCCAAAAATAAAAAGATACCTAAGTACCTTCCTACTGAAGAATACTTCCAAAAGGGGATTTACCTGTTTGATATAGAACAAAATGATCTGGCTGGTGCATTTTACTCCAAATCTTTGGATCAATTTCTTGCTTCAATTCCTACAATTTTGCTAGAATTTGAAGACCATATCAAGGCCATTTTAGCATTGGCCTCATTGTTGAATTTATGATTACCAAGGCCTTCTTCACTGATTTTCTCCTGAATTTCCTTGAGATTATTCCTAACCATATCAATATTAAATTGAACATGACTAAAAGTGCTTTCATTCTAGATTTTGAGGTCTATTTTAATAGCTTTGAGGTTATGGACAATCTTAAACATAAGGCATCCAGATAAATGAGAAGAATTCCAAGAAGAAGATATCACAATCATGAAATTTGGATGAGAGATCCACATAGCTTTGAATCTAAAATAGGATGGGCCATTAGATGGTTCGAGTAAGAGAGAATGAGAGTTTAATGATTAGAGGTCCAAATTATCTCTAATATTTATTGAAATAACACTCAGGTCTAAAGAAGACTAGAAAGAAGAAAAAATGCAATCCAAATCAATCATAGGCTTAGTAATCCTAATTAAACTTGGATTGCAAGCCTTGCAAAGGTTAGAAAACTCATCTTAAGATTTTGAGTTACCTAAGCCTCTTATATTCCAGAATAGAATCTTCATGAAAAAGTGTCAATTCCACTACAGTAATAACATACATTTTCAATCAATGATGCATACAGTGATAACATACATACATTTTGCTTTTGTAAAATGACGAAATTGATTAGTTCTAGCAAGACTTTTGAAAGCCTGTATTCTCTCCTATCTTCTTCTGCTGAGTGGTACTTTCTTTATGCAGTATTCTCCTTTAATAAAACCAAAATTTCTTTGCATTGTTGTTCCTTTCTTTTAAATTTATTTTTTATCAAAGATAAACAACTGAGGGAATAAAATAGCTAGGAATTAGGTTGCTGGTATTTAAAGTATTAAGACTTTTTTACTTTTTTCAATGCAAGGTGAGTCATCGTGCCTTGCTGTAAGTCTTTCAACTTCAGTCCTAACTCCTGGATCAAGTGAAGGGGCATTTCCCTCTGATTTATTAAAAAAAAAAAGTTGTAACCCTGGAACGTATGATAGGTATGCCTTAAACGTATGTGCTTATAAATACATATTTATGCTGCTGAAAATACATGTACCTGTTCCCATTACCTTCTTTCATTTTTTTACGATTACTTATTTATTTACTTGGGTTTGTCTTTAGATATTAGGAAGAGTATAACCATGAATGACACAAACGTCATAAAGCGCTATTTCTTTAAGGATGGAATAAAATTTCAAACTCTCAAAGTTGTCTTCAAATCAATCTTACATTTTAAGATCACGGAGCCTCTCCACCCGTTACCAATTGGGGTTGGGTTGAATGCTCCAATATTTATTATGAAAATGAAATTTATCCAAGTTTCTTTACCTTGTGTCTTTCGGTCCTTCCAAGACGCCTATTATTGAAACCATTCATCTACAAGGTTCACAATAGCTAGTTGTCTATTTGGAAATCACATACATGTATGAGAAGGTCATGTTTGATGTTTTTTAATGTATCCTCATAGTACTGTTAAACACATAACACTTCCTCGAATAATAACTTTAAGCTCATATGGAAAATGATTCAAACACATAAATGGTTCAGGAGCCACTGATCTACATGTGAGGACCTATCGAAGATGAATGTTTTAAGTTTAGTACAATAATAATTTAGTTTCAAAGCAACATTTTCTTCATTATTATTCCGTAATGCCACGTCTGTCCTCAGAACTCCCCTTGAAGGTTAACTACATGATAATATGGAACCTTAACAGTGTCCTGCTCAAACAGAAAATGAATTAAGAACTTCTACAAATAAAAAAAAATGTAGACTATTTATAATCAAGAATACTACAATAATCAAATTAATTCGGTTACTAAATTATGTCGGAAACAATATTTTAACAGTGCACAAATACTTGGGCTTTAAATTCCGTCGGACACCTTCCTAATGTAAGGAGTTTGGAGCCTATCTAATCTCAAAATTCCACTGAAATACTTAGGCAGAAGATCCAGTTGATGTGACATCAAATATTTATTATGCAAGCTACCCATCTTGGACAAGAAAACATTTGCCACGTTTGCCTCTCAATCATCATGGTTGAGATTGCAATTGAGATTGGAATTCCATGAAAGAATTTTCCATGTTTGCCTATAAACTTGATTTTATGCCTACTAGATCTTTGAAGAAAAACCATATCACTTCTTCTTTGATTTCTTAAGACTTCAACACAACCACTACTGCCTGGATTACCCACAGAACTGCCATCAACATTTAACTTGAAGAATCCTTTGGGAGGAAGAAACCAATTCACTAAAATAGATCTAGGCTTTAAAAGTTTGGTCCTTTTAAAGCACACAAAAAAACTATCTTGGATGTTCTTCAAGATTCTAGGGAAGAACGTAGGCGAATTCTCGAACTTTGCCAAGTTTAAGTTAATCCAAATAGGCCAACAAATGAGGATTGAGAGAAGGGTGAATAACGTATTTGAATAAGAATTAGAGAAAATCCACCAAGATATAAATCTCTACCTGACGAAACCTTTTTGATAAATTACACCATACTTTGCAACAAAGAACTCCCAAACTTTTACAACTACTTCACTTGAGGAGAATAAGTGATTCAAAATATCTTCTTGATTATTTTTACAACAAACACATTTAAAAGGACCCCTAACTCCAATTTTCTTTACCTTATCATCAGTTAGAAGCATGCTTTTAAGGATTTTCTCGGCTAGGATAAACATTTTAGGGGGAATGAAAGGATCCCATATGAATTGAGCTGAGTTGATTAGAGAATGTGAAAGAACCTGAATTAGAAATAGTCCAAACCAAACCATCCTTGTCCAAATTCCAAATCTAACTTTGAGTGATTTGATTAATTAAATCTATGGGGAAAAATAATTTTAACTTGTCCAAAACACATCTTCTATCTGCCAACTAAAAATCTCTGATTTTAGAGTTCGTGGGAATGTTGTAAACATCACCAATAGGTCCAGAATCCAACCAATTGTCCTAACAGAAATCTATGTCTCCTAAGCTAATTCTCCATATCATGTGTTCCTCAAATTTAAATCTGACATTACACATCCTGACCATAAGGAGTTACCAACTCTAAACTTCCACCAAAGTATAATTGACATGGCTCTGCTAATATCCTTAAGTTTCCTTATACCTAAGCCCCCTTTTATAAAGGGCATAGATATAACACTCCACTTACATCAGTGGTGTTTTGGAGAGTCTTAATTAGATCCCAAAAAAAACCTTCCAAAAAGAGCATCCAACGTCTGAAGAAACTGTTTACGAGGGTTGAAAGAAGATAAATTGTGAATTGGAATTTCTATAAGGACACTTTTAATGAGGACAATCTTGTCACCCAAAGAAATATATTTAGCCTTCCATCCACTTAAAGCCATTATGTTTTTTTGAGTAAGATATTCAAACCGAGAGATCTTCTTTTTACCTATAAATAAAGGGCAACCCATGTATAAAATTGGAAATTTTTTTGTTAGTAAAACCAGTGAGATTTTTTATTTTCCTGAGAGTAGGAGGAGATCATTTTTGGGAAAGGAACATTTGGGAATCGGAGATGTTGACTTTTTTACTAGTAGCTCTCTCATACTCCTTGATAGCCTCCAAATTTGACTTTAGATCCTTATTAGCCCCTCATGAAAAAAATGATAACATCATCTGAATACACAAGATGAATGAATTTGGGGCAACCAATTGGCATCATCTGAATACGCAGGTGTCAGTGTTGTTATGCATCATCAGAATCAATCAACCATGTCTTCAATCAAGGTACTATTGCTAGACAAACATGGAATTTCTTTAATGAATTAATGGGAATCAACTGTGTCTCTATAATTGTTCATAGTATATTAATCACATGGTGGCTTCATTCTTCTAGTTCAAAATTATCTTATTAGTTGTAGAAGGTGATTCCAGTATGCATCATTTGGGAAATTTGGAACAGTAGGAATAAATCTTTTTTTGGGTACATTCAAATAAACTAAAAAATTATCATCCATAGAGTTATTTATACTATTTCAGATCTGAAATTCGACACAATGAAGTATGCAGGCCCCTTCAAACTGCAATATAGAAGATGCACTTCATGTTATTTACAAAGCAGAGGAAATATCATGTATGCATTCATATCCCAACAACAATCCATGAATTGAAAAAAAAATGTAGGTTGATTCTTTGTTTGCTAAAAAATCAAGGGATAAAACTCATGCGAAATGAAAAATGAAGGGATACAAACAATCAGAGATCTCCACTCTCACCTTCTTTAACTTATAATTGACCTCCCAATTCAAGAGACGTGAATGTGATTGTTGATATTTTCATTAAGCATTCATATGCTTTTGACTAGGTATGCTTTTGTCTTTAATCATTCACATTCACACCCTTGTCTTTAGTGTGTATATATAATGTTATCATTTTTGAGTTGCTCTTAGAAAGATCATGTAAGAAGTTTGGTCCTTGCCACAATTGTTGAAAGGAGTGCACTACTTAGTAATCAAATATGAACAACATTGTAAGACCTTTTGTAGGTTTTTAAAACTTGGTTTTTGAAACTTGATTTTCTTACTATTTAGTTGCGAAAAGAACTAGTTGGCATATTGATGATGACGGTGATACGATGTTACATGGTGTATTGCACATTGAGTTGATTTAGCTGGTACTCGTAATGGTGGGTAGGCTTAGTTGCTTTATTACTTCATAAATCGGTTATGGGGCATTTCATTACTCTTTTTGTGGCTGTTTTATTATTATAAGTATATTATTTTAGAGATGGTCTTTTTATTGGGTTTTAAACAAGTATTGTCCAAGTATTTAAATCAAGTTAATGTTTCTTGACTTTTTCAGAACCATAGCTAATTACGTTTTGTATCCCATTTGTTGCAGGAAGTTTACTATCCCACGAGGACTTGTCATGCTTATACTTGAGACATTTATCATTGGAGCTTTTGCATCTATTCTCTCGAACAAAGACCTTGTCGCTTATGTCCTCTTTAGTCTTGCTCTCAACCACAAGCAGGGGTGAGACATATTCAAGTTAAATTTTGTTCATTATGTTGTCCAATGGTAAAAGGAATCGTAATGTGTATATTTATTTATATTAGTTGTTTACAAACTTGTGGTTATTTCTGTTGTTGTTTTTGAGTTAATTTTTTTATGTTTAAACATGTTGGTTTTCATGAATAAATAAAGGAGACTCTACCGATTTTTTTTTAAAATATTATGTATTTTCAAAAGCAAATAATACGAAGATATACAAATTTGATAAGGTTTTTAAAGATTGTCATCTATAGGAACTATTAAAAAAAATTACTTCTTTGTTTAAGGTAACTGACACTTAATAAATTTATTGCAGGTGAAAACCCTTTGCAGAAGAGGCAAGATATTTGAGTCGTTTTGCTGGAGGTCGTATGCTTGAAGATTGCGAGTTTACTTTGTGTACATCATTTTATGTTAGGTATAAATGGCTTTTTATGTATTTTTTCTAATGAGATGAGTGAAATTGTATAGATAGATCTATGTTGGACACAATGCTTAAATTGTGTATTTTTTCTTTGTATGAACTTTAATTATAATTGAATGGAAAATTATATGTTATATGCTGAAATGGGATGCAAAATATGTCATATTGTTTTGAAGAGGTCTTGTTTATAATTATATAGAGTATATTAAGGAATTGATGAAATTTTAATTTTGGTGCTAGAATTATTAAAGATGGCTTCTTTGCCGTCTCAAAAGGATCCTGTAAGCAAGGACCTTTTGAGACGGCGTATTTCCCCTCTCAAAAGAACTTTTTGAGATGGCATCTTCCGTCTTAAAAAGCTTTTAAAATGGGGTTCTAATACTACGCTCCTTTGCCATCTCAAATGGCGTCACAAAAGGCTTTTGAGACGGCTAGAGGACTTTTTGAGACGGTTGGAGCAACGTAGTAAAAAGCAACTTTTGTAGTGGTTCCTCACCCCTTCTTTCAATAGTCAGGGGTTACTCATTTGTCAATTTAGGACCGAGGGGTTCCTCTTAGAAAATTTTCACCGTGAGGTACCCTCGTCTGGACCCTTCTTTGCTGTGGGTTCCTCGCCCGATGTTTTGAACATAGGGGGTCCCTCGTGCGCGGTTGGTTTAAGACTTATAGGTTGCTCGCCAAATAGATCTTCAACTATGGGAACTACTTCCAAGGGTCCCTCACCCATAGTTAACACTGCTAAGGGTCCCTCGTACAAAGGGAGTTCCAACTTGAATGACTAATACTTATGGGGTTCCGCGCTGACTGCCAAGGGTCCCTCACCCATAGTTAGCACTGCCAAGGGTCCCTCGTACTAAGGGAGTTCTAACTTGAATGACAAATACTTTTGGGGTTTCACGCTGACTGTGGTTATCATGAGGATTGTGATGACAACCAAGGGTCTCTCGCGACCCACCTTGTTGGTGGGTTCCTCGATGGCTATGTCCCAACTACCTCTGGGTTCCTTGACAGCTATGTCCCAACTACCTCTGGGTTCAAGTGTGACTTTGAGCCCTTACGATGTAAGAGGTTCCTCGTGCATTGGTTCGCTTGCCATTGAATTTTAAAAATTTGGGTGGAACATACCCCTTTGGGCATGGCTTCTCATTCACGTCTTGTGGGAAGGATCCTGCAACTCTTCATACAAATGAGGACCCTCTCCCTCTGAGAAGAGGAGAGAAACTTCCTGACCTCCTTCTTAGTAACGACTTTAGAGGGTGATTCCTCCAAACTCCTTCCCTTGCCTACTGATGAGCTTGACGACGTGTCAACTTGTTTCGATGCCTCCCTACGTGGCCGAGTTGAATCTACCAGAATCACTACCGGAGTGACTGCCCTTGTAGAGGGGGCTGTTAATTGAGTCGCTGCCGATGACCTGGTCTGTCCTCGTTAAGGAGAAGGTACTCTAGCTCCGATCACCACCGCATCCTCCTGAGTGGTTTGGTCTCTTGGAGCTACATTCCTAGATGGAATGTCTTTAAACACTAGCTACTTAGAAATATTAAAACCTTCTTTGTCCATGGAAGTGAGGATACCTCCCCAACAGAGTCGCCAAATATAGGAGGGTAGTGGGACTAGGGTCTATGAATAACTCGAAAGGGTGAGGCGTGACCCACTCCAATGGATGTTGTCTAAAAGGTTCGCAAGAACTTTTGGAGCAGCTTCTGATGAGACCTTCTCCTTTTGGTAAAAATGGAGCTCAAGCTGGAACTCCCTCCATGCAAGAAGATGAACTTACACAAAAATAATAGTAATTTTCTCAAGAGGATATCCTGAGAGTGATGGCTGTCAGTGGGGCGTGAAAGAACAAAGAACTTAGCACTTAGAGAGAGCAGGGAGAGAATACTAGAGAGGTTCTGGTGTGATTTTTTCCAAGCAACGGTGCTATTGAGTTTTTCTATCTTTCATTACCTTGCCTAGGGGTCCTATTTATACTTGGGCACTAAGGCTGGGTTGGCACTTTTGGCACCAAAACTTAGAGGGTTGGTGAGGGACAAAGTCAGCAGTGTACTATTTGTCCCTACCTGCATGCATCTCTGCATATCCCCTCTAGCAGATACCCCCTGGTGCCAACCAAAGTTTAAAAGCAAATATGTCTTCTAATGGAGACAAAATATATGATTTGCTAAATATCTTTTGAAAAGGTAACATTGGGTACAAACTTTGTAAACATGAGGGGGTCTCGAGGACCACCTCCTCTAAAATCTATTTAATCTTGAGGGGGTCTTGAGGACCCCCTTCTAAAATAATTTTTCATGAGACGGGTTTAGAGGGCACTCTCCTTTAAAATCATTTTATAAACAGTTCTTTTCTTGTGAGCAGCCAGCCCTTTGGCTGCTCACTTCACTTGTGACTAAGTGTGAAGTGTGTGTAGCCTTAAGTGACTTTTGGGTCTTACTACTAGTATTATCTCAATCCTATAGTGCTAAGTGGCTGGGCTTGCCCAACATACATCTTCCTTCAGCCGCCAAGCCAAAACTCCCAAGAGATCCCAATTGGCCTACTTCAGCCCTGCTTGCTCAACTAGGCAACCTGTACAAGAAAATAAGTTTTAGTACTTCTGTTCTTTTTAGTGGTGAGGGGTTGGTTGTGGTAGGCACCCCGTCATCCTAAATTATTCTAGGAGCTGAGGGGGAAGGACTTTGTGGGTCCCTCTTCTCAAATGTCATTTCTGCGGTGACCCTTGCGGAGTCCCTCTCAACTTGGGCTTCTGCATGGACCCTTGTGGTGACTCTTTTGAACATGAGTTTCTGTCGGGACCCTTGTGGTGGCCCTTCTCAACTTGGAATTCTGAGGTGACTCTTGTAGTGGCTCTTCTCGACTTAAGTTTCTACAGTGACCCTTGCGGTGGCCCTTCTCATATGTCATTTCTGCGGTGGCCCTTCTGAACTTGGACTTCTGCAGTGGCCCTTGCGGGGAACTTCTCAAATGTCATTTCTGTAGTGACCCTTACGGTGGCCCTTCTCAACTCGGACCTCTGCATTGACTCTTGCAGTGGCCCTTCTCGACTTGACTTTCTGCAGTGAGCATGGGTGGGGTTCCTTCTCATTATAAGTTTCTATCGGGACCCTGGGGTAGTTGAAACCCCGGGGGGTTCCTTCTCAATATGAATTTCTACCGGTACCCTTGGGCGGTTCCTCCTCAATATGAGTTTCTACCGAGACCCTGGGGGGTTACTGCTCAATGTGAGTTTCTGCCAGGACCCTGGGGTGGTTCCTCCTCAATATGAGTTTCTGCCGGGACCCTAGGAGGTTTCTGCTCAACATGAGAATCTGTCGGGTCCCTGGGTGCGGTTCCTTCTCAATATAAGTTTCTGCCGGGACCCTGGGGGTTCCTACTTAATATGAGTTTCTGCTTCCTTCTCAATAAGAGTTTCTACCAGGACCCTGGGGGGTTCCTTCTCAATATACATTTCTTACGGGACCCTGGGGTTGTTCCTTCTAAATATGAGTTTCTGTCGGGACCCTCGGGGTTCTTGCTCAATCTAATTTTCTGCCGGGACCCTGGGGTGGTTCCTTCTTAATATGAGTTTCTGTCGAGACCCTGAGGGTTCCTGCTCAATATGAGTTTCTACCGGGACCCTGGGGTGGTTTCTTCTCAATATGAGTTTCTGTCGGGACCCTGGGTGGGGTTCCTTCTCAATATGAGTTTTTGCCACGACCCTGGGTGGGTTCCTGCTCAATATGAGCTTTCTACCGGGACCCTGGCGTGGTTCCTTCTCAATATGAGTTTCTGCCGGGACCCTGGGGGTTCATGCTCAATCTGAGTTTCTGTCGGGACCCTGGGGTTCCTGCTCAATCTGAGTTTCTGCCGGGACCCTGGGGTGGTTCCTTCTCAATATGAGTTTATGCCGAGACCTTGGGGGTTCCTGCCCAATATGAGTTTCTATCGGGACCCTGGGTGGGTTTCCTCGCAGATGTTATTTCTACGGTGGAGGGACCCTGGGGTTTCCTTCTCTAATATCTCACTTATGCGGTGCAGGGACCCTGGGGTTCCCTCAACCTTATATTTTTTGTAAGCTGAAGGTGGGGTCGTTGTGGGACCCTCACCCACAAATATAATGGTGAAGCTTGAAACACCCTTCAATAGTCGCCATTGAGTAAAGCGACAAAAGGTAAGATTTTAATTGGAAAACCCGCGGTGAGATACAATGGGTTAAAGTAGGGGGTTGCGGTCAAGTACCTTGGATGGAAATTTTGATTGCGCGGTGAGTCTCGGAATGGCCGAGATAGTCAGAATAGAGTGCCCGGTGGTTGAAATTGAGTTTTGGGATATTTTAGAGTTAAAAGGACTCGAAATTGAGTAAACGAGTCAGTTTTTGGGTTTTAAAGGGGTAAACCCTTTTTCTCCCTATATTAGGAGGGAGAGGGGGAGAAAAGAGAAAGAAAAGAGAGAAGAGAGAGAGGAAGGAAGAAAAAGGGGAGAAAGGGGAGATTTCGGGCCAAACTCCGCCGGGCTCGACTCGGGATCGTCAGATTTTATCCACGAGGCAAGTGTTTACTTGATTTATTCCTTTTTTAGCATAAATTCTCATATCATAGTTGGTAATAACAAACCCTAAAGATTTTGGGTTGGGTTTTTGCGGATAAAACGGGTTTTCGGGAGTTAAAACGAATAAACCCCAATAAATTTACAATTCGGGAAACTTAGGATTTAATCGAAATTAGTTGTTTATTTCGGGTTCAAGGATGTTTGGAAGCCTTGTTATATGTGTAAATGTTGTTGGTTGAGGTTGTAGGATGTCAGGAGTAGAGGCAAAATCTTGGGAGAAGCTTTAATGGCCGAAACAGCTTCTCGGAGAAGAAGCTGTTCGGCGTGATCGATCGATCGAGGGTAGAGGATCGATCGACCGAACCATCGATCGATCGAGAGCCATGGGTCGATCGATCAACCCTTCAGGAAGTTTGGAAATTTTTCCTACGGTAAGTTGGGTGAGATGAATTCCAAAGTTAAATTGATTCTAGATTATTTAAGAAGGGAATTAAGTAATCTTTTAAGAGTAGATAGACATCCAATGGAGGGAATTCATGAGAACCAAGTGAGTGTTTTATGCGTGTGACACTAAAACGATATTTTCGTGGAAAATAGAATAATTGAGAAATTAGGAGGTTCGGGTTCCTAAAATAGGGTGGGGACCTCTAAATGATTGTTTGGACGAGATGTAGTCCTTGGGTTTGTGGGAAGAAAATCCACAACCTATTTAATTAAATGGTATTCGGGGATGAATATCAATTGGGATAGTTTCAGTGGCTATTTTGGCCTATATGATCACACGTGGGGGAAAGCATAATTATGTTGATTATGGATGAGTAAATCCTATGAGGTTATCAGGATGAAACTGGAAATATATATTTATTCCCTTAGTGTGAATTGGTACAATTGGAGTTATCCAATAAATCCTTAGATGGGAATAGGGTATTTATTATTTATTAAAGTGAGGGAATACTTAGAGTATAGTATCATGACTATGTGAACGCATGAATATGATTCTTTGAGAGAATCTTTGGGATTATTGGTCATCGCCAGATGTGATTGGAAATTATGACCATCTATATATATTCAAGGAGGAATATATAGTATGTATACTATGTGATTGAAGAATATATATGATGTGATGTAAATACATATGTATCTGTATGTGATGGTATATGTGTATTTAGAGGCTGGTTCCACGGGCTTTCCTTTGGTATAGGGTTGGAACAACCAGATTGTATTTCTCTAGTGCGATCTAGGGGATTGCGCGATGTGGGTGAATCCCCTGGCTCGAGGATCAGGGTGAGTATAG
Organism: Sambucus nigra; assembly: GCA_949130495.1. Lineage (NCBI taxonomy): Eukaryota > Viridiplantae > Streptophyta > Magnoliopsida > Dipsacales > Adoxaceae > Sambucus > Sambucus nigra. Next base: position 1,391,021 of record CASBWL010000025.1, read on the forward strand.
TCCCCAGGTCATTATCGTCCTGCGTTCGATTGTGATCAGTGTAACTCCACTTGGAGGGGGAGTATGATCGCCTCCACCGTTGTGTATTATTTACCATGCCGTTGATGGATTCCGACTTGGTACCGTGGTTTAGTATAAAAACTCGGATTTTTTTATCGGCACTATGAGACCGCATCCCCGAGTTAAAGCTCGTTGGGATGGTTATTATACTCGTGTGTATAGTATATTACTTGTGCATGAGAACAAGGTAATATATATCTCTATGAGAGTAAATAGAATCTCAGTCCGGGAGATAGATCCGGATGTGTATTATGAAAGTGAATATAGAGATTCTCAATCCGGGAGATAGATCCGGATGAGTATTATAAGAATGAATATAAAGTAAACCTCAGTCCGGGAGATAATCCGGATGTATATTGTAAGATGTATATGAGAGTAAGTATGTTATCTACATCATTATATAGTATGTATATACGTTGTGTACTGAGGGTCTAATGGATCTCGACGATCGACCTTGCCATGTAGAAGTGTATCGGGGGGGTTCCTTGTTTGTATTTCGCCATACGAGACACCCCACGCACGAACATGGCATAGTGTTGAGACTGGGTATAAGTTTATCCCTTATTACTTGGGTTAACTAGGGTGGTTAGAAGATGGGTAATGGACTAGGTAGGCAGGGTATCTTGACTAGGGTATTTGTTAGTATGCGATAGGTGTGCACCATTAGAAGAGAGGTGAGGGGTATCTCATGGGAGTGCGATACCAACCTAAATATGAGATAAAACATATTTTTTTTAAATAAAGCATTTACGCACTTGATAAATATTTTCACAACTCAGGCTCTGACCCGTTTATCAATTTTCCCTCTCTTTCTCTCTCTCTCTCTCTCTCTCTCTCTCTCTCTCTCTCTCTCTCTTTATATATATATAGGAGTCCAGACACAAGGACGCCTGGATGACACTTCTTTCGAGTCAGACGTCTGCTGCAGTAGCTGTGGATGCATGCAGGTTTTTAATAGACGCTCCTATCTTTGTACTCAAGCTAGGAGGTACAGTATAAACATTCGGGCTAACAACCCAATTGCATTTAGTTGTTCTTTTATCGCCTCTTAGTGCGGCATTCGATATGGTTGTATTAGATTTGAATCGAGTGTTCGGTAATTTTATTTCATTTCAGTTTCATTTATATAAACTGTGTGGATGTTTTAATTATGTGGTTGTTTAAAAAGATTAGTTAAGTAAAATTTAGATGCGGCCTAATAGGTTATTAGTAATTAAATTGGTTTTCGACAGTGATGCTAAGAATTATCCATATGCAACTCCTGTTTTAATTTGATATAGGAGTGATCGCCCGATGTCTTATTAGGCGGGTTGTTACAGCACACTAAGCCCAATATGTAATCATTATGGAGGATACAAGTTTTGTAACATTTATAAAATTGACAATAGTTGCTTGTGACCTTTTTTTGGTACTCTATAAGTAGAATAAGGGAAAATAGGAGTGTATTCTATGAATATTCACAAATGCGTACTTTAGATAGTTTTATGCATACGAAATATGTATGCAGGACTATAATAGTTGAGTAGTCATGTGAAATTTAGGGAGCGATAAATTAATTGTATATGAGTGAATAATTTAGAGAACGTTAAATGAACTTGATGTAGTTTTGTTTTCATTACAATCAAGTAGTTTAACTGAGAATTTTACGTTAAATGAGCGGAAAATTTTTGTATGGGAAAATGTTTGTTGAATTGACTTGAGTTGCCATTACTTCCATTTAATCATATCTCTAACAATCACACATCTTATTATCATACATGGTTGATAAAAAAAAGTAAAAATACCATATTTATCTATCGTATGGTCTATATCTTATATTGGATACATCGAGTGAGTAGACAATGCATTCTAATCTTGTCCCATGTAGAAGGGCGAAAGTAATTTAAAATCAATGTACATGAGGACTTCCTAATACTTGTCAATCCAAGAGCAGTATCTTTCATTGCAAATGTTTTTTTATCTTTTTATATAAATTATATTATATGTGGTTTCATTATTCCAACATTTGGGGCTATGTTATCCCATGGTTGTGGTGCCTTTGACAATGCTTATGGATCATTTTAGCGTGGTATGGAGATGGAAGATCCGACCCAGACCTGAACTCGATCCAATTTCAACCCACCCACATCTAACTCCTTCTGTTTTCAACCCGCCCATAGTTGTCCATTTGTTGGTCCCAGTTTTGGAGCAATTACAAAATTTAACAATGTTATAGATATGATTCCTTAAGTCTTTGTTTCAAGTTTTTTTTTATATATAATGCCCCAAAAAATGTTAGTGCAATGTGCACATTTGTGTTTTTGTATATTCAATGTAGCTTGATTAAGAGGGATTTTGCCGGGGTTCGAGAGTCACCTACGCGCCGGTCATTTTATACTCGGCTCACCAACTCAATACAAAATTCTAAACTATGACTACACTCTTTTAAGGGAGTACGGAGGTCAGTCAGGGTATCGAATCTACATAGAAATGTTGCTAGAGTTTAATCAACTTAGTATTTTTAGAATAAAACTGTAAAATATAGTAAAGAGAAGATAAACTAGGCATGTGTATTTAAACTAGATTAATACAAGCGATAAAAACTATAGGTTGCGACAGATACCCCTGACCCCGAGTTAATTGGTATAAATGGTTACATGGGTTCACAAGTTATTAAGATCGAATCTCATTTCAACAGTTATTTAAATCCAGAGTCATCACCCCCTAAATCCGCATAAAAGACTAATATCAATTAACCCCTGCAAAGCATAAATATATCCAAATCCGAGGTTGTCTAGTTAACGAGCAGAAATATAGTCATTAAGGAACGTAAAAGTGCTAGAATGCATAAAGATAAAGGGCGCGCATATGTAATATTCGTGACGTATCACACCCCCTAACTTAAACACTACTAGTCCCTAGTGATGAAAAAAACAAGACCACAGAAGGCGGTACAAAACGTATATATGCATAAAAATATATAAATGCCACTTTCGTAAAGAACACGATTGCATTTAGCATATGCAATTAGCCGTTAAACCCCTAGGTTACCCTAGTGGACGAGTGTCATCTCATGAGGGTTTTCAGGGATGAAACCCACAAACATCATATGGCTTCTTCAAAATATTCCCAATCAACATGCGACAAGCCCAACAATAACGAAAAAGATTTCGAACACGTTATTAGCAAAAGTGAATGAATTAACACAAAAGTTCGTTGTTATTAACATTATAGAATGAGCTTTGTAGAATTGAAACCTTAAAAGTGGTAGGAGAGAGAGCACATGCAAAGTATGATTTGGAAAAACTTATATAAACTGGATAAATAGTAAAGCATGCATATAAGTCAATCCTCACCAGGCATTATGCGCAACGAATGAAATCACTATGAATGGGAGGTAATACACGGGACATGAGGGCATAAAGAGAAAATATAAAAGGAAAAAAGGCCGCGCACATGTCACAAATGAAGAACGCTATATAAAAAATCAAAAATTGTAATCTCAATGAAAGGATACCGCCATTAAAGGAGGCGGAATGCATTTTCACAGATTATTGCAATTATTTAAACTTTTGAATTGAATTCATCCTAGGATCACATGGACTTTATGGGTTATAACGTAGGTTTGGGGTTAAGGTTAGGAAATGAATGGAATATGTACGGATTCAAAGGTGTTCGGGCATGAAAAACTTGGGATAATGGAAAATGTGGGCACATTCAAAAATTAGAAAATAACTTCCGCAAAAGTCATTGAATATAACAATGGGGAGAGTAAAAAAAGGTTACTGAACTCTATATACAACATATACAAATTTCTCTTTCTTTTCTTTACTTATTTTTCTCTCTTTTTCTTTTGTTTTCTTTCTTCTCTTTTTCTTATCTTTTTCACTTCTTTCTTTTCTTTACTTTTATCACTCTCACATCCTCAATTGCAACATAACACGGACGTCATTCAATCCCAAGTAACATTCTAAATAAAGGTACAAAATGTCAAATATATGTTTTATAACTCCAATTCCGAGTTGGTTATGAGACTTGGGGTTATCAAATGAAAGGCTATATTAAGGCTTAAAGGTGTTGACATGGGAAAACATTTAAGATGAGGTCAAGGTCAATATGGGTGATATAACAAAGATGGCCTATGATCATTTCCTAAATTTTATGAAATTCTCGAGTCAAAACAACTTTGAAAATCATGCTCAAGTTACACATTTCAAAAATGAACACAATTAGTGAACGAACAAATGAAATAATAGTGAGATTACCAACGACTTTAACATTTTCAAAGAGTAAAAAGTAGTATATAAACACTCACAAACAAAGGAAAGCCCAAAGATCACTAGGTGTAAGTATATACAATGAAACAAAAGGTTACCAAGTTATAAAAATCTTTAATCAAATCAATAAAGCAAGAAAAGTGCATGTGCTCATGGGATTAAAGTTTAATTCATGAAGTTATTCATAATATCAATGATTTGAGGACTAAAGTATAATAACTTCTAAAATAAGGAACATGTATCATTGAATTGCCTATTACATCGGGCAATCATTAAAATTTATCATTCGAAACAAAAGCAAAATGCCCAACAGAGGAGAAAAAATAAAGAATTTTTTTTTGAAATTTTTAATTTTTACAATAAAAGTATGTTTTCGAAATGACATATAATAAAATGAAAGAAACTACTAATGAATGGATAAAATATACCACACCCCCTAACTAAAACTTGACATTGTCCTCAATGTAAATCAAGAACCAAGTTAAAGAGAGAAAAGGAGTGATATTACTCACAATGGAGCATTCTCGTGAAAGAACAAGTCCAATGATTCTACAAAACATGTTAGCACCAAGCGTAACAAGAAGAAGAAATAAAACTTTGACTAATTACACTAGACAATAAGTAAAAATAAAAAAATAAGCTACCATGTACAACCTACAATTTTAACTTCGAACTAGCTATACACTAGAAGTTGAAATTTTTTAGGGTCCACTCAAAATACGATTTGACTTTGAAGGATTAATGGGGGACCCTCACTTTCATGCATACCTTTTGGAAAATAGGAATTTCGTTCAAACAATGGAAGGCATGTATAAGGAGGAATAAATGAACCATCACCAATAAAAAAATTTGGAGGGGTAATGGGGGATTTGGATAAAATGGGTGACAAAAGCACGTGAGGTTAAAAAAACATAATTTTCTCCCAAATATTTTGCAATTGGAATGGGAGGTGGCGCACATGGAGGAAAAAATGCCTTCATGGAAAGCAATTCAAGCAAGTAATCCTCATCAGTGAAAGGGTTAAATATTTTAAATTTTGGAACCCATTCATCGGATACTTGTATCGGTTCGATAATGGCAAATGAAAAGGGGGAGGAAAGAAATTCAATCTCAAGAGATGAGTCATCATCGCTTGAAGATTGAGTTTTGAAGGAAATACGATCATTGTAAGAGGGTAGTTTATATTAAATGGAGGTGTAACCCCTTTTGAGTACAGTAATGACAAGTTAATCGAGAACACTCCTGACTAATTACAAGACACACAATCACAACCCAGTGAAGGTAAACTCAGTTTGAACTCACAAATCTCTTGTGTATAACTCAAAAGACAATAATGAACTCAAAAGTAAATCATTTAGAGGTAGAGAGAGGTAAGCACCCTAGATACACCTTGTCAGGCAGCCAAACACACCAACCCTGAAAGATCTCTAGTCAGATATTAAAAGCTTCGTAATAAATGATAATGGTGGGGGAATAAATTCTCTGGTTTGCAATAAATTCTCTTTCAAATCTATTTTTCTCTAATAACTCTCTAACAAGAACATCCTCCCCTCAAAAGTTGTTGAGGCCCATAAATACCCCCACACACTCCTTAGGTGCCTCAGTCTTTCACGGCTGTGAAATACATCCCTCATACTTTATATCACAAACATTAAATGCCTAGTGGACTATTCATCTCCACGTCATAAACATTAAATGCCAAGACATGCCTTTTTCCTAACCATTGTGCATCAGGTGGCTATCATCATAGAGGTGTCTTAACAACTGTTTGACAGCCCCAAATAGAACGATGGTTTACTCAAGTACAGACTTGACATTGCTTAGCTGGCTAGTGACATCACCTAAAGTAGATGTGAAATTATGTAGAGGGATGTTTGGTTTACAACTCAATGCACGATGGAACCTAAGGATAGTTTGCCCAAGATTCCAAGATCAAAGGTCTTTCAGTGTTTTACTTGGTGTATCTAAGATGGTTAGGACAAGCCCCAACGGTACCTCACTTATCAATCCTCCAAACCAAGTCCCTCTAAAGTTCCCAAGGTGGGGCTATCTAATAGAGCATGAAAGCTCTCCCAGGCCCTGTCAGGATTGGTCTCTCGCGAGTGCCGTTTAACCTCACACTGAATAATTAGTATTAGCTCATAGTCAATATAAATAAAAGATACAGCACGACTAAGTAAGACAAAAAAAGTTAAGGGATGATCTTTCTCAGCAAGTTTCTTCGCTGGAAGATCTCCCTGGGCTGCCATGTTGTGCTACCTCCCTTGAGCTTCCACGCTGAGCTGCTTCGCTTGAGCTGCCTCACTTAAGCTACCTTGCTTGAGCTACATCGCTTTCTTAATTCCTTGAGTTAGATGGGGGAACCATCTCTAATCTCGAGATAATCTTCAAACCTCCCTACATTTTCCCCTTCATGTAAAGATTTGTTAGGGGAACAAGAAATGTCTACAGGAAAACTTCTCAATTCGATGAATCTTCTATTTGTGAAAAAATTCTTGCATCTTTGTCTAAGTTGTAACTTCTTCCCCTGTTACTACCAGGATAAAGTAAAAAAATTTCCCGATGTTCTTGAACCAAAATGTTGCGACTTGTCGTCGGTTGGCGAAGGGATATCGTAACTTTTTCCCATCATTGTGATTCAACCATTCTGCTATTTCCTCCTTAGCTATTGGAATTCTCCCGATACGGCTGAGGAACCTATCAATTATCCGTCCTGACTCTTGGGAAGTGAAATTCTCCCCTGTTTGTGCCGTTGTGCATCATAGTTGTAAGTAGTTGGTATTTCCATTAGGACTGCCCCTAGTGGTATAAAATATCCCTCATAGGCATTCCTCATGTTTAAACTTGTGAATTCTCTCCAAAGTAACTGTTGAACTATAAAATTCTCCCCAGTTTTATGCTTTGACTATTCATCTTCATTTTATCTTGTTCAAAAAGTAAAATTCTCCCCGATGTACCTGAACCAAAACCAAAGGCACCTCCAAATGGGTTTATGACGAGGGGACATCATGAACTTTTTGAACTGGACTACATGCTGCCATTTTCTCTGAAGTCGGAATTTTCCCTTGTAAACTCTCCCATGGAAATTCTCCTAATTTGAAGGTGCTACTTCGTTTGGACTGTGTTGTGTCATCGTTTCTTCATGTTCGAAAAAGTAGAAAAATTCTCCTGATGTACCTAAGTCACATTTAAACACCGTTTGGACTTGTGGCGAGGGGACATCATAGCTTTTTAAACCATTGGGACAGCTTCAGTATTGGGAGATATCGGATATGTCTAACAAAAAATTCTAGCGCCAAACTCAAACTTGTTTACGAAGAAAACTCCTTTATATTCCCCAGGTGTCACTCATTAATGACTTGTGTCATCTTTTCAATTGTTAGAACACTTCTCGAAGTGCCACGTGTCCATTTGAAATGATTATTAGCAGATTTGCACGTGCAGTGGTGGGAAACTTAAAATGGAAAACTAAAGGGTTTCAAACGTCTATTATTAAAAACCACTCAGCCATTTTTCCCTTACTTTGCCTTCGTCTTCTTAAACTCCCAGAGCAATTAGAGAGATAAAGACTCAAACTGCCATTGTTATCAAGGCTTTCTCTGGTTTCTTTACCCTCATCGTCTCTTTCACCGCCACTTTTATCCATACTCCACCATTTTCATCCCTATCTCTTCTTTGTTAAGCTTTTCTCCTTTTATCTCCACCTGTTGTGGCTTCTTCAAGTTCTCCCAGCACACCTGCGACCAGTGCTTCACCTGTAACAACCCTTGTCCCAGCTGCTACCTTCGCCATAGATTCCACCTCCCTGGTGGTAGTGCGCTAAGAGCTACTGTGTCTCTATCATCGAGCTCCCATTTTTGGTAAGGAAGATGATTTTATAGGCGTCCTCAAAACCTGCACTCTAAGTGCCAAGTATGACCTTTTGCTTTTGGTTGATGAAGACTAAGATTCCACTGCTTGGGGTTATTTTTATCTAGAGGGGACTATGAGGTTTCGGCTTGACAGAGGTGACTTCCCTTGGTCTCATATTGATTTCGAAGGACTTAGTGGTTCTCCCTCCCACTTTGCTACTTGGAACTCATTCATGCAGACCACTTACTTTAATGCTCTCTCCAAGGTTGGTCTCCATCGGACAGCCTGGTTTGGGGAGTCCACTCTCTCTAAACACAACGTTGTTCTTCAGATCTTAGTTTCTTAGTGGAATATCATGACTCACACCTTCGTTGTTCCATGGGGAGAGTTCACCGTTACACTTGAGGATGTTTGTGAATTTCTTGGGCTGGAGCCCATAGGGATTTGAGCTTATCACGATGAGGCACTGGATATCGAAAAGACAAAGGCCCGAGTAGACTTGGACCAAATTTGCAGAAGGTGTATCGGCACTTCCAACAAAGCAACCTTCACTCCTCTCACAAACTTCTTCTATCGTACCAACCCTATTACTGAATTTGTCCTAGGCAAACGTATATCTCTTGAGCTACCAGCCTATATACTTATGATTCTTTCCCATTTCATCTTACCTGGCAAACCCAATGACCAAACTCGTAAAGACCTGATTAATCTATCAACCAATTTGGCCATAGGATATATGCTTCCTCTAGCAGCCATGGCCTTGGGGTCTCTTTATACATGGCTAGACAGAACACATCTGGACATGGAACGACCCTTGGGCAGATATAACTCAGCCAATTTTGCCAGCGCTATCATTTTGGCCGGTTTCCTTAACTTTCTTTTTCCCTAGATATCTGCCAGTCGGGTTCCTCTTTGTGCTGGATAAATCATCAACCCCCATCGCCTTTTTTTCTTTTATAAGAAACAGAGTGGAAATGAGCTTCTGGGCATTTTTAACAATGCCAGTTTCTTCGTGATGAGGCCCTATAGTGAAGATCTCTTTGCCCATACTTGGAACTTTTTTGGTCCTGCACCCAGGGTGGTGGGGCCCATTTTTGAGGATCTAGTAACGGAGTATCCTTCTTTAGCCATCGTTCTATCCTTGACTCCCAACTATCTGTAACACCCCGTATTTTTTAGAACCTAAATAATTATGTGATTAATTATTATTGTGGGATTAATTAAATTAATATGTGAGAATTAATTGGTAAATTAATTCGGATTTAAAAATAATTATTAACTAGCGTGATAAGGGTTAGTACATATTAATGGGAATTATTGAATATTATAGAGTGAATAAGTAATATGGAATTCTTGAATCTGATAAATTGTCGAGAGTGAAATATACGACAGTTTGGTATATTAAGTCGGGACACACGTGTGAGTCGTGTAGGGACTAATTAAATGGAATATAAAAGTAAATTGTTTTTAAGTAACTCGTATGGTAATTTCGAGTGCGCCTTTGAGTCCGGGGGGGCCGAAATAGTCAGAAAACACTCCCCGAGTAATTTATTTAGACTCCGAGAGATTTTAGGCCAAACCGGCACCACGTAGGGGTAATTTTGTAATTTTGATTTTTGGAGAAATTAATTAGACCAAAATTTGGAGTTATTATATCATCCACGAGAGTTCCATTTAGGGTTAGAATATACAAAATTAACGAACGGCCACAGAGTGTGTCATGGAGAACAAATTCCAAGAAGAAAGGCCCAATTGGCACAACCTCGCACAACCACCACCACCATCGTGTAGATCGGAACGAGAGGAACATACCCATACCAACAACATCAAGAAATCAGACGGTAGATTCAAGGCAAGTGTTTATTACTTGCGTGATTTAGTAATAATTATGTTCATGATTTGAGTAGGTGATAATCCATTAATTCATGAGATTTAATTTTGATGAAAAATTGATGATTTGATTCATATTGGGTCTGAGATTATAAGAGATTAAATTTCATCATGTAGATAGGATGTCATCCATGAATTTATGATAATTTCCACGAACAAATCTGGGTTATAGTAGTTCTTGAATTGAAAGTGGAAGAACTAGGGTTTTAATGGTTTAATTTAGGGATTTGCTATTTAATTGATGTATTGTGAAGATTTAATGATTCTAGGTTGTTAGAAATCATCTAAATATGTTAGAACATTAATTGGGTTTGCTGTTTGGGCATTTGGGAATGAACAGTAGAGGTTTTCGAGGTATTAATGGTGGAAAAATGTAAAATTCTGGGGAAGAAGACGAAACAGTACGTCTCGCGCGAAGTCGCGTGAAGGGTCGTTCAAGCAAGATATGCATCTCATGCGAAGTCGCTAGAGCTACACGTGGAAGTCGTTCAAATGAATTTGCCCTCTAGTTCGAGCGATGAGGTAAATTTCTGGGTATTTTTCTTAGTGTCCAGTTTTTGAATTTTAAGTTTATTTGAGCGAGCGAAACTATCAGTTAACAAATTTGAAACAAGACATGTTTACGAGAAAGTGTGTGAGATTTATACTTTAATTATTTCGGAAAGAAAATTTACCTTGGAAATTACGTGAGAGTTATGGTAATCTAATGATATTGTACAATGCATAGCAATGAGAATAAAATACGTATAGTAAGTTTGCAAATAGGTTGGGAGAATACCTATAAACTTTAATAGGATGTGTGTATGCCTATTATTTAATATTTTTGTTAAGTGCACTAATGGGTGATAACCCAAGGGTGCTAGGTTATGTTTTTTTATACACTAAAAGGTGATAACCCGAGGGTGTAAGGTTATTATTAAGTGCAGAAATGGGTGATGACCCGGGGGTTCAAGGATATTTTATTAAGTGTACTAATGGGTGATAACCAAGGGGTACAGGATTATTTTATTAATTGCACTAATGCGGTTTAAACCGGGGGTGCGGGACTGATATATATATATATATATATAAATATATATATATATATATATATATATATATATATATATATATATATATATATATATATATATATATGTATAATTATGAGAAATTCTACTAAGAGAAACTAGTAGTTATGGCAATGAGGACAATTGAATTAATCTTAATGAGATAAAGACTTAAATATTCAAATAGTGAACATGATATGTAGTAACATGTGATAGACTTATGGGGTATTGTATGGGCAATACGGGAATACTATTGTTGGATGTAGATAGTGTTAAGTGACTTGAACTAGTTACCTTGGGTATAGTTACTAGTACTATGTAGAAGATGCTTTAAGAGTGCATAATAGAAGAGAGGTGAGATCTTCATGTGAGAGCATGAATCTAACATGCACATAATACTTGCTTTAAGGCGGTTTTAAATACTTGTAAAAACACATTTTTACACATCGGCTCTGAACCGTCTCTTGCATATCGTTTCTCTCTTGCTATATATATATATGTATTATATCAGGTGCTCAGCCATAGGGTCACCAGATTTAGAGACATGGTTTTCTTGGCATGCTGTAGCTGATGTGGAAGCTGTAGGCCTTTGCTATAGACACTCCTATATTTTCTCTCAGTTCATCTAGACTCTTCATTTAGGGCATGTGTCGCCCATTCCTTAGACATTTTTATCAGAGATTGTATTTAGTTTACTTTCCATTCATTCTAGTGTGATTTAGTTTACTGTGGTTCTTTGGTTTAAGAATTTGAATTGGAATGTTTAATCCAGTCGTATTTATTTCCGTATGTGATTCAGATTTATTATTTATCTTTGTTGAATGGTCAATGATTTTTATTTATATTCTTGGACTTTAAATAAAAGATTTTTGGTTACAATTTAAAAAGGAAAAAGTATTTTGACACCAGCTTAATTTAAATTAGGTGATTGTTAAAGTTAATCTTTTCGACAGTGATGCTAAGAATGAACCAACCGAACATTCTGTTTTAAAATTTTATAAAGGACTAATCACCCATTATTAAATTGGGCAGGGTGTCATAGATGGTATCAGAGCATCAGGTTATAAACTCCTTTAAGATTTGTATGGCTTACTGTGCTTTTAGCTTAGTGTCCTTTGATACAGAGGCTTATCTTTAGGATTGTTGTATTCTTGTTTATGAGATCTCGCCTTCAGATATTTAAGATTTAATGATAAATGTGGACTAATAAACTTCTTTCTCATTTCAGATGCCTCCTTGACATGCACCAAAGGACATAAATGCCCATCCAAAGCCACAACAATCTCTAACTCAGGGCATGATGAATGCTACAGAAATTGCTGCCATCGTTGCACATGCAGTAAATGCAGCACTAGCATTGGTACAACAGGCACCACAACAAGCACCAGTAGTGGCGCCAGCACCTGTTCCTATTTTCCCTACTGCATGGGAGAGAGTCGGGGATGCCTTTCAGAAGGCGCATCCTCTAGAGTTCACAGGCAGTTCTGATGTAGTGTTGGCGAGTCAATGGAATAAGGATATACAGAAATGCCTTCGTATGTATGAGTGCACTAAGATACAGAGTCAAGTTTTCGCTACATTTAAGCTGACAGGGGCAGCCTTATAGTTGTGGGAGTCCACTACTACTTTAGAGGAGCAGGATTTGATGTCGATTGACGATTTCTGGGTGGGATTGGACTTTAAGTACTTTCCTTCTGTCGTCAAGACTGAGATGAGGCAGAAACGTTTAGACCTCACCCAGGAAGGGAAGACAATTATGGAATATGAGGAGGAGTTCACACGATTGACTAATATGGTACATGACGAGGTGCCTACTGATGAGAAACTAATCCAAATGTTCATAGATGGTTTGACTTGGAGGATCTGACAACATTTCTTGGGTAACCTTTCCCTACATTCCTACATAGACATTCTAAATGCCGCACTGTTACATTGTCACGACAAACGCTTCCATGCTAAGGGAGGTAGGTGGGGAGGAGAGCCCAGCCAGCTAGGCAAGTTGGGGGGAGGTAATGCCAGTGGGGCGCCACCTGATTAGAGTCAGAGATGGGGTTCCCAGCAGGGGGATTCTATCAAGAGGTTTTGTTCAGGGGTTTCAGGCATGGTCACGGGGGCTTCAAACAGGGCCAACGGCAGGGCCAACAACAGGGAGGACAGCGGGGCCATCAGGGCCAAGGTAGGGGTGGTAACGGCCAGCATGGTCGAGGTTACCAGGGACGGAGGGGAGGAAATTTCATCTACAAATGTTATACTTGTGGGGAGACTGGCCATAAGAAGCAGGATTACCCCGATAGGGAAAGGGTCCCACGACAGCAGGGTTCTCACCAAGAGCCCGAGAGACCTATCTTTCCTGCGACCCTACCAGCTCCAGTGCCAGTTATAGCCTTGCCCGCAGCTCCGGTGCAGAGGGGACAACTTCAGTATGGACGGGTCTACAACCTCCATCAGGCCGCGGTCCCACAGGCTCCACCCGCGATTGAGGGTATGTTTTCTATTCAGGGGACTATGGGGCATACTTTATTTGATACGGGGGCCACACATTATTTTATTACCATGAGGTTTGCACGTACTATGGGATTATTAGATAAAGCATAGAGTACTGTTACATGTGTAGATTCTCCTTTGGGTAGTGGCTCACTGATTTTCCTTATATGTCGAGGGGTGGGTATAGAGATTGGGAGACTTATTTTACCTACCAACATGCTTGTATTAGAGATGTCCGAGTATGATGCGATTATTGGTATGGATTGGTTAGTTTCATATAGGTCCATGATCGATTGTTTTAGTAGGATTATTATTTTTTCTATGCCTGGTTAGGATATTTTCCTGGTGGCGATACCTCGTTCTGAGGGAGAATCTTCCACGCATTTGTATTATTTAGAGGAGGAGACCTCTAAGGAGGTGGTGATACCTCTTGATTCGATACCGTGGTTTGGGAGTTTGCTGATGTGTTCCAAACACGGTTCTAAAAAATGTGAGGAGTGATTGAGGCGTGGAGGCCAAGCCTTAAGCCTTAGAAGCCTAGGCGGGCCTAGGCGTGAAAAAACGTGAAAAGGCGTTTGGGCCTTCTTAATATATTTTAATATTTTTTAACCATAACAAGGCTATTAAAATACAAAAATTGCACAGATCATAAAAATATGTCTGAATATATGAAAATTAAAATACTATTTGATTATTTTGGATGAGATAATGGTCCGGTTTGTAAACAAATTCTTTAAAAGGAGACATCGTTTCACTAAAACATTGTTGTTTTTAAAAAAAAGTGCGCCTTAAGGATTTTACCAAGAATAAGGCGTGAAAAGCATAAGGCGGGGCGTTTCTCCCAAGCCTTAAGCCTAGGCGGGTTTTTTAGAACAGTGGTTCCAGGATATTTTGGGATTACCACCTAGAAGAGAGACAGACTTTGTTATAGATTTGACGTCGGACACTCGGCCGATAGCCCGCGCACCATACCGTATAGCTCCAGCAGAGATGAGGGATTTACGGGATTATATAGAATAGCAATTGGGATAGGGGTTTATTCGTAGGAGTACTTCACTTTGGGGTTCCCAAACACTATTTGTTAAAAAGAGAGATGGATTGTTATGGCTATGTGTTGATTACCGTGAGTTAAATAAGGTCACGATATGGAATAAGTATCCATTGCCCCAAATCGATGATTTATTTGACCAGTTGCGAGGAGTTTCTTTCTTCTCAAATATTGACTTGAGGTCAGGATACCATCAGTTACGGATCAGGGAGTAGGATGTGTCGAAGACTACCTTCTTGACGAGGTATGGTTCCTACAAGTTTAGGGTTATGCCTTTTGGGCTAACCAACGCCCCAGCCGTGTTTATGGACTTGATGAACATGGTGTTCATAGAGTTCATGGATCAGTTTATTATTGTCTTCATAGATGGCATCCTGATTTACTCTCAGACGGAGGAGGAGCATGCCGAACTTTTGAGGCAAGTCTTACCGAGACTGCATCAGCACGAGTTATATGGGAAATTTGAGAAATGTGGATTTTGGATGAAGGAAGTTCAGTTTTGGGGGCACATTATTTCGGATAGAGGGATATCTGTAGATCCGGGGAAAGTGTCAGCGATGAGGGAGTGGGGACAGCCCACGACGCCGACGGAGATACGTATTTTCTTGTTCCTAGCAAGATACTAAAGGAGGTTCATTCGGGAATTCTCAAAGATAGCGGGTCCATTGACTTATTTGAATCACAAGGGAGTGCCATTTATGTAGAATCATGCCTATCAATTGAATTTTGATAAGTTGAAGGATAAGATGACTTCAGCACCAGTGTTAGCACTGCCCAGGCCGGGAGTGGAGTACCTAGTCTACACTGATATGTCCTTACTAGGACTTGGGGGTGTGCTCCAATAGGAGGATCAGGCTATAGCTTATGCATCCCAGAAGCTTAAGCCTCATGAGAAGAACTACCCCACACACGACTTAGAGTTGGCGCACTTAGGATTTGGAGACATTACCTTTTGGGTAAACAGTTTTGCCTATTTACAGACCATAAGTCACTGCAGTACTTGTGCACGCAGAAGGAGCTGAATATGCGTCAATGCAGGTGGTTAGAGTTTGTAAAAGATTATCAGTTTGAGATACACTATCACCTGGGAGAGGCTAACGTAGTTACAAATGCATTGAGCCGTAGGCCAGCAGATGAGACGACCGAGGTGTGGAAGGCAAAATGGAAGGAGATAGGGCACCAGGATGATGTGGTCCGATCATTCATGTCAGTTATGACCATCACGCTGCAGGTAGTGATGAGGGTGGTCCAGGAACAGGCGACTGGCCCTTTTTGCCAGGAGACGATTAGGTATCTCTTAGCTAGTGGGGCCAAGTCTTATTTAGTAAGTTCTGAGGGAGGCTTGCATTTCAACGGGAGACTCATAGTCCTAGAGGGGGAGGACCTTCGTCATATAGTGATGACGGAGTCGCATGGGTCCAGATTAACGATACATCATGGTAGGGATAAGATGTACCACGATATGAGGCGGCAGTACTGGTGGAGTGGGATGAAGAGGGATATCGTAGAGTTCGTATCCAAGTGTACCACTTGTCATCTAGTAAAAGTGGACCATCAGAGACCACTAGGTTTACTTCAGCCGTTAGAGATCCCTACGTGGAAATGGGAGGGCATTTCCATGGATTTTATTACCGGGTTACCTACTTCGTAGAAGGGGCACAATTTTATATGGGTTATTATGGACCAGTTGACAAAGGTAGCTCATTTTCTGCCAGTCAGGACAGACTATACTGCGGGACAGTATGCTCAAATATTTATTGAAGAAATAGTAATATTGCACGGTGTGCCTCTTGATATCGTGTCAGATAGAGATAAAACTTTTGCATCTCGTTTTTGGGAGAGTTTCCAGGAGGCTCTCGGTACCGAGTTGCGGTTGAGTACGGCGTATCACCCGCAAATCGATGGGCAAACTGAGTGTACTAATCAGATGCTTGAGGACATGTTGTGCATGTGTATCCTTGACTTTTAGGGAGGTTGGGAACATTACTTTCCACTAGTGGAGTTTGCTTACAACAACTCCTATCAGTTCACGATTGCCATGGCCCCATTCGAGGCATTATATGGGAGAACTTATCGTTCTCCAACCTGTTGGCTAGAGGTGGGAGACAACAAGTTACTTGGGCCAGAGGTAATTCAGGATACATCGAGCAGGATCACAATGATTCAAAGTCGCATACGGGTAGCCCAGGACAGACAGAAAAGCTACGCCGATGCTAAGAGGTCCTTTAGAGAGTTCACAGTGGGGGACCAAGTTTTACTGAGAGTATCTCCTTTGAATGGAGTGATGAGGTTTGAGAAGAAGGAGAAATTGGCTCTGAGATACGAAGGACCATTTCCTATTACCGAGAGGATCGAACCAGTGGTTTATATACTTGGGTTGCCGGAACACTTACGTCGTATTCATGATGTGTTTCACATATCATCATTGAGGCGGTATCTTTGGGATGAGTTAGCCCACACTCACATCGCAATAGAGGAGATCGATTTTCAGCCTGACAATTCTTATGAGGAGAGGCCGGTAGCTATCCTAGATCACAGTGAGAGGAGATTGAGGTCAAAGGTAGTTCCACGTGTGCGGGTTCAGTGGAAGCATAACAATGTGGAGGATTCTGCTTGGGAGTGAGAGGCGGATATGTGTGAGAAGTATCCATATTTATTTGTACCAGGTATGCCTTACTTTCCGAATTTCGGGATGAAATTCCGTTATTGGGGGGGAGGGGGGGGAGTATGTAACACCCCGTATTTTTTAGAACCTAAATAATTATATGATTAATTATTATTATGGGATTAATTAAATTAATATGCGAGAATTAATTGGTAAATTAATCCGGATTTAAAAATAATTATTAACTACCGTGACAAGGGTTAATACTTATTAATGAGAATTATTGAATATTACCGAGTGAATAAGTAATATGGAATTCTTGAATCTAATAAATTGCCGATAGTGAAATAAACGACAGTTTCGTATACTAAGTCGGGGCATGCATGTGAGTCGTGTCGGGACTAATTGAATTGAATATAAAAGTAAATTATTTTTAAGTAACTCGTATGGTAATTTTGAGTGCGCTGTTAAGTCCGCGAGGGTCGAAATAGTCAGAAAACACTCCTCAAGTATTTTATTTAGACTCCGGGAGATTTTAGGCCAAACCGGCACCCCGTAGGGGTAATTTTGTAATTTTGATTTTTGGAGAAATTAAATGGACCAAAATTGGGAGTTATTATATCAGCCACGAGAGTTCCATTTAGGGTTAGAATATACAAAAGTAAGGAACGACCACAAAGTGTGTCAGGGAGAACAAATTTCAAGAAGGAATGTGCAATTACCACAACCTCGCACAACCACCACCACCATCGTATAGATCGAAACGAGAGGAACATAACCATACAAACAACATCAAGAAATCAGACGGTTGATTCAAGGCAAGTTTTTATTACTTGCGTGACTTAGTAATAATTATGTTCATGATTAGAGTAGGTGATAATCCATTAATTTATGAGATTTAATTTTGATGAAAAATTGATGATTTGATTCATATTGAGTTTGAGATTATAAGAGATTACATTTCATCATGTAGATAGGATGTCATCCATGAATTTATGATAATTTCCACGAACAAATCTGGTTTATAGTAGTTCTTGAATTGAAATTGGAATAACTAGGGTTTTAATGGTTTAATTTGTGGATTTATTATTTAATTGATGTATTGTGAAAATTTAATGAGTGTAGGTTGTTAAAAATCATCTAAATATGTTAAACATTAATTGGGTTTGCTGTTTGGGCATTTGGGAATGAACAATAGAGGTTTTAGAGGTATTAATGATCGAAAAATGCAAAATTCTAGGGAAGAAGATGAAACAGTACGTCTCGCGCGAAGTCGCGCGAAGGGTCGTTCAAGCAAGATATGCATCTCCTGCGAAGTCGCTAGAGCTACACGTGGCAGTCGTTCAAACGACTTTTCCCTCTGGTTCGAGCGATGAGGTAAATTTCTGGGTATTTTTCTTAGTGTCCAGTTTTTGAATTTTAAGTTTATTTGAGCGAGCAAAACTGCCAGTTAACAAATTTGAAACAAGACATGTTTACGATAAAGTGTGTAAGATTTATACTTTAATTATTTTGAAAAGAAAATTTACCTTGGAAATTACGTGAGAGTTATGGTAATCTAATGATATTGTACAATGCATAGCAATGAGAATAAAATACGTATAGTAAGTTTGCAAATAGGTTGGGACTATAACTCTAAACTTTAATAGGATGTGTGTATGCCTATTCTTTAATATTTTTATTAAGTGCACTAATGGGTGATAACCCGGGGGTGCAAGGTTATGTTGTTTTATACACTAAAGGGTGATAACCTAGGGATGTATAGTTATTATTAACTTAACTAATGGGTGATGACCTGGGGGTGCAAGGTGTAACAACCCGCTAAAAATAATAACGGGTGGCCAGCCCTATACTATAATAAATCAGGAGTTTCAGATGGCTCATTCTCGACATCAACAATTATACTAAATAGTATACGACTAATTACCCGATATCATATAAGCGAGATGTTAAAAAAATTTAATAAAACCTTTAACAGACAACAAACCAAGACTATATCTACCAACAAAGGAAAGGAAAATGCGTACAAGAATTATACTAAATGAAATGAATAACTACAAATGAATATGCTACAAGAAATTGACCCGAATAAGTTGTCGGGTCACAGCAAATACAGTGACTGAAATGGAATAAATACAAACTTTTATAAATATCCCTTAGGTATACACCCGATATACAACATGTATCCTACCTTGATTTTTAAAGGAGTAGGAGGCGACTACAATCGAAGTCCCGCAATAGTCCGCACATGTCACGGATCCCAAGACTCTGGATAGAGGGCATCCGTCATCCATGTGGTAGGACACCTGTAATAGTATATATATGTACAGGCAGGTGAGAAAAGTAAATGGGTCAGAGCCCGAGTTGTGAAAATATTTAGCAAGTGTGTTAACCGTGCATAATAAATATCAATGCACTTATTTCATAATTAAAATGGAATCGCACTCCCATGAAACCCCAACTCACCTCTCATCTAAAGGCGCGCACCTATTCGTGTCCTGAAATTTTAGTTGAGTTACCCCACCTATATGGACAACCTAACTAAACATAGGCATAGCCTATACCTCCAGTACCTGCTTTCCTAGCATACCCAAGGATCCACCCCTTACTAGTCATAATAGATTATGTTTATAAACCTATATGTCGTACTAGGCCTAAATGGATTCCAATTCATAATTTAATCAATTATCATTCTTAATATATTACCCATGAATATTTGGGTTGAAACGTAGAATTTAAATTTCTAAATAGCAATAATACTAATTGGACAGAACTTCTCTCCAATCTTAACATTGCACCATGTTTTTTGCGTGGAATGTCTCGCAAAGAGAAATCCAAACAAGGAACCACCCCGTTACACTACTCATTGACAATGTCAATCCTAGAGATACATTATTCCTTATATACAAACTTCTCTCCATTATCAACATTGCACTACGTTTCGTGCGTGGGGTGTCTCGCAAATCGAAATCCAAACAAGGAACCACCCCGTTACACTACTCCTTAACAATGTCAATCCTAGAGATCCATAATGTGTTACATACAATTCTACTAAATTTAGATTACCATATAAGAACCATTTAAAATCTCCAATAACATCCTTGGGATGATGTAACCGAAATATTCCTTAAATGCGATACATCAACCCCCAATAAACTAGTACACCTTAATCATCCAAGATGTACTCCAATAAGCTTCCATATCCTTTCATCTATAGGATATATAAAAATATATATAAGCATTCATTCTTTCTTATATATATACCTTACAGTAACCATCCGGATAAAATCCCCCGGACCGAGATTTACTAATTCAATTTCACTTATAAAACACATCCGGATCTATCTCCCGGACTGAGGATTCATGTACAAGTATTTACCAATACAATCATTTTTATTTCAAAACTTCCCATTTCCCTTCTCATATCCAGGAAATGCAATTGAAAGCCAATTCATTAGCATGAATTGCTTTAACAAATCATATACCTTTTTAAAATCCAATTTTTATTAACATAAAACTGCTTTTACCATATCATATGCTTCCACATTCCCTTCTTCCATCCGGGATGTGTTACCGAAGCCAACCGTATAACTCATTTCGCTTCTTCCATCCGAGAAATGTAAATTAAAGCCAATTTATTAGCATAAATTTATTTAACATATCTAAGATCGTCCCTCTAGGTATCCCCACTGAACGCGCCCCTAAATGGCTATCATCTTCCAGGGCCTATCATATAAGACAACTAGGGATCCTACCAAACATCGGGAAGCAGCCATATGCCTGCGGGATAGTCATGACCACACCCAGAATCACCTAACCAACACAGAAAACATAATCGCTCATATGGCCTATAGGACTATATCCCCCCTGCATTCATTAGCCAGGGGGCTTCACCATACGCACGCAACTTCCCTTATGATAGCGATTTAGGGAGCTGTGTCTCCATATTTTTATTTATGAAAATCATTTATCAGTCCATTTTGAAAACATTCATTTTCACATTTTCAAAAGCCATTCACACCATATCATATATATCCACAACCTAAACATATCTATATATATATACAAAATAATTCCCGTTCATATGTATAAGATATATCATCTCGGCTATAAGTATACGTAATCCTCAATATACAAGCCATCACCTGAAACTCATTAATTTACTTCGATATGTCAATACAATCCACTTGAAGCATATTCATCCATTTTTCCTAAGATGAATAGTCTCCCAAAATACATATATATCCGACATTAGGATTATCACCCAAAGTTTAGTGTAGGAAACCATCACTACACATATCATCTATATTCGAAAGTACATAATTATCTCTAGTACTATTTGACTATAAGGATTTGGCACTATCCGCGGCCTACCATTACAAACTATGCCCTCGCAACCCACTCTATAAGAATTCTTACCCTCACACCATATTTATACTCCCTTTAGATCAGCAATTAGGATTTCCAACCTCAATGAGGTTTCTCCCTATCTCCCAAACACACACAACTCCAAAACATACACATATATATTTTCCCCAAATTGTCTCAAGAAGTCCCCATAACCATAGCATATGAGAAACCCCTTGTGTGTCTCCAAAAATATATCTCTTGAATCAAAAAAGGACGCCCCAAATAAATAAACCCAACCAAATAGGGTTTGAAATCACTATGGAGAAAATTCCTCAAAATGCCCTGTTTCCGAATCGATTCGGCCCTATTCCGAATCGATTCGGCCTCCAAGGCTAATCGATTCGGGTCCAAAGACCTGGGCTTTGGTCCCAAGCCGAATCGATTCGTCTAGGGTCCGAATCGATTCAGTCAATGCAGACCTGCCAATTTGCCTAGTTCGAATCGATTCGCTTAAGGGGCGAATCGATTCGGGTCTGCAGAATTTGAAGGGTTCATCTTTTTCATGAAAACCCACGAATTCTAAACCCTAAAATTTTTAATCTAACCCCCAAACCTTCATCAAATCATGACTCTAAGCCAATAAATCAATCCAAAGTTGATCCCAACCATGTTTACACCATTAAACCGATATTTAAACATTGATTTCAACATTAAACCCAAAAATTTAGGTTTTGACATTAATACCCAAAATCCAATTTTCATATCCACAATTATGAAATTAAATACACAAATGACTTATTTAGCAAGATTAAACACTTGCCTTAGATTTGTAGAGGTTGGATCATCCTTGATGTCTCATTTGGACCGGAAATCTCCAAGCTTTTCTTCCTCTCTCTCTTCCTTTCTTCTTTTTTCCTTCTTCTTCTCTCTCTCTAGGGATTTTTCTTTATTTTTCTCAAATGAGAATGGCTTAATCCGTAAGCCTCTTAAGACTTAACACATAAGTCCCCATTTTAAATGTTAATACACACTTTAAATGACTCGTTTACTCCAATTCGAGTCAAAGTAACTTAAAAATATTCTGGAGCCGAAATAAAACCCAATGACAGTCATTTTGACTATCTCGACCCTTCCGGGATCGATGGTACCCTCAGAATCGTCATCCGGAATACTTTGAAATGTTATCCATTTTTGGACCTCAAATCCCAAATTTTAAAATTCTCCGATTTAATTAAATTTTATTTTCCCAAAAATTTAATTTCTCAGTCTCCAAAGTCGAGGGTTGTTACACAAGGATATTGTATTAAGTGTACTAATGGGTGATAACCCGGGGGTACAGGATTATTTTATAAATAGCACTAATGGGGTTTAAACTGGGGGTGCAGGACTGATATATATATATATATATATAAAGACTTAAATATTCAAATAGTGAACGTGATAGGTAGTAACATGTGATAGACTACTTATGGGGTATTGTATGGGCGATACAGAAATACTATTGTTGGATGTAGATAGTGTTAAGTGACTTGAACTAGTTAGCTTGGGTACAGTTACTAGTACTAAATAGAAGACGCCTTAGGAGTGCACAATAGAAGAGAGGCGAGATCTTCACGTGAGAGCACGAATCTACGATGCACATAATACTTTCTCTAAGGCAATTTTAAATACTTGCAAAAACATATTTTTACACATCGGACTCTGACCCGTCTCTTGCATCTTGTTTCTCTCTTGCTATATATATATATATATATATATATATATATGTATGTATTATATCAGGTGCTTAGCCATAGGGTCACCAGATTTAGAGACTTGGTTTGCTTAGCATGCTGCAGCTGATGTGGAAGCTATAAGTCTTTGCTATAGATGCTTTTATCTTTTCTCTCAGTTCATCTAGACTCTTCATTTAGGGCATGCGTCGCCCATTCCTTAGACATTTTTATCAGAGATTGTATTTAGTTTACTTTCCATTCATTCCAGTTGGATTTAGTTTACTGTGGTCCTTTGGTTTAAGAATTTGAACTGGAATGTTTAATCTAGTCGTATTTATTTTAGTACGTGATTCAAATTTATTATTTATCTTTGTTGAATGGTCAATGATTTATATTTAAATTCTTGGACTTTAAATAAAATATTTTTGGTTACAATTTAAAAAAGAAAAAGTATTTTGAGACCAGCTTAATTTAAATTAGGTGATTGTTAAAGTTAATGTTTTCGACAGTGATATTAAGAATGAGCCAACCGAACATTCTATTTTAAAATTTTATAAAGGATTGATCACCCGATATTAAATTGGGAAGGGTGTCACACTATCTACCCTCTTATACAGAATCGCTCTACACATCTGAACATTACAATCCCAACCGTTGTTGCCGTCAGTTTGGGTATGACCAGGGGTTCCTCAGCCAGTATTTCAAGATTCTCACCCCAGGCCATCCTTTTCTGAGGCCTGCGTCTTTTATACTGGGTCTGATGCTTCCACAATCTACTCAGCCGTAAGTGGTCGTGTTACCATTCCTGCTCTCTCTAGCAAGGGGGATGTAACCAGTGATTTTGCATTGAAATATTGGCTAAGTCAGATAGCCAAAATCCATGATTTCATCAAAAGTCCCCCCGTTTACCCAGTTGTACAGAGTTTTACTCCCTTGGAGGTGGGACTAAAGGGGAATTTCGTTCAGGGAATTGAGTTCCCTCTTAGACGGATGTCGAAGGATCCTCCTAGCGAGCTGCCTCTATACTGCCAGACAATCCATGTTGCTGTAGTCAAGGACAACAATGCTCCAACGCCTAAACCTCTTACTGGAGGTGATTCTGCTACTACAACTTCTGGTGAGGGTCCCTTGTACCCCCCTTCACAAAAAAAAAGGAAGGCCAAGAGTGGGGCCTCTTTTAAGCCCAGGTCCCAATGCAAGTCTCACGCCCTTTAGATTCTTTCCATTACCTTTGTCCCTCCCAATACTGAAGTTCCACATAAAATATGGGAGGCGATTAAGAAGGAGGTAGAATGGCTACAACAAATATTTTGATAATCTTCTCCATCATTCCCTCCTCCCAAATTATTTTGCACTATTGTGGTGGATCTGGGACTTTGCAGAGAGAAAGAGGTTCTCATAGTCCTTCTGCCACAGGCACTTCTGGTAAGAGAAAGAAAACTTTGGGAACCAAGGCAACCAAAAGGCAGGCCTTTATAGTGTAACCTACAATAGTTACTAGCAATCCTGGGGGTTCTCCTTCTATATCTCCCGATGCAGTTATATTGGTTGATGATAGTCCTTAGGTTGCAGCTGATACCACCAGTAGGGATTCTTCTCACTTATCTCCTCTATCTTCGCCCATTGTCATACCATCACACTCTTCTTCTTATCAACACGAGGTAAGGTTTCCCACACTTAGCCATTTATAGCTTAGTGAATTTTCTTTTTTGGCATTTATTCTTCTTTCTTATCTCTTTTAGGAAATTGATGAAGGAAGGCCTTCACCTCCAGTGAGTCCTTTCATGGGAGGACGTTGTGGTGCCTCTCAGACCGATGTATCTTATCCCCGTTCTCCCATGATCGAGATCACTTACTCCCGTCGTTTGACTTCCAAACGTACAATGGAGGCCACTAGGAGGGTTGATTCTATTGATTATGTGGGAGTTCCCTCCCAGCCAGAGGAAGCTCCCCTAGTTTCTTCTGAGTCATCCCCTCAGCTATAGATTCCTCTAGACATCGTTTCGGCCTTGTAAAGTTCTCCTGGGGTAACAAGTTCTGAATACTTTTAGATCTTTATTTGCTATCCTTCCCACTTTGCTGAATCTTCTTAATATTTAGGTGTATTTCAGGTTGAAGTTGCTTCCTTTCTAACTTCTTCATTGACTGATGTCCTTCTTCCACCTCCACTATTAACGGCCATCAAAGCATTACCCTTTGTCGCCCATATTACTGAGGTACGTTAAATGTACAGTGTCCCCCTTCTTTTCTTATTGTTCTTTGCCTAACACTTATCTTTTTATTTGAAGATTTCTCCAAGTTTGATCCCGTCGTCGTCCTTCAAGGCTACACCTATTACCGAAGATAACATTGGGCCATCTACTCACCCTGGTCCTTCTTTTTCCCCGACGAGGGATGATGTATCTATGGAAGATCGAACGATCCCTTCAAGCTCTTCCCCAACCTTAGCCCTAGTTTTGTTTATTGAATTCAGAGATTTATCATATGTTGAGGTTCCTCTGGATGAGGTTCCCCTAGATGGAGTTTTGCGGAGGCTTCTGAGGAGATGAATTTTCCCACTATGGTGCAGCTTCTTTCATATCTCCCTTACCTACTCCGACAGAAGCTGAGGTATTTTGCCATTTTCTCTTCGTTTCTTGGTGTTTGTCCTTTATATTGACAATGTGCAATATTTTTGTTACAAGAATCTCATTTTCAAACGTTCAAACTCCACCAATGACGGTGACTTAATAATGAAAACCACTTGTTAAGATTTTTTGTAAATTTGACCAGTAACGGTGACTTAACAATGAAAACCACTTGTTAAGATTTTTCATCAAACTCCACCAATAACCGTGACTTAACAATGAAAACCATTTGTTAAGATTTTTTGTCAAACTCCACCAATAACGATGACTTAACAATAAAAACCACTTGTTAAGATTTTTTGTAAACTTCACCACTATCGGTGACTTAATAATGAAAACCACTTGTTAATATTTTACGTCAAGCTCCACCAATAACGGTGAGTTTACAATAAAAACCACTTGTTAAGATTTTTCGTTAAGATCCACCAATAACGGTGTCTTAACAATGAAAACCACTTGCTAATTTTTTTTCATTAAACTCATTATTTCACTTATCTGCCCTTAGGTTGCTAGGGAGTCCCTTCGTGCTGAAGAGAAATCTTGACCAGCTCCTTCGCCTGTTGCCTCACCTCATCTGGAACCAGTTACATCTGAGGAATCAAGTCCAAATGACCAGGGTTCCAAGATGGGTGGTCCGACTGATAGTGAATCTGGCTGTGAGCTTCCTTTATCTGCCCTAGCTCCTCACGAGTTTTGTCTCATGTTTCTTCTCCACTCACCTCAAATACCTACCTACCAACATTTGGTGATTGAAAAAATTGCTACTCACCATCCTAACACTTTTACTACTGATTGTCTTCGTTCTAACATTTTAGTGATGAGCCATAGGCTTTAGGGTATGGAAACCGTTATTACTAGCTTGTCAATACCCCAACTGTAAATGTCAGTAGGCCCCTCCTTAATCAATTCTTGGGCTATTTTAAGGAGTTGGGAACATATGGCTTCCAATTCAACTGGCTGATCGGACACTTAAAAACTTTGAAGAGTCAGCCATTGGAAAGTCAGAGGGAGATGCTGCAGAAGCATTTGGAGACTCAACAGATTAAAGAGGTTAGACTGGCTAAGTTATTACCTCTAGTGGAAGCTTTGAATCGAGAAGTGGAGGATATCAAAAAATCTCTCCATTTAGCGAAGTTAAAATGAGAGAAACTTCTTATCGAGCATACTCAAGTTTAAATAAGGCTAAAGGGTTCTATCAGCACCCAACAGGAATGCTTGGCAGCTTTTTCAGGCTTGTCTGGGGATTTTTTCTCTGCCCTAGACTTATGGTTCCTCCTAGGCCAATGACATCCCCCAACACTTGTACAAATTTTCATTTTCTTCTTGGGCGGTAGTTCCCAATTTTGTAATACACTTCCTAATTATATGAATGACAGAGAAGTTTATCTTGTTTTCTTGTCACCTCTCTGGGTTATAACTACTTGCATAAAATAAAGTTTTGTAATTTTCCATCGCACTATAGTTGCAATAAAAGACACAACTTCAAAAATGATTCGTATATTAATAAAAACTAGATACATCATTATTCTAAGGTTACTCGTTTATACATGATAGACCTTCAACCACTTGTTATTAATCTTGAATGGTTTGTCTTCTTCCATCTTTGAAATTAAATAGTAACCTAAATCGTGAGCCTCCTTCACAATGAAAGGTCCCTCCCAATTCACTGTAAACTTAGGTAGAGGAAGCCCTCTGATGTGCTTCACCGCTGTTTTCAAAATGAGGTATCCTTTAATAAACTTCCTTGTTCTTACCAAGTTATCATATGACCTTGAGAGTTGCCTCATGTACATTTGGAAGGGTTACATCGCATTGTCTCTGTTCTCATCCAATGCCTCCAACTACACATGTCTACTCCGAGGGAGCATGCTGCTTCATAGGGTATAACGAGTGGAAGGAACTTCTTACTCTACTGGTAGGATTGCTTCAGCTCCGTACATAAGGGAAAATGGCGTGGAACTTATGGGTTTTCTCTTGGTCATTTGGTAGGGACACAACACTATTGGGATCTTATCATCCCACGATCCTGGGATATCTTCCATTATTTTGGCAAAAATATTGACCAAGGTCTTATTAGTTGCTTCAAATTGCCCGTTTCCCTTAGGATACGCCACTGTTGAAGTATGATGGACGATGCAGTATTTGTTAGTGAGCATTGTTACCTATTTGTTAACGAAGGGGGTTCCATTATCAGAGAAGATGACTTTCGAGATCCTAAAATGACAAATCACGTATTCTCTGATAAAGTTAGCCACCACGATTTACGTTTCTCTTCTAAGAGGTATTGCTTTGGCCCACTTTGTAAAATACTTCGTTGCCACCAATATCGAGACCTTTCCTCTTGACGAAGGATGTATCGCTCCTACCAGGTCAAATGCCCAAATGTGGAATGGATAAGGAGTGGCCAAAGAATGTAGATCCACCTAAGGAGCATGGATTATATTCCCATGTAGTTGGCACGCCTTGCACTTTTGCACAAACTCAGAAGAGTCCTTCTCCATAGTTAACCAATAATACCCCAAGGTCATTATTTGATCATATATCTTTACACCTACGATGTGAGATGGATTGTGAGCTTGTTGCAACACTTTAGTTTCCCCATCTTTTATGATGCATCTCAATGGCCTATTAAAGTATCGTCTCTAATAGAGCTGTTTATCTTAGATATGGAATTATGGGGCCCTTCGTTTGAGTCCCATCGCATCTATTTTCTCCATAGTAATAACTCTGTCTTTGATGAAGTCAATGTAAGGCTACCTCCAGTCTTCCTGAGCCTCAACAAAGTGACATTCAGCTGCTTGAAAGAAGATTTAACACTTATCACACCTACATTGTAACTCATTTGCGTCTTTCTTCATCGTTGGCCAAAAGTATCCATCTCTTTGAAGTCTTTTATACAAAGGGATCTCTATTATTTCATAGCGGCTCTCATGCATCTTCCTCAATCTTTGTTCTTCCTCTTCTGGGCCAACGCATCTTAACAACCATCCTCCCATGTTCCTGAAGTATAGGTTGCCATGATTGAAGAAGTACTGCACTTTCTCCCTCAGTTTTATTTTGCCTTCCACTGAATCTAACTATTTTCTTATCTGGCCTATCCCATCCGAATCTCCCTCCATAGGTAAGATTGAATGTACCATCAATGGGGATGTTCTTCGTTGGATCACCATAGTAATTATATCGGTCTTTATAATTAGCTTCTGCATAATGGTTGCATAGGCGTTAGTATGTCGATTCATTATTCTAGGGTGTCGTCTTATCTTGACCTGATGGAACTGGTTAATCAACCATTGGATGATCGTTCTATAGGGCACTAGACTGAGGTGCTTCAACGCATACTCCCCGTTCACTTGTTGAACTACCAATTTTGAATCACCCTTGATACATAATGAATAGATTCCCCTTTGAAGGGCCTCTACCAGCCCAAGTACCAACGCCTCATACTCTGCTTCGTTGTTGGAGCAAGGGAAATACAATTTATAGGAAAGGCAAAATTCCTCCTTTCCTTTAGAAAAGATAACCTCAACACCTCCTTCCTTTCCTATCGAAGAATCATCGAATTGCATCGTCCATTCTTCAAGGCCAGTCCCTAGAAATTTTACCTGCAAGTCATCCCCCGGGATGTTCTCTCAGGGTGGCTCAAATACTCCAGATGGTAAGATTGCTAATAAATCTGAATATGCATGGCTCTTGATCACGTGAGGAACCACACATTTTAAGTAATATTCTAAAAGGATGAGGAACCACCTAGCTGCTCATCTAATTAAATTAGTTATTGCCAATAAAAACTTTACTGGTTCACATCTTATCACAATGTGAATTGTGAAAGATAACATGTAATGTCTAAATTTTTGTGCAACAAAAACTAAGGCTAAACAGTGACTTTCTACACTATTGTACCTTACCTCTGGCCCATGTATGATTCTTATTAAGTAGTAGATTGGACTTTCTTTCCCATCAACTTTCTAAGCTAAGAGTGCTCCGATGGACCTGGTGGTAGACATAATGTAGAGCTGTAACGCTACCCAAGGCTTTGGAGGGATCATCGTATGTGGAGAGGTCAGCAGCATCTTTAACCTGGTTAAGGATTCATGATGAGCTTCCTCCTACTTGAACTTCTAGACCTTTTATAGTAGCTCCATCTATGAATGATTTATCTCGTCTAGTCTCGACATAAATCTCTTGAGGTAGGAGACTTTACCGAGGAAAATTTTGAGCTCTTTCGTTATTTTTGGACACGACATTTACAGGAATTATTATTTCTTATCCTGGTCCATATGTACTCCTTTTCAATCCACCATGAACCCTAGGAACTTCCCACTTATGACCCCTAAAGCACACTTCAGTGGGTTCATCTTCAACTTATATTTTCTACTACTACCGAACACCCTGCTTAGGTCATCCAGATGAGACCCTTCATTCTTCGATTTGATTACCAAATCATCCACATAGAACTCTAGGAATTTATGGAAGAAATCATGAAAAATGGCCATCATTGTCCTTTGATATGTCTCCACGACATTCTTTAATCCAAACGACATCACCTTGTACATGAAGTTGCCCAACGGGGTCCTGAATGTTGTTTTCTCTATGTCAGTCCGATCCATCTTTATTTGGTTGTATCCCACATACCCATCCATGAAACTGTACATTTTATGATCAACCATTGCATCAATGAGTCTATCAATGTAGGGTAGAGGGAACTCATCTTTCAATCAAGCTCTGTTTCGATCCCCGAAGTCCACACAAATTCGTATTTGATTTTTTTTCCTTCTTTCTTATTAGGATAATGCTTAAAAGTCATAGTGGATGTTGGATCGGCTCAATAAACCTTACTGCCAACAACCGTTGGACCTCATCCTTGATCTTTAAATCCAGCTCTGTCTTATATGTTCTTATGGCTTACTTCACCGGTATGGATGAAGGCATAACGTTCAGTTTGTGGAAACTAACCTCTTTGTCCAATCCTTCTATCTCTGTGTACTTCCACGCAAAGATATCCCTGAATTCCCGAATCAACTCAATAAAAGCTTATCTCTTTGTTGCACTCAAATCTTTCAAAATGAAGATGGGCCTTGCATCTACACTATCTTCGGCCAGGTTTAACTAATCCAACTTTTGCACTTGGGGGTTCGGACGATCCATCATGTAGTCTGGTTCTTCGGCTACATCCTCCATAAACTCATGTATATTTGAGTTATCGATGGCCAGGAACTGCCCTTGTTGGTCTACCAAGAAACACTCATATATCGGGTTAGCCTCTAAATTAGCCTCTTCGACTGCCTGCTCACACCTTTATAAGAGGTAGATCACTCTTCCATCCGCAGTAATATTTTTCTTAGACTGTCTGCTCATCATTGCGACTGCCTTTCTCTTCCTTTCTCTTGAAGCTTCAGCTAACCTATTCCCCAAAAATCCACTTGGCATATGTAACACCCCGTATTTTTGTACATTTAATATTTAATTAATTCGGAAATTTTAAATTGCTTGTGTGTTGTAATTTTAATGGAATTAATTATGCCAATATATATATATTTAAATATTAATCGATGAGTGAATGGTTAATGTTTAGGGAAATTTATTTACTAAGTGAACAGTAATAATTTAATTACGTCATTTCGGGTATTAATGACGGGGTATGCACTTATCCCAGCCGGGAGTCGGTATAGACTAAATTGGGTGTGAGATAAAAATTGTAATAAACTAATTCGGATACCAATTCTGAGTACGCGGTTGTGTCCGGATGGGTCGAGATAGTCAGAAAAGAGTACCCGGTTGTAGTAATTGGGTCTCGAGGTATTTTTGGGTATAGCCGGGCCCACACGAGGTGAGTTGGGCCACTTTAATTAAGCCCATTAGGTGAAAAACGTGATTTAGAGTTTTAACCTAAGGGAGGGATTAGAAAATCAACAGTCATCACAAATCTAAGCCTAGGACTTGAGAGGGAAATTGGGGAAAAGCTTAGCAAAAGCAAATTGGAGGTTATTAGAGCCAAATTAAGGGACATCAACAGCGGATCAGACACTACGAACACTTACAGCCAAGTGGTTAACTGTTGTGATTTCTAAATTGATGATAATCAATTCATATCATAGTGATGTGAAAACCAAAATTCGTTTTGGGGATAAATGGGTAAAAAAGGGGGTTTTGTTAATTGAATCATTGAATGAGATTTAAGGTAAGAATTAGTTGTGCTATATAATTCTGAGTATGATTATCTGATTTGAATGAGAAAAATCAAAATATAACGGGATGGAATCTGAATTTGGAATTGGGATTGTAACCTAGAAATTTTTGTTCTTGGGTGGGTCAAGATTCATGAGGTTAATGATGTTAAAAGGTTTAGATAATATTTTTAGTTCATGAGAAACGTTATAAGATGATTAATGGACTGATTTGAGGTTGGTTTTTGAGGAAAGAAACCTTGAAATTTCGTTAATGGTGGAATTCAACAAGGAAGGAGAGCTGGCACGAAGGGATCGATCGATCGATCGGGGGGCATCGATCGATCGACGATGGGAAATTCTGGGCACTTCGCCTGTGTGTGATATAGGGGGGGGGGGAATTAATTATAAATTAATTTCCATACATTTATTAGTGATAAATAATTTTGAAACCAATATTCCTAGCAATTTTGAGAGAGAGTAATTGGGACTAGGATGAATTTATGTGGGGCAGTTAATGGATGAATTTGAGAGATTTATTCCAAAATAGTGAGATACGGATCAAGTGAGTGAATCTGGGTATATTGGTCAAGCGACCCCAAGGTAGTGAATTAAGTTTGGATATAACTAATAAATTTAGAGTCGGGATATAGACTCGGGAAATATTTAATTATGGACCAAGTGGGCGAGTCCGGGTATGTTTGTAATTATAGGTATATATAATTGTGGAAATTATGGAAATACATGTGTGACACATTGTGGGTGAAAATGTGAGAATGAAATTTTGAGATGTAAAATGGACCGAGTGAGCGAGTCCGGGGATATTGGTTAAGTGGCATCAAAGTATTAAATTCATTATTGAGAGAAAGTGATTAAATTTAGAGTCGGATTTTTGACTCGGGTAGGATTAAATTAATAAGTGTGATAATTAATTTAATTAGAGTCGGATTTTAGACTCGGGTAGGATTAAATTAATAAGTCTGATAATTAATTTAATTAGAGTCGAATTTTAGACTCGGGTAGGATTAAATTAATAAGTGTGATAATTAATTTAATTAGAGTCGGATTTTAGACTCGGGTAGGATTAAATTAATATGTGTGATAATTAATTAAATTTGAGTCGGATTGTAGACTCGGGTAGGATTAAATTAATAAACGTGATAATTAATTTAATTAGAGTCGGATTGTAGACTCGCAGAAGTGTTAAAATAAAATGTGTGTTAGTTAATTTAATTAGAGTCGGGTGATAGACTCGGGAAGGTATTAAATTAATAAGGGTATTAATTAATTTTATTGGAGTCGGACCATAGACTCGGGGAAAGTATTATATCAATTGAAGTGTGAGTTAAATATATTAGAGTCGGACCATAGATTCGGGAAGACGAGAAATTATTAAGTGAGAAAATTAATTACGTTGAGTCGAGCCAGAGACTCGGGAAATTCTAGGCAGTGTATGGGATTTTGAGTACACGATAAAGCCGGGGTTCGTATTATATATATAGACGGTGTAGTGATAGTATATATATACGTGTGTATATTGTGTGTGATATTAAATATCAGTGACTAGATATTTATTCAAATTAATATACTCTAATTCTATCAAGGGAGGTTGCGCGTTGTGGATGAATTCCCTAGCTTGAGGAGAGGGCGAGTATATCCCCAGGTCATAGCGTTCGATATATATGGGTGAGGGATTTATCTCACTTTTAGGGAAGGAATATGACTGCCTTCACTACATTTATATTTTGGGCCAGGTTGGTGAGCGATCCCAACTTGGGGAACTAGGTCTTGTGAGCACACCTAGTGAGATAGTATTTTTAGAGGGAATCATCCGGCGAGGATATACTCGAAGGGATGGATATACGTATGTTATATGTGTGGATTTTGTGGCAAAGTTACGTATATAAATGTAGTAAATATTATATACACGTAATATTACAGTGTGTGTGATATATTTTCTTTATATAACTTGTGACTCGGTTATGTACTACTATTTAAGAGGAGTTAATTAATTTAATTGTGAAATAACTTATAATTCAAGAATCATTATACTCGGGTTAGAGTAGTATGGCAAGGGCAGGTTATACCAGGACTAGTTGGACGGGGTAGTACAACTAGGTGGGGTTAAGTTAACCGGTAGGTGTGCACAATAGTGGAGGGGTGAGAATGTCCACAAGGGAGTGCGACACTAACTTAAATATGAAGCGCATTCATGCATTTTAAATTACTGCAGTTAATTCACTTGCTAAATATTTTCAAAATGTTTTGGGTTCTAACCGTTGCTATAAAACTATTTTCAAAACCTTTTAGGTGTCCAGCCACAGGGACGCCAGGATTGATATTCTATTCCAAGAACGTGGAGATGCGGCATATGTGGATGCTAGCAGGAATTTGGATTAGACGCATCATTCATTCATTCCTTAAGTAGGAATCCTGTATCAGTTTCAGTTAAATTTAGGGCTTGTCGCCTAGACTTCTCGATACAGTTTTCAGGTGTAATTTATTCAGGTGTTGAATATTTGTATTGGATTTTTCTTGGTGGTCGGTGATTGATTCGGCAAGATGTGTAATTATGATTCAGTTTATTTTCATTCAGTTGTGTGAATTGTTTTTATTCTAATTCCGCATGTACTGTTTTGTTTAATTAAAAAAGATAAAATTGGCACCAGTTTTTCGAATACTAGGTGGTTAGTAAGATTTAAAAAGTTTTCGACAGTGATGCCAAGGATGATCCAACTGGGTGTAATACCCCGTATTTTCATGGCTTTTAAATTTAAGGATTTATTAAATTAATTGAGATAAATTAATTTAATTTTAATCCGAAATGTTGTTTTAAATATTTACTAGCATGACAAGAGTTAGTAATTATTGGGAATATATTATTTGTTGCATATTACTGGTTGAGTATAGTAATATATGAGATTTCTTTTTATAATATTGTCACATGTGAATAAAATGACAATTGTGGAAATTTAAGTCGGGACATGCATGTGTCGTGTTGGGACTAAATATGGATTAATAAAAGTGAATATTTTATAGGTTGTTCGTACGGTCGTTTTGAGTGCGCCAACGCATCCGAAAGGGTCAAGATAGTCAGAAAAGTATACCCGGGGGTTTGATTTGGGTCTCGGGGCATTTTTAGGCCTAATTAGTAGCCCGGGAGGGCATTTTAGTCATTTTGTATTTTTGGGTTATTAAACCCACGAAAATTAAAGGGGTTATATCAGATGTTTAGGTTGTCTCCTAGGGTTAGATAACTCAAAACACTAGAACGGCCATTGGAGAGGAGAGGAGAGAGCTCTCAAGGCATTCCAAGGCTCAAAATTCATCCGTTTACGTCGCCGCCACCGCCAACGCGTAGATCGCGAGATGGGGAACGCAACCACATCAAATTCAACACCAAACCAGATTTTTGAAAATCCAAGGCAAGTGTTTATCTTGCTTATTTCGTTGATGCATCATCCATATTAGTTTAGGAGTTATTAGGATGAGATTTATGGAAGAAAAACCCAATTTGAGATGGGAAATTTTCATGTAGTGATGATTTATATGATATTCTGGAAACCATTTGTCATGTAAAGGATTAAGAGTTTGATTAAGAAAAGAGTTATAATCAGATACAAACACTAAAAACTAAAATTTATTTTGGACGATCGGACCGATGGAATTGGATGAAATTTTACAGAGAATTAGCTGAAGACGAGAGGAAGCTATAGAAAAAAATTCAGCTCGATCGGACCGTTCAATATTGTTTAATATTTTTTTTGCTAGACAGTTTATGTTTTGAGGACTCTTAGAGATAATACAAATTCAATTAAACTTCATTTTAATTCGGATTTCGAAACCGTTTGAAATTCTCATCTTTGAAAATAAAACTCAAAATCCTTTAATGTAAGGCGAAATCTATATTTTGGGATATTTTGCATAAGGGATAATGTAAGTATATATTAAAGGGGAGAGACACGTAAGAGAGAGTTACGTTGGAACATAAATAGATATCTACTGAATTGTACATTTGGAAGAATAGAGTCCATGAGGGTTACGTAGTAAGTTGGAAAAACCCTTCGAATTAAAGTAGAAACGAACCATTATACTTGATAAATAATAATTGGAAAATAAGGATAAATGTTGTGAATGTGGGTTATTGGATAAACCTAAATTGATATAATAAAAGTGGTATATTTATATGATTGTGTATGCATATATTATATACTTGTGAAAATCATGCCCGCGCTACTTGCTATCCCTGAGGTTACCGCGCTGGGACGATCTTATCTCGTGTGCCTTATGGGGGATATTGACTCGTACCCTAGAAGATAGGAATCCTAGGTACAGGCTATCGAATTGGTAGTCATGATCCTAAGAGACGTGAGGGTATGTACTGACCTCTTGGACTTTGAAACTATGCTTCGCCTCAATATTGTTTGTGTATGTATTTATACAGTTCGAGAGTTATTCCGAACTTGTATTCCCTTTAGTAAATTGATACGGGGATTGGATAGAAGAGTATGCCTGCACCATAGTTTTTATGTGGGGTACTGTTATGATATATATATTATACGAGTAGTTAATATATATATGAAATTCTGAAATCTGGAACTGCCTACTGTGATTTGATATGTAGGACATGGTTGATGACTCAAATTATAAATAATTGTTTTGAGAAAGTATAATATGATACTGGAAAACTTTATTGATTAATAAATTTAAAAGGAGATCCTTGGTTACAAATTGAAATCTTACGTTTTAAATACTTGTGTTGTTCAGTTGTAAATCCGGCGAATAACCTAAGATAGGTTAAATCATTGGGGAAAGATAGTGTGATATATGATGAGATAAACCATTGGGAAGGTTAGTGCGATAGGAGTGCACATTAGAAGAGAGGCGAGAATTTCTCAAGAGAGTGTCGCACTAATATGTTGTTGCATTGGCCTATATCAATTTAAATACTTGCTAAACGAATTTTTAAATCGTATACACTATCGGGCTCTGACCCGTTTCTATTTCCTTTTCTCTCTTGTATATATATGTATGTATTACAGGTGCCCAGCCGTAAGGGCGTCTTACTTAGGATCCTTTGGAAGGAATGTGCTGCAGCTTAGGTGGGAGTTGCAGGCCTGTTGTTTAGACGACTTCATCCATTTGATTCTACTCCTAGTTCAATTTTATCCAGCAGGGGCATGTGTCGCCCTCTTTCTATTATTTAGTTGGTATTATCAGAGATTGAAATTTTTACTTTCAGTACCTTTATTTCAGGATTTATTAATGTCAGGATGTTTTCCTTTAGTGTTGTAAATGTTGGGATTTATTATTGATGATTAAATTCGTGTATGTTCAATTCTATTTTTATTCTTAATGTGTGACTCTTTAGATGGTAATGGTTTAAGGTTTTATAATCGGATTTAGTAAAATGAGAATAAGGTTTTAAATGGTTTTGACACTTAGCTTAATTATTTAGGGTGTTTAAATTGGAAAATAATTTTTACGACAGTGATGCTAAGAATGAACCAACTGTTCACCTTGATTTAAATTTAATAAAGGAGTGATCGCCCGATATTTAATTAGGCGGGGTGTCACAGGTGGTATCAGAGAATCAGGTTCTAGTGTCCTTAGGATCTGTACTGCTTATTATGCTTTCAGCGTTGCTTTGTTTGTTATAGAGCCCTATGTTTAGGATTGTCAATTCCTTTGACGAGATTTCGTTCTCCTGCTATAATGTTTATACACTAGTGAATTCTAATTTCATTTGGATGTGTGCATGTGCCGAGCGATGACAGATGTCAGAAGAGGACCGTTAAGCGTACATCAGGAGGCAGGGCTCAGTTGAGATTATGAAATATATCCGAGGCAGGGCTCAGTTGAGATTATGAAATATATCCGAGGTCACCTCCATTTTGGCACGAGAAGCCACTACTACAAAGGAGACTAAGGTGCAGCAATGATTTTCAAATGCTGTTATAGTCAAATGAAGTGCAAGGGTAAACTTACCCAACGTATTACAAAAACATGTAGAGACTGTCAGTGGGAAATTTTAGAAACTCGAAAATTGTATGTGTTTACCAAAGGAGGTAAAGTATCCAAAGGCTTATATATAGGACGGAGTGTGGCAAACTGAAAGTTAAAATTTAGAGAAAATTTTCTTGGCTTTCGGGATGAAATTATAATGGTTGGAGTCAACCACCAATTTTAGAAGTGGAATGCTATGCCAATAGGAGAACCTTAGGTACAGTGTTGACCGTATGTTCCTTCCTCAACTATTCAGGATGAGAAGCAAGCGTGGTTCTGAACTCATCGCAGGAGGGCATGACAGAAGTCCAATTGTGGATATGAATCCTAATCGATAGCAAATTTTGTATCGAAAGAGGTAGATACTAGTGGAGGAAACGACTCCAAGTGGGAGACCAACTTGTAATAATAGTTGATAATACTCAAGGAGGAAATTCTGATGGACGACCGATTCAGAGGTTGACAATGTCATATTTTGTCAATATATACGATAACGCTTCCTTGTGGGGGAAGTTAAAGGAATCGAAGAATTTAGTCGAGAATAAGACTGAATACAACGGTGGTGGTATAGCACCACAAAAGGATGTGGATACACATCAGGAAAACCATTTAAATGCTTCAGATAGTTAAATTCTTACCAAGTGATGGTAAATTCACTAAGCACTATTATAGATAGTAACATGATATTTATGGCCTAAAAAGCTAAGGGAACAACTGGGATGGCTAACAGGAATCGAGTCTACTAAAGTCCGAGAGAAGGACACTCCTAACCTGGTTAGTAGGACAGGTGATAAGTGGATTATGTGTTGAGGTATTTTGGTGTGGAGTGAAATTGCTCGCGATAATATGTTCCAAAGTGAGAAAAAGGGACAAGAATACGGTGCCTAATAAAGGACGACGATTAAAAATAATTTTTTTTTGGTTTTGGCAGACGTGTTACGTCCGAAAACCATTTGTGCAGTCAAGACGATTGCTAGGATGGAAGTATAAGTTGTATCCTTAGAGGATGTGGCGTGTTTATGTGACACGAGCGAGTCACCATATTTTGTTCATTACTAGATTAGCATGTGAGACGAGTTTAATGCATATCATTATAAATGTTACATTTACGTGAATATTTTTCCTTAGTATAGTGGGATTTTTCTTTGGTGCTATCTGCGAGGGATGAATGAGTATATTAATAGTGTTTTATACTTTATTGAGGTTACTCGTTGTAGTGATGCGATACACGAGTATGATATTACCTTTGTTAAAATGTTATAGAAATGGGTAGTATGATAGTGGGCATTTAT
The DNA here is from genome assembly GCA_949130495.1 of Sambucus nigra. Classification (NCBI taxonomy): domain Eukaryota; kingdom Viridiplantae; phylum Streptophyta; class Magnoliopsida; order Dipsacales; family Adoxaceae; genus Sambucus; species Sambucus nigra. The sequence continues at coordinate 1,430,419 of CASBWL010000025.1, forward strand.
TGCAAGGCTATCGGAGTAGTTACATTACTGCAACACGTTTTGTTTTGGTGAGGCTTTACATGTAAGAAGGTTGGACTCGCACTTATATTATCTATCCTAGAGACTTGGGAGGAGATAGTGGGCTCGAGATATTCGATACCAATGTATGTATAGACTTTGTTAGTATGATTCAGTATGTACCGGGATTTACCGTTGACCGAAAAGACTTAACTCGGTATTATGTTTAGCACTCCGGACTTAGTGATAAGAAGAGTGCAGTGTTATATTTATCCTTAATAGATGTGGGAGTTAAGAGTTATACCCCTCATGTTAGAAAAAGGAAATTTAGAGAATTTTGATCGTATGTATCCGAGGTTTATAGAATGTAATTACCATCAACCAATACGGGACGATAGTGAAATTGGTGAAACGTTCTTTGTTTAGCATAATTATGGGAGAAATTTTAACTTTTCTGTCAAGGGACGGAATAAAGGGGTATATACTATGGACGGAGGACCTAACGGATTTCGATAATCGACAATGCTAGGTAGTAGTGTATCGAGGGGGTTCCTTGTTTGGATTTCTCTTTGCGAGACATCCCACGCATGAAACTTAGCGTAAGGTTGGAAATAGGGAGATGTTTGCTCACTATTCCATGAGTTCGATACCCTGGTCGAAATGGGATCAAGTAATTATGTATGTAAGTTGGAAGTTGAATTTTGTTTTAAGGTCATTGGAGCCGGATTTTGGTGGTAGGAAAGCATTGAAAGTTATCCCCACGAGTTGAGGGGTTGAACGATGATAAGGAGAATTTAAGAATTTTGATTTCTAGGGTGATTGAGAGTACCCAAATGTCATAACCGCGTACAGAACACAAGGTGAATAAAGAGTTGGAATGATTTTTAGCATGGATTATCTAGAAAGAACTTTATATTATACAAAAGAGATGACCTGTAATTATTTTGATGAATAGAGCGTTAGTGATTTATTTTGGTTGTTGTACCTATTTGGGAAAATTGTTGTACTTATCTGAGGAAGGTTGAGAATTATTATTCCTCTTTTATTGTCATGGAATTTGAATGCCCTATTCCTTCTATTCCGTTGAATTTAGTTAGTCCTACAGATGAGTAGCACGCCGTTCGCTCTCCCAGGGTGGTCGGAGTGTTGCAAAAATGTGGGCATCTTGGTTAACTACAGTTAAAGTAGTCCGAGTCGAAGGGACGTGGTAATAGACGTGTGAAATATATGTTTGTGGGACTAGTATAACGAAGTGGAAGTGATAGAGTGGATTAAACGTCACATGAGGGGGGATAATCCATACATAAGTGTACAATTAGACTAGCACGCCCTAACTTGATTGGAAGGCTGTGGGAAGCCATTCAAGAATTGGTATTCCTTGAATAGAGTAGAATTTAATTGTTATGAAGCACATCCGAATCGGAGTTGTTATTATGTAAGTGTGAGATCAACTTGCGCATACAAAGAGTAATGATGTTAGTATAGTATAAGAGATCCAGAAGTGCGCTTCGTGGAGAGAAGAGCACGGGTCGGAACTTTCAGCATACTCCAAGGAAGGAAGGGGAGTATTACTTGTCACTTAATGTGAGACATTTCAAGGGAAGAATCGATGTTTAGCGAGACGTAGTGAGTAGTCTCTACATGCACTGCCCATAGGTAAGGTTTGGATGAAAGAGGAGAATCAACCAAAGAAATTTGTGTGTATCGAAAATTCTTGAAATTGGAAGAGGTTGGTAAAGTCGATAAAGTTCCCAGATGGGTTGCCATCCTCAAAACAAGATCAAGGGTTTATCCCAAAAATGTGAATTTAGTCGCCGAGAAGGAAGTGATTGATATTCCTTTGGGCTGGCTTACAATATTAACTAGTATGCCCCAGACTTCCTATGAAAGGAAGGATCGCGCCAGTACATGGTCCGACGCAGTATAAATTTTTGAATCAGGATGAGATTGGTGAATCCCACCTTTGATATGGGATTTCAGGAACCAGCGGAGATAAGATTTCGTTTCGAGTAGGATTTATCATCCTTAGCTAGGGAATAAGCGCATGGTGACTAAAGATTAGTGGAGCCACGTGAAGGAGATTTTGGAATCTTGGTACGATGATTTCAATAATGCTCTGTAGAAGCACTCGTACCTGTTTGTCGCGTACGAGGTACTTATTAAGGTTTTTTTATGAAAGAACCTCGACAATTCTCCTTCCGTATGTTTAGAGGAGAGTAGATAATCAGAATTTTTGGATCGGTCGAGAAAATATCCAATAACTATGGTGGAATTCCACGACTATTTTAGGCAGTAAAGAGTGGTCAAATGTTCGTATGATCTTCTCAGAATGGGAATTTTGTGTATGAATAAATCCGAGTACTTGTCATGTGATGAGGTGCGGCCTCCTAATGATAGTGAGATAATGGAATTTATAACGTATAGACCTAACCTATTCAAATGTTGTCAGTTGGGAGTGCAATGTGAAGTGTCTCCAATGAGAATGTAAAACAATGTTGTTGTGAGGAAAAAGCTATAGTGATTGAGCGCCGTACTATGTAGATAGTTTGCGTACTCACAAGGATATCCAGAATTGTGCTACCTGGTAGGACTTATTTTCCGAATTTCGGGACGAAATTCTGTTATTAGGGGGGAAGTATGTAATACCCCGTATTTTCATGGCTTTTAAATTTAAGGATTTATTAAATTTAATTGAGATAAATTAATTAAATTTTAATCCGAAATGTTGTTTTAAATATTTATTAGCGTGACAAGAGTTAGTATTTATTGGGAATATATTATTTGTTGCATATTACTGGATGACTATAGTAATATATGAGATTTATTTTTATAATATTGTCACGTGTGAATAAAATGACAATTGGGGAAATTTAAGTCGGGACGCGCCTGTGTCGTGTCGGGACTAAATGTGGATTAATAAAAGTGAATATTTTATAGGTTGTTCGTACGGTTGTTTTGAGTGCGCCAACGCGTCCGGAAGGGTCGGGATAGTCAGAAAAGTATACCCGGGGGTTTGATTTGGGTCTCGGGGCATTTTTAGGCCTAATTAGTAGCCCGGGAGGGCATTTTAGTCATTTTGTATTTTTGGGTTATTAAACCCACAAAAATTAAAGGGGTTATATCAGATGTTTAGGTTATCTCCTAGGGTTAGATAACTCAAAACACTAGAACGGCCATTGGAGAGGAGAGGAGAGAGCTCTCAAGACATTCCAAGGCTCAAAATTCATCCGTTTACGCCGCCGCCACCGCCAACGCGTAGATCGCGAGATGGGGAACGCAACCACATCAAATTCAACACCAAACTAGATTTTTGAAAATACCGGGCAAGAGTTTATCTTGCTTATTTCGTTGATGCATCATCCATATTAGTTTAGGAGTTATTAGGATGAAATTTATGGAAGAAAAACCCAATTTGAGATGGGAAATTTTCATGTAGTGATGATTTATATGATATTCTGGAAACCCTTTGTCATGTAAAGGATTAAGAGTTTGATTAAGAAAAGAGTTCTAATCAGATACAAAGACTAAAAACAAAAATTTATTCTGGACGATCGGACCGTTGGAATTGGATGAAATTTTACAGAGAATTAGCTGAAGACGAGAGGAAGCTATAAAAAAAATTCAGCTCGATCGGACCGTTAAATATTGTTTAATATTTTTTTTGCTAGACAATTTTATGTTTTGAGGACTCTTAGAGATAATAAAAATTCAATTAAAACTCCATTTTAATTCCGATTTCGAAACCGTTTGAAATTCTCATCTTTGAAAATAAAATTCAAAATCCTTTAATGTAAGGCGAAATCTATATTTTTGGGATATTTTGCATAAGGGAAAATGTAAGTATATATTAAAGGGGAGAGACACGTAAGAGAGAGTTACGTTGGAACATAAATAGATATCTACTGAATTGTACATTTGGAAGAATAGAGTCCATGAGGGTTACGTAGTAAGTTGGAAAAAACCTTCGAATTAAAGTAGAAACGAACCATTATACTTGATAAATAATAATGGGAAAATAAGGATAAATGTTGTGAATGTGGGTTATTGGATAAACCTAAATTGATATAATAATAGTGGTATATTTATATGATTGTGTATGCATATATTATATACTTGTGAAAATCATGCCCGCGCTACTTGCTATCCCTGAGGTTACCGCGCTGGGACGATCTTATCTCGTGTGCCTTATGGGGGATATTGACTCGTACCCTAGAAGATAGGAATCCTAGGTACAGGCTATCGAATCGGTAGTCACGGTCCTAAGAGACGTGAGGGTATGTACTGACCTCTTGGACTTGGAAACTATGCCTCGCCTCAATATTGTTTGTGTATGTATTTATACAGTTCGAGAGTGATTTCGAACTTGTATTCCCTTTAGTACGATTGATACGGTGATTGGATAGCAGTGTATGCCCGCACCATAGTTTTTATGTGGGGTGCTATTATGATATATATATTATACGAGTAGTTAATATATATATGAAATTCTGAAATCTGGAACTGCCTACTGTGATTTGATATGTAGGACATGGTTGATGACTCAAATTATAAATAATTGTTTTGAGAAAGTATAATATGACACTGGAAAACTTTATTGATTAATAAAGTTAAAAGGAGAACCTTGGTTACAAATTGAAATCTTATGTTTTAAATACTTGTGTTGTTCAGTTGTAAATCCTGCGAATAACATAAGATAAGTTAAATCATTGGGGAAAGATAGTGTGATATATGATGAGATAAACCATTGGGAAGGTTAGTGCAATAGGAGTGCACATTAGAAGAGAGGCGAGAATTTCTCATGAGAGTGTCGCACTAATATGTTGTTGCATTGGCCTATATCAATTTAAATACTTTCTAAATGAATTTTTAAATCATATACACTATCGGGCTCTTACCCATTTCTATTTCCTTTTCTCTCTTGTATATATATGTATGTATTACAGGTGCCCAGCCACAGGGGCGTCTTACTTAGGATCCTTTGGAAGGAACGTGCTGGAGCTTACGTGGGAGTTGCAGGCCTGTTGTTTAGACGACTTCATCCATTTGATTCTACTCCTAGTTCAATTTTATCCAGTAGGGTAATGTGTCGCCCTCTTTCTATTATTTAGTTGGTATTGTCAGAGATTGAAATTTTTACTTTCAGTACCTTTATTTCGGGATTTATTACTGTCGGGATGTTTTCCTTTAGTGTTGTAAATGTTGGGATTTATTATTGATGATTAAATTCGTGTATGTTCAATTCTATTTTTATTCTTAATGTGTGACTCTTTAGATGGTAATGGTTTAAGGTTTTATAACCGGATTTAATAAAATGAGAATAAGGTTTTAAATGGTTTTGACACTTAGCTTAATTATTTAGGGTGTTTAAATTGGAAAAGAATTTTTACGACAGTGATGCTAAGAATGAACCAACTGTTCACCTTGATTTAAATTTAATAAAGGAGTGATCGCCGGGTATTTAATTAGGCGGGGTGTCACAGGTGGTATCAGAGCATCAGGTTCTAGGTACCTTAGGATTTGTACGGCTTATTATGCTTTCAGCGTTGCTTTGTTTGTTATAGAGCCCTATGTTTAGGATTGTTGATTCCTTTGACGAGATTTCGTTCTCCTTCTATAATGTGCATACACTAGTGAATTCTAATTTCGTTCGGATGTGTGCGTGTGCCGAGCGATGACGGATGTCAGAAGTGGACCGTTAAGCGTACATCGATAGGCAGGGCTCAGTTGAGATTATGAAATATATCCGAGGATGATGACCGTAGTCGAGGTCACCTCCATTATGGCACGAGAAGCCACGACTACAAAGGCGACTAAGGTGCAGTAATGATTTTCAAATTCCGTTATAGTCAAATGAGGTGCGAGGGTAAACTTACCCAACGTATTACAAAAACGTGTAGAGACGGTGAGTGGGAAATTTTAGAAACGCGAAAATTGTATGTGTTTACCAAAGGAGGTAAAGTATCCAAAGGCTTATATATAAGACGAAGTGTGGCAACCTGAAAATTAAAATTTAGAGAAAATTTTCTTGGCTTTCGGGACGAAATTATAATGGTTGGAGTCAACCACTAATTTTAGAAGTGGAATGCTATGACTATAGGAGAACCTTAGGTACAGTGTTGACCGTATGTTCCTTCCTCAACTGTTCAGGATGAGAAGCAAACGTGGTTCTGAACTCATCGCAGGAGGGCATGACAGAAGTCCAATTGTGGATATGAATCCTAATCGTTATCAAATTTTGTATTGAAAGAGGTAGATACTAGTGGAGGAAACGACTCCAAGTGGGAGACCAACTTGTAATAATAGTTGATAATACTCAAGGAGGAAATTTTTATGGACGACCGATTCAGAGGTTAACAATGTCATATTTTGTCAATATATATGATAACGCTTCTTTGTGGGGGAAGTTAAAGGAATCGAAGAATTTAGTCGAGAATAAGACTGAATACAACGGTGGTGGTATAGCACCACAAAAGGATGTGGATACACATCAGGAAAACCATTTAAATGCTTCAGATAGTTAAATTCTTACCAAGTGATGGTAAATTCAGTAAGCACTATTATAGATAGTAACATGATATTTATGGCCTAAAAAGCTAAGGGAACAACCGGGATGGCTAACAGGAATCGAGTCTACTAAATTCCGAGAGAAGGACACTCCTAACCTGGTTAGTAGGACAGGTGATAAGTGGATTATGTGTTGAGGTATTTTGGTGTGGAGTGAAATTGCTCGCGATAATATGTTCCAAAGTGAGAAAAAGGGACAAGAATACGGTGCCTAGTAAAGGACGACGCTTAAAAATAAATTTTTTTTGGTTTGGGCAGACGTGTTACGTCCGAAAACCATTTGTGCAGTCAAGACGATTGCTAGGATGGAAGTATAAGTTGTATCCTTAGAGGATGTGGCGTGTTTATGTGACACGAGCGAGTCACCATATTTTGTTCATTGCTAGATTAGCATGTGAGACGAGTTTAATGCATATCATTATAAATGTTACCATTATGTGAATATTTTTCCTTAGTATAGCGGGATTTTTCTTTGGTGCTATCCGCGGGGGATGAATGAGTATATTAACAGTGTTTTAAACTTTATTGAGGTTACTCGTTGTAGTGATGCGATACACGAGTATGATATTATCTTTGTTAAAATGTTATAGAAATGGGTAGTATGATAGTGGGCATTTATTGTAAGGCTATCGGAGTAGTTACATTAGTGCAACATGTTTTGTTTTGGCGAGGCTTTACCTGTAAGAAGGTTGGACTCGCACTTATATTATCTATCCTAGAGACTTCGGAGGAGATAGTGGGCTCGAGATATTCGAAACCAATGTATGTATATACTTTGTCAGTATGATTCAGTATGTACCGGGATTTACCGTTGAGCAAAAAGACTTAACTCGGTATTATGTTTAGCACTCCGGACTTAGTGATAGGAAGAGTGCAGTGTTATATTTATCCTTAACATATGTGGGAGTTAAGAGTTATACCCCTCATGTTAGAAAAAGGAAATTTAGAGAATTTCGATCATATGTATCCGAGGTTTATAGAATGTAATTACCATCAACCAATACGGGACGATAGTGAAATTGGTGAAACGTTCTTTGTTAAGCATAATTACGGGAGAAATGGTAACTTTTCTGTCAAGGGACGGAATAAAGGGGTATATACTATGGACGGAGGATCTAACGGATTTCGATAACCGACAATGCTAGGTAGTAGTGTATCGGGGGGGTTCCTTGTTTGGATTTCTCTTTGCGAGACATCCCACGCATGAAACTTAGCGTAAGGTTGGAAATAGGGAGACGTTTGCTCAATATTCCGTGAGTTCGATACCCTGGTCGAAATGGGATCAAGTAATTATGTATGTAAGTTGGAAGTTGAATTTTGTTTTAAGGTCATTGGAGCCGGATTTTTGTGGTAGGAAAGCATTGAAAGTTATCCCCACGAATTGAGGGGTTGAACGATGATAAGGAGAATTTAAGATTTTTTATTTCTAGGGTGATTGAGAGTACCCAAATGTCATAACCGCGTACAGAACACAAGGTTAATAAAGAGTTCGAATGATTTTTAGCATGGATTATTTGGAAAGAACTTTATATTATACAAAAGAGATGACCTGTAATTATTTTGATGAATAGAGCGTTAGTGATTTATTTTGGTTGTTGTACCTATTTAGGAAAATTGTTGTACTTATCTGAGGAAGGTTGAGAATTATTATTCCTCTTTTATTGTTATGGAATTTTAATGCCCTATTCCTTCTATTCCGTTGAATTTAGTTAGTCCTACAGATGAGTAGCACGCCGTTCGCTCTCCCAGGGCGGTCGGAGTGTTGTAAAAATGTGGGCATCTTGGTTAACTACAGTTAAAATAGTCCGAGTCGAAGGGACGTGGTAATAGAGGTGTGAAATATATGTTTGTGGGACTAGTATAACGAAGTGTAAGTGATAGAGTGGATTAAACGTCACATGAGGGGGGATAATCCATACATAAGTGTACAATTAGAATAGCACGCCCTAACTTGATTGGAAGGCTCTGGGAAGCCATTCAAGAATTGGTATTCCTTGAATAGAGTAGAATTTAATTGTTATGAAGCACATCCGAAGAGGAGTTGTTATTAGTCAAGTGTGAGATCAACTTGGGCATACAAAGAGTAATGATGTTAGTATAGTATAAGAGATCCAGAAGTGCGCTTCGTGGAGAGAAGATCACTGGTCGGAACTTTCGGCATACTCCAAGGAAGGAAGGGGAGTATTACGTGTCACTTAATGTGAGACATTTCAAGGGAAAAATCAATGTTTAGCGAGACGTAGTGAGTAGTCTCTACATGCACTGCCCATAGGTAAGGTTTGGTTGAAAGAGGAGAATCAACCAAAGAATTTTGTGTGTATCGAAAATTCCTGAAATTGAAAGAGGTTGGTAAAGTCGATAAAGTTCTTGGATGGGTTGCCATCCTCAAAACAAGATCAAGGGTTTATCCCGAAAATGTGAATTTAGTCTCCGAGAAGGAAGTGATTGATATTCCTTTGGGCTGGCTTACAATATTAACTAGTATGCCCCAGACTTCCTTTGAAAGGAAGGATCGCGCCAGTGCATGGTCCGGTGCAGTATAAATTTTTGAATCAGGATGAGATTGGTGAATCCCACCTTTGATATGGGATTTCAGGAACCAGCGGAGATAAGATTTCATTTCGAGTAGGATGTATCACCTTTTGCCGGGGAAAAAGCGCATGGTGATTAAAGATTAGTGGAGCCACGTGAATGAGATTTTGGAATCTTGGTACGATGATTTCAATAATGCTTTGTAGAAGCACTCGTACCTGTTTGTCGCGTACGAGGTACTTATTAAGGTTTTGTTATGGAAAAACCTCGACTATTCTCCTTCCGTTTGTTTAGAGGAGAGTAGATAATCTGAATTTTTGGATCGGTCGAGAAAATATCCGATAACTATGGTGGAATTCCACGACTGTTTTAGGCAGTAAAGAGTGGTCAAATGTTCGTATGATCTTCTTAGAATGGGAATTTTGTGTATGAATAAATCCGAGTACTTGTCATGTGATGAGGTGCGGCCTCCTAATGATAGTGAGATAATGGAATTTATAACGTATAGACGTAACCTATTCAAATGTTGTCAGTTGGGAGTGCAATGTGAAGTGTCTCCAATGAGAATGTAAAACAATGTTGTTGTGAGGAAAAAGCTATAGTGATTGAGCGTCGTACTATGTAGATAGTTTGCGTACTCACAAGGATATCCAGAATTGTGCTACCTGGTAGGACTTATTTTTCGAATTTCGGGACGAAATTCTGTTATTAGTGGGGAAGTATGTAATACCCCGTATTTTTATGGCTTTTAAATTTAAGGATTTATTAAATTTAATTGATGATAAATTAATTAAATTTTAATCCGAAATGTTGTTTTAAATATTTATTAACGTGATAAGAGTTAGTAATTATTGGAAATATATTATTTGTTGCATATTACTGGATGAGTATAGTAATATATGAGATTTATTTTTATAATATTGTCACGTGTGAATAAAATGACAATTGGGGTAATTTAAGTCGGGACGCGCCTGTGTCGTGTCGGGACTAAATGTGGATTAATAAAAGTGAATATTTTATAGGTTGTTCGTACGGTCGTTTTGAGTGCGCCAACGCGTCCGGAAGGGTCGATATAGTCAGAAAAGTATACCGGGGGTTTGATTTGGGTCTCGGGGCATTTTTAGGCCTAATTAGTACCACGGGAGGGCATTTTAGTCATTTTGTATTTTTGGGTAATTAAACCCACGAAAATTTAAGGGGTTATATCAGATGTTTAGGTTATCTCCTAGGGTTAGATAACTCAAAACACTAGAACGGCCATTGGAGAGGAGAGGAGAGAGCTTTCAAGGCATTCCAAGGCTCAAAACTCATCCGTTTACACCGCTGCCACCGCCAACGCGCAGATCGCGAGGTGGGGAACGCAACCACACCAAACCAGATTTTTGAAAATCCCAGGCAAGTGTTTATATTTCTTATTTCGTTGATGCATCATCCATATTAGTTTAGGAGTTATCAGGATGAGATTAATGGAAGAAAAACCCAATTTGAGATGGGAAATTTTCATGTAGTGATGATTTATATGATATTCTGGAAACCCTTTGTCATGTAAAGGATTAAGAGTTTGATTAAGAAAAGAGTTTTAATCTGATACAAACACTAAAAACAAAAATTTACTCTGGACGATCGGACCGTTGGAATTGGATGAAATTTTACAAAGAATTAGCTGAAGGCGAGAGGAAGCTACAGAAAAAAATTCAGCTCGATCGGACCATTCAATATTGTTTAATATTTTTTTTGCTAGACAATTTTATGTTTTGAGGACTCTTAGAGATAATAAAAATTCAATTAAAACTCCATTTTAATTTCGATTTCGAAACCGTTTGAAATTCTCATCTTTGAAAATAAAATTCAAAATCCTTTAATGTAAGGCGAAATCTATATTTTTGGGATATTTTCCATAAGGGAAAATGTAAGTATATATTAAAGGGGAGAGACACGTAAGAGAGAGTTACGTTGGAACATAAATAGATATCTACTGAATTGTACATTTGGAAGAATAGAGTCCATGAGGGTTACGTATTAAGTTGGAAAAAACCTTCGAATTAAAGTAGAAACGAACCATTATACTTGATAAATAATAATGGGAAAATAAGGATAAATGTTGTGAATGTGGGTTATTGGATAAACATAAATTGATATAATAATAGTGGTATATTTATATGATTGTGTATGCATATATTATATACTTGTGAAAATCATGCCCGCGCTACTTGCTATCCCTGAGGTTACCGCGCTGGGACGATCTTAACTCGTTTGCCTTATGGGGGATATTGACTCGTACCCTAGAAGATAGGAATCCTAGGTACAGCTATCGAATCGGTAGTCACGGTCCTAAGAGACGTGAGGGTATGTACTGACCTCTTGGACTTGGAAACTATGCTTCGCCTCAATATTGTTTGTGTATGTATTTATACAGTTCGAGAGTAATTTCGAACTTGTATTCCCTTTAGTACGATTGATACGGGGATTGGATAGCAGAGTATGCCCGCACCATAGTTTTTATGTGGGGTGCTGTTATGATATATATATTATACGAGTAGTTAATATATATATGAAATTCTTAAATCTGGAACTGCCTACTGTGATTTGATATGTAGGACATGGTTGATGACTCAAATTATAAATAATTGTTTTGAGAAAGTATAATATGACACTGGAAAACTTTATTGATTAATAAAGTTAAAAGGAGAACCTTGGTTACAAATTAAAATCTTACGTTTTAAATACTTGTGTTGTTCAGTTGTAAATCCTGCGAATAACATAAGATTAGTTAAATCATTGGGGAAAGATAGTGTGATATATGATGAGATAAACCATTGGGAAGGTTAGTGCAATAGGAGTGCACATTAGAAGAGAGGCGAGAATTTCTCATGAGAGTGTCGCACTAATATGTTGTTATATTGGCCTGTATCAATTTAAATACTTGCTAAACGAATTTTTAAATCATATACACAATCGGGCTCTTACCCATTTCTATTTCCTTTTCTCTCTTGTATATATATGTATGTATTACAGGTGCCCAGCCACAGGGGCATCTTACTTAGGATCCTTTGGAAGGAACGTGCTGCAGCTTAGGTGGGAGTTGCAGGCCTATTGTTTAGACGACTTCATCCATTTGATTCTACTCCTAGTTCAATTTTATCCAGCAGGGGCATGTGTCGCCCCCTTTCTATTATTTAGTTGGTATTGTCAGAGATTGAAATTTTTACTTTCAGTACCTTTATTTCGGGATTTATTACTGTCAGGATGTTTTCATTTAGTGTTGTAAATGTTGGGATTTATTATTGATGATTAAATTCATGTATGTTCGATTCTATTTTTATTCTTAATGTGTGACTCTTTAGATGTTAATGGTTTAAGCTTTTATAACCGGATTTAATAAAATGAGAATAAGGTTTTAAATGATTTTGACACTTATCTTAATTATTTAGGGTGTTTAAATTGAAAAAGTATTTTTACGACAGTGATGCTAAGAATGAACCAACTGTTCACCTTGATTTTAATTTAATAAAGGAGTGATCGCCCGGTATTTAATTAGGCGGGGTGTCACATTGGGATTCCTGTTTTAATTTGGTATAGGACTGATCACCCGGTATTTTATTAGGCGGGGTGTCACAGATGGTATCAGAGCATCAGGTTCTTGTGTGCTTAGGATCTGTTCGACTTTCCACGATTCGGCTTAGCTATCTTTGATATAGAGCCCTATCATAGGATTGTTGTATTCTCATACGTATGTGCATATACGTTCTACTACGACATTTATATTTGAGAGTGAACTCATGCAAATTCGATTCTCATTCCAGATGACGCCCTGGAGAGGGAGAGCAGCTAGGGCAGCATGGGGAGATGAGACGAGGGAGGCTCGTTAGGTGAAAGAGTTACCGCAGCAATGGCGAGAGATGATTTTATCAGCATAGGTAACTGAAATAGTGGTACATGCAGATGAAGCGACGACGGTCGCAACAGCAGGGTACTTTCCACGGGATCAGCCACATGTGTTAGTGGCGCCGGATGTTCAGACTCATGCGGAGTCGTCGGGGTGGAAGCAAGAGAGAGAGGTTATTTTTAGTGGGAACCCACTAGAGTTGCGAGGGGGTTTAGATGTAGTGTTAGCGTGTCAAGAAAGAGAGATATCCAGCGTCACCAATGCATGGGAGATTGCGATGAGGTGCAGAAGCAAATGCTAACCACTTTTAGTTTAGTGGGAGCAGCGCTACAGTGGTGGGAGTCGATCACCCCAATGAGTAAAGGGACACAATAGCTATTGGAGAGTTTTGGGTGCGGTTCGATCGCAGGTATTTTTTCCTCCAGCGGTTGAGGCCGAAACGAGGAGAAAAGTTTGTGAGGTGACTCGGGGAGACCGTTCAGTGGCCGATTACGAGGAAGGATTCACTCGTTAGAAAATTTT